>CM040123.1:120187735-121412139 GCA_022559845.1 Amorphophallus konjac
GGAATGATCTAACGAACAAGGGCATTGATCCCCCTACCTCAATCACGATGAATCCTTCCTTCTGACCGCAAGCAAGCTGAGGGTCGCCGCGACTCACCTTACCCGGTCATCACTACGCTCCGCAGTTCGTCTCGGGGTTGACGTCACCGTGTTCCTCGCATCGCGGGGAACCCTCCGTCGGTCCTAGCAAGGCAAGAAGGCCGCCCCCCTCCATATTTACAAGCTGAGGATGGCAATTTCTCCATGAGAAGGGGAGAGAGGGCCGCCCATCTTCCGCCGTGGGATCTGCCTCTGCGCCGCGGCCCGACTCCGACAAGGTCACCGTCGCACTCCTCACCCTGCAAGCCCGCCGCCGAAGCCACCGTCACCTTCCGCCGTGACCTTGGTCGCCGCACGCCGAGAAGGGAGAAAGGGGGATAGGGGTGTTGTGCCCATGTGGTTTTGATGATGGTTTTAATGGTGGTTTTGATGATTGGCCTTTGAAGTGAGTTATTCACTATGAGTCATCTTACTGTGTGTGTCATCATGTTATTATTCAGTCATTCTCTGATCATAATGCTGTTTTATCATGTGAGTGAGTACAGTTCATATGGTTGTCAGATAAGCATGCTATCTTGATTCTGTCTACACTCTGCTTAGTTAGAATGAACAGTAGTGGGTCGACCCACCCTTACTGATGCGTCGACCCATCAGAACTCCGCCTGTCTGGGCATCAAAGTCTGAACACTGGCCTCATGCTTCAAGTCTATACACTGGGTTGTCCGACCACAACTCTATACATTCGGTTGTTATATCTTGAGTCTATACAATGCTCACAGCACACTCGTTCCAAGTCTATACAGTCTCACGCTCAAATCCTTCAAAGTCCATACATTGGACTATAGCGTCCACTATTCATGCCTTGGTCCAAATCTATACAGTGCACTGTGCAGCCTGTTCGTGTTCAAGCTTGTTGGTGAAGTCTGTACATCGCTCGCTCCTTCAGCTTTCACCAAATCTGTACAGCGTGAACAGTTCATCTCAATCCTTCGAAGTCTACACATTCATATGTCTTCTAAGTCTACACATTGCCAAAGCATGTGCAGCCCCAACTCTATACAACTGATTGATGTTGCAGTGTTCACCAAGTCTATACATCGCCTTCAGACTTATCAAGTCTGTACACTGCTTCACTTCGTCAAAGTCCTTACATCTTCAGCTGAACCCCATGTCTGTACAACGGCCTGAATCTTCATCAAGTCTACATAGTGCTTCAACCTTCTTATAGTCTGTACAGCCTGCCTTATCGGTTCAGCAAGTCTGTACATCCGGCGTTTCAGCTTGCAACGAAGTCTGTACATCGGACTGCTTCTTTTGAAGTCTATACATTTGTTTCCTTGGGCAAAGTCTATACATGGTGGCCTTGAACTTTCAAGTCTGTACACTCTTTATTTCAAAGTCTGTACATTGTTACCTTGAAGCCGTTCCAAGTCTATACAACGCCCAAGTCTGTATAGCCATCAGTGAACCCTCCAAGCCTATACATCCAGTTGAATGCAAAGTCTACACAATGCCTCACATCTTGCAAGTCTGTACATTGGCGTCATTACACCAAGTCTATACTCTGCACTCATGCATTGTCCTTTACGACGATTCAGACTGATGATTGAGCCAACGCAGTTGCACAATGCGTCAACGCACTCCACACGAAACGTGAGAGGGCTGAAGCCATATAAGTTCAGATGCTGGAACACTAATGCGTCAACGCAGCATGATGAGAGCGTCGACGCAGCACGCCCATCTGCTGAAGACTTGATCACTGGATCATCAATGCGTCAACGCCACGGGTTGGAAGCGTCGACGCAACAGTTAAAAAGGCTAGGCTGTTTGTTCACTGGAACGTATCCATGCGTCAACGCCACTGCTAGACAGCGTCGACGCAGCCATTGAGCCTGATAGGCATCTAGCTCGGAGACAACGCTGGAGTTCTTAGCGTCCACGCAGCATGCAAACAAGCCGAACTATTAGTTGCAGAAACACACCACTGCGTCAACGCTTTAGCCTAGTAGCGTCAACGCAGCATGTCTATCCGCCAAATACATTGATCACTGGACTGCCGATGCCGATGCATCAACGCAGCAAGCTGATGGAGTCAACGCAGCAGACTTGAATTTCATAGGTTGAAGATCTTTTGAAGGCTGCGTCAACCCTTTGGAGCAAGTGTGTTGACGCAACCTCAACTCCAGTTGCTGAGCATGCTAATGAAGGGCACGTGATCCGAGGTGCCTGGCTCGTGATCCAAGGATGGACGAGATACCAGGATGCTGCCACATGGTCTGAATTTCTAGGGCAGGAAATGTGGAAGCCACACGCGCCCAGTGTCCCAGCTGCTGCTGCTTATAAAAGGAAGCCTTCATCCAACAGATGAAGACTGATCGAAGAAGAAGCCTGGAGAGCAGAAAGCCCTTCGATCCAGAAAAAGAAAAGAGGAAGAAAAAGAGAAGAAGAAGAAATAGAAGAAGAGTGAGCCGGCAGAAGAAAAAGGGGGTTGCAGAGAAGAAGGAGAGTATAGCGTGAGAGAAAAGGAGAGCAGAGGAGAAAGAAGGAGAGATAGAGAGAGAGAGAGTTCGTAGAGAAGAAGGAAGAAGCTATTGAAGATCTGTCCTCTGGTGTCTGGATTAAATCTAAGCCAGATCTGCTCCTTTGAGAGCTACATTCTTGTTCTTCATTTACAGCCTTCCGATTGTTGTGTATTTTCCGTTTCTTATTTTTTCTTTTCATTTGGTTATTCTTGTTCTTTCGATTGCCCTGCTGGGAATTGGGTTCCTCCTGGTGAGTCAGGAGAAGGGAGACTTGATCTCCGGTTTCAAGTAGCTGGGAGCTACTTGTGGGTTCCCTCCTATTTGGAGGAAGGGAGGATTGGTCCTCCGGTTCTGGGCTTGCGGGTTGCAAGTCTAGGCGTCCCTCCTGGTCTGGAGGAAGAGAGGTCTGCGACCTCTGGTTTCCAAGTGGCTGGGAGTCACTTGGGTGTCCCTCCGGTTGGGAGGAAGAGGGGAGGCTGTTCCCCTGGTCAAGCTGTGTGGCAGCAACTGTTCGCAGACTGAGTCTGCTTGGTTTTAGCATTGGCTAGTGAAGCCTCACTGCGGTTGGGAGTGAGGGGTGGATGTAGGTCCTGAGGACCGAACCACCTAAAAATCTTTTGAGCAATGGTTTGCTTTGTGTGATTGCTTCCGCTAGATGCTTGGATAGACGCGCTTCATGTGCTTGCTCATAAGTTTAATTGAATTAGTTTTATTCTGTGATTGCGTCTAGCATCTGAGTTTTTAAATTGTGCATTATTCGTAGCAGGATGCATTCACCCCCCCTCTGTATCCGGGCCTAGCACCCTAACAGTTGGTATCAGAGCGGGTGTCTGCATACAAGGTCCAGCGACCTGCAGATCCGATCTTGTAGTTTTCGGTGCTAATTTGTTTTTAGTGCATCAATATTCCTGTTGCATTAACTGTTGTGTTCTCATGGCTCATCCTCCACTATTCAGTAGTTCAAATATTAAATTCTGGCTATATCGTCTGTACAAGCATGTTAACTCTATTAATCCACAATTGTGGAAGGTTATCTCTCACAGTCCACATGAACTTCCTAAGGATAAGTCCAAGTGGACTCATGTTCACAAGTTGAAAAATGATGATAATGTGAGAGCTCTTAACCTAATGAAGGCTACAATTGATTCTGACGATTTTTCTTTTATCTCAGATTGTAGCACTGCAAAAGAAATTTTTGATAGAGTGACTGCAACACATGTGGAACAAGAAGAAAAATGTCTCATGGCAAGAAGGAGTGATCAATCAGATGAGTCCTCATCCCAGGTAAAGAAAAAATGGAAGATTCCTTGAATGTGGAAGTCACCAAATTGAATGAAGAGAAAAGGTGCAATTCTCAAGTTAAGCAAGCTGTAAGGAACAAACTATACGCAACATTTGTGAGTAGCTCAAACTTAGCTAGTACTTCTGCACTGTCTTCAAAACAGTCTGATGATCAGAAGATTCAAAAACAGAAGGAAAATGTGAAAATGAGAACACTGAAGAAGAATAGTAAATTCATGCAAACAAACCTAAGGCTAGAAAATTTCCAATTATTCACGGAAGGAATGTTGAATGCTTCTATTGTGGAAATTCTGGCCATGTAATTGATGATTGCCTTGTCATGAAGAATGATAATGATAGATTTCATGCTGGGACCTCTTATGCTAAGAAATCCTATTCTGCTCAAAACAGGATATCCAAATGCTTTTATTGTCATAAAATTGGTCATGTTATGCATGAATGTAATTCAATGAAACAAGATGACAAGGAAGCTAAGAGATCTCATGCGAGAAGTCATGATCATCTGAATGAGAAAATTTACTGTTGTCACTGTGGCAAATCGGGCCACATTGCAGCCCAATGTTGGCATGCTCAGAGAAAGAAGTTTAACAATAAATCTGGTAAATTCCCTGTCAATAGAAATATTTCTGATAGACATGAATTTATTTTTGAAAGGAAAACACTTGCATGTTTTGAATGTGGGAAGCCAGGCCATAGAGCTGCTGACTGTTGGCTGGCTTATGTTGGTAAACAGAATCTTAACTCTGGTAACAGAAAATTTCATGCAAATGCACATAGAACGTATGCTAATCTGAATGTGCATAAAACAAATCTGAAATATGCTGCCTCTTGCTATTACTGTGGTATATTAGGTCATTGACAGAATAATTGCCATCTGATAAGATCTGATGACCTAAATGCTAAAAGGTTGTTTAGAACACCTACCAAAGGTGTCACGGTTAACCATGCAGGACCCAAGACTGTTTGGGTACCTGCCCATGCAAAATAGTGTGCTAACTTGCAGGTGTGCCTTGGAAGCTGAAGAATAAAAATGGGGAAATAAACCAAGGCACCCAAGTTGATAAAATCCCATTCAGGTAAATTTCTCAAATCTGTTCAAATGAAGATTATGGTTGAGCTGAGAAGTCATAACTTCATGCATACATGTTTTATTTTAATTGGTTTGACTCTTGCATTGATCTTTGTGGGCTTTCTTGTTTGTACTGTGAGCTGTATGCAAATTTGGGAATGGCATAAACATGCACATGACTTACAATCATTGAAAATCTGATGCTTATAGGACTGGTTGTATTGCATTGTCATGCATGACCCCTTGGTATATAAATGGAAAGCTACTAAAGGGCAGAGGAAATCTGTCTGGAGGATTCTTACTATGTGTGAGATGGTCTTTTAGGCCAAGTTCTCCGCCAAGTACCAAGGGTCAAATTTGCATATCAGAGAATGTCTGCATCCTCGTGTGAATATTTTGCTTCATGCCCCTGCATACATGAAATTAAGTGCATTGCATTTCCTTAAACTGAAAATGCCAAAAAGATTGTCTGAATGCATGTTGTCAGGGGGAGTCAATGTATTGCATATAGGTTGTCAAATGCATACTCATGTGAGAATTCATTGCATATCCTTCCTTATTGATTTTGTTGACAGACCTTGAACATATTTTTGAAAACATTGAGCTTCAAAATCTCTCCTATCAATTGGTATCATTTGGCTTCAGAATTCCATCAGTCTTTCATGAAGATTTCAATGGGACTATCTCGATCATAAATCTGGAAATTCTTGAACTAGAAATCTTCTATTATACATTTTTATAAATGACTGAAATAACTCATGTGGTTTAAGTTTAATGTATTCAATGAGTTTGGCTTTAAAATCTCTTAAAAATATCTGAAGCATGTTTAATAAACTTTAACCATCTGTTTCATGCTGTCTTGTAAAATCTTCTAAAATCTACATTATTGAATACATGACTTTATTTGGTTAAGTACATGAAACTGTTATTGATTTGAAGCAAATGAATTTTTCTGAAAAAGTCTAAAGGGTATTTTCTGTCAGAACAATGACCTTGGTCACTGAGAAACACATGTCCAAACACTACCAGAAAAAGCGGGATTTCAGACGGAATTTTCAGACGGAAATTTCAGACGGAAATTTCCGTCTGAAATTTGTGACGGATTTTTTTACGTCGGAAATCTCGTCTGAAATATGCAATTACACACCAAATTTCAGACGAAAATTTGTGACAGAAAAAAATCCGTGACAAATTTCAGACGAAATTTGGGACGAAAAATTTAATCTGTCAAAAATTTATGACCAAGAATTTGTGACGGCCACATTTGTGACGGATTCGTCTGACAATCCGTCACAAATGTGTCTTCTCACGGATTTTCAGACGGAAATTAATCCGTCACAAAATTTTTGCGCCCCCAATCCGTCGCAAAGGCACATTTGCGACGGATTGGGGGTGCAAAAATTTTGTGACGGATTAATTTCCGTCTGAAAATCCGTGAGAAGACACATTTGTGACGGATTGTCAGACGAATCCGTCACAAATGTGGCCGTCACAAATTCTTGGTCATAAATTTTTGACAGATTAAATTTTTCGTCCCAAATTTCGTCTGAAATTTGTCACGGATTTTTTTCTGTCACAAATTTTCGTCTGAAATTTGGTGTGTAATTGCATATTTCAGACGAGATTTCCGACGTAAAAAAATCCGTCACAAATTTCAGACGGAAATTTCCGTCTGAAATTTCCGTCTGAAAATTCCGTCTGAAATCCCGCTTTTTCTGGTAGTGAAAGGACTGTGTCATGAGGTACCATAGTTAACTCTGATTAAGATTAATTGAAATTCAGACAGAGCAATGACATGCACACTGAGAAATACAACTCACTCATCAAGAAATGATTTGCAGTGTGTCATGATGTGTAAATGCTATCTCTGTTCATATATAGCATGACGGTTAGTCACACTAAGTGCTTAGGGATATTGGCCTCTAATCAAGGTATATCCTCTAGTTACAAGGTGTGCACTGAACTAGAGTGCTCGTAAAAGTTGTAGCATGAAAAATTATTGAACGAATTGAAATATCTGAATATTGATGCTAAAATCAAATTGCTACAACCCTAGACAAAATCATATGACTTCATAATCGCTTGATTTCAATACTGATGCATGTAATTCCAAAAGAAGTCAATAAATTTGATTGTGTAAGAGAAAGGGAGTTTTATCAAGATAAATATGAGGGCTTGGTTCATTTTTATTAAACCATGGTTTTAGATATCAATACAGAATTTTATTGATAAACTCTACATACATCATGTTTAAACCATGCTGTTCAATAAAGCTCATTCATAATCCCTTATAATGGAAGACTTTGAAAACTTATGTTTTAGATTTATGAGATTGATATCTCTTTGAAAATCTGGCTGAACTTCTTGTGTTTGAAGCATCCTTGAAAAATCTGTTAATTGAAACTCTTCTGCTCATGTCCTTGGCTCATTGACCTGAACTTCTCCTTGTTTGCCCCTGTGGTCCCCTTCTCATTCATTTCTAAGGTTCCATTTATTGAGGGGGAGCCTCCTTGTCATATGCATCATGCTGCATAGAAGGAGAAGAATTGTGCTCTTGCATTCATATCTCTGATATCTGCATTCACATTCATACCCCTTCCCATGGTTTATTTTGATTATACCAAAGGGGGAGATTGTTTGCCAAAGAGGGAGAATATCATTCAATCATTGCATGCAGGTTCCTTTTGATCATATCTAACTCATGCTCTTGCTGACACTCTTGAAGGGGGAGAATCATGTTCTTGCAAGGGGGATAATTTGACAGAATTTTTATACATGCTTTAATTTCTCAAACTATTTTCTTTTTGATGAAGTCAAAGGGGGAGAATAGTTTGAGTCATCAGACTGACTCACTGTGTAGTGTTGCCATCATCAAAAAGGGGGAGATTATTGTGCCCATGTGGTTTTGATGATGGTTTTAATGGTGGTTTTGATGATTGGCCTTTGAAGTGAGTTATTCACTGTGAGTCATCTTGCTGTGTGTGTCATCATGCTATTATTCAGTCATTCTCTGATCATAATGCTGTTTTATCATGTGAGTGAGTACAGTTCATATGGTTGTCAGATAAGCATGCTATCTTGATTCTGTCTACACTCTGCTTAGTTAGAATGAACAGTAGTGGGTCGACCCACCCTTACTGATGCGTCGACCCATCAGAACTCTGCCTCTATGGGCATCAAAGTCTGAACATTGGCCTCATGCTTCAAGTCTATACATTGGGTTGTCCGACCACAACACTATACATTCGGTTGTTATATCTTGAGTCTATACAGTGCTCACAGCACACTCGTTCCAAGTCTATACAGTCTCACGCTCAAATCCTTCAAAGTCCATACATTGGACTATAGCGTCCACTGTTCATGCCTTGGTCCAAATATATACAGTGCACTGTGCAGCCTGTTCATGTTCAAGCTTGTTGGTGAAGTCTGTACATCACTCGCTCCTTCAGCTTTCACCAAATCTGTACAGCGTGAACAGTTCGTCTCAATCCTTCGAAGTCTACACATTCATATGTCTTCTAAGTCTACACATTGCCAAAGCATGTGCAGCCCCAACTCTATACAACCGATTGATGTTGCAGTGTTCACCAAGTCTATACATCGCCTTTAGACTTATCAAGTCTGTACACTGCTTCACTTCGTCAAAGTCCTTACATCTTCAGCTGAACCCCATGTCTGTACAACGGCCTGAATCTTCATCAAGTCTACACAGTGCTTCAACCTTCTTATAGTCTGTACAGCCTGCCTTATCGGTTCAGCAAGTCTGTACATCCGGCATTTCAGCTTGCAACCAAGTCTGTACATCGGACTACTTCTTTTGAAGTCTATACATTCGTTTCCTTGGGCAAAGTCTATACATCGTGGCCTTGAACTTTCAAGTCTGTACACTCTTTATTTCAAAGTCTGTACATTGTTACCTTGAAGCCGTTCCAAGTCTATACAACGCCCAAGTCTGTACAGCCATCAGTGAACCCTCCAAGCCTATACATCTAGTTGAACGCAAAGTCTACACAACGCCTCACATCTTGCAAGTCTGTACATTGGCGTCATTACACCAAGTCTATACTCTGCACTCATGCATTGTCCTTTACGACGATTCAGACTGATGATTGAGCCAACGCAGTTGCACAATGCGTCAACGCACTCCACACGAAACGTGAGAGGGCTGAAGCCATCTAAGTTCAGATGTTGTAACACTAATGCGTCAACGTAGCATGATGAGAGCGTCGACGCAGCACGCCCATCTGCTGAAGACTTGATCACTGGATCATCAATGCGTCAATGCCACGGGTTGGAAGCGTCGACACAGCAGTTAAAAAGGCTAGGCTGTTTGTTCACTGGAACGTATCCATGCGTCAACGTCACTGCTAGACAGCGTCGACGCAGCCATTGAGCCTGATAGGCATCTAGCTCGGAGACAACGCTGGAGTTCTTAGCGTCCACGCAGCATGCAAACAAGCCGAACTATTAGTTGCAGAAACACACCACTGCGTCAACGCTTTAGCCTAGCAGCGTCAACGCAGCATGTCTATCCTCCAAATACATTGATCACTAGACTGCCGATGTCGATGCGTCAACGCAGCAAGCTGATGGAGTCAACACAGCAGACTTGAATTTCATAGGTTGAAGATCTTTTGAAGGCTGCGTCAACCCTTTCGAGCAAGTGTGTTGATGCCACCTCTACTCCAGTTGCTGAGCGTGCTAATGAAGGGCACGTGATTCGAGGTGCCTGGCTCGTGATCCAAGGATGGACGAGATACCAGGATGCTGCCACGTGGTCTGAATTTCTAGGGCAGGAAATGTGGAAGCCACACGCGCCCAGTGTGCCAGCTACTGCTACTTATAAAAGGAAGCCTTCATCGAACAGATGAAGACTGATCAAAGAAGAAGCCTGGAGAGCAGAAAGCCCTTCGATCCAGAAAAAGAAAAGAGGAAGAAAAAGAGATGAAGAAGAAATAGAAGAAGAGTGAGCCGGCAGAAGAAAAAGGGGGTTGCAGAGAAGAAGGAGAGTATAGCGTGAGAGAAAAGGAGAGCAGAGGAGAAAGAAGGAGAGATAGAGAGAGAGAGAGTTCGTGGAGAAGAAGGAAGAAGCTATTGAAGATCTGTCCTCTGGTGTCTGGATTAAATCCAAGGCAGATCTGCTCCTTTGAGATCTACATTCTTGTTCTTCATTTACAGCCTTCCGATTGCTGTGTATTTTCCGTTTCTTATTTTTTCTTTTTCATTTGGTTATTCTTGTTCTTCCGATTGCCCTGCTAGGAATTAGGTTCCTCCTGGTGAGTCAGGAGAAGGGAGATCTGATCTCCAGTTGCAAGTAGCTGGGAGCTACTTGTGGGTTCCCTCCGGTTTGGAGGAAGGGAGGATTGGTCCTCCGGTTCTGGGCTTGCGGGTTGCAAGTCCAGGGGTCCCTCCTGGTCTGGAGGAAGAGAGGTCTGCGACCTCTGGTTTCCAAGTGGCTGGGAGTCACTTGGGTGTCCCTCCGGTTGGGAGGAAGAGGGGAGGCTGTTCCCCTGGTCAAGCTGTGTGGCAGCAACTATTCGCAGACTGAGTCTGCTTGGTTCTAGCATTGACTAGTGAAGCCTCACTGCGGTTGGGAGTGAGGGGTGGATGTAGGTCTGGAGGACCGAACCACCTAAAAATCTTTTGAGTAATGGTTTGCTTTGTGTGATTGATTTTGCTAGATGCTTGGATAGACGCGCTTCATGTGCTTGCTCATAAGTTTAATTGAATTAGTTTTATTCTGTGATTGCGTCTAGCATCTGAGTTTTTAAATTGGGCATTATTCGTAGCAGGATACATTCACCCCCCCTTTGTATCCGGGCCTAGCACCCTAACAAGGGGTTCGTGGGTGTTCGGTCGAAAGGGGGAGAGGGGTTCACGGGTGTTCGGTCGAAAGGGGGAGAGGGATTCGCCGTTCGGGTCGGGTGCGGGTGCGAAAGAGGGTTAGGGAGTAAGAGAGAGAATCGTCGGTTCTCTTCTCCGAAAAAAAATTTCGTTGTATTATTTTTTTTAAAAAAAACTCTTTAATTGCTAAAAGACCTTACGTTAAGCAAAATTATATATATGCCCCTTTTAATTTCTAAAAATCTTATATAAAAGCACAAAGCCTACTAACTAGGCCCAATAAACCCGATAAAATAGCCAAAAATTCAAGCCTCTAGACACACTGCAATACTGAGAAGGATCCGATGAGAATCCATTAACTACCGGATCTTATAGTCTCTCCCTCCTAATAGAAATTTCATCCTCAAAATTTAAAAGGAAGAACAAGGGGCGAACTGAAAGAATTTTACCTTACTCGAATAAAAATGGAAATTGCTGATGCATTTCATCCTTACGTTCCCAAGTAGCTTCATTACCCAAATGACGCTGCCAAACTACCTTAACCAGAGGGATTACCTTACTTCTCAGTCGTTGTTCACAACGATCATCAATTCGAATCGGATACTCTAGCGTGGGTAGATCTGCTGTCACTTCAGGCCACACTGAATTATCCATCACGTAGGATGCATCAAGAATATACTTTCTCAACTGAGAAACATGAAACACATCGTGGATTGCTTGCATCACCACTGGTAACTGAAGTCGATAAGCCACTTGGCCCACACGTTCCAGAATAGGAAACGGACCAACATAATAGGGACTAAGCTTTCCACGCTTCCCAAATCTCATCACACCTTTCATCAGAGATACCTTCACAAAAACAGAATCTCCAGACTCAAATTGTAATGGTCTTCGACGCTGATCTGCATGGCTTTTCTATCGACTCTGAGTTGTCAACATTTTATATCTGATCAAGCGTACCACATCAGCACATTGCTGAATCATATCCGGTCCTGTCAACAACCTGTCACCAGTCTCAGACCAGTTTAATGGTGTACGACAAGGACGCCCATACAAAGCTTCATACGGAGCCATATCAATACTGGAATGATAACTGTTATTATATGAGAATTCCACTAATGGCAAGTGTTGAGTCCATGAACCCTGCCAATCCAGACAACATGATCGCAACATATCCTCTAATGTTTGAATAGTCCTTTCGGACTGACCCGCAGATTGAGGATGATACGCTGAACTGAATGCGAATTCCATACCCAACGCCTTTTGAAAGCTATGCCAAAAGCCAGAACTAAAATGCGGGTCACGATCTGACATAATGGATATTGGAATTCCATGCAATGGCACAATCTTTGCAACATAAAGCTCGGCCAATTTCTGAACATTCCACATTGTTGAGTAGTGGATGGCGGATCTAGAGGGGAGGGGTGAATAGATCTACCCCGCTTTTTGTAGAACACCCCTCTTTAAAGCTAGACAAAAAGAATTACAGCGGAATATAACTAGCTTAGCGTAGCATACAATGATTTGCTTAGCAAGATGAATAAGTAATATAAAGTTTAACCCTAAGCATGCATCTAGCACATAGCAATCGTAGAAGCAAACCACAACGTAAAGGATTTTAAGGTGGTTCGGACTGAATCCCCAGTCCTACGTCCACCCCTCACCAAACCAGGTGAGGATTCACTAGTGCAACGTACCAAATCGTAGATCAAAAAAATCTATGATTGCCTTCCTACTAACCACCGGTAGGGATGTCAACACCGCAGATCGGAGAACTTTCGATTGCCTTCCTACTAACCACCGGTAGGGACGTCAATACCGCAGATCGGATAACTTCCGATTGCCTTCCTACTAATCACTGGTAGGGACGATCTTCAGTTTCAATGGTTTAAACAAAATGGAAAGAGAACAAATATTAATATACTCAAACAAGATATGGAATATGCTTAAAGAGAAAATATCTTGTCTGAGATTGCTAGAGCTTGAATCTGATGCTTCAATGGTATCTTCTTCCTTGTGAAATGATCTTCCTTGGATCACCTTGAGTTGATAAAGAAGATAAAGGATGCAGATTTGATCTCCCTTGAGAAATGAGCTTCAATGGATCACCTTGATAGCCTTGCTTGCATCTACTCTTCCTTAGAGGTTGCTCTTCTTCCAACCTCCTCTTTTGCCTCTCTTGTTCTCTCTTGATGCCTTGGATTCAATTGAGTTGATGAAGAAGTGTATAGATGTAGCTTTGATCACCCTTGAGACCTTGATTGCTTCTAGCTTCCTTGGAGGTTGCTTGCTTCAGACTATGCTTGAATCACCTTGGAATGGATGAAGAACTTCTGCACAAAGTACTATTCATGGCTACAGTACTCCTTTTTCCAAGCACCTCCTCTAGCCTCTCTTGATCTCTCTTTGATACAAATGATCAACTAGGGTTTCTAACCCTCTTGTGTTGATTTTATATCTTTTGAATGGTCCATAGACACCCCCCAGACCATATCCACGTTTTGTGAGAGATTGGGTGACTTTAAGATTAAAGAAATCCATGGAGAATGGCTCTTCTCGAAGTGGAAAATAAAGTCAACAATTGATGGCTCGGGGCTGGCGGTCGACCGGAGGTAGGTGGCGGTCGACCGCTATTGAGAAAACCTATAGCAATTTCAGTTCTGGAAATTCTGGTCGACCGCCCCTGGGCTGGCGGTCGACCGCCACTGAGAATCCATGTAGGCAGTGAGCTGCTAGGAGGAGCGGTCGACTGCCAGCTGGGCAGTTCCCGGGTTTCCTCGGTTCAGACCGTTAACCCTTTAGCTCAGTGGCTTGACTCCTTTAGCAGCCTGTTCTCATCTGTGACATCAACGTTGACAGTCTTGAAGGTGTCAACTGATTCTTTGACCTTGGGTTCTCTTGGCTATGCTTCATTGTGCATCGACCTTGGCTATGTGAAATGCCGAATGTGAAGTGTCGATTTTTGCTTGTAGAAGATATTTGCATTCTTGCTTGGGAGCGATCAATGAGCTTTCATTCTTGCCATCGTCACTCAATTTCTTATCCATTTATTGGCATATCTGTCATGAACAAAACATCACGTATGTCAGTCATATGAGAGTGGAAAACATCAATGACTTATAGTGTTTAGGCATTATCAAAACCAAGAATATCAAATAACTCAAATGACCACAGGATGATGTCGAATGACTCAAATGACCACAGGGGCACAACATTCTCCCCATTTTTGATGATGGCAACACTATGAATCATTATGTGGTAGTAATTTCCAATATGGCAAAGTTGATAACATATATGACATGTGCAGATCAAGATCCATGATAATTAAAGCATGTGAATGCAGATATGAACACAAAGCATATGAATGAATGCAGATATTTATGCATGAATGATCAAAGCATATGAATGTTATGCAATTATGCAAACCCTCATCAACACTCAAACACAAAGCTTACAAAGGTTTCTCCCCCTATGACAACCCTCGTAGATCGACAATGCACAACTCTTACAAATGACAAGGACTCACACAAAGAATTCTCCCCCTTTGACAATAGCAAAAAGGGAGGGATAGAGAAGGCTACAAAAGTCTGAGAGACCAGAGCTGAATGGAAGTGAAGAGCAAGCCATTATGTGTAAAACTGAACCAGACCATGAGTAATATATATATAGTTCAAAGCTAATGAAATCCGAGATCAACAGTGGAGTTTGAAATGCAGCTACATCCAAGGTTTAATAGAAATGAACCAAAAATGCATATCATGGTAGTGTTTAACATTCCATTGTCTTATATATCCATATTCAATAACTACAAAGGGAATAACACAAAAACTAGTATGGAGGCTAAACAAGCATGACTAAAGCATGGAATGTTATGAGTGCAGAAAATTTGATTTTCAATATCTTTTGAATTTGAAGGCACATGACTCATATTTTACGAGCAATCACGTCTAGTACATGACTCCTAGCCGTAAGAATACACGTTGTTTAGATGCCAGTATCCCTAGGTATTTGGCAAGACTGACGGTTATGCTTCATGATGAACAGAGATAGAAAAGTCACGTCATGACATATCCAATCTCATTTCTTTGATGAGAAGATATATTTCTCAGCAATTATGTCAGTGCCTTGCCTAGAGTCTAAAAAAATAATTAAGACAGAGATAACAGGGGCACATCATGACATATCATTTGTCACTTGAATTGATGACATGACATGTTTCTCCGTGTAACAATATCATTGCTCTATCAAATTGATTTTTAAGAATTCCAGCTCATCAAGATATTTAAGAATAATACTAAGCCTGAGTGTATCACCAAGATGGTCATGAATTTTGAATTTTCAGATTTCAGGAGAGTCATTCAAAGCACAACATGCAGTCCCTAGTTAAGATCTATTAAAATCACATAATATAGATGATTTCGAAAGATATATCAAAACTTCAAGAAATCATTAAATCTGAACTATTTTCATTGGATGGACAATCATCAGTTCATATAATATAAAGCTCTTACGCCGTAGTTCTGTCGGTCTCATGATCTCATTTTCAAACTATAAGCCATTGAAGTTTAAATTGCAAGAGATTAAGAAAAGCAACAAGACACCGTAAGGATATGCAATGAATGCACTCAAGGAGTTATGTTTTCAAGTGAAAAGACAATTGTCAAGGAGAGGTTGACTAGAATCATACAGGGGTTGACCTGATCAAACATGAAGTTGGCAGACATGAAATGCATGACCCAGCACAAGGTTGTACACTTATTAAATCCAACAGAATGAAGATGAAACAAATGCATGAATGTTGCAAAGAGACAACTCCCCCTTATTATATGGCCTATATGCGACAGTGACGCATGGTACTTGGCGGAGGTGAAACCTCAAGCATATTGAGTGCTTCTAGACAGGCATAGCCTATTTTTTCATACATCAACATTTAATATACCATGGCCATGCAAGAATGATGTTACACAAACCATGCAATGCATCGTGAACATGAATTCAATTCATTATTATGCATCATGACTACATGGAATGCCACACCATATGCAAAATGACATATTTACACATAAATAATGCATGGAACACCAATCTGCAAAAACACACACTAAATTGAACAAGATCATCATTTCAATTTTTATTGGCCTGAGGTCGGCAAAGACCAAGCTCCCTTATGAGTGTTGAAAACCTATCTTTACACAAGGGCTTGGTGAAAATATCAGCAATTTAATTTAGAGTATCAATAAAATGCAGCTCAAAATTTTTCTTAACGACCTCATCTCTAATGAAGTGATGCCGAATCTCAATATGCTTAGTCCTAGAGTGCTGGACTGGATTTTTTGCAAGGTTGATGGCACTAGTGTTATCACACAGAATCGGGACACAACCAAGATCCACTAAGTAGTCTTGGAGTTGGTGTTTAATCCACAACACTTGGGTGCCACAACTCCCCGCAGCAACATATTCTGCTTCTGCGGTTGAGAGAGCAACCGAGTGTTGTTTCTTGGAGGCCCAAGAAACTAAACACCTACCCAGAAACTGGCAGTAGCCACTAGTACTCTTGCGATCCAGCTTGCATCCATTTTAGTCCGTATCAGAATAAGATATAAGAGATAAATCACATGATAACGGATACCACAATATCAAATCTTGAGTGCCGGTAAGATATCTAAGGATACGTTTGACGGCAGTCAAGTGGGATTCTCTAGCACTAGCTTGAAATCTAGCACAAAGGCATACACTTAACTAGATATCCGGTCGGGATGCAGTCAAATAAAGTAAATAGCCAATCATACCTCTATAGATCTTTGCATCCACTAATTTATCATTTTCATCCGAATCCAGTGAAGTTGAGGTGCTCATAGGAGTGGCAATTATTTTGTTGTTTGTCATGTCAAATATTTTCAGCAGCTCCTTGATGTATTTGGCTTGACTTATGAAGCACCCGTCTTCTGCTTGGTTGACCTACCAACCGAGAAAAAAATAGAGTTCTCCCATTAGGCTTATCTCGAATTCGCTAGTCATGAGGTTAGCAAATTCCTCACACATTTCAGATTTAGTAGAACCAAACACAATATCATAAACATAAATTTGAACAATCAAGATGTTCTTACCTTGCTTCTTGGTGAAAAGTGTTTGATCTACCTTACCTCGTGTGTACCCTTTCTCAATGAGGAACAAACTTAGTCTCTCATACCAAGCTCTTGGTTCTTGCTTCAATCCATAAAGTGCCATGTCTAGCTTGTATACAAAATCTGCATAGTTAGAGTTCTCAAAACTAGGGGGCTGCTCCACATAGACTTCTTCCTTAATCAAACCATTCAAGAAAGCACTTTTTACATCCATTTGATACAACTTTATTCTAAGGGAGCATGCAGCTTGGTTTTAGATGTTGACTCCTACTGAAAGCATGCATGGGTTGGCAATGAACTATGCAACCTAAGACTTATATGAATGCATAATGCAATGAAGATGCTGCATGATGATTGCACATTTTTTTGTGTGTTTTCCTAAACATGATTTACATTAGAGTATATGAGATCACAAGATAATGCAAGCACAAATCATTCACAATAGATTTTCAACTGAATGCAACATGATGATGCCAATTGCTAGACTTCCCCTTTGAACAATGCTAACATGAATAACGAGTTGAAAATGCAGCCATGGTATGCATCATTAAAACCAAAATACAAAAATTTCATGTGGCTAATATCAGGTACCAAACAACTCATCATCACACCAACTTCATCAGCATAACAAGTTTCTCATGAATTAAACAGCTGAAATAACTGATCTCTGGTACACGGCAGAGGTTTTGATCTTAGATCCTTCTCACGCATAGTAAGAGTTCTGGGCAAGCATGACTTGCCTTTCAACTCTAGACCATTTGAAATACCAGAGGTCAAGCAGGGTGTGAGCAATTAATCTAGCTCATGTGTTCATCTTCACACCATGGGAGATAAATCATCATTCAAACAAACAATTCAGTTTTCAGAATTTTATTGAACAAAATGGGCAAACTTATGATACACTATCTACATGTCAAGACTAAGCATGCAAAATGACAAAAAAAATTATTTACATACCAGTGCCTTGAGCTTTTATTTACCTGACCATTCATTTCTCAGCTCAAAGGCATCCTGCACCCAAAATTCTTATTTGGAATTTTTAGGTACCCAAACTTGCTTGGGTCCTTGTGGGTTAGCAACATGTTTAGCATCTTGGCTCATCTTTTTCAGGGCAATCACATCATCCTCCCTCATTGTGTGGCAATCATATATCTCATGCCCATTTTTCCACAATAGAAACAACAGACAAAAGATTTATTATTCTTTTTATGTTCATGTGCATGTGCATGTGGACTATACTTTTGTGGGCGAGCATGATTTTTACCTTTCATGGTATGAGGGTGGTGTCTTTCTTTCAGATGCCAGCATTCCTGGTCAGTGTGACCAGTCTTACCACAATGAAAGTAGCGAAGAGAAGCATTTATTTTGAAGGCCATGGGGAGTGTCGACCTGTCTCGATGAGAATGTCGACACTTCTGATTCTCCATGCGATTCTGTGCAGAGTTCTGCTGAGTAGGCCCTCTGTCAGTTTTGACCAGTTTCTTTCCTTGCCCTTTCACTTGTTGTCTTGTTCTAAGCTCATCATTTCTTAGGATGAAACAACCATGCACAGTGTGACCATGTCTACCATAATAATAACAATGGACATTCATTTTGTGGAAAGCATGGTATTTAGCATTGGACATGTTGTAGTGCATGTTTGGATGAGCATGCTGAATTTTGCTTTTCTTTCGAGCAGTATGCCCTTTTTGGTGACCACAGGAAGTGGTGGCTTCTGATGAGCCAAAATCTTGGTCTTGGAAAAATATTGACAGAAAATCATTCAAACCTTGAATTTCATTTTCAAGTGAGAAAATATACTGTTTAGATTCATCAAGACCCTCTTCGCATGCTGCCAATTGCTCATTGAGCATGGCATTTACCACTTTAAGATTTTGATTTTATTGTTTTAAAGCATGTAGTTTCAGAGCAATCATCAATGACAGTCTTGCCTTTTCCAAGTGCCACCAGTTTTTCATTCTGTTCTTCTTCATCTTGTTCAAGTTCAATTTTCTTTTTCAACAATTCTCTATTCTCTTCTTTCAGAGAATCAATCAGATTTTGTTGTCATTCAAGATCATCATGGAGACCCATATTTATCTTGTTCAAGAACGAGCATTCTTTACATGCAAAATTAGCAGAGCATGAAACTTCAGTTTCTTTTAGGACCTTTTCACTTTGAGTTTTAGAATTTTTACTTTCTTCAATCAACCTCTCATCATGAATTAGCCCATTGGCCATAGTTTGATCATTAGAGATTGACTTAGGTTGGTTTTGAAGTTTTATTACAATTTCTTCCAATCTAGTGATTTCATCATAAAGATTTTCATTTTCATCCCTTAGACATGCAATGCTTTGTTTATGTGTATCTAGATCAAAAGAAAGTGTGTCGTTAAGCTCTTCAAAAGCAGAACAATTTTTACAAAAAGAGCTTTCTTTTTGGTTACTTTTCTTGAGATCCTTTTTCAAATTTTTGTTTTCTAATTTTACCTTTTTTGTATTGTGTAATCAACTTATCATAGGCTTCCATAATCTCTTCAAAAGTGAATTCCTTAGAGTCAGAGTTTACCTGTGATGAGAATGTATTACTGGACTGTTTTGCACGGTCGGCCATGAAGCATTCTTGTTCTTGTTCCTTCCCTTCATTGATTTTCACCAACCTGTCCAGTACTTGCTTGGCTGTGCTACAGAAGGACGCAAGATGAGTTAGTCTTAGATCAACTGCAGCTGTAATTAAGTTATATGCAGCAAGATTATCATTGTGTTTGATCTCATGTTCGGCTGACCAATCAATTGAATTTGATGGCAGCGCATGAGGACCATTGTATATAAGAGTCCACAATTGTGGATCTATAAAGCTAACATAGATGAACACTCCCCCTACCCATGTAGAAAAATCTGAACCATCATAAATGGGTGGAGAAACCATCAAAGCATGTGTAGCATTTGGAGCCATCTAAACAAAATACACCAGGATCTTTCCCTGCAGATCGTAGGATCTGGGAATGACAGAGCCAGGCTCTGATACCACTTGTTGAGTAGTGGATGGCGGATCTAGAGGGGAGGGGTGAATAGATCTACCCCTCTTTTCACAGAACACCCCTTTTTAAAGCTAGATAAAAAGAATTGCAGCGTAATATAACTAGCTTAGCGTGGCATACAACGATTTGCTTAACAAGATGAATAAGTAGTATAAATATTAACCCTAAGCATGCATCTAGCACATAGCAATCGCACAAGCAAACCACAACGCAAAGGATTTTAAGGTGGTTCGGACTGAATCCCTAGTCCTACATCCACCCCTCACCAAACCAGGTGAGGATTCACTAGTGCAACGCACCAAACCGTAGATCGTAAAAACCTCCGATTACCTTCCTACTAACCACCGGTAGGGACGTCAACACCGCAGATCAAAGAACTTCCGATTACATTCCTACTAACCACCGATAGGGACGTCAACACCGCAGATCGGACAACTTCCGATTACCTTCCTACTAACCACCGGTAGGGACATCAACACCATAAATCGGACAACTTCCGATTGCCTTCCTACTAACCACCGGTAGGGATGATCTTCAGTTTCAATGATTTAAACAAAATGGAAAGAGAAGAAATATGAAAATACTCAAACAAGATATGGAATATGCTCAAAGAGAAAATATCTTGTCTGAGATTGCTGGAGCTGGAATCTGATGCTTCAATGGTATCTTCTTCCTTGTGAAATGATCTTCCTTGGATCACCTTGAGTTGATGAAGAAGATAAATGATGCAGATTTGATCTCCCTTGAGAAATGAGCTTCAATGGATCACCTTGATAGCCTTGCTTGCATCTACTCTTCCTTGGAGGTTGCTCTTCTTCCAATCTCCTCTTTTGCCTCTCTTGTTCTCTCTTGATGCCTTGGATTCAATTGAGTTGATGAAGAAGTGTATGGATGTAGCTTTGATCACCCTTGAGACCTTGATTGCTTCTAGCTTCCTTGGAGGTTGCTTGCTTCAGATCTATGCACGAATCACCTTGGAATGGATGAAGAACTTCTGCACAAAGTACTATTCACGGCTACAGTACCCCTTCTTCCAAGCACCTCCTCTAGCCTCTCTTGATCTCTCTTTGATACAAATGATCAACTAGGGTTTCTAACCCTCTTGTGTTGGTTTTATATCTTTTGAATGGTCCATAGACACCCCCAGACCAGATCCACGATTTGTGGGAGATTGGGTGACTTTAAGATTAAAGAAATCCATGGATAATGGCTCTTCTTGAAGTGGAAAACAAAGTCAACAATTGATGGCTTAGTGCTGGCGGTCGACCGGAGGTAGGTGGCGGTCAACCGCTACTGAGAAAACATGTAGCAATTTTAGTTCTGGAAATTCCAGTCGACCGCCCCTGGGCTGGCGGTCGACCGCCACTGAGAATCCCTATAGGCAGTGAGCTGCTGGCAGGAGCAGTCAACCGCCCCTGGGCTGGCGGTCGACCGCCAGCTGGGCAATTCCCGGGTTTCCCCGGTTCAGACTGTTAACCCTTTAGCTCAGTCGCTTGACTCCTTTAGCAGCCCATTCTCATCTGTGACATCAACCTTGACAATCTTGAAGGTGTCAACTGATTCTTTGACCTTGGGTTCTCTTGGCTATGCTTCATTGTGCATCGACCTTGGCTATGTGAAATGTCGAATGTGAAGTGTCGACTTTTGCTTGTAGAAAAGATTTGCATTCTTGCTTGGGAGCAATCAATGAGCTTTCATTCTTGCCATCGTCACTCAATTTCTTGTCTATTCATTGGCATATCTGTCATGAACAAAATATCACGTATGTCAGTCATATGAGAGTGGAAAACTTCAATGACTTATAGTGTTCATCCATTATCAAAATCAAGAATATCAAATAACTCAAATGACCACAGGATGATGTCGAATGACTCAAATGACCACAGGGGCACAACACATGTCACCTTGATCAATAACAATCTTGTTGTCTTAGTTAATCGATCTACTAACAACCATATACCATCAAAGCCCTGTGAAGTCCGAGGTAAACCCACAACAATGTCTATCGTAATATGATCACATTTTCACATCGGAATCTCTAAAGGTTGAAGCATTCCTCCAGGTTTCTGATGCTCAGCTTTGACCTGTTGACATGTCAAGCATTTGGACAGAAAAATAGCTGCATCCCTCTTCATACTTGGCCACCAAAATTGCCTTTTTCACATTATGATACATCTTGGTAGTGTCAGGATGAATAGCATAATGGGATCCATGTGCCTCTCGTAAAATAACATTTGTCAAGAAATCATCAGCTGGAACATAAAGTCTACCTCGGAATCTGACCACTGAATCATCGTCGAACTCCACATCTAGCATCAACACAATACGAGACAACTCAGAATCTGCTTGATGTGCTTCTCTGATCTGTTGATAAATAGCTGGAGTCATTACAAGACTAGCAAGGAGACTGCTACCATCGGATCACGAGGAATTTTTAATCTAAATGTCTCACAAGGAAACTGTTCCCATAATTTCCATTCTCGAATCAATAGATGACTGATCTGTACTTTCCTGCTTAGTGCATCAGCCACTACATTCATCTTGCCAGGTTGATAAGATAGAGTAAAATCATAATCTTTTATATACTCTATCCACCTGCGCTGACGAAGATTTAAATCTTTTTGGGTGAATACATACTTCAAGCTTTGATGATCTGTAAAAATCTCAAATTTATCACCATACAAATAGTGCCTCCATATTTTCAATGCAAAGATCACCGCCGCCAACTCTAAATCATGAGTGGGATAATTTTCTTCCTGTTGCTTTAATTGCCGGGACGCATATGTCACAACTTTACCATGCTGCATAAGCACTGCACCCAAACCTACTCGAGAAGCATCTGTACATACAACGAACCCACCCGAGTTAGAAGGCAAAACAAGCACTTGAGAAGTAGTTAGAAGCCTTTTCAATTCATTGGAGCTCTGTTCACACTTATTCGACCACACAAATGACACATCTTTACGAGTCAACTTGGTCATTGGCGCGGCAATTCGTGTAAAATCTTGAATGAATCTTCTATAATATCCAGCAAGACCCAAGAAACTCCTGATCTCTGTCATAGTCTTAGGACTTTGCCATTGAAGAACAACGTCAATCATAACAGGATCAACTGCAACTCCATCGCCAGAAATCACATGGCCTAGAAAATGAATTTCTCGAAGCCAAAACTCACATTTGCTGAATTTAGCATAGAGCTCGTAATCTCGCAGAGTTTGCAATACTATCCTCAGATGCCGAACATGTTCTTCCTCAAAGGCAGAATAGACTAGAATGTCATCCACAAAGATCACCACAAACTGGTCCAAATACGGACGAAACACGCGATGCATTAAGTCCATAAAAGCTGCTGGAGCATTGGTTAGCCCAAACAGCATAACCAGGAATTCATAATGACCATACCTCGTGCGAAAGGCAGTCTTCTCTACATCAGATTTCTGAATCCTCTATTGGTAATAACCAGATCGAAGATCGATTCATGAAAAGACACTTGCCGATTGAAGTTGGTCAAATAAATCATCGATCATGGGCAAATGATACTTATTCTTGACAGTTACCTGATTTAATTGCCTGCAATCAATACATTACCTTAGACATCCATCTTTTTTCTTCACATACAGGAGCACCTCAGGGAGAAAAGTTGAGACGAATATAGCCTTTTTCCAACAATTCTAACAATTGTGATCTCAGTTCCTTCAATTCTGTTGGAGCCATACAGTAAGGTGCCTTCGCTAAAGGTGACGTACCCGGAATCAATTCAATTGCCATCTCAATCTCTCGCTGTGGAGGTAAGCCTAGCAATTCCTCAGGAAACACATCAGGAAATTCACAAACCACAGGGATATTATTCATCTCCTGCTACGTTGCCTCAACAACAACTACGGAAGCAAGGAATCCCTGACAACCTGCATTAAGTAATCTACAGGCTCGAATAGCAGAAATAAGCAAGCGAGAAGAACGAGATCGAATACCTTGGGAATAGAGTGCAGATTTTCCCGATGGCTGAAAATAAACCTTTTTCATTTTACAATCAACCTCGGCTCCATGATCTGTTAACCAGTCCATGCCCAGAATAATATCACAGTCTACTAGCTTCAAGGCATATAACCTAGTTGGCAGTTGATGACTACCAATCACTATAGGAGTCTTGTCAAGACAATAATGAGTATACATGATATCTCCCGAAGGCAATTCAACAATTAACCCACAGGACATCTCAGACGTCGGCTCCTCAATACAAGCAATGAAATCTTTAGAAATGAATGGATGAGAAGCACCCGAGTCAAATAAAACACGAGCAGCATGACCATAAAGCATTATTGTACCTTCAAAAAGATGGGATGCCACCGCTTCTGGACGAGTCATGTGCATGACTTTCCCTTTTGCTTTCCTTCCGCTACCTACAATAGATTATTGTGATGCCGCTGATGTTTGAGGAAATTATTGTGACTGCATTGGTGGTGGTGGAGGTCGAAACTGCTGTGGCTGTTAAACTGAACAGGCTGCTTAAGCCTCAGCGGACAATCACGAACCACGTGACCTAGCTGATCACACCTAAAACACACAACTGGCAGCGAACACGGTCTACCCAAATGGTTTTGACCACATCTTAGACAGTTTCTCGGTTGACTCACAACAGAACTCTGCTGCCGGAAAGAAGATGGTGCTGATTGCTGCACAGTACCAAAAGAAGCTTGCAGTCAAACCGCTTCTTAGATTTCTTGAACATCCGTCTGGATTTTCCAAAAGAAGTTCCACTGGCGGTAGGAGCAGAAGACTGGACTCCTGTCACAGTCGATTGACTGACTAGTTGATGCTGCACATTAGGCTGTACTGAGTCAACTTGAGTACGCCCTCGGGATCTTGCCATGTAAAGTTCCAATGCCACAGCTGCCTAATATGCTACATCCACCTCTGCTACCCTGGTTGCAATCAAAGGCTGCCATAACTCTGCCTTCAACCCACACAGAAATTGCTCGGTCTTTAAACCTTCATCAGCAAGAATGTGAGGCGAATATCGATCCAATTCCATGAACTTGTTACGATATTGCAGCACAGCCATGTCACCTTGAGCCAATTCCATAAATTGATACATCTTGTCAACTCAAAGATAGGCCAGACTGTATGTACGCTCAAATGACATGACAAATTCCCCCCAAGTTATCTGGCGAAGCGGACGAGATCTAAAAGCAACTTCCCACTCTGTGGTCCACTACGCGAGTGCTGCTCCCTGCAGTTGAAAAGTGGCCAGCATCACTTTCTCATCCTCTGTGCATTCCATTGAACGGAATGCACGTTCAGTCACATCAAGCCACACTCTGGATGCATCAGGATCTGCCTGACCTTCATATGTTGGTGTGTGGAATAGCAAAAATTCTTTCAGTGCCCTGCCACGCCCACCTTGAGGCAAGTCATTTTTAGGAGCAGGATCAGCTTGAACTGGCGCTGGCACATTAACCTAAGGAGGAGAAGTACCACTTTCCTCCCTTGGAACACGGGCTCTTCTTCTTGATGGCATTTTAATCTAGAGGACACATAACAACGGAAAAATCCATAAGTAATCGTGAAAAACATCCTAAGCCAGCAATAGTGATACACATGGACTTGTTCTTGACTATTGCAATTTCAATTCCTTATACACACCCTCAACTCCGCTCTGATACCAACTGTAATGACCCGGAGATCCAGATACCGGTAAACCAATACCAAGAACTCGGGGAAGCAACCCAAGAGGCTGATGAGGCCCCGTAAGGGTTGGGAGGTTTGGTCGAGGCGATGCATAACGAATTGCAATAACACGCGCATTTTAAAGCAATAACTTTAAATAGAAGCAATTTATATATATCAGAGTGGTATATTTATACAAGTAGTCCAGATCCATACATCACAAGTCCCACACTATACAATGGTCAAAATAAATAACTACACGGGACATACCCCAGCGAAAAGAAGAAAGAAGACAGACAGACCACTAATAGACGACTGACAGACCACAGCTAGCTCTAAGACTTTTCGCCAAAAGCACGAGAGAATCCTGTAGCATGTTGCTCTGTCTCACCTGAAAAAGGAAGGGGTGAGTCTCACAATAGAGACTCAGTAGGGTTCACGCAGATCCCTACCTTGCAACTAACTAAAGAAAAGCAGTTAAGCATGCATTGGCATAATAATTGACAATCTAACTGAAGTTGCAAAATCAACTACACAATTTAAGAACAACTAACAAATATGCCAATTATGATTTAAATGTGAGTATCAGTGACTAAATCTACCAATAGAATAAACCTCAGCATTTCCAAGTGATAGGAGAGAAAGGAAGACCACCAAAAAGAGAAACCAGATGCGTCCACTGATGGCTTACACTGCGTCTCAAGCACCTACACAAGCCTGGAACGCGGCAAGTGAGATGCGTAACAGTACCAGACAACAAGAACTAGTTAGGGTCATGCCCGTCGGCGCTAGTCCAAGCCCCTAACCATGTGTACACACATAGGCTCAATGCCTTGAGCCAGGTCTCTAGCTAGTTTCCCCCCCAGTAGGACGCTACTGCCAAGCAAGGGGGCCCACGGGAACTAGCTTAAAAAATGTAAATCGGGACTACCCCGCCACCTCTCCCAGGTGGGCCGACACTAGAGGTCGTCAGGCTATCTGTTGACACCCGTTTTATGACCAATAAGTTGGGTCATTTTCTTGCTCATCTTTATGATTCTCTGAGTTGTTCACCCGTATTAGGCCTTCTTGATCAGTTTTAAGGTCTATTTCTTGGGTCACCTCTCCTTGGTTGGGTCTCGCTCCTCATTCTTTGTCCGCTGGATGAAGCTTAGCAAGCTTTCATGTTATTTACCACCCCATTGTCTCTGGCGGCCTATCCATGGTGTGTTTGCTGATGTGTAGCGCTCCTGTCTTCGACCGCTTGATGACGCCAAAGTCCAAAAGCCAACACCCTTTCTCAAGCTTTATCTTATCTTATCCGTTGTGCTTTAGCGGTCTATCGTGGGACCGTCATATGCTTCTGGCGCGTGAACCATCGACCGCCACCTTCTTGCAGAGTCCTTATTATGAAAAATTCACCCGTTAGCCTTATCTATTGTTGATAACACAGGGTGGCGGTCTATTCTTGGGCCGTCAAATGTCTCTGGACGTTTATCGTTAGGCCGTCAATTCAGGCAGAGAGTTCTAGCAGGACTGCTCTTTCTCTGCTACGCCGTGGCCGAATTAAGAGTTTGATCTGATGATTTCTCCCTCGATACTCATCCTTAGAAGCTCCCGTTTGTTTCTGTGGACTCTTGGGAGTATTATCTTCAAAGATTATCTGGTTTTGGCCTAATTTGGAGTCATTATCCCTCCAACTCAAGCTTAGACTTTGAGGGTCTATAAATAACACCCTTGACTTCATGGGTTGAAGGGGGAGATTTTTGGAGTTCGCGTCAAAGAGCTGCCACATCCTGGAGCTAGAACCAATCAAGGAGAACTGCTTCCCATGTCCATCTGCCTCCTAAGTCCAGGGAGTATCAAGTTCCAAGTGTTTTTAGAGTCAATTTCTTCTTTAGTCCATCTTTTCCCCCTCATAGCATCCAAGGCATCTTTCCTCTTCCTCTCTCACATTCTTCCATCTTCTGCATTCATTTTAAACCTGCTCCCATCTTTTTAAATGCCCCATAGGGGTTAAAAAAAACCAACCTCCCAGGTATCCACCCTTCCAATTGCATGTTTCTAGCTTTCTTTGTCTTATAATTACTACACTTGTCTCCGGGCTAATTTGGGTTGTTTCTCTATGTTTTATACACGTTTTTGCAGGTTTCACATGTCCATATCACGAGGCCCAAGTCTTCTGGCTGGCTGGAAGAAGTGGAGATCAAAAGTGTCAAAGTTTTTCTTTCTACGGTTCTCTAGCGGTTGTATATTGGAGCGCTAAAGTTCTGTGGTGGTTTATCGTCAAACCGCTACTTTTTATGGCATGCCAGTCTTCGACCGTCATTGTTCACAGAAGTGCAATTTTCTCTCTCCCGTGGGCGGGTGTTGCATCCACCTATTTCCAAGGTATTTAGCCTGACTTTGGCTGGTTAAATTGCTTTGGTGGCGATAACATCTTTCTAGTTTGGGCAGTAGTTCTCTCTCTTTCCTCATATCTCTTCTCTATTTGCTTTTGCTTGCTTGCTCCACACCTACGGTGTGTGCTTTCTTTTATTCCTTTTGCTCCACGCTCCGGTGTGTGTTTTTCTTTTCCCTTGCTTAGTTCTGATAAAGATGGCATGCCCATGCTTAGATTCCATGATGATTGCCTAGGTTCATGCTGCACATGTTCATAGGTTGATTGATTGGATATTACCTTGTTCATATCTTTATTGTTGACATCACATTCATTTGCAAAGGAACCAATTAAACTATCAACAGAATTTTTTTGACGATCACGGTGGGACTTCTAGTGCCAATCGTGTTGGATCTCTGTTTTACCAGCTTATCTTTATTTTACCCAAGTTTCCCGTGCTTTCCCCAGATTTCCCCTTTATTTCCTGCTATTTCTGGTTCTCTAGGTCTCTTGGCGGTCAGACGTTCGATAGTTAAAGGCCTAAGAGCGGTCTATTATTAGACCGTCTCATCCCTCTGGCGCTCTCATATCAGATCGCCACTCCTGTGACAGGTATGCATCCCGAGGTGTAGTTTATTTTCACAGTTTCTACTGTGATTTTTATATTTGGGTGCTATTTGGTCTCCTCCTTAGTTGTTTGGCATATTCATATCATTGTGTGCATATTGGATTGCTAGTTTCTAGGCTAGAATTTGCATGCACTCCAGTGCACCTATGGTCATTCATATATTCATACTTTAGATTGCATTCTCCTACCTTGGTGTGTGAACCTCTCGTCTCCATATTTCTTGGGGCCGACTAGGAGATCACATCAGGGACCTCCATAAGTCCCCACGAGCCGTGGATTCCTACATGGACGCCGGGCCGGTTGTATCTTTCCCACACCGTGTCTAGGATTACAAAAGTGAGGGAGTGATTACATTTAGAGTTAACCAAGCCATATACCTCTTCCCTATTAAGAACCTATTGTTGAGAGCACATGTTAATCAAGCTACTAAGGTTCTAAAGGGTAAAAAAATTAAAAACTTTGAGCATCATCTAAAACAACTTGGTTGACTTTTGTTGTTTTTATCTTCTTCTCACTTACATCTTTGTTAAAACAATCTAGTTTAAGTCACTCATTGGGTGTTTGTTTTGTGCTATTTGCATTATTTCCAAGGTGTTGAATTTGCATGTGGAGTTGCTTTCGTTCACTAGAGTCATCTCCTCGGGACAATTCCTTTTCCAAATTCTACTCCAATCCTCTCTTCAAGTCCGCTATGTCTTCCTTTGATCTCCCCCGTTCCCAAGAGGAGTCTCTTCCTTAAGGGCTTCTAGAGGATTCTTCTAGGGTTATCTCCTTCCATTCTGGAGAGGGATCCATCCCTCCTCTGTCCTCCATCCCTATGGAGGGCGCCCAATCCAATCAATGCCTTCCTCCTCCTTCTGCCAATTCTATTATTCAAATGATTACCCAGTTGGATCCGGCCTAACTTCAGGCTGTTTATAAGGCCATGCAGTTGCCCAGCACCCCACCTCACACTATTACGCAAGGCCTATCCAATACTTCCATTGCTCAGCATAGGGTTGATGGTGTTGGGTTCTGTGCAAGTATTCAGAGGGGGGTGAATGAATATAGCCTATAAAAATTTCGCCCAATTAACAACTAGAATGCTAACAAGATTGATTAGATAATCTGAAGGCTAATTAATTCTTCTGTTCAACCTGTAAGCAAACAGATGGAGCGCCCCTATGCAAACATCTAGCGGAAGCAAAAACATATAGAGAAATCAAACCACAATGCACAAGGGATTTTTAGGTGGTTCGGTCCAGCAGACCTACATCCACCCCACACTCAACCCGAGTGTGGCTTCCTGCTGACTCACAGCTTGAACAGCTGGGCATCACAGCTTGCCATACATCAGCTGGGCCTCACAGCTTGCCATCTGCTGAGCATCACAGCTTACTTCTGCTGGGCAATACAGCTTAGCCATCGCTGACTCACAGCTTGAACCCACTGGGGATTACAACTTAACCTGTCCAGTGGAATCCTCCACTGCAAACGCTGACTAACAGCTTGAATAAAGGTATAAATGGAAAACACAAAGGGGAACAAAACAGCACCGGAAAGCTTTAAAGAAATGAAGCATAAATGTGGATCTCTACAAGAGCTGACTCACCTGGATTTGATCCACGGTCCAGTTGAGACAATCTTCAGCTGATCTCTTCTTCACAACTCTCGATCTCTCTTTCTCTTTCTTTTTCTTCTTCTTCTCTGCTCTCTGTCTCTCTTTCTTTTCTTCACTCTTTTCTTCTTCTCTTCTGTTGGATCGAAGTCTCTGCACTCTGCTCTTCTGCTTCTGCTCTCAAGGCTTCGATCAGCCTTCTCATGATGAACAAGACTTGTATATATAGCAGCAGCAGCAGCAGGTTAGGGCAGCACTGGGCGCGTGTCTTCCACATTTCCCACCCAGAACTTTTGGCCACGTGTCAGCTTCCTATCAGTCCTTCAGCCTCCCCATCACGTGCCCTTCATTAGCCTCCACGAGTAGAGCACCTGTCAGACAGACATAAGAACTTATCAGGTTAAGTGTAAATCCTGTACAGTCTCTGAAGAATACAGCACATTGTATAGACTTCAGTTTTAAAGCCAACGTGCAGACATTACTGTATGGACTTTACAAGACAAACAGCAATGTATAGACTCTTCAATCGATAGGCAGACAATGTATATACTTGCTCATTGTATGGACTTGATTGAACGAACATGCAATGTATATACTTGCTCAGCCTGAGGCAATGTCTAGACTTCAGCTCAAAGCCAGTGTATAGACTTCAACAATGATGCATGCAATACAATGTAGATACAGACTATATAGACTTTGGAGTCTAAGACCAATGTACAGACTTTGACAAGCAGAAGCCTGTATAGACTTTACTTAGAAGATGCCCGATGTACAGACTTCAATCAACAACCAATGTGAAGACATCACGATGTATAGACTTTCTATATGAAGGGTTGTACATACTTGAACACGAGAGCTCTGAACAGACTTGATCAAGGCAAAACTGAAGCAGTGTATAGAGTTGCTGAAGTGTAAAGCAATGTATATACTTCACATAAGCAGAGCTATGGCATTGTATAGACTTCACATTGTGAAGCAATGTATACACATAGCTGAAGACTGTCAGTCGATGTATTGACTTGGCTGAAGCCAAACGCTGAAGCAATGTTCAGACATTGAAGAACACAACGTGCAGCAGTGTACAGACTTAGCCAGCAGACTAGTCCGATGTACACACTTGCTCGTTGTTCAGTCTTCATGAACAATGTATGGACTTCAAGACTAATATGCATAATGTGCAGTCTTGGCGAAGGTAGTGCATTGTATAGACTTCAGGTGTGAAGACATTGTGAATGCAAATGCAATGTTCAGACTTCAGATGAGAAGGCACTCGCTGTACATACTTGCTGAAGAGAATGCAATGTGCAGACATTGACTCGATGTACAGACTTCACAACTGATGAATGCAATGCAATGCAATGTATAGACTATGCCTTAGAACGAATTTGCACACTTGAAGAGCATTCAACAATGTGCAGACTTCAATGCATATGATGTAGCCAATGTATGGACTTGAGCAGTCTGCTGCTGAACAACCGATGTATAGACTTCACAGTTTGCTAAGCAAGCAATGTATGGACTTGGCAGAGGCAGACTGAAGAAGCAATATACAGACTATGCAATGTTTAGACTTCATCTTAAAGCCAAGAGAAACTTTGTACAGACTTCCAATGAATGGACTTTAACCCAAGGATGCACAATGTATAGAGTTCACCTTTGAAACAAATGTATAGACTTTAAGATGTGTAGACTTTGCCAAAGAGCTGGACGATGTACAGACTTGAAACAAGGCGAAGTCTACACAGACTTGAAGATTCACAGTGTGTAGACTTTGGCAAGGCAACGTCGGTAAAGCTCCCAATGTACAAACTTTCAAAGCTGATCGTAGGTAAAGACTCCAATGTGCAGACTTGGAGTTGCAACGTAGGAACAGATGCCAATGTACAGACTTTGGCAAGCAATGATGTACAGACTTTACCTATTAATTCAATGTACAGACTTCGAAGCCAATGTGAAGCCAATGTACAGACTTTCCACTGACCAATGTATGGACTTTGCAAGCCTAAGACGCTGAATGAGACGGTGGGGTCTGTATAGACTTTGCTCAAAGCCTTAGACGCTAATAGAGACGGACCGATGTATAGACTTTAAACGCAATGTATGGACATTGCATAGTCGATGCATGAGACATAGACATTGTGCATGAACAGTGCAGTGTATTGACTTATGGACTTTGAGTGCGTGCATCTACAATGCAAATGTATAGACTTAATGTAATGCACTGTCTGTACATACTTGAATGAGACGCTGCATGAGACGATGCAGCTACAGTGATGTACAGACTTTGCCTAACGCAGTCCGTTGTACATACTTCTAATGCAATGCAATGTACACACTTCAGCTAAGCAATCTTTAATGAATGTATGGATTTTATGAATGATGCAAACAGCTCTGTATACACTTGACGTAATGCATGCCGATGTACAGACTTCAGTTGAAGCCAACCGAAGAGTGTATAGACTTGTGAGATGCATAGACCACAACGATGTGTGGACTTCACCAAGACACTGCATGAACAAGATGATGCAATGTACAAACTTGCTATGTGAGAGCTACAGTGTGTGTGTATAGACATGAACAAAACGTGAAGGACACTGATGCAGGAATGTATAGACTTCAATTGAGTGCATTGGCTATACAGACTTGGAAATCTTTGAGCGATGTACAGACTAGGAGTTAATGCATGAAGACCCAGCAATGTGTAGACTTGACAGTGAATGCATGAACAGTAATGTGTAGACTTCAGAAATGCATCTGAGAAGGGGTCGATCCATCTGAGAAGGGGGTCGACCCACAGAACTAGCACACTCATGCACATAACAGATCAAATAAAACTTACTCAAGCATTCTCCATAAATCAAGCACACTCAAGCAATCTCCACGAAATATATTAGTTATATGCATACACCATAGAGTATATCAGTTATAAACATCTCATGCATTCTCCACAGAACATAATGAGTGATATGCATTCAAATCAACATGCCATCATCATATAAAAAACACAATATCATAATGCACTCACTGTGTTGCAATCATCAAAACAAAACAGCATTGCCTTTTTGATGATGGCAACACACTGTGACAATGAGTCACACACAAAATTTTCTCCCCCTTTGACATGATCAAAAAGAGAAAAATAATAAAAACATGAGTGCAAAGTGCATTATGCATGCAAATTCTCATAGTGCAAAAAAAACTCCCCCTGAAGGTATGACTCCCCCTGAATTATTTCTCCCCCTAAATAATAGCTCCCCATTTGAGAAGGAATTTGGACAGATAAGCACAAGGTAGAGAAGGTAGGAGGGTCACTTGACAACAGCATAAGCATAGGTTCAGAAAGGGAGCATGATTATAAACAACTGTTAAGGTATAAGAATCAGTAACACACAATTTTCAAAAATTCAGGTTTAACAGTGATAAATCTAGAGTAAAACACCTGACCCCTGAAAAAGAGTTTTAGATTCTATTTATAGCAATGGATCTAAGGCACATGGTATTAATAGATAAGTTAGAAATAATACCCTTTTGTGATTAAACAAGGAAATTCAAGGAAGGCAACTTGACTATGTATTAATAAAAATGATTTTCACTCATTGACTTTTGATTTTCAAAGGGTTACAGCAGTTTGTATTTCACTTTTGAATTTTCAGAAACTGAACTAAGTGAATAGACCTGTGGCATTTATGCTGTTGACATTAGGTGTACACCTTGATCAGAGGCAGGTACCCCTAGTTATTAGGCATAAACTACAAGGCCTATTTCAGATCAAGACCTACAAGGAATAGTCTTCACTTTTGACATTAAGGGCACACCTTGATCAGAGGCCAGTACCCCCAGTTACTTGGTGATGACTCCCCCTATAGATTTGACCCTATGAACAGAGATAGTCTAAATCACTTCATGACATGTGAATTTTCCTGCTTCTTTGGAGGAGTTCACAGTTTCTCAGTGCAATCAACCATTACTCTGTCACAATGTTCAGTTCTTTACATTTGTGATCTTATTTACTACTGTCCTTATTTCTTTTAGAGTGATTGTTTAAAAAATCATTACATACTCTTATTCACCTGTTCTAGACATTTCCAGTTCAACACATTTAGGCATTACAAAAAACTTTTTCTATTTTAGCCATGAGACAAAGATTAAGAGCTATAAAAGTTTTCTTTTATCTCAAATTCTGAAGTACAGACACTTAACTCTCTAATTTATAAAGGTTAAACATTTAATTCCTTTCAATTTGTAAGAGAAATTCTTATAAAAGAACAATTGCAATAATCACACCTCAATGTACTAAACCAGATACAGAACTGTTGTTCAGTGAAAATGATAGGGAAAAGATAGCAATTGGCAATATGGTCCAATGGCATCTGATGTCAAAAGATATGAATCAATTGAATGGGGACAATGAGGAGTAAATAGGATTCAAGAATTGAACTAAACTCACTGCTCCCCCTGACACCATGATGCAAGGATTATGCAATGCAACACACTGTTCTACATGCAGACTATGCACCAAGGATACATGAGGCAAGTATGCAATCAATTCAGGTTTATGCATCCAAGACATGAACATTTTTATCCTTTTTCAGATTTTTCAAAATGTGATGCAGTGCACTGTTCTACCTGAAGACAGGACCCATGGTACTAGGCGGAGAACCCGGTCTCAAAGACCATCTCACACATGGTAGAAACCTCCGGGTAGATTTCCCTGTCTTTTAATAACATACCATTTGATATACCAGGGTTATGCAAGACAATGCAACATAAAGCAGTCCTACATGCATTGAACAGCATCATTGACAGTCATGCAAATGATGTATGCAGACATAAGACACATGCAATGACTGTGTGCATTAAAAGAACCATTCACAATCAACAAGTTATGCATTTAACAACAAGCATGCATTGCACTGACATAAAACACATGCATTTACACAAAGTCTATATATATATACTAAAGAACCATTCAGCCTCAGTGCAAGATGCAGTGCATTTAGCATTTCATTCATTAAGTGCAAACAACAGCATGAGAAGAGCATCAAATATATTCAGAAATGAGTTCAATAGCTGAGTCTGGAATACAGACTGATCAGCTAAACAAGAAGAGATCATCAACCATCAAACAAGCAAATCAACATGAAATTCACACTTTTCATATTCACAACTTCAGATGATGGAATTTAAACATAGAGTTTTGGAACTGACCTGAATTGTGCTACCATGGGGTTTTCATTCTTGAGTACCTTGGTTATCCCCTTTATTCATCAGCTTCCAAGGCACACCTGCAGCATGTCAATCAATTTGATCCTGCAGGGACCCAAGCAGTCTTGGGTCCTGCACTACCCCTATCAGGTGTTCTAAACAGTTTCGTAGTAACATGGTCATCAAATTTCATCAGAAAGTAATTGTCCATAGAGTGACCAAGTTTACCACAATATCTACATGAAACAGTAGATTTTCTGGTCCTATGATGCATATCAACAGCAGCATGAGACCTATGAAACTTAGCATGAAATGTTCTGTTGTTTACATGAACATTTTGTTTCTTACTAGCAGCATTGGGAGCAGAAAATTTTACAGATTTAGAATTAAATCTACTTCCTTGAGCATGCCAACAGTCCTTGACTGTGTGGCCATGCCTCCCACATTCGAAACACCTTGGGTGCTTACCTTTGGAGCCAAGGTTATTCCTGTCAAACATCTTTTTGTTAACATGAAAATTAACATGTTTAGAGTTGAATCTCTTTCTCGGATTCTGCCAACATTGAGCAGCAATGTGGCCAAACTTCCCACAACAAAAACAATTTAGATTCTGTCTCCTAGAAATCTGATTTCTAGCATGAAATTCTTTAACATTCAGATTACCCTTTTTCTGATCAGACAGAACTTTTCTAGCATACTTTTTGTCATCTTGTTTCATCACAAAACACTCACTCATAAAGTGTCCATGCTTACCACAATAATGACAAGAACAAGAACCATTAGATTTATTTAAAACATGGCACTTATCAGATGAGTTTTTAGCATGCAAATTATTCCTTTGAGTTTTTGGGGTTTTCTGATTTTTATTTCGTTTTTGAATTTCCTTAGCAGCATGCATATTTGAAGAAGAAGCTGAAGTGCTAGCTAAACCAGAGCTACGAATAACAGTGGTGTACAGATGGTTCTTCTTAGCTTGCTTAATTTCAAAAATATTATCAATCTCCTCACATTGACCACTTACTACATCTTTCGAAGATATTTTCATTTTACCTTTATCCTTAGCAACCTTAGATGAAGTACCATTCAGCTCAGTAATTTTACTTTCTAAGGAGATTATAAGATTTTCTGAATCAACTTTCTCCTTTTCACAACTAGCCAATTTTTCTTTTAATAAGACAATTTCATTTTCCAAATCAGCAGTGTGTATTAAAAAACTAGCAATTTCTTCATCAATGTTGAAGAGGCGAGATCTCGCGCTGAGTCCTGAGCGGGCTATGGATCACCAGAAGATGAATCTGCAAGAGAGGGAAACGTATCAGAGGGCCCAGGGGATCTCCCTGGGGGAAAACCCTCCGATGGCTAAGTCAGTAGAGCTATGGTGGAAGTGATAATGGGGGGAGGAGAGAGCTGATGCGCGAGAATCCTCTCCACCAGAGGGTGAAGCGAATCGTGCTCAGGAGCTTAGGGTGTGTGAATGCCTTGTTTCTCTTACCTTCTTCCGGAGGGTATCCCTTGCTTAAATAGTGCGCCGCCTTCAGGAGTCCTGTAAGCTGAGGGGTTCCCGGCGAGAGTTACGTCTTTAACGGGGGCTTTCATGGCCTGATCGTGGGAACGTTATCCCCTCGGAGTCCGGCGGCTCCCCTGACTCTCCCGCTGGCGGGGGACTCTGAATGGCTGCACATGCAGATAATCAACCGGCCTTACCGAGCCTCGGGGATGCTAGCTCTTGTCCGAGCGATAGGCATGGCCCGGCGAAGGTGGGGTCGGATAGGTCGGCTAGAGCCTATCTCTCTCGGACGGGGAGAGGGCGTTAGGCCGGACCTTCCTTGGGACCTGACCGTTGTCTCGGGCCCTCCGAGCCTAGAAGGCCGCCGGGGAGAGTTAGTTCCTCGAGTCTTCTTTATTGGGCTTTTCTTCCCTAAGTGGGCCCTGTGGGCAATCACTCGGGCGGGCTCGCCTGGTTGGACCTTGTGGGTCTTGTTGGGCTGCCTTTGTGGTGGGCTGTGGAAATCCCCCTCTCCACTTGTCCCCCTCCTACTCCCGAGCCATGGAGGATCGGATGAGTAGTTTTTCGAGGCTTTGGACCGGCGTGGCTCAGGTGGGTGGAATTCCGTTGGCGTTATGGAGCCGCTTATAGCGGTCGCCGAGGCCCGTAACGATGATCCTGACGGATTCAAAACGAAGGGAGCCCCCTTTTTCTCGGAGCACGGAACGGCGCGCCGCCACCCTCAGGGGTTTTTAGGGGGCGCTGTTCATCGTTCTAGGCTTCCAGGGTTTTAGGCTTTCCTTGCTTCTTGATGCGCCGTGAGAGCACAGCGGAGACGCGGAGCCTTGCGGCGCCGTTCGTGGAGTTGGCGAGGATAACTGCAGAGGCGGTCCGGTAACTTCCTTCTCCCCCGGAGTCTTCGAGCTCGTACGAGGGATCTTCCTCCGACTCGATGGCGGATCAGAGTCCGGAGCTTATGCCGGAGAGGTGGGAACCCGTCCCCAACTGCAGTGAGTTGGGGGAAGCGGAGGTGCGGAGGCTGGAGCATCGTTTTCGCCTGCCTCTCAGATACAGCTTTGCTGCCGCCGCTCCGCACGAGACGAGTCTGGATGATCGCGGGGAGCACATTTGCACCTTTCTTCAGGCTTGGAAGAGCGGATTTCATCTCCCTTTCGATCCTTTCGTGCTGCAGCTTCTTAATTTTTTCCAGTTGGTGCCTATTCAGTTGGTGGCCAACTCATATCTTCTGCTCTCGGCCTTCCGGATTCTTTTTCGTCAGCACGACATTTTTCCTTCCTTGGACCTCTTCCATTTCTTCTTTGAGTTGAAAGCGCACCCGTCGGCGGGGAAAGGCTTCTACTTCATCCAGGCGCAGAGGAATAGGAGCTGCATCTCGCTTGCGTCGAAGGACTCCTAGCACAAGGGGTGGAAGACCCACTTCTTCTGGGTGAAGGCGGTGGCGACGGACGAGATATGGAGATGTCGGACCTCGCCCAACTTTCATCCGAATCTGCCCCCTCGCCAGGAGGAATTCCCTCCCCACGTGGAGCAGCAGGCTGCCCGTCTACTGGAGGACAGTCGATCGACCGAGGAGCTGGTGACGCCGGAGAACATCGAACGGTGTCTTCTCTCGCGGTTGACGTCGACAGGTACAACTCTTGAGGCTATTTTTCTGGGGTGGTAGCTCCTTTCCTCCTTCTGACTGGGGCTTCTCCTTGTTGCAGACGTGAGGCGGGAGCCTCTGGAGGAGGCGGCCGAGGTCATCGATCTGGGAGATGACTCAGCAGCCGATGAACCTGATGCCTCGACGGGTCGCGCCCAGGCCCGAGACAAGGGTAAGGGGGTGGCCCCCGAGGGGTCTTCTCGATCGACCAGCCTGAAGCGCAAGGATCCCCTGGCGGGGAAACTGCAGGAGGCCGTGAAGGCCAGGAAAAGGGCCAAGAAGGCCGGCCTTTCTACCGCCGTCGGGGGCGATTCTGGCTCGGCGGCGCTCCCCCCTCGGGGGCAGGATGGGGCCGACCCCTCCGGGCTGGCTCTCCCATCCGCCGGGCGAGAGGGGGCCGAGGAGACCAGGGACCCCTCAGAGGGAGGTGATGGATCGGCTCTCCCCTCTGCGGGGGCAGAGGGGGCCGATGCCGGTGTGGCCGGCGCTGGGACCGAGGTATCGGTCGGCGCGGATGGGGGTTCACCCGTTGGGGCGTTGCAGCCCCACGTGCCGGAAGTTTTTGGTGCGGCCGATCCCGCGGCGCCGGTCGAGGGTGGGTGTTCGCCCGGGGAGGCGTCGCAACCCCAACCGACCGTGGCGCGCGGGGCAGTCAGCTTCGCTGCCCGAACAGGGTCTTCTGGCGGGGTGCCCAGGGTGGAGCGGTCCCCTTTGCCGGAGCCTCTAGACAGGCTCGGTATCTCGGGCGACTTGTACCGGCTCTGCCGGTCGATCGCCGAGAGGACGAGGGGGGGAGAAAGGCGCAACACTCCTGCCGGGGTCCTTGATGTCCTGATGGAGGGCGGCCTGGTCATAGCTCGGACATCGGCCGTGATGGCGGAGGCGCACGCCCGGACGGAGGGGGAACGGTCGAGGCTTGCCTGGACCCTTGGTGGATGCGAGGGAAAACTAGCCCGGCTCGAGGGGGAGCATGAGGGGCTCCGGCGGGAGTTCCTCGCATTCAGGGAGTTGGCGCGGTCGAGCCGACGGGAAGCCGAGGCACTGACCGAGCAGCTAGCAAGGGCCCAAGAATCGCTCGAGAGGAAGAGCAAACGTCTAGAAGATGAGCGTCAGCGTCACATTGAGCTGGATGGCCTCTGGGAGCTTGAGCGCGATGAGCTGCAGGATCGGGCGGAGGACGCGGAGCACCTTCGTGCTGAGGTCGAGGCGGACCGAGCCCGGGCGGAGGGCCGGACGATCGAAGCCGAGCGGAGGATGACCTAGCTAGAGGAGCGTCTGGCGAGGGCGGAAGAGCGTGCGGCCGAGGTGGAGCGGGCTCGGGTTGAGCTTGCCGGAAGGGTAGGGCAGGTCGAGGCGGAGGCGATCGAGCGTTACAAAGGCTCGGAAGCTTACTCAGTCGACCTGGTTAAAGCTGCCCTCCCCTACTATGAGGTAGCGCTCCGCCGGGGTGCTCGAAAGGGATTCAGGCAGGGCTATCGCCGGGCGATGAGCTATGCCAATCAGCACCTTGTCGGGGGCGATTTTCCTTACGGCCAGAGTTATGACTCAGATGAGTCAGTTTCTAGCTCCTCATCCTCAGCCGGGGAAGAACCGGAGGAGTCACCTCCAGCGGGGTCACCAACTCCGGAGGCTCCGGGAGGGCTCACGACCGGGACAGTTCTCGCACAGGCAAGGTCAGTGTCTGGGCCGGCCGTCACCGAAGGTACCGGGGGTGACGCGTCCCCTACTGCTGTTCCTGAGCTTCGAAGTGGGCCCGAGGCCTGATGTATTTTGCTGTATTTTGCCCCTTCCCCTTTTTGTCTGTCTTTCCTTTTGTAAGAGGACTTCTTTATGGGAGGCAATAAAGAACTTACTTTGTTTGATCGCTATCTTTGCCGTGAATTGGCTGGCATATCGGGGGCAGTTGGAAAGTGCCGATATTCTTTGCACCGTTTTCGCATGCCGATTCGGGAGACTTCTGGCGGGGCGTCCTTTCATTCCACCATGCTTTGAAAGTCGAGGCGCTTCGCGAATCCCGCTAGGGCGGGGACCGAGGAATTGGAGGTGACCTTCCAGGGGAGGTCCTGTAGCGTGTTTTCGAGGGGGGAATCATTTAAGGCGCGTGGCCTCCCTTGGCCTATAAAACGGACCGAAGGGTGTTCCTTCCCTCTTAACACTTAGGACTCTCTCCGGCGGTCTGCTCTTATTCCCTCGTTTTCGCTCTGCGTTGCGCCACCGCGATCGAGCATGGAGGACCCTTCAGAAGGTGACGCCGCAGACGACGGGGAGCGGCCGGTTCCCGCTGCCTGGAATATCGGTCGGATCCCACGGTCACCGCGCGTGCATGAGACGGGTCCGACGGTCACCGCGCGGATCTGGAGAGGGCTTCGACTTGTGGGGGCACGCCGTTTGCCTCCTCTTGGCTCCAGCGAGGCTTCCGGGCGGACGCCGAGATGGAGGGCGGATGGGGGAGTTAGGGATGCCGGCCGCCATTCCCCTCCGTGGGAGGGGAGGAGGTGGCTCACCTCTGTCCGCAGCCTCTTTCTCTCTCTTTTGTTCTTCATTTCTTTCACTCTTCGGGGGCTGCTTGCTTTCTGTTCGCCTCCAAGGAGTTGGTGGATTGGCAGAGAGGAGACCTTCACGGTGCTCCTTTTTCCAGGTTGTTGCCAACTTGGAAGGTAGCCTTCCTCGCGTGAAAGGTGGCCTTCTCCTTGTCATCCCTCCGTCACCCTTGTCACGGTCCACCCGAGCCAACTGGGGCGACCATCTCTTCTCCGAGCTAGTTTCTATGCGAGGCAGAGTCAGTGGCTGGATGCAAGAAGGTCAAGACCGGGTCGGCCGGGCGATGGCCGTCTGCCGTGGTGTTAGATGGATTTTTGCTTTTCACTATGTAATGTATTGGCAGTTGCCTTTCTGATGTACCAACAATTATCTTGAATGAATGCAAAAAAGGGGGTTTATTTTACCCGCTTTGTTGATACAGTTTTCAGAAATAAAATATGCGTAGTGTGGTTGCGTTCCATGTCCGGGGAATGGGTTCCCCTTCCATTGTGGCCAACCTGTACGCACCTTTCCCGAGCGTCTCGATCACTCGGTAGGGGCCTTCCCAGTTGGGGGATAGCTTGCCCGCCGCCTCCAGTGGTCGAGAGGCTTCGGTCTTCCTGAGGACGAAGTCCCCTGGTCGGAATTGTCTGCCCCGGACCTTGGCGTTGTAGTACCGAGTGAGGCGGCGCTGGTATTCTGTAGCTCGGACGTTCGTGATCTCTCGGAGTTCGTCTGCCAGGTCGAGGTTCTCGAGCAACTTCTGCTCGTTTGCCTCGGGCGAAAAGCTGATCACTCGGAGAGACGGATTGGCGATCTCTAACGGAACGACGGCTTCGGTGCCATATACCAGCTGAAAAGGGGTCTCACCGATTGCCGTCCTGGGGGTCATTCGGTGCGACCATAGTACGCTAGGCAGTTCCTCGAGCCAGCTACCCTTAGCCTTGCCGAGTCTGGTTTTTATGCCCTTCAAGATGGTTTTGTTGGCATTTTCAACCAGCCCGTTGGCCTGAGGGTGGGCGACCGAAGTGAAGTGGTTGCGGATTTTTAGGTCGGCGCATCTGTCTCGGAAGTACCGAGAGTCGAATTGCCGCCCGTTATCGCTCACTATCACTCGGGGGATGCCAAAGCGACAGATGATCGATTTCCAAACGAAGCCCCAGGCGACTGTCTCGGTGATCCTTGCTGTAGCTTCAGCCTCGATCCACTTGGTGAAGTAGTCGATGGCGACGATGATGAACTTCTTCTGGGATTGAGCCGTTGGGAATGGCCCAAGGATGCCGATCCCCCACCGAGCGAAAGGGTAGGGTTCGGTAAGGGTGATAAGTTCCGTGGCCGGCTGATGGACCAAATGGTCGAACCGCTGGCAACGGTCGCACTGTTGTACGTAAGCCGTGCAGTCACGCTGTAGGGTAGGCCACCAGTACCCCTGCCTTAGTAGGATTCTGGCCAGTGACCGACCTCCAGAATGTGCTCCGCACAGGCCTTGATGAATCTCTTCAACAGCTTGGCTTGCTTCGTCAGGACCGAGACACTTCAGAAGGGGCCCGGAGAACGATCTTCGGTAGAGAACGTTGTCGAGGATAACGAAGCACCGAGCTTGGTACTTCATTCGGCGGGCTTCCCGAGGGTCGGAGGGCTCCTGGGAGTCCCGTAGCCAGGACAGGTAGGGGGAGCGCCAGTCACCGGGAGTGGCCGAGTCAATGGCGAGGAGCTCCGAGTCTATGCTCGGGCGCTCTAGCTCTTCTAGGAGGACCGATTGTGTACCTTCCGGGTCTAGGGAGGAGGCCAGTCGGGAGAGGGCGTCTGCTCGAGAGTTTTGCTCCCGAGCTATTCGGACTACCTCGAAGTCCTCGAACTGCTGGGCCAGGCTCCGGACCAACTGGAGGTATTTGATCATAGGTGCCTCCCGAGCTTCGTACTCGCCGTTGACCTGGCTTGCAACTAGCTAGGAGTCGGTGTGGATCCTGACTCGCTCGGCCCCTAACCGTCGGGCCATGCGGGCTCCCGAGATAAGGGCCTCGTACTCGAAAGCATTATTGGATGCCAGAAAGTTGAACTTCAGGGCGTATTGCAATTCTATTCCTTCGGGGGACATTAGGAGGATCCCTGCGCCGCTGCCGACCGAGTTGGACGATCCATCGACGAACAGCTCCCAGGTTGGCCTGGTTGCTGTCGGAGGCCTATCCTCGACCGGAACGGTGCTCTCGACGATGAAGTCGGCGAGCGCTTGTCCTTTGATAGCCGATCATGGCCGATACGAGATGTCGTAGGCCCCAAGAATGATGGCCCATTTGACGAGTCGCCCCGAGGCTTCGGGATGGGCCAGAATCTTCTTTAGTGGCTCGTCGGTTAGCACGGTGATGGGATGCCCCTGGAAGTAGGGTCGGAGGCGCTTTGCAGAGGTAACCAATGCTAGCACGAGTTTCTCGGTTGCGGGGTACCTCCGCTCGGCCTCGTTGAGCACCTTGCTGGTGTAGTAGACCGGCCTCTCGATTCCTGAGTCATTTCTGATTAGGACCGAGCTGACCGTTGATGGCGTCGCCGAGAGATAGAGCAACAAGACCTCGCCCGGGACGGGCTTGGAAAGCACCGGGGGCGAAGCCAGGAACTCTTTGAGCTCGGTGAACGCTGTCTGGCATTCCCCATCCCATGCGAACATAGCAGATGCTACCTTGGGCCCCCTCATCAGTTTGAAGAAGGGCAAGCACCGTTCGGCCGCACGGGACAGGAAACGACTGAGAGCAGCGACACGCCCCGTCAGGCGCTGGACGTCTTTAATACACGTGGGCAGGCGCATGTCCAGGATGGCCTGGACCTTGTCGGGGTTGGCTTCGATCCCTCGCTGAGTGACCAGGAAACCGAGGAGCTTCCCGGATCTTACTCCAAAGGCGCACTTGGCGGGATTGAGCTTCATGCTGTACTTCAGGAGGGTGCCGAAAGTCTCGGCGAGGTCGGTGAAGTGGTCTTGGGCCCTCGGGGTCTTGACGAGCATGTCGTCGATGTAGGCCTCGACGTTCCGACCTAACTATCCCTCGAACATATGGTTGACTAGTCGCTGGTATGTGGCTCCAGCATTCTTCAATCCGAAGGGCATCCGGGTGTAGCAGTACACGCCGTAGTCGGTGATGAAGGCGGTCCTCTCGACATCTTCAGGGTTCATTCGGATCTGATGATAACCCGAATAGGCATCCAGGAAACTGAGTATCTCGTTGCCCGAGGTTGAGTCAACCAGTTGGTCGATGCTCGGTAGCGGATAGCAGTCCTTGGGGGTGGCCTTGTTCAGATCGGTGAAGTCTACGCACATTCGCCACTTGCCTGTGGTTTTCGGCACTAGGACGACGTTGGCTAGCCACGTCGGGTACAGGACCGGTCTAAAAAGACCAGTCTCTTGTCCTTTGGTGACCTGCGCCTTGATGATCGCCTGTTTCTCGGGCGCATGCTTCCTCCTCCGCTGCTGTACGGGTCTCACGGTGGTATTGAGGTTGAGCTTGTGCATCACAGTTTCCTTAGTATACCAGGGAGTTGATCATCGGACCAAGCGAAGACCCGAACGTACTCAGAAAGAAACTCCTTGTATTGCTGCTGTTCCTCTGGTGGTAGGTCGGCGCCGATCCTTACTCCTAGGGCCAGGTCATCGTTCAAGAATACCGTTAATAACTCACCACCGGGTTCGGTGGTCACGGCTTTTCCTTCGACTCCCCTGGGGCCCTTATCCTTCCCGTCCGGCCTTGAGGCTTCCACCGAAATATTGTAGCACCTTCTAGCCGTGGCCTGGTTACCTCGGACTTCCCCCAACCCGTTTTTGGTGGGAAACTTCATTTTTTGGTGATAGGTAGATGGTACGGCCTTTATTCGGCTGAGAATTTTCCGGCCGAAAATGGCGTTGTACGCTATCATACCTTTAATCACTATGAAGTCCAATATGACCGTAACGGTTTTGGGTGGGGTGCCGATAGTGACCGGCAGGCTTAGGGCTCCCTCGGGGTAGGTGGCCAGGCCATTAAACCCGCAAAGGGGCGTTCGGATCGGGCGGAGCTTGGATGGGTCTTCCCCCATCTTGAGAAAATAGTCATAACATAATACATCGGGGGCGCTCCCATTATCAACCAAAATCCTGTCTACATTACAGTGATTTATCGTGGCCGAGATAACGAGGGCATCGTCATGCGGGGTGCTCAGCCCTTCCAGGTCTTGGTCGGAGAAGACTATGACCTGGGACTCCATCGACGGGCCTCTGGGGGGCTCTAAGGCTCGGCTGGCCCGCTCGGCATGACGTTTCCTTCCTCGGCTGGTGTCACTGCCCGATGCCGCTCCTCCGGAGATGACATTGATGTGGACCCCTCGGGGGGCGTTGTCGATCTCCTCTGCGGCGTCTCGATCTTCTCTGTGCCCGGTCGCGAACCGGGTTAGATGCCCCAGACGGATCAGGCGCTCGATCTCGTCCTGGAGCTGATGGCAATCTCCGGTGTGGTGCCCGTGGTCGCTGTGGAACAGGCAATGCCTGTCCCGCTTGCGGTTCTTCGACCTCATTGGCTCGGGCTGGCGGAGAAGTCCCGAGTCTTTGATGTCTTCATAGATCTCATAGACTGGCGCGGTCAAGGGGGTGTACCGCTCGTACTTTCTCTTGCGCTCTCCTTCTCGATCGCGCTTCTTACCCGAGCCAGGGTTTGGCTCGGAGGTCCGCTTCTTGTCCCCCTCCCGACCCGAGCCGGTTGCGTCTTGGCAGGCGCTGAGTACTTCTTCGCACTCGGCGTGGCGCAGTGCCAGAGTCACTAGCTCGGCAAGGGTCGAGGGAGGGTGGAGGACAAGCTCGCGGCGGAGATTCTCGTCCCGGGTGCCCCCGGTCAGTGCGGTTGTGGCTGAGGCCACATCCAGGAGGGGGATCCTGAGGGCTTTCGATTTAAATCGGTGGACGTAAGTCCGGAGCCTCTCCCCTTGCGCCTGTTTGAGAGCCAGGAGCCCCGCTACTGACCTTGGGGGGGTGCTACCGGCGAAACTCTCCTTGAAAATTTGCCCAAATTGCCTGAAGTCTCGGATGGACCCAGGGGCGAGGGCCCGGAACCATGCCTGAGCGCCTTGGACCAGGGTGGCCGCGAAGGCTCGGCATTTGATGGGATCCGGCGTTCCATGCAGGGTCACCAGGGCGTCGAAGCTATCGTAATGGTCGGCTGGGTCGCCCTGGCCGTCGTAGAGCTTGAAGGTTGGGATGGAGGCTCTGGGAGAGACCTCTGCCTTCAAGATGTACTCGGAGAAAGGGGATTTCTCCTCGTCCTCCGGGAAAGAGGTCTTCTGCAGGGCGCGGAGGATGCGCTCTTGCTCTGCGAACCGTCTTTCAAAATCTCGTAGCCGGAGAGACAACTCTGGCTGTGGTAGCGCCGGGGGGCTGGGGGGGCGTCGTGGCGATCTCCCGGAGTACTGGTGCCCGGGCGCAGCGGCCTCGCCCCCTGCTTCCCTCTCCTCGGCGTGGAGGAAGCCTCTTGCTCCGTAGGCGGAGCATGCGAGGGTCCTCCGACGTCGTTGCGGAGGAGCTGTCGGCCGCGGAGGGTGAAGCGGCCTCCGGCGGTGTGCTGCATCGCACTCCTTCGAGGGGCACTTCCTAACGGGGCGCGGGACCTTGCGTCCCTAGCCGCCTGGGCCCTCATGAGCTCCACGAGGACGTCCATTTTTTCGTTGAGGGCCTGGAAGGCGTTGGCGCCACCGTCGAGGGGTGCCCCTGTCTCCGCACGGGGGGGTGGTGGCCTGTTGGTGTGGATGCTGGCGTTGGAGAGGGGGCTCTGCGAGACCCTAGAGGGGGCGCCTCCCGCCGCTGCCATAGCCTTACCCTTCGCATCGGCGGATCTCCTCCCTGAGCTTCTTCTCACCATCTTAGCTCTTCATGCGTTTCCCACAGATGGCGTCAGATGAAGAGGCGAGATCTCGCGCTGAGTCCTGAGCGGGCTATGGATCACCAGAAGATGAATCTGCAAGAGAGGGAAACGTATCAGAGGGCCCAGGGGATCTCCCTGGGGGAAAACCCTCCGATGGCTAAGTCAGTAGAGCTATGGTGGAAGCGATAATGGGGGGAGGAGAGAGCTGATGCGCGAGAATCCTCTCCACCAGAGGGTGAAGCGAATCGTGCTTAGGAGCTTAGGGTGTGTGAATGCCTTGTTTCTCTTACCTTCTTCCGGAGGGTATCTGATGGGGACATCACCTCCCATGCCCACGTTCGTAGCTCATCTCCTCACCCCGGTTGCATCCGGCATGGTCTAATTATTTAATTTTGAGTCCTATGTAATTTTTATTTGAGTCATTTGATGTATTTTCCCTTTTATTTGAGTCATGTTCCTAGGTCTTGTGTTTATTTCCCTAAGTTTGAGAGTCATTATGTTGTTTAGTTAGTTATTGGGTCCAATTCATTGGGTTTGGCCCAAGTGCACCCCCTACCCCCTCGGTTATTTGTCATTGAGTCTTTTGTCAGGGACTTATTGTAAAATGTGGGTTGCCTATATATAGGACCCCATTCCCCTCATTTCAAATTAATGAATCAATCAATGAAAAAAATGTCATTTGAGAGTCCAAAGCTTAGTTTAGTGGAGTGATTCCAACATTCTTTGGGTGAGAAACCCTAGGGGAGAGATTCCCCACCCTTCCCTCTCTTAATCCCTCTTTTTTTACTCCACTTTCTCTCTCCTCAACACCCAATTTTGAATTTTCTTCTCTCTCCTCCCTTCCCAACCACCTCAACCCCCACCTACCATCATTAAAGCCCTCCACTTCCCCATGGCCTCCATTACTCCACCCCCCTAGTCCCAAGAAGATCCCTCACCATTCCAACACCATCTTCCACATTCCAACACCACTTTCCCCATTCCAACACAATCAACCCCTTCCCCACACAACCCCACAACTTCCAAGGCCATTTCAAATTTGAAATCCACCCTTCCCTCCACTCACTTGTGCCCCCCCCCTCACTTTCTCCTCTCACCCACCTTCCCAAATTCGTAGCTCCTCCTCCCACCACCTGTTAGACCCCCTTATAGACCCCATTCTTCCCTTCCCCCACCTTAGAACACCCCCTCCTAGACCCCCTCACAGCCCGGGCTTTCCCCACACTCATCCACCCCCATTTCCCCTCCCATATACCCCATTCCCCCCCATCATCTTCAACCTACAGCTCTCAACCGAAGATCTATAGAAGAGCAGTAACTTTCAGCGGCCACCACGACTTCTTTTGGACGAGTTTGAAGACCCAAGAGCCATCATCGGAAGCGTCTACCAGTCTCCTTCGCAACAGAAGTGGTTTCATCTTCTTCCGATCTCCGAGCCGTCCAGGAGGTCCATTCTCCCACAACTACGTAGTTCTGCCTCAGCTGAGGACCTGAGCCGGATTAGAGGCTCTGCTACGACGAACCCTTAAGGAATCAGTCCTCAAATGCTTCTTCAAAGTTCTTCATCGGCCTGTCTACTTTCAGAATCAAGAAGCAGAACTCCATTCGGCATCCCGTAGCAGAAGTTGTCAATTTTCTCCCTCTGCTGCACAGATCTGCTTCCCCACAGTCTACACCGACCAGTCATCCTTGTTCAGAGCCTCCAGGTCTTCTCCCACACCTTTTGGATTCCCCGTCAGTTTGTCTGTGAAGAGGACTCATCCACGGTTCCAACGACTCTGACGGTGCGTGATTCTGAGTTCGGGAGCAGTCGGGGTACCTTCTGCAACCTACTACTAGAAACCAGAAGCTGCCAGTCCATGAGTCTGCCTCTCTGTTTGGACCTCCATCCTGCTCAGCGACGGCATCAGAAGAAATCAACAAAAATTGGACTACTTCCCTGTCCTCCTACAAAGCTTCTCCAGGTGGTTTCATCCCCAACAAAATTCGTGAGCAACCACAGCAGTCATATCTTCAGTCAGTTGTCAGCACCCACAGAACGTGAGCAGAATCGGCATCCACCAACTTCGGTGTTCCTTTCTCATTTTCCCCTCCCCGCTTGGCCGGCTGAAGGCCCCTCCCTGTGTGGAGGTAGTTTTGGTTTGTAATTTCATTAACCCCCACCCCAAGGTCCCCCTCCTGCGAGAGGTGTAGTGGTGTAATTTGTTTGGGCAGGTCAAGCGACACCGCCGCGGCGTGTGGGGATCCACTCGCCTCCCCGCTCGCCCTCATCTCCGACCGGGACCGATTTCTTCAAACCGGTCGAGTAAGTGCTCAAACCTTCACTCCACTTAGTGCTTGTCTTTTAATATTAGTTCTAATTCCGCTGGTTATGCGAGTGAGAGCCCGATCCTCAAGCCCCATAAACTTGAGTGATCACCGTGGGAATATTGCAACCGGTGCCTTTGGCACTTTGTCGGCCCCCTTGATTTGGGCATCCCCACCCTTTGGGAATCAAACATTGGTCTTGCTGGCCCTCTACCAGCAAGGGTCCAACCCCACTTCCTCCACTTGGCATTGCCAAGTCACCCCGGGCTTGGGTGAGCGTCGATAGAGCGGTGGCCCAATTCGGCCCATTTGAATGCGATTGTGCTTGCTTGCATTAGGTCCGAGGTTGTGTCACATCAAGTGGTATCAGAGCCAAGTTCTAGACTTTTGTCTATTAAGTCTTGTCCTAGGGACATTGCATTTATCACTCGATCATCATGGCCACTTCCTACTTAGTCTACTCGTCTCGCTTGGACCCAATAGATGCCTTTGTGTTTGATGGATCCCACCCTAGTTTATATCTAGAATGGGAAAGCTCCATAGATCACCACTTTGGGAGGTTCACCCTGTCAGGGTCTATGCAAGTCAACTATGCCAAAAGTTTTCTATGGCGCCAAGCTAGGAATGAATGGCAAAACATTGTAGGCTTAAGGGTAGTTGGAAGGCAAGAGCCAATCGACTCTTGGGTTGAGATGAGAAATGAACTTAGGAAGATTTATGCCCATATGGACCCTCCTATCACCATAGAGGAAGCCCAAGATCCCACCAATAAAGAAGAAGAGCCTCAATCTTCCCCCACCCCTCATGGTCCGGATCCTCGAAGGCCATGCACCATCACACATGGCACCCTCACCATAGATGAGTCCATACTCCAATGGCTCAAGCAATGTCCCACCCTCCCTAGCTCACCACCATTGGGATATAAATCCCAAATTGTTCCCACCCGACCTCCCCATGTCACTTATCAAAACTTCTACTCTGTGGAAGACTTGGGAGACCTTGTGGATTGCCTACATTGGCAAGCCCACTTAACCGGCCTACTAGCCATGGGACCATTGGAGCCTAGCACCGTCAACTTTGTCCACCCATCCATCGGTTCCATCACCTCCCTTTGCACAAGTAGGCATTGTACTAGTGAGATCCTCCTATTTCTCCCCTTGGAGGAAGAACCCATCCCGGTCTACTCCCCACCCCTTGAGATCCCAAGTACCTTGAACGGTCAACCCACTAGAGACCTTGGACCAACTACTTGGGAGGAGGATGACTCACCACCTTGTAAGGACTTTGGGAACATAGAGTTCCTCTCTCTAGGTAGCCCTTACCATGATCCCTTTGACCCATTCCAATGGGAGTATGGATACCCATGTGGCCCAACCATCTTACCCACCACCCACCCTTTCCTACCCTCACCCACCATATTGGGTCAAACCAACCTCATCCATGAGCCGGGTTACACCTTGGGAGCCATGACCTTGGGCCACATATCCCTAGGTAATAAGGTTGTGCCCCACCCCATGATGACCACCTTCTTAGATCTATTCGATCTTTTCAATGGGAGTTCAAAGGTTGTCCCACACCTATACACATGAAAGTCACCTTTAGGAAAAGTATGCATGTGTCTAGGCTTACCACACCCCTTGGCATGAACACTATGTTGGGTCGATTCATTCATATCACCCACATGTCAAGTAGAAAGTATGAGTGGTCCATATTCGGATGTCATGGTCCTCCTTCATTCATCATGGATCTTAAGCATGTCAAAGGCATCTACGGATGTCTGGGTCCCCCGATATTTATCACCAATTTGCATGATAGGGCCACCTACGGGTGCCCTGGCCCACCTAGGCTAACCAAAGTCTACACTGCATCGTTACACGATAGGTCTACTTTTGGTTGCCCCGGTCCACCTATCACCCCTAGAATGTCTGCATTCACAACATTGCATAAAGAGATCCGCAAGCACATTAGCAAGAAGAATGTGACTTATAAAAGGCAAACCGACTCTCATCGACGTCACCAAGAATTCCATGAGGGTGACTTTGTGATGGTAAGGACGGAGAGACTCTCCCCGGGAGCCATCTCCAAATTGAGGCCACGTGGGGCTGGTCCCTTCCCGGTCCTGAGGCGCATTGGTGCAAATGTCTTTGAGTTAGATCTCCCTGAGGAGTATGGAATAAGTCCCACATTCAATGTTACCGACCTAGTGCCATATAAGGGACCCACGGTGGTACCTAGTGAGGAGATTGAGCCTACTTCTTCCCTTGAGAGAGCACCCACCCGTGAGGAGAGACCACCAGCCAAGAGAGCCCAGCGTGAACAAATTGAACAAATATTGGATGAACAAGTCACTACCACTCGGAGCAAGGTATACGAGCGCTATCTCGGCAGGTGGATGGATCGGTCTCGTTCGGAAGACTTGAGGGCAGTACCACTTCTACACCCTCTAAGGAGGAAAGGACACTTACTCGACGGAGTCGAGTTCTCCGCACCCCGGGAGTATGATGGGGACATCACCTCCCATGCCCACGTTCATAGCTCGTCTCCTCGCCCCGGTTGCATCCGGCATGGTCTAATTATTTAATTTCGAGTCCTATGTAATTTTTATTTGAGTCATTTGATGTATTTTCCCTTTTATTTGAGTCATGTTCCTAGGTCTTGTGTTTATTTCTCTAAGTTTGAGAGTCATTATGTTGTTTAGTTAGTTATTGGGTCCAATTCATTGGGTTTGGCCCAAGTGCACCCCTACCCCCTCGGTTATTTGTCATTGAGTCTTTTGTCAGGGACTTATTGTAAAATGTGGGTTGCCTATATATAGGACCCCATTCCCCTCATTTCAAATTAATGAATCAATCAATGAAAAAAATGCCATTTGAGAGTCCAAAGCTTAGTTTAGTGGAGTGATTCCAACATTCTTTGGGTGAGAAACCCTAGGGGAGAGATTCCCCACCTTTCCCTCTCTTAATCTCTCTTTTTTTACTCCACTTTCTCTCTCCTCAAAACCCAATTTCGAATTTTCTTCTCTCTCCTCCCTTCCCAACCACCTCAACCCCCACCTGCCATCATTAAAGCCCTCCACTTCCCCATGGCCTCCATTACTCCACCCCCCTAGTCCCAAGAAGATCCCTCACCGTTCCAACACCATCTTCCACATTCCAACACCACTTTCCCCATTCCAACACAATCAACCCCTTCCCCACATAACCCCACAACTTCCAAGGCCATTTCAAATTTGAAATCCACCGTTCCCTCCACTCACTTGTGCCCCCCCCTCACTTTCTCCTCTCACCCACCTTCCCAAATTCGTAGCTCCTCCTCCCACCACCTGTTAGACCCCCTTCTAGACCCCATTCTTCCCTTCCCTCACCTTAGAACACCCCCTCCTAGACCCCCTCACAGCCCGGGCTTTCCCCACACTCATCCACCCCCATTCCTCCTCCCATATACCCCATTCCCCCACATCATCTTCAACCTACAGCTCTCAACCGAAGATATACAGAAGAGCAGTAACTTGCAGCGGCCACCACGACTTCCTTCGGACGAGTTTGAAGACGCAAGAGCCATCGTCGGAAGCGTCTACCAGTCTCCTTCGCAACAGAAGTGGTTTCATATTCTTCTGATCTCCGAGCCGTCCAGGAGGTCCATTCTCCCACAACTGCGCAGTTCTGCCTCGGCTGAGGACCTGAGCCGGATTAGAAGCTCTGCTACGACGAACCCTAAAGGAATCAGTCCTCAAGTGCTTCTTCAAAGTTCTTCATCGGCCTGTCTACTTTCAGAATCAAGAAGCAGAACTCCATTCGGCATTCTGTAGCAGAAGTTGTCAATTTTCTCCCTCTGCTGCACGGATCTGCTTCCCCACAGTCTACACCGACCAGTCATCCTTGTTCAGAGCCTCCAGGTCTTCTCCCACACCTTTTGGATTCCCTGTCAGTTTTTCTGTGAAGAGGACTTATCCATGGTTCCAACGACTCTGACGGTGCATGATTCCGAGTTCGGGAGCAGTCGGGGTACCTTCTGCAACCTACTACTAGAAACCAGAAGCTGCCAGTCCGTGAGTCTGCCTCTCTGTTTGGACCTCCATCCTGCTCAGCGACGGCGTCATAAGAAATCAACAAAAATTGGACGACTTCCCTGGCCTCCTACGAAGCTTCTCCAGGTGGTTTCGTCCCCAACAAAATTCGTGAGCAACCACAGCAGTCATATCTTCAGTCAGCTGTCAGCACCCACAGAACGTGAGCAGAATCGGCATCCACCAACTTCGGTGTTCCTTTCTCATTTTCTCCTCCCCGCTTGGCCGGCTGAAGGCCCCTCCCTGTGTGGAGGTAGTTTTGGTCTGTAATTTCATTAACCCCCACCCCAAGGTCCCCCTCCTGCGAGAGGTGTAGTGGTGTAATTTGTTTGGGCAGGTCAAGCGACACCGCCGCGGCGTGTGGGGATCCACTCGCCTCCCCGCTCGCCCTCATCTCCGACCGGGACCGGTTTCTTCAAACCGGTCGAGTAAGTGCTCAAACCTTCACTCCACTTAGTGCTTGTCTTTCAATATTAGTTCTAATTCCGCTGGTTATGCGAGTGAGAGCCCGATCCTCAAGCCCCATAAACTTGAGTGATCACCGTGGGAATATTGCAACCGGTGCCTTTGGCACTTTGTCGGCCCCCTTGTTTTGGGCATCCCCACCCTTTGGGAATCAAACATTGGTCTTGCTGGCCCTCTACCAGCAAGGGTCCAACCCCACTTCCTCCACTTGGCATTGCCAAGTCACCCCGGGCTTGGGTGAGCGTCGATAGAGCGGTGGCCCAATTCGGCCCATTTGAATGCGATTGTGCTTGCTTGCATTAGGTCCGAGGTTGTGTCACATCAGTATCCCTTGCTTAAATAGTGCGCCGCCTTCAGGAGTCCTGTAAGCTGAGGGGTTCCCGGCGGGAGTTACGTCTTTAACGGGGGCTTTCATGGCCTGATCGTGGGAACGTTATCCCCTCGGAGTCCGGCGGCTCCCCTGACTCTCCCGCTGGCGGGGGACTCTGAACGGCTGCACATGCGGATAATCAACCGGCCTTACCGAGCCTCGGGGATGCTAGCTCTTGTCTGAGCGATAGGCATGGCCCGGCGAAGGTGGGGTCGGATAGGTCGGCTAGAGCCTATCTCTCTCGGACGGGGAGAGGGCGTTAGGCCGGACCTTCCTTGGGACCTGACCGTTGTCTCGGGCCCTCCGAGCCTAGAAGGCCGCCGGGGAGAGTTAGTTCCTCGAGTCTTATTTATTGGGCTTTTCTTCCCTAAGTGGGCCCTGTGGGCTATCACTCGGGCGGGCTCGCCTGGTTGGACCTTGTGGGTCTTGTTGGGCTGCCTTTGTGGTGGGCTGCGAAAATCCCCCTCTCCAACTGTAATTGATACACTCTTTCAATACTGATTTCTCTTTTTCAATCGTCATCCATCTTTCAAAGAAAACAGTGTTAAGAACCATTAACTTTTTATTTTGTTCCTTCAGATGAGCATTTTCTTCAAGCATTTTACTTTCAATTTCTTCAGCTTCAGTTTTCTTTTCTAACAATAATTTGTTTCCTCTTTCAGGGATTTGATTGATTCCTTTTGCAAATTACCATCATGATCAAACTCATTTATCATGTCTTCTAAAATAGCACATGCCTTACAAGAATCATCTTCTCTAATGTGCTTATTTCTGAGGTTCTCATTTTCAGATTTCAAGTTTTCATTTTCTGCCTTCAACCGAGTGACTTCAAGAATCATGTCTTTTCTCAATTTTTTATTTTCAGATTTTAATTTCTTGGACACTTTGAACAGATCTTCATACATCACTATCAATTCATCAAAAGAAACTCCATCTGATCCGGAGCTTACCTGAGATGAGGTTTCCTCATCATCATTTCCCCGATTGGCCATTAAGCATATTGACTTTTCTCCTTCTTCTTCACTGTCCGAGGTGTTCCCTTTGAATATCGAGAATTTTGGACAGTCAGTCTTCACATGGCCAGTCTTCCTGCATTTGTAGCAGACGTTAGTATCAATCATCTTGGCAGGGTTAGATCTGTACCTTATTTACTTTCGGCCATCACCAGACTTTCCTTCTCTTTTTCTCATAAATTTCCTGAATTCACTGGTCAGCATTTCAATGTGGTCTCCATCAATTTCAGACCCCGAGAAGCTACTTTTCTCACTTAATGATCCACTGTGGCTGGATCTGTTTGCTTTGCTGAAGCCAGCCTTCAGCACGATTGGTTCCATTACAAATAATCTGAAAGCATAGAGAAACTGAAGTACCTAGACCAAATGATCAAGGCAAGGCACTAAGTCGGAGAACCAAAATAACGAACACAAAAGCACACTATGAAATGCACCAAACAGAAATGCACTAAACCAGATGATCAAAGTAAAGCAGTAAGATAGTGAAACAAATCAACGAGCAGAAGAAGCCCACTCTGATGTGCACCAAAAGCTAGCAGGAACTGCTGCGGATTGTTAGATCCTATGCACAGCAACCCGCTCTGATACCAAGTGTTGGGTTCGGTGCAAGTACTCAGAGGGGGGGGTGAATGAATATAGCCTATAAAACAGTCGCCCACTTAACAACTAGAATGCTAACAAGACAGATTAGATAATCTGAAGGCTAATTAAATCTTCTGTTCAACCTGTAAGCAAATAGATGGAGCGCCCCTATGCAAACATCTAGCGGAAGCAAAAATATATAGAGAAATCAAACCACAATGCACAAGAGATTTTTAGGTGGTTCGGTCCAACATACCAACATCCACCCCACACTCAACCCGAGTGTGGCTTCCTGCTGACTCACAGCTTGAACAGCTGGGCATCACAGCTTGCCATACATCAGCTGGGCCTCACAGCTTGCCATCCGCTGAGCATCACAGCTTACTTCCGCTAGGCAATATAGCTTAGCCATCGCTGACTCACAGCTTGAACCCGCTGGGGATTACAGCTTAACCCGTCCAGTGGAATCCTCCACTACAAATGCTGACAAACAGCTTGAATAAAGGTATAAACGGAAAACACAAAGGGGAACAAAACAGCACCGGAAAGCTGTAAAGAAATGAAGAATAAATGTGGCTCTCTACAAGAGCTGACTGGCCTGGATTTGATCCACGGTTCAGTTGAGACAATCTTCAGCTGATCTCTTCTTCTCAACTCTCGATCTCTCTTTCTCTTTCTTTTTCTTCTTCTTCTCTGCTCTCTGTCTCTCTTTCTTTTCTTCACTCTTTTCTTCTTCTCTTCTGCTGGATCGAAGTCTCTGCACTCTGCTCTTCTGCTTCTGCTCTCAAGGCTTCGATGAGTCTTCTCTTGATGAAGAAGACTTGTATATATAGCAGCAGCAGCAGGTTAGGGCAGCACTGGGCGCGTGTCTTCCACATTTCCCGCCCAGAACTTTTGGCCACATGTCAGCTTCCTGTCAGTCCTTCAGCCTCGGATCACGTGCCCTTCATTAGCCTCCACGAGCAGAGCACCTGTCAGACAGACATAAGAACTTATCAGGTTAAGTGTAAATCATGTACAGTCTCTAAAGAATACAGCACATTGTATAGACTTCAGTTTTAAAGCCAACGTGCAGACATTACTGTATGGACTTTACAAGACAAACAACAATGTATAGACTCTTCAATCGACAGGCAGACAATGTATATACTTGCTCATTGTATGGACTTGATTGAACGAACATGCAATGTATATACTTGCTCAGCCTGAGGCAATGTCTAGACTTCAGCTCAAAGCTAGTGTATAGACTTCAACCATGATGCATGCAATACAATGCAGATATAGACTGTATAGACTTTGGAGTCTAAGACCAATGTACAGACTTTGACAAGCAGAAGCCTGTATAGACTTTACTTAGAAGATGCCCGATGTACAGACTTCAATCAACAACCAATGTTAAGACATCACGATGTATAGACTTTCTATATGAAGGGCTGTACATACTTGAACACGGGAGCTCTGAACAGACTTGATCAAGACAACACTGAAGTAGTGTATAGAGTTTCTAAAGTGTAAAGCAATGTATATACTTCACATAAGCAGAGCTATGGCATTGTATAGACTTCACGTTGTAAAGCAATGTATACACGTAGCTGAAGACTGCCAGTCGATGTATTGACTTGGCTGAAGCCAAACGCTGAAGCAATGTTCAGACATTGAAGAACACAACGTGCAGTAGTGTACAGACTTAGCCAGCAGACTAGTCCGATGTACACACTTGCTCGTTGTTCAGTCCTCATGAATAATGTATGGACTTCAAGACTGATGTGCACAATGTGCAGTCTTGGCGAAGGTAGTGCATTGTATAGACTTCAGGTGTGAAGACATTGTGAATGCAAATGCAATGTTCAGACTTCAGATGAGAAGGCACTCGCTGTACATACTTGCTGAAGAGAATGCAATGTGCAGACATTGACTCGATGTACATACTTCACAACTGATGAATGCAATGCAATGCAATGTATAGACTATGCCTTAGAACGAATTTGCACACTTGAAGAGCATTCAGCAATGTGCAGACTTCAATGCATATGATGCAGCCAATGTATGGACTTGAGCAGTCTGCTGCTGAACAACCGATGTATAGACTTCACAGTCTGCTAAGCAAGCAATGTATGGACTTGGCAGGGGCAGACTGAAGAAGCAATGTACAGACTATGCAATGTTCAGACTTCATCTTAAAGTCAAGAGAAACTCTGTACAGACTTCCAATGAATGGACTTTAACCCAAGGATGCACAATGTATAGAGTTCGCCTTTGAAACAAATGTACAGACTTTAAGATGTATAGACTTTGCCAAAGAGCTGGACGATGTACAGACTTGAAACAAGGCGAAGTCTGTACAGACTTGAAGATTCACAGTGTGTAGACTTTGGCAAGGCAACGTCGGTAAAGCTCCCAATGTACGGACTTTCAAAGCTGATCGTAGGTAAAGACTCCAATGCGCAGACTTTGAGTTGCAACGTAGGAACAGATGCCAATGTACAGACTTTGGCAAGCAATGATGTACAGACTTTACCTATTAGTTCAATGTACAGACTTCGAAGCAAATGTGAAGCCAATGTACGGACTTTCCACCGGCCAATGTATGGACTTTGCTAGCCTAAGACGCTGAATGAGACGGTGGGGTCTGTATAGACTTTACTCAAAGCCTTAGACGCTAACAGAGACGGACTGATGTACAGACTTTAAACGCAATGTATGGACATTGCATAGACGATGCATGAGGCACAGACACTGTGCATGAACAATGCAGTGTATAGACTTATGGACTTTGAGTTCGTGCATCTACAATGCAAATGTATAGACTTAATGTAATGCATTGGCTGTACATACTTCAATGAGACGCTGCGTGAGACGATGCAGCTACAGTGATGTACAGACTTTGCCTAACGCAGTCCGTTGTACATACTTCCAATGCAATGCAATGTACACACTTCAGCTAAGCAATCTTCAATGAATGTATGGATTTTATGAACGATGCAAACAGCTCTGTATACACTTGACGTAATGCATGCCGATGTACAGACTTCAGTTGAAGCCAACCGAAGAGTGTATAGACTTGTGAGATGCATAGACCACAACGATGTGTGGACTTCACCTGATGGAGGCATCACGCACGATTCCCTTTGGCTCGGGTCTACTTCTTCACATTCAGGAGCTGGTTGAGTTTGTGCCTCACTCTATTAAGGCCCCTTATCCATTTTGTAGTTTTCCTTTGTGTCATTTTGATGTATTTTCATTTTATTGGAGTCATTTCCCTAGGTCTAGCACTTACTTTCTTATGTTTTTGTATCATCATGCTGTCTAATGAGGCTATTGGGCCCAATTCGTTGGGCTAGGCCCATTGGCGCCCCCCCCTTGGTTATTTGTAGTTGCTTATTTTGTCAGGGACTTATTGTAAAGAGTGGGTTGCCTATAAATAGGACCCCACTCCCCCTCATTTGAAGTTAATGAATGAATGAGTTAAAATTGCCATTTGAGTTCAAATTGGAGTGATTCCTCTAGTTTTTGGGTGAGAGACCCTAGGGGAGAGATTCCCCACCTATTCCCCTCTTAATCTCTCTATTTCACCCCTCTTTCTCTCTCCTCCAACCCCAATTTCGAATTTTCTTCTCTCTCCTCCCTTCCCCTTCAACTCCCAACCACCACCCACCTCATTCAATACCCCTCCACTTCCCCAAGTTTCCATTACTCCACTCCCATTGTCCCTAGGTGGCATCTTCTCCACTTCCAACACAATCTCCTCCCTCCCAAGGCAATCCCACTAGTTCCCACACAATCCTCCACCTTCCTAGGCCAATTGAAGTTTGAAATTCCCTTCCCTCCACTTGTTTTGGCCACCCCCTTCCATTACCTCCCTTCTTGCCAAGTTCGCCCCCTTCATTCCCCCATTCCCTCTCTCACACCCTCATCTTCCTCCTCCACCTGCTAGCATTTGCTTCCAGCCATTCTCCCCCTCATTCCAACATCACCATTAGCTCTTTTCTCCACCCCACTAGAGCCCCACTCACCCTTAGGTCGCCCCTACCACTTCCCTCCACCAAAGAAGCCACCTCTCCCTCTCATTTCAGTTTCAGGTTGGAGCTGTGCAGACCAGCAGATCAGCCCCGAGTTGCAGAATCGACCACGGCTTCCTCCTGGTGTTCCTAAAGGTGTGGCCTACCTTTCTGGAAAGGCCTTCCAGTCTACTTCGCAAGCGAGGTGGAAGCAACACGATCCGAGGTCGGAGCTGCCAGATAGAGCCATTCTCCCACCATCGCGCAAGAAGACCTTCATCCAGAACCAGAACCTAGAAGACTACTGTACCACGGTTGACTCAGGCTGTATCAGGCCCAAGTTCCTTCAACAAAGTTCTTCCCCGTCCAGTCCTCCTTCAAGAACAGGTAGCGGAACTGCATTCGGCCACCGGGGGGCAGAGTTATCATTTTTTCTCTCCCCATCTGTCCAGCCCTGCTTCTGCAGTCTGTTTCGACCAGTGAGCACCGTTCAGGGTGCCCCGCAAGCCATCGACATCGGAACGCTGCCCCGTCACTTTCGGCTGAAAGCTACTTCGACCACGAAGACGTCACCACTGGTTTCGTGCTGTTCAGAGGTCGGGAGAGCGCACAGTGACCTCTGCAAGTTGCTGTTCCAGTCCAGATCAGCCTGCGGCCAGAGAGAGCGATCTCCTTCCTGCTACTGGAGCTGTCACCACCGACCAACAGAGCATCCCCAAAAATTCTGCAGTCATCCCCTTCAAGTCAGGAAGCTGTAGGAGGTGGTTTCACTCAATTCGGAGTCCGGACGAGTCCGTGGAAACCTCAACCTCATCACCCTGTCCTGCAGGCCAGAACAAGGCTGATATCACACCGGGCGCCACTTAATAATCGAGAGCTTTCCTCCCCTCCCCGCTTGGCCGGCTGAAGGCCCCACCCTGCATGGTGGTAGTTTTGGTTGTAACATTTTAACCCCCACCCCAAGATCTCCCTCCTGCGTGAGGTGTAGTTTTGTACTTCTTTGGGCAGGTCAAGCGACACCGCCGCGGCGTGTGGAGAACCACCGCCTCCCCGCTCGCCCTCGTCTCCGACCGGGACCGGTTTCTTCAAACCGATCGAGTAAGTGTCTCATCCTTGCTCAATAGTGTTGCTCTTTCAATATTTGCTTCATGCGCCGCTGAATTTGTGAGGGAGCGCCCGGTCCTCAAGTCCATGACTTAGAGTGACCGCCATGGGGTAGTGTGAACCGGTGCCTTTGCGCACTTTGTCGGCCCCAATTGAATTGGGCATCCAACCCTTGGGAGTCAAACCTTGGCCTTGCTGGCCCTCTACCAGCAAGGGCCCATTCCCATACTTCACACTTGGCATCGCCAAGTCACTCCGGGTATAGAGTGCGACGGGAGAGCGGTGGCCCATTAAGGCCCATTTGAATGCTATTTGTGATTGCTTGCTTAAGTCCGAGGTTGTGTCACATCAAGTGGTATCAGAGCAAGTCCTTGACTTGTCTCTATCAAGTCTAAGTCCTAGGACCTTTGCATAGTGTGTCCAACCACTTTGGCCCTTTGTCTTGCATGTCCACCCGTAGTGGTGCTAGCTATCAACCCGGTTCATCATCTTCGGCTCCACCAATGGATCCCAATCCTCACCAACTCAACCAAGATGTTCCTAGGGAGGAACCCCAAGGCCCCATGGATAGGGTAGATACTGCCCTCACAACCATCCTTGCCCAACTAGAGTCCCTTACCAACCGAATTGCTCGGTTAGAAGACCAAGAGTTCCGCCCAAGGAATAACGAGCCTAGAATTCCCCCTCCGCATGATGAGCCTCATAGGGAAGATCCTCACCCAAGGATCAATGAGCCAAGAGCCCCTCCACCACATGGTGAGTTCCATAGGAATGGTTTTCCCCAAAGGAACCAAGGCCCAAGAGTCCACCCTCCACATGTAGAGCCTCATAGGGATGAGTTCCACCCAAGGAACAATGGCCCAAGAGCCCATCACCCACATGCTGAATTTTATAGGGAGGATATGGACCATGACCATTATTATGACTATGAGAGGCCTCGCCCCCATCAAAACCATGACCGGCGTCCACGGGATGATCCGGATGACCCCCTTTTAAGGATGATCAAGGTAGAGGCCCCAAATTTTGATGGTTCACATGAACCTAGTGTTTACCTAGAATGGGAGACCGCCATGGACCAATACTTTGAATGGTACCCCATGTCCGACCAAAGGAGAGTTAGATTGGCTAAGACGCATCTCACTAAGTTGGCCAAAACTTATTGGCTAAACCAAGAGGGTCTAAGACGGGTTAGGCGGGAAGAGCCTATTGACACTTGGGCGGATATGAAAAACCAACTTAGGAAAAAATACCTCCCCCGAACCTACCACCAAATGCTCCTAGATGAATGGCAAAGCCTCACCCAAGAAGGGAAGACCGTGGTAGAGTACATTGAAAAATTTGACTCCTATCTTTTAAAGTGTGGAGTCCATGAGGATCCGGATGTCACCTTATCCTGCTTTAGGAATGGGCTTCAAAGCCACATCAAGAGGGAACTATTCATGAGAGACGTTGACAACCTTGAGCTAGCTTACCAAGTAGCTAGAGATGTGGAAAGGTTTTCTAGGAGTTCCCGATTTATCAGTCCCCGACCAACCGATCCCAAAAACTTGGGACCACGTCCCATTCCACCCACTCCCATGAGAGCTCCTAGCCCAAGTGGGAATGCCCCTTTAAGGTCCTACAATCCTCCCCCACCCATAACTCCAAATAAGCCCGCTCCTAGTCATCCTCTCCCACGGAAGGATGACAACCCCAAAGGACCAAGTGTAGGAGCCACCCGGGGAAGAGGGCGCCAACAATGCTATAGGTGTCAAGGGTTTGGTCATTTTGCGGGACAATGTCCATCTAAGGGGTTATCTAGTTTGCTTATTGAGGAAGAAGTTCAACCCCAAAAGGAACAAGAAAATGACGTTGAGGAACATGAAGCCTCACTAGATTGGGAAGAGGAGTATGAAGCCCAATATCTAGAGTCGGGTCTAGATCACTCCACTCCTTCAAATAACTCCCATCTAGGAGTCATTAGGTGCATCCTCACCCAACCTCAAGAAGAGGATTGGCGTCAGACCTCAATCTTCCACACCTTTATCCAGATAGAGAACCATGTGAGGAAAGTGATCTTGGATAGTGGTAGTTGTGTTAATGCCGTGTCACCCGACACCGTCAAGCTCCTTGGGCTTACTCTCACTCCCCACCCAAGTCCATACCGGGTCTCATGGATCAACAACAACTCCATCCCGGTCAACACCCAATGCCTAGTGCCTCTCACTTTCTCTTCCTACCATGGCCAAATATGGTGTGACGTCATACCCATGGAAGTGGGTAGCATCCTTTTAGGAAGACCTTGGCTCTATGATGTGGATGCCACCATTTTAGGGAGAAGCAACATATGCACCTTTGAGCATGAGGGTAAGACTATCCGTCTTAACCCCTCCCCACCTCGACCCATGCCCAAGAAGGACCCTCTCCCTCAAGGATCACACCCCACCACTCCACAAGTCTCCGAGAACTCCACCCCTCCAACCCAAGCCCTTATCCAAACCCCAAAACAAAGTAGAACCACGGGGTTGATCAAAGGTCTTCATCTCATCACTAGGAAAGAGCTTGAAGAGGAAATTGCTCAAGGGGTGCCATTGTGTGCGGTAGTCATCTACTTAGGGGAACCTACCCCTTCTAACCCCCATCCCATAAAGATCCAACAACTTTTGGAAGAATTCCATGATGTGTTCCCGGAAGAGCTCCCGGACCAACTCCCTCCCATGCGTGATGTGCAACACGCAATCGATCTAGTACCGGGAGCCACCCTTCCAAACCTTCCTCATTATCGCCTCAATCCCACGGAACATGCCGAACTTAGGAGGCAAATAGAGGAACTCATTAGGAAGGGCTTCATCCGTATTAGTAAGAGTCCATGTGCCGTCCCGGCCCTCCTTACCCCCAAGAAAGATGGATCATGGCGGATGTGTGTGGATAGCCGGGCCATTAACAAGATTACCGTCAAGTATAGGTTCCCCATCCCTAGGTTTGATGACATGTTGGATATGCTAGCCGGAGCCACCATCTTCTCTAAGATAGATCTCAAGAGTGGCTACCACCAAGTTAGGGTAAGGCCCGGGGATGAGTGGAAAACGGCCTTCAAGACCAAGGATGGTCTTTTTGAGTGGTTAGTCATGCCATTTGGACTTTCTAATGCCCCAAGTACTTTCATGCGTCTTATGACGGAGGTACTTAGGCCTTTCATTGGGAATTTTCTAGTGGTATACTTTGATGATATTCTCATCTATAGCCAAACCCATGAGGCCCACCTTGACCACCTTAGGAAAGTTTGCACCGTCCTCCGGCAAGAAAGCCTATTTGCCAACCTAGGAAAGTGTCATTTCATGGTCACTTCCATCACCTTCCTAGGATTTGTGGTGTCAACCAAAGGAGTCTCCATGGACCCCGACAAGGTCCAAGCTATTCTTGATTGGCCGGAGCCCCACACCCTTCATGAGGTTAGGAGTTTCCATGGGTTGGCCACATTCTATAGGAGATTCATTCGAGGGTTTAGCACTATCACCGGCCCAATAACTGATTGTCTCAAGAAGGGAACCGTTGTTTGGACCAAAGCCGCCTCTAAAGCCTTCCTTGAGCTTAAGGAAAAGTTGACCCAAGCCCCGGTCCTATGCCTTCCCGATTTCTCCAAAGTTTTTGAGGTCACTTGTGATGCATCCAGGACAGGGATAGGAGGGATTCTTAGTCAAGAGGGACACCCGGTCGCCTACTTTAGTGAGAAGCTATGTGATGCTAGGACTAGATACTCCACCTATGACAAGGAGTTCTATGCCGTGGTCCAATCCCTCCGACACTGGAGACATTACTTGCTTCCCAAAGAGTTTGTCATCTTGTCCGACCATGAGGCCCTCAAATACCTCAATTCCCAATAGAAGTTGAATGCCCGACATGCCCGATGGGTTGAGTTCATCCAATCCTACACCTTTGTCATCAAACACAAGGCCGGGAGTGAGAATAAGGCCGCGGATGCCCTTAGTAGGAAGATATCCTTGTTATCCACTATCCAAGTGGAAGTGATTGGTTTTGATAAGGTCAAGGACGAGTACCCTGGTTGCCTCGACTTTGGGCAAATCTATGCCAACTTGACCACTCATTCAGGCAAGGAGCATGAGGGATTTATTTTAGAGGATGGGTTCCTCTTCAAGGGGACAAGGCTTTGCATTCCCCGGACCTCTCTTCGAGATTTCTTGGTTTGGGAATTACATGTCGGAGGGTTAGCCGGTCATTTTGGGGTCCACAAAACCATTATCTTAGTTGAGGGTCAATTTTATTGGCCGAGCCTCAAGAGAGATGTAGGCAAAATAGTGGGTTAATGTCGCACGTGTGCTTCGGCCAAGCAGGTGAAGCAAAACACCGGCCTATACACCCCACTTCCCATCCCCGACCGACCATGGCAAGATTTGAGCATGGACTTTGTGCTAGGCTTACCCAAGACCTCTAGGAAGCATGACTCCATCTATGTGGTGGTTGATAGATTTTCCAAAATGGCCCACTTCATCCCATGCTCCAAAACATCCGATGCCTCCCATGTAGCCCGATTATTCTTTGATGAGGTAGTCCGCCTCCATGGGCTGCCCAAGACCATAGTCTCCGACAGGGATGTCAAATTCACTAGCTATTTTTGGAAGACTCTTTAGCACATGATGGGTACCCTCCTCAAATTCTCCACTGCCTACCACCCCCAAACGGATGGCCAAGCTGAAATGGTCAACCGGAGTCTAGGGAACCTCCTTAGGAGTCTTGTTGAGGATCGGCTAGGAAATTGGGATCTCATCTTACCACAGGCTGAGTTTGCATACAACAATTCCATCAATAAGTCAATAGGGATGAGTCCATTTGAAGCCGTGCATGGGTACAAACCAAGAAAGCCATCTGACCTCATTCCCCTTCCCCAGCATGCTAGAGTGTCCATTTCTGCCGAGTCTTTTGCACAACATATTAGGCAATTGCATGAGGAAATTCGCAAGCACATTAGCATGAAAAATGAGGCTTATAAAAAGTTGGCCGACTCTCACCGGCGTCACTTAGAGTTCCAAGTGGGTGACTTTGTGATGGTAAGGACGGAGAGGCTCTCCCCAGGAGCCAACTCCAAGTTGAGGCCACGTGGGACTGGGCCCTTCCAGGTCTTGAGGTGCATTGGTACAAATGCTTATGAGTTAGATCTCCCTGAGGATTATGGGGTAAGTCCTACATTCAATGTCGCCGACTTAGTGCCATACAAGGGCCCCACGGTGGGACCTAGTGAGGAGATTGAGCCTACTTCTTCCTTTGAGAGAGTACCCACCCGTGAGGAGAGTCCACTAGCCAAGAGAGCTCAGCGCGATCGCATTGAACGAATATTGGATGAGCAGGTCACTACCACCCGGAGCAAGGTATATGAGCGCTATCTCGTCAGGTGGAAGGATCGGCCTCCGTCGGAAGACTCATGGGTGAGTCGGGAGGACCTCCAGCGATTGGATCCGGACCTCCTCGAGCGGTACCTTAGCCGGATGGATCCTTACTCAACGGAGTCGAGCTCTTCGCGGCCCAGGGGATTTGATGGAGGCATCACCCACGATTCCCTTTGGCTCGGGTCCACTTCTTCACATTCAGGAGCTGGTTGAGTTTGGGCCTCACTCTATTAAGGCCCCTTATCCATTTTATAGTTTTCCTTTGTGTCATTTTGATGTATTTTCATTTTATTGGAGTCATTTCCCTAGGTCTAGCACTTACTTTCCTATGTTTTTGTATCATCATGCTGTCTAATGAGGCTATTGGGCCCAATTCGTTGGGCTAGGCCCATTGGCGCCCCCACCCCCCCTTGGTTATTTGTAGTTGCTTATTTTGTCAGAGACTTATTGTAAAGAGTGGGTTGCCTATAAATAGGACCTCACTCCCCCTCATTTGAAGTTAATGAATGAATGAGTTAAAATTGCCATTTGAGTTCAAATTGGAGTGATTCCTCTAGTTTTTGGGTGAGAGACCCTAGGGGAGAGATTCCCCACCTATTCCCCTCTTAATCTCTCTATTTCACCCCTCTTTCTCTCTCCTCCAACCCCAATTTCAAATTTTCTTCTCTCTCCTCCCTTCCCCTTCAACTCCCAACCACCACCCACCTCATTCAATACCCCTCCACTTCCCCAAGTTGCCATTACTCCACTCCCATTGTCCCTAGGTGGCATCTTCTCCACTTCCAACACAATCTCCTCCCTCCCAAGGCAATCCCACTAGTTCCCACACAATCCTCCACCTTCCTAGGCCAATTCAAGTTTGAAATTCCCTTCCCTCCACTTGTTTTGGCCGCCCCCTTCCATTACCTCCCTTCTTGCCAAGTTCGCCCCCTTCATTCCCCCATTCCCTCTCTCACACCCTCATCTTCCTCCTCCACCTGCTAGCATTTGCTTCCAGCCATTCTCCCCCTCATTCCACCATCACCAGTAGCTCTTTTCTCCACCCCACTAGAGCCCCACTCACCCTTAGGTCGCCCCTACCACTTCCCTCCACCAAAGAAGCCACCTCTCCCTCTCATTTCAGTTTCAGGTTGGAGCTGTGCAGACCAGCAGATCAGCCCCGAGTTGCAGCATCGACCACGGCTTCCTCCTGGTGTTCCTAAAGGTGTGGCCTACCTTTCTGGAAAGGCCTTCCAGTCTACTTCGCAAGCGAGGTAGAAGCAACACGATCCGAGGTCGGAGCTGCCAGATAGAGCCATTCTCCCACCATCGCGCAAGAAGACCTTCATCCAGAACCAGAACCTAGAAGACTACTGTACCACGGTTGACTCAGGCTGAATCAGGCCCAAGTTCCTTCAACAAAGTTCTTCCCCGTCCAGTCCTCCTTCAAGAACAGGAAGCGGAACTGCATTCGGCCACCAGGGGGCAGAGTTATCATTTTTCTCTCCCCGTCTGTCCAGCCCTGCTTCTGCAGTCTGTTTCGACCAGTGAGCACCGTTCAGGGTGCCCCGCAAGCCATCGACATCGGAACGCTGCCCCGTCACTTTTGGCTGAAAGCTACTTTGACCACGAAGACGTCACCACTGGTTTCGTGCTGTTCAGAGGTCGGGAGAGCGCACAGTGACCTCTGCAAGTTGCTGTTCCAGTCCAGATCAGCCTGTGGCCAGACAGAGCGATCTCCATCCTGCTACTGGAGCTGTCGCCACTGACCAACAGAGCATCCCCAAAAATTCTGCAGTCATCCCCTTCAAGTCAGGAAGCTGTAGGAGGTGGTTTCACTCAATTCAGAGTCCGGACGAGTCCGTGGCAACCTCAACCTCATCACCCTATCCTGCAGGCCAGAACAAGGCTGATATCGCACCGGGCGCCACTTAGTAATCGAGAGCTTTCCTCTCCTCCCCGCTTGGCCGGCTGAAGGCCCCATCCTGCGTGGTGGTAGTTTTGGTTGTAACATTTTAACCCCCACCCCAAGATCCCCCTCCTGCGTGAGGTGTAGTTTTGTACTTCTTTGGGCAGGTCAAGCGACACCGCCGCGGCGTGTGGGGAACCACCGCCTCCCCGCTCGCCCTCATCTCCGACCGGGACCGGTTTCTTCAAACCGGTCGAGTAAGTGTCTCATCCTTACTCAATAGTGTTGCTCTTTCAATATTTGCTTCATGCGCCGCTGAATTTGTGAGGGAGCGCCCGGTCCTCAAGTCCATGACTTAGAGTGACCGCCGTGGGGTAGTGTGAACCGGTGCCTTTGCGCACTTTGTCGGCCCCAATTGAATTGGGCATCCAACCTTTGAGAGTCAAATCTTGGCCTTGCTGGCCCTCTACCAGCAAGGGCCCATTCCCATACTTCACACTTGGCATCGCCAAGTCACTCCGGGTATAGAGTGCGACGGGAGAGCGGTGGCCCATTAAGGCCCATTTGAATGCTATTTGTGATTGCTTGATTAAGTCCGAGGTTGTGTCACATCATCACCAAGACACTGCATGAACAAGATGATGCAATGTACAGACTTGCTATGTGAGAGCTGCAGTGTGTGTGTATAGACATGAACAAAACGTGAAGCACACTGATGCAGGAATGTATAGACTTCAATTGAGTGCATTGGCTGTACAAACTTGGAAATCTTTGAGCGATGTACAGACTAGGAGTTAATGCATGAAGATCCAACAATGTGTAGACTTGACAGTGAATGCATGAACAGTAATGTGTAGACTTCAGAAATGCATCTGAGAAGGGGTCGATCCATCTAAGAAGGGGGTCGACCCACAGAACTAGCACACTCATGCACAGAACAGATCAGATAGAACTTACTCAAGCATTCTCCATAAATCAAGCACACTCAAGCAATCTCCACGAAATATATCAGTTATATGCATACACCACAGAGTATATCAGTTATAAACATCTCATGCATTCTCCACAGAACATAATAAGTGATATGCATTCAAATCAACATGCCATCATCATATAAAAAACATAATATCATAATGCACTCACTGTGTTGCAATCATCAAAACAAAACAGCATTGTTATCATCAAATCAACATAGCACATGCTTGTGCCTAAGGGGCACAACAGATGGGTCCGCCATCCATCCCAGCTCAATTAACCTTACTCCGGTCCAGCCCAAGACCATCATATTTTCCACTTTGGAAGCGGGCCAGTCTTCTGGGTCGGCCCATCAATCTGTTGACAAGGGACAAACAATTCTCCCTTCTTCAATCCAAGCAGATTCTTATCAGGCTATTCCATCGGTGCTGCAAGTTATGGTCGGCCCATATGATTTCATGCACCCTCAGCAGGGGGCAGCCCAAATCCATGCCAATATGGGTCTCTCTTCGGCCCAATATCCTTCTTATGGGCCTCCTCCTCCTCTTCCTTCTGTGTATCCTTCTGCTCTTCATATTCAACCTCCTTCCTTCACTATCCTTACTCCATCTAGGGAGCAGGAGTTGTTAGATAAATTGGCCGCCATGCAACAACAACTTGACTTCCTCCAGAAGCGAGTTGACCCACAATCCTTGGCAGACGTTCCGGTTCCAAGCTTTCAAAATAGTTGATTCCCCCCACAATCCAAGCTCCCCAATTACCGCAAGTATGATGGGTACGGCAATCCCTTCATCCATGTGAGGGACTTTTTATATGAATCGACCCAGTTTCAGTATGATGATCGCCTTATGGCGTACTTATTCCGCCGATCATTAGATGGGGTTGCACTTGAATGGTTTTACTCTCTGCCACTGGAAGATGCCGAGAGTTTCAAGATAGTGAAGGACAAGTTTATTCAAAGGTTTCAAGACAGGGTCGGCCCGGAATACTCTTTCACAGACTTGGTGGCCGAGAAAATGAAACTAGACAAGGAGTTCTCTACTTATGCCGATAGATGGAGGCAGATGGCCGCCAGGGTGCCAGGCCATATTCTGGAAGAAGAGAAGGTCAAACTGTTGATTTTCAATGCTACTCCAACCTTCTGCAACATTCTGGCAATGAATGACATAGCAAATATGCACCAACTGTACACCCGGGCGCGGTTCATTCAAACGCAAATCAAGGATTCCCCCATACACTCACTCTTTGAGGCCTAAAAGCCCAAATACCATAAGAAATTTGAAGGGCCCGTCACCGAGGGGGTCCAAACAAATGAACAGGTGCAAGCCATCACCTTTCCCTTCCAATCCGCACCATTCCACTTTCCGCAAAACCCCCGCACTCCCCAATTCTCCACCCCACAAAACACCCAACCCGCTCTCTCCGCTCCACCAAACCCTACCTTTGCCTCTCCATAAAATGCCTCCCCCGCTCCGCAACAACCTCCCCAACCTCCGCAATACCACAATGTCCCTCCACCCAACGGCTACACTAACAACAACAATAAGCGCCCCGGTCCGAAGAGAGCCCAGTACCCTCCTTTGACTGAGTCCCTCACGGACATATTCTCGGCTCTCATGTCAGTTAGTGCCATTCAACTTCCTCCGGAACAGCCCGTCTGGAACCCAACCATTGATCAAACTAAGTATTGTATGTTCCACAGGCAGCCGGGGCATACCATTGAAAGATGTTTTTAGTTTAGAGATTTGGTCTATGACCTGCATGAAGGACACAGGATTCATTGGGTCGAGATGCACAAAGCCATTACTAAAATAAAAGAGAAGAGAAGGCAAGCACTGAGGCAGCAAGTGCAACAACAACAGGCACCGCCGCCGTAGCAGTAGCCACTACAGCAACAACCGCAGTCGGTCCAAGACTTGGGGATCCATCAGAACCCCATGCCGAATCATCCTCCCGCTCCGCAGCCTCAGCCACCAGCACCGGCTCAGGTTAACCTTGTTCAACCCCCAGCTCCCAATGCCGGGTGGTCTTATGATGACGACGATTTAGTACAACAAGTCTCGGCCCTCCACCACAACTACAGCGCCTCTTCCGCTCCCACTGTCCTTGCGCCCACGCATCAAAACTACCCTCCACCTGCTAGATCACTCGTCCTTCCATCCACTACCCCTTTTCCCTCCACTCCATCACCAACCTGTCGCCCATTGCTCGTCACCTCTGATGCCATCACTACAACTAGCCCTCTGCCCACGCCTCCGCTTACTTTTACACCTCCACCTCCGCCTGTGCCCATCATCACCGCGCCCACAATCAACCCTTCGCCTATTATCCTCTCACCACAACTTGTTATCTCCACTCCCATTCCCATTATTTCTACCGCACCCTCTTCCAGGCCACTCATCCATCCCATCGGGCCCATTATACCGTCATCAGGAGCCGTGCCGGCATAGAACCTCGCCCTACAGAGCGGGCGTTTGTTTCATCGCAAATATGCTTCTACTTCTAATTCCCAGCCTTCTCAACCGGCTGCCAATCAAGAAGAGACAGAGCCACTACCGGGTACCCAATATGATTTGTTACATCACTTGGGCCGGGTGCCGAAAATATCTGTGCTGGAGCTTATAAAAAGATCTACCCTTCACCAGGATGCATTGAGGAATTTTCTTCAGAAGGTGATGGTTAGTGAAGATGTGGCAGTTGATAGTTTACCTACAGCATTGGCTAATATTTCCAAGGGACCAGCAATCACATTCTCCGAGAATGAGCTAGCACCTTCGGAAGCTCGGCAGATGCCACTTTGCATTACTATTATTTTGAACAAAGTCAGTATGGATGCATCATTAGTTGACACATGGGCATCTATCAATGTTTGCCCGCTAAGCACTCTCAGGGCCAACAATTTATCGAAAGAGCTTCTATGGCCTACCCCGACTACCATAGCAGCTTATGATAACTCACAGAGAGCATGTCACGGGGTTGTCACCATTCAGGCTAAGCTTGGGCCTCTTACTATACTGATTGAATTTTATGTGCTAGACATCGACCCTATGCTCAAGGCTATCTTAGGTCATCCATGGATTAATACTCTTAGCGTTGTGCCATCCACTGCTCATCAGTGCCTCAAATTCCCCTTTCAAGGGAGGGTGGTTAAGGTGAAAAGTTTGTCCACGGTCCAGTCAGTAAAGGCTATATCGGAGAAAATTTTGCCTACTCTGTGGCCCAGTACTCAGCTAGTTATTTCTGGGTTGGATCTGGACTTTCCATGGGCTTATGCACTACGCAAGCCCGTCACTACACCCGTCAACATTAAAGTGAAGCCCCAGATCCGAGATTCCAAGGGATGAGATATTATATTGAAATTAGGCTATCAACCAGGGAGAGGCCTTGGTGCACAATTACAAGGGCGGACCAAACCGGTCCCCAAAGGAAAAAAAATGAGCCGAAGGGGTCTCGGTTATCGAGAGTCCGCATTTTCGATTTTGGGTGACTCAAGGCCACTTACCTGGGATTATCACCAGCATTTCATAAGAGGGCCTCTCCAGCCAGGTACATTGAATCCACAGTTAGCACAGTCTGAAAAGAAAACCACAGCTTGCATATTTGCCAGTCCGCCTCTGTTGCCGAAGGGGCCAGTTGTGTTGTGATGCAAGGCCCGGATTCAGAGGGGGGGTGAATGAATCCCCAATCAAAAACTATTGGAGAGTAAAACTTTTTCTTCGATTCAATGTAGTCTCATGGGACTACTAAGCTTTTCAAAACACTTGTCATGAGAAACACTAAGAAGCAAATGCTTCTGCTAAACGTTCTGTCATACACTTATCAGTTAAAAATGAATCCAAGCAAAAAACACAAATATTGAAGAGGAGTGCCCAAGCAACCTGAGAAGAGGGGGGAAGACGATATGAAGTAAGTACTCAAATCAAATCATAGTGCACCAGGATTTTTTTAGGGGGTTTGGCCCATAGACCTACATCCACCCCACACTCTAACCAGAGTGTGGCTTATTGCTGCCAAACAGCTTGAAACCGCTGGGCGTCACAGCTTGCCTACAACGCTGCCTAACAGCTTGAACCAGAGGAACACACTCCTCTCTTCTTCCTACCTGGAAGGAACCACTAGTGACACCCAGTCACTAGCAACCAGAGACCCAAGTCTCTCTTCCTCCAAACCAGAGGGAAACCACAAGCGACACCCAGTCACTTGCAAACCGGAGGACCAATCCTCCCTTCCTCCAAATTAGAAGGAACCTAGCAACACTCAGTCACTAGCAACCAGAGACCCAAGTCTCTCCTCCTCTAAACCAGAGGAAACCCGACCTCAAAACCAGAGAATCAAAAAACACACTGAGCAGATGGAAAGAACAAATGAAAAATCAAAGATAAAAATAACTATAGCTCCGAAGAGCAATTCCAAAACAAGTCTTTAAGGAAAACTCTCTCTTCTCCTTCCTTAGTATTATCTTCACTTCTCAGATTTTTCTCTCTCTCTTCTTCTTCTACTTCTAGCTCTTGTATTCTTTTCTTTGGACGCACTCTTCTTTCTTCTATTTTTCTCTCTATTTGATCGATCGCAGATGAGGCCTTTATATAAGGCATCAGGCAGGGTCCCCCGATCTCATGCCTAGAGTATGAATGAAGTTCATTCCCGCCTTATCCAGAGAAATCATGCGTCAGGTGTAGATTAAGTGTTGATCCACATGACAGAGGATGCTTCCCTAGAATCACGTGCCAGTCATCAACACACTAGGTCCATCTGCCATGTCAGCAAGTTCTTAATATGCACAGACTTAATAGAAGCTTAGACGTGAAGAATGCTCGAACATAACAATGTGCTTAGGCTTCAATTGCACATATGCATGAATGTGCAACTGAGCATGCACCGATGCTGTCTGCTTAACAACACGGTATACGCAGACGTTGAATGCATGAAACACTGAACTATTGACTGACGTTGCTTGTACCAAAGAACACATGGCACTGACCTATATGCATGAAGCACCAACGTGCACCGACCTGATGTTCTATAGAAGAGGGAATGCACCAACCTATATAACATGCGTGCAGCACCAAAACTTGCACTGACGTTATCTACTTAATGCAGATGAGCACCGACTTTGTTCTAGCCAACACATGCACCGACTTAATCAGGACTTGCACCGAGATGATCGTGCATGAAGTGTTGCACAGGCTCACTATCGTGCAGCGCCAATGATTGCACCGACTAGATCAGAGTTCAACACTAAGTTGCACTGACTCAATGCGTACGAAGGCTAGGAATGCACTGACTTTGAGAACACCGTACACAAGAACATGCACCAACTCAATGAGCCTTAGCCCATAATGCATCCACTTCTATTCATGCCTGATGACGAAAATAGTTGCACAGACCTAATGAAGACACCGATAGAAGATGCAAGGACTGTGCGACCCTTGGACATACAAATGCACCGACATCATGACATTTATACTCATGTATGCACAGACTCACTCTACAGCAAGACTCCAGTGTACAGACATTCTTTACTAAGAATATAGCATATGCACGAACCTAATGAGGCCTAAGAGACATATGCGAATGCATAGAAATATGCACAGACACTATTCCTGGATGAGCATGCTTGCTATAAGCCAAATGCAATAGGGAAATACAGAATGCATTTTGATTTCAACATGATTCCTAGATTGTCAACATCAAAACTAGGGTCCAACAGTCTCCCCCTTTTTGATGATGACAACTATGGGTCATGTGTTATTTTGAAAAAGAAATACATAGTCTATTTCACTAAGATCACTAAGGCATTCTTATTCAAAGCTGTAACACAAATGCAATGCTTACAATTCTGTGTTCAAAGGAAACAAGGAGCAATAAATGATTAATTATTGCATTTCAGTGAGAGTGAGAGTTCTTCTTATACATATAGCCAAAAGAGAATATCAAGACTTCATACGCATCATCTGTGAGATTCTATCTCCCTCTGTGCATAACAACCAGCACTGCACTCCAGACTTCCCCTTTTTGTATAACACCAAGTCATACAACTATTTGACACATGACTCCAACATACTCTCCCCCTTTGTCATTTACAAAAAGGAGTAGGAGAACAGTTATTGATTGGTTTGACTGGGTCTGTAGGAACTGCCACCTCTAGATCTTCCTCGAGCTGAAGGGGGTGTGCTGCGGGAGCTATCTTGAAGAGGAATGGCCCTAGGAAAAGATCCAGGACTCTGTTGTATCCTGATATTCAATTCAGCAAACTTGGTCAACATTCTCTGATCATTGCTTTGAATTTCTTCTTGGAGCTGCTTGAGATGAGAGAGTAAGTTGTCAAATGACTCCTGCATTAGATGGTGAACCTAAGACGGTTGCTGAGAGGAGGAGCTGGTTGCAAGAGAAGCTACTACATTTTTAAATTCTGCAGCTAATTTCTCCACTAGATATTGGACATGATCCATTTTCTCATAAGAGTTTCTGATTTGAATCATACTTCCATGGACTTCACCAGAAATAGCATTTATTCTCTGGGAGAGTGCTTGCTGTTCTTGTCTGAGTAATGTAGTCTGAAAACTCAACTTCTCTACTTCATTCTTGATGTTAACACAATGAAGAAGATTCTGAGTAATCTTCAAGTGAGATTCAGCATGAGTGAGACGAATTTGTCCTAACACTTCTGCTACTTGCTGACAAGTTAAGACTAATGAATTCAAGAAGTCATTTAATTTTCTATTAGACATATGCTTGTCGACAATGAATTTTTGCCAATGACTATTCATTGTCTGCTCCAAATGAAGAACCCTTGAATCAAGTCTGTCAATAGTTGCATGCAATAGTAGGATATGGTTTACAATCTGATTTGACAAAGCAGTATATAGTGCATCAAATACTGGTCCCAAGATAGGTCCAGTAGAGCTTAAATCTGGAGCTTCCTGAGAGGTGGATGGTTGGTCTTCTGGTGTATATGGAGTTCCAAAAACAACAACTGTACGGGGTTCCTCCTGTGCTTCTTGTTGAGCTTCCTCAAATCTCTGTTGTTCAACATTTTGTTCAGCTTGGATCTCTATTCCTCGTTGCTGTGCCTGATGATATTTTCAAAATTTGTTGAATATCTCATGAATGTTCTGATCAATTTCCTCCAATTTTTGATCATCAGTCACATTTGCCACATCAATATCTTGATCTATCCAATTGCTTCGCTGCCCTTCTGCAAGAATCCCATCATCGGCTGCTTTACCCACTACATTATCATGTACTTGGTCTTGTTCAATTTGATGTCCAATAGGTTGTGCTCTCTCAATCTATTCAACTAGTGATTGTCGTATATCCAGTTCGATTTTAACTTGGATTCTCTTCTTTTTCTTCAAGTAAACAGTTTTCCCTGAGTCAGCTTTTCCTTTATGATCAACAGGAGAGATTTTTGTCTTAGACTTCTTTATGTTCATGAACTTTTCAATGAAGTCCATATTGTAGACATTTACCTTTCGAATTTCTCTAGAGACCTCATCATCTAGAGAAATGTGCACCTTCTTAAATATAGCAGTGAGATGAGCTGCATAGGGTAGATGTCTCCTAGACCCTTTACAAGTTCTCATGATTTGAATCATTATATCAGGCAGACAAAGTCTGATTTTCTTTAGTAAACAGTACAGTATGAATCGTTGGGACTCGGTCAATCTTCCTCTACTACCAACTTGAGGAGTAATCATAGTAGTTAGAATGTGATGCAACAATCTCTTTGGAGGGGAAAATTTATTTGCATTAAAATGACCTACTTTTGTTTGTTCAGCGTCCTACGGATTACTAGGCTCATCAGTAATCAGTGAGTATGCATTATGAAGATCATATACGCACACTCTTTCAATTTCTCCTTCATCAGGTAATCTGAGAGATTTATGGAGGAGATGCCTAGATATCTCTAATTTTGTTCTCTTGACACAGGACAACAATGTTTCTTGGTCTGCATCATATCTCAGATTCTAATAAAACTCAGCTACGAGTCTAGGGTAGTATATTATGTGGTTGCTCAAGAATTTCATCCATTTTTGAACACTGAAAATTTCAATCAGCTAATGAAATTTATCAATCATTTCTGAATCATGGAAATCCACGTACCGTGGAAAAATAATCTTTCCAACCTCCAAAGTGATCTCAGCTTGTCTTGAGGCTTCAATAGAACCAGCTTTTTCTTTATCTCCTACATTTTCTTTTCCTTTGCTTTGACCCCTTGCTGACTTCTGCTTCTTTCTCATCGTCAATGATGTATCGGCTTCCACTGCTTCAGTAACTTCTGGTGGCTGTTCTACCACTACCTTCCTTTTTCCCCTGCTCTCGGCGGCTGAAGAGGACATGGTGGTTATGGTGAAGTAGACGTTGACTGAGAGGAGTGGAAGAAATGGGATACTAGGTGGATAGCAAAAAAAAATGAGGAGTTTGCGACAGAAGACAAACGTTTCGAAGCGGGGGGAAGTGGAATGAGAGACTCTGTAAATAGGGTTTTGTTTTTAAACACATGTCGACTTTACCCTATTTAAAAATACGGATACCCAGAAAGCCCTTCCTTTAAATAAAAACACCTTCTTTATACTTTTCATGATATTCTGCTTATCGGGATTATATAAAAAATCGGAACAATTTACGATCATTTTTTGAATAAAAGGAAGAAGCTGAAATAATCTAAAAGTTTACTAAGCTCAATCATTGACCCAAAGATCTTAAAAAACATTTTCACAAGAGATCTGATTTGAAACCCCTCTTATATTGAACTTAATACCCGTCTAAGGATGTTGCAAAGAACGCAGGGTTTGCCACTTTTACCGATCACCTTTTATTTTCATAATCGAGCAATCTAGTACTACTTCACGTTTTTACTCAAGGAAACATGTTGATTAGACATCGGATTCCCTGGTTACTCAGTGAGGTATACCATCATGATTCACACTTATGAACAGAGATGCACATTCGTTGTCATGACATAACTTCTATATTTCATTGATATAGATAGTTAATTTCTCAAACGAAATGTCATTGCTCTGCCAACTTTGATTTTTTTTAAAAAAATGGTGTATTCCCTGGTCTTTTATTCATTTTTCTTAGATCATGGCATAAGAGTCATATAAACGAAGGTCTCTTACCATATTTACTCATTACTAGTGATGTTCAGATATTTGGAAGAACTTTTGGGCATTTCCAACATTTTAGTTCATTTCAATACCATTGAATTTATTCAAGAATAATCACAATCAAATTACCCTTTTAATTTAATCCCTATAGATAGAGAATCACATATCAGTAAAAGTCAGTAGTTTTATTATTAGTTCAGAGCAATCTTTGATAGCCACTCAATTGAAAATAAGTAAGGTGAACCGTTTTAAATTTACTCCCCCTGAATCACAGAGTCGGTCAACCTAGAGAAAAGAGGAGAGTGATAGACAATAGTAGGGATAGACAGTGGTGATAGAGAGAGAATGCCAGGAGAGAGCAGAGATAAGATTGGGAAAGATTTTCCAACCATTCAGAGTCCCACTTTCATTGACTTTTCAACAAGCCACAAGTAATCTCTCCACTTATGCATATCACAACCTCTCAAGTGCTTAAACAACCAAAGGCCAGCAGCTACCTCACTGAATCAAAACCAGTGACACTTCACTAGGAGAATAATCAACTCACAGCTAGTCCAAACACCTTAATTTCAGCAACTAGTGAAACACCAAATCTTATGCCCTCTCTCTCCAAAAGAATATTCCTCTAAAAAGCCTACTGGCTTAGTTCATCTCAACTCCCCCTCACTTGGTGCAAGGAAATTTTTTTTAATCATTCAATAGTCATTTTCTTGAGAATATGACAATATAGCAATATGCATGCAGTGCTAATGGAAGAGAAGACAGGATAAACACAAGAAAAGAGTGGGGTTAACTAACCTTGGTGTGCCTTGACTTTATTACCCCTTTTTATTTCCTTCTTCAAGGCAACCCTGCAAATTGAAGTTACTTTGCAAATTTGAGGACCCAAGAACTCTTGGGTCCTGTCAGTTGAGTAACACCTATAGCAGGTGCACTCCAGCTTTCCAAACCATTCTATCATCAAATTCCGTAGCATGGCAGTCATTCATGATGTGTCCTATTCTCCCATAATAATGACAATGAAGAGCAGCATTCAAACGTTTCTTGACAGGATAAACATGGAATTTTTGTGGGTGGACATTTGTTAAGTTGTTTCTGCCATTAAGATTATTGTTCCCTTTCATATGCCCACATTTAGAGGCACGGTGACCAAATTTTCCACATTCAAAGCATTCAATTTTTTTATTACCAAAAGCATTTTCCTTTGTAGGAAGGTTGACATGTTTAGAGTTGAATTTTCTGCCTTGAGTGTGCCAACAGTCCTTGACTGTGTGGCCATGCTTTCCACAGTGAGAGCAAGCAGAAGAGTTTCTCCTATGGAAACCTGACCAGAATTCAGTATCCATATGACCAGACTTGTCAGATAAATGGCAATGAGGTTTCCTTGGGACAGTGGTCCTCCTTGGAGCCTTGAACTCATTCTTCTTCAAGAACCAGCAATCATGCTTTGCATGACCATATCGTCCACAATGGGAGCATTTAAGTTGCCTCTTTTGGACAAGTTGATTCTTGAGTGAGTTATTAGTAAAATGCATATTGTTATTTCTTGAATTTTTAATTTTCTTCATTCTATTATGAGTATTCAATTCATCAGATTTCAGGATATAACAGTTGTGCATCATATGACCTAATCTTCCGCAATAATGACATGATCCCTTTTTAGTATGAGTGTGTGAGAGATCATGTGGATTGAGTGCAGCATTCTTTTTACCAACAAGGGTGTTTTTGTTCTTTTTCTGTAGATTTTCATTCTTTTTTATTGTTTGAGTTTATTCTATAGTTTTGGGACTGACAGTGGATTTTTGGTTTCTCTAAGCACTGAATTGAAAGATAGGTTCACTAGATGTGCTGGTTGGCTCAGAGCTACACACAAATAAAGTGTGAAGCTTACTGTCAAACCCCCTTTTATTAGCTGGGTTAAAGCCCAGACCCTCACATTGGAAATTAATTTTGCTACCGAGGAGCTTATCCAAATTTTCTTTTCCACTCACAAATTTAGCCAAACATTCATGTTGTGTATGTGATTTTGATGATTACAAAATGCCTTTGTTGCTTGGCCGTGTGCGAGAATGGTTGTTCATGTCTTCATGTGTATAAAGTTTGAAATGGTTGTGGAAATGATCACAAACTAAATGGTTGTGGAAATGATCACAAACTATTTCTATTGGGATATCATCATGTGGATGCATTGTGATTCTATAAGGCTCATACGTGCTTTGAGGTTAGCACAAACATTGAATATACATTGTCTCTACACATGGTGAGATTGCTTTGTGATGTGTGGTTTGATGAGCTTGGAGATTGATCAAATGGAATGTGACTCAATATTATTTTACGTGCTTTGATTCCAAATTTGTTTATCATGCAATGGTAATTAAATATTGGAACTTCATGATTCTTACATGAACGATTCAACAAAAGAACAAGCAATTAAGGACAATGTGAACTCAGGTAAAACAATGAGGTAAGTGTTGCTATGTGGATTTAAATGGATATCTCGTTCCTCCTTCACTCTTGGAATAGGTTCAATGATGTAATTTATTGTGAACATGGTCATAGTGTTAATGCTTGATGTAAAGATCTTGATTGTCAACTAACATCTTGCTTTATCATGTTTTTCAAGATGAAAAATCATGGTTGATCTTCATGGGATTATGGAAATATTTAATCAATTATTTTCCATTGATTTGATGGTGTTTTTAGTGGTTTTTCAGACCCAAACAAGAATGGGTCGACCCTCTCAGGTTCTGATCAAAATAGAACCATTTTGATGTAAACTGCCTGAAAGGGTTGACCCCTGGGGTCGACCCCTGCAACCCAGAACCAAAATTATGGTTATGTCTTGGGTGTTGGAACACGAGGGTCGACCCTGGGGTCGACCCATTGAAAGGGTCAACCCTGGGGTCGACCCTTGTAACCCAAAACCATAAAACAGGTTCTGTTTGGCTTCTGTGAGCCTGAGGGTCGACCTTGGGGTCAACCCTTTCCGGTCGGACGTCCAGCCACCATCTTTGACCGCCGTTTTCTTGCCCCAAAAGTCCTACCAATCAATTCCTAATGCCCTATATGTCTCCCTAATTCGTGGATCTGGTCTCCAAGCTATCCCTTGACCGTTCTAATCATTTATATACATCTCTTGGGTTGCAAACCCTAAGAAACATGATGCTAGATCTAAAAATTGTTTTCCTCTAACCTTTGTGTGTGCAGGTCGTAGGTAGCAGCTCCAAGGCATCTTCCACCATGTTTTAAGCTTGTGTATGAAGGGAAGAACAAGGTTTCACGTTCTCATCCATTCCTCTGCCACAAGCTGTGAAGAAATTCATGCTACAAGCATCATCCAAGAAAGAATCGATCATTCTTCTTCAAGAATGGGTTCCATACTTCAGAAGCATTCAAATATGTTCAAAGGAGAGAAAGGGGGAGCTCTAATCACTGCAACATCTTCTTCATTCTGATTTCTTGAAATCATTGTTGATTGAGCTTGAATATCTGTCTTAAGACATCTTTGGATGGTTTTATAAGTCTTATATCCACTCTCTCTTGCATACATATATATGAGCTGCGAATTGTGTGATTCAACAATCCTAATGCTCATGTGATCCTTGTATAGGATGAAGATGAAGAGGGGGATCTCTAAACCATTCATTTCTATTATCTTGATTGAGATTAACTTAAAGTTTGAGCTTTTCATTTCTATCTGTTCTTTCAGGTGAAGACGTGCAACTTGAGGAGATGAAGAAGATGATATCTAAATCATGATCATCCGTCAACGAGCAAGGAGAATCAGATCTTGCTAAAGAAGGGGGAGTCTTATACTTGACACATTTGTCTAGTTTTCATTTCTATAATTTATTTGCAGGGTCATAGCACATATGTGTTTTTGGTTCATAAACATTTGAGATAATGCTTTGTGTGGATGTTCGGAGAAAGGGGTCTCCGAGTGTGTGTGTTGATTTATGTGCGTCGTTTTGTGCGGAGTACATCCGCGTGTGTGGTTGGGCATAACTTGGGGTGTGTTCCCTATGTGTGGTTAGGAGTTTACTCACGTGTGGTTGTGTACGCAGTGCCTACGTGTGTGTGGACGGAGTTGTGAATCCGTGTGAAGAATTTATTCGGGGTGTGTTCCCCAGTGTGTGTGTGTGTGGGGGGGGGGGGGAGTAGCTTGAGGCAAGGCCTCGTGTGTGTGTGTGTGTGGTTTGCTGCGAAACCAGCGTGTGTGTTGTTGCGGTTCGTCCCCGTGTTGCTACATTTGTAGCATGTAGTGAAGCCTCACCGGTTTGGTGAGGGGTGGACGTAGGGAGCCCGTCGTGGTCCCGAATCACCTTAAAAATTCCCATGTCTTGTTGTTTGATTATTGTGATTGTGTGTTCTCTAACCTATCTGTTTGTGCAATCGTATGAGCTCGGTGAGATTGAGTGAATCTAGTTTAAACCTGTTTAGATTAAATTACTCCATCTTGTATATTCCGCTGTGTGCTAGTTGAGTTTTTAATTGGACATAGTTTTTAATAGTATGATCTATTCACCCCCCCCCCTCTAGATCCGTGTTCCTGTACTACGCGATCCAACAATTGGTATCAGAGCGAGACTCTGTTGTCCCTAGATCTTGCGATCTACAGAGTGATCCCAGTGCATTCTATAATCATTAATTTTTCTACTGAACATATATCAATGTACTGTTTGCCAATCTTCACTGGTTTGAATTTTAATTCATGGCTAGATAAACTGTGTGTGGTGATCAATTCTATTAATCATTGTCTCTGGAAATTGATTTGTCATGGTCCACACATATTACCTCTAGATGAGACCAAGTGGTCTAATCAGGATAAAATGATGCATCATGATAATGTTACTGCTTTAAGTTTATTGAAAGCTTCCGTAAATACTAACAAGTATCCATTTGTATCTTCTTGTAGGACGACAAAGGAGCTTATGGACCGGTTAATCAAAGCTCAAGAAAAGGCAAGGCAAAAATGTCTCATGGCCGATGATGCTGATCAACAAAGTGATGAAAATGTAGAAGAGGTAAATTCAGATTCTGAAGAATTTACTTTTGATGATCTTGTTGATGCTTATGATGAGTTGGAGAAGCAATATAAGAAAATCAAGTCAGAAAATAGAAAATTGAAAAAGTAATCTGAAAACTTGCTCCATGAAAATAGACCTTATGATAAGTGTTCTGAGCTTAGCAACATCAATGAACTTCTAAAGCATGATGTTGAATGTCACAAAGAAACCATTGCATGTTTGAGAAATGAAAATGTTGTCCTCAAGAACACAATTGATCAATTGGAGAAAACTGAAAAAGATCTAAGAAACAAAATGGAATCAAACTCAATTGATCATGATATTTGCAATGAATTGATTATGAATGATAAACTTGCAAATGAAAATGAAGAACTCAAAAAGGAGAACAGTGCGATGCTAATTCAAATCTCCCTACTTGAAAGTAGATTACAAAATCTTAAAAAACTTGAAAAAGAGAAATCTGTGATAGTTGATGAATCTGATAAGGTGCATGTGCTTGAACAAGAAATAGCTAACTATGAATTGCACATTGCAACCCTTGAATCTGAAATTGGTGACTTGAATACATCCTTGTCTAAGTTTATGAATGAGGAAGAAAATCTAAACAAGATATTGGGGACTAAGGTGAATTTCCAAAGAGAGGGGCCGGGCTATAATCCTGTGAACAAAAAAAAAATGAAAACAAAGTCTATACATCTTTTGTCCATACAAACATAGCCAACACATCAAATGGGTCTCCAAATCAAACTGCTGCTCAAACAACAAAGAGATCAAATGCAAATCTAGAAAAGAAACAAAACTTGCATCAAAATGCTAAAAGTGTTGTTGGTGCCACGATGAATGCCATGAAAAATCATGTTGCACACACACATGCATCCACAAAAAAAATCTAATATTTTTATTGTGGTGAACTTGGTCATATGATGCATGATTGCTTCTTGATGAAATCTGAAGATCTAGAAGCATGCAAGAAAATGAATGGCTTCACAAAGCCAAGAAAGTTTTTGAACATAAAAAGAACTTTTGATAACTCTTATGTTCATGCAAGAAGACCATTTGAAAGATTTACTCCATTGAACTGTTTGCATTGTGGAAGGTTCGGTCATAGGAAGAACAATTGCTTTACTTTAAAAAATGAAAACATCTCTTCAAACCCACAAAAATTTCTTGCTCATCTTACAAGAAAAATCTGAAGTCTTTTGGTTGTTGTCATTATTGTGGTGAGTTTGGGCATACCATGTATGATTGTTCTTTAATGTATTTTGATGATATGCATGTTCAAAAACTGTGGAAGGCACCCTCTAGAGATGCAACTAACCATTCGGGACCCAAGAAGATTTGGGTACCCAAAACAATCAAATGAGAACCTTGTTGCAGGGTTACCTTTAGGCCAGGTGGAAGGCTTGGAAGATGATGGAAGCTTCAAGTCGACATTTATTGAAGCTTGAGTCGACTTGGCCAGTTCTATGCAGGTTTGATTATGATCATCAACCCTTGAAATCATGGAGAAGAAAGAAAGGAGCTTGTTGATGAAGATGACAACAAGCGAAATAAAGTGAAGAGTTTGAGAATGTCAATAAAGGTAACTCAAGACAAAGGTGAGAAAATAAAGTGTTGTTTGAAGCTCCTTGGTCTTGATGTTAATGCCATATCTTGACAGAAAGTGATTTTGAAGTTTTGAATATCCTTTGGTTGCTTTTGACAATGTGGATAACGAATGCTTGGCTGAATGGTATTGAAACATCTGAGCAGCATTTATGAGAGTGTAGCCATTGAATGTCTTTTGCTAAACCCCCGATGTCAAATGAGAATACATTTATTTCTGATCATCATTTCAACGATTACATGGTATATAAAATGGTGACATGTGGAAGGGCAGGTCAAGCCTGTCTGAAAGCTATCACCATGCGTGAGAATATGTCTCCGCCCGGTACCATGAATCATCTATGCATATGGCATCCAACTTAAATGAATTTTTTGAAATCATGCATTTCTTATGGGGGAGTTTTGCATGCTAAAAATTTTGAAAATGATATTTTTACATTCTCTCAGTATGATGATATTGTGTTTGTGGCTGAACATCTTGAGGACTGAAGCTGATTAATGTTCTATGGTCTTTACCAATGTGCCACTCATCTTTCTGGATAAAAGCACAACTATTTTCAAGAAAAGTTTACATGTGATGATTTTGATGCTTTGAATGAATTTTCTGAATTCTCTTTTCAGAATAAATTGTGTCCTCACATTTGAACAATTGGTAATGTGTGTCATGCATAAGTTACATTGGGTGCATATAGAGTGTCATATGAAATCTGAAATCTTGCATCACATTACATATTTGCATATCATTCTCTACATATCATTCACATAGTACTTTTGGAAGAAGAAGCTCATCGTGTGTCTTGTTGCATAATTGACATTTTCAGCATACATATAGTGCATATTTTGAAATGCATCATTTTACACATTTCATGTTGCATAATTGCCAAAATGAATACTTCCAACAATTGGTCTCATATCTTTGGGGCCAACAATTCAAGAACTGAAATTGCATATCTTTTCATTTTGCATTGCATATGCATATCTCCATAGTATGCTTGCATGCTATTATATGCTATTCAACCCCTTCCTTTGAAACTTCTTAGACCGAATACTTCATTGTTAAATAATGTTGCATCTGAGTCTTAACAAGTGTGTTTCATGTCAAACTCTCAGGGGGAGCATTTCATGCTTATTGCATTTACATAGGGGGAGCTACACTATCCTGTTCTAAGTTAAATTTTCTCCATACATGTTAAATCAAATTCGTACACTTCATGCACTTTAATATGAAATTTAGTGTTATTCATAAGGATATAGGAATTTTATTTCAACACTCTAAAGTAATTCAACTTGCTGTATGGATGATAAGAGATAGTTGAGGAAAAAGCTGCCTGCCTCCATATACAAAAAAATGGTTGAAATGAAAGGCAGAGCAATGCTAAGTCTCACTGAGTAAACTGGGCACATGTCACCTGAGACGTGATGTGGTTCATTTCTGAAAAGTGTTGACTAAAGTATCTCTGTTCAAATGAGGTGACAAGGTTCAGTATTCTGAGTAACCGGGGATTCTAGCATGAGCTCCATGTGTCTCCTCGCGTAAAAAAGAATTATTTGAACCTGATCCTTCTTAGAAAAATTCAGATTGTCAGTGTGAAAATTACTGATGATAATTTGATGAGGAAGAGCGAAGCCTCCAATACGTTGTTCTCTAGATTAAAATGTAGTTTGTGAACTTACTATTGTGTTTACTTAAAAATCTGGTTATCCATATGGCTAAAATTCATACTCATGTTACTCACATACACATGGTAATTTGATTTGATATGTATTTTGAAAATTGGATTAATTACTTGACCTGCTGTACGTCTTCTCCTATTTATCTGCACGATCCTCTAGGTGTAATCATGAGCATTCTGAACTTAATGACTCACTTGCACTTTTCCTACACCTATCCCCTCACTGTAAATGAATTGGTATCACTTCTTGTGAAGGAGTTATGTTGCATGTATCTATAGATATCTGCTTGATTATATTGTATGCATTTCATGTGTCATCATTTTCATACATTCTGTTTCATGCATTTCACAAGAAAACTAAAAATCTAAAAAATTGAAAATCAAAGCCAATCATCTAATGTGTTAATGTCTAAGGCGGAGCTTTGCATGTGATCTTATCTGCTTAAGTCATCAGGACTCGCCTGAGTAAATACCTTATGGGTGTTTGAGTGCTTGTTTGCTTGCTCATTATTGTCATGCCATACACCATTTCTAATTGCTACAACTTGTGAGCATTTGCATATCAATTTGTCATCTTGCTTTCTACATGACCATATTGTCCACATTTGCATTTCCAATTTCAACAATTGGTATCAAACAGTTTTGTAATTAGTTAATGCATAGTGTGCCTATTGGTTCATAGGTCATTGTGGGTACCCCATCATGCTCCCCATTTCTGATTATGTCAAAGGGGGAGAGAGCATTATAGCATAAATATTTTGTCATCATCAAAATGGAGGAGATTGTTGTGTATGTGACTTTGATGATTACAAAATGCCTTTGTTGCTTGGCCGTGTGCGAGAATGGTTGTTCATGTCTTCATGTGTATAAAGTTTGAAATGGTTGTGAAAATGATCACAAACTAAATGATTGTGGAAATGATCACAAACTATTTATATTGGGATATCATCATGTGGATGCATTGTGATTCTATAAGGCTTATACGTGCTTTGAGGTTAGCACAAACATTGCATATACATTATCTCTACACATGGTGAGATTGCTTTGTGATGTGTGGTTTGATGAGCTAGGAGATTGATCAAATGGAATGTGACTCAATATTATTTTGCGTGCTTTGATTCCAAATTTGTTTATCATGCAATGGTAATTAAATATTGTAACTTCATGATTCTTACATAAACGATTCAACAAAAGAACAAGCAATTAAGGATAATGTGAACTCAAGTAAAATAATGAGGTAAGTGTTGCTATGTGGATTCAAATGGATATCTCGTTCCTCCTTCACTCTTGGAATAGGTTCAATGATGTAATTTATTGTGAACATGGTCATAGTGTTAATGCTTGATGTAAAGATCTTGATTGTCAACTAACATCTTGCTTTATCATGTTTTTCAGGATGAAAAATCATGGTTGATCTTCATGGGATTATGGTAATATTTAATCAATTGTTTCCCATTGATTTGATGGTGTTTTTAGTGGTTTTTCAGGCCCAAACAAGAATGGGTCGACCCATGGGGTCGACCCTCTCAGGTTCTGATCAAAACAGAACCATTTTGATGTAAACTGCCTGAAAGGGTCGACCCCTGCAACCCAGAACCAAAATTATGGTTCTGTCTTGGGTACTGGAACACGAGGGTCGACCCTGGGGTCGACCCCTGTAACTTGGAACCATAAAACAGGTTCTGTTTGGCTTCTGTGAGCCCGAGGGTCGACCCTTTCCGGTCGGACGTCCAGCCACCATCTTTGACCGCCGTTTTCATGTCCCAAAAGTCATACCAATCAATTCCTAATGCCCTATATGTCTCCCTAATTTGTGGATCTGGTCTCCAAGCTGTCCCTTGACTGTTCTAATCATTTATATACATCTCTTGGGTTGCAAACCCTATGAAACATGATGCTAGATCTAAAAATCATTTTCCTCTAACCTTTGTGTATGCAGGTCGCAGGTAGCAGCTCCAAGGCATCTTCCACCATGTTTTAAGCTTGTGTATGAAAGGAAGAACAAGGTTTCACGTTCTCATCCATTCCTCTGCCACAAGCTGCGAAGAAATTCATGCTATAAGCATCATGCATGAAAGAATCAATCATTCTTCTTCAAGAACGGGTTCCATACTTCAGAAGCATTCAAATATGTTCAAAGGAGAGAAAGGGGGAGCTCTAATCACTGCAACATCTTCTTCATTCTAATTTCTCGAAATCGTTGTTGATTGAGCTTGAATAACTGTCTTAAGACATCTTTGGATGGTTTTATAAGTTCTATATCCACTCTCTCTTGCATACATATATATGAGCTGCGAATTGTTTGATTCAACAATCCTAATGCTCATGTGATCCTTGTATAGGATGAAGATGAAGAGGGGGATCTCTAAACCGTTCATTTCTATTGTCTTGATTGAGATTAACTTAAAGTTTGAGCTTATTATTTCTATCTGTTCTTTCATGTGAAGACGTGCAACTTGAGGAGATGAAGAAGATGATATCTAAATCATGATCATCCGTCAACGAGCAAGGAGAATCAGATCTTGCTAAAGAAGGGGGAGCCTTATACTTGACACATCTATCTAGTTTTCATTTCTATAATTTGTTTGGAGGGTCATAGCACATATGTGTTTTTGGTTCATAAACATTTAAGATAATGCTTTGTGTGGGTGTTCGGAGAAAAGGGTCTCCGAGTGTGTGTGTTGATTTATGTGCGTCGTTTTGTACGGAGTACATCCGCGTGTGTGGTTGGGCATAACTTGGGGTGTGTTCCCCGTGTGTGGTAGGGAGTTTACTCCCGTGTGGTTGTGTAGGCAGTGCCTACGTGTGTGTGGACGGAGTTGTGACTCTGTGGAGGAATTTGTTCGGGGTGTGTTCCCCAGTGTGTGTGTGTGTGTGTGTGTGTGTGTGTGTGTGCTGCTGTGGGAGTAGCTTGAGGCAAGGCCTCGTGTGTGTGTGGTTTGCTGCGAAAGCAGCGTGTGTGTTGTTGGGGTTCGTCCCCGTGTTGCTACATTTGTAGCGTGTAGTCAAGCCTCACCGGTTTGGTGAGGGGTGGACGTAGGGAGCCCGTCGTGGTCCCGAACCACCTTAAAAATTCCCGTGTCTTGTGGTTTGATTATTGTTATTGTGTGTTCTCTATCCTATCTATTTGTGCAATCGTGTGAGCTCGGTGAGATTGAGTGAATCTAGTTTAAACCTGTTTAGATTAAATTACTCAATCTTGTATATTCCGATGTGTGCTAGTTGAGTTTTTAATTGGACATAGTTTTTAGTAGTAGGATCTATTCACCCCTCCTCTAGATCCGTGTTCCGGCACTACGGGACCCAACAATTCTTTCAACCTTGAAGTCTCAGATTGTAGTTTGGAAACATGAAGCTCATAGTTAGCAATTTTGTCTTCATAGCCCATAGCCTTTTCGTTTAGCGTCTGATTGATGATCCTTAGGCTAGCAATTTCTTGTTCAGCATTCAGTAATTCACTAGAGCTCACCAGGCTTATACTCTTCCCTTTTTCTAAAGTGATTAGCCTCTCTAACATAGTTGAGTTGAGGTGTTTCAACTTGTTAATTTCCTCTTTCAGTTTACTATTTTGCTCTTGGAGTTCATCACCAGTCACCCAATCATCTAAGGAAAACTGACATTCATAAAATATTTCTTGTTGTTTTTCAAATTGAAGTTTTTCGAGATTTTTCTGAAGCTCTAGATTTATTAATCTGTCAGCCTCAAGTTTTTCAGAAATCAATCTGTTTTCACTTTCAAGATTCATTGATTTATGTTCAAATTCTTTAGACTATTTTTTGAGTTGTTCATTCTCAGATTTCAAATGTTCCAATTCTGAATTAACGCACTCTAATTCTTTTACCAATTTTTCCTTCTAAACTACTTTATTGTTATGAGCCTGATCATCATCAATCAAGCCAAGTCTTTCCTTTAGTTCAGAAATTTCACAAGCAAGTTCTTGATTTTCCTTTTTGTGTGAACCAATTTGTTTCATAAGCGCTTCTTTTTCAGATTTCAAATGATCTAGATCTGAAGTGGCAGAAGCAAAATCTTTTAGTTGACCTCTAAATGTGTCATTTTCTATTTTCAGGAGACCCATGTCCTCACCTCCAGAATTAGCATTCGCATGATTATTTAACTTCTTTTTCAGAGAGTTGTTTCATTTTCTCAACTCTTCGTAAGACCCAAGCAAATCATTATATGCTCCAATCCAATCATCCACAGTATAATTATCAAATTCATAGGGTATCTCATCTTCATCTTCTTCTTCATTTTCTTCTTGATGTCCAATGTCGTCAACCATCAGACATGTGTTGCGATTCCTAGTAGGCTTTAGTTTCTCCAAAATCTCCTTGGCAGGCCTACAGGAGGAAACACATGAGATTAGAGCTCTGTCAAGTGATGCTTTCATTAAATCTAATGCTCTAGAGTTGACAGAGTCTTTCAATCTATCCTTATCGGTCCATTTAGATTTATCTTTCAAAAGTTTGTGTGGACTGTGAGTTATCACCTTCCATAGATCAGGATGGTTTTTATAGACCGATGGAAGTTCTCTACCCAAAGATCAAAATTATTACCTCTGAATATTGGGGGATGAGCCATCGAGAGATAATCAATGCACTATAATCAGCAAAGTGAGGCACTAGATTAGTGAAACAAAACACCGAACACAAGAGACCCACTCTGAAATGCACCACAGAAGTTGTAGGATCTACTGCAGATCGTTGGATCCAATGCACAGCAACCTGGCTCTGATACCACTTGTTGCCATGCAAGGCCCAGATTCAGGGGGGTGAATGAATCCCCAATCAAAAACTATTGGGGAGTAAAACTTTTTCTTCGATTCAATGTAGTCTCATGGGACTACTAAGATTTTCAAAACACTTGCCACGAGAAACACTAAGAAGCAAATGCTTCTGCTAAACGTTCTGTCATACACTTGTCAGTTAAAAATGAATCCAACCAGAAAACGCAAATACTGAAGTGAAGTGCCCAAGCAACCTGAGAAGAGGGGGGAAGACGATATGGAGTAAGTACTCAAATCAAACTACAGTGCACTAGGATTTTTTAGGTGGTTCGGCCCATAGACCTACGTCCACCCCACACTCTAACCAGAGTGTGGCTTATTGCTGCCAAACAGCTTGCCTACAACGATGCCTAACAGCTTGAACCAGAGGAACACACTCCTCTCTTCTTCCTACCTGGAAGGAACCACTAGTGACACCCAGTCACTAGCAACCAGAGACCCAAGTCTCTCTTCCTCTAAACCAGACGGAAACCACAATCGACACCCAGTCACTTGTAAACCAGAGGACCAATCCTCCCTTCCTTCAAACTGGAGGGAACCTAGCGACACCCAGTCACTAGCAAGAAGAGAGCCAAGTCTCTCTTCCTCTATACCAGAGGAAACCCGACCTCAAAACCAGAGAATCGGAAAACACACTGAGCAGATGGAAAGAACAAATGAAAAATCAAAGATAAAAACAACTATAGCTCCGAAGAGCAATTCCAAAACAAGTCTTTAAGGAAAACTCTCTCTTCTCCTTCCTTAGTATTATCTTCACTTCTCAGATTTTTCTCTCTCTCTTCTTCTTCTGCTTCTGGCTCTCGTATTCTTATCTTTGGACGCACTCTTCTTTCTTCTATTTTTCTCTCTGTTTGATCGATCGCAGACGAGGCCTTTATATAAGGCATCAGGCAGGGTCCCACATTCTCATGCCTAGAGCGTGAATGAAGTTCATTCTTGCCTTATCTAGAGAAATCATGCGTCCGGTGCAGATGAAGTGTTGATCCACGTGATAGAGGATGCTTCCCTAGAATCACGTGCCAGTCATCAGCACACTGGGTCCATCCGCCAATCATTCACCACTTCTGGGAGCACGTGCCTGATCATAGCTCAACCTCATGTACTAACTTTAACATGTTAGTCATAAAGAAGGCATTTCGTCAAACACATTGTTGTCAGCTAGTTCTTAATATGCACAGACTTAATAGAAGCTTAGACGTGAAGAATGCTCGAACATAACAATGTGCTTAGGCTTCAATTGCACATATGCATGAATGTGCAACTGAGCATGCACCGATGTTGTCTGCTTAACAACACGGTATACGCAGACGTTGAATGCATGAAACACTAAACTATTGACTGACGTTGCTTGTACCAAAGAACACATGGCACTGACCTATATGCATGAATCACCAACGTGCACCGACATGATGTTCTATAGAAGAGGGAATGCACCAACCTATATAACATGCGTGCAGCACCAAAGCTTGCACTGACATTATCTGCTTAATGTAGATGAGCACCGACTTTGTTCTAGCCAACACATGCACCGACTTAATCAGGACTTGCACCGAGATGACCGTGCAGGAAGTATTGCGCAGACTCACTATCATGCAGCGCCAATGATTGCACCGACTAGATCAGAGTGCAACACTAAGCTGCACTGACTCAATGCGTACGAAGGCTAGGAATGCACTGACTTTGAGAACACCGTACACAAGAACATGCACCAACTCAATGAGCCTTAGCCTAGAATGCATCCACTTCTATTCATGCTTGATGACGAAAATAGTTGCACAGACCTAATTAAGACACCGATAGAAGATGCAAGGACTATGCGACCCTTGGACTTACAAATGCATCGACATCGTGACATTTAGACTCATGTATGCACAGACTCACTCTACAGCAAGACTCCAGTGCACAGACATTCTGTGCTAAGAATATAGCATATGCACGAACCTAATGAGGCCAAACAGACATATGTGAATGCATAGAAATATGCACAAACACTATTCCAGGATGAGCATGCTTGCTATATGATAGGATCGGTGCGATGGATTCAGAGGGGGGGTGAATGAATCCCACCCTTAAAAAACTTTTTGCTCAATAAAAGATTAAATCACTATCAAGGCAAATAGACAATCTGAAGAACAAGTTAAATACTCTTTTAAACCACTTAGCAAATATATAAGGCGCGCCTAAACAAGCAACTAGTGGAAGCAGCACAGATAGAAACGAGAATGCTAAGTCAACCTGTGAAGGAGGTAGAAGACAAGGAGCAAAACACGACCACACTGTACAGAGGATTTTTAGGTGGTTCGGTCGCCAAGACCTACGTCCACCCCTCACTCCCAACCGGAGTGAGGCTTCCACTAGCAACACTAGAATAGCAGACTCAGTCTGCAAACACTTGACCAAGGGAACAACCTCCCCTCTTCGTTCAGACCGGAGGGACACCCCAAGCGACTCCCAGCCACTTGAAACTAGAGACTAGGTCTCTCTTCCTCCAGACCAGGAGGCAACGCACCAGTGACACCCAGCCACTGGCAACCAGAGACACAAGTCTCTCTTCCTCCAAACCGGAGGGAACACCTGGACTTGCAACCCACAAGACCAGAATCGGAGATGAATCTCCCTTCCTCCAAACTGGAGGGGAACCCACAAGTGACAACCTGTCACTTGCAGACCGGAGACAAGTCTCCCTTCTCTTGAGACCACAAGAGGAACACCGATCTCTAACCAGAGAATCGGAAAGCATAGTTGATCAAATAAAAGGAAAACAAGAAATGAAAATACACCAATCGGAGAGCTGGAAATGCAATGCAAAATGTAGCTCTCACAGGAGCAACTGGATTGGATCTGATCCAAGTCTAGTAGATAGATTTTCAATAAAATCTTCTTTCTTCTTCTCCACGAACTCTCTCTCTTTCTATTCTTCTTCTTTTGCTTTCACTCTCTGCCTCTCTGCTCTTTTTCTTCTTCTTCTTCTTCTGCTCTCACACTCTACCTCTCTGCTCTTTTTCTTCTTCTTCTTCTTCTGCTCACTGCCTCTCTGCTGCTCTCCCTTTTTTCTATCACTCTCTCGATCAACCCTCTTCTATCAGTCTTCTACGGATGAAGAAACTTCACATATATATATCAGCAGCAACTAGGGCGTGTGCCCCCCTTATCCAGAGGACACCTCGGATCACGTGTCAGGTGCCAACCTCGGATCACGTGCCCATTCTTCAGCTTCACGAACAGTACCTGTCACACAGACAGAACCTTATCAGATTAATGTCGACACTTTGTATAGACTTTGTTGTATAGACTTGATGCAGTGTATATATGGACTTGAAGGCTTGATAACGAGTGTATAGACTTGAACAACTAGCCAACGAGTGTTTAGACTTGAACAACTAGCCAACGAGTGTATAGACTTGAAAGCTTGGAAAGGGTTGTATAGACTTCGTTTGAAGGAGATGCACAATAGAATGAAAGTATGCACAATGGAATGAAAGACTAAGCCTCGAGCAGAGCATGTGTAGACTTGCTGAAACAATGCAACAGAATGTATAGACTTGGTTGAAGCAACTAGAATGTACAGACTTACGTTGAAGCAACCAGAATGTACAGACTTAGAGTGAAGCACAAACAATGTATAGACTTACGTTGAACATATGCAATGTATGGACTCGGTGTGTGCAGGGAACGCAATCAATGTATAGACTTCATGATGTAAGCGATAATGTCTAGACTTAACGATGCAAGCGATGTATAGACTTTGTGCCCAAAGGCAATGTATAGACTTGCACAGTTCAGCTGCCAATGTATAGACTCTGATGCCCAAAGGCAATGTATAGACCTGCACAGTTCTGCTGCCAATGTATAGACTTGGCGATGCAATGTTCACACTCCCTTAGACGCTGAGTGAGACGATGGATGTGCAGACTAGGGCTGTACAGACTTGCAGTGTGCATGCATGCGATGTATAGACTTTGACTTAGAGACGCTGCATGAAAGGGTGGATGTATAGACTTGGGCTGTACAGACTTGGAAAGCTTGAAGGCGATGTATAGACTTAGTGAGCGCCAAGGCGTTGTACAGACTTCAATGACTCATGCAAGCTACAGGACAGTGTGAAGACTTGTGTTCTGAACGTCGGCAAAGGAAAGGAATGTATAGACTTGCTCAGTTCAGAACGTAGGTAAAGATGGGAAGCAATGTATATACTTTAGATGTGTGAAACACACTGACTGTACAGACTTCAGCTAAGCAAGCTACAGGGTAATGTATAGACTTGGCCAATGTGCAGACTTGAATGCAAGGTCATGATGTGTAGACTTGGCCAATGAACAGACTTGAGTGCTCGACCAGTGTACAAACTTTGATGAACATGCAAGTGAATGTATAGACTTTAGTGATCCATGCACAAGACGCAGCAAGACTCTGTACATACTTGCTGTGAAGAACAACGTGTAGACTTCAAGTGACCTTATGCATAGGCAATGTACAGACTTCCTATATGTTCAAGTCCAATGTATGGACTTGCTGAGATGATGCACCTATGCAATGTATGCACATAGCAGATATTGAATTGAAGCAATGGATGTATAGACTTGAGTGTGATGTGCAGACTTTGATAAACATGCAAGTGAGCGATGTGCAGACTTTGATGAACATGCAAGTGAGCGATGTGCAGACTATGTAGCATGCAGTGTATAGACTGTTGCATCCCTACGGTTTTGATGATGTCTCACACTATAAATCAATCTATTTCTATCTCTAGATTAATTCATGCTTCATCACTTAGGACAGTACAGTTCATGTGGTTGTCATATAGACATGCATTACTTGATCAACTCTATACACTGCCAGCATACTCGTTCAAAGTCTCTGCATTGTAGTCTGCACATTGGCCATGTCTGTACAGAGTCGTTTGCATCAAGTCTACACATCCTGTTTGGTCGCACTTCAAAGTCTGCACATTGCATAGCTGCAGGATCTTCAAAGTCTGTACACTGCACAGCACGCAAGACTTCAGAGTCTATACATCGTACAGCATGCAGTCCTCGAAGTCTATACATTACATAGAATGTAGGCGCCGCTAAGTCTGTACATCGCAGACATAGCGGTCACCAAGTCTATACATTCCTGTAGGGAAAGTTTGTTGTGCCCCTGTGATTTTGATGATTGGCTTTGATGTGAGTTAATCTTTTGATGATTGGTTTTGGTGTGAGTTAATCACTGTGAGTCATCTTGCTGAAATGAGTCATCTTTCATATGTTCAGTTTCAGTCTGTTTATCAAAGCACTGCATTGTTGTTCTGTTAGTTTATCAAATCATAAAGCATTGTATATTTGATGTTCATCCATGTTATCTGATGCATAAAGCATTCATATGCACATTCGTCAGTTGCTTCACTTTGCTTGTGGATTTTTGTTCAGGCTAAACATCCTTGCATCATCATAGTGAGCTTAGTGCAGCAAGTATGTACATCGCCTTCAGTAGGCATGACAAGCCCACACACTGCATTGTATGCGAAACTTCGAAGTATGTACATTGCATAGCATGCATCGTTCATCATCTGAAGTCTGTACACTGGCCAAGTCCATACAGAGTCTTTTGTTGCATTTGAAGTCTATACAGTGGACCGTCTCTATCAGCGTCTCAAGCTGCAAGTCTATACATCCGTCTCAGTTTTCACATGCATCAAGTATGTACATTCCAGCGTCTTATTCAGCGTCTCATATGCATGTTCGAGTCAAAGCCTGTACAGCCCAAGTCTGTACAGTCGACCGTCTCATTCATCGTCTTTGCAAGTCTGTGTATTGCTTGCATTTAGACAAGTCTGTACATCAGACTGTTTCATCAGCAAGTCTATACACTGGGCTGTAGCTTGCTTGATGTGAAGTCTACACATTGATTCACTGTTCATGCCTTCACTCAGAGTCTGTACAGCCATTCCTTGAGTCCAAGTCTGTACATCGCATTCAAAGATTTCCAAGTCTGTACAGCCAATGCACTCAATTGAAGTCTATACATTGGTCTTCATATTCAAAGTCTATACAGTGGTATTCAGCTAAAGTCTGTACATCGGAATTTCACTTAAAGTCTGTACATCGCTGCTTTGTCAAAGTCTGTACATCGCAGCTGTGTTGAAGTCTGTACAGCCATTCTCTTATCAAAGTCCATACATCCTTCTGTTGGAATTCCAAGTCCATACATCGGACTGTTTGAGCAAGTATGTACAACATTTCATTCACACCGGAAGTCTATACATTAGACTGTGGCAAAGTCTATTCATTCGTTTCCAGAAGTTCAAGTCCATACATTGATCGTTTGGGTAACACAGTCTGTACAACGTGAGCTTCGGTTCTTAAAGTCTATACATTCTCCCGTTCAAATCCTTCAAAGTCTATACATCAGTTTGATTGAGTAAGTCTGTATAGCATGCCTTGTTGTTCACAGCCTTTAAAGTCTGTACATCGACTTCGCATCTGCAAGTCTGTACATTGGCTTCATATCATAAAGTCTGTACATTGGCTTCGCATCTGCAAGTCTATACATCGGTTTCATATCATCAAGTCTGTACATTGGCTTCAACTCTCCAAGTCTGTACAGCCACATCTCAAAGGCTAAGTCTATACATCACTGTGGCTGCTCGAAGTGAAGCATAGTCTATACACTCCTCACATTTCCCCACGTTTGGCCAAGTCTATACACTCATACCTTTGCCTACGTTTTTTGGCCAAGTCTACACATCGTTTACCTGGCGTTTGCTTCAAAGTCTAAACACTCGTTTCTAAGGCAAAGTCTATTCAATCATCTTCATAGGTCCTAAAGTCTGTACATCCCTTCCCTCAACAGGTCTATACACTCGGTGGCTTCATACACTTCACAGAAGTCCACACATTTCCCCTGTTATGATAATGCATTCTTCAACAAGTATATACACTGAGTTCGCATGAAGACTCACAAGTCTATACACTCTCCCAGTGTACACACTTACTCACTTACTATTTCTAAGTATATACATTGTGTTGCATTGCTTGAATTTCCTCAAGTATATACACTGAGCTCGCATGAAGACTCAAAGTCTATACACTCACTCAGTGTTCACACTTGCTCATTTGCTGCTTATAAAGTATATACACTGCATTTTACAGTATGAGTTATAAAGTCTATACACTGCATTTTACAGTATGAGTTATAAAGTCTATACACTGTCTTCAGTTGATTTTGTTAATCGACTGAACTCCTCATTTGTCTTGCAGGTGTCTGGCACGTGATCCAAGGAGTTGAGATGCTGACACGTGGTAGAGTCACTTGGGCGGGAGCTGTGGAGACACACGCCCTAAGCTGCTGTGATATATATAAAAGCCTTCGTCCACTGTAGAAGGCAGATGAGAACAGAAGAGGGTTGATCGAGACTGAGAGTGAAGAAGAAGAGAGGCAGAGAAGTAGAAGAAAGAGAGCCATGATCAAAAGAGCAGAAGAAGAAGAGAAAAGAAGAGATGGGGAGAGCCTGCGAAAGAGAAGAAGATAGAGAGTGAGAGCAGCAGAAGAAAAAGAGAAAGAGAGCTCGTGAAGAAGAGCAGAGAGAAGCTTCGTTATTTTCACTGGACTTTGGATCAAATCCAATCCAGTTGCTCCTGCGAGAGCTACAGTTTATATTTCGTTTTCCAGCTTTCTGGTTGCTGAAGTTATTTTCATTTTGTGTTTCTTATTTTTCTTTTATTTTTCTAATTACCTTTGTTCTTCCGATCCTCTGAACTGAGGTCGGGTTCCTCCTGTTGGTTCAGGAGAAGGGAGATCTGATCTCCGGGTTGCAAGTGACAGGTTGTCACTTGTGGGTTCCCTCTGGTTAGAGGAAGGGAGGCTCATCCTCCGGTTCTGGGCTTGTGGGTTGCAAGTCCAGGGGTCCCTCCTGGTCTAGAGGAAGAGAGGTCTTCGACCTCTGGTTTCCAAGTGGCTAGGAGTCACTTAGGGTGTCCCTCCGATTGGGAGGAAGAGGGGAGGCTGTTCCCCTGGTCAAGCTGTGTGGCAATAAGTGTTCGCAGACTGAGTCTGCTTGTTTCTAGCATTGGCTAGTGAAGCCTCACTCCGGTTGGGAGTGAGGGGTGGATGTAGGTCTGGAGGACCGAACCACCTAAAAAATCTACTATGTAGTGGTTTGTTTTGTGCGTTTGCCCCTTGTCTCCTACCTCCCATTCACAGGTTATGCATGCATGGTTAGTTATGTTATCTTGGGTTGTTTGTATTGTTCCTATCTGCAGTAACCTTGAGCATTATATTTTCCTAGGTGTGTTTAGGTTGCATAGTTCTGTCTGCATTTCTGGTTTGATCAGGTGGCTGCATTGTTGTAGTCCAACTGTTTGATCATGTGTTATCTTATCATCTCATCTTGCAGAGCTCATTAGTTTTTATTCCGCATATCTGAGCTTTAGAGTTTTAATTTGGGCATTATTTCTGAAGGGGATACATTCACCCCCCTCTGTATCCGGGCATAGCACTCTATCAATTGGTACCAGAGCGATGTCTGCTTAGAAGGTCCAGCGACCTACAGATCCGATCTTGCAGTCTTCGGTGCTAATTTGTTTTTAGTGCATCAATATTCATGTTGCATTAATATGATTTGTTTTCAATGGCTCATCCACCCGTCTTTAGTGGTTCTGATTTCAGTCAGTGGCACAGTGCTTTACGTGCTTATGTTAAATCTGTTGATCCAGATATGTGGAAATTAATTTCACAAGGTCCTCACACATTACCAACGGAAATATCCAAATGGACCGACAGACACAGATCAAAGGATGGAGAAAATCAGAAATCCTTTAATCTGATGAAAGCAGCTACTAACAGAGCCTTATGGTCTTGCCTTCATGATTGCAGGTCTGCTAAAGACATTCTGGATATACTGAAGTGAACTCAGATAAGAAATGAGGAAAGCTGCATGATGGCTGACAGAAATAATCAAGGCAGCAGTCAAGATGAAGATGATGATGATGATGCGGTAAATCCCTTTGAAAATTATACTTTAGATGATTGGGAAAATGCATATTCTGAGCTACTTGAATCTCATGAACTGTTAAGAAAACAGTATAAAAAATTGAAGAAGGGTATTGGGTTAGTTAGTTCAAGTTCTCCTTGTAGAAATTGTGCTGAACTAAAAAATGTTCTTGATGCTAGTATGTCTGATACTCAAATGCTGAAGAAACAAATTTCATTACTAAAAATTGAAAATCAAGATCATGTAAAAGAAATCTCAGAACTTGAAAAGAAGCTTAGCCTAGCTAGTCATGATTCTATTCAGAGCAAGGATTTGCTGAAAGAATTTGAATGTGTTAAATCTGATTTAAACAAGCTGAAAAATGAGAATGACTCTCTCAGAAAGTTTTCCAAAGAAAATGAAGAACAATTAGAGAAACTTAAACGAGAGAATGATTTGCTGATTGAAAAACTTAAAGCCATAAAGTCTGTAAACATAGAATTATAGAATGATCTTGAAAAATAGCAAAAAGATATGAAGGAAATTGAAAATGGAAGAAAGTATGAAGTCAATTCAGAAGATCAGCTTCAAATAAATGAATTGGTTCAGAATGACAAGCTTAAGGAAGAAAATGAGAAATTAAAAATGCTGAACTCCACTATGTCTGAGAGACTTCTAACCTTAGAAAGAGGAAAAACTGCTTGTGTTGAAGACCCTGAAAAACTGAGCAATCTAGAGCAGGAAATTGAGAAATATAAAACTGCTAACAAAGTTTTGAATGAAGCTATGAATTACAGTGAGCAAGAGATTGCCAGTTATGAGTTACACATTTCCTCTCAAGAATATGAAATTCAGGATTTAAAAAACCCCTTGTCTAAATTTGTTAGTGGACAGGATAATCTGAACAAACTGCTGGGAGTAAAAGTCAATTTTCAGAAGGAGGGGTTAGGTTATAATCCTGTAAATAAAAAAAATTTTGAAAATAAAATTCATACAACTTTTGTTGCTAGCTCTACTTCTCACACTTCTGAAAAGTCACCTGTTTCTCAGTCTACTGTTCAGAGAACCCAAAAATAAATTGAAAAGTCGAAAAAGGGTGATGGATCCAAGCTGAAAACTGTTTTCGTTAAATCTTCTGAACAAGAAAAGCCTTCTACCTCATCTCCACCTCAGTACAAGGCTAAGAAAATAGGAAATCAAAATAAAAATCATAAAACAACAAAAATTCAAAGCAACAGTTTGCATGCTGAAAACTCATCAGATAAATGCCATGCTGTAAAGAAATCAAATGGCTCCTGTCATTATTGTGGTAAGCATGGACACTTTATGAGTAACTGCTTTGTGATGAAACAAGATGACAAGAAGCATGCTAGAAAATCTGTGTCTGGTCAGAAAAGGAGTGTCACATGTTCTAATTGTGATAAATTATGACACTCAATTGCTCATTGCTGGTTTGCTAGTGGTAAGAAAACCTTTTATTCATATCATGCTAAATTCCCTGCAAACCAACATGTTTTTAATAAAAATAAATCTGTTTCAATGAACCAGCACATCATCTATTTTAACTGCAACAAAATTGGTCACAAGACATCTGAATGCTGGTCAGGTTCTTTTAGAAGAAATTCTCTAAATTGCTCTCACAGTAGAAAGCATGGCCATACAGTCAAGGACTGTTGGCATATTCAGGGTAGAAATGTGAATCTCAAACATGCTAAATTCCATGTAAAATAATTTGCAAAACTTTCATGTTATAACTGTGGAAAGCCAGGTCACAAGGCTACAACCTGTTGGCTGGCAGGATACCAAAGCAAGACTGGTTTTGGTAAACAGAATTTTAATTCTATTAACAAAAATTTTCATACATATGCACATAAAAATCATGTTTATAAGAATGTGCGTAAATCTAATCTGAAACCTACTGCATCTTGCTATTATTGTGGCACATCTGGTCATTCAATGAAAAACTGCTACTTGATGAAATCTGATGACCATGCTGCTAGAAAATTATTTAGAACACTTACCAAAGGTGTCACTGCTAATCCAGGACCCAAGTTTTCTTGGGTACCTGCTACATCAAAATGATATGTTAGTTGCAGGTGTGCCTTGGAATGGAATAAAAAGCGGTTAATAATCCAAGGCACTCAAGAATGAAAACCCCTTCTGAACTGTTCAGGTAAATTCTCTGCATTTCCTATTTTGAAATTCATTGCATATCTGATTTGATGTATTCTTGCATATCTGCCATTTGTAGTTGTTTGATAATTGTTGAAATACATAAACTCTGAAAACAAATTGCATTCTGAAAAATCTGAACTGTATATGAATGTGGCTTGAAATCTGTCAGTTGCATAGTTCACTGAAAATCTGGATTGCATATAGGACTGCATGTTGAATTAACATGATGGACCTCTATGGTATATAAATGGTAAGCTACCAAAAGGTAGGGAAATCTGTCTGGAGGTTCTTACTATGTGTGAGGTGATCTTTTAGACCAAGTGCTCTGCCTAGTACCATGGGTCACTTTGCTGATAGGACAGTCTGAATGTGCACAAGTCACAATATCAATTGGAATCATATGTTCAGTTTCTCATGGCAAACATTGCATGTTTTCAGGGGGAATTAATTGCATGTCTTTGCATAGCATTCAATGTTGAGTCTTTGCATGTCCTTGCATACATATAGTGCATTGCATTTCATTTCATTGAAAATGCCAAAAAGATTGACTGAATGCATGTTGTCAGGGGGAGTCAATGCATTGCATATAGGTTGTCAAATGCATACTCTTGTGAGAATTCATTGCATACACTTTCCTATTGATTCTATTGACAAACCTTGATCACATTTTGAAAATACTGGGCTTCAAAATCTCTCTTATCAATTGGTATCATTTGATTTCAGAATTCTATCAGTCTTTCATGAAGATTTCAATGGGCTATCTCGATCATAAATCTGAAAACTCTTGAACTAGAAATCTTCTATTATACATTTTTATGAATGTCTGAAATAACTCATGTGGTTTAAGTTTAATGTTTATGGAGTTTGACTTTAAAATCTCTTGAAAATATCTGAAGCATGTTTAATAAAACTTAACCATCAATTTCATGCTGTGTCTTGTAAAATCTTCTGAAATCTACATTATTGAATTCATGGCTTTAATTGGTTAAATACATGAAATTATTATTGACTTGAAGCTAATGAATTAGTCTAGAATGTCTAAAGGGTAAAGTGTTGTCAGAGCAATGACTTTGGTCACTGAGAAACCATGTCCAAAGGACTGTGTCATGAGGTGCCTTAGTTAACTCTGCAAAATAAAATTCATTGAAAATCAAGCTGAGCAATGGCATGCACACTGAGAAATACAACTCACTCATCCAGAAATGATTTGGAGTGTGTCAGGATGTGTAAATGCTACCTCGGTTCACATAAAGCATGACAGTTAGTCACACTAAGTGCTTAGGGATATTGGCCTCTAATCAAGGTATATCCTCTAGTTACAATGTGTGCACTGAACTAGAGTGCTCGTAAAATTTGTAGCAAGATTATTGTTGAACAAATTGAAATATCTGAATATTGATGCTAAAATCAAATTGCTACAACCCTAGACAAAATCATATGACTTCATAATTGCTTGATTTCAATACTAGTGCATGTAATTCCGAAAGAAGTCATTAAATTTGATTGTGTAAGAGAAAGGGAGATTAATCAAGATAAATATGAGGGCTTGGTTCATTTTTATTAAACCATGGTTTTAGATATCAATACAAAATTTTATTGATAAACTCTGCATACATCATGTTTAAACCATGTTGTTCAATAAAACTCATTCATAAGCCCTTATAATGGAAGACTTTGAAAACTTATGTTTTGGATTTATGAGATTGATATCTCTTTTAAAATCTGACTGAATTTTTTGTGATTGGAGCTTCTTTGAAAATCTACTACTTGAAACTCTTCTGCTCAATATCATTGATTCATTGACCTGAACCTCTCCTTGTTATCCATCTCATAAGATTCCACTTATTGAGGGGGAGCTTCCATGTCATATGCATCATGCTGCATAGAAACTCTTAAAGGGGGAGAATTGTGTTATTGCATTCATATTTTTAGGGGGAGCTCTTGCATTTTGGTATCTCCTTCTGCATCTGCATTCATATTGATTATATCAAAGGGGCAGATTTTTGCCAAAGGGGGAGAATTTTATTCAATCATTGCATGCTGGTTTGCTTTAACTTCTCAAACTATTTTCTTTTTGATGAAGTCAAAGGGGGAGAATAGTTTGTGTCATCAGAATTACTCACAGTGAAGTGTTGCCATCATCAAAAAGGGGGAGATTGTTGTGCCCCTGTGATTTTGATGATTGGCTTTGATGTGAGTTAATCTTTTGATGATTGGCTTTGATGTGAGTTAATCTTTTGATGATTGGTTTTGGTGTGAGTTAATCACTGTGAGTCATCTTGCTGAAATGAGTCATCTTTCATATGTTCAGTTTCAATCTATTTATCAAAGCACTGCATTGCTGTTCTGTTAGTTTATCAGATCATAAAACATTGTATATTTGATGTTCAGCCATGTTATCTGATGCATAAAGCATTCATATGCACATTCATCAGTTGCTTCACTTTGCTTGTGGATTTCTGTTCAGGCTAAACATCCTTGCATCATCACAGTGAGCTTAGTGCAGCAAGTATGTACATCGCCTTCAATAGGCATGACAAGCCCACACACTGCATTGCATGCGAAACTTCGAAGTATGTACATTGCATAGCATGCATCGTTCATCATCTGAAGTTTGTACACTGGCCAAGTCCATACAGAGTCTTCTGTTGCATTTGAAGTCTATACAGTGGACCGTCTCTGTCAGCGTCTCAAGCTGTAAGTCTATACATCCATCTCAGTGTTCACATGCATCAAGTATGTACATTCTAGAGTCTTATTCAGCGTCTCATATGCATGTTCGAGTCAAAGTCTGTACAGCCTAAGTCTGTACAGTCGACCGTCTCATTCAGCGTCTTTGCAAGTCTGTGTATTGCTTGCATTTAGACAAGTCTGTACATCAGACTGTTTCATCAGCAAGTCTACACATTGGGCTGTAGCGTGCTTGAAGTGAAGTCTACACATTGATTCACTGTTCATGCCTTCACTCAGAGTATGTACAGCCATTCCTTGAGTCCAAGTCTGTACATCGCATTCAAAGATTTCCAAGTCTGTACAGCCAATGCACTCAATTGAAGTCTATACATTGGTCTTCATATTCGAAGTCTATACAGTGGTATTCAACTAAAGTCTGTACATCAGACTTTCACTTAAAGTCTGTACATCGCTGCTTTGTCAAAGTCTGTACATCGCAGCTGTGTTGAAGTCTGTACAGCCATTCTCTTATCAAAGTCCATACATCCTTCTGTTGGAATTCCAAGTCCATACATCGGACTGTTTGAGCAAGTATGTACAACATTTCATTCACACTGGAAGTCTATACATTAGACTGTGACAAAGTCTATTCATTTGTTTCCAGAAGTTCAAGTCCATACATTGATCGTTTGGGTAACAAAGTCTGTACAACTTGAGCTTCGGTTCTTAAAGTCTATACATTCTCCCGTTCAAATCCTTCAAAGTCTATACATCAGTTTGATTGAGTAAGTCTGTACAGCATGCCTTGTTGTTCACAGCCTTTAAAGTCTGTACATCGACTTCGCATCTGCAAGTCTGTACATTGGCTTCATATCATAAAGTCTGTACATTGGCTTCGCATCTGCAAGTCTGTACATCGGTTTGATATCATCAAGTCTGTACATTGGCTTCAAATCTCCAAGTCTGTACAGCCACATCTCAAAGGCTAAGTCTATACATCACTGTGGCTGCTCGAAGTGAAGCATAGTCTATACACTTTTCACCTTTCCCTACGTTTGGCCAAGTCTATACACTCATACCTTTCCCTACGTTTTCTGGCCAAGTCTACACATCGTTTACCTGGCGTTTACTTCAAAGTCTAAACACTCGTTTCTAAGGCAAAGTCTATTCAATCATCTTCATAGGTGCTAAAGTCTGTACAGCCCTTCCCTCAACAGGTCTATACACTCGGTGGCTTCATACACTTCACAGAAGTCCACACATTTCCCCTATTATGATAATGCATTCTTCAACAAGTATATACACTGAGTTTGCATGAAGTCTCACAAGTCTATACACTCTCCCAGTGTACACACTTACTCACTTACTATTTCTAAGTATATACATTGTATTGCTTTGCTTGAATTTTCTCAAGCCTATACACTGAGCTCGCATGAAGACTCAAAGTCTATGCACTCATTCAATGTTCACACTTGCTCATTTGCTGCTTATAAAGTCTATACATTGCATTTTACAGTATGAGTTATAAAGTCTATACACTGCATTTTACGGTATGAGTTAAAAAGTCTATACACTGTCTTCAGTTGATTTTGTTAATCGACTGAACTCCTCATTGTAGATCGTGATAAATCCACACATGGAGAAGAGATTTAAATATGAGAAGGCATAATAAAAATAAAGGGGAGATGATATAATAATAAGGAAAAGAAGCACGTGGTGCTACTAAGGAGGGTGATCGCCAGAGGGGTTACCTCAAGAAGAAATAAAGAAGATCGCGAATACCTGGTGGAAAATAGAACGCGGGATGGATTGTGAATTCCTCCTCCTCCTTCAACCGGCCGACCGATGAAGGGGGTTTTTCTTTATTGATTACCCTTGCAAAAAGATAAAACACACAAGCGGTGGATCAGCCAAGTGCACGTAGTATCAATCCTAAAGATGATATGAAGATGAGAAAAGAACAAAACATGCGCACCTTATTTTGTTTTAAAACCCCTAAAGAGAATAGGGAAGGAGGAGATATGATGCAGCTAATGCAAACGTGAAAGAAAAGAAAAACACAGTGATGATGATCGGTTGATAAAGATAAAACAACACAACAGAATAAAAAGAACCCTGCTGTCCCTGACGACAGTAAAGGGAAACAAGGTGGACGCGGTTGATCGGAAGCAGAGGAAGCAGAGCCTTTTCTAAACGATCGCACAGGAGGAAGATGAAGCTCTGTAACCCTGAACTCGTAACCCGTAAACCTGTGGACTCTCTGACCCGTCAACCTCTGTCTAGATCGACCAGAGCATCCTTTTATAGGATTTCAATCGAAGATAAGCTCAAATTGGGGAAGATAAGGATAGGCAATGATCAAAGAAGGCAGGACTCTAACTCCATTTCGAGCAAGGAGACCAACGGAGGCAGGGAACTCTCCAGGAAAGAGGAGTTTAAGCAGAACACGGAAGGTGAAACACGACCTTCGGAAGGGCGTCAAATCACAAATTGACGATCTACATCAAGACGTTACTCAAAACACGACCATGATCAAGGGCGTCACTTCTTGGATTAAATTTTGGCAATAAACTTACTTTATTTGAAAATTATGAGAACACGCCTGAGATGAAGGCGTTAATTGAAAGCACGCCCTGAGGAAGGATGTTAATGAATAATTTGAATTTATTTTGAATTTATTTTGAAACCGGATAATACCAGGAATTGACGCCCTGACACTTGGTCGTCCTTTCTTTTGAACACGCCCTAGATAAGGTCGCTATTTAAAACACGCCCCTATTCAGGTCGCGAATCACAAAAATGCAAGAACAAATCAAAAACACACAAAAATAAGAAAAACTTCATATTATGAATATATTGAAGTTCACTTTGGGGCGTCAACATAGTGACATGAGATTTGATCAACATAGCATCAATTTTGGCGTGTCTACAGATGCCCCGCCTTGGCGTCTACTTTGCAAGGGAGTGAGACGAAATGGAGTGAGAGTGCAATAAACGGAATGAAGTGGAGCGAACTGATAAGTAGATGCCAAGGTGTGATGTGACACGCCTCAGACACTAAGCATTGGAAATCTTTCCAAGATTCTGAGCGAAACAACTCCGGGTGATTCCAAGAAAGTATCAATTTGCTGGATAAAGGAGATTAAACTAAGCAAGTAAAATGTGCGCATGGCACGATAAGGAGACACCATTGGAGAGCGGTTACCAGCCAATGTGGACGTGCTACAACCAAGGTGGATTTGTAGAAAAATAAAGGAAATTGAGATGGAGACCCAGCAAAGGGACATTTTCAAAGAAATCAGCCTAAGCGGCTTCAAAGAGAACAAAGTGCTCAATTTGGAATGGAATATCTCATGTCAACTCAATCAAGAGCGAGTGACCTTCATTACTGCCATAATATGAAAATTTTCAGCATGAAGCTCAAAGTCCTACATGATGCATGCTGGGCTAAAAGAAAAGATAAAACAAACTAAAAGATAGAAAATAACCAAGGATAATATTGCTAAGCCATCTAGATTTGGTCAAGAATCCAGATCTCTAAGCTGACACTAAGCCGAAGCCCGTTTGTCCACGCGTCAACTCAGAAAAGTGGAACCATCGTCCCAGACCTTTAACGACTCAACAGCCTATCCGTGTGATCAAGACTTTCCTGGAACTATCACTATTTTTGGTGAAGGGGAACTCAAATTCCAGGTTCATCAGAACCACAGGGTCCTTGATATGCTATAATAGCGTAGATACCATATAGTAATAATGTTTACAAGAACAACATGATGTTACCTCCACATTTATCCGGACATCTCGAAAACTACAATCTTCTGCACTCAAAAGTTTATTAGTTCTCTCAAAATTTCAATATAAATAATCCTCAATTCAAAGTATAACATGATCATAAGTGCTTAATAAGATAAAATCCTAACGAAGTAATAGCACTTAAGTTCATCAAAGCATGGAAGGAAGGAAATTCATAAGTTCACAAATTCACGCCTGCACTGAACGTCGTCAAAACATGGAAGGCACCTTATAAAGAGGGCGTCAAAACGACAAACACGCCTTTTACTGAGGCTAACAGAAGGCGTTAATTAAGCACGAACTTCCGTTTCTGATTCGCAAACTAAACCCAGTCCCAATGGCAATCAACTTGCTAACTCCGAACAGCCTCGAGACTCCCCAGACTCCTATAAAGGGAAGGCAATTCCTCAAATTAATCAAAGCAACCTTCGGAGCTATGTTCTTCTGCTACTTCTTCTGTCTATTATTTTGCAGACACCGTAATCGTCCGAGCTTCCTCCTGCAATAGAAGATGGAGAGGGCACTTAAGAGGTCCAAGTCCTCTACTCCCAGGTTGACCGAGATTAACGGGCATATTAGCAGTAGAATTTCCATGAACCAGGTAGAGAGAAAATCCTTCTGTTCCTGTCTTTTCTTGTCTTTACTGAAACATTGTATTCTCTTCTGTATGCATATTCATTCTTCTTTCTCTACATTGTTCTTTCTTTCTTCCTTCCACAGGACTTCCCAAATGTCCTAGGAGCAAGGAGATTCACAAAAATCAAGTGGCTCCCTCTCATACTCTCCAAATTTTCTTCAGATATGAGAGTCTATTTAACAAGATGGCATCTTCTGGGTCTAGTCACCCATGCCAAACATTATGATCAGATTCATCTTGACTAGGCAGCTATAGGGGCTCTTGTAGAGATATGGCATCCTTCCATCCATACCTTTCTCTTCTCTACTTTTGAAGCCACGATCCTATTAGAAGAATTGGAGATAATCTTAGGCTTAAAGAGAACGAAGCAAGGAGATGAGGAAAAGGTGGCCATCATTGCAAAACCAATTGCCTCTCATGAGCTATTGACAAGCTTGATATCTAGCCCCAACCTAGTTAATCAAATCAAAGCCACTAAAGAATCAATCTTCTAAAGCTCGCCTCATGGGTGTACAAGAGAGTGGATCAAGCTAAAGAAGATGAAGAGATAGAGCGGGTAGCAAAGGCTTTCGTGGTGTGCTTAGCAGGAGCACTCCTATTCCCATCCACGGAGGATTTTCTAGAAGAGGCTCAGTTAAGCGCCGTAGTGAGCCTATGGGAAGGAGATAGAGTGGGACCGACGATTCTTGCCTATCTCTATAGTGGGCTTACCTCGGCGGCGATGGGAAGGCCCATCTACGGATGTATGCTAGCACTCTCTAGTTGGGTAGATTTCCACTTCAAGTTCGATCCATGTGACGAAACCCAACAATCCTCAAGAATCTTCTCAAAAAGCCCACTCTCTTATATGGCCGGTTCACTTGGGATAAGCAATAGAGTGACGAACCGGATTCCCCAAATCAAAAAGAGAGCGGAATGGAGAGAGCATCTCAAAGTAATGCCAAAGAATCTCTTCACTTGAGCCCCGGGAATACTCAAGATTCAAGAAATCCGTGCAAGATTTTCTCTCGGGACGGACCTTCGTCTTATAGGCGCTTCAGAATTTGTTTTGTACAATTCACATCGGTGCCTCCTTCAACTCGGGCTTCCACGGCGAGTATTCGAGGACCCATCACACCTCCCTCCTATCAAGAGATGGGACCTTGGCAGCAACGAAGATGGTGAAGAATGCACAACTATTCAAGCTTTGTGGAAAATCAACAAGGCTCATCAACCTGTAGAAAGCTTGAATGAAGACAGAGATGAATGGAAATCTTATGTAATAGCTCTTAGAAAATTGAGCCCCAAAATGACTCATTAAGCATTGTAATCTTTTTCTTCCAATAACTCAATGATATTTCCTTTATTGAGCCATCTTACTGTATTTCTGATCAACTCTTCCAACGTTCTGATTCTGTTGCAAATAACGACTCAGGCAACGTCGTGAATTCATAAAAGGACGCCTTCCCCACAGGTCGTCTTCAACATTCCAGTTCACGAACTTGACGCCTTCATCAATGGGCGTTAACTGAAAAACGTCCTAATGCAAGGCGTTAATACGATTCATATTCCAAAATATATTCGTTGAAATCCCAAAAGTAACGTCTTAAGGACAGCCACGTTTCTTATAAAAAATGCCTCAATCATAGTCGTTACTCAAAAATAGTAATGATTATTCCCATCAAATCAATCAATTGCCATTAAATGCGTCTGACGACGGATATCATTCCCCATGCAAACAAAAATAACGCCTTAAGAAATGTCGTCAATTATTAAGAAACGCCTTTATGTCAGTCGTTGATTCCACAAGACGCGGCTTTGCTTAAGTCGTTAATTCTTTTTGACCGTTCGACTTAACTTTCCCTCCTTTCTTCTTCTTCCTCCGTCCATTTCCCCTCTTTCTCTCTTTCTTCTGCAACCCTAACCGAAACCCCCTCCCCCAATCTCTCTCATTCTCTCTCTCTGTCTCTCTCCCTTCTACACCCTAGCCCTAAGCTATGGCCGGCGGAGGTTTGAAGCGGCAGAGGGTGGCTGCCCCAGAAGTTGTGGACTTGGGCGATGACGCCCACGGCGAGGAGGATGACGCAGTGGCGGCGGTTGAAGATGCACCGGCGGTGGCGGCCGGTGACGAGGCTGAAGAAGGCCAAGAGGCCAACGAAGGAGGTGAATAAGACGAAGGTAGTGGAGACGAACAGAGAGGAAATGAAGAGGGCGAGGGGGAAGAAGAAGGAGAAGATGAGGACGGCGATGAGCCGCCGCCCACGGCGGCGACCGGTCCTTGCCCCGGCCAACTCCGACGACCACGCCAACCACGGCCTCAAACACAGGAACCCAAGCATAAGAAGGTAGGCCCCTGACCCTAATTCCATTTTTTTTATTTTAATTTCATTTTTATGCAATTTCCATAGCCCTCGAGTATAAACCCTGCAACCCAGAAAGAAGGCGCCCTCAGGGGCGTCACGTTTCAAATATGACACGCCCAACCCAAGGCCGTTAATTAAATTATTTTCCTGAAGAATAATTAACCCCATGAGAACACGCCCTAAAGCATGTCGCCCATTTAAATTCATATCATGCTATTAATTTATATCAATTCCATGCTTTAATTATTTCAAATATTTTTCCATGAATTTGTTTCGCATGCCATTATTTTTATTTTATTTTCTGAAAAACTTGAAAACAACACCTCCCATCGGGGCGTTAATTCAACAACAGACGACCAAACCAGAGGTCGTCCATTCATTAATTCCTGGTTAATTAACGGACCCATTTTGGAAAACGTCCCACCCAAGGGCGTGACTTAAAATATTTTTTAGGAATTCAGAAATTAACCATAGAACCACGCCCAACACAGAGGCGTTGCTTAGATGAATAGCGACCTAGGATAGGTCGCAAATTCAAAGCACACTCAGAACCACTCCCTCCTCAGGGGCGCTAATTCAACGAACCACGACCTGAGGATGGTCGTTAATTAAAATCAAACACCAATATAATCCAAGGCAATCAAAATGAGATTCAGCATGAATAATCAACATAATTAAGTGAAAATTCTTTTCTTTTTCTTTACATGCAGGGATTGATGAGGACACGGATCTCCTGGGTTATGGTCCGGGCAGCATACTACGGCCTCCCCGAGTTTCAGAGAGCGAGGGTAGATGCCATGGGGTTTGGGGCCTTCCTTAGCATAGAGCCAGTTAGGCTAGACCTACCACTTATCCAGGTTCTACGGGAGAGATGGGACAAGACTAGCCGGGCATTCTTGATGCCATGGGGGCACATGATTCCCACCCTAGAGGATGTGGTTAGGATCACCGGGTTGAGGGTAGACGGTGAGGCTGTGAGCGGGATCACCTACCCTGACTACACTGAGTTCGCCCAGAGGCTGCTAGGGCTAGAGATGGTCTACGAGACACCCAGTGAGTGTAGGACTATCTTCCGCACCGACCTTACTACAGTGATGGGCCTAGGGAATGCTAGGCATAGGTCCGGGGAGACCTTAGAGCAGTTCTCGCAGAGGTTGATAGATGGGGCTAGGGCGGTCTACTGCCAGGACTCGACCGATAGAGAGAGAGCGGACTGAGACTTGAGGAGGTTCCTGCTGCTGCTACTGGGGAGGCTATTGCTCGGGACGAAGGGCAACGTCATCAACTGCCGATTCCTAGGGATACTCGAGGACCTGGGGGCAGTTGGCAGCTACGCCTGGGGAGCGGCGCTGCTGGCGCACATGATGGCCGACTTGTCCACCGGGACAGGTCGAGAGACGACCGTCAGTGGCTTCTCACCTTTTCTTCAGGTATGCATTTTTCATTTTTCTTTTCTTTTATTTTTATCATGCTGGTGAATGCTTCACTAATATGATGCATGGATGCAGGTTTGGAGCCATCTATACATGCCGATGGGGCGCGCTGACCCACGGCCTGGAGGTGAGGGAGCTTTCCCTCTAGCACGACGCTGGCTGCCGATTGTGTTTGGAGCCCCACTCGGCTACGAGTTGTGGGTGCTGCGGAGAGAGTTCCGCGACTTCCCTCCCTCGCTGGTATGAATGAATGTTATGCATCTTTCTTTTGCATTTATTTTGAATTTATTATGATGATGATGAAATGATGACATGTATGTTTATGAATGCAGGTTCAGTGGAGACCCTATGAGGGGATGACGGACGAGGGCCAGCCGTGGGTTGTAGCGGGTCGTCCTCGTTTTGAGCGTGAGCTTTGGGTTCACTGCCTGAGCGAGATCGAGCCGTTACGGCTTAGGTTGGTGATGAGGACACTAGGCCTTCACCAGGAGTGGGTAGAGGTAGGCAAGCCGCGGGGCATCGGGAAGAAGACGCGCGGTCGTACGAAGGCGACCGACTGGAGGGTGCGGTTCGAGGAGCAGTACGCCGACTGGCAGCGAGGCGGGACCAGAGTCACCTCCCGGGCGACTGACAGCTCCGAGTACCTCCGGCGTTACTGGGAGGTTTACGCCGGCCGACCCCAGATGAGGGTCTCAGGGGTATGTATGAATGCAATTATTTCTAAATTAAATGCAAATGCTCTCTATCATGTGACTAATATGTAATGAATGCAGGACGCGTGGGACATAGCGGCGATGGATGCCCAGGCCCACCTACACAGCATGGAGGACCAGCTGGCCGCCACACGGGCTGACCTAGAGACCTTGGTGAGTGTTTAAATTATTCCTATATGCACATGTATATCTCTCTTTTTTTTTGTTGAGTTATTGATGATTAGCCACTGACGATCTCAATGAATGCAGCGTGCCCAGCAGGGAGCAGTGAGGAGAGACCCAGGAGAGGCCTCCAGCTCGAGAGGGCCCAGTGCAGAGGTGACTGCACTGGCAGGGCAGCTAGCCGGAGCGATCGCACGAGCCGAGGCAGCAGAGCGCGATCTCGCTTCACGGGTAAATTCCAAAACACAGATCCATTCAAATATTGATTAAATAATTGTGCACTAACGAAAATCCATTTTATAGACTGAGGAGCTTCGAGCCGCTCTTACCTGCGTTGATGAGGGCTTCCGTGCGACGAGCACACAGGTGAGTGGTTCAATCATATATTGCTTGAATTGAATCATTGCATTAATTGTGGAATTGATGATTTGCTTACCTGTTTGCAGACGACTCAGCTTCAGGCGGTACGTACCGAGTTGGCGATCCGTGATCAGCGGATCTCAGAGCTTGAGAGGTCCCTGAGGCGACGAGAGGAGCTTCCTCAGGACGTGGCCGAGCTGCGGGTGGCTCTTGAGCTGGAGCGACGGGAGCGTGCCCGGGAGCGCGAGGAGCGTGCTCGTGAGCGGGAGGAGTACCAGGCGGAGCATGCTCGGTACCAGGAGCAGGTAGCATCACGCGAGCGAGAGCTGGCAGACTCGAGGACCCAGTTGATACTTTCTTAGGAGCGGCTACGAGTGTCTGAGGAGCGTCTCCAGCGAGGGCGCGAGCGGGCACGGGCTGCGGGATACTCCTTCACCAGCTCCACTTTTGTGGCGGGCTCTTCCCTCCGAGAGAGGAGCGAGACAGGGGGTCAGGTTCGGGTTCCAGCTTCTTCACGGGGGCCCATGCCTCCTCCACCAGCGCCAGCTCGGGACGGCGAGGAGGAGGTTGAGAGTAGGAGAGAGGAGGGTGGAGGCGAGAGCTGAGCGACTTACTTGTACTCCTCCACCCTCACACTTGTACATGATAGACATTCATGATGTATATATATATATGATTGAGATTTCTTTGTTACCTGAGCACTTTGTGTAGTTGTGGTCTTGTGTTTGTGTACTTTCCTCTTTCCACGTTCTTCATGTTTGCTTTACTGTGCCCTGTTTCTGCAACTGTAATCCACACTTTGAACAAACAGGTTAATTCATCTGTTCGACTTGGCCCCCTTGCCCAATAAGCAAGGTGTAGCAATATTTTGACCTTAATGAGGGGTCAAGGGGCCAAGCCTTTAATCAAATAAGACAAAAATAAAATAGCTGATAGCGGGGAGATGCCTCATGTAAAGCACGCATATGCCAACCATAAATAAAAGATGCCCATGCAAGCATACATCGTGAAGAAATGCATTTTTTTCTTTTTTTACTCATTTATATTTTTTTGTTATTTTTCCTGAAAAACGCGCCTTAGAGTAGGTCGTGATTCGCATAAAGACGCCCTATAAGACGGCGTGAATTTGAAAAGGAAATCTGATTTTTGAAAAAGTAACAACCAGATCAGAGACGTGATTCAGAAAGAGACGACCTAATCTAGGACGTTAATTCTATAAAAAGCGCCTTAGCCGAAGGCGTTAATTGAATTATTCTGCAAAAAAGGGTTGACAAGGCTATCAAGACCACGGGTCCTACACGGTCACCATCTAAAATTCATTAACCTTTCTTGAGTAATTAAAAGGGAGTGGACGTGGTCATAATTGACTTGTATTCGAGATTTCGCACAGTGCAATTTCTTTAGTCCGTCTTGACCATCCTGCCAGTTCGTGACTTACCACATAGAAAGGATGGAAGAAAATATGAGGGAAGCCCATAACGGATTCTAAGATGCTCAAGGCAAAGTTACCTCCCCTACCCTATGCCTGTTGGGGTTCGGTCTTTGGCGTAGGGAAATTTGTTGCCTTTGCCCCTTTTATGTTGCATACATACGCCCAAGGTTTTCCTTGCGGGGACTTTGCCCTCTTGACATGCTTTTCTTTTCACAACTTGACTTTCACTTTGGAATTGATTTACATTGATGAAAATAAACCTAATTGTACTTGGGCTTTTATGGCATTTGCTCCCTTTTGGGCCCTGACTTCCACCTACTAGGGCGGCGGATAGGCTTGGCGTGTCTACCCCGAGGTCTCCCTTCCTCCCTTATGGGCCGAAGAAGAAAAGAACGGGTATTATCTTTCACTTTTAGTCAGGTTTTTGACTTTCCATCGGATTTCGCACTGCTTGAGTTCAAGAATAAAGCGTGTAGTGTGTGCGGGAGTCAACCTCCTTTTAAGTTAGCAAGACTGATGAATGAATTCTGAATTTTGACCTTTCGGACCTTGATCTTTCGTGTGCCATGGCACCAATTTTGATCTCTTCTATTTTTTTGGCTTTTTGGAATTTCTATTTTTTTTGGTTTTTTGGAAATATTCCACTTTGTTTTGGATTTTTGAAACAATTTTCATTTTGTTTGAATTTTAAAATCAAGGGTAGTATTTCTTAAGATACAAACCATTCCAAGGGTGAGTTAACTCTTATCCTTCAGCATTAATCAATTTATAAGCATTGCCTGGAAAAACATCTTTTATAAAAAACGGTCCTTCCCAATTGGGTTGGAGTTTTGAGCGAGGGCCACCCGGCTTTACAAAAAATCTCTTGATTACCATCTCACCGATTTTGAATTTTCTCTCAATTACCTTCTTTTGATAAAAATGCGAGAGCCTATTTTGCTAAACGCGCGCATGCTCAACGGCGACCAGACGCTTCTCATCTAGGAGTTCCAATTGGGCGAGGAGTGAATCACGATGTTCATCCACAGAAAATTCCTTATCCAATTGTACTCGTAGAGAGGGAATGAGAATCTCATAAGGGACTACTGCCTCCATCCCATAAGTAAGGGCGAAAGGGGTTTGCCCAGTGGGGGTTCGAATGGAAGTTCGGTAGGCCCAGAGAGCTTCAACTAGCTTGTCTGGCCAGTCCGAAAATTTATTAGCCTCACACGTCTTTTTGACAATTTTTATCAAAGTTTTGTTAGTTGCCTCTGCTTGGCCATTGCCCTGCGGATAATAGGGAGAAGAATGATGCAATGCAATGTTATACCTGTTGCAGAGATCCTTGATTTCATGAGAGATAAATTGAGGTCCATTGTCGGTGATGATGGTGCTCGGGATGCCGAACCTCGCGATGATGTTCTTCATTATAAACTTGCAGACGGTTGACGCTTTGATCTCCACGTAATTCTGCTTCCGCCCACTTCGTGAAATACTCCGTTGCCGTGAGGATGAATGATTTTTGCTTGGTCAGGAGATTCGAATCACCAAGAGGTCCAATGATATCAAAAGCCCACATGGAGAAAGGCCATGGGGAGGACGTAGGATGGAGTGAAGAAGCAGGAGAATGAATCTTGTCGGCGTGCAGTTGACACTTAACACACCTTCGAACATAGATGGAACAATCCTCTTCTAGAGTTGGCCAATAGAAACCTAGCCTAAGGATCTTCTTAGCTAGCATCTGGCTATTCACATGACCACCACACACTCCAGAATGCGCCTCTTCCACAACTTTCCATGATTCATCATCGTCGAGGCATCTTAATAAAACACTGGTGAGCCCTCTCCTATAGAGCACACCTCCAATCAAAACATAACGCTGAGCCACTCTTCTAATTGCTTTCTTTTCTTCTGCGGTGGCTTCCTCGGGATAGGACTGATCATTGCAATATCTGGCAATCTCATAATACCAAGGCTTCTCTTCGTCAGCCAATTCTTCTTCCCAGTCTAAAAGCATGACCTCTTTGCCTTTAAGGGATTCCTTTTGCTTAATCTTTTCAAGCACCTTATCCCTAATATCGAGGAATGCACGATCCTTAATAGCTGGTGTGTCACGCTGATGAATTAGAGGAACATGAAAATCACGCTCAGGAGGGAAGACTAAAGCAGAGGCCAAAGAAGCAAGGGCATCGGCCAAGATATTTTGGCTACGAGGAACATGGACGAAGATCAATTTGGTGAAGAGCTTGGCATAAGCTGAAGCAAGTTCCTGGTAGGGTTTGAGCTTAGGATTGATAGTGCGGCATTTGATCAATACCTGGCGCAGAATGAGCTGACTGTCACCCACAATCCTCAAATGGGTGACACCATACCGATGAGCGGTTTGAAGACCGGCCAAAAGAGCTTCATACTCAGCTATATTATTGGTGGCGGGAAAAGTGAGCCGAGTAGCAAATGGGATGGTGACCCCTTCTGGTGTTAAAAGAACCATGCCGATCCCTCTTCCTTGGGAATTTAGAGCTCCATCAAAATGTAATGTCCATATAGGGTCGTGGGGTTGATTAATGGACATTAGTTCTTCATCTGGAAACTCCGAATTGACAGGATCAAAATGCGGTAGAGGGTGGTGAGCAAGATGTTCGGCAATGGCGTAACCTTTGATAGCTTTCTGTTGAATGTAAGTGATATCAAACTGAGAGAGGAAGCTTTGCCAGCGTGCTAATCGATCAGTGAGGACAGATTTTTCAAGGAGGAATTTAATCAGATTCATGCGAGCAATGAGGTGAACCTCGTGAGCTAGGAAATAGTGCTTTAACTTCTGAACTACCCAGACTAAAGCAGCGCAAGTTTTCTCCATGGCGGAATACCTCTATTCACAGGGGTTAAGAAGTTTAGACAAATAGTATGCTGCCCTCTCCTTACCTTCTTCGTCCACTTGAGCTAAGACAGCACCTACAGAGTCATCCAGGACGGAGACATAGAGAACGAGTGGTTTGCCTGGAATCGGCGGCCTCAGGACAGGAGGATTGGCCAAATAATCCTTCAATCCGTCAAAGGCTGCCTGACACTTGTCATCCCAATTAAACTTGACTCCCGGCTTAGTAAGCTCGTAAAACGGCCTACATCTTTGTGAATGCTGGGAGACGAAGCGGCGAATGAACTGCAACCTCCCGATTAATCCTTGAACTTCCTTCAAATTCTTGGGAGGAGGCATATCTCTAATGGCCCTTGCCTTGTTGGGATCAACTTCAATTCCCCTCTTGCTAACAATGAAACCAAGCAACTTCCCTGAAGAAACACCAAACACGCACTTCTTGGGGTTCATCTTCAACTGATACTCTCATGATCTTTGCAAGACCTTGGCTAGAACCCCAGGATGTTCAATCCTTGTCCTTGATTTCACAACTAGGTCATCCACATACACCTCGATGTAGATATGAATCATGTCATGAAAAATCGCCATCATAGCCCTCTGTAGGTGGCTCCAGCATTCTTAAGTCCAAAAGACATGACCACATAACAATAAGTACCCCATGGTGTAGTGAATGATGTCTTCTCTTGATCTTCTTCAGCCAGACGAATTTGATTGTAACCTGAGAAGCCATCCATGAAAGAGAGGGTCTCAAATCCTGCCGTATTATCAATCAAAACATCAATATGAGGGAGGGGAAGTCATCTTTAGGACACGCACGGTTGAGATCCCGGAAGTCTATGCAAATCTGAACTTTTTCATCTTTCTTCATAACCGGGACGATGTTAGCCACCCAATTGGGGTAGAGGACAACTCTAACAAATCTAGCCTTATGGAGCTTGTCGACCTCTTCTTTCATCTTTAAAGCCATATTAGGGTGGAAACGCCTCAATCGTTGCTTGACCGGCACAGACCCTGGCTTAAGTGTAAGGCGATGTTCAACGAGCGCAGGGTCTAAACCAGGCATATCTTCATAACTCCATGCGAACGTGTCCTTGTATTCTTGCAGGACCAAAATGAGCGCCTCCTCTTCGGAGGGCGGTAAATTCTTGCTTATGAGGACAATCCTAGGGTCTTCCTCGGTACCCAAATTAATTTCTTTGGTAGGCTCTTCTACGGAGGCTGACGGTTCGTCAAATCGTCTTATGCCACTAGCAAAAGCATCAGCCTCATCCTCATATTCTTCATAACTCTCACCCCCCTCTTCAATATGGTCTTCATCATTCATAATTTCATAGACACCCAAACCCTCATAAGAAACAACAGCACCCTCATATTCCAGCTCTGGCAGGATGATTGGATTCTCTATAAATTCAGGAAGGGCTAAACAAGCCTGGCATCTGATAGCTAACTCCAACAGGAACCTACGAGGAATCTGCTTACCCTTGGATTTCTTATAAGAATCTACCCCATGAATTTTATTAGAAGAAGAAGAACAACTAGCTTGACTGGAAAAAGAAAAAGAAGGAGGTGAAAAAGTGGATACAGGAGGTAATACAGAGGAAGTCCCCTCACCAGAGGGGGAGAAAAGAATTAGCAATGAATCTTGAAGGAGCGGCCCCTGGGTCGGGACGCACTCAGAAGAGAAATAGGAGGTCTCCTCAACAGAAATGGAGGATTGGAAATTTGGGAATTTGGCATTTTTTTTTCTTTTCTTTTTTGTCTTTTTCTTCATTTTTATTTTCCGTTTCAAGAAGAAAGCAGTGTGAAGGGAGAATAGCAGGAGGAGTGGAAATTGCCAGATCAGAGAAAGATTGAATCAGTGATGGCCCGCGAGGGGGCGTGATGGAGAGTTTAGAAAATCGCTCGAGGAGCGAAGAAGGAATTGTGAGAGAAACTTGGATTGAATCTGGAGATAAATTGATTATAATCGGAGGTGGTCTTGGCACGCGACCAAACCGATGAGAATATAGAGAAACAAGCACAGGTGGATGCATGGAAGTGAGAGCAAAGAGGCCGGCCCACAGCCTGTCCACAGTGAATCCTTCTTCAAACGGAACGTCTGGCTCTCCAGTATCAGTGTAGTCACTCAGTAGCTGCCTCTTATCTGTAATTGCAGCTGGCATCTCAATCAATTCATGAATAAGTGGCGGCCATTCCAGATCTGTTGGCATAAAGAGGTGACTCAGAGAAATAGTAATATCCTGCATATCGAACCACCTGTACCAGTCACATTCTGGATCATCTATTTTCCTTCTTTTATCAGGCCTTAAGGACTCCAGGGCTTTGTATGTGGCCAACGGGGCAATATAACGAGCAAACTGTCTAGCATGAACATCCTGACAGTCTAATATGGAAGTGATTATGGTAGTTTGCTCATTATTTTGAAAGCCACCCGTGACAAAATGTGTCTTCAATGTCCAAGTGAGCGGTTGGCGATCTATTTTTAATGTGGATGTCATAAATGCCCATGGTTCATCTTTGTTTTTGCCTGGCCCTTTGTAACCTAGGCCACCTCGTGTAATCAGTTTCTGAGGTTTAACAGGCCTAATTCTGCCTTGACAATTGGCACCCAGACCTTTGCCATTTTGATACCCCATTTTCATTAAGATGTTCCAGCCAGAGGTGTTCATCATTGTTTTCTTCTTTTTCCCCTTGGGAGGCAAGGGTGTCATAGCAACTGTTGTGACTTTTTCTGGCATTGGTCGTGGACAAGGGACGTCCAGCACAGATAATAGTGGCTTGTTGGCCGGCCACATGGATGGAACTGACGAAGTCACATGAATATCCTCCTCTGGCAAAATCGGCATACTGGTAACTTTAATAATGCGGCCCTTGTGTGGGAATTTAAGGCATTGGTGATTTGTGGAGGGCACCGCATCGAGTTGCTGAATGTAGGGGCATCCCAGAATGCCATTAAATGTCGGATCCATATCCAGAATATGGAAATCTGCTGTGATGGCGGCAGGACCCAAACTTACTTTTAACGTAATCATGCCTAGAGGAGGTTTCTTCGTGTTATCATATGCAGTGACTATGATAGTAGACGGCCGAATTTGGCTTTCCGGAATGCCGCACAACTTCAAGGTGCTAGGTGGCAAGACATTGATGGATGCCCCAGTGTCCACCAGACATTGCTTAACAGCCACCTTATTAATGTCAACTGTGATGCATAGAGTGTACTTTCTTGCTGGGAGTGGCGCCAGTTCATGTTCATGGAAAGTAATTGCCGGCTGACTGCTAGCGGGCGTTAAAACCGTGATTATCTGCTCAACTGGAATGTCCTCATTGACCATCACCTTTTGCATATATTCTTTCAAAGCTAGCTGATGAGTGGTGGACCTTTTAATTAGTTCCAGGATTGAAATCCTTGCTGGTGTTCGGTCCAAGTGCTTTAGCAAATCATACTGAGTTCCTGGCACTGACTCTTGTTCTTGTTCTTGTTCTTGCGGCCCCTGCACGGGCTCTAACTCTCTCTGTGGAAAAATACGGTGGAACATCCGTCCATTGCGGAGCGGCGCCACGCCTTGACGTGCCTCTGTCGGGACAAGTGTGGGAGGGGGATTAGAAGAAGAAGAAGGTGTGTTGGTGTTAAGAAGTGGTGGAGTGGGAGTTCCCGCAGAGGGAATCCCTGTAGAGGGTGCTGGTGCCCTGGTAGGAGGCGTAGAGGTAGAAAGGGATACCCGAATGCGGGGGGAATTGGTGGGGGGTGGAATGAGAAGGGTTCTGGGTACAAAAGGCAGTGGAACCGATGGTGGGGGGATCCTTGCCGGTGAAGGAGTAGTGGTGGCGGGTGCAGTGGGCGTTGGTGATGGGCGGATGAGGAGTGGCCTAGATGGCAGTGGCGAAGGGTTGGTGGTGGATGGGTTTTGTTGTGGCGTAGGCTATAGAGGTGATAAGTGTGTAAGAAGGGGGCGAACCGGCAAGGTTGGAGAATTGGTGATAGGCGGTGAATTAACGGGGCGCAGAAGAGATCGACCCACTTGAGGGGTAGGAGAAGAAGGGGTGCGCAAGAGGCGCGGAGGTTGATTTTGATTATGGTAAAGTGCCCCGATAGAGGCGTTTTCTTCATGCCATCCCTGCCCTCTCTCCACCTCATAGAGAGACGTGACAGGGTTTATGTGCTGGTTTGGCGGGTGCTCCAGCAGTGGATTATGGATGATCCCCATATCGTGCTGAGGTGCTGGAGCTTGTTGTTGCTGCTGTGGAGCTGGTTGCTGTGGCTGCTGAGCCTGTTGCTACCGAGGAGACCTTCTTTCTTTCATGGTGGCGATGAATTGTCTCATCTCATCCCAATTGATGTCACCTTGGTCATTTAGGTCATAAATGTAATCTCTGAAGTGAAAGCAACGGTCAAGGTTATGACCAGGTGCACGATGGAAAGCGCAGTAACGGGATGTGTCAACATTAGCGGGCCACGCTGTTCTTTCCCTTGGCAATATGAGCAAATTGGCGGCCATTAAGGCATTGAAAATATCCGGGAGACTTTCTGGTAATGGAGGGTAGTGGTCCCTTTTGGGGCCAAGTGGTGGTCTCCGTTGTTGTTGTTGGCCATAGTTGGTAGGTGGTGGTACCTGGTGGTACTGTTGCGGAGCTGGAGGGTTAGCGCGGGGCGCTTGGTTTGGTGGTGAAGCAAAGGAAAGTTGGGGTGTGAATGGGCGTTGTGGAGTGGAGTTGAAATGGGGGTTTTATGGTGGAGGAAGGTTAGGACGTGGGTTAGCTTGATGGGGGTGGCCAACTACGCCAACCTGCTCATTTGCAATAGTGCCCTCCGTCGTGGGCCCGCTGTTGTTGACAGTTGTGGTTTTCTTGAATAGCCGTGACTTCGGCTCAAACATGCCTATAATGGGCGAATCCTTCATCTGTGTCTGGATATAACGAGCTCTCTCATAGAGCTCCTCCATGGTGGTTAACCGGTTCATGGCCAGTATGTGCCGGAACTGAGGAGTGGCATTGGAAATTATCATCTTGACTTGTTCCGGTTCAGACAGTGTATCTTTCAACTTTTCGGCCATAGACCGCCATCTATCAGCAAACATTATGAAGTCCTCCTCGGGCTTCATCTTTTTCGTGACCAGATCTGTGAGCGAAAGGGACGGTCCGACCCGGTCTCTGTATTTTTGCAAGAACTTCCTTTGAACAATATCGAAGTCGCCGGCATCAGCGGAATCCAGTGAATAAAACCATTCAAGGGCTGGCCCCTCCAGAGATCTCCTGAATAAGTAGGCCAAAGAGGCCTTGTTGTCTTGCCAGAAGGAGGTCTCGTACCTGAAGTCCTTCAAATGAATAAAAGGATTACCAGTCCCATTATATCGACGAAAGTTCGGCATTTCAGATGGTGGTAAGTGGAAGACGGGCAATGTAGGGAGCGAAATTTCCGGGGCGTTCTTAGCCGTGGTGACCTTCTTTAGTTGCTCCTCCATGCTGGCCAATTTCTGGAGTATAGCATATTAGTGTCGGACTCGACTGGGGCCGGATTTTGAATAAAAGAATGTGGTATAGGTGTCCGTAAAATTCGGTGAGGTTGGAACTAAGGCCTAACCGCTGAATAGCTCGCCTGTTGGACCGGCATGGCCGCACCGGGCGTTGGTGGACGAGAGGGGGGTTTGTGCAAGACCGCCTGGTCATTAGTGAGGTGATGGCCACTCTCGGCCGGAGGGGGATTGGAGGATGAAGAGGGAACATACTTCCCTTTCAAAGCGGCCTGAATAGCCTGCCGCTGGGAATCGTCTAACTGAGATAAAGCATTAATTAAATCCGTGACATTGAGGGATGGAGAAGAATTCCCCGAGGTGTTGGAGGGTAAAGTTTGGGAAGAGGGCACAGCCTCTTGAGGAGTGGTATCAACCACATGGATTTGAGGATGATGGGACTGAGGAGGAGGGTAATTTCCCTCATAATAGATGGAATCCTAGGGGGGGTCTCATATTGACCAAAAATATTCTCATCCTCATCATCATAAGAATACCCGTAGCCTGCCATGTTGATGATTTTTCCTGAACGGAGTTGCATGTTTAAGAGGAGAGACGGCTTTATAAAGGCAGTATCAAACAAACAACCACTCAATCCAAACAAGTCTAAACAAATAAATCCAAGCAAGTGTATGCAACCAAGTTGAGATGAACGCAAGATTTTAGTGTTATGCTTGAGATTAGAGTGGATTAAATTGCAGAATTTCCCTCTTTTGCAAAGTGAAACCTAGTTTATCCCAGTGTGATCTCCGGGTTAACTAGATTCTTTCTCTCTCTTTACCAACGATAGGTTCTCTATACTCCGGGTACTTCAAGGGTACAACCAGACCGGCGTCCGTGAGGGAATCCACGGGTGCGGGGACTTACGGAGGTCTTGGAAAAGGGATTTCCGGTCCAAAGAGACGGAATGCTCAATGGAGGGTCGTCCCGATTCCAAGAGAGGTGTGTGGAATCCTAGTGTAGAGAGAGGAGGTCTCTCAACCAAATGCCACAATATGCAAAATAAGATGATAAGATCACAACAATATAGGCAAGCAATGCAATAATCAATCCAACAATCACAGACAGCAACAGGAAGCAGGTTTCTGTAAAAACGCAGGAAAGAGACGACCTGGGGCAGGTCACTATAAACCAAAGAGACGACAGGGTCACTATCGTGAATCACTGCGAGAGGCCATGAGCCAGCAGCGAGAAACAAAGACACGCCTCTGGTTGAGGCGCTAAATATGAAAAGGACGCCTCTGAGTGAGGGCGTCTAATCTGAAAAAGCGCCTTGAGGTGAGGCGCTATGCAATAAAAGAACGCCCTAGGGCAGGGCGTGAATTCACAGGTAGCGTGATAAAAGCAGTAAAATGATGAAAGACGTCTTGACAGAAGACGTAACACAGTAATAACACGCCCTGGATGAAGGCGTTAAAAGAAACGGCGCCTCTGTTTGAGGCGTGAATTCAGGAAATATGCAATCACAAACTGGCTGATCATGGGGAGTGTGCAGGGTGCACAAGGAAGGGTGCCCGTGGGGCACAAAAGGAGGGGTACGGAGGGTACCGAGGGGAAAGGGCACACGTGGGTGCCAAAGGGGAAAGGGCACATGTGGGTGCCAATAGGAAAGGGCACACGTGGGTGCCAATAGGAGATGGTAATCAAAAGAAAAACAGTGGATGTCCCACCGTGATCGCCAATTTGTAGATCGTGATAAATCCACACATGGAGAAGAGATTTAAATATGAGAAGGCATAATAAAAATAAAGGGGAGATGATATAATAATAAGGAAAAGAAGCACGTGGTGCTACTAAGGAGGGTGATCGCCAGAGGGGTTACCTCAAGAAGAAACAAAGAAGATCGCGAATACCTGGTGGAAAATAGAACGCGGGATGGATTGTGAATTCCTCCTACTCCTTCAACTGGCCGGCCGATGAAGGGGTTTTTTCTTTATTGATTACCCTTGCAAAAAGATAAAACACACAAGCGGTGGATCAGCCAAGTGCACGTAGTATCAATCCTAAAGATGATATGAAGATGATAAAAGAAAAAAACATGCGCACCTTATTTTGTTTTAAAACCCCTAAAGAGAATAGGGAAGGAGGAGATATGATGCAGCTAATGCAAACGTGAAAGAAAAGAAAAACACAGTGATGATGATCGGTTGATAAAGACAAAACAACACAACAGAATAAAAAGAACACTGCTGTCCCTGACGACAGTAAAGGGAAACAAGGTGGACGCGGTTGATCGGAAGCAGAGGAAGGAGAGCCTTTTCTAAACGATCGCACAGGAGGAAGATGAAGCTCTGTAACCCTGAACTCGTAACCCGTAAACTTGTGGACTCTCTGACCTGTCAACCTCTGTCTAGATCGACCAGAGCATCCTTTTATAGGATTTCAATCGAAGATAAGCTCAAATTTGGGAAGATAAGGATAGGCAATGATCAAAGAAGGCAGGACTCTAACTCCAATTCGAGCAAGGAGACCAACGGAGGCAGGGAACTCTCCAGGAAAGAGGAGTTTAAGCAGAACACGGAAGGTGAAACACGACCTTCGGAAGGGCGTCAAATCACAAATTGATGACCTACATCAAGACGTTACTCAAAACACGACCATGATCAAGGGCGTCACTTCTTGGATTAAATTTTGGCAATAAACTTACTTTATTTGAAAATTATGAGAACACGCCTGAGATGAAGGCGTTAATTGAAACCATGCCCTGAGGAAGGACGTTAATCAATAATTTGAATTTATTTTGAATTTATTTTGAAACCGGATAATACCAGGAATTGACGCCCTGACACTTGGTCGTCCTTTCTTTTGAACACGCCCTAGATAAGGTCGCTATTTAAAACACGCCCCTATTCAGGTCGCGAATCACAAAAATGCAAGAACAAATCAAAAACACACAAAAATAAGAAAAACTTCATATTATGAATATATTGAAGTTCACTTTGGGGCGTCAACATAGTGACATGAGATTTGATCAACATAGCGTCAATTTTGGTGTGTCTACACTCATTTGTCTTGCAGGTGTCTGGCACGTGATCCAAGGAGCTGAGATGCTGACACATGGTAGAGTCACTTGGGCGGGAGCTGTGGAGACACACGCCCTAAGTTGCTGTGATATATATAGAAGCCTTCGTCCACTGTAGAAGGCAGATGAGAACAGAAGAGGGCTGATCGAGACTGAGAGTGAAGAAGAAGAGAGGAAGAGAAGTAGAAGAAAGAGAGCCACGATCAAAAGAGCAGAAGAAGAAGAGAAAAGAAGAGATGGGGAGAGCCTGCGAAAGAGAAGAAGATAGAGAGTGAGAGCAGCAGAAGAAAAAGAGAAAGAGAGAGCTCGTGAAGAAGAGCAGAGAGAAGCTTCATTATTTTTACTGGACTTTGGATCAAATCCAATCCAGTTGCTCCTGCGAGAGCTGTAGTTTATATTTCATTTTCCAGTTTTCTGGTTGCTGAAGTTATTTTCATTTTATGTTTCTTATTTTTCTTTTGTTTTTCTGATTACTTTGTTCTTCCGATCCTCTGAACTGAGGTCGGGTTCCTCCTGTTGGTTCAGGAGAAGGGAGATCTGATCTCTGGGTTGCAAGTGACAGGTTGTCACTTGTGAGTTCCCTGTGGTTAGAGGAAGGGTGGCTCGTCCTCCGGTTCTGGGCTTGTGGGTTGTAAGTCTAGGGGTCCCTCCTGGTTTGGAGGAAGAGAGGTATTCGACCTCTGGTTTCCAAGTGGCTGGGAGTCACTTGGGGTCTTCCTCCGGTTGGGAGGAAGAGGGGAGGCTGTTCCCCTGGTCAAGCTGTGTGGCAGCAAGTGTTCGCAGACTGAGTCTGCTTGTTTCTAGCGTTAGCTAGTGAAGCCTCACTCCGGTTGGGAGTGAGGGGTGGATGTAGGTCTGGAGGACCGAACCACCTAAAAAATCTACTGTCCAGTGGTTTGTTTTATGTGTTTGCTCCTTGCCTCCTACCTCCCATTCACAGGTTATGCATGCATGGTTAGTTGTGTTATCTTGGATTGTTTGTATTGTTCCTATATGCAGTAACCTTGAGCATTATATTTTTCTAGGTGTGTTTGGGTTGCATAGTTCTGTCTACATTTCTGGTTTGATCAGGTGGCTGCATTGTTGCAGTCCAACTGTTTGATCATGTGTTATCTTATCATCTCATCTTGCAGAGCTCATTAGTTTTATTCCGCATATCTGAGCTTTAGAGTTTTAATTTGGGCATTATTTCTGAAGGGGATACATTCACCCCCCTCTGTATCCGGGCATAGCACTCTATCAAAGTTTGCACATTGGCGAAGTCTGAACATCCAATGTCTCATTCAGCATCTTTCAGAGTCTATACACTGCATCATGTCTAAAGTCCATACATTGTCTCAGCGTCTCATGCATCGTCTACACTGTCTAGCACACACACACTCAAGTCTGTACATTGGCCTTCAAGATTCTCAAAGTCTGTACAGCCTGCTTTGTCGTTCAGAGTAAAAAGTCTATACATCATTAAGTTTCCTTTGTGCCGAAGGAAGTCTATACATTCAGATGAACTTGGAATCTAACGACCACCACAAGTAACGTCACTTTTGAATCAAACGCCTAGGAAGAAGGCGTCTTTTACGTTGTGCATACTTTGATGCCGTAGCCAAGTCTATTCACTCGCTAGCGTGCATATGCATAGTGTGTACATTGCCCTCTTGCATACACAAGCATCCAAGTCTATACAGAGTCATTTGCATTCCTTCATATCAAGTCGGCACATTGTGCTTTGAAACTGCATCAAGTCTAGACATTGTACTGTAGCTAGCACGAAGTGAAGTTTATACATTGTCCCCATGTTCACATGCTTCAAAGTCTATACATCATGGGGCTTCGAAGTCTTCAAAGTTTGTACATCTTCACGGGGTAAGTCTATACATTGGATATGGGTGTGCATCGTGAAGTCTATACACTGCTTGTGTAACTCAAGCCTTTACATCAAAGTCTATACACTTGTTAGGCTTTTTCATGCATCGTTCTTCTCAAGTCTTTACACTGCCTTCCCATGCACGCGTTCATCAAGTCTACACACTCTCACATTGTACACACTTGCTTAAATGCTGCTTCTAAAGTCTACACATTTGATTGCTTTATGCTTTACATAGAAGTCTACACATTCCACTCTGTTATGTTAAGGCATCATTCTACAAGTTTGTACACTGAGGTCGCTTGAAGGGCTTCAAGTCTACACACTCTCACGTTGTACATACTTGCTTATTTGCTGCTTCTAAAGTCTATACACGCTGTGTTAAGAGACTGAACTAACTAATTGCATTTCTTTGTCTCTACCTGCATATGAGTCAGGTTGATGATTGGGCACGTGAACCGAGGATGATGCCTGGCACGTGATCCGAGGATACTCTGGAAAAGGAGGGAACGAGCCACACTCGTGTGAAGTCCTGGAATTCAGTTCTGATGCCATATAAAAGGAAGTCTTCTGCGAATAGGAGGAGTGAACTGGAGGAAAAAGTTGAGCAGAAGAATCCCTGAGCAGAAGAAGAAAAGAGAGAGCTTCCACGTTCCAGAGAGAAGATAGAGAGAAACGATTTGAGAGTATTGTTTTGAGAGAAAAGTCTGAGTGAGAGAGTAGTGTTTAATTTGCTTCTTCGAAAGCTACATTGTTTTGGTTTTCAAAAATGATTGTCTTATTTTCTGTTTCTTTCTTCATATTTCTGATTTCGAATTGTTACCCTCCAGTGTTTGGAGGAAGGGAGAGTTACTCCAGTTTCCATCTGGGTTGCAGAGGAAGAGAGATCTGTGATCTCTGGTTTTGCCAGTGATGGGTTGTCACTAGCAGGTTCCCTTCGGGTTGGAGGAAGGGAGATCCATCTCTGGTTCTGGTCTTGCGGGTAGCAGGTCCAGGTGTCAAGCTCTGTGGGTAGCAGAGTTTGGGTTGAGGGATTTGTTTCCTTTGGTTGGTCAAGCTGTGTGGTAGCATTTTGTTCGCAGACTGAGTCTGCTATTTCTAGCCTTGGCTAGTGGAATCTTCACTCTGGTTTGGAGTAAGGGGTGGATGTAGATTGTGGACTACAATCGAACCACCTTAAAATTTCTTGTCTCTTCTGTGATTTGCTTGCTATTGTTGTGTTGCATTTCCTCTGCTCATCAAATTGCTTCTTTGTGAACAGCCCTTTCAATCGCACACTTATTCTGTCCCGGTTATTGATTGCTTTAGTTATACTCCTTCGCTGCATCTGAAGGGTTGTGAAACTGTAGAACTGATTTTTCGCTGAAGTTTTAAAATCGGGAGTGATCTATTCATCCCCCCTTCTATATCACTCTACGCTGCGCATATCAATTGGTATCAGAGCAGGTTTGCATCTTGTGGGCAAACGGTCAAGGAAATGCTAATGGTCCTTGAAGTTTCATGCCTGAAGGTCAATCCATTAGTCGCCCTCCATACTTTGATGGTAATAACTATATCTTTTGGAAAAATAGGATGGACGTGTTCATCAGGGCACAGAGCCACAAGTTGTGGAGGGTAATAACTACTGGGCTGTATGATCTGCCACCGAATGAGGACGCATGGACAGATGAGCATGTCAAGCTATCCTCACTCAACTGGATGGCGCTGAACATCATCCAGTGTGCTGTTCACCCAGATGAATACGCCCGCATATCTGCCTACAAGACTGCCAAGCGAATGTGGGATGAGCTACAACTAATTTACGAAGGTACAGCTCAAGTGAAAGCATCGAAGGTAAATCTCTACACCTCTAAGTATGAGTTGTTTAAGATGAATGCAGAGGAGAATATTACTGAAATGTATGCCAGGTTGTCCTTGATCATGAACACTCTTAAGGGGCTAGGGAAAGAGCTAGCTGAGGCAGATATAATCAGGAAGATTCTTAGATCTCTATCCCCAGCATGGCACATTAAGGCCATCGTGATAGAGGAGTCAAAGGATCTGACGACTTTGACAGTAAATGAACTCATAGGATCCCTCATGACCTATGAGATGAATTTCAAAGGAGGTGGTGAAGGAAGTGACAGGAAGGGTAAGAATGTAGCTCTCAAGGCATCCTGTAACAAGAGTAGCAGTAGCAGCAGCAGCAGTAGCAGCAGCAACAACAGTAGCGGTGAGTCCGATGGTTTTTTCGATCTCGACCAGAAGGAGCAGGCAATGCTCACTCGACAGTTCAGTAAATTTTTAAGGAAAAAGGGGAAGACCTTTAGGAAGAAAAAGCCATACTCCTTTAGTAAGAATGTTGAATCTAGCAATCATAAGGACAAAAATAATAAGAGACTGACTTGTTTTCATTGTAACAAATAGGGACACATGAAAAAGGAATGCCCAGATCTCCAGAAGAAGGGTCCCTACTTTTAGAAGAAGTGCTCAAAGGTGCAGAAAAAGAAGAAGCCACAGGCAATGGTTTGCACGTGGAGCGATGAGGAAGAAGATCCGGAAAGCACTTCCTCAGAGGAGTATGAAGAAGGAATTTGCCTAATGGCAAACAGCAAAGAGGAGGTAACAAATGTTTTTGAAAATTTTTCTATTGATGACTGGGAAGATGCCTATGCTGAATTATTAGATAAGTTCAATTCACTTAGTAAAGAGCATAGGGTTCTGAAAAGAAAATTCAATACCACTGTTGAAGAACAAACCCAAATATGTGTAGAAAATCAGAAACTAAAGGAAGAATTGGAAGAAGTAACTTCCCTAAGAAAAGAAAATGAAAAGCTCAAGGGAGAAAACCAAGACAGTCAAAACCCACTCAATGAACTCAAAATCAAAATTGAAGAAAGCCTGAATGAAAGTAGACTGAACTCAGAAAAATATGAAGCTGTTAAGAAAGTCAATGCTGAACTTCTAAAAAACTCTGAGTCTCTTCAAAAAGAGCTGGAAGACAAACAGAAAGTTTTGGAAAAATTTGTCCAAGGAAAAACTAGTCTGGATGCTATACTAGGGACTAGGGCTAACTTCAATAAGGAGGGTCTAGGCTATGACCCAACTAATAAGAGACCCTTACAATTCAAAACCATTACCTTCTGCCCAGAGAAGGGAAAAGAGAAGCTGGACACACCATCCAGCTCAAATAGCAGTCAAGGAGCTCAATGTCAGAAGGAAAGTTCTAAAAACAGTGTTGGTCAACCATTTAAAATGGGAATGAATTTTGTGAAGAACTTCACTAAGCCCACTCATCAGAACATAAATGGTAGATGGACCAAGCAAGTGGATCAGAAGAAAAGTTGGAATTACTACAATCAGATGGGTCCAAACAGGGCCTACTAGAGAAATAACTATAATCTTCAAAAATCTGTTAATCAACAAGCTTACAGGAGATATCCTAGGAATGGGAAGCCTAATGAATGGAATAGAACTTACTTCTCCAGACCAGTTGGACATAACCCCGGCTATAAATTCAATAAACCAGAAGTAAAGGTGCTAGAGAAAACCATGTTGAAGCAAATCTAGATTACTAAACATTTGATCACAGATTTGAACAATGTCTTTCGACCCAACTCATCTTGGGTTCCAAATCACTTTGCTTGATGTTATTTGTGTAGGTCGGCCTGGCAGCTGAAGACAACAAGTGGTACCTCGACAGTGGCTACTCCAAGCACATGACAGGAGACCGATCCAAGTTCAGCAAGATAGAGATGAAGGTAGGGGGTCTGGTCAAGTTTGGAGGAAAGAACAGAGGTAAGATAATTGGAGTTGGCGCAGTAGGTAAGTCTTCCACAAACTCCATTGAAAAAGTTCTACTTGTGGAAGGTCTTCAACACAACCTGATCAGCATTAGTCAGTTATGTGACAAGGGTCACATGGTTGTGTTTGATGATAATTCATGCAAAATCTTTGAAATAAATTCTGATGTGGTTAAATTTGTAGCCAACAGGATTAATAATGTCTATATGGTAGACCTAGATAAGGAATCTAAATCTAATATTTGTTTATCTGCCAATTCTGAAAATGATGCTTTTGAATGGCATAGACGTCTAGGTCATGCTAGCTTTACTACTTTAAATAAATTGGTCAAGCATGATTTAGTGAGAGGCATGCCTAGAATTAAATTCAATTCTATTTCAAAAGCATGTGATACATGTGCTCTAGGCAAACAGACCAGGAATTCTTTCAAATTAAGATCTGAGCCATTGTCCACTAGACCAATGGAACTTCTCCATATGGACCTCTTTGGTCCTACTAGAACTCAGAGTCTTAATGGGAATAGGTTTGGCTATGTGATTATTGATGACCATTCTATATATTCATGGATCTTTTTCTTAGCTAATAAAAGCGATGCTTTTCAAAAGTTTAATCAGTTTTTCAATAAGGTCAAACAAGAAGGAAAACATAAAATTTGCTCAATTCAATCTGACCATGGAGGTGAGTTTGAAAACTCCATGTTTTCTGATCTTTGTGAAAGAGAGGGACTAACACACAGGTTTTCTTCTCCCAGGACACCTGAACAGAATGGAATTGTGGAGAGAAGAAATAGAACTATTGTGGAGATGGCCCGAACCATGCTGATTGAAAGTCAATTACCAAGGAGGTTTTGGGCAGAGGTGGCCAATACAGCAACTTACATAATCAACGGGGCCATGGTAAGACCTATTTACAAGAAAACACCCTATGAGCTACTAAAAGGTAAGAAACCAAACTTGTTTTATTTCAGAATTTTTGGAGCTAAATGCTTTATTCATAACAATGACAAGAAAGATTTAGATAAGTTTGAAACTAAAAGCTCCCCTGGAATATTTTTAGGATACTCTAAAGTGTCAAGGGCATATAGGGTCTTTAACACAACAGACCAGAAAGTTGAAGAGTCTCCACACATCCTTTTTAGTGATAAGAAAGGTGTTTCTAACATTGAAAATTTTGACAGGGATTCCAAGCATGATGGGGAATTCCTGCAAGACCAAGAAGAAGAAAAGACTCAGCCGAGTGGAACATCAAATCCTCCCAACTAGGAAGAGCCAAGAGAAACATGTGAGTCTTCAACAAATGTCAGATTTCTTAAGGATCATCCAATAGATAATGTCGTAGGCAATCCTGAAGATCCTCTTCGGACTAGGTCTCATTTTAGGAATGTGAATAATGAAGACCTAATTGCTTTAGTCTCACAAATTGAACCCAAATATGTAGAAGTGGCCTTGGCTGATCAAGCTTGGGTCAATGCTATGTGTAAGGAATTAGGCCAGTTCAAAAGAAATAATGTCTCGGAGCTTGTTCCAATACCAGATAATGTTAATATCATAGGTACTAAGTGGGTGTTCAAAAATAAAATGAATGAAGATGGAATCATATCTAGGAATAAGGCCAGACTAGTAGCCAAAGGCTATTGTTAGGAATTTGGTGTGGATTTCGATGAATCATATGCACCTGTTGCTAGGATGGAAGTAATAAGATTGTTGCTTGCTTTTGCATGTTCAAAGAATATAAAACTCCAACAAATGGATGTTAAAAGTGCCTTTTTAAATGGAGTCATTAAGGAAGAGATTTTTGTTGAACAACCCCCTGGATTTCAATTCTCTCCTCAACCTAACCAAGTTTTCAGGTTAAACAAAGCCCTGTATGGTCTAAAGCAGGCTCCTCGAGCATGGTATGAAAGATTGACTGAATTTCTGATCAGCAAGGGCTACAAAAGAGGTAAAGTTGATCAAACCTTATTTACCAAGGGTAAAAATAAAGATCTCATCATAGTTCAGGTATATGTAGATGACATTGTGTTTGGATCAACTAAGTATGAACTATGTGATGAATTCTCTAAAATGATGTCTGCTGAATTTGAGATGAGTTTGGTCGGTGAACTAAAGTATTTTCTTGGCTTGCAGGTACAATAGTCAGGGGATAGATGCTTCATCAACCAGACCAAATACACAATGGAACTATTCAAGAAGTTTGGTATGGAAAACCTGAAGCACATTACAACACCCATGGGTACCAATACCTAACTGGATGCAGATGAGACAGGTAAAGAAGTAAATGTCAAGCTCTATCGAGGTATGATTAGATCTCTTCTTTACTTGACAGCTTCTAGACCTGATATACAGTTCAGTGTAGGAATGTGTGCAAGGTATCAGTCTAGACCCACTGAATTACACTTAGCTGCAGTGAAAAGAATTTTCAGATATTTGTCAGCTACTCATTGTCTTGGTATATGGTTTCCTGCATCACACACACTTAACTTAGTTGCATACATAGATGCTGATTATGCAGGATGTAAACTAGACAGGAAAAGCACTAGTGGTCACTGTGAATTTTTGGGTGGGTGTTTAGTGTCTTGGGGTTCCAAGAAATAACATTCTGTGACCCTCTTCACAGCAGAAGCTGAATATGTGGCTGCAGGGAGTTGTGGTACACAACTCATTTGGATTAAACACCAGCTTCAGGACTACCAAGTAGACCTGGGGTGCACACCTATCTATTGTGATAATACCAGTGCCATCAATCTTGCCAAGAATCATGTTATGTATTCACGCACCAAACAAGGCATCATTTCATAAGAGATGAGATTTCTAAGAACAATTTTGAACTGATTCATGTAGGCACTGATAATCAGATTGCGAACATCTTCACTAAACCTCTAGATAATGAAAATTTCACTACACTGAGAAGAGAATTAGGCTTATATAAATTGTCTTAAAAGTGAAGTCTGTTCTTTTTGTGAGGGGGAGTTCTGTATGTCTGATGGTTAGCTTTTTGTAATGCTATGTTTGAGGGGGAGCTGGTTGAGCTATGAGAGGGAGAGTTCTTTGACAGATTCAAAAAGATTTACCAGATGTGTGTGATTGCTGGTTTTCATGACTGGATTAGTGTAGTTCTCTTAGACAGTAGAATCTCACTCATCTCTTAAGTCTATAAGTTTGTGATACTAAAGTCCAGCAAGAATCTTCCCTCTGGTAGTCTATCAGAGATCTGAATTGATTGTTAAAGTTTATCTTCCTACATTATCAGTGATTTCAGTTCAGGTCAAAGCATGTATGTCTTGATATCTGACCAAAACAACTTGAAATCTAGACTTCAAGATTCACTTCAAGAAATAGTCCCTGGTATTGTTTTCAATCATTCCATCTTCTCTACACAAGGGATAATCTGAATTAACAAAGGTCTTGATTTGTTCACTGAGAAATTGGGAGCTTCATCAATGAAATGAAGTTTTCTTCTATGTCATGAGGTGTCAAACGGTTATAAAAAAAAAACATGACATTAATATTCTGACCTTCACAGAGCAATGGTGGCTTGATGGTGAGTAACTGGGGACTCTGGCCTCTAATAAAGGTGTTTCCTCATGTCAAAAGTCACAGTTACTAACTATGTTCCTTTTTTAAAAAAAAGGGAGGAGGTAATGAGGTACTCACACTGAGTAACTGGGGATTCAAGCCTCTAATCAAGGTGTCTCCCTAATGTCAAAAGAGTGAATTACCAACTTACTCATTGGTCTTCTTGAAAATCATCTCAAAAATCCCTTGTAGTTCTGCACTAATGGATTGCTTGTCCTCAATACCTTGAGAACACCTTCTCTGACTTTGTCTCTTGTTGTCTTTTGGGATAGTTGCCAGTTCAGCTAAACCATGCCATACTTGTTAACTCCTACCCTAAATCATACACTATGTCTATTGATAAACTTTTCTATCATTCTATTTCTCTACTGTTTACTGGAGTTCAAGAATCTTCACTTGAGTTTAGCACCTCACTTATTCTCTTAGGACTTGCTCGTGCCTTTCTACACTAAGAAGTTACTGTACTTCTTCTTCATGTCTCCAGCACTTTCATATATTCTGCATTTTCTTTTGCTGATGTCAAAGGGGGAGAGAGGCTCTGCAATATCAGTAGATCATGAGTTGTGGGGGAGAGAATAGTTTGCTGTCATGAGCTGTGGGGGAGAATAGCTTGTCATGGAAATACCTGAGAGTGTGTTGTGGGGGAGTGGTTTTGGAGAAAGAAGTATTTCAGTAGTAGTGTTTAATTTGGCTCTGCATGCATTTGCTTTGAATTTGCCTTGAGTGTTAAAGCTGCTGTTAATTTCTTGTGAAGCCTTGATATTGCTTGATTCATAGTGTTGCCATCATCAAAAAGGGGGAGATTGTTGCATCCCTACGATTTTGATGATGTCTCACACTATAAATCAATCTGTTTCTATCTCTAGATTAATTCATGCTTCATCACTTAGGACAGTACAGTTCATGTGGTTGTCATATAGACATGCATTACTTGATCAACTCTATACACTACCAGCATACTCGTTCAAAGTCTCTGCATTGTAGTCTGCACATTGGCCATGTCTGTACAGAGTCGTTTGCATCAAGTCTACACATCCTGTTTGGTCGCACTTCAAAGTCTGCACATTGCACAGCTTCAGGCTCTTCAAAGTCTATACACTGCACAGCACACAAGACTTCAGAGCCTATATGATGTGACACGACTGATTGATGTGACACGACCCCTCGGACCTAGGTTCGCAAGCAACCGAACCGAATGGCGGACTCACCCAAGCGGGTTCACTCGCATCGCGCACACTTGGGTCCGTAGGTGGACCGGCGATAGTGGTGAGGGTCCAAGGTTGGACCTTTCTATTCCGGGGGTTTGTCAAGCTTAGGATGGACCCCCAAAGGGCATGGGATGCCCAATTCCATGGGCGGCAAGCACGTCAAGGGCGTGGGATGTAATGGTTCTCCTGCAACTCGCCCGCGGTAGTCACTCAAATATTAGCGAATTCGGGATCGGGCACTCACTCACCGACCGATGGCACTAAGATGCGATACTAAACAATAAAAGTGATTCCAATAGAGAAGTGCAACCAGGAGCTCACCTGATCATCGTGAAGACGCCGATCCCGGCCAGAGATGAGGGAGAGCGAGGAAGCGTGGGCTTACCCGCACGCTGCGCCGATGAAGCTTCAGCCGAAGACCTGCTAATACATGCACTACGCCCTCACAGAGGGGGTGGACTAGGGGTAGGGATAATCGATTACAACCAAAACTACCTCCACGTAGGGAGGGGCGGTCAGCCGGCCAGGTGAGATCGGACGGCGAGCTAAAGGAGTCGCCGAGTGAAGACTTTGCCGGTTCGGTCCGCTTCTGGAACTGCTGGATAGGTAGTCGATGTTGACGCCGCCATGGGCTCTACTAGACTCAGAAGTCACCGAAACCTATGCCGAATCCTCACTGACTGGCCCGGGAGGACTCTTGAATTTGGTGTACCTTCTGGATGTCGTCAGGGGCTAGGGCCGGCTCTGGTACTGGGTCACTTTGTTCTGGCTTGGACTGACTCCATAATGCTACATCCAGAGGATGAAGCTTCCACGAACACTCCCGAGCTCCGAAGGTAACGTAGATTATATCGATACGACCGTGGGAGGGTCGTCTTTGAGAAGCAACCAGAAAAAAGGAAAATGGAGGTCAGAGCAAAGCGATAGATCCCGTAGAGTGAAGAAGTGTCTTTCAGGCCCTGACAAGACAGACCTGCGCACCTTGGGTATAAAAATCAGAAGTTTATGCTTCGGGCTTCAAATGGTGCTCCGTTTCTTGGAGATGCAAGGGGACTTGTAGGAGGAGACTTCAGCCAAAAAATCACGTCAAAACTCTCACAGGAGCGGCCGTGGTTGCACTTTAACTGGGCCTCTGATCTTCTGCAGGAGTCAAGTTGCGCAGTCGAGGGAGAACTGCTCTCCCGGGCAGCTCCAAACTTGGATCGGGGCGGGATCACCTCGCCTGCGAAGATGACTAGAAGAGCTTTCCGGCAATATATGGTGCAATGTCTGGAGCTTGGAGATAAGGATGGGGCAGACTCTGAAACCTGCGGATCCTCAACCCCTGGCGACCTGAGAAAAGAGTGAGAGAGTAGAGTGTATGTGGAGGTGGGAAAGGGGAAGAAACTTGCAAGTGGTTGCTAAGGGAAGTTGTGGGAAGGGGAATGAAGGGATCTAGGGGTGATGGGATGGAGTGGCGGGTGCTGGGGTCGCAGCTACCAGGGGCGAGAGGTGGAGTGCACAGGTTGCCTAGGTGGAGAGGGAGAGAGGGGGGGAACCCCTCCCTTGGTTTGAATGGGTGGTTAATGGTGGGTGGTTAATGTGACCTTGGGGATGGGAAAGGGTGTGTTGGGGAGAGGAAAGGTTGCTTGGGGTTGGTGAAGGGGTGTGTGGGAGAATGGGATTCTTCCTTGGGAGATGGAGGGGTGGCTTTGGAAAAGGAGGGGTTGCCTCGGAATGGTGAGAGGTGCTTGGGGCTTGGTGAAATTAATGGAGGAATTGATGGAGCCTTGGGAAGATGAAGGGTTGGGGCTGATGTGGAGGATGAGGTGGCAAGAGAGAGAGGAGAGAGAGAGGGAATTTTGAAATTGGGGGTGGGGAGGAGAGAGAATGGGGTTCGCCCCCTTTAGAGAGAGGGAGAAGAGAGAGAGAGGGGGGAATCCACCCCTTAGAGAGAGAGAGAGAGATTCTCACAATTGTAGTGGAATTTCAAATTTTCTTTCAATCATTCATTAGTTCTCAAATGGGGGATTGGGGTCCTATTTATAGGAATCCCACAATTTAACATAACTCCTGACTTTTGGACTAATAACAAGAAACCAAGGGAAGGGGGGGTGCCCATGGGCCTAGCCCATTGAATTGGGCCTATTAACCTACCAAACTAACATAATGACTCAAGACTTAGGTAAATGACTCATTAACCTAGGTACTGGACTTAAATAAAAGGAAAAGTACATGATAAGAAAATGAAAATTACATCATATGACTCGAAATAAAGTGGCGAACAAGATGAAACATAGTTGGCGAGCATCGGGATCCTCGAACAAATGGGATTACTGGTGATGTCCTCACCATACCCCTGGGGTGCGGAGAACTCGACTCCGTCGAGTATTGGTCCACCAGGGAAGTGGTCCTCTAAAGCAGCTCGAGGTGAACCTCAACCTCCAAACTCAACCCTGTGTCTGCAACCAGGGGATGGTCCTTCATCCTCTCACGGTGGTTTGGGCACACCCTCTTGCTAGCGATGGTACCCTGCTTGCCTAGTATTGCCTCTGTGTGCACACATCGGGCTCTCATGCTGATTTTTGGTGGCTCTCCGAGGGTATCACTCACAAGGGAAGATATAGGCTCAAGGTACTCACTAGGATCTACCGCGGTGCCCATATAGGGTGCCGGATCTTCCACGTGAGAAATGGGGTGATTCCCAAAACCCATTAGTAAGTCCAACCCGTAAGCCGGGTTGCCAAAGCCACACGGAACTTGGCAAGGTCCAAGTCCTCGTGCCCTCAAGTTGGAGGTGACCCTAGGGTAGATCCACTCCAATGTCACCATCGATAAGTTGCCTACTTGGAATTCCAAGTGGCGCTCGCAAGCTTTTTCTCGCTCTTTGTGAACCTCACCGCTCGTTGCTATATGCTTGCGTGAATGCGTATGCCATGCACTATGATGCGGTGTAGGTGTGAAAAGCTTTGTGTGTAAAGGTGGACCGGGACAACCATATATAGACCAGTCATGCTTTGACGCCTAGAAGACTTTGATGGAATTGGGAGGATCGGGGCATCCATTAGTGGACCTATCATGCAATGATGCCGTGTAGACTTTGGTCAACCTAGGTGGGCCAGGGCACCCGTAGGTGTACCTATCATGCAAAGTGGTGATAAATATCGGGGGACCCGGACATCCGTAGATGCCTTTGACATGTTTATTACCAATGTCAAATGAGGGAGGGCCGATACACCCGAATATGAACCAATCATGCATCCTACTTGACATGTGGATGATATGAACGAGTGGACCCGACTTAAGAATCATATCAAGTGGTGTTGTACGCCAAGACTTATGCACTTTTGTACCAAAGATGTCTCCAATGTGTGGGCTTTTGGACCTCCATTGGAATGGGTCAAAGGGGTCTAGGAAGGTGGATATCATGAAATGGGGCACTTCCTCAATTCCTAAGTGTGTATTGCCCAAAGTCATGGCTCCCATGGTGTAATCTGAGTCTTGGGAGAGATGGGCTTGGTCCAACATGGTGGGTGAGGGTAGGAAGGAGTGGGTGATAAGTGATGTGGGTGGACCACATGGGTTCCTGGGTTCCCATTGGGAGGGGTCAAAAGGATCAACATAAATGTATCTGGGGGAAAGGAGCTCTAAGTTTATCTCAACATCCTCAAGGTCCTCACAATATGGTGGTGAGTCATCCTGATGGGGGCATCTCTCGCCCTTCACATTTTTCCACAGCTTTGATTGCTCGTCGGCATAGCTCCATTGTGTCCGTCATATTTTTCTGAATCGAGTCATGTAATTTTCATATTTTATTTGAGTCATGTCATTGTAATTTTCCTTTTATTTGAGTCAAGTACCTAGGTCATTGAGTCATCTACCTAAGTTTGAGTGTCATTAGGATTGATTAGGTTGTTATTGGGCCCAATTCATTGGGCTGGCCCATGGGCTCCCCCCCCCCACATTCCTCGGTTATTCGTCATTGACTCAAATGTCAGGGACTTTTTGTAAAATGTGGGTTGCCTATATATACGACCCCATTCCCCTCATTTTGAACTAATGAATCAATGAATGAATTTTGAAATCTACCACAATTGTGAGCTTCTCTCTCTCTCTCTCTCTCTCTCTCTCTCCTTCCCTAAGGGGTGCGCCCCCTACTCTCTCTCCTCCCCTCCCAACCACCTCCAACCCCCACCTACCCCATTGAAAGCCTCTACAACTTCCCACACACTCACATTAAGTCTCCCCTAGTCCCAAGAGGGAACCCCCCAATCCCCACCTCACCTCCCAACTCCCAACTACCCCTCCCTCTTTCCCAAACACTTTTCCTTCTTCCCCATGCAACCCGCCACCTCCCAAGACCATTTGAATTTGAAAATTCTCTTCCCTCCATAGCCCTTGGTTGCCCAAACCACCTCTCCCCTAGGTCAGGTCGCCCCTCCCATTCCCTCCACCCCCACTCCACACCATTTGCCACCACAAGGTTACAACTTCATTGCAGGTCACAGGCAGCAAATTTGGTCCTAGAAGATGCGTCATCTTTGGAATTTCTCTGAATCTTCTGATGGCAAAGCATACATCTATGGAAAGGTCGTCCAGAGAGCTTTCCAAGAAAGGTGGTTTCGTCCTCATCCGAGCACTGTACTGATCGGTAGGCCCTTTCCTCCTCAACTGCGCAAAGCTGCTCTGGCAGGAGACTAGAGCCGGAGTGGAACCTCGACTGAGACGGACCTGTTAGGAATCAGATCAAGAGTTCTTCTACCAAACTCTTCTACTACAAGTCTTCTTTCATCACAAAGAAGCAGAGCCCAGTTTGGAGACCGGACCTGAGAGTTATCATTTTTTCTTCCCCGGGTATGCGGTTCTGCTTCCACACAGTCTGCACCGACCCTGCCACAGTGTTCAGAGTCTACCGGTCTGGTCCTACAACATTTGGCTTCCCCGTCAGTCTTGCATTGAAGAGGACTCGCCCACGGTTCCAGAGACTCTAGCGGCACCTGATTCTGAGCTCGGGAGCGATCGTGGCATCCTCTGCTTCCTGATGCTGGGATCCTGAGACAGTCAGAACTGTTAATCTTTACCCCTGTTCAAGCTCCTACTCCGACCAACACCGGTGCCCAAAGAAATTATCAAAATTCAGGCATCATCCCGGACCAGCTACGAGCAATCTCCAAGTGGTTTTGTCATCGGAAAAATTCTGGAGTGCCCACAGCATCTAGAGGACCAACTGTCTATCCTGAAGCATAGAGGGTGGACAGCATCGGCATCGGCTACCGTTCTTTACTTCTAGCTTGGTTTCTCCCCTCCCCGCTTGGCCAGCTGAAGTCCCCTCCCTGCGTGGAGGTAGTGTTTGAGTGTAGTCACTGGCTTCCCTTCCCCAGGATCCCCCCCTTGAATGGGGTGTAGTGCATGTAATCTGAAATTTCAGGTTGAAGCTTCTCCGGCGCGGCGTGCGGGTAAGCCCACGCTTCCTCGCTCGCCCTCGTCTCCGGCCGGGATCGGTGTCTTCACACCGATCAGGTGAGCCACTAAACACTCATCTTTACTTGATTCCTTTGCTTAATTAGTATTGCATTTTAGTGCCGTCGGCGTTAAGAGAGTGCCCGAACCCGAATTATCGTTTAATTGTGTGGCTACCGCAGGTGAGTTGTGAGAGTGATCATTCAACCCAAGCCTTCAGCGTGCTGACCACCCATGAATTTGGGTAACCCCTGACCCATAGGGGTCCTTCCGAAGCCAGCCATACCCTTGGAAACCTCCGGTCCAACCTCGGACCCTCACCCCATCGCCGGTCCACCTACGGACCCGAGTGTGCCAACGCGAGTGAGTCCGCTTGTGTGACATTGCCAAATTGTTGTGTTGCTTACAATTTAGGTCCTAGGTTATGTCACATAAAATTGGTATCAGAGCAAGTTCACAACTTGTCTCTATCAAGTTGGTCCTAGGGCACGTGTATTCATTTAGGGTCCTCGGTGGCATCTCTTTTGTCCACTAGCATGACCACCTCTTACCGACCTTACCCATCGGCCCTCTCCATAAGTCCAAACCCCCAAGGGATGCCTACCACTAACACACATGACCTCCCTGGCCATCTCAACTACCTCATGAAGGCCTTGACCCATGCCAATGAGCGGCTTGATAACCTATCAGGTCGACTCGACCAAATAGGAGAAAATGGGCCCACCCCATGGGCGGATGATAGCAGGGCTCCTCCCCCGCCTCCCATCTTTGATGGAACTCAACCTAGTGACTATTTAGATTAGGAAGTCTAGATGGACCATTACTTCACTTGGTATCCCATGACCGAGGATGAGAAAGTCCGATTTGCGAAATTGCAACTTACCAAACGGGCCCAAACTCATTGGTTGAAATTTGAAGGCTTAAGAATAATTAGAAGAGAAGCTCCCCTCACAACATGGGGAGACATGAAGGAACAACTTAGGGCTAGATATATTTTCCCCTCCTATTCCGAACACCAAACCCCAAAGAGCATTTTAACTCCTTCATTTCCCCTTGGCTAACCCAAGACCCTAATCACACATTCCCCACCATTTTCCACCTCTCCTACCCCAACCACCACATCTACACCCTACCTCCAAGTCCTCACCACAACCATATGTCCACATACCCAATTGGACCCTATGTCCACCCCTCCATCGAAGCCCATGATGGCCACCACCCTCCAACCCAAAATCCCTCACCAAACCCATACCCCACAAAACCCCTTGGCCCCCACCACTACCCCTCCATCGCCCCCTAAAAGGGACCCACCTCCCAAAACAAATCAAACCAAGCCTCCGCACCCACCCCACCTTGCTCTTCCAACCCCAATCTTACCCCAACCTAGGCCACCACTACTTCCACTTCCAAACTCAATCCAAGTCCGACCTCATTCACCACCCCGGATGGACCATGTGCCGATCATCATCACCCCACCCACAAAGTACCTACCCACCTCCTTGGTAGAAGAACCCATAATCCTGACACCCTACCCCATAGTGGTGAACACCCCGAATCCAACCCCCACTTTGAAAGAAACACATGCCCAAGATGAGGACAAAGCCTTGCATCTTCACTCTATGCCCTCTCCCCTAGTAGGGAGTGAACTCATCATAATTGGGTCCTTGGCTAGATGGTTAAAAGAGAGCGTAGCTCACCCGATCATGGCCTACCCTCCCTTGGAGCGACACCTCCCCATAGTGCCCTTCAACTCCTATCGCACCACCATCCAATCATCTTATCAAGTGGAGACACTAGGGGGCCTTCTCAAGGGCTTAGCTTGGCAATTTGAGTTGACTGGTTTGTTGACCCCCATGGCCCACCAATCTAGGAGCCTTGACCTCCTACACCTTTGTGTCGGGTCTATCACCTCGGTTTGCACCATTGGTTGCTACACTAGCGACCTCCTCCAATTCCTCCCTACACCCGATGAGCCCGACCTTCTCCTCAATTTGGAGTTTATTATATTGGGTAGAAAGCCAAAACCTCCCTTCATAGCCGATCCACCCACTAAGAACTTCGGCCCAATCATTTCATTAGAGGAGGATGATCCAACACCATATTGTGAGGACCTTGATGATGTTGAGATGAACTTAGAGCTCCTTTCCCCCGGGTACACTTATGTTGATCCTTTTGACCCCTCCCAATGGGAACCCAGGAACCCATGTGATCCACCCACATCACTTATCACCCACTCCTTCCTACCATCACCCACCATGTTGGGCCAAGCCCACCTCTCCCAAGTCCCAGGCGACACAAGGGTAGCTATGACCAAGGAAGATCTACACCTAAGGAACAAGGAGGTGCCTCTCCCCATGATGTCCACCTTCCTTGACCCCTTCGACCCTTTTGAATGGAAACTCCAATGCCAAACCATACCCCAACACATCAAAGTCATTTTCGGGTTAGGAAAACATGTGACTTGGCACTTCAAACCACTTGGCATGATTCATAAGTCTGGTACATTCATTCATATCACCCACATGTTAAGTCGGAAACATGAGAGGTCCATATTCGGATGTAATGGTCCGCCTTCATTCATCATGAGTCTTAAGCATGTTAGGATCATTCATGGATGTCCGGATCCTCCGGCACTCATCACACCCACGCATGAGAGGGACACCTATGGATGCCCCGGCCCTCCCACACCCTTCAAAGTCTCCTTGGCATCACTGCATGATTGGTCTACGTATGGTTGTCCTGGCCCCCCTTTGCATATCATGCATCTCCCACTCACACCGCATCATAGTACTTGCCATGAGCATTTAAGCAAGCAAACCACAACGAGCGGTGAGGTTCATAATGAGCAGGCAAAAACTCACGAGTGTCACTTTGGATTCCAAGTAGGCAACCCTACGATGGTGGCTTTGGAATGGCTCTATCTTATGGTCACCTCCATATCGAGGGCACGAGGACTTGGACCTTCCATGTTCCGAGAGGCTTTGGCAACCTGGCTTACGGGTTGGATTTACCGATGGGATCTTGGGATATATCTCACTTTTTACGTGGCAGATCTAGCACCCCCTAAGGGCACCGCGGTGGATCCCAGTGAGCAGTTTGAGCCTACCCTCACCTTTATGAGTGACACCCTCGGAGAGTCTCCTCATATCAGCTTGAGAGTCCGACGTGTGCACACGGAGGCAATACTAAGCAAGAAGGGTACCATCGCCAGCAAGAGGGTGTGCCTGAGCCACCTTGAGAGGATGAAGAGCAGTCCCCGGCTAAGGACGCGAGGTTGAGTTTCGAGGTTGTGGCTCACCCAGAGCTGCATTGGAGGACCTCTTCCCCAGCAGACCTATACTCGACAGAGTCGAGTTCTTCGCACCCCGGGGGTATGATGGGGGCATCTCTCTCACTTCACATTTTTCCACAGCTTTGATTGCTCGTCGGCATAGCTCCATTGTGTCCGTCATATTTTTCTGAATCGAGTCATGTAATTTTCATATTTTATTTGAGTCATGTCATTGTAATTTTCCTTTTATTTGAGTCAAGTACCTAGGTCATTGAGTCATCTACCTAAGTTTGAGTGTCATTAGGATTGATTAGGTTGTTATTGGGCCCAATTCATTGGGCTGGCCCATGGGTGCCCCCCCCCACCTTCCTCGGTTATTCGTCATTGAGTCAAATGTTAGGGACTTTTTGTAAAATGTGGGTTGCCTATATATAGGACCCCATTCCCCTCATTTTGAACTAATGAATCAATGAATGAATTTTGAAATCCACCACAATTGTTAGCTTCTCTCTCTCTCTCTCTCTCTCTCTCTCTCTCTCTCTCTCTCTCTCTCCCCTTCCCTAAGGGGTGCGCCCCCTACTCTCTCTCCTCCCCTCCCAACCACCTCCAACCCCCACCTACCCCATTGAAAGCCTCTACAACTTCCCACACCCTCACATTATGTCTCCCCTAGTCCCAAGAGGGAACCCCCCAATCCCCACCTCACCTCCCAACTCCCAACTACCCCTCCCTCTTTCCCAAACACTTTTCCTTCTTCCCCATGCAACCCTCCACCTCCCAAGACCATTTGAATTTGAAAATTCCCTTCCCTCCATAGCCCTTGGTCGCCCAAACCACCTCTCCCCTACGTCAGGTCGCCCCCCCCCTTCCCTCCACCCCCACTCCACACCATTTGCCACCACAAGGTTACAACTTCATTGCAGGTCGCAGGCAGCAAATTTGGTCCTAGACGCTGCATCATCTACGGCATTTCCCTGAATCTTCTGGTGGCAAGACATACATTTCTGAAAAGGGCATCCAGAGAGCTTTCCAAGAGAGGTGGTTTCGTCCTCATCCGAGCACTGTGCTGATCGATAGGCCCTTTCCTCCTAAACTGCGCAAAGCTGCTCTGGCAGGAGACTAGAGCCGGAGTGGAAGCTCAAAGGCGACGAACCTATTGGGAATCTGATCAAGAGTTCTGCTATAAAAATCTTCTACTACGAGTCTTCTTTCATTCCCAAGAGGAAGAGCCCAGTTTGGAGACCGGACCTGAGAGGTATCATTTTTTCTTCCCCGGGTATGCGGTTCTGCTTCCACTCAGTCTGCACCGACCTTGCCATAGTGTTCAGAGTCTACCGGCATGCTTCGACAACATTTGACTTTCCCGTCAGTCTTGCTTCAAAGAGGACTCATCCACGGTTCCAGAGACTCTGGAGGCACCTGATTTCGAGCTCAGGAGTGGTTGTGGCATCCTCTGCTTCCTGATGCTAAGATCCTGAGACAGTCAGAATTGTTAATCTTCACCCCTGTTCAAGCTCCTACTCCGACCAACACCGGTGCCCACAGAAATTATCAAAATTCAGGCATCATCCTAGCCCAGCTACGAGCAATCTCCAAGTGGTTTTGTCATCGAAAAAATTCTGGAGATAGAGGACCAACTATCTATCCTGAAGCACAGAGGGTGGACAGCATCGGCATCGGCTACCGTTCTTTACTTTTAGCTTGGTTTCTCCCCTCCCCGCTTGGCCGGCTGAAGGCCCCTCCCTGCGTGGAGGTAGTGTTTGAGTGTAGTAATTGGCTTCCCTTATCCAAGATCCCCCCCTTGCATGGGGTGTAGTGCATGTAATCTGAAATTTCAGGTTGAAGCTTCTCCGGCACGGCGTGCGGGTAAGCCCACGCTTCCTCGCTCGCCCTCGTCTCCTGCCAGGATCAGTGTCTTCACACCGATCAGGTGAGCCACTAAACACTCTTCTTTTTTGGATTCCTTTGCTTAATTAGTATTGCATTTTAGTGCCGTCGGCGTTAAGAGAGTGCCCGAACCCAAATTATCGTTTAATTGTGTGGCTACCGCGGGTGAGTTGTGAGAGTGATCATTCAACCCAAGCCTTCGGCGTGCTGACCGCCCGTGAATTTGGGCAACCCCTGACCCATAGGGGTCCTCCCCAAGACATCCATACCCTTGGAAACCTCCGGTCCAACCTCGGACCCTCACCCCATCGCCGGTCCACCTACGGACCTGAGTGTGCCAACGCGAGTGAGTCCGCTTGTGTGACATTGCCAAATTGTTGTGTTGCTTGCAATTTAGGTCCTAGGTTGTGTCACATCACATCCTCCTCCAAAGTAATTGGTCCAAGATCTCTAGTGAGTTGACCGTTTAAGGCATTTGGGGTCTCAATGGGTGGGGAGTAGACCGGAGTGGGTTCTTCCTCCAAGGGGAGAAATAGAATAATCTCAATAATGCAATGCAAACTCGTGCAAACGGAAGTGATGGAGCCAATGGTGGGGTGGGCAAAGTTAATGGTGCTAGGCTCCGAAGGTCTCATGGAAAGCAAGCCGGTCAAGTGGACTTGCCAATATAGGCAATCCACTAGGTCTCCCAAGTCTCCCTCGAAGTAGAAGGTTTGTAAAGTGACATGGGGAGATCGGGTGGAAACAATTTGGGATTGATATCCCAATTGTGGTGATCTCAGGAGGGTGGGACTTTGCTTGAGCCATTGGAGTATGGACTCATCTATGGTGACGGTGTGCGGCTCATGAGGACCCAGACTCGGAGGGGTGGGTGAGTTTTGTGGCTCCTCCTCCTCAACGGTGTGGGCTTGGGTTACCTCGAGGGTCGGGAGGGGGTCTAGGTCGGTCTTACTTCCAAGGGAAGAGGTGTTTACTTCCAAGGGATCAGGTGTTTGGATCATGGGCTCCTCTTCCAAGGGGAGGAATGGGTCTTTTGGTGGAGGAGTGGAGATAGCCGGCTCATTGTACTCCCGGGGTGGTGAACATGGACGGGCTTGGGTTGGGCTTGATAGGGGAAGCACTTGGGTTGGAATTGGGGGTGGAAAAGTGGTTGGTTGAGGAGGTCCAGATTGGGGTGCGTAGATCTTTCTAAGATCGGCCCTCATTTCAACCCAAGATTCAATGGGTGCTTCCCCTTTGGCTTCTCTCAAACCTACAATGTACTCCCATTCATTCCTAGCTTGGCGCCAGAGCAAACTCTTGGCATACTTGACTTCGATAGGCTCTGACAGGGTGAACCTCCCAAAGTGTCGGTCTATGGACTTCTCCCATTCTAGATATATGCTAGGGCGGGATCCATCAAACCCAAAAGCCGCTAATGGGTCTAAGGATGGTGAATAGGCTAAGTAGGAAGTGGTCATGATGAAAGGGTGAGGAATGCAATGGCCATAAGACAAGACTTAGTAGAGACAAGTCTAGAACTTGCTCTGATACCAAATTCATGTGACACGACCGATTGATGTGACACGACCCCTCGGACCTAGGTTCGCAAGCAACCGAACCGAATGGTGGACTCACCCAAGCGGGTTCACCCGCGTCGCGCACACCTGGGTCCGTAGGTGGACCGGCGATAGTGGTGAGGGTCCAAGGTTAGACCTTTCTATTCCGGGGGTTTGTCAAGCTTAGGATGGACCTCCAAAGGGCCTGGGATGCCCAATTCCGTCGGCGGCCAGCACGTCAAGGGCGTGGGATGTAATGGTTCTCTCGCAACTCGCCCGCGGTAGTCACTCAAATAATAGCGAATTCGGGATCGGGCACTCACTCACCGACCGACAGCACTAAGATGTGATACTAAACAAGAAAAGTGATTCCAACAGAGAAGTGCAACCAGGAGCTCACCTGATCATCGTGAAGACGCCGATCCCGGCCGGAGATGAGGGCGAGCGAGGAAGCGTGGGCTTACCCGCACGCTGCGCCGATGAAGCTTCAGCCGAAGACCTGCTAATACATGCACTACGCCCTCACAGAGGGGGTGGACTAGGGGTAGGGATAATCAATTACAACCAAAACTACCTCCATGTAGGGAGGGGCGGTCAGCCGGCCAGGCGAGATCGGACGGCGAGCTAAAGGAGTCGCCGAGTGAAGACTTTGCCGGTTCAGTCCGCTTCTGGAACTGCTGGATAGGTAGTCGATGTTGACGCCGCCATGGGCTCTACTAGACTCAGAAGTCACCGAAACCTATGCCGAATCCTCACTGACTGGCCCGGGAGGACTCTTGAATTTTGGTGTACCTTCTGGATGTCGTCAGGGGCTAGGGCCGGCTCTGGTACTGGGCCACTTTGTTCTGGTATGGACTGACTCAAGAATGCTACATCCAGAGGATGAAGCTTCCACAAACACTCCCGAGCTCCGAAGGTGATGTAGCTTATATCGATACGACCGCGGGAGGGTCCTCTTCGAGAAGCAACCAGAAAAAAGGAAAACAGAGGTCGGAGCAGAGAGATAGAGCTCGTAGAGTGAAGAGGTGTCTTTTAGGCCCTGACAGGACAGACCTGCGCACCTTGGGTAGAAAAATCAGAACTTTATGCTTCGGGCTTAAAATGGTTCTCCATTTCTTGGAGATGCAAGGGGACTTGTAGGAGGAGACTTCAGCCAAAGAATCATGTCGAAACTCTCACTGGAGCGGCCGTGGTCGCACTTTAACTGGGCCTCTGGTCTTCTGCAGGAGTCGAGTTGCGCAGTCGAGGGAGAACAGCTCTCCCGAGCAACTCCAAACTCGGATCGAGGCGGGATCACCTCGCCTGCAAAGACGACTGGAAGAGATTTCCAGAATATATAGTGTGACATCTGGAGCTTGGAGATGAGCATGGGGCAGACTCTGAAACCTGCGGATTTTCAACCCCTGGCCACCTGAGAACAGAGTGAGAGAGTAGAGTGTATGTGGAGGTGGGAAAGGGGAAGAAACTTGCAAGGGGTGGCTAAGGGAAGTTGTGGGAAGGGGAATGAAGGGATCTAGGGGTGATGGGAGGGAGTGGGGGGTGCTGGGTTAGCAGCTACTAGGGGGGAGAGGTGGAGTGCACCGGTTGCCTAGGTGGAGAGGGAGAGAGGGGGGGGACCTCTCCCTTGGTTTGAATGGGTGGTTAATGGTGGGTGGTTAATGTGGCCTTGGGGATAAGAAAGGGTGTGTTGGGGAGAGGAAAGGTTGCTTGGGGTTGGTGAAGGTGTGTGTGGGAGAATGAGATTCTTCCTTGGGAGATGGAGGGGTGGCTTGGGAAGAGGAGGGGTTGCCTCGGAATGGTGAGAGGTGCTTGGGGCTTGGTGAAATTAATGGAGGAATTGATGGAACCTTGTGAAGATGAAGGGTTGGGGCTGATGTGGAGGATGAGGTGGCAAGGGAGAGAGGAGAGAGAGAGGGAATTTTGAAATTGGGGGTGGGGAGGAGAGAGAATGGGGTTCGCCCCCTTTAGAGAGAGAGAGAAGAGAGAGAGAGGGGAATCCACCCCTTAGAGAGAGAGAGAGAGATTCTCACAATTGTAGTGGAATTTCAAATTTTCTTTCAATCATTCATTAGTTCTCAAATGGGGGATTGGGGTCCTATTTATAGGAATCCCACAATTTAACATAAGTCCCTGACTTTTGGACTAATAACAAGAAACCAAGGGAAGGGGGGTGCCCATGGGCCTAGCCCATTGAATTGGGCCTATTAACCTACCAAACTAACATAATGACTCAAGACTTAGGTAAATGACTCATTAACCTAGGTACTGGACTTAAATAAAAAGAAACGTACATGATAAGAAAATGAAAATTACATCATATGACGTGAAATAAAGTGGCGAACAAGATGAAACATAGTTGGCGAGCATCGGGATCCTTGAAAAAATGGGATTGCTGGTGATGTCCCCATCACTATACATCGCACATCATGCAGTCCTCGAAGTCTATACATTGCATAGAATGCAGGCGCCGCTAAGTCTGTACATCGCAGACATAGCGCTCACCAAGTCTATACATTCATGTAGGGAAAGTTTGCACATTGGCAAAGTCTGAACATCCACTATCTCATTCAGCGTCTTTCAGAGTCTATACATTGCATCATGTCTAAAGTCCATACATTGTCTCAGCGTCTCATGCATCGTCTACATTGTCTAGCACACACACACTCAAGTCTATACATTTGTTCAGGCTTTCCAAGTCTGTACATTGGCCTTCAAGATTCTCAAAGTCTGTACAGCCTGCTTTGTCATTCAGAGTACAAAGTCTGTACATCGTTAAGTTACCTTTGTGCCGAAGGAAGTCTATACATTCAGATTAACTTGGAATCTGACGACCACCACAAGTAGCGTCACTTTTGAATCAAATGCCTAGGAAGAAGGCGTCTTTTACGTTGTGCATAATTTGATGCCATAGCCAAGTCTATTCACTCGCTAGTGTGCATATGCATAGTCTGTACATTGCCCTCATGCATACACAAGCATCCAAGTCTGTACAGGGTCATTTACATTCCTTCATATCAAGTCTGCACATTGTGCTTTTTTTTTCAATAAAAGACTGGCCAATCTGGAGCAGGAACTGGTCGAGTGCACCACCCCTCAAAGAGGGGAGATGTTCTCACTCCCCCAGTCTACTCCAGGGCCCTGGATTTTTATTGCATTAACAAGAAGTACCATGGTCATAGGGGCATACCCCTGATAGACAGACAGGCAGGCAGTGGAAGCCCTTACATCACACCAAAAAGAGGAAACAGGAAAAAAGCTACAAGAAGATTAGAACCGAAAGGTAGGCAGACCTGCCCTGTCCACCCGAAGGGCTCCCCTAGCAGACCTAGGGAGCTCACTTTCACGAACAAAAATGTGATTTCCAGGAGTAGTGAAAGTAAAAGAGGCCAGAGAATCCGCAACTTGATTACCTTCCCTATAGATATGTTGCAGCTGACTGCCACATCTCTCCATAAGCAAACATATCTGCCTCCACCACGGGGTTGCCATCCAGCAGGGGGCGCTTCCCTTTCCAACAGTCTCCACAAGAGCTGCACAGTCTGAGTATATCCTAGAAAGTCTGATGCCACATTGGCTGGCAATAGCTAAACCATCATGAAGAGCTCTAGTTTCTGCTAAAATACTGTAGCCCATACCATAGGAGAAAGCAAAAGCAATCATTAACCAGCCAGAAGCATCTCTTATACAGCCACCTCCCCCACATCAACCTGGATTACCCTTAGATGCTTCATCGAGGTGTAGGGAAGAGCCTTGAGAGGCTATAAGACACCTAACTGCCATAGGTTGTTTAATGACTACCAGAGGATAGAAATTAAATGCAGCCAAGCTTCTGAACTGAAGAGAAGAGAGAGGCTTGTGAAATTTTAATCTGTCCAAAGCCAAGGAAACAACATCTGAGATTCTTCTTTTGATAACAGCAGGGTTAACAGTTATATCATCAAAACGAGCTGCACATCTACACTTCCACAGTTCCCAGACCATCAGAATAACAACATACATCCCAATGAAGCTAAAAGCAGACTGCATGTTGGAGGCAGAAAAAATATTCCACAGGCGGACAGTAATGTGATCACTCAACCAAGCCCTAGGGCTTAACAAAGGAGCAACCCAGCCCCACAGAGCCATAGCCTTGTCACTAGAAATGAAAATATGGTCCAGGTCTACTTGGCAAGGAAGAAAATAGCAGTTACATTTAGAAGCTATGAGGATACCACATTCCTTAACCCTGCTGTCCACAGGAATAGCCCGGTGAAGAACCTTCCAAGCAAACAATGCTGCCCTTGGGGCAAAGGCCGGATGCCATAATTTAGCCCAGACTGACCAGTTGCGGCCCTTAGGCCTAAGGAGATTATAAGCAGACTTTACTGAAAAATTCCCTTTAAGAGTACCCGTCCATACACAAGTATCAGTCTTATTAGACAGCTGATAACTGGCGGGGAAGGTAGAGTCTCTAAGAGAATCCCTAGCAGCATGGCAAGGGTCTAAAAGGACATCTCTAACAGAAGCCACAGGATAAACAATAGTGTAATTCGAGCTACTAGCCAGAGGACCTGTACCAGTCCAATTATCCCTCAAGAAATCAACTCCAGAGCCACAGCCCACAAACCATCTGCTGTACTGTAAAATGATATCTTTCACCTGCTTGAAAATGGCTAAGGGCATTCCAACAAGAAAGGGTTTATTGCAGCAAGAGATATGAGATTTAACAAACCTTCTCTGGGCATAAGAAGACCACAGGGATGACCCATGGAGAATATTCCAAATCATTTTAGTTACCAAAGAAACTTGCACCCATTGAAGGTCCCTAATGCCCAGCCCTCCTTCCATCTTTGGTTTCTGAATAACAGACCAAGCAATCCAGTGCCGACGATGAGAATTAAGATCACCATGCCAGAAAAAGCTAGCACATAGGCTATCAATAAAGTGCAGGACCTTATTAGGAATATTGCAAGCAGAAGCCAGATAAACAGGAATACTTTGAAGAACAAAATTAATCAGAACCACCCTTCCAGCAGCAGATAAAAATTTGGACTGCCACCCCTCCAACCTAGCTTGAATCTTGTCAATAAGAAACTTGAAATCACTGCACATGTATCTTCCTTTTTTAACAGGGATGCCCAAGTAATGAAACCCATCCAACTGGTATTTGTAACTTGTCAAAGCTCGGATAGACTGTCGGAGGGAGGAAGGGGCCTTGGAAGAAAGAATAAAGCTACTCTTGGCTGCATTAACCTTTTGCCCTGAGCATATTTCATAGCAGTAGATAAAATGCTTGAAAACCTCAGTATTCTGCTCGTTACCATTTAAGAAGACCAATGTATCATTAGCATAAAGGAGGTGAGATACCTGGATACTGTTCCTAGGGCCCTTGTATCCTTGTAGCAGACCAGACTGGAACAGAGCAGACAACCCCCTACTTAGAACTTCTGAAGCTATAATGAATAGAAAAGGAGCAATAGGGTCACATTGTCTAATGCCCCTACTAGACTTAAAAAAATCAGTAATCATACCATTGAAATTAATAGAGAACCAGCAGTTATACAGCAGCATACCAATAAGCGATGTAAATCTGTTGCAAAAGCCCATTCTTCTCATGACTGCAAGAATGAAATCCCACTCCATCCTATCATAAGCTTTTGTCATATCCAACTTAAATATCACATTATGGCCTCTAACTTTCCTGTTAAGATCCACCATAAGCTGATGGGCCAAAGCCACATTGTCAAGAATAAATCTGCCTTTAACAAAAGCCCCTTGTTCAGGTGAGATCAGAGTGGGCATCATAGGGGCAAGCCTTTCAGTTATGATCCGGGATATAATCTTATATGAGAAGTTGCATAAATTGATAGGTCTAAAATCATTGAAAGTAGTAGGCTCATTCACCTTGGGAACAATAGTAATAAGGGATGAAGAAATACCTCGTGGAAGAGGAAAACCCTGAAAAAAAGCACAAACTGCCTCAAAGACATCCTTCCCTACAATATCCCAAGAAGAGATAAAGAACTCTCCTGTGAAACCATCCGGGCCAGGGGAGCTTGAGGCTCTAAGATCCCAAACAGCATTGCGAACTTCAATTTCATCAGGCAAGGCACAGAGAGACAGATTTTGATCCTCTGTAACAAGCTGGGGGATACAGTCCAGAAAGGCAGAATCAACCACATGCTCTTCAGACGAAAAAAGGTGTTTGAAGAAAGTTTCAGCATGGTTTTGAAGGGCATGCTATTCAGTGCACCAGTCAGCTGAGGAGCCAATTCTGAGCCTAGCAATAAAGTTCCTCCTTCTTCTACTCTGAGCAACAGCATGATAAAAAGAAGTACTTGTGTCACCATTTTCCACCCAATCCATCCTGGATTTCTGATGCCAAAACAACTCCTCCTTTGACAGAGTCTGACGAAGGATGGCATTAGTTGCTGAGAGACTCTCCCTATTAGTACTGGTGGGATCTGCATCAAAAATTTGTTACTTGAGCTCAACATCAGCTTCAGCTTGACTTTTAGTCAGAGAAATATCCCCAAAGACATCCTTGTTCCATTGACGAAGAGAATCCTTAACCGCTTTCAATTTGGAGAATAATGTGACCAATGCATTGGGGTGATTGGTCTGGGTTTGCTTCCAAACACTAGAGACAACCTGATGGAAGGAAACATGAGTACACCACATTTTTTGGAAAATAAATCTACCAGGAATATTTCTAGGACTGTCCATAGAGATCAGAAGAGGGGCATGGTCTGAAGGACCCCTTGGAAGATGTTTGACAACTAAAAGAGGATCCATAGCATAGCTGTTACAGTTGAAAAGCACACGGTCAAGCCTAGCACAGACATTAGCCACTCCAATTCTATTGTTATTCCAAGTCATACCAGGGCCTTGGAATCCCGCATCAATAAGCCCAGAGGAACATATGAATGAATTAAACACTTGCATAGAAAGTAAGGATGGGGGGCTCCTCCCAGCTTTTCTGACATTTTAGCAACACAGTTAAAATCCCCACCCACCAACCAAGGAATCGTCACCGAGGCAGCAAAAAGAGCTAGGTCACTGAACAAAGACTGTCTGACACGAGGGTCACAAGAAGCATATACAAAGGTGTAATATGTATTGAAAGAATTGTCCTTTTTAAGCCCCAAAGTAATAAATTGAGAGGAAGAAGCAATTACCTCCAGATCAAGGCTATCATGCCAAAAAACCCAAATCTTTGATTCCTCAGCATTATTACCCGCACAGCCACTAAGACTAAGAAGTCTTCCCAGCTGGAGAGCTTTATTAAAAGGAAGCATAGGTTCTGAAATGGCCACTAAACAAGCCTTATTTGAGTGTATCATATTTTTTAAACTGCTACGGGAACAGGCATTCCCCACACCACGTATGTTCCAAACTATAATAGGCTGCATCATTTAGGATTCCACATAATATCCTCCATAGATCTAGCTCTAGATCTAGTAATAATTCCACCATCAGGAGGCCTTCCAAGGTTTCCACCTTCTTTGGCATCCACAGTAATTTGCACTAATACATTATCAGCACTGGCTTTCTCAGCCACCAACTTACCACCAATTAACAAGTCAACCACAAGTTCATTGCCTGAGAAATCCATGATATTGCCATCTGCCTGTATCACAGTATCCAATTTCAAATTCCTACTCAGAGGGTCAAGGGTCTGAAAATAGTTTCCTGCTCCAAGACCTTCATTGTTAGTGAGGTCTGCACCATCCGAAAGAGGATTTACCAGAGTACTAATTGCAACAGCTTCCCCGGGCTCATTACCATCAGATTGTCCAACCACCTGCGCTGGGTCTTTGAAGGACAGACCAGCAGCATCCGCATTAGAGTGTTGGGAATCTTGGTCCCCAGCTTGGATAAGCGGCTGAAACGATTCACCGTTGCCACATTTGGTCGAAAAGGTACAGGGCCAGTCTGCCGGGGCCGAAAGGCCTGCATAGATATTGTCAGATCTTGATCCCTCACCAGCAAGGCACTGGCCAATCTACCTTGCTTCTCCTTGCAGTATTCGACAGAATGGCCAAGCTTATGGCAATAAGAACAAAGTGCAGGGACACGATTATAACTAACCAGCTGCCAAAACCCAACACCATCCAGATCTATCCAAAGCCTTTCCCTGTGCGGCGCAGACAAATCCATCTCTAAACAAACCAAGGCCTCTAAAGTATCAGTCATGGCCAAAGTGCGTTCATGAATCCGTAACACCACCCCGAAGTTCCCGGCAATAGAACGCAGACAATCCTCGTGAAACAAATTTGCTGGAAGAGCAGGAAATCCTATCCATACCGGCACCGTGGGCGGATCTGCATCGAAGCTGAAATCCGTCGTCCAGCGGAAGAAAAGAAAGAGAAATCCCTTGATATACAAACTCTTTATTATCAACAGTTTAGTGAGATCTGATTCACACTCAAAATGGAGAAGTAGATGTCGTGGGTTAAGCTTGCTAATTACAAAATCCGAAGAAAAAGTGAGGCGCTGCATCATGCAGCTCTTGATCTTAGCAAAAGATGGCCGGCCATAAGAGCATTTGGCAATAACAGAAAAAGATAGGAATCGAACAGAAGCTTGAACGTCATCTTTGGAGAAGAAAACCGCCAGCTCACCGCTTTCTGTAAATGCAGGCTCCTTCACCGAAATTACGATCCGAGGCCACTGTTTAGAAGCCATTAGAGCTTGCGCAAAAGTCCAGCGAGTACCTGCTTGGGGGGGAGCAGAAATAGAAGTAAAGGCAGAGGAAGGAGACGGCCCGGCCACACCGGCCATGGCCGGCAGGCGGACCAGCAGGGAAACTCCAATGCTAAGGGAAACTCTAGCTATCGGCCATTGTGCTTTGAAGCTACATCAAGTCTAGACATTGTACTGTAGCTAGCACGAAGTGAAGTCTGTACATTGTCCCCATGTTCACATGCTTCAAAGTCTATACATCGTGGGGCTTAGAAGTCTTCAAAGTCTGTACATCTTCAAGGGGTAAGTCTATACATTGTATATGGGTGTGCATCGTGAAGTCTATACACTACTTGTGTAACTTAAGCCTTTACATCAAAGTCTATACACTTGTTAGGCTTGTTCATGCATCGTTCTTCTTAAGTCTGTACACTGCCTTCCCATGCACGCGTTCATCAAGTCTACACACTCTCACATTGTACACACTTGCTTAAATGCTGCTTCTAAAGTCTACACATTCGATTGCTTCATGCTTTACACAGAAGTCTACACATTCCACTCTGTTATGTTAATGCATCATTCTGCAAGTCTGTACACTGAGGTCGCTTGAAGGGCTTCAAGTCTACACACTCTCACGTTGTACATACTTGCTTATTTGCTGCTTCTAAAGTCTATACACGATGTGTTAAGAGCTTGAACTAACTAATTGCATTTCTTTGTATCTGCCTGCAGATGAGTCAGGTTGATGATTGGGCACGTGAACCGAGGATGATGCCTGGCACGTGATCCGATGATACTCTGGAAAAGGAGGGAACAAGCCCCACTCGTGTGAAGTCCTGGTATTCAGGTCTGATGCCATATAAAAGGAAGTCTTCTACGAACAGGAGAAGTAAACTGGAGGAAAAAGCTGAGCAGAAGAATCCCTGAGTAGAAGAAGAAAAGAGAGAGCCTCCACGTTCCAGAGAGAAGATAGAGAGAAAAGATTTGAGAGTATTGTTCTGAGAGAAAAGTCTGAGTGAGAGAGTAGTGTTTAATTTGCTTCTTCTGAAGCTACATTGTTTTTATTTTCGGAAACGATTGTCTTCACCGATTGTCTTGTTTTCTGTTTCTTTCTTCATATTTCTGATTTCAAATTGTTACCCTCCAGTGTTTGGAGGAAGGGAGAGTTACTCCAGTTTCCCTCTGGGCTGTAGAGGAAGAGAGATCTGTGATCTCTGGTTTTGCCAGTGACGGGTTGTCACTAGCAGGTTCCCTCTGGGTTGGAGGAAGGGAGATCCATCTCCGGTTCTGGTCTTGCGGGTAGTAGGTCCATGTGTCAAGCTCTATGGGTAGCAGAGTTTGGGTTGAGGGATTTGTTTCCCTTGGTTGGTCAAGCTGTGTGGCAGCATTTTATTCGCAGACTGAGTCTGCTATTTCTAGCCGTGGCTAGTGGAATCCTCACTCTGATTTGGAGTGAGGGGTGGATGTAGATTGTGGACTACAATCGAACCACCTTAAAATTTCTTGTCTCTTCTGTGGTTTGCTTGCTATTGTTGTGTTACATTTCCTCTGAACGTCAAATTGCTTCTCTGTTAACAGACCTTTCAATCGCACACTTATTCTGTCCCGATTATTGATTGCTTTAGCTATACTCCTTCGCTGCATCTAAAGGGTTGTGAAACTGTAGAACTAATTTTCCGCTGAAGTTTTAAAATTGGGAGTGATCTATTCATCCCCCCCTTCTATATCACTCTACGCTGCACATATCATAGACTTCATATTAAGGAATGCACAATGTCTAGACTTGATATGAAGAAATGCACTGGCTGTACACTCTTGAAGTAATGCATGCAGGAGACGATGTACAGACTTCCTATATGAAGACAACCGATGTACATACTTCGTGAGCAATGGCCAAACAATGTTCAGTCTACAGGCAATGTGCAGACTCTATTTTGCAAGCAAAACAGTGCATGGCTGTACAGGCTTGAATGCATGTCAGATAGATATACAGGAATTTCATTAACAAGCACAAATTCACAAATACATGAACACATATGAATGCACTTAAATGAATCAACAAGGTCTTTCATGCACACATGCATATGGTGACTGATAGTGTTTGCTATCATCAAAACCACAGGGGCACAACAATCTCCCCCTTTTTGATGATGGCAACACTATGAGTTACACTGACTCAAGTCAAAAACATTCTCCCCCTTTGACTTCAGCAAAAAGACATTAGTTCAGATATGAAACAATTGATGTAGTATTTCCCCAAAGAGCAATATGACTCATACCAGTTTCTCCCCCTTTGTTTTTAAAAAAAAATCATGGAAGAGGTATGAATGTAGAGATGTAGATGCAACAAGAAATGCAAAAACTCCCCCTAAATGTATGAATGCAAGATAATTATCCCCCTAAATCATGGAATTTCTATGCAGCATGATTCATATGACAAGAAAACTCCCCCTCAATAAATGGAACCTTATGAAATGAATGAGAAGGAAACCACAGGAGCAATCAAGGATAAGTTCAGGTCATGATGAATCAAGGACAGTGAGATTCAACAAGATTTTCAAGGAGATATCAATCTCATAAATCCAAAACATAAGTTTTCAAAGTCTTCCATTATAAGGGCTTGTGAATGATCTTTATTGATCAGCATGGTTTAAAAATGATGTATGCTAAGTTTGTCAATAAAATTCCGTATTTATATCTAAAGTCACGGTTTAATAACAGTGAACCAAGCCCTCATATATATATCTTGATTAACCTCCCTTTCTCTTACACAATCAAATTTATTGTCTTCTTTCGGAATTACAAGCACTAGTATTGAGATCAAGCAGTTATGAAGTCATATGATTTTATCTAGGGTTGTAGCAATTTCATTTTAGCATCAATATTCAGATATTACAGTTTGTTCAACAAATTTTCATGCTACAAATTTTACGAGCACTCTAGTTCAGTGTACACCTTATAACTAGAGGATATACGTTGATCAGACACCAGTATCCCTACGCACTTAGTGTAACTAACAGTCATGCTTTATATGAACAGAGATAGCATTTACACATCATGACACACTACCAATCATTTCTTGATGAGTGAGTTGTATTTCTCAGTGTGCATGCCATTGCTCTACCTGATTAACACGCATTCTTAAGCAGAGATAACTATGGCACCTCATGACACAGTCCTTTGGACATGTGTTTCTCAGTGACCAAAGTCATTGCTCTGATAGAATTTACCCTTTAGACATTTCAGAAAAACTCATTTGCTTCAAATCAATAATAATTTCATGTACTTAACCAAATAAAGCCTTGTATTCAATAATGCAGATTTCAGAAGATTTTACAAGACACAACATGAAACAGATGGTTAAAATTTATTAAACATGATTCAGATATTTTTTAAGAGATTTTAAAGTCAAACTCAATGAATACATTAAACTTAAACCACCTGAGTTATTTCAGACATTTATAAAAACGTATAATAGAAGATTCCTAGTTCAAGTGTTTTCAGATTTATGATCCAGATAGCCCCATTGAAATCTTCATATAAGACTGATATAATTATGATACCAAATGATAGAGGAGATTTTGAAGCCTAGTGTTTTTAAAATATGATCAAGGTTTGTCAACAAATGCAATGAATTCTGACAAGTGTATGCATTTGACAACCTGCATGCAATGCATTGACTCCCCCTGACAATATGCATTCAGTCAATCTTTTTGGCAATTTCAATATAATGAAATGCAATTAACTATATGTATGAAAGTCATGCAAAGACTCAACATTGAATGCTATGCAAAGATATGCAATTAACTATCCCTGAAAACATGCAATGTTTGCCATGAGAACTGAACATATGTCTTTGAGACTCATGCACATTCAGACTGCCCTATCAAGCAATATGACCCATGGTACTAGGCAGAGAACCTGGTCTAAAAGACCATCTCACACACAGTAAGAGGCTCCAGACAGATTTCCCTGCCTTTTAGTAGCTTACTATTTGATATACCATATTGGTCAATCATGATAATTCAACATGCAGTCCTATAAGCAATCCAGTTTTTCAGTGAGCTATGCAACAGACAGGTTTCAAACAATATTCATATGCAGTTTAGATTTTCAGAAATTACAAGTTTATTCTCATTTCAATATCTAAACAGCCAATTCATATGAGCATTGAGAGACATGAATACTCAGTGTCCAAAAAATGACAAATATGCAAGAACACATCAAACAAGATATGCAATGAATTTTAAAACAGGAAATGTAGAGAGTTTACCTGAAAAGTTCAGAAAGGGGTTTTCTTTTGAGTGCCTTGGCTTATTTACCCCTCTTGTTTTCTCAGTCCCAAGGCACACCTGCAAAACAAAATTTATTTTGAACAAATAGGTACCCAAGAGGTCTTGGGTCCTGAATTAACAGTAACATTTCTAGCAGGTTTTCTCAACAATTTTCGTGCATGAAGGTCATCAGATTTCATCAAATAGCAATTATACATTGAATGACCTATTTGACCACAGTAATGACATGATGCAGCAGATTTCAAATTCTTTTATGCAAATTACTGTTGTCATGGAATTTGTTGGCAGAGAGAAAATTTCGTTTACTATTATGATAGCAAGATGCAGCAGATTTCAGATTTGATGTATGCACATTCTTATTAGCATGAATTCTATGTGCATATGCATGAAAATTTTTGTTAACAGAATTGAAATTCTGTTTACCAGAATAAGCCAGCCAGCAGTCAGCAGTTTTATGGCCTGGCTTCCCACATTCAAAACATGCAAGAGTTTTTCTTTTAGAAATAAATCCATTTCTACCAGAAGTGTTTCTATTGACAGGGAATTTACCAGATTTATAGTTAGACTCCCTTCCCTGAGCATATCAACATTGGGCTGCAATGTGGCCCATCTTGCCACAGTGAAAGCATGAATTAGAATTTCTCCTACCAGCATTTAGCCAGCATTCAATGGCCCTGTGGCCTGTCTTTCCATAGTTGAAACATGCAGAATATCTTCTATTTACAGCAAATTTATTCCTATCAACATCATTATGGTTTACAGGGAATTTAGCATGATGTGAAAGAGATATTTTCTTACCATTTGCAAACCAGCATTGTATAATGTTGTGTCCTAGTTTGCCACAGTGCAGACATTCAGTTTTCTTTTTCTGAGGTGAAGAATTTTTAACATGAAATCTCCTAGCAGTTATATCATCCTTCTCCATCAATTTACACTCATGCATCAAAATGCCGAATCTATGACAGTAATGACATATCATTTTCTTTTTAGATGCATGTGAGTGTGTGTGAGGACTGTGATCAACATGCACTGATCAACCTTTTTTATTTATTTTCTATTTTCCAGTCTTTTTCAGATTTTTATCCTGTTTTTCTATTTTCCTAGCCTTGTACTGAGGTGGAGATGAGGTAGAAGGCTTTTCTTGTTCTGAAGATTTAACGAAAATAGTTTTCAGGTTGGATCCATCAACCTTCCTCATGACTGGATTGTAACCCAGTCCCTGTTTCTTAAAATTAACATTTGTTCTCAGCATTTTCTGAGCAATGGGCTATTTATCTTTTGATGTTGTGACTACATTTGAAGCATTTACAAATGATGTCATAACTTTATTCTGAAAAGCCTTTTTATTTAGATTATTGTAGTCCAACCCTTCCTTTTTGACATTGACTTTTACACCTAGTAGCTTGTCTAGGTTTTCTTGCCCTCTCACAAACTTAGATAGAGAACTCTTCAAATCTTGAATTTCATTTTCGAGAGATGCAACGTTTATTTCATAACTTGCAATCTCTTGTTCGCTGTAATTGACAACTTCATTCAAGACTTTGTTAGCTGTTTTGTATTTTTCAATTTCCTTTCTTAGCTCATCTACTTCTTCAGTTTCGTTTGTACAGATAATTTTTCCTTTCTCCAATGTAAGAAGTCTTCCAGACATGCCACTGTTTAACAGCTTCAATTTTTCAATTTCTTCTTTAAGCTTATCATTTTGAACCAATTCATTTATTAGAAGCTGATCTTTTGAATTGACTTCATACTTTCTTCAATTTTCAATTTCCTTCATTTCTCTTTGCTATTTTTCATCCTTTTTCTATAACTCCATGTTTACAGATTTTATGGCTTCAAATTTCTCAATCAACAAATCATTCTCTCGTTTAAGTTTCTCTAATTTTTCTTCATTTTCTTTGGAGAATTTTCTGAGGGAATTTTTTTCAGACTTCAGCTTGTCTAAATCTGAGTTCACACTTTTGAAGTTTTTCATCAATTCTTTACTCTGAACAGAATCATGACAAGTTAGGCTAAGCTTCTTCTCAAGTTCAGAGATTTCTTTTACATGATCTTGATTCTCAATTTTCAGCAATAAAATTTGTTTCTTCAACATTTGAATATCAGACATACAAGCATCATGAACATTTTTCAGTTCAGCACAATTTTTACATGGAGAATTCAAATTGTTTGACCTGCTACTCTTCTTCAATTTTTTATATTGACTTCTTAACCTCTCATGTGACTCTAATAATTCAGCATATGAATTCTCCCAATCATCTAAAGTATAGTTCTCAAAAGGGTTTACCTCATTATCATCCTCTGCTTCATTTTGGCTGCCACTTTCATTACTTCCATTAGCCATCATGCAGCTTGTTTGATTTCCTTTCTCGGCTCTCTTCATCATCTTCAATATATCCCTTGCAGATCTGCAACCAAGGAAACATGAATGAAGAGCTCGATTAGTCGCGGCCTTCATTAACTCCAGTGCTTTCTGATTTTCTGCACACATAGATCGATGCTTGTTAGTCTATTTGGACTGATCTTTTGGTAGTCTATGTAGACCATGTGAAATCACTTTTCACAGGTCTGGATCAACAGATTTAACATGAGCACGGAAAGCACTGTGCCACTGGTTGAAATCAGAACCACTAAAGACGGGTGGATGAGCCATTGAAGCAGATCAAAACTAATTCAAAGCAGTGGAATCAAACCGATAAACAAATCTAACCAAAAATGCACCGAAGACAGCAAGATCGGATCTGCAGGTCGCTGGTCCTACTATGACGACACCGCTCTGATACCAATTGATAGGATCGGTGCGATGTATTCAGAGGGGGGGGTGAATGAATCCCACCCTTAAAAAACTTTTCGCTCAATAAAAGACTAAATCACTATCAAGGAAAATAGACAATCTTAAGAACAAGTTAAATACTCTTTTAAACCACTTAGCAAATATATAAGGTGCGCCTAAACAAGCAACTAGTGGAAGCAACACAGATAGAAGCGAGAATGCTAAGGCAACCTGTGAAGGAGGTAGAAAACAAGTAGCAAAACACAACCACATTGCACAGAGGATTTTTAGGTGGTTCAGTCGCCAAGACCTACGCCCACCCCTCACTCCCAACCGGAGTGAGGCTTCCACTAGCAACGCTAGAACAGCAGACTCAGTATGCAAACACTTGCTGCCAAACAGCTTGACCAGGGGAACAACCTCCCCTCTTCCTCCAGACCGGAGGGACACCCCAAGCGACTCCCAGCCACTTGGAACTGGAGACTAGGTCTCTCTTCCTCCAGACCAAGAGGGAACGCACCAGTGACACCCAGTCACTGGCAACCAGAGACACAAGTCTCTCTTCCTCCAAATCGGAGGGAACACCTGGACTTGCAACCCACAAGATCAGAACCGGAGATGAATCTCCCTTCCTCCAAACCGAAGGGGAACCCACAAGTGACAACCTATCACTTACAGACCGTAGACAAGTCTCCCTTCTCTTGAGACCACAAGAGGAACACCGATCTCTAACCAGAGAATCGGAAAGCACAGTTGATCAAATAAAAGGAAAACAAGAAATGAAAATACAGCAATCGGAGAGCTGGAAACGTAATGCAAAATATAGCTCTCGCAGGAGCAACTAGATTGGATCTGATCCAAGTACAGTAGACAGATCTTCAATAAAATCTTCTTTCTTCTTCTCCACGAACTCTCTCTCTTTCTCTTCTTCTTCTTTTGCTTTCACTCTCTGCCTCTCTGCTCTTTTTCTTCTTCTTCTTCTTCTGCTCTCACACTCTGCCTCTCTGCTCTTTTTCTTCTTATTCTTCTTCTGCTCACTACCTCTCTACTGCTCTCCCTTTCTTCTATCACTCTCTCGATCAGCCCTCTTCTATCAGTCTTCTGCGGATGAAGAAACTTCACATATATATATCAACAGCAACTAGGGCATGTGCCCCCTTTATCCAGAGGACACCTCAGATCACGTGCCAGGTGCCAACCTCGGATCACGTGCCCATTCTTCAGCTTCACGAACAGTACCTGTCACGCAGACAGAACCTTATCAGATTAATGTCGACACTTTGTACAGACTTTGTTGTATAGACTTGATGTAGTGTATGGACTTGAAGGCTTGATAACGAGCGTATAGACTTGAACAACTAGCCAATGAGTGTATAGACTTGAACAACTGGCCAACGAGTGTAAAGACTTGAAAGCTTGGAAAGGGTTGTATAGACTTCGACTGAAGGAGATACATAATAGAATGAAAGTATGCACAATGGAATGAAAGACTAAGCCTCGAGCAGAGCATGTGTAGACTTGCTGAAACAATGCAACATAATGTATAGACTTGGTTTAAGCAACCAAAATGTACAGACTTTCGTTGAAGCAACCAGAATGTACAGACTTAGAGTGAAGCACAAACAATGTTTAGACTTACGTTGAACATATGCAATGTATGGACTCGGTGTGTGCAGGGCAGGCAATCAATGTATAGACTTCATGATGTGAGCGACAATGTCTAGACTTAACGATGCAAGCGATGTATAGACTTTGTGCCCAAAGGCAATGTATAGACTTGCACAGTTCAACTGCCAATGTATAGACTCTGATGCCCAAAGGCAATGTATAGACCTGCACAGTTCTGCTGTCAATGTATAGACTTGGCGATGCAATGTTCACACTCACTTAGATGCTGAGTGAGATGATGGATGTACAGACTTGGGCTGTACAGACTTGCAGTGTGCATGCATGTGATGTATAGAATTTGCCTTAGAGACGTTGCATGAAACGGTGGATGTACAGACTTGTGTTGTACAGACTTGGAAAGCTTGAAGGTGATGTATAGACTTGGTGAGCGCCAAGGCGTTGTACAGACTTCAATGACTCATGGAAGCTACAGGACAGTGTGAAGACTTGTGTTCTGAACGTAGGCAAAGGAAACGAATGTGTAGACTTGCTCAGTTCAGAATGTAGGTAAAGATGGGAAGCAATGTATAGACTTTAGATGTGTGAAACACACTGACTGTACAAACTTCAGCTAAGCAAGCTACAGGGCAATGTATAGACTTGGCCAATGTGTAGACTTGAATGCAAGGTGACGATGTGTAGACTTGGCCAATGAACAGACTTGAGTGCTCAACCAGAACTTTGATGAACATGCAAGTGAATATATAGACTTTAGTGATCCATGCACAAGACGCAACAAGACTCTGTACATACTTGCTGTGAAGAACAATGTGTAGACTTCAAGTGACCTTATGCATAGGCAATGTACAGACTTCCTATATGTTCAAGTCCAATGTATGGACTTGCTGAGATGATGCACCTATGCAATGTATGCACATAGCAGATATTGAACTGAAGCAATGGATGTATATACTTGAGTGTGATGTGTAGACTTTGATGAACATGCAAGTGAGCGATGTGCAGACTTTGATGAACATGCAAGTGAGCGATGTGCAGACTATGTAGCATGCAGTGTATAGACTTCATATTAAGGAATGCACAATGTCTAGACTTGATATGAAGAAATGCACTGGCTGTACACACTTGAAGTAATGCATGCAGGAGACGATGTACAAACTTTCTATATGAAGACAACCGTTGTACATACTTCATGAGCAATGGCCAAACAATGTGCAGTCTACAGGCAATGTGCAGACTCTATTTTGCAAGCAAAATAGTGCATGACTGTACAGGCTTGAATGCATGTCAGACAGATATAAAAGAATGTCATCAACAAGCACACATTCACAAATACATGAACACATATGAATGCACTTAAATGAATCAACAAGGTCTTTCATGCACACATGCATATGGTGACTGATAGTGTTTGCTATCATCAAAACCACAGGGGCACAACACTATAAGCCAAATGCAATAGGGAAATACAGAATGCATTTTTATTTCAACATGATTCATAGATTGTCAACATCAAAACCAGGGTCCAACAAGTTGATGATATGATTGATTACAGCCAAGCCTTTGAAAGGCTATTTTATGAAGATGAAAGCTACCAGAAGAATCAGGAAGTACGACTAGTGTAGTGGAAGCTGAAGAAACCAGCTAACCATCCGCAGGAAAAGGGGAGCTCACCCACTATCTTTACTTGGTCTCCCTCCCATCTTATGTCTCTCTTCCAGCAGCTGGAATCCATACCTCGTTCACCTCCGATCATGATTGATCCGTATTTCATGGAACTGCCAACCGAGGTGTTGATTATACCTTGTGCATGTGGGCAATGCCCACCCATTGATCTCTCCCCTATGTGGACCCCCTCCTCTAAACTCTCAAAAATGTGGTTCTCCCCTTCTGATCCTTTTTCCGATGTCATGTTCCCATCTCTTTTCCCTCTCCAACTTCCTCCTCCACCATCCTCTTCATCTTGCTGCATGATCTCCACTGATCTCCAAAAAAAAGGTGAAATTTGAAACAGAGATTTCGGTGGAAGATTATGCTATCTTGTCTCCATCCTCCTCCAAGGGGCACGAGGCCCTACCCCTTCCTTCCCACTAGATTTCCTTTCTCCTAGGTTAGACATAGGGTCCGTTGAGTCTAGAAAAGTAGAGTCTATTAGGTCTAGAGAAGTAGGGTCTTGTTCTAGGTCGTCTAACCCTTCCGAGCCTGAGCCGCGCTCACTTACGCGTCATTCCAAATCCATTCCTGATAAGTTCTTGCAGGATCTTGCTCAGCAATGACATGCTCTTTTGAAGTGTCTGGAGTTCATAGCTACGGTGATTGTGATAGAAGATGATGACGAATCAGAAGGGGTGTGGAGCGACGATGGATTAGGTGTGTATGAAGTCCTGGATGAAAAAGACCCAGTTGATGAAGAGGATAGCAACGTAGATGACACCGCCGATCTGTATGCGCAAGAATTAAAAAGATTCGACGAGCCATCGTCGACGGTGGATGAACCTACAAAGGAAATAAATCATGGAACCAAAGAAGACCCAAGGGCCATTATCATTGCCGCTAATCACCCTTCGCAAGTAGAAGAAGATTTAATCAAGGTTCTAAGGGAGTACAGCGATTCTTTTTCCTGGTCTTATGAGGACATGTCGGGTCTTCACCCCTCATTTGTCACGCCCCAACGTGGAATATCGGGACTGGCAGTAGAAAATGCGAATAATGATAACATGCTAAGCTAAGAATTTAAATAATGTCATGAACAGAAATAACTCCAAAGCTATTACAATAGCCATCAAACCGACTTAAACATAATCAAGCATAACCACTACTTGACTCTGTTACAATAACTAACACAAGCTCTAAGGCATAGCTAGATGTAAAATAACTATAACAATCTCAACATATCTACTAGCTGATACACTCCAAGTCATCACTCTGGCCCATTCCCATCCATCTGTGAATCTTCACCTAAGCTTCTGGAAAGGGGGGAAGCAACTATATGAGTGAATGCTCAGTAGGTAACAACAGGCAACGGTAAGTAACTAACCAATTAATTACATGTTTACATGAAACCGAAAGAAAAGAAATGACGATCGAATGAAACAACATAAAAAGAAAGTGCTAAAGAACAAAATGGAATAACAATATGGCAGGATGATATAACTACAAGAATTTAAAGTTTATGAACAATATAAATAATAGAAAATTGTAGGAGATTGGCCAATAAGCAAGAATATAACCAAGTCGAACACGATTCAAGTAAGATATTAAGAGATCATTGTCATAGACATCACCCTAGTCATGCACTCGGTGCAATGCCTCACCATGTCATTACAAACTCCCATGGGCACAAGTACTTTTCGGGCGCTCTCCCCAGGACCAGACCGGGCCCCTATGATGCGTTGGCATTGATTTATTGGATCCAACATCCCAAGTTGTCTAGACTTTAATCAAGTTAAAATGACCAATTACAATCAAGTACAAACTTACCTCGGAACATCCCAAGGCTAAGTTGAAGAGATACTATCCAGAATTTCTGTCCAGTAGTTCAAGTTATCAAGAACCATCATGTTCTTGGATTCAAAATCATAAAACACGAAGAAAACTCATCTCTGGGAGATAGGCGGTCACTACTAGGCCGCGCAAGCACTGGGCGATCAATTATGAGCCGCTCAAGAACTAGGCTGGAGATCAGCCTCCACGAGGTCAAGGTTGAACGGACGATTAAGGTCCGCTCAGAAGTTGGACGATAATTACTAGGCCATGCAAGTCTGCTGAACGGGCACTACTGGACTACGCAAGATACAGACGGTCAAAAATAAGCCGCACAGGGCCAGAAGGTAAGAACAAGATATACGGGTAACATTGGACCGCTCAATGGAAGGACGGTCCAATATGGGCTGCCTATAATATGGATGGTCCAATATAGTCTGCGCAACACAGGGCCTATCAATAAGTTGGAAATTCGCCCAAGTGGGCTCTCGGCTACCATAGATAGGGTAGAACTGAACCAGAGTCCATCCCACTGTCTGTTGGTCAGCCTAGAGCTTACTGGGATGATCAATTCGGGGTTTGGTCGAAGATGGATCAAGGATAAATGACCAAGGTTAATTGGCAATAACCAGAAGCGAACGGTCTCTGGTTGGCCGCTCAATGATATAGGCGGTCCACTTATGGCCGCGCAACGATATAGGCGGTCCACTTATGGCCGCTCAATCTCTGTCAGGTCCGAAGGCCTTATGGAGTTGGGCGGTCAGTAGGGTGCCATTGAGGACGTTGAACGGTTGAAGGCTGGCCGTGCTTAGGTTGAGCAGTCAGGGATCTGCCGCGTGCCTCTGGAGACGTAACAGCAGTAAAACAGTAGAATGGTCAAAATCCGGCTGCTTATAAGGATACGCTGTCTATCTCAAGACCGTCTAAACCAAACAGGGGGTCAGGGAAATGATCAGAGATCGAAGCCTTGGATGGTCTGTAACTGGCCGCCTAGATGGTTGGGTGGTCTATCGAGAGGCCGCGAACCTCAACAGGTCGCTGCCCCTTCTGCCTTGCCCGCCTCCGGCAAGGTTGGCTAGGGTTGGGATAAAACATAAAATTCGCATGATATAAAGCAATATTTTTGGCGCTTTTACTGCCAAACAAAACAGCACGAAAAACTCTACAAGATGCATGAATCAATTTTGTGTTTATAGCCTGAAATTACTACTTAATCGAAAGGGAACAGTTATAACCCTAGATATGACATGCTTCTACTAAAACCAAAAATTCTCACAGAACACTTGATAAAATTTGTGGTTTTCTACATCAATAAATGTTGACACGATGATGCTTCCAACCATATATTATTTGTAGGGTTTGCCTTGCTATCACATACCTGAATCAGATGAAGAAGGACAGAGAAAGAAAACCCAAGGCGCTGGTACACGCAGCCCCTAATCGCTAGAGATCTCCCTCGATCTAGCTCCTCTGCAGCCGCCACTGGTTCTAAACAATTCTAGGGTTAGATAGCTTCATTTTTAGATGTCACACGCCTTCTAGAGGGTTCTATGCATGGAGTATTCATCCACGCAAGTTGGGTTGATGCGAACACCGTCGCAATTATTGACGCGATCCAATCTCCGTGGATTGCATCTCTTAGGGTTAGGGTTTCAGGAGATTAAGAGAGGGAAATGATCCTCTCACCCTGACCTTTCATTTGCCACTGGTTTGGGCTCATTTGATGGAGTATTGGGCTCAAATTTTGCATTTCAAGGTATGGTTAACTAAGTGTTTAATTTCGGCTTAATCCATAAATTCGGCCTATTTATAGATTTTATTTGGGTTGGTCATAGAAGACAAGTTTGTTAAATGTGTTATCCTCTAGAAGAATATAATTTTTTAGGATTTTTATAAAATGGTCTAAATTTAACTTATTCTATTTATTAAGGAATTTCTAATTAGTTTCTTGAAAAATCGGGATATTACACCCTCCCCTACTTAAGGAATTTGGTCCTCCAAATTAAATGCACTTAATAATAAAAAAAGAGAGTGAGACAGCTCACCTAGAATAAGTCAGGGTACTGCATCCGCATAGTATCTATTGACTCCCAAGTAGCTTCTTCAGTTCCACGCCGACTCCACTGTACTTTAACCATCGGTATGGAACAATTCCAGAGTTACTGTTGCTTCCGATCCAGAATCTTGATCGGTCTTTCTTCATAAGTCAGATCTTCCTTCAATTCGAAGTCCATATGCTGAATAATGTGAGTGGGATATACACATATTTCCGTAACATAGACACATGGAAAATATTGTGTACTCCAGATAACTGAGGTGGTAGTGCCAAACGGTAAGCAACCTCCCCCACTCTTTCCAGAATCTCGAATGGACCAATGTATCTTGGACTCAGTTTACCTTGAATACCAAACCTTCGAATCCCTCTCATAGGAGAAACCTTTAGAAACACATGCTCACCAACCTGAAATTCCAAAGCTCTCCTCCTGGTGTCGGCATAACTCTTCTATCTTGATTGTGCTACTTGTAACCGATCTCTGATAATACGGATGTTCTTGGACGATTCAAAAATGAGATCTGGTCCAAGCCATTGCTTCTCACCTACCTCGTCCCAACATAACGGGGATCGACAGCTTCTACCATACAAAGCTTCAAATGGAGCCATCTGAATGCTGGACCGGTAACTGTTGTTGTAGGCAAATTCAACCAATGCCAAGTGATCACTCCAACTACCTTCAAAGTCAATTATGCAGGCTCTAAGCATATCTTCCACTATCTGGTTGGTCCTTTCAGTCTGTCCTTCTGTTTGTGGATGGAAAGTAGTACTGAAATTCAGACGAGTTCCCAAGGACTCTTGCAATCCTTTTCAAAAATGAGAAGTGAACCTGGGGTCTCTATCCGACACAATGCTGACTGGTATACCATGTAGTCTTACCACTTCTTTCATATACAAAGCAGCCAAGACATCAACTGTCCATTTAGACCTAAGAGATAAGAAACGAGCAGATTTTGTCAATCTGTCGACAATCACCCATATTGCATCAAATCCACTACGAGTCCTAGGTAGACCCATAATGAAATCCATGCCAATGCTCTCCCACTTCCATTGGGGTATATCAAGGGGTTTCAATTTCCTTGCTGGTCTGAAATGCTCAGCCTTGACTTGTTGACAAACCAAGCATCTACTTATGAAGTCCACAACTTCCCTTTTCATATTCGGCCACCAAAAAGATCTTTTCAAATCCTTAAACATCTTAGTACCTCCAGGATGAATGGTGTATCTGGATCTATGAGCTTCCTCGAGGATCTTACTCTTTATCTCAGTTACACCAGGTACACAAGTTCTTCCCTGAAATAACAATCTTCCATCATCAGCCATCATGAAGTCAGGTCTGTTACTCAAGCTTCCCTTGATCTCTACCAACTTTGGGTCATCATCTTGCAGAGACTTGATTTCCATCAATAATTCAAGCTTAAGTTGAATCTGAGCAATCATAACCCGATCCTTGTCAACATTAAGATCCAAACTAGCTAACTGCTCCAATAATTTCCATTCTTGTAACATGAGGCTTGACAACTTAGCTATAGGCTTGTGACTTAAGGCATCTGTCACAACATTACCTTTTTCCATGATGATACTCAATGGAGAAATCGAAGTCCTTCAAATACTCTAGCCATCTTCGCTGCCTCATATTGAGTTCCTTCTGAGAAAATAAGTATTTCAAACTCTTGTGATCTAAAAACACCGTAAATGCCTCTCCATACAAGTAGTGCCTTCATATCTTCAAGGCGAACACCACTGCTGCTAGCTCCAAATCATGAACATGATAATTCTCTTTATGCTTCCTCAACTGCCTAGAAGAATAGGCTATCACTTTCCCGTGCTGCATGAGTACACATCCTAAACCAATACCTGAAGCATCAGTGTATACAACAAAACCTCCTTCTCTAGAAGATAAAGCCAAAACAGGTGCAGTAGTCAAACATTCCTTCAAGGTCTGAAAGCTTCGCTCGCAATCTTCTGACCAATCAAATTTGATCTCCTTACGGGTTAATCTTGTCAGAGGTACCATAATTTTGGAGAAATTTTGAATAAACCTTCGGTAGTAACTTGCTAGGCCTAGGAAACTTCTCACTTCAGTCACATTAGTAGGCTTATCCCAATTCTTTACTGCATCTACCTTCGAAGGATCAACAGAAATACCTTCTTTTGTGATGATATGCCCTAGAAAGGACACCTCTTGCATCTAGAAATCACACTTACTAAACTTGGCATATAACTGATGATCTCTCAATAGTTGCAATGCCATCCTCAAATGTTCAACATGATCCTCCTCACTCTTAGAATAAATCAAGATGTCATTAATGAACACCACGACCCATTGATCAAGATAGGGCTGAAACACATCGTTCATCAGCTGCATGAAAGCTACAGGTGCATTCGTTAGCCCAAAAGGCATTACTACAAATTTGAAATACCCATACCTGTTGCGGAAGGCTGTTTTATAGATATCCTCTTCCTTAATTCGTAACTGATGATATCCAGATCGAAGGTCGATCTTAGAAAAATACTGAGCTCCTACTATCTGATCAAATAACTCATCAATCCCTGGCAATGGATATTTATTCTTGATAGTCAATTGGTTCAATTGCCGACAATCAATGCACAACCTCATCGAACCATCCTTCTTCTGGACGAATAATACAGGGGCTCCCTACGGGGAAGTACTTAGACGAATGAACCCTTTCTCAAGGAATTCCATCAACTGTTGCTTTAGTTCCCTTAGCTCCGCGGGAGACATACGATAAGGAGCTTTAGAAATAGGAGTCGCACCAGGAATTAGATCAATAGAAAAGATAACTTCCCTTTCAGGAGGAAGTCCTGGCAGTTCCTCAGGAAAGACATCTGGAAAATCTCGGACGACAGAAAAGTCATCAATCTCAATCTTCTGCTTAGGGATCACATAAACAAAGGCTAGAAAAACCTTACATCCTCTCCTCATCAGCTTATCAGCTCGAAGAGCCGAAATAAGTGGAACAGACTTATGGTGTCTAATTCCTATAAAAGAAAGTCCAGGGTGTCCAGTGAAAGACACAGAACTAGATCTGCATTGAACATTGGCCTCATACTTAGCCAACCAATCTGCTCCTAGGATTACATCATAATCCTTCATGTCCATACAAATTAAATCAGCTGGCAGGTTTTGTTCATTGATCATGACCTTACTGGAAGGATAGAAATACTTAATTACTGATCTGGAACCAATAGGGGTTGAAATCTCTAATGGAGAATTCATCAAAACTGGCTTCACAGCTAAAGACTTCGCAAATCTCCGAGAAATAAAAGAATGAGTGGCACCAGTATCAAAAAGAACAAAAGCTGATTTATCGTGTATAATAAGAGTACCTTCGACGAGTCCACCCTCCTCGGCGGGTCCTGCCTCGTCTTCTTATAGAACCTGGAGCTTGCCTTGCTACTTCTTGATTCCTTGCGGTTTCATTGGGGTAGCTTGCTCAGATAAAAGAGGACACTCGGGAATACGGTGGTCCCTACTGCCACAACGTAAACAGGCGCCCAGCTTGCGCCAGCACTCCTCCATCTTGTGACCTGGACGGTGACAATACTTGCATACGCCCTTGAATGGAACAATAGGGCCAGGCTTCTTGTCTTCATTCTTCGACATCTTGCCCTTCCATGAACCAGACCCACTAATGGGCCTCTTCCCGCCATGACCGGGCTTGATACTCCCTGAACCAGTATGGTGTTGTTATTTCTTAACACTCTTCCCACGGATTCTCTCTGTCATTTCTGAAGTATCTTCCAATACTTGAGCTTTTCTCACCATCTCAGAATAAGTTTGAATTTCCATCGGTGCCAACTGGTTGATATACTGCAGCTTCAGCCCATTAAGAAAGCGCTTAGCCTTCATCTTCTCGGTAGATATCAAGTGAGTTGAATAACGTGATAGTCGAAGGAACTAAGCTTCATATTCAGCTACAGATAGATTTCGTTGCTTCAAAGCAGCAAACTCAGCCGCCTTCTTATCTTGTACTCTATCAAAAAAATATTTACCATTGAAGAATTCCTCGAACTCTTCCCATGTGACTTGTCTATCACCAAGGGTAGCTTTCATTGCGTCCCACCATGTCCTCGCATCACGTTCAAGTTGAAAGGTCAAAAAGAGGACACGTTCTTCATCGCTGCATTGCATCACTTCAAAAATCCACCCTATCTCTTCAAGCCAGTGCTCGGCTTCATCAGGGTCACTCGAGCCACCAAATTGCGGGGGATTCATCCCATAAAAGTTCCGATAAAGGTCGCCAGTGTCATGGTTTGCAGCTCCTCCTTGGGCCACTTGTTGCAAAGCCTGAGTAAGTCCTTGAACAGTACGCTACAAGTTCCTCCATTCCGCGCGTTCTCCTGTCATTGCAAAAGCCTACACGTGGAATAGGTTATGTTAGGTTCAATTAAGAATGGGTAATCGTGCAATTAGATTATTAACTCATCCCCAGTCTTCTACCCAAATCTCACCAGGTTGGGTCCTTAGACTTATAACAAGGTTATAGGTCCTATGATATCACTTAGGATCTTAGAACTTAGAGAACCTAGGAATATTAGAAACCTTAGGCTCTAATACCACCAAATTGTAATGCCTCGACGCAGAATATCAGGAATGGCAGTAGAAAACGCTAGTAATGATAACATGCTAAGCTAAGAATTTACATAACGTCATGAATAGAAATAACTCCAAATCTATTACAATAGCCATCAAACCGACTTAAACATAATCAAGCATAACCTCTACTTGACTCCGTTACAATAACTAACACAAGCTCTAAGGCATAGCTAGATGTAAAACAACTATAACAATCTCAACATATCTACTAGCTGATACACTCCAAGTCATCACTCTGGCCCATTCTCATCCATCCGTGAATCTTCACCTGAGCTACCTGAAAAGGGGGAAAACAACTATATAAGCGAATGCTCTGTAGGTAACAACAGGCAAGTGTAAGTAATTAATCAATTAATTTCATGTTTATATGAAACAGAAAGAAAAAAAATGACGATCGAATGAAACAACATAAAAAGAAAGTGCTAAAGAATGAAATGGAATAACAATATGGCAGCATGATATAACTACAAGAATTTCAAGTTGATGAACAATATAAATAATAGGAAATTGTAGGAGATTGGCCAATAAGCAAGAATATAACCAAGTCGAACACCATTCAAGTAAGAGATTAAGAGATCATTGTCATAGACATCATGCTAGTCATGCACTCGGTGCAATTCCTCACCATGTCATTACAAACTCCTATGGGCACAAGTACTTTTCGGGCGCTCTCCCCAGGACCAGACCGGGGCCCTATGATGCGTTGGCATTGATTTATTGGATCCAAGATCCGAAGTTGTCTAGACTTTAATCAAGTTAAAATGGCTAATTACAATCAAGTACAAACTTACCCCGGAACATCCCAAGGCTAAGTTGAAGAGATACTGTCCAGAATTTCTATCCAAGAGTTCAAGTTATCAAGAACCATCATGTTCTTGGATTCAAAACCATAAAACACGAAGAAAACTCATCTCTGGGAGATAGGCGGTCACTACTAGGCCGCGCAAGCACTGGGTGGTCAATTCTGAGTCGCTTAAGAACTGGGCGGTCAATTCTGAGCCGCTCAAGAACTGGGCTGGAGATCAGCCTCCACGAGGTCAAGGTTGAACGGACGATTAAGGGCCGCTCAGAAGTTGGATGGTAATTACTAGGCCGCGCAAGTCCGTTGAATGGGCACTACTGGACCGCGCAAGATACAGACAGTCAAAAATAAGCCGCACAGGGCCAGAAGGTAAGAACAAGATATACGGGCAAAATTGGGCCGCTCAATGGAAGGATGGTCCAATATGGGCCGCCTGTAATATGGATGGTCCAATATAGTCTGCGCAACATAGGGCCTATCAATAAGTTGGAAATTCGCCCGAGTGGGCTCTCGGCTACCATAGACAGGGTGGAACTGAACCAGAGTCTATCCCACTGTCTGTTGGTCGGCCTAGGGCTTATTGGGGTGATCAATTCGGGGTTTGGTCGAAGATGGATCAAGGATAAATGACCAAGGTTAATTGGCAATAACCAGAAGTGAATGGTCTCTGGTTGGCCGCTCAATGATATAGGCGGTCCACTTATGGCCGCGCAACGATATAGGCGGTCCACTTATGGCCGCTCAATCTCTCTCAGGTCTGAAGGCCTTATTGAGTTGGGCGGTCAGTAGGGTGCCGCTAAGGACGTTGAACGGTTGAAGACTGGCTGCGCTTAGGTTGAGCGGTCATCGATCTGTCGCATGCCTCTGGAGACGTAACCATAGTAAAACAGTAGAACGGTTGAAATCCGGCCTCTTATAAGGATACGCGGTCTGTCTCGAGGCCGCCTAAACCAAACAAGGGGTCAGGGAAACGATCAGAGATTGAAGCCTTAGACGATCCGTAACTGGCCACCTAGATGGTTGGCAGTCTATCGGGAGGCCGCGCAACCTCAACAGGTCGCTGCCCCTTCTGCCTTGCCCGCGTCCGGTGAGGTTGGCTAGTGTCACGCCCCGAGCGCAGAAGGAACCCGGAGACGCGTGACGAGTTTATATCGATCATGTCAATCAGAGCGTTAGTGTATTCGACACAAAGATAGAGCGCTCAAGAGTAAAGATAACCCAATCCTTTATTTCTTCAAAACCTTCATAGTACTTCTATTACAATCCTCTTATTGAAAGTGCTAAGACTCAATAAAATGAAAAACTACAATGATTGACTCGAGAATGTAGAAAAGTCAAGACTGGACAACGCTTGGATAGTTGGAGTAGCTCTAATCACATCACTCTTGACTTTCTCCATCCGAAAGAGTTTCATCCTCGGACTTACCTAAAAAATAAGGGGAAAACATTATGTGAGCGAACTCCCAGTAGGAATTATATCTCAAGAGCTAGCTTGCTTCAAGTAAATTACATGTTACATGAAATGTAATAAGCTATGCATGTTCGCATAAAACGACAATAGAGAACATATAACAAGAGAGAATGAGTGAACTAGCAAGTCTTTTCAAGAACTCATGTCAATATAGCAAGATAATCAAGCACGTATAGTTATCATGTCATGTGATCATGTCATGTTAAGAATTGGCTATTGTTTCAAGCAAGTAAATAATACCCTTTTCGGGTCACGCAGATCATGTCATGTCAAGTCAAGCACGAGAATTGTGGGATGTCTAATCAAGCTAGTCATGCACTTCGGTACAATGCCATACCGTGATCATTACAACTCCCATGGGCACTAGTACTTTCGGGTGCTCCTCCGAGGACCAGATCGGGCCCGATATGCGTCGGCATTCATGTATTTTTGACATCCACTATAGTTATAGCCAATATAGAATTTCAAAGAATACACTTGTAGGAACTTTAAGGTTGATCTTGTGGAATGGAATCACAAGGATTGAACATGATGTGTAAGGACGTACTACGATAGTAACGGTATAACCACGATTCACATTAAAACTAAGTGGAATCTGCTCCCTAACTGGGTGCCATGATATTTAAGAATAAGCGCTCATATAGAGATGGTTGCTCGTTCTTGGACATGATAAGCTAGATAGAATTGAGGTCCACAAGTATGGCACATAATTTACAAGGAACACTAATGGCATGGTTTCCCATTCCATTAATCCCGAATATTCTAATGACATCCAAATAGCATATCATGAGGGCCGATATACCATGTTTCTTTGGAGTGACAAGGCAATCAAGTAGTGTCATAGGTTTTAATGGTACAACCCGCTCGGCTGCCTTGAGGGAATCCAAGGCTAGCGAAGTCTTACGGAGGTCTCTATGATAAAATCACCAATCTGAAGGAACGGAGTGTCCCGCAGAGAATTCATCTATCACCAAGAAATAGTGGGTAATCGATAAAACAACGTGAAACATGGGACTATACTCACGGAATGGAATATAGTGCCTAATTACCAACTGATTGTAGGTTACAGAAAACCATGAAAATCAGAATTGACGCCTTAGGTCATATCTTCATTTAATGAAATGGCACCCTTGTCAGGGTTGTCAGATCAATAATCAACGACTGTTCAATCAGTCATCATATTCAGATTCTATAAATATTAATATCTATAAACATTTTCAAATTTCGATTATTATAAAAATGACGACTTTCATGAAGGCTTCAATTCTGTAAACAGCGCCCTAGTCAGGGGCGTTATATGTCAAATTGATGGCAGGAGATAAGTTGCTAATTCCAATATCTAGGAATATTATAACTATTTCAAAATTTCACTGTTTATTACTAATCGGTGCCCAGGTATAGGGGCGTTCATTCAAATGATGACCTAATCAGGGTCACTAATTCCTTGTCGTATGATTGGCACCAGGCAGGTACAATCACAGACACAAGGTTTTTGGAGTAAGTCTGATCAGGAAACTAACGACATGTACAGGTAGAGAAAAATAACAGGAATTCACTAGTAGGATCATGCATTAGTTTACATATAAGGGTTTACAGTTATTAAATTTTGAACGTGGTGTATTTATTAATTAACTAAACAATTGACGACTTTTTGTATGGTCATTAAATAAAATAGCGCCCTAGCTTGGGTCGCTATTTACTGTAACCGCAGAAATCATAAAACTGATGCTGTCAAACTTTCCGGTTGATAACTACCAATCTATATGCATACAGGGACTTATTATTAACATGGTTTTGCCAGGCACTTGAGAAAACCTACCTTGGGTGATGATTTGGTTGATGATCGATGAAGACAAGTGATGAGATATGCAATATTCCGATACTCTGTTTCCAACAGAGATCTCGGCAGCAGTAGTATGAAGAAGAAGAAGCTTGGATGAACCAACAAGAGAAATAGCTCTTATCAAAGGCAATAGCAGCACCCCTTCTACGGATCTACAGGAAGATTCCGGTCGTAGCAAGATGAAGAGTAGCACGTAACAGCCCCTTTGGAAGAATTGGAGAAGTAGAGGCTTCCCACAGCAAAGGAGTAGCAGCAAGATGAAGAAACTTTGCAGTTTCCTCACGTCGCAGGATGAAGATAGCAAGAGCGTCCTTCGTGCAACAAGGAAGAAGATGAAGAACTGTGATGTTCTTCTCGTAGTAGCAGCAAGACGTCTTTGTTTAACGTGGGTTCAATGGAGAGGATGGTATTTATAGAGAAAAGATTCCTAATGGGTTCTAGGAGTTTGGTTAGGATTAAAACTACCTACGTAGAATCCTTATTAAACTGAGATATCCACGTATTGATCATTCCCAATCAATACTTACCTGGATAACATCCTTGTTCGAACCAAACACCAACAAGTTAGTTTGGAAATGACGCCTAAGGTTGGGACGTTATTTTAAAATGACGCCTCTGTACACAGTCTTCAATTTCTTTATATGACGCATGTCAAGGGGGTGTCAATTATTGAATTAGCACCTGCTTGAACAGTCTTCAATTAAATGACGACTTGCCAGGAAGCGTTATTCTCTTATGACCTATTTGTTATATGTTTTTCTCTTATGACCTATTTGTTATATGTTTTAAGTATATATATGAGTTGGGCTATTATTATTGGGTTGAATCTTTTAATCTATTTAAGATTTTATTCCTTTAATTTATCAGGGTTGCTACACCCTTCCCCACTTAGAAGAATTTGGTCCCCAAATTCAATCACACATATTTACGGAGGGTGCAGGACACATACCTTTAGAATAAATTCGGGAATCACTTCCTCATGGACTCCTCAGTCTCCCATGTGGCTTCGTGCTCTGTGCACTTACTCCATTGCACCTTTAGCATAGGAATTGTTTTGTTCCTTAGAGTACGAACTTCACGATCGATTATCTTCATTGATTTTTGTTCATATGTGAGATTCTTTTGAATCACCAGGTCTCCATGATCGATGATATGTGACGGATCGTACACATACTTCTTCAGCATGGATATGTGGAAAATAGTATGAACATCGGACAATTGAGGAGGCAAAGCGATGTGGTAAGCAACCTTGCCCACTCTTTCTAGTACCTCAAAAGGTCCGATAAACCTTGGTGTAAGCTTGCCCTTAACACCAAATCTCCTTATTCCACGTCCAGGTGATATCTTGAGGAATATGTGATCTCCGACTTGAAATTCAAGATCTCTTATTCTTGTGTTAGCATAAGCCTTCTGTCTAGACTGAGCTACTTGAAGTTTCTCTCTAATCAACTGAATCTTTTTAGTGGTATCCCTTACCATGTCTGGGCCGAATAGTTATTTCTCGCCAACTTCATCCCAGCACAAGGGTGATCGGCAACTCCTTCCGTATAAGGCTTCAAAAGGTGCCATTTGTATACTTGCCTGGTAGCTATTGTTGTATGCAAACTCGACTAATGGTAAGTGTTCATGCCAGCTTCCACCAAAATCGATGATGCAAGCTCTGAGCATATCTTCTACCACCTGATTCGTTCTCTCGGTCTGACCATCCGTTGAGGATGAAAAGTTGTACTAAAGTTAAGTCTCGTCCCCAATGAATGTTGTAGACCCTTCCAAAAGTGAGAAGTAAAATGACGGTCTCGGTCAGACACGATTGAGACAGGTACTCCATGTAACCTGACTATCTCCTTAATGTATAATGTAGTAAGGACGTCAATTGACCATCGGCTCTTGATTGGCAAGAAGTGTGCCGACTTGGTTAATCAGTCTATGATAACCCATATTCCATCATGTCCTCCTCTAGATTTAGACAGAACCATAATGAAGTCCATACCGATATCCTCCCACTTCCACTTGGGAATATCAAGAGGATGTAGCTTACCAGCAGGCTTTTGGTGTTCCGCCTTAACTTGTTGGCATGTGAGACAGCGAGATACGAAGTCTGCTACTTCTCTTTTCATGTTGGGCCACCCAAAGGTCCTTTTCAAATCTTGGTACATTTTGTAGCACCTGGATGAATCGTGTGCCTTGATCTGTGAGCTTCATCTAAGATCTTCTTCTTTAGCTCTGTACAATCTGGGATGCAAGTTCTATCTCTGAATAACATCCTTCCATATGATGCTAATTTGAAATCAGATTGCTCTTCTATCTTACCCTTGATTTCCACTAATATCGGGTCATTATCTTGCAGTCCTTGTATCTCTGAGACTAGATCTGGCTTTATGCTCATAGGAGATAGTGTAACACACTTGTTCTCCTGGTCCATGCTTATGTCAAGTCGAGAGAATTGTTCTAGCAACTTCCACTCCTGAATCACACAATTGGCTAATAGTGCTCTCAGTTTTCGACTGAGGGCATCGGCTACAAGATTACCCTTTCCAGGATGATATTGTATAGTGAAGTCAAAGTCCTTGAGATATTCCAGCCAATGACTCTGTCTCATATTCGATTCCTTTTGAGAAAAGAGATACTTGAGACTCTTCTGATCGGAGTATATAGTGAACTGTACTCCGTACAAGTAATGTCTCCAGATCTTCAATGCAAACACTATCGCAGCCAATTCTAGATCATGTACTGGGTAGTTCTCTTCATGCTTCTTTGGCTGTCGAGATGAGTAAGCTAGGACTCTCCATTGTTGCATTAAGACACATCCGAGGCCAATGCCAGATGCATCGGTGTATACCTCAAATTTCTCGCCTTCAATTGGTAAAGCTAAAACCGGGGCAGTAGTTAGATGATCCTTGATGGCTTGGAAGCTTCTTTCACATTCCTCACTCCATTCATAACGGATCTCCTTGCGTGTTAGTCTAGTGAGTGGTACGGCGATCTTGGAGAAATCCTTGATGAATCGCCGGTAATAGCCCACAAGACCCAAGAAACTACGGATCTCGCTAGCATTGGTCGGTCTTTCCTAATTCTTTACAGCTTCAACCTTCGACAGATCTATGGATAATATGTCCTTTGATATGACATGTCCTAGGACAGACACTTCTTCCAGCCAGAACTCACATTTACTGAGCTTTGCATATAACTGATTTGTCCTCAATATCTGTAATGCAATCCTCAAATGCTCCTCATGTTCTTCCTTGGTCTTTGAATAGATCAATATATCATGAATGAAAACCACTATGAATTGATCTAGATGAGGCCTGAATATACTATTCATCAACTGCATAAAGGCTGTAGGGGCATTTGTTAGTCCAAAAAACATAACAACAAATTCGTAGTGCCCATACCTACTCCTGAACGCGGTCTTATGAATATCCTCATCCTTGATTCTCAGTTGGTGATATCCTGACCTGCGATCAATCTTCGAGAAATACTTGGATCCCGATATTTGATCAAATAACTCATCAATTCTCGACAGTGGATACTTATTCTTGATAATAAGATGATTCAACTATCGATAGTCGATGCATAACCTCATTGATCCATCCTTCTTCTTTACAAATAACACAGGTGCCCCCCATGGGGAAGTACTCGGCCTAATAAATCCTTTCTTAAGAAGCTCCATCAATTATTCTTTTAACTCCTTGAGTTCGACAGTGGACATCCTATATGGTGCCTTAGAAACTGGACCAGCACCAGGGACCAAGTCGATGGTGAAGGCCACTTCTCTTTGTGGGGGTAGCCCAGGCAAATCTTTTGGAAACACGTCTGAAAACTCTTGCACAATAGGGATGTCTTCTAGCTTAGTCTCCTTAGTTTCCTTAATGGTGACAAAAGTAAGGAAAGATATACATCTTTTCCTTATTAGCTTGCTAGCTCGGAGGGCCGAAGTAAGACGTGACTTGCTCCGACTCTTAGGCCTAGTATAGACCAGTTTCGATAATTCCTTGAAAGTAACTTTACTGTTACGGCAATCAATAGTTGCCTGGTACTTGGATAACCAATCAACTCCTACTATGATATCATAGTCCTTCATATCTAGGCATATGAGCTCGATAGGGAGGTTTCTTCCTTTAACCAAGACTTCACAATTTTGGTAATGGTGAGCAATATCGGCCTCGTTTCCAAGAGGAGTTGAGATAACTAATTTTATCCACTCCGGTTCCATAGGTAGCGGGTCAGCAAACTTCTTGGAGACAAAAGAATGTGATGCACTAGTATCAAATAAGACATGTGCAGACTTGGAACAAACTTGCAGCATACCTTCCACTAGTCCACCCTCATCTTGATCTGCCTCCTTAATAGCTTGGAGACGTGCATTCTTCATCACCGGGCATTTTTTATCACCGGCTTGATCATTGAGCAACGGGCAGTCGGGAATCTGATGATCACGGCTCCTACAGCGGAGACAAGCTCCAAGTTTCCTCCAACACTCATCAGCCTTATCCCCGGCCTTGTCACAATGTTTACATATCACTTTGGAAGGTGTGGTGGTGATGGAGAAAGGTTTGGTCTTCTTGAACTTTTGCTCTTGGGAGGGAGTTCCACCATTACTTGGTCTCTTCTTGTTGAAATTGGGTTTAAAGAAACCAAAACTACTGACCTGTTCCTACTTATCTTTCCCATGAATCCTATCAGATAGTTCTGTGGCATCTTCTAATAATTGGGCTCGTCGTACCATCTCCGAATAGACTTGTATGTCCATCGGCGCCAGTTGTGTAATATATTGGGGCCTGAGCCCATTAAGAAATCACCTAGCTTTCATCTTCTCGGTACTGACTTGATGTTTAGCATACCGAGACAACCTAGAGAATTGTGCCTCATACTCAGCTACCGACAACGATCGTTGCTTAAGTGCGGCGAACTCGGCAGCTTTCTTCTCCTGAACTCGATCAGAGAAATACTTATTGTTGAAATATTCCATAAATTCTTCCTAAGTAACTTGGCCTTGCTCTAAGGTGGCTTCTACTGACTCCCACCAGCATCGGGCGTCTCTCTCCAGTTGAAATGTGGCTAATAAGACCTTCTCTTGGTCCGTGTAGTGCATAACTTTAAAGATACGTTCAGTCTCTCGGATCTAGTGCTCGACATCATCCGAATCAGTGGATCCTATGAACATAGAAGGGTTCATGTTCTTGAAGCTTCGATGGAGATTTCCTGCTCCACGGTGTACACCTCCTTGTACCACCTGTTGAAGTGCCTGCGTCATGCCTTGAATAGTACGTTGCATGTTACGCCACTTAGCACGTTCGGCAGCCATTGTCCTACAAGGATTTTAAATAACTAATTAATATGAGACTTGACCAAGAGTTTGAATACCTTAGTCACTTTAACCCATGGTTCTACCCAATCTCACCGGTTAAAGGTTTAAACCTATCCTTGGATTTGGGTTTCCTAGGAATTGAATATCCTATGCTCTGATACCATAAAAATTGTCACGGCCCAAGCGCGGAAGGAAACCGGAGATGCGTGACGAGTTTATATCGATCATGTCAATCAGAGCATTAGTGTATTCGACACAAAGACAGAGCACTCAAGAGTAAAGATAACTCAATCCTTTATTTCATCAAAACCTTCAAAGTACTTTTATTACAATCCTCTTAATGAAAGTGCTAAGACTCAATAAAACGAAAAAGTACAATGATTGACTCAAGAATGTAGAAATTTCAAGACTAGACAACGCTTGGATAGTTGGAGTAGCTCTAATCTCACCACTCTTGACTTTCCCCATCCGAAAGAGTTTCGTCCTCGGACTTACCTGAAAAATAAGGGGAAAATACTATGTGAGCAAACGCTCAGTAGGAATTATATCTCAAGAGCTACCTTGCTTCAAGTAAATTACATGTTACATGAAATGCAATAAGCTATGCATGCTCGCATAAAATGACAATAGAGAACGTATAACAAGAGAGAATGAGTGAACTAGCAAGTCTTTTCAAGAACTCATGTCAATATAGCAAGATAATCAAGCACGTATCTCTTTCTGATGATGAATCGGAGGAGCCCAGCCCTAATCGAAGGGGACATTCGATCTGGTATCCAGGGTGGAGGCCCTGGCCTGATCAGAGACCTCTGTCCTTCCCCAGGGAGAGAACCCCATGACTCTTCGACATCCTCGTCGAGAACGGGCAAATCATGCCCCACGACTCGCCTGTTGACTACACCCATTGGGATCGTAGTCACCCCCAATACTGCCCCTTCCACGCCAGGATTTGCCACCCGATCGAGTCCGGTGAGGAAGTCCAGCACCTCATCCAGGAACAGATCCAATGGGAGCAGATCGATGTTGAAGGAAACTCAATGTCGCTCATCAGGCTTCGGCAAGCTGTCGAAGAGACCCTGAGCATCGCCAGGGATGCGCCAGAGCGGCCATGCTCTCCCCAATAAAATGGGCACCGACTGCCTTACCAGCATCCTCCAGAATGGCTTGAGTTTCGGACTGACAACCAAGAGGCACTCAAGCGATTGCGGCGGCGTAGAGAGCGGGATGCCAGTTAGGAGACAGAGTCGACCAACTTCTCGGTCAACGTCATCCATTCCCCTGCTCCTCCGGCCCCTTCGGGCCCTCAGACATCAGCACCCACCTAGCCAACCCCAGCCACTTTGGCCGTGCGGTGGCGGTCCTTGCGGAAGCTAAAGTCTCTCCCTTTCCCCGAAGAAGATACCGCCAGGCTCCTCCAGGTCCTTCTCAGTCGAGAGGATGTTCTAGTGGGTGGGACCACGATGGACACTTCATCTCTCTCTCATCCTCCTCCCGTCCTATCTCCGTCACTGACAGCCGTGGATAGGAAGGGAAAGTAAAAGCAGGATGAGGACCCGCCTCAGCCTCGTCGCATCTCCTTCGCGGATGGACCGTTGGGTCCTCTCCATCTACCTGTTGACACAATCCAAAGTACAAAGAAGACATCTTCGGAGTCTTCAGCGGCTTTTATTCAAGCGGCGGGCCCACCAGTACAAGGCTCAGCCAGTCCGCAGAGTCGGGGTAACTGTGCAGAGTGACAATGTCCTATGACGCCGTCAGTTGTCGCCAGGCCTAGCCCTCAGCATGATCACAAAGGTAAGCCTAAGGAGCAGACGACAAGCATACCTCTCTGTCTGCTCCTTAACAAAAGCCTTCGCCACCATGGCTAAGGCATCAAATTGTGCACACGTCTTCAGACGCCAGCACCAGCCTACCGACTCCTCGTAGGCTCTTGTCGCCATCGCGGCTAAGGCATCAAATCGCACACATGTCTTCGGACGCCCGCACCAGCCTATCGACCCCTCGTAGGCGCCTGTCGACACCGTGGGTAAGGCACCAAACCGCGCATATGTCTCCAGATGCCAATCCCAGCATTCCGGCATACCAGGAATTGCCGCTCGAGGTAATCGAGCAGGCGATCAATGCCACCTTCCAGATACAACAAGCGGAAGGCGCCTAGATCGAAATCCGAGCGAGGAAGAGTCATCAACCTCACCCTGCAAAGATGCCGGCTCGGAGATATCCTCACCAGGATTTATCGACTCCGGCTCCAGCACCTCTCCCTCCTACTCCCTTGTAGGCAGCTATTGCTAAGAGACGAGAGAAAAATAGGAGGAAGAACCTCAGAAGGTGGCTCAAGAAACAAGCTGAACAAGCGGTCGCCCTGCAATCCCCGGCCTAGCCAACACCTCTCCAAAGGCTTTTGCGGCTCATTGATGACCTAGAGGAATACGTTCCTCCTCGTCCTACCAGGGCTCTCCCACTCGACAGCTACATCCCATGGGAAGAAATGTAGAAACGAGCCCACCTCAGAAATTGGGTCCAAGAGATGATCCAAAAGTTCAAGGACGGCGAAAGACTCGTGATCCCGGACGAGCTCTTCTTGTGCTATAAAGATAAGGAGATCACCACATAGCAGTTGAAAGAAATGCGTCGGCGCTGCACCTACAACATGGTGGCCATCCCACCTCCTGACAATATCAACGCTCCTCGGCGAGGCGACTCAGTAGCCTCTCGGACAAGACAAAGAACCACTACTCCTCTTGGGCTACGGCCAGCTCTAGAGCACACAGGTCGCGGCCGAGGTCATGGCCGGGGACGTGGTAGAGGTCGTGGGAGAACTCCCGAGTTACCCCTCTCTCCATCCACCTTCGACCTGGAGCGGATCATCCTCTTTTGAGGAGAGGAACCGACCCCAGACCTAAAAGTAGAAATTCGGGGTGGACCCGATATCTTCGACCCTATCGACATTGACATGGCTACTGTTAGCCTCCCAGCCCCTGCACTAGTACCGACTACTGCAACAGAGCGAGCAGGACCATCTGGCAAGGACGAGCCAGCCCACCAGTCACCCCCAGAAGAGCCATCACTGGCATCCTTGTTCCAAGAGTCCATCGGCGATCAAAGCCAGTCTGATCCCGGTGGTAAGGGCAAGGCAGTGCAACTCCCCGACGGGGAACAGCGCGGTAGCTCGCGGAAGGTTCAGCCTGATATACTACCCTCTCTGGAGGATGCTCGAGCCCGAGCTGACCGGAAGGTCCTCCACTAGATGAAACGCTTCCCGCCAGCATTTCAATTTGGGAAGCCATTGCTTAGAGTAAAGACCTAAGTGAAACCCTTATCAAAATACTCCAAGAGCCGGAATTCTATGAAGCACATGCCATGGAAATGAAGGCGGCTGCCTATGGAGCCTTCTCAGCCACCATCTCCTTCAGGGAGAAAGACATGATGCTATCCCCTCCGTGCCACAACCGTCCTCTCTACATGAAGGGGAAGATCAACGGGCATGATGTGAACCGGATCCTGGTGGATGCTGGTGCCGCAGTCAACATCGTGCCGCTCAAGACATTCAAGTCTTTATATCTGACGCCATACCTCTAGAAGGTTCAGGCGGTTAAGATATTTGACTTTAACCAGAACACCGAGGACATCCTCGGCTAGGTGGATGTCGACCTGGTGCTTGATGATTTCACCTCAAAGGTGACATTCTACATCATCGACTCCAACACATCTTATAAGATGCTACTGGGCAGACCTTGGCTCCATGAAAATTGGGTCATCCCATCGACTCTCCACTAATACATCAAGTATGCCAAGGACAGGGAGCAACATAAGGTCTTTGCAGACCTGTCGCCGTTCACACCGGCAGAATACAACCTAGCCGACGCTGCGCTCTATTTCAAGGGGATTAGTCCATACCTCGTGATTAAGAGAAAAAGCAATAGTTGGCTTTCAGAGGAAGATGGTGATGATCTCTTCTCTGTTGACGAGAAAAAGGCCAAGCTTCATCGGCTACGCCTCGGTTCCAAGTCAACCCCAGCTCACCCGGAGAGGCACCAGATCGACTTCGAGGCTAATCTTATTAGCCGACCTATCGGCAAGAGTATATGCTTGCCACCAGACTGCATCCAATTCCCATGTGCATCCGAGGAGCATAGCATCGAGTCGCTGAAGACATTTATTGTCACCTTCAAGCGACAATGCCGAAACAAAAAGAAGGCTAACAGGGACAAACCCATTGTCTTCTACAAGGGAGACATGGTCCCTCAAGCCCCGCCAGACGATGACTTCGACTGGTCTAGGCAAGCCGACGATACCCCTGAAGCAGTTCAGGTGTGGGGTGACCTGTCGTCGCATATTCAAGAAATGTGTTTGAAGCAACACGTTCCCCTGCGGCAAACTTCTACCAAACAGAGATACTTCCACCGATTGTGGGACCCTTCCCAGGTCGGGGGGCAACCCCCGTCCTTCCATAAGGATACCAAGGGGCTTGGCTACGACCAAGACCTGGACTTCCACGTCCACTACGCAGTTAACGTCATAGGCTTGGCGCAACCAGCCAACGACAGAGTTAGAGTCGAAGCCAAATTCGACAGCTCCGAGGATGAGGAGGAGGAAGTTCTGATCCTGATCTCTGCCAAAGTCGGTACCCCAGCTCAAGCCATCGAGGGACCTTCCTCGCCGCCCTGCCAAGACAAATGGGGAGAAGACGCTTCTCCGGTCTCTCAGCCAGTCGGGGGACCCAGTTCAATAAACCCTCCTGAGGGGGGGGGATATCGCTGGTCCTAGCTGCAGAAGACTATCAGCTTCACCAGGCAACCCCGAGGAGATATCAGCGGCCCCGGTTGACAACTGTTGGCTAGGAGCCGACGGTCCAGATCGATCCCTGGTGGATCCCAGTAACAACCGCTCTCCAGTCCCTTCAACATCAACCGATGACTTCGAAAACCAAGAAATACACGAAGCTGACACCGATGACGAGGATTTCATCGACCTCCATCCCGCTCTTCTCGAGCTGGAGGACGGCGGCCAAGCGACCTTGGATGAGCTCATCGAGATCAATTTGGGCGAGGATGAAGCTCCTCGGCCAACATTTGTCAGTGGTCTTCTTACCGAGGCAGAGAAGTAGGACTACAAGCAACTCCTACTTGAATACAAAGACTACTTCACTTGGACATACAAGGAGATGCCAGGGCCAGACCCCTACATAGCGGAGCACCACCTAGCCATTTCTCCCTCAGTCACTCCGGTCAAGCAACCACAGCGGCGCATGCGCCATGAGCTGGAGCTCCAGGTCTCAGCCGAAGTCCATAAAATGACGGAGGTCGACTTCATCAAGCCGTGCATCTACCCGATCTGGCTCGCCAATATAGTTCCAGTCAAGAAGAAAAATGGTCAAGTCTGCATTTGCGTCGACTTCCGGGACCTCAACAAAGCCTGTCCGATGGATGACTCCCAGTCCCAATTACAAAAATGATGGTCGATATGACCACCGGTCATGAAGCCCTGTCTTTCATGGACGGGTCATCCGGTTATAACCAGATCTGGATGTCCCTCAAAGACAAGAATCATACAGCCTTCAAATCCCCCAAGGGGATTTTCAACTACAAGTGCATGCCCTTCGGCCTGAAGAATGCTGGCGCTACTTACCAAAGGGCCATGACTAAAATATTCGACGAGATGCTACGCAACACCGTCGAATGCTATGTCGACGACCTCGTCATCAAAACTAAAAGATGCAAAGACCATTTGCGCCACCTTCACCAAGTCTTCGAGCGTCTCCGGCAATATGGGCTCAAAATGAACCCCATGAAATGCGCCTTCGGTGTATCCAGCGGCAAATTTCTCGGCTTCATCGTCAGGTACTAAGAAATCGAGGTGGATCCCAGCAAGATCAAAGCAATTCTGGAGCTTCCACCACCCAGCAACATCACTGAACTCAGGTCCTTCAAAGGGAGACTGACCTACATTCGGAGGTTTATCTCTAACCTCTCCGGCCGATGTGCACCATTCAGCAAGCTGATGATGAAAGACGCCCATGGGACTCAGAATGCCAGGCGGCTTTGAAGCAAATCAAGGAGTACATCCTTACTCTCCTAGTCCTGGGGGCACCGATCAAGGGTAAACCCCTCATCCTTTACATTGCCACCATGGATGCTTTGCTGGGAGCTCTGTTGGCGCAAATCAATGAAGAAGGTAAAGAGCAGCCCCTCTATTACCTCAGCCGGAAGCTAATCGGTGTCGAGTACTGCTACTCCCCCATAGAGAAGGTCTGCTTGGCATTGGTGTTCGCAGTTAAGAAGTTGTGGCATTACCTCTTGTCCCATCAAGTGGAGCTTATATCTAAGCACAACCCCCTAAAGCATCTCCTTCGACGACCTATCCTCTCAGGCAGACTAGGAAGGTGGGCTCTCCTGTTGATGGAGTACGACATTACTTATGTCCCCAGAAAAGCAATCATGGGACAGGGCATGGCTGAATTCTTGGCAGCCCATCTAGTGCCAGACGACTCACCCTTCAACTCGGAGCTCTCGGACGAGGAGTCCCTTACTGTTCAATCACAACAACCGGTTGAACAGAGCGGAGATGTCTTGCATTACTGGCAGCAAAGCGCTCTCACAACCACTGTTGTTCAATTACAACCACCAGTTGAACAGAGCGGAGATGTCTTGCATTATTGGCAGCAGAACGCTCGCACAACCAGCGTGCCTTGCTGGGAGCTCTACTTCGACGGTGCTTCCTGAGGGATCACCCGGAGCAACCAAGATCAAGCCACCATGGCAAGTGCCGACATAGTCTTTCTGACTCCTCAGGGCAGAGCTTTGTACAACTCCTGCGACCTCATGAAATCCCTAACCAACAACGAAGCTGAGTATGAAGCTCTACTCATTGGGCTCCAGATGGCTCTCCACATGGGCATCAAATGTCTCACAGCCTACGGGGACTCCCAGCTGATAGTCCGACAGGTCCTCGACCTCTATGACGTGTGTAAGCCAGAGTTGGTTCCATACCACACCATCATCACCAGATTAATCCAGAAATTATATTTCTTCAGAATAGATCATCTCCCCAGGAGTCGCAACGCTCAGGCGGACCCCTCAGCAAAATTGGCCACGGCCATCAAGCTCCCACCCGAAGGCGAGGTCGACATCATCATCAAACACAGAAGGCTAATGCCAAGCTCACTCTAAGGCTACACCGGTCTTAGCATCTATGAGGTCCATGACCTTGACCAGGGCGTGCCTCCAGAAGAGGATGATTGGCGTGCGCCCATCATCAACTTCAAGAAAGGGTGGCTCCCTCCTGACCGAGCTCAAAGAGTCCAGCTACTCCGTCGAGCAACCTCTTACGAGTTAATTAGCGACTCTCTGTATCGGCTTGTCTACAAGAAGGACAAGTCAATCCTCCTGAGATATGTCATCCTTGTCGAGGCTCGAGCCGTCATGCAAGAGGTTCACTCCGAATTGTGTAGTGCGCACCAGGCTGGAGATCGGATGAAGCACAACATCAAGCTTAAAGGCTTCTACTGGCCAACCATGTACGTGGGCTGCATCCAGTATGCCCGTACATGTCACCAATGCCAAGCCTTTGGCCCAGTACAAACATGGCCTCCCAATCCACTGCGTCCCACAGCCCCCACTTGGCCATTTGCTGAGTGGGGCATGGACATCGCGGGGCCTTTCCCGCCATCTTCCAAGGGCCATAAATACATCTTGGCTGCCACTGATTATTTCTCTTGCTGGGTGGAGGCCCTTCCCTTGCGAGAGGTCACCAGCGAAATCGTTGCTAGATTCGTCTGGCACAACATTATATACCGATTCGGTACTCCCAAACGCATAGTGTCCGACAACGGGACACCATTCAAAAATAAGGCTGTATACCAGCTAGCGGCCAAATTTCACATCGACTGGAGAACCTCTTTGGTATACAACCCCTAGGGTAATGGTTTAGAGGAAGCCTTCAACAAAACCCTTTGCAAGCTCCTGGCTAAGATGGTTAGCCATCGGAAGCACGATTGGGGTGAGAAGGTCTTCGAAGCATTATGGGCCTACCGAATGGTCTACAAAACCCCCACGGGGTGCTCGCCATTCTCCCTTGCTTGCGGGATAGAAGCAGTTATCCCCATCAAAGTCAAGTTAGCCTCTCATCGTGTGGCAGTCCACACCGGCCTCACCGACCCTGATGAAGACTGAAGGGGCGTGATCTCGTGCGGCCCCTGAGCTGGGTGGATAATCACCGTATAGTGAACTGCAGAGAAAGGGAAACGGATCAGGGGGCCCAGGGATGGTTCCCTGGGGAAAACCCTCCGATGCTTAAGTCAGTAGAGCAATGGTGGAAGATATGGAGGGAGGTAGAAAGAGGCGCACGAGATCCCCCAACACCAAGGTGGTGAAGTGGTTCCTGCTTAGAGGATTTTAGGCGTGTATTTCCCTTACCTTTCACTAGAGGGAGTCCCTAGTTTATACAGTGTGCTTACCTTATGAGTCTCGTAAGCTGAGGAGTTTCAGGCGGGAGTTACGTCCTCATCGTGGGATCTTTACATCCTCATTGTGGGATCTTCACGTCCTCATAAACTCCTGCTCATAAAGGGCTCTCAACGGCAGCGTGGATAAGCAATCGTTGGTCGGTCTGAGCATAAAGGGTGCCAACCCTGTCCGGGCGATAGGCATAGCTCGGATGAAGTCAGGTCGGAGTGGGAGCAGAGCGCTTGCCTTTATCCCGATGAAGGGATAACTCGGGCCTGGGTCTTCCTCCGTTCTGACCGATGCTCAGGCCTTCCGAGCCTAAGGCCCACCGAGGAAGGATGAGATCCCGAGTTATCTTATTGGGCTTTTTAGCCTAAGTGGGTCCTATGGGGCTATCACTTGGATGAGCTGAGCATCGTTTGGTCCTAACGGACCTGGCTTGGCTGCTCTTAGATGGGCTACAGAAATCCCCCTCTCCACTTGTCCCCCTCCTACTCCCGAGCTTTAGTAAGCTCGGAAGAGTAGCAGTTGGGGTTTTGAACCAGCGTGGCTCAGGTGGGTGGAGAAATGGCGGTGTTAGGAAGCCACATGTCGTGGTCACCTAGGCCCGTAATAATAATGATCCTGACGGATTTGAACTGAAAGGGCCCCCTTTTCTCGGAGGTCGGAACGACGCGCCGCCTCCCGCGTGGGGATATAGGCGTTGGGCGCTTGATGTCATCCCAGATTTCCTCCGTCTTTAGAGTTTTGGCTCTCCTTTGTTCTTTGCTTTTGGGGCTCTTCGATGTGTCGTGAGGATGCGATGGAAGAGCAGAGGCTAGCAGCGGCGTTCGGGGAGTTGGTGGAGATAACTGCGGAGGCAGTCCGGCGGCTTCCTCTTCCCCCAGAATCTTCGGGGTCCCGAGATCGCCTTTCTTCAAGCTCTCCTCCGGATTCCATGGCGGACCAGCGCTCAGACGCTGAGGAGTGGGAGGATGAGCCAGTGGCGAAGGCACCGGTTCCAAACTGCATTGAACTGGGGGAGGCGGATGTGAGAAGGTTGGAGCACCAGTATCGCCTGCCCCACAAGTTCCGCTTTGCCGCAGCTTCCCCACACGAGACGAGCCTGGACTCTCGTACGAGCCACATCTGCACTATTCTTCTGTCATGGAAGGGTGGATTCCGCCTTCCTTTTGAACCTTTCGTTCTTCAGCTTCTCAATTTTTTCTTGTTGGCGCCCATTCATTTTGTAGCCAACTCTTATCTCCTTCTTTCCGCCTTCCGCATTCTCTGCCGCCAGTGTGGGGTTCCTCCTTCCTTGGACCTCTTTCACTATTTCTTTGAGTTGAAAGCGCATCCTTCGGCCGGGAAGGGCTTCTATTTCATCCAGGCGAGGTAGAATAGGAGCTGTATCTCCTTGGCGGCGAAGGATTCTTTGCACAAGGGGTAGAAAACTTAATTCTTCTGGGTGGGGATTTATTCAGTGGAGGAAACCTGGAGGTGTCTTGTAATCCCCAATTTCCACCCAAATATCCCTCCCAGGCAGGATGAGTTCCCACCACATGTGGAGAAATACGTGGCTATCTTGCTGAAGCACCGCCAATCCACCGAAGAGCTGGTTATTCCAGAGAATATCAAGCGGTGTCTTCTTACGTGGCTGCATTTGTCGGGCTCAGATGACACTAGCTAGGTTCTCCTCTGGATGTTGGGATCCTTTTTCTTTTCCTAAATATGTCTTCCCCTTCGTGTAGACACCAGGCGGGAGGCTTTGGAGGAGGCCATATAGGTGATCGAGCGTGGCGATGACTCGGCTGCTGACGAATCGGCTGCTCCCACGGGTCGCTCCCGAGCCAGAGATAAGGGAAAGGGGGCGGCCCAGGGTTAATCCTCCAAGCCACGAGGGTCCAAGCACAAGGACCCTATGGAGGGTATTATTCGGGCCGCTGTGAGGGCCAAGAAGCGGGCCTAGAAGGCCGGGGTCATACCCGCAGTCGGAGGCAACCTTGCTGCGGCTCGCCCCTCCGCCGAGCATGATGGGGCCGACCCTACCGGGCGAGCTCTCCCACCCACCGAGCAAGAGGGGGCCGAGGAGGTTGGGGCTACTCCTGCGGGCAGTGACGATGTGGGCTCGGCCCTTCCTTCGGCCGGAGCTGAGGGGGCCTGGGCTGTTCTCGGGACTGGCAGCGGTGCCAGCCCGGCTCTCCCCTCGGTAGGAGTCGAGGGGGCCGTGGCCGAAGCGGGGGATGCTGGGACCGTGGCCGAGGCTGGCGCTTCGGGTGGTGGTGCAGGTGCCGAGCCGGTCCAGGTTGGGGGGCCGCAAGAGAATCCGATCGAGGCGCGAGAGGCGACCGAGGCTGGGGCTCGGTCTGAGCAACTCAGTGGGGCGTCGGGCGATGGGGGATTCTCTGTTCCGGCGGCCTTGGAGAGGCCTGGTATCTCGGGCCCTCTGCACCAGGTATGCCGCGGTATAGCCGCGAAGGTGAGGGGGGAAGGTAGGAAGTACTCTCCATCCACGGCCCTCGCTGGGGTAATGGAGGGCAGCCTGGCCCTAGCCCAGATGGGGGCTGCTCTGGCAGAAGCGTACGCTCAGTCGGAGTGGGAGTGAGCGAACCTGGCCTGGACCCTTGTTGGGTCGGACAGGAGGTTGGCTCGGCTTGCCGAGGAGCGTGATGCGCTTTGGCGGGAGCTTTCCACAGTCAGGGAGCTGGTGCGGTCGAGCCAGGTGGAGTCCAGGGCGCTAACCGAGCAGCTAGCCAAGGCCCGCGAATCGCTCGAGAGGAAGAACATGCTTCTTGAAGAGGAGCGCCTTGCACTCGTTGAGCTGGATGGTTGGTGGGAGACAGAACGTGCATACCTGGTAGACCGAGCGGAGGAAGCCGAGCGCCTTCGACGGGAGGCCGAGGTCGGTTGGGCCGAGGTGGAGAACTAGGTGGCGGAGGTTGAAGAGCGGACGGCTGAGGCCGAGCGGAAGTCAACTGAGGCGTAGTGGGACAAGGCCGAGCTCGTTGGTAGGGTGGGATCGGTCGGGGCGGAGGCTCTCGAGCAGTACAAAAGCTCAGAGGCCTACCGGGTCGACCTTAAGGAGGCTTCCCTCCCCTACTACGAGTTAGGACTTCACTGGGGCATCTGTAAGGGGTTCAAGCAAGGCTAAGACCGGGCTGTCTCTTATGTAGAGGAGCAGGCATCCGGAGTAGTGGACTTCCCGTCCGGGCAATGCTATGACTCGGACTTGTCATCATCCAGTTCCTCTACTTTGGCACAGGATGAAGAGGATCACGAGGGCTCTTCGCTCGAGGGGTCGCCAACTCCGGATGCCTCGGGAGGGCACGCAATCGAGGCAGTTCCCACGCTGGTGGGGTCAGTGCTAGGGTCGGTCGTCGCCGAAGATGCCGGGGGTAGACCGCTTGAGCCCTCTACTTCCGGGCTTCAAGTTGGGCCGGAGGCCTGATGTATCTGCTTTGCTTCCTCTTTTTGTATGTCTTTTTTTTTCTTTTTGAAGAAGAAACTTCCTCTTTTGTGTAGAAAAAATAGATAAGGCAATAGCGTTATGATGAAGACTTATCTATTCCATATTGCCATTACCGTATTTTGTTCAGCGTATCTGTGGTGGTTGGAAAGAGTCGATACTTTCTGCATGGATCTCGCCTGATGGTTGGGTGAGCGTCTGATAGGGTGTCTTTCCGTTTTCCCATGCTTTGAATGCCTGGCTGCTTCGTGTATCCCGCTGGGGTGAAAAATAAGAAGTTTGAGGTGACCGTTCATAGGGAGAGATCCCTTTGGCGTGTTTTCGAGGAGAGAATCATTTAAGGCAAATAGCCTCCCTTCGCCTATAAAAGGTCTGAAGGGTGTCCCTTCCTCTCCACCGCTTAAGGGTCTCCCTGATAGTCCTTTCTCATTCTTTCTTCACGTAGCGTTGTGCCATTGTATTTGGAGCATGGAAGACGCTCCGGAAGATGAGGCTGTCAACAATGGGGGGCATAGGGTTCTTGCTGCTTCAGGTTTAAAGAGGGTTCGACGGCCGGCGGACAGACTTAAAGAGGGTTCAACGTTTGGAGGGACGTCGTCTTCTCTTTATCAGTTATGGTGGCACTTGCAGGGGGGCTAGATGGTGGACGGAAGGGGGCATCAGACATCCCTACCGCCCGTCCCTTCATGCTCGCTTCATGGAGGGGAGGAGGAAGCCAACTAAGCTCCCTCCTTTCCGAGCTTTTGGTAATGCGAAAGTTCATCATTTAAAACACGCGTATCAATCTTAAAAATTCCAACTCACACTATATGAAAGTAAGACGTAATAAGGTGGCGAGAAGGGTCGAATCCACACGGAAGGAGATATTTTTAGAGTTAACAACCTTGATGTCCTTTAGAAAACACTTGTGATTTTATTTTGCTTAAAGAAAATAGTGGATGGAAATAAATCTATCTAAAGAATATGAGAGGGATTGTGAAGAGAAATTTGAGAAAGGGAGAGAGAAAAGGGAACATAATTTGCCATAATAAATTTTATTGCTAAAGACATGAAAATTAAAATCTATGAAAATTGATATTACAACCAATACAAACTACGAGATAAGTGAAGAAACTAGAGCCATGAGAGGATGATGAATGCCGTCTTCTCCTCCTCGCCGAGCCTTGGAGAGGATCGCTCCGCCTTGAAACAGATCACCGAGGAAAGAGGTGGATGAAGAAGCCATCGTCATCCACGTCACGAGCCTTGGAACGTCACCCGCCTTGATGTGCACGCCGCCATGAAAGGGGAGTTGTGGAGGACAAATTTTGGAGAGAAATATAGAGAGGAATGTGGAAGAGTTTGTGTGGAGATGAAGAAGGAAGAAGGTGAGAGGATAAAATAGTGGGAAAATAAATATAACTCGTAAAAGGAGAAGAATTGGAGGAAGTGATAGAAGAATAAAATTGAGATCTACAAGAGAGAAAGAACTTTAATGAAGAACACATAGAGAAATAAAGAGGGGAATGGCTTCAAAACTGAGGAGTAACAGAAGATAGAATCTCAGATGAACAGTGAAATCACAGGACAGCATGTTGAAAAATGGGAAATAACTTTCAAACTAGAAAGAATTAGAAGATGGCATAAAAGAAGAAGTTGAAGATCTTTTAAAAACAAAGAACTTTTATGAAGAAATCAATAGGAGAAAATGACTAGAAGGGTGAGAAACAAGGGAAAAAATAGAGAGGAACACTGGTTCGCAGATGAACAGGATAGCACAGTGAATAATACGAAATAGCTTGAAAACCAGAAGGAATTAGAAGATGATACAGAAGAAGAAGTTGTGGAGGACATAAAAAATAAAAGAACTTTCATGAAGATAGCAAGAGGAGAAGATGAACTTACGTGAGCGAAACCGGAGACCTAAGGTTGAGAGAGAAAGAGTGAAAGATTATCCAAAAGAAGAACTCCCTTTCTCCTCCTTGTCATGGGCTATTTATAGGAAAAGTTGGGTAGATGGAGGGTGGAGATTGCATCAAATGGAGATAGATGGCTGAGATTTAAGTGGAATATGATGCATGGGGAAGAGAAACAGTAGGTGGGCACCCCCTTTCTTGGACTTTAGGCACCCTATTTTCTAAGGCTCATCATGTCTCTCCTTTATTTCAAACTTTGAATGTCCTTTTCCTCCTTTTCAAACTTAAACTTTGGATTCCTCCTTTTCAAACTTTGAATTCAAAATTTTAAACTTTCTTTTCCCTCCAACCAAAATATTTTGAATTCTTTATTTCACTTGGTCAAAGTGGTGATGACAGTTTTACCCCCAGCTTCTTTTACAATTACCTTCGGTGTCCTGCACACACATAATTACAATTTAGTCCCTAAAAATTACCATAATGTGCACATAAATCTCAAATGCTCATAGTTATGCAATGGAGAATTAATGCTCATGGCCCTCAACTTCAAATTATTAGATAAAATTACAAAATTAATCAATTTACGTGAAAGCTCCAATTTAAATGTGGAGTTGAGGTTAACTATGAAATATGCATAATTGCCTAATTATATGCACATAAAATGGTGTTCATGCGATGAATTATCATAAGAAATGGACACTTATCACACCCCCGAACTTGAATATTGCTAGTCCCTTAGCAATGAAAACATTTATAAAATTAGGACTAGCAAACACTCATGTGTCACATTTCGTGACAAGAACATTATGCATAATGATTTAGACTTTGGAGTATTACAAGTTCAAGTAGAATGTATTCGGTACAAATTTCATCAGTCCATGTGTTTAGACCTTTCCTCAGGATACACTCAAAATTAAATATCTCTTTGTGTATGAGTGATATAACTTGACTAGTGACTACCAAACAGTCTAGATGAATGAGTCTTCTACCTTTTACTTAAAGATGATTTTCAATTCTGCCCACCTCTTGAATTAAGCTTCTTGAATTACAGGTAGCTTCACTCTGCCAGTTCATACTTCTTTTTTTTATTTTTTTATTTTTTTTGACACACGGTGCTGCACATCCCTTCGCCGTTTGACGCGAACCTCAACTCTTGCCTTAGGAGAAGCAGGCCCGGTTACTAAGTTTAGGGGCATTTTTCATGTGTGTTTTTTTTGGCAGGTAGCTTTTTCCTCACGATTACGTTCAACGAATGGGCATAATATTCATCATTACCTAAGTGTCAAGTAAAATTCCCATCATCCTAATGTTTGTCATCCACCGATCTTGTTATTGTGCAATTGTGTGCAAGTTCAATAGAATTTTCAGGTGTATTCTGAGGAAAAGGCTAAAGACATAACCAATTAATTCATCCCTTTAACTTACAACTTTCACGAGTAAGACTCTAAGTCCTATCATTCTAAGAAAAATTTCTCATAATGAAATATGAACATGAAACACTTGTTAGAAGTGTGATGAAATGTTACAATTATTTTGAGAAAATTAGATCTCAAGCTACCCCCCAACTTAGGTGACATTGTCCCTAATGGCATGAATAAGATATAGAAATGAAATAAAGTCATAAAAAGTAGAGGGAAGGATAGATACGACCTAAGAGAGAGATGTCGTCATCAAAGAAATATTGCTCCATGCTCCATGTTCCTTAAACAAAAATAGAAAATCTGTGACAATTTTTTTTTTTTTTGGGAAAAGAGAGAATAATTGGGTTGCCTCCCAAGAAGTGCTAAGTTTAACGTCTTAAGCCAGACGCAATATAGCTCACAATGGGTCACCCAGCTTGAGAGAGTCCTCCTACAACATTGGAAGATTTTCAATGTAAGATTTCAAACGTTGACCATTGACAGTGAAAGTTTGACCAGTTTTAGGATCAAGAATTATTACTGTACCATAGTCAAATATTTTAATTACCACATATGCTCTATCCCATCGAGATTTCAATTTACCGGGGAATAATCGCAGCCTAGAGTTAAAAAGCCAGACCTTTTGGTTGATTTGAAAAGTTTTTCGTGAAATGTATTTATCATGGAATGCTTTAGTCTGGGCTTTATAAATCTTGGCATTTTCATAGGCTTCATTCCTCAACTCCTCCAACTCATTTAGTTGTAGGGCCCTATGAGATCCGGCTTGGGCCAAGTCAAAACTGAACTGCTTAATAGCCCAGTAGGCCCTATGCTCAAGCTCAACGGGTAGGTGACAAGCTTTCCCAAAGATTAACCTATATGGAGACATGCCAATGGGAGTTTTGTATGCTGTCTGATAGGCCCAAAGACTGTCATCCAATCTTTCAGACCAATACTTTCTATCGGGCCTAACAGATTTCTGCAGGATATTTTTGATCTCCCTATTGGATGTCTCCACTTGGCCACTTGTTTGGGGATGGTAGGGGGTGGCAATCTTATGAGTGATCCCATATTTCCCGAGAAGAGCTCGAAATTGGGCATGAGTGAAATGAGAACCTCCATCATTAATGATCGCCCTCGGACACCCGAACCTTAAAAATATATTCTTTCGGAAAAATTTCATGACAACTTTGTGATCATTGATCCGGGTGGCAATGGCTTCAATCCACTTAGACACATAGTCGACCGCTACAAGAATATTTTCATGTCCAAATGAGGGCGGAAAGGGCCCCATAAAATCAATTCCCCAAACATCAAAGATTTCAACCACTAGAATGGGGTTAAGTGGCATCATATCTCGTTTGCTTATGTTCCCCACAACTTGACACCTAAGACAAATCTTGCTAAATTCATAGGCATCTTTGAAGAGAGTGGGCCAGAAAAATCCACTTTGCAACAGTTTGGTAGCTGTTTTCTTTCCCGAGAAATGTCCCCCACAAGCTAGAGTGTGACAAAAGTTCAGAACACTTTGGTGTTCCTCCTCGGGGACACACCTCCTAATTATTTGATCCGAACCAACATGGAATAATTTGGGGTCCTCCCAAAAGTAGTGCTTAACCTTTGAAAAAAATCGATCCTTCTCCTGCCTAGACCACCCTCCTGGAATCTATCTTACCGCCAGGTAATTGACTATGTGAGCGTACCAGGGGGTTGAGTTGTGAGAGATGGAAAGAAATTACTCATCAAGGAAGGAATAACACATAGGGGCACTTTCAGGAATCACAATCCTAGACAAGTGATCAACTACAACATTCTCTAACCCCTTCTTGTCCTTGATCTCAAGATCAAATTCTTGTAGCAAGAGAATCCATCTAATCAAACGGGGTTTAGCATCCTTCTTTGTGAGCAGGTATTTCAATGCAGCGTGATCCGAATAAACAATGACTTTGGCCCCCAAAAGATATGAGTGAAATTTTTCTAGGGCAAATACAACAGCCAGAAGTTCTTTCTCTGTGGTGGTATAATTCAATTGAGCATTGGCGAGGGTGCGACTCGCATAATAAATTACCACAGGTTTCTTATCAATTCTCTGGCCTAAGATAGTTCCTATGGCATAGTCAGATGCATCGCACATGATTTCAAATGGGAGCGACCAATCAGGAGACTGTAGGATTGGGGCTTGAGTGAGGGCCACTTTAAGAGAGTGAAAAGCCTCAAGACAAGACTCATCTAGCTGGAATGGAGTGTCCTTGGCTAGGAGCTTAGTGAGCGGACGGGTAATGGTAGAGAAGTTCTGAATGAATCTTCCATAAAAACCTGCATGGCCAAGAAAAGAGTGGATTTGCTTGACAGACGAAGGGGGAGGAAGATTGGAAATCAGATCAACCTTAGCCTTATCTACCTCTATTCCCCTTTCAGAAATAACATGGCCCAACACAATGCCTTCTCTTACCATAAAGTGACTTTTCTCCCAACTTAACACAAGGTTAGATTTAATGCATCGTGCCAGCACCTTCGGTAAATTCTCCAAACAACAATCAAATGAGTCACCGAAAACTGAGAAGTCATCCATGAAAATTTCCAAAAAATCCCCCACCATTTTAGAAAAGATTGCCATAATACACCGCTGAAAGGTGGTAGGGGCATTACAAAGCCTAAACGGCATTCTTCTAAATGCAAATGTGCCATACGGACACGTGAATGTAGTCTTTTCCTGATCTTCCGTGTAGATAGCAACCTGATTATACCCAGAGTATCCATCCAAAAAGCAAAAATATCTTTGCCCAGTCAATTTTTCCAAAATCTGATCTACAAACAGGAGAGGAAAATGATCTTTCTTTGTCATTGAGTTCAATTTTCTGTAATCAATACAGACTCTCCACCCCGTTTGTAGTCTTATCGGCACCTCTTCACCCTTCTCATTTTGAATCATGGTCAGCCCGAATTTCTTTGGAACAACTTGTGTAGGACTGACCCACTTGCTGTCAGAGATGGGATATATAATTCCGGCATCTAACCACTTCACCACCTCTTGCTTAACCACCTCTTTCATGTTCGGATTCAACCTATGTTGCATCTCCCTACTTGGTTTGGCATTGTCCTCTAAATAGATATGGTGCATACAAACATCCGGACGGATCCCCTTGAGATCCGCCACCGACCAACCTATTACCCCCCTATGCTCCTTAAGAACAGTTAAGAGTTGGGATTCCTGAGCAAAAGTGAGATTGGAGGCAATGATGACAGGTAGAGTGTGGTTAGGTCCCAAATATGCATATTTAAGGGAGTTTGGCAGAGGTTTCAATTCAAGAGTAGGCGGATGATCCAGAGATGGAAGAGTAGGTTCGGATGGTAATGGAGGAAGTGACTCTACCCTAGACCAAGGTACATAAGAGAGAGGATAATCCTGAAGCATGCTACCCTCTTCTAGGGTGTCCTCAATATTATCCGGAATCACATCCTCAAATATATCAATGACATTACATTCATCTCCTTGATCCAGATACTGAGAAGCCTTAAAAATATTCAGAGAAACTTTTTCACCTCCAAATGATATATCCATCATTCCTGTGGCACAGTTGATGTTGACCTTAGCAGTTGCTGTTGTGTTCGGTGCAAGTATTCAGAGGGGGGGTGAATGAATATAGCCCTTTAAAAATTCACCCAATTAAAAACCTTCACCCAAAATAAGATTTCGCTCACTTAAAAACTAGAATGCTAACAAGAAAAATTAGAACACTCATCTACTGAACCTATAAGCAAACAGTTGAGTGCCCCTATGCATTCATCTAGCGGAAGCACAAATAGAACAAAACAAACCACAATGCAAGAGGGTTTTTAGGTGGTTCGGTCCAGCAGACCTACATCCACCCCACACTCAACCCGAGTGTGGCTTCCTGTTGACTCACAGCTTGAACAGCTGGGCATCACAGCTTGCCATACATCAGCTGGGCCTTATAGCTTGCCGTCCGCTGAGCATCACAGCTTGCTTCCGCTGGGCAATACATCTTAGCCATCGCTGACTCACAGCTTGAACCCGCTGGGGATTACAGCTTAACCCGTCCGAGACCAAGTCTCGCCAGCTGAGGATTATAGCTTTACCTGTCCAGTGGAGACCTCCACTGCATCCGCTGACTAACAGCTTGAAGAAATGATAAAAGATAAAACAAAAGATAGAAAAAATAGCAATGGAAAGCTAAAATAATGAAGCACAAATATAGCTATCGAAGGAGCAGTTCTGGCTTGGATTTGATCCAAAAGCCAGACAACCTCAACCTCTCTCTTTTTCTCAACTCGAGCTCTCTGTCTCTCTCTTTCTCTTCTTTATCTTCTGCACTTCTTCTCTTTCTCTTCTCTTCTCTCTTCTTTCTTCTTCTGCTCTCTTCACTCTTCTTCTTCTCTTCTGCTAGATTGAAGTCTCTGCACTTCTGCTTTTTCTTTCTCCACTTCAATCACTCTTCATCTGAAGACGAAGACTCATATATATAGCAGCAGCAGTAGCAGCATCTAGGGCGTGTGCTCTCCACATCTCCCGCCCAAAAACCTTGGACCACGTGTCAGTCTCTCAGCCAGCTTCAGCACACGTGTCACAATCCTGTCTGCCCTTCCAGCCTCGGATCGCGTGCCCTTCATTAGCCTCCACGAGCAGAGCACCTGTCAGATAGAGTATCAGAATATCAGGTTAAGTAAAGGGCTCTGTATAGACTTGTAAAGACAATCATGATGTATAGACTTGTAATGTAAAGTGCGTTGTATAGACTTCATGAAGACACTGTGAACTCGAGTGCAGTGTATGGACTTCACTATGCAGACTTGCCAAAGACACGGCTGTACATACTTTGATGTCCAAGGGCAATGCAGACCAATGTACAGACTTTGACGAAGCAAAAGGCTGTATAGACTTGGAGACCCAAAGCATAAGACGCTAACTGAGACGGACAATGTACAGACTTGCTGTAATAGTCTGATGTATAGACTTTGAGATCATTCAATCAGCCAATGTGTAAGACATCACGATGTATAGACTTTTTATATGAAGGGCTGTACATACTTGATATAAGACGCAGAATGAGACGTTGAAGTCTGTATAGACTTTGAGAAGCAACGTAGGTAAAAACCCAATGTATAGACTTGTCCTTCGAGCATGCTACAGTGCAATGTCTAGACTTGCTATATGCATGAGACGCTGAGGAAGACGGTGGACTGTATAGACTTCTAAATGCTGATGGACACTATACGGACTTGGCATAAGACGCAAAGGAAGACGGTCCAATGTATAGACTTACAATGCCTTCGACAAAAGCATGCAACAGTGCAATGTATGTACTTGCATGAGATGGTCAGTGTATACACTTAGCCAAAGCAATGCACTGTGAATGTATGGACTTTACGAAATGCATGCTACAGTGCCCCAATGTGTAGACTTCACGATGTATGGACTTGAGTGTTCGTGTGAGCTGCACTGTATAGGCTTAAATCAAGCACACTCAAGCAATCTCCACGGAATATATCAGTTATATACATGCATTCTCCACAGAACATAATGCGTGATATGCATTCAAATCAACATGCCATCATCATATGAAAACATAATATCATAATGCACTCACTGTGTTGAAATCAAGCACAACCAATATATCAGTCATACACATGCATTCTCCACAGAACATAATGAGTGATATGCATTCAAATCAACATGCCATCATCATATAAAAACATAATATCATAATGCACTCACTGTGTTGCAATCATCAAAACAAAACAGCATTACTATCATCAAATCAACATAGCACATGCTTGTGCCTAAGGGGTACAACATTCTCCCCCTTTTTGATGATGGCAACACAATGTGACAGTGAGTCACACACAAAATTTTCTCCCCCTTTGACATAATCAAAAAGAGAAAAACAGTAAAAACATGAGTGCAAAGTGCACTATGCATGCAAATTCTCGTAGTGCAAAAAAAAAACTCCCCCTGAAGGTATGACTCCCCCTGAATTATTTCTCCCCCTAAATAATTGCTCCCCCTTTGAGAAGGAATATGGACAGATATACAAAGGTAGAGAAGGTAGGAGGGTCACTTGACAACATCTGAATCATTGGTTCAGAGAATAAGCTTGATTATAAACAGTAGTTAAAGAATAAGAATCAGCAACATATAATTTTGACAAAAATTCATGTTTAACAGTGATAAATCTAGAGTAAAACACCTGACCCCTGAAAAAGAGTTTTAGATTCATTTATAGTAATGAATCTAAGGCACATGGTATTAATAGATAAGTTAGAAATAATACCCTTTTGTGATTAAACAAGGAAATTCAAGAAAGGCAACTTGAATATGTATTAATAAAAATAATTTTCACTCATTGACTTTTGATTTTCAAAGGGTTACAGCAGTTTGTATTTCACTTTTGAATTTTCATAAACTGAACTAAGTGAATAGACCTGTGGCATTTATGCTGTTGACATTAGGTGTACACCTTGATTAGAGGCAGGTACCCCTAGTTACTAGGCATAAACTACAAGACCTATTTCAGATCAAGACCTACAAGGAATAGTCTTCACTTTTGACATTAAGGGTATACCTTGATTAGAGGCCAGTACCCTCAGTTACTTGGTGAGGACTCCCCCTATAGATTTGACCCTATGAACAGAGATAGTCTAAAGCACTTCATGACATGTGAATTTTCCTGCTTCTTTGGAGGAGTTCACAGTTTCTCAGTGCAATCAACCATTGCTCTGTCACAATGTTCAGTTCTTTACATTTGTGATCTTATTTACTGCTGCCCTTATTTCTTTTAGAGTGATTGTTTAAAAAACATTACACACTCTTGTTCACCTCTTCTAGACATTTCCAGATTAACACATTCAGGTAAAAAAAACCTTTTCTATTCTTACCATGAAACAAAGATTAAGAGCTATAAAAGTTTTCGTTTATCTCAAATTCTGAAGTACAGACACTTAACTCTTCAATTTATAAAGGTTAAACCTTTAATTCCTTTCAATTTGTAAGAGTGATTCTTATAAGTGAACACTTGCAATAATCACAACTCAATATACTAAACCAGAAATAATTGCTGTTGCTTAGTGAAAATGATGGGAAAAAGATAGCAATAAGCATTATGATCCAATAGCATATGATGTCAAAAGATATGAATCAATTGAATGGGGACAATGAGGAGTAAATAGAATTCAAGAATTGAACTAAACTCACAGCTCCCCCTGACATCATGATGCAAAGATTATGCTATGCACTAGGCTGTTCTACATGCAGACTATGCACCAAGGATACATGAGACAAGTATGCAATCAATTCAAGTTTATGCATCCAAGTCATGAACATTTTTATCCTTTTTCAGATTTTTTAAAATATGATGCAGTGCACTGTTCTACATGAAGACTGGACCCATGGTGCTAGGCGGAGAACCTGGTCTCAAAGACCATCTCACACATGGTAGGAACCTCTGGGCAGATTTCCCTGCCTTTTAGTAACTTACCATTTTATATACCAGGGTTAATAAGGACAATGCAACATAAAGCAGTCCTACATGCATTGAACATCATCAATGACAGTCATGCAAATGATGTATGCAGACATAAGACACATGCATTGACTGTGTACACTAAGTGAATCATTCACAATCAGCAAGTTATGCATTTAACAACAAGCATGCAATGCATTAACACAAAACACATGCATTGACACAAAGTCTATATAGTGCATCAACTGAATACACTAAAGAAGCATTCAAATTCAGTTCAACATATAGCAAGAGAAGAGCATCAGATATGTAGAATTGAATTCAATAGCTGAGTCTGGAATGCAGACTGATCAGCTAGACATGAAGAGATCATCATAAATCAAGTAGACAGTTCAACAATTTCAGTTAATGAATTTAAAACAAAGTTCATAACTGACCTGAAATATAGAATCCTGGGGTTTTCTGTTGAGTGCCTTGGATCATAAACCCCTTTATTCATCAGCTTCCAAGGCACACCTGCAGCATGTCAATCAATTTGATCTTGCAGGGACCCAAGCAGCCTTGGGTCCTGCATTTACCCGGACAGGTGTTCTAAACACCCCTTTTGCAGCATTATCATCAAATTCCATTAGACAACAATCAGACATAGAATGTCCAAAATTTCCACAGTAATAACATGAAACAACAGATTGTCTGGTCCTATGATGCATATCAGCAGCAGCATGAGACCTATGAAACTTAGCATGAAATGTTCTGTTGTTTACATGGACATTTTGTTTCTTACCAGCAGCATTGGGAGCAGGAAATTTTATAGATTTAAAATTAAATCTACTTCTTTGAGCAAGCCAACAGTCGTTGACTGTGTGGCCATGCCTCCCACATTCGAAGTACCTTGTGTGCTTACCTTTGGAACCAATATTATTTCTATCAAAAGCATCTTTCTTAACATGGAAATTAACAAATTCAGAATTGAATCTCTTTCTCGGATTCTGCCAACATTGAGCAGCAATGTGACCAAACTTCCCACAACAAAAACAATTTAGATTCTTTCTCCTAGAAGCATGATTTCTAGCATGAAATTCTTTAACATCTAGATTACCCTTTTTCTGATCAGACAGAGCTTTTCTAGCATGCTTTCTGTCATCTTGTTTCATCACAAAACACTCACTCATAAAGTGTCCATGCTTACCACAATAATGACAAGAACAGGAACCATTAGATTTCTTTAAAACATGGCACTTATCAGATGAGTTTTTAGCATGCAGATTGTTCCTTTGAGTTTTGGGGGTTTTCTGATCTTTATTTCGTTTTTGAATTTCATGAGCAGTAGCTTCTTTCAATGATTTATTTGAGGGACCAGCTACTTTAGAACTCGGCACAAATGTGGTGTATAGCAGGTTTCTAATACCATTCTTAACTCCAAAGCTACTTTCCACCCTTTCACTTTGACTACTCACTTCATCTTCCAGAAACATTTTCATCTTGCCTTTATCCTTGGCCAACTTAGATGAAGTACTATTCAGCTCAGTCATTTTATTTTCCAAGGAGATTATAAGATTTTCTGAATCAACTTTCTCCTTCTCATAACTAGCCAGTTTTTCTTTTAACAGACAAAGTTCTTTTTCCAAATCAGTAGTGTGTATTACAAAGCTAGTAATTTCTTCGTCACTGCAATTGATATACTCTTTCAAAACAGATTTTTCTTTTTCAATTGTCATCCATCTTTCAGAGAAAACAGTATTCAGAACCATCAACTTTTTATTTTGATCTTTCAAGTAGACATTTTCTTCCTTTAGAGATTTGATTTGTTCCTTTTGAAAACTGTCATCAGAATCAAAATCATTAATCATGTCTTCGAGAATGGCACATGATTTACAAGAATTATCTTCACTGATGAGTTTGTTTCTAAGATCTTCATTCTCAGATTTCAACTTGTTCAACTCATCTTTTTCTTTATTCATGTCAGATTTCAAGTTTTCATTTTCAGCTTTCAGACTTCTAACCTCATGCAACATTTCTTTTCTTATTTTTCTGTTTTCAGATTTTAGTCTATCATATTTATTCAATAAATGCTCATTCAATTCAATCATATTTTCCGGAGAAAAATTATTAGTATCAGAGTTTACCTGTGACGAAGTGTCCTCCTCATAATCTTCGTCTTCTTCTGTTGCCATGAGATAATTCACTTTATCCTGGGTTCTGCTGCTTACTATCATCTCGACCACTTCGGAGGCACTGCAGCAATTAACTACACATGGAAACTTGTTAGTGTTTATAGCCCTTTGAGTTAGCTCCAGGGCCTTCTGATTATCAGAAAATTCTTGTCTGTCTGAAGTTTTCCATAAGGACTCATCCTTTGGAACTTCATAGGAACTGTGTGCAATGACTATCCACAGATCTGGATTAGTTTGCATCACATATTCTCTGAACTGATTAAACCAATTGTAGAAACCCGAACCTTCAAACTTCGGAGGACCAACAGTGAGTTTCATGCTTTAGACAGAATAAGAGTTCTAGGAAGAACACTAATCAAGCACAATGAATCAACTCAAATAACACCAACAACAGATGAGGAAAGCAAAGCACAAGTCAATGAAGCAACACACGATTTCAAAAGACCCACTCTGAAATGCACCAGAAGCTAGTAGGATCCTCTGCAGATTGTTAGATCTGATAGATCAGAGACCCGCTCTGATACCAAGTGTTGGGTTCGGTGCAAGTATTCAGAGGGGGGTGAATGAATATAGCCCTTTAAAAATTCGCCCAATTAAAAACCTTCACCCAAAATAAGATTTCGCTCACTTAAAAACTGGAATGCTAACAAGAAAAATTAGAACACTCATCTACTGAACCTATAAGCAAACAGTTGAGCGCCCCTATGCATTCATCTAGCGGAAGCACAAATAGAATAAAACAAACCACAATGCAAGAGGGTTTTTAGGTGGTTCGGTCCAGCAGACCTACATCCACCCCACACTCAACTCGAGTGTGGCTTCCTGCTAACTCACAGCTTGAACAGCTGGGCATCACAGCTTGCCATACATCAGTTGGGCCTCACAGCTTGCCGTCCGCTGAGCATCATAGCTTGCTTCCACTGGACAATACAGCTTAGCCATCGCTGACTCACAGCTTGAACCCGCTGGGGATTACAGCTTAACCCGTCCGAGACCAAGTCTCGCCAGCTGAGGATTACAACTTTACCGGTCCAGTGGAGACCTCCACTGCATCCGCTGACTAACAGCTTGAAGAAATGAAAAAAGATAAAACAAAAGATAGACAAAATAGCAACGGAAAGCTGAAATAATGAAGCACAAATATAGCTCTCGAAGGAGCAGTTCTGGCTTGGATATGATCCAAAAGCCAGACAACCTGAACCTCTCTCTCCTTCTCAACTCGAGCTCTCTGTCTCTCTCTTTCTCTTCTTTATCTTTTGCTCTTCTTCTCTTTCTCTTCTTTCTTCTTCTGCTCTCTTCACTCTTCTTCTTCTCTTCTACTGGATCGAAGTCTCTGCACTTCTGCTTTTTCTTTCTCCACTTCAATCACTCTTCATCTGAAGACGAAGACTCATATATATATATATATAGCAGCAGCAGCTAGGGCGTGTGCTCTCCACATCTCCCGCCCAAAAACCTTGGACCACGTGTCGGTCTCTCAGCCAGCTTCAGCACACGTGTCACAATCCTGTCTGCCCTTTCAGTCTCAGATCACGTGCCCTTCATTAGCCTCCACGAGCAGAGCACATGTCAGACAGAGTATCAGAATATCAGGTTAAGTGAAGGGCTCTGTATAGACTTGTAAAGATGATCATGATGTATAGACTTGTAATGTAAAGTGCGTTGTATAGACTTCATGAAGACACTGTGAACTCGAGTGCAGTGTATGGACTTCACTATGCAGACTTGCCAAAGACACGGCTGTATAGACTTTGATGTCCAAGGGCAATGCAGACCAATGTAAAGACTTTGGCGAAGCAAAAGGCTGTATAGACTTGGAGACCCAAAGCATAAGACGCTAACTGAGACGGACAATGTACAGACTTGCTGTAATAGTCTGATGTATAGACTTTGAGATCATTCAATCAGCCAATGTGTAAGACATCACGATGTATAGACTTTCTATATGAAGGGCTGTACATACTTGATATAAGACGCAGAATGAGACGTTGAAGTTTGTATAGACTTTGAGAAGCAACGTAGGTACAAACCCAATGTATAGACTTGTCCTTCGAGCATGCTACAGTGCAATATCTAGACTTGCTATATGCATGAGACGCTGAGGAAGATGGTGGACTGTATAGACTTCTAAATGCTGATGGACACTGTACGGACTTGGCATAAGACGCAAAGGAAGACAGTCCAATGTATAGACTTACAATGCCTTCGACAAAAGCATGCAACAGTGCAATGTATATACTTGCATGAGACGGTCAGTGTATACACTTAGCCAAAGCAATGCACTGTGAATGTATGGACTTTACGAAATGCATGCTACAGTGCCCCAATGTGCAGACTTCACGATGTATGGACTTGAGTGTTCGTGTGAGCTGCACTGTATAGGCTTAAATCAAGCACACTCAAGCAATCTCCACGGAATATATCAGTTATATACATGCATTCTCCACAGAGCATAATGAGTGATATGCATTCAAATCAACATGCCATCATCATATAAAAACATAATATCATAATGCACTCACTGTGTTGAAATCAAGTACAACCAATATATCAGTCATACACATGCATTCTCCACAGAACATAATGAGTGATATGCATTCAAATCAACATGCCATCATCATATAAAAACATAATATCATAATACACTCACTGTGTTGCAATCATCAAAACAAAACAGCATTGCTATCATCAAATCAACATAGCACATGCTTGTGCCTAAGGGGCACAACAGTTGCTAGAAAAGGATGTCCCAAAATAATAGGTGTGTGCTTTAAATCCTGAGACGAGGCCATATCAAGGATGAGAAAATTCCTCGGGAAATAACATTAATGCACTTTAACAATAACATCCTCTAACAGACCCTTGGTGTTTTAACCGACCTATCCGCCAATTGGAGGATGATTGAAGTGGGTTTTAACTCCCTTAGATGAAACTGCTCATAGATAAAGGTGGGTAAAAGATTTAGGCTAGCACATAAGTCCAGCAATGCTCGATCAAAAGTGACTCCACCTATATCACATGAGATTAAAGGGGCTCCGGGGTCCTTCAATTTTTTTGGCAAATGATTTATCAAAACAGCACTCACATCCTCAGACAAGCAGATCTTTTGAGTCACCGCCCTTGGCTCCCTCTTTGGAGTACAAAGCTCTTTCAAAAACTTTACATATGCCGGCACATGCTTGATTGCATCCAAGAGTGGAATAGTGATATTCACCTGTTTAAACAATTCCACTAATTCTTCCTGCTGTACCGGTGGTTTATTGTGAGCTTTCGACTTTAGAGAATTGGGAAAAGGGACCTTAGGCACATATTCTTGGGGTCCTTTATCAACTTTCACCTTCCCTTTATCCAACTTCTTCTCTCCATCCTCTAATTTTTTCTTCTCTTGCACAATCACATGCTCCTCATCCTCACTATTACTCTCCTCGTGGGCATCTTAGCCCGAACTACTACCCACATCCTTAGCCTGATAAGGATCATTAGTAATTTTCCCACTCCTAAGGGTAGAGATGGCTTTGGTATTCTCAAACTGAGGACCTAAGGAGGGGGCGGCTGAGGTTGATTGGGCTGATTGGGTTGAGGAAGAATAGGAGCTCTTAGAGGGAAGCCTGGAGGTTGTTGATTGCGGGGGTTGGCAATAGGCTAACTTGGTAATTGGCCCATTTCCCTTCTCATGGTGGCTTCAGCCAATTGGCCCAATTGGGTTTCCAACTTAGAAATAGTTTGTTGTTGGGCATGGAAGGTCTGTTGGAAAGATTGACTTTGGGCTTGCATGGTTTGTTGGAAGGATTGGTTTTGGGCCAGAATTAGTTGTTGTAATTGATGGAATCTATCATCAGTCTAGGAGTCCTGGTGGTGTTGCGGAGGAGGTTGATAGATTTGTTGGGAATTGGAAGATTGCTCGTAATTGGGCTGAGGAGGTTGGTATGGGGCCTGACCCTGGTTGAATCGGGGAAGTGGTTGTTGGGCTTGCGGTCCTCGACCATTAGCATTTCCTTGAAATAGTGGCTGAGCTTGAAATTGGTGTTGGATGGGTGGTTTGTGAGTTTGAGATGCGGAGGGGATGATGGGCTGATTGGGAGCTTGTTGATTTCTCCAATTGAAATTGGGGTGATTCCACCAGCCCGGATTATAGGTGTTAGAAAATGGGTCATAGTTGGGCTTAGAGAATCCCTGGGCTGCTTGGACTTGCTCCTGTATAAAAGGTGGTAACTGGGCTGCTGTTGGGCAATCAGACACATGATGGTCCGGGCTAGCACATAAAGCACACACCTCATGGTGTGTTGGGTCCGGGTATGGGTTGGATGTAGTTGAGATGGTGGTTTCTTGTTTATTTTGGGCCAGGAGCTGGTCTAACTTGTGGGGTAGCATATCAACCTGTTCTAGCTTTTGGGCCATGATCTCCACCTTGTCCAATTTTTGATGGATGAAATTCACATCCACCCTAGCTTCAAGTTCCACCCGATACATCCCGGCCCGTTTAGAGGGCCCAATGGTTCTCTCATATGAGGATAAGGTAGCATGGTTGATTGAATTCTCGCTCAACATTTCAAATAAGGCATAGGCCTCATCCTCACTCTTGCTCATAAAGGCCCCACCACATGATGCATCGACAATCTGCCTAACTTGATCATCTAGGCCCTCATAGAAAGCTTGCACTATTTGACATTTGGAGAGCCCATGATGTGGGCATTTTTTGAGGAGTTCCTTTAATCTCTCCCATGATTCATGTATTTGTTCATTTGGGAGTTGCGCGAATCCTGTGATTGCACGTCTCATGGTGTTGGTTCTACCGATGGGGTAAAACTTCTTAAGGAACTCATGCTGCATATCTGCCCATGTGTCAATAGGTTTCCCTAAGGTCCCTAGCTAGTATTTGGCTTTGTCCTTAAGTGAGAAAGAGAATAAGGTCAGGCGGAGAGCATCATCTGTGAAATTTTGAATTTTCACAGTGGAACAAATTTCTAGAAATTCATGCAGATGTTTATAGGGATCTTAATTAGTCTTCCCATAAAAGGATGGGAGCATCTGAATGGTGCTAGATTTGATCTCATAGTGCAAAGCATGGACATTAGGCAGTTTGATACAAGTGAATGGCTGATAATTCGAAGGAATGAAATAATCCTTCATCTGTTTGGGCACCCCTAATTGGTGTTATTCAGCCATAGGTTGGGTTTGATTTTGAGCCGGATTAAAAATGAATCGCTCAATCTCACTAATAGACTCAACTAAGTCACGGTGTTGAGATCTTCTCCCTTGCATAAACCAAGGTTAAAGATGAGAGATGGGAGAATTTTTTTTATGATGATTTTTATTTTATTTTATTTTATTTTTATTTTTTTTACTCAAACTAGGACGAAGAGAGAGAAGATGATTTTTTTTGTTTTTATTTTTGTTTTTATTTTTTATGCAAACACAAACAAGTTGTCACACAAATTACTTAATGTCCTAGATGTGACTTAGACTTACAAATTGGGTTTCACAAAATGGCTAAAGTGAAACTTAAGTTCACCCTCAATATTTCCACCGGCTAGGTAAGGGGTGGGGTAGTGGGAGGTTCTCCCTACTTTCGTAGGGACCTAATTATGCCAAACCACTAGCCCGCTTAAGGCGTTTGCCGTCCGACCGTCTTGCCTTAGGCACCGGTTTTCATAAGAGAGTAAGCTCAAATAACACAAGAACCACAGTGTGAACTTAGGGCCAATGTCTACTGAATTTTATTTAAGGTCTAGGTGATGCAAAGATGCAAGAGAATTGTGATTTGTGGGCTAAGGAAGGGTGATGAAATCCCCACCTTATCTTGCTTATGGGTGTTGCTCTTAAGATATTTTGAAATGATATGCAACAAAGCAAGTTCAAACAAGGGGTTCTATGCAAGTATGAAAATGCATGAGCATGCTTTTGGAAAAGTTAGAGTACTCACCTTGCCTCCCGCAATCTTCGATAATGTAATTAACAACAATTGGACAATAAAGAGAAAGAGCTTCTATCCTAAATGATACATGACTTAGAACATGAAAGTGTGATTTCTACTCTTAGAATGAGAATTTTTATTAGGTTCAAGTGAAGAGTTTTTTTTTTAATTTAGTGAACCTATCTAACCATAATATGTAAGAACATTAAGGAAACGACACAAAATGAGAGGAATAAGTTTGAAGACTTACTGGATGCGCAATCCCTGGTTCTTCTCTCTCTCTCTCTCTCTCTTTTTGAAATGAAATGACAAAATCAAAAGATGAAAGAAAGAAATACAAACTTACCTCTTTTTTTTGAAATTTTTTAACCTGTAAAAAAAGAAAGAAAAGAGAGCTTTATTAGTACACTATATACACATGGAAAACAAAGTTCTTAAATCAAAAATCATCATTCTTCCCCGGCAACGACGCCAAAAATTGGTAACGCGAAAGTTCATCCTTTAAAACAAGCGTATCAATCTTAAAAATTTCAACTCGCACTATATGAAAGAAAGACGTAATAAGGTGGCGAGAAGGGTCGAATCCACAGGGAAGAAGAGATTTTTAGAGTTAGCAACCTTGAAGTCATTTGGAAAACACTTGTGATTTTGTTTTGCTTAAAGAAAATAGTGAATGGAAATAAATCTATCTAAAGAATATGAGAGGGATTGAGAAGAGAAATTTGAGAAAGGGAGAGAGAAAAGGGAACACAATTTGCCAGAATAAATTTTATTACTAAAGACATAAAAATTACAATCTTTGAAAATTGAGATTACAACCAATACAAACTACGAGATAAGTGAAGAAACTAGAGCCATGAGAGGATGATGAATGACGTCGTCTCCTCCTCCCCGAGCTTTGGAGAGAATCGCTCCGCCTTGAAAGAGATCGCTGAGGAAAGAGGTGGATGAAGAAGCCGTCGTCGTCCACGTCACGAGCCTTGGAACGTCACCCGCCTTGATGTGCACGCCGCCATGAAAGGGGAGTTGTGGAGGACAAACTTTGGAGAGAAATATAGAGAGGAATGTGGAAGAGTTTGTGTGGAGATGAAGAAGGAAGAAGGTGAGAGGGTAAAATAGTGAGAAAATAAATATAACTCGCAAAAGGAGAAGAATTGGAGGAAGTGATAGAAGAAGAAAATCTAGATCTATAAGATAGGAAGAACTTTAATGAAGGACACAGAGAGAAATAAAGAGGGGAAGGGCTTCAACGCTGAGGAGTAACAAATGATAGAATCTTAGATGAACAGTGAAATCACAGGACAGCAAGTTGAAACATGGGAAATAACTTTCAAACTAGAAAGAATTATAAGATGGCATAGAAGAAGAAGTTGAAGATCGTTTAAAAACAAAGAACTTTTATGAAGAAATCAAGAGGAGAAAATGACTAGAAGGGTGAGAAACAAGGGGGAAAATAGATAGGAACACTGGTTCACATATGAACAGGATAGCACAGTGAATAATACGAAATAGCTTGAAAACCAGACAGAATTAAAAGATGATGCAGAAGAAGTTGTAGAGAACATAAAAACAAAGAACTTTTATGAAGACAGTAAGAGGAGAAGATGAACTTACGTGAGTGAAACCGGAGACCTAAGGTTGAGAGAGAAAGAGTGAAAGATTACCCAAAAGAAGAACTCCATTTCTCCTCCTTGTCATGGGCTATTTATAGGAAAAGTTGGGTAGATGGAGGGTGGAGATTGCATCAAAAGGAGATGGATGGCTGAGATTTAAGTGGAATATGATGCATGGAGAAGAGAAAAAGTAGGTGGGCACCCCCTTTCTTGGACTTTAGGTACCCCATTTCCCAAGGCTCATCATGTCTCTCCTTTATTTCAAACTTTGAATGTCATTTTCCTCCTTTTCAAACTTAAACTTTGGATTCCTCCTTTTCAAACTTTGAATTCAAAATTTTGAACTTTCTTTTCCCTGCAACCAAAATATTTTGAATTGTTTATTTGATTTGGTCAAAGTGGTGATGACAGTTTTGCCCCTAGCTTCTTTTACAATTATCTTCGGTGTCCTGCACATACATAATTACAATTTAGTCCATAAAAATTACCATAATGTGCACATAAATCTCAAATGCTCATAGTTATGCAATAGAGAATTAATGCTCATGGCCCTCAACTTCAAATTATTAGATAAAATTACCAAATTAATCAATTTACGTGAAAGCTCCAATTTAAATGCGGAGTTGAGGTTAACTATGAAATATGCATAATTGCCTAATTATATGCACATAAAATGGTGTTCATGTGATGAATTATCATAAGAAATGGACACTTATCAGCTTTCCCCTGCCTCTTCATCCAGCTCTGCTGGTTTCTTTCTCCCCCCCGCAGCCTCTTTTTCCCTCTTTTGCTCTGCTCCTCCTTTATTTCACTCTTCGGAGGGTGCCTGCACTCTCTGTCTTCCAAAGAGTTGGCAGGATGGCGGGGAGGATGCTTTCTTATGCATTCCCTCTCCCCCTTCTCTTCCAAGTTCAACTTGGAAGGTAGCCTTCTCTTTCCTAATCCATCTGTCACCTTTGTCCTGAGCTACCTGAGTCAACTGGGTCGACTACCCTTTATCCGAGCCAGTTTCTACACGAGGCAGAGTCAGTGGCTGGACGCAGGAAGGTCAACCGGGTCAGTCGAGCGATGGGCTCATACAGCTGTGCCAGATGGATTTTTTTCTTTTTTGACATGTATTCTCTTGGCTTCGGCCTTCCTGATGTACAAACGAGTTGTTTGAATAAAAGAAAAGAGCCTTTTGTTTTATCTCATGTCGTTTGCACAATGCTCAGTATTCAGAAGTAGAACTTGCGTAATATAGTTGCGTTCCAAGTTTGAGGGATGAGCTCTCCTTCCATCGTGGATAGACGGTATGCTCCTTTCCCGAGCATCTCGACCACTCGGTAGGGGCCTTCCCAATTAGGGGATAACTTGCCCGCCGCCTCAAGTGGTCGAGAGGCTTCGGCTTTCCTGAGGACGAAGTCTCCCGATTGAAAGTGTCTATCTCAGACTTTGGCATTGTAGTATCGAGTGAGGCGGCGTCAGTATTCCGTTGCTCGGATGCTGGCAATCTCTCGGACTTCATCTGCTAGGTCGAGGTTTTCGAGCAGTTTCTGGTCGTTTGCCTCGGACGAGAAGCAGATGACTCAGAGGGAGGGGTTGCCAATCTCCAACGGGAGCACGGCCTCGGTGCCGTATACTAGCTGAAAGGGGCATTCATTGGTTGCCGTTCTGGGAGTCGTTCTGTGTGACCAAAGTACGTTCGGCAATTCCTCAAGCTAGCTGCCCTTGGATTTGCCGAGCCTAGTCTTGATGCCTTTTAAGATAGTCTTATTGGCATTTTCGACCAGCCCGTTAGCCTGAGGGTGGGCGACTGAGGTGAAGTGATTGCGAATGCCTAGGTCGACACATCTATCTCGAAAATAATGAGAATCAAATTGCTGACCATTATCGCTGACTATCACCCAGGGGATGCCGTAACGACAGATGATCGACTTCCAAACGAAATTCCAGACGACTATCTCGATGATCCTTGCTATGGCTTCGGCCTCGATCCACTTAGTGAAGTAATCAATGGCAACGATAATGAACTTCTTCTAGGCCTGGGCCGTGGGGAATGGTCCGAGGATGTCGATTCTCCAACGAGAGAAAGGATAAGGCTCGACTAGGGTGACGAGCTCCGTTGCTGGCTGATGGACCAAGTGGTAAAATCTCTGGCACCGGTCACAGCGTTGTGTGTAGGCCGAGTAGTCGTGCTGTAGGGTGGGCCACCAATAACCTTGCCGTAGCAAAATCCTGGCGAGTGACCTTCCCCCTAAATGCGCTCCGCACAGACCTTGTTTCGCGACTATTTTTCTTTCTTTCTTTCTTGTTTATTATTTCGCGTGTCGATCAGTCAATTAGCTAACTGGTAACTAACTGGCTGATTAACGATGCGGGCGTGCCAGTCACGTTGGTGACGATCTTATTATGCGCTCATTCTGACCCGTGTCGGGCAAAAGTGAGGTTCGGTCGAGACCAGCAGTCCGCCACACCGTAAAGGCTATGGCGTTAATTACATCCCCCACGAGGAGGGAACACCTTTGATTAATTGCCGAGATAGTGGGCTATCGGAGCAGAATTAAAAAAACTACATGATGACCATGACGAAGGCATGCGGGATACATTTATTTATCATACAAAGGATGCATAGTTCACAGAATTATGGACCCTTGGTACGTGGCGGAGGACGTAGGTCCGAAGACCACCATCGCGCATAGCGGAGATTTCTGGTTGGGCATAACCCGACCTTCTGTCAACGCCATTTGATATACCCGAGGGTCGATGCAGCCATCCACGAGGAACCGTGATATGCGGGGTGTGACGACGATGTTGTAACATAAATTTGGTAGCACGTCCCCTTCCTTTGGACTATGCCAAATTGGAATATTGGACATCTATCCACGGAGAGCCGGAATGGAAACCAAAAGAGGATCAGGCGTAGCCCTGGGCCCGAGAAGGATCAACATATGACGGGACAGTGTCCACCATCGCGTCATTTGTTAATATTCCCCTCTAAGGACCGTTGGAGCACATGCGATGGCAGAACTCCGAGGGTCAGTGGGGTGACAGAAGAAATGTCGGATTCGGTGTAATGTAGGGGTGAAACCCCCCATTAATGTATCTCCCATGGACCTGGGTGAAGAACCATAGTTCCCTCGTGAGACAATGAAGGCTGGCATGAAGGTCGACAGGAGTGGTACATTGAGTTTAGATTGGATTTGGGTTCAATGAAGTTGTTGAGACATCAGATATTTGGGTGGCAACTATTGTTGAAATGAAATGGTATGGATTGGAGCCGGCGCGAAGGCCAAACGGCGTGACGGCAAGCCAAAGGGCTATCGGCGCAATAGGCAACCGGCGTGGCTGGGACGAAGGGGCAATCGGCGCGGTGGGCTTCTCGGCGCGCCCTTCACCCGGCGTGAGATTGGTGCCGGGAGGGGACGGCGCCGGGAGTCATGTGGCGCCGGGAGCCGTTTCTTTGTTGGTTTTCTCAGGTCTTATGAGGATTTCTTCATTTAATGGGGACCTCAGGGTGATGGATGAATGGAAATAGAGGATCAGGGTGGCTTCCTTCACGAGGGGGTCCAAGGAGATCACCAATTACGAGATGTATTCCCTATGATGGCAAGATGTCATGAGATGATGTAGCTCAGGCTCTCGCCGTATTGAGGGGTTAGATACGCAATTCCTGATGAAACATCGTGCCGTGTGGTAGAGTAAAGCTCTGGGTAAAATTTGACAGCATCTCCCCTTACTTTGGGAGTGTGCCAAGAGAATATTATAGGCTATCTACTCACGAGTGCCGGAGTATAAACTGAAATGAGTGCCGGGCGTAGCCCGAGATTCAAAGGGTCCAGATCACATGGTACTTCATCCCTTTGTTATAATATCCCTGATGTAGTCAACGGAGAGCCTGCAATGGTAGGGCTCCGTGGCTCAATGGGTTGTAGAATGTGGGGGAATTCGGCCCCTTTGATATGGCTCCCGTGAGGACAGAGGAAAGGGTGATGCCTCTCCACAGGAAGATAGGGCATTTAAAGCAATGATTGCACGGCCTGATGGCATCGGCGCGAACGTATTAAGATGGCCATCCTTGGCATAGAAGGGATGAAGGTATTGGCGAGAAGAATAATATGGCTTTCGGCGTGAAGGCTTGAAGTTCAATCGGCGCGGCTAGCCCTCGGCGCGAAACGTGCGCCGAGAGGGGCTCACGCCGGGAGGCTTTTTGAAGTGGGGGTTTTAAGGGTTTGTTAAGGGAGAGGCTTTGAGCATTCGAAGCGAGGAGGTTTATTCAGCAACCTGGGTTATTTATTCGGATGATCGCAGAGAGGAGGCTTCGAGGGGGAGACGAACTCTCTTCTGGGGCCTCACTAGGAGCAGAGCCATGAACCAGAACTCCTGAAGATATTCTTCTCCATTCCACATACGAGGAGCCATGAGATAGACTGTCTCAGGCCCTTGAAATGTGGCTAGGGGTAGTGATAAAGAACGATGGCAAAGAAGCCTCAACAGATAGAAGAAATTAAACATAAGACATTTGCAGCTGGCGGTAGCCGTATATAGATTAAAACCTCGGATACAGAGGGAAGCGGAAGAGAACGATCCAGCATATCAGAACTCATCCCATTCTTTTATTAACTACTTCAGCCAAATGGCTCACACATATGCGATTTAAGAGAAAGAAATCTAACCCAAAAGGAAAAGAAATCTGAACTTCATCCCTGCAAACAGGGTTACATTAGCATTCGATGCTACTAGAGCAAAGATGCTCGAAAGTGAAAAACAAAAGAGGAATACTCAGACGGACGGAGAAGAGAGAGAGAGCAAAAAAGCTACAGTTGCACGGCCCTCACACCTGGATTCTCTCCTCGAACCCCTCTCTCTTTCTTCAGCTTCTATGAAGGGCGCTCGAGCTCCCCCCTTTCTTTTGGTGGCTAAGCACCCTCTTCCTTTCTTCTCGAAGGGCTCTCTCTTTTTTTTCTTCGAAGGATCTTCTTCCCTTCTCCTCTCTTCCTCATCTCTTTTTTCTGTTCGAAGGGCCGCCCTCTTATAGAGGCCAGTCCCTCACCCTTTCGGCCTGAGCTTCCCGGCGCGCCAGCATCATCTTCCCAGCGTGGCGGACCTCGGCGCGTCCCATTTCACCTTTGGGTTTGGCCCACTTCCCTGTCATTCGGCCCATTCGACCCAAGATCCACTCAGTGGACTCCTTTTGACAGTGGGACTCTTGGCATGTATAGGTTAAGACTCCATGGGACTGTTTACACCTTGCATTCACAAACATGTGTGAGGCGTTGTACATCCCGCTTCAGGAGTATCAGAGATGTCTGAACATCTGTTTCAACAGGCAGATGGTTGCCTGAATGTTGGTATAGTTTTATCAGTCTGACTATCTGAATGATAGCAGTACTGGACAGCGACCTAGCCAAAGACGGCTTTAGTCGAACAACATGATAGGGGTAGTGGGTTTCTTCTATTGAGACTCTCAGATCTCCCAGGGATGGTACATGAGCTGTGCCCTCGACTGATCTTCAAAACTGTGAATCTGCTATGGTCTCTTCGGGTATATTTTAGGTGTCAACAAATGCCCCCCACCCGTAGGTGGCGTGAGCAAAGCATGAGTGACACGGGATATGCGGGTGTACATCACGTCACACACTGCGCTTCATGGTCTCTTCAGGCCTGCTCCTGTGCATTGGCTATTCTTTTGACTCTGAGTCTTCATTCTGCTTGTGTGATTTCCATGCTTTATAAGCAAATTTGGATGAACACCAGCACTTTTGGTTTGATTCGGTGACAGTATCACCCCTGGTGGGATAATTGGCCCCATGGACGCTTCCGGCACTACCTTCTCGGCGCGGTGGTGGCCTTGGCGTGGGAATTCTTGGTGCGGTGGCGCTCTCGGCGCTGTGACGCTCTCGGCGCGCCTTCTAGTATTTTGACTTTCGGCGCAGAGGCCGTTTCGGCGCGCCTTTTGGCGTGCTCAACCGTCGGCGCGACCCCCATCTCGGCGCACCTTTTGGCTGGGCCGATATAGGCACCGAGAGGGGGAGAGAGAAGCTCATTTCTCACCGAGCTCTCTCTCTCTTCGACCTCTTCTTTTCCCTTTGCTTCTGCGGTCGGCGTGGGGAGCATTCCCTCGACCGTTTTCTTCCTTGGGACTCCATCCCTCTTCATTGCGGAGTCATCCCCTCCTGGTGGGTGCTCTCCCATTTGACTTCTGGGCATACTCCAAATAAGGGGGGATGCTGTCAAAATTTTCTTATGAAATTTTCTTTTCTATGTTGTTCTTCATATCATCTTATTATCTCCTTTTCTTGGTTTTGTGCTTGCAGCTCACTGAAAATGGCTTCTTCTTCTAGCCGTATTGCTTCCGGCACTGTTGATGTTGACTCTTCTCCCCAGGGCAGGGCTTCCGGTCTAGTTGTGACTTGGAGGAATGTCGGACAGCTGGACCGGGGTCTTGGGAGGATCACCATAATCGACGAGTCCTCTGACTCTAAAACAGATACAGTATCCGCCTCTCGCATTGTGACTGTCGAGGGGGGACTGGACTTCAGTCGCGATGACGGCTATCGCCCGGACTTCCCGAAGGACCGTCACCTCGCGCCCTTCATTTGCACCTTCAACGTCTCTGGGAAGAGAGACGTCATGCTAGCTCGGATGGTGGAGCGGGCCATGTTACTGGACCGGGACAGCTTGAAAGGTTCTGTGTATCGTGGCGATACTATCTACCTTCCGGGGGAGCGGCCCTAAGTGGGACGCCGTCTTAGGAGTAACAGAGCTGGAGGCAGAGCAGAAAATGTTAACACGGGCTCCAGAGTTCACACCAGCCAGGTGGGACAACACCGTAGGTCGGGTCAATAGGGAGAAGCTCGGCTACGGTTTATTTTTGGAACCCATCAAGTGGGGCTACAGAGACGAACCATTTGTGCTGACATGCTTGGCTGTTCAGTTCAAATTCTAGTTGGCAGCTGGGTGGTTTGCAGACACGAAGGTGACAGATGCTCATCTCTTCTATGTAGGGGCAGTAGAATTTACAGAATATGTTCTGAAAGAGTATGCACCACTGCTGGTCAGGGCCGGGGTGTACCACAGTGTGTATGCATCTCGTTTCAGGTATCCCGTTTCAAAAGGGCTGTGCTGCGGCATGTTCGAAGTATTTTGCCCGCAGTTCAACACTTTCTATACAGCAGAAGGTGAAACCTCTCTGGATCTTTGGAGCCTATCACAGTTATCGGGTCTGCCAATTGACGGAGAGCCATATGAGGAGGTCTGCATTCATGACTTCATCAAGGATGAAACAGACGACGAAGGCGAATATTACTTCGGCTATTCGTACTGGTACTTGATGAAGGCATACCGCTCCCTCTGCCTGACGCTGAATAGGGGATCCTCGAAGGGATACCAGCCCCTGGAGAAGAGCAGTAAATTGAGAGTCCGAGCGGGACATTGGATTCAGTATTTCTTCGGCGGCCCTTTGAAGTATAGCGAGTTCCCTCACGTAGCTCCTGTTGCGGGTAAGCCTAGCAGGCCACCTAAGTTCAAGTCAGAGCTGCCTGCTTCTCTTCGGGGGATAAGCCGCGGGGGGGCCGAATCCGATGGGGGCGGATCCCCTTACCCATTGTGCTGCCTACCTTACCTTCTGGCTGTGTACTTTTGCCCTCCCGCAGGGGGATGAGACAGTTATTAGGCCGGAGGCAATATACCCGGCTTGTCAGATGGCTTGGGGCATACGGCTTGCAATATGTTCAGCCGCACTGTGCCTGATTTATAAATCCATTGGAGATATTCATAGGCATCGGATCCCCCGCTCTTTTCGAACGGTGGGGCCGTTTCATTTCTTTAATGCCTGGGTGTGCAATTTATTTCCAGAGCTAGCTCCCCGGACTTTGCAGATAATGACATTGTATCCCATAATGCTGGAGTTTGCAAGTGCTGAACCGGGTCCAGTGTCCCAGCAACTCTTCTCCATCCGTGGCCGACTGGCAAGGGTTTCGATGGATTCAGCGGGGACTATCCACTTTTGGAATCTGGCCGCACATTCATCTCCATTAGTGAACCGTCGGTGTGAGTGTAAGCTCGAGGCAGTGGAGACTTTCACACACTTCATTTCGGGCAACACTGTGACCCGGCCAGTCTTGGAGCCCGAACTCATTGACTGGGCTTTATCAATTCGTCCCAATGTTTTAGTATTCAGAAAGGGGGGCGCAGTTTATTTAGAACCCTACTATTCCTTCAGGTTCGGTCGGAATTTCGACTACGATCGGCATATTCCACCCTCGGTCGCCCTGTTCCCTTTGGACAGCAGGTCAAAGCATGGCTCGACCGTTGTGGCCGAAGGTCGCTCCTGGTGGGACTATTTTCACCGCCGGGATGCCAACATTTTCAGAGTGCCGATGCCGAACCGAGTTCCCAGGGTCACTCCAGAGTATGTGAAATGGTGGAATGCTCGCACGAGCTTCTATCGCAATGCCCGAATGACATGTTGGGATGTGGCTGAGCGCACATTTCTGAGCCAGCAGCCTGGGCCCGTTTTTGACATTGACGAAGCTCATTTGAAGAGATTATTTTCCCACCACCCGAAGGAGGCAGAGGCATATATAGCGAGCAGAAAAGCCATCAAGGAGGGAGTAACTGAACCACTGATACCCGTGCTTGCTGACATAAGTGAAGATGCTTTCACGCAGAATTTAGAACATCTATGCCAGATTGGTGGTTCACGCCTGGAGCTTCAGTAGTACCCATTCCCTATTGAGGAGCCGCTCTTCAAAGCAGTTTCATGGAAGTGCGAGGTGCATCGCTTTTGCCCGTGTCGGGCGTTTGTTAATAGAGAGGACAGAACCCCGACATACTATCAACATACGTCTTGGCTGTTCGTCCTGATGAGCATCCATGGACTGACCCTTGAGAGTCCTGTAGCTAGTGTTCTGGACAAGCCTCTATTCGTATCTTTTCATTATGCCGATGTCTGGGGCTTTGACCACCTCGGCTTATATCATTGTATAGCTTCCCACGGGCATGCGGACTTGGCCGACCTGGTTGACAGGTGCAAAAAGATCGGTGACATATGCTGGCTTATTCGGGAGGCTGCCTCCCGAAGTAAGGAGGTGGCTTATCAGTATTGGCCACTCTCATCTTTTTACAAGGGCCGGGCAGGTAAGTGCTCCTCCGTTGACATGTAGATTAGTTTGTTGCTCAGCTCCTTTATTGTAAGACCCCAAATTCTTTAGAAATTTATTTAAAAAGTTATTTGTAATTATTTGGAATTTATTTGAAGTTATTCGAATTAATGAGAATTATCCAAATTAATTAGATTAATTAATTAATTAATAGAATAAGTCATTTTTCTTCTATTTTCTAAAAATCCCCAAAAATCACATCTTGTAGAATTAATTTTGTTTATCAACTTTGTCTTCTACAATTAAGCCTAATAAAATCGTTTATTAAGCCGAATTAGCGAACTAAGTCTTCCGAACTTAATATTTAATTAATTACGGAATAGTAGAAGTGGAATTTTATCTACCATATAAAAATTCATAAAAATAGTAATTAAATAATAGATGCTTCGACTAACAGTTTTATCTTCTTAGAGTAAGCCTAATTAAATCATTATCTAGGCCTAATCAGTGGATTAAACCTGACTTACAACCCACCTAACCCAAATTCGTATTCACTATTCACCCAAACTTTGAACATCAAATTCGAGCTTGTTTCTCAACCAAATGGGGTGATTCCAGAGGCAAATGAAAGGTATTACATAAAGGAACATTTACCCTCAATCAATTTGAGGTAAACTTAGTCCCAAAACGTGCTGCCGACATAGTTTGGTCAAGTCAAGGATTTCGGCACCGTTTCTAAACACGTAGCTTGCAGCAGCGAATACTCCCAATTCAGAAGGCTCCAGAAGCTCTATGAGCTATCAAAATGAAGCCCTACGAGTCTTATTTCATTTGGCTACTGTGGGGTCCGCTGAAATTTCGGATCTGGAGAGATCTAGCTCGATTTGTGGAGGTGGGTCAGTAGGCCGTTGGCTTCCCTTCATCCTTCTTTGATCCATCGATTGAGGTAGGAATTCTCAACCAAATCTTGATCATGAGTATAGAAAATTGTACCTCTCATCGAGCTCTTTCCATTGGTGGCAAAAGCCCCAATTTTCATTAGGTATCCGTGGAGATATCGAGGTTTTAGTGAGGTGCTGTCAAGTTGTTCTTTATTCTAGGTTTCGAGTTCCCTCTTCAATTTGAGGTAGGTTATAACAGCCCAACTTCTAATTAACATACATGTATGTAATCAATAGCATGTTAGCTTTCTTTTGACATCAAAATCCCCAATTTTTATAGATCATGCCTAGAGTATTTCGTGTGTTATTAGAAGCATGCTAGCAATCTAGACTTTTCTTGTGTTCTTCATAGAATAGGTTGTATTTCATTGGATTCCTATCGAAATTCATGATTTAAAATTATGTTTCATGACCCTAGGATGCATATTAAGAACCCTAGAGCATATGGTTAAGATCCCAATACATTTAGACCCCAAATCATGGAGTTTTTCATGTTTTACGGAAGCCCATTCGGGTCTGGAAACCCAGGGGTCGACCCCATGGGTCGACCCATACCACCCAGCAAGCAGAAATTTTCTGCCTTGCATGGGTCGACCCATGGGGTCGACCCACAGCTTCAGGGGTCGACCCATGGGGTCGACCCATCACCAAACTGGCTCCTGGAAGCCCCAGGGGTCGACCCAATGGGTCGACCCATACCTGGAATTTTTCCAGGGGTCAACCCATGCCTTGTAAACCCGTTTTAAAGGATGCTTTGACCCGGGGATCAATCCGGATCATCGGGGAATCAATCCATTCAACCTAATCACATTGAAAACTACATTTTTGAGGAACTAATGACCTATTCATGTACCATTTTTTGTTTCAATTAACATTGGTCCATACATGCAAACTTAGTGTAAAAACACACCGTTTATCATCTTCATTTCAATGCATACAAGATTAAATAGAAACCCACATAATTAGTGGTTAATGGTGTAACTAAATCTCTGTTAATGCATTCTATTTCACTCCTGTGGGAGTTGTTCTTTGCCTTATCATCTTGAATCAGCTTATTGGCAATTGTCTTAATGCAAATGATAATGGTTAATCATGATATCTTAACTTGGTGATTAGGATTAATATGTTGATTAGCTTGATTGATTGCTGCTATTTTACAGTAGCGCAACACGATTAACTCTTGTTGTGACTTGGTTTCGATCTCCTTGATGATTATACTTACCTTGAAATTCTGGAAATGAATCTCTTTCCTACGTGAAGTTGTTATTGCTACTTAGTTTAAACCTTGGAATTCTGGCCATAAACTGTGGAAGTCTAGATTCGTGGGATCTTTGATCCAAAGAAATCAATGCCTGACAAATAATTAAGGGCTCGGTCTGGTCCTGGGAAGAGCGCCCGAACACTACGTGTACCCCCGGGGAGGTGAATGACTAGGTGTGGCATTTGGCACCAGTACTTGACATGTGTTAAATCTAGGACTATCTACTACTCTCTCCACTACTCTCTACATTACTTTCTACTACTTTTCACTTCCACTCTTCACTGTTCTATACTCTACTTGTGGTTACTTTACTTGCTTATTACTTGGACATGGAAATGAAATTACATACGTGCTTGACATGACTTGAATTGTCTTGATATGGCCAACTTTTTATCGTTATCTCCTGTAGTAAATTCTTGTCTTACTATTCTATTCATTATATTTCTTGACCTTGCAAGATCTTTGAATTCTGTTTCGTGATATCACCGTTATCTTTTTATTATTTTTATCATTTGTAGCATGACATTTTAAAATGTAATTAAACTGTTAATCACTTATACCTGTCTGTTATTTCCTACTGAGCATCAGCTCATAGTTGTGTTTTTCCCCCCTTTCCAGGCTTCTCAGGTGACGCGCTTACCGACGGGGAAGGGCAGGAGTGATGTCTTGAGTGTATCAATTCTAGTGTGTTAGCAGTGTGTTTATTGTTAGTTGTGTTTGGAGATCATTTAGTTTCAGTTTGTTGTTGAGTCTTAGTGGTTGTTATTCCATGTTGTATTAAGTTGCCTTTGAGATCATTGTATCAGTTTGGTTGTTTAATGATCATTTAGTATTTCCTTTCCATCTTGAAGCACTTGTGTATCATTTTAGATTTAGTTCCCTCTCTTGCCAGCGTGTCCCTAACTGTACGTCCCGATATTTCCGCCTTGTTCGGGGCGTGACAGTTTAGTTGGTATCAGAGCCTAGGTTTCACATTCCTAGGTTTCTTAAGTTTAAGTTTTCTTGCATTGCATCTCAATAATCGGTATATCAAAAGGTGTTGTCCGAACGTTAGGCTACGCCTATCGGGAAGGTCGCACACTTGCGCGAGTGGTCTTCGGACCGATTACCTCCGCCAGGTACCGAGTTTTTGGTCGTGTCTAGGTGCATTAGATCCCTAACCTTGTAAAAGTCTAGGACCTGACCTGGTAAGAATGGGTAGAACTTGGGTTAAGTTCGTTCGTTAATCATGCTTTATCTATCTTATTGAACCTAAGTAACCTATTTCTCGTGTAGATGGCAGCTGATCGTGCTGAATGGAGGAACCTGCAGCGTACGGTTCAAGGCCTTACTCAGGCCCTTCAGCAAGTAGCTCAGGCAGGAGCGGCACAGCATGGCACCGGTGATCTATACCGGAACTTCCGCGGAATGAACCCGCCTAGATTCGCTGGTTCGACTGACCCTGACCAAGACGAGCACTGGCTAGATGAGATGGGGAGAATCTTTGAAGTTATGCAATGCACCAACCAGGAGCGTGTCCTTTTGTCCACATTTCAATTGGAACATGATGCACGTACTTGGTGGGATTCTATCAAGGCAACTCTCGGTGATCGGCAAGTTATGTGGGAAGAGTTCGAAAAATTCTTCAACAGCAAGTATTTTTCTGATAGAGTGCAAGAGAAGAAAGCGGCAGAGTTCGCGGCCTTGAAACAGCGAGGTTTGTCCGTGGCAGAGTATGAGGCTCAATTTGCACGGCTTTCTCGATATGCTACACATCTCATTTCCACCGAGAAGATGAAGGTGAAGCGCTTTCTCAATGGTTTGAAGCTTCATTATATCAACCAATTGGCACCGATGGAGATTTCCACTTATTCTGAGATGGTAAGGAAAGCGCAAGTTCTAGAGGATACTCTTGAGATGACGAAGAGAATCCGTGGGAAAGGCACCAAGAAAGAATTACCTACGGGTTCCGGGAGTGTCAAACCCGGGTATGCCAAGAAGAGGCCTGTTAGTGGACCTGGTTCGTGGAGCGGGTCCGGATCGTGGAAGGGCAAGATGCCGAGGCATGAAGACAAAAAGCCTGGACCTATTGTTCCATTCAAGGGCGTGTGCAACTATTGTGATCGTCCGGGTCACAAGATAGAGGAGTGTTGGCGCAAGCTAGGCGCCTGTTTGCGATGTGGAAGCAAGGAGCACCGTATCCCCAATTGTCCTCTCATATCGGAGCAAGCTACACCGGCAAAACCTCTAGTCTTCAAGAAATCACAAGGCAAGCTTCAAGCTTTACATGAAAGATGAAACTGGGATTTCTGATGATGGCGGACTCGTCGAAGGTACCCTTACTATATTCGATAAGCCCGCATTTGCTCTCTTTGATACTGGTGCAACACATTCTTTTATTTCACGGAGATTTGCTAAGTCATTAGCTGTGGAACCTGTTTTGATGAATACTCTGTTAGAGATTTCAACCCCTATTGGCACTAGATCAACAATCCAGTATTTCTATCCTTCTAGTAAGGTTATGATTGGTGAACAGAACTTTCCAGCAGATTTGGTCTGCATGGATATGAAGGATTATGATGTAATCCTAGGAGCAGATTGGTTGGCCAAGTATGAGGCCAATGTTCACTGTAGTTCTAGCTCAGTGACTTTTACTGGACATTCTGGTTTATCTTTTACGGGAGTCAAGCACCATAACTCCGTACCGCTCATCTCGGCTCTTCGAGCTGATAAGCTTTTGAGGCATGGGTGTGAGGCTTTTCTAGCCTTTGTTTGTGCTACCCCTGAGCAGCAGATTGAGATCAAGGACATTCCTGTTGTCCAAGATTTTCCTGATGTCTTTCCAGAGGAACTACCAGGACTTCCGCCTGAGCGGGAAGTTATCTTTTCTATTGATCTTATTCCTGGCACAGCTCCTATTTCTAAGGCTCCTTATCGTATGTCTCCTGCGGAACTGAGGGAACTGAAGCAGCAACTGATGGAATTACTTGAGAAGGGTTTTATTCGTCCTAGTACTTCTCCGTGGGGAGCCCCTGTGTTGTTCGTCAGGAAGAAAGATGGTTCGATGAGGTTGTGCATTGATTATCGGCAAATAAACCAGCAGACTGTCAAGAACAAATATCCCTTGCCGAGGATTGACGAGTTATTTGACCAGATAGCGGGAGCTCAATATTTCTCTAAGATCGATCTTCGATCTGGATATCACCAGTTGCGGATTAAGGAAGAGGATATTTATAAAACAGCTTTCCGCAGCAGGTATGGTCATTTTGAATTTGTCGTTATGCCTTTTGGTCTAACGAATGCTCCAGCAGCTTTCATGCAGTTGATGAACGATGCATTTCATCCCTATCTTGATCAATGGGTCGTGGTCTTTATTGATGACATCCTGATTTATTCTAAGAATGAGGAGGAACATGCTGAACATCTGAGAATCACATTGCAATTGTTGAGAGATCATCAACTATATGCTAAGTTCAGTAAGTGTGAGTTCTGGCTACAAGAAGTGTCCTTTCTCGGACATATTATCACCAAGGAAGGTATTTCTGTTGATCCTTCGAAGATTGAGGCAGTGAAGAATTGGGAGCAGCCTACTAGTGCAACTGAAGTTAGAAGTTTCCTAGGCCTGGCAGGCTATTACCGAAGATTTATTCAAGATTTCTCCAAGATTGCAGTACCTATGACAAGATTAACCCGCAAGGAGAATAAGTTTGATTGGTCAGATGATTGTCAGCGAAGCTTTCAGACTCTGAAGGAGTGTTTGACTACTGCACCTGTTTTGGCTTTACCTTCTGGTGAAGGAGGATTTGTTGTTTATACTGATGCTTCAGGTATTGGCTTAGGTTGTGTACTCATGCAGCATGGGAAGGTGATTGCCTATTCCTCTAGGCAGTTGAGGAAGCACGAAGATAATTATCATGTTCATGATTTGGAACTTGCTGCAGTCGTGTTTACTTTGAAGATATGGAGGCATTACTTATATGGAGAAACCTTTACATTATTTTCAGATCATAAGAGTTTGAAGTATTTGTTCTCTCAAAAGGAACTCAACGTGAGACAGCGGAGATGGTTGGAGTACTTGAAAGACTTCGACTTCTCGATTGAGTATCATCCTGGCAAAGGTAATGTTGTGGCAGATGCATTAAGCCGGAAGCCGGTAGCTAGATTGTCAAGTCTCATGTTACAAGAATGGAGATTGTTGGAACAATTGTCTAGTCTGGATCTCAATATTGACAATGATCGGATCTTGATTGCTCAGATTCAACTTAAACCTGAATTATTGATAGAGATCAAGTCCTTGCAAGATAATGATCCCGAGTTGGTAGAGATCAAGGGAAGCTTGAGCAGCAGACTTGACTTCATGTTGGCCGATGATGGTAGATTATTATTTAAAGGCAGAACTTGTGTTCCGGATGAGGCTACAATAAAGAATAAAATTCTTGAGGAAGCTCATAGATCCAGATATACCATTCATCCTGGAGGCACTAAGATGTACCGAGATTTGAAAAGGTCCTTTTGGTGGCCGAATATGAAAAGAGAAGTTGCAGATTTTGTGAGCAGATGTTTGGTATGTCAGCAAGTTAAGGCCGAACATTTCAGACCAGCAGGGAAATTGAAACCACTCGACATACCCCAATGGAAGTGGGAAAGTATTGGCATGGATTTCATTATGGGTCTACCTAGGACTCGTGGTGGATTTGATGCGATATTGGTGATTGTTGATCGTTTGACAAAGTCGGCTCATTTCTTACCAATTAAGTCCAAGTGGACGATTGATGTATTGGCTGCCTTGTATATAAAGGAAGTGGTGAGATTGCATGGTATCCCAGTGAATATAGTATCTGATCGAGACCCCAAATTTACTTCACATTTCTAGAAGGGACTGCAAGAGTCTTTGGGTACTCGTCTGAATTTCAGTACTGCTTTTCATCCACAGACAGATGGACAGACTGAAAGAACCAATCAGATAGTGGAAGATATGCTGCGAGCTTGCATGATTGATTTCGGTGGTAATTGGAGTGAGCATTTGGCATTAATTGAATTTGCTTACAATAACAGCTATCAGTCTAGCATTCAGATGGCTCCTTTTGAAGCACTATATGGTAGAAGTTGTCGTTCCCCGTTGTGTTGGGACGAGGTAGGTGAGAAACAGTGGCTTGGACCAGATCTTGTTTCGGAATCATCACAGAACATCCGTGTTATCCGAGACCGGTTACAAGTAGCCCAGTCAAGACAAAAGAGTTATGCCGACAACAGGAGAAGAGCATTGGAATTTCAGGTTGGCGAGCATGTGTTCTTAAAGGTCTCTCCGACGAGAGGGATCCGAAGATTTGGCATTCATGGCAAGCTGAGTCCGAGGTACATTGGTCCATTCGAGATTCTAGATAGAGTGGGAGAGGTGGCATACAGACTAGCTTTACCACTGCATTTGTCTGGCGTACATAATGTTTTCCATGTGTCTATGTTACGAAAATATGTGTACGATCCCACTCATATCATTCAGCAAGTGGATTTTGAACTGAAGGAAGATCTGACCTATGAGGAAAGACCTGTCAAGATTCTGGACCGGAAGCAACAGCAACTCCGGAACCGTTGGATACCGATGGTCAAGATTCAGTGGAGTCGGCGTGGGACCGAAGAAGCTACATGGGAATCTAAAGAGACTATGCGAAAGCAGTATCCCGATCTATTCTAGGTGAGCGATCTTTTTCTACTCTCAGTTTTAGTGCAGTGAATTTGGAGGACCAAATTCCTTTAAGTAGGGGAGGGTGTAAGACCCCAAATACTTTAAAATTTATTTAGAAAGTTATTTGTAATTATTTGGAATTTATTTGAAGTTATTCGAATTAATGAGAATTATCCAAATTAATTAGATTAATTAATTAATTAATAGAATAAGTCATTTTTCTTCTATTTTCTAAAAATCCTCAAAAATCACATCTTGTAGAATTAATTTTGTTTATCAACTTTGTCTTCTACAATTAAGCCTAATAAAATCGTTTATTAAGCCGAATTAGCGAACTAAGTCTTCCGAACTTAATATTTAATTAATTACGGAATAGTAGAAGTGGAATTTTATCTACCATATAAAAATTTATAAAAATAGTAATTAAATAATAGATGCTTCGACTAACAGTTTTATCTTCTTGGAGTAAGCCTAATTAAATCATTATCTAGGCCTAATCAGTGGATTAAGCCTGACTTACAACCCACCTAACCCAAATTCGTATTCACTATTCACCCAAACTTTGAACATCAAATTCGAGCTTGTTTCTCAACCAAATGGGGTGATTCCAGAGTTAAATGAAAGGTATTACATAAAGGAACATTTACCCTTAATTAATTTGAGGTAAACTTAGTCCCAAAACGTGCTGCCGACATAGTTTGGTCAAGTCAAGGATTTCGGCGCCGTTTCTAAACACGTAGCTTGCAGCAGCGAATACTCCCAATTCAGAAGGCTCCAGAAGCTCTATGAGCTATCAAAATAAAGCCCTACGAGTCTTCTTTCATTTGGCTGCTGTGGGGTTCGCTGAAATTTCGGATCTGGAGAGATCTAGCTCGATTTGTGGAGGTGGGTCAGTAGGCCGTTGGCTTCCCTTCATCCTTCTTTGATCCATCGATTGAGGTAGGAATTCTCAACCAAATCTTGATCATGAGTATAGAAAATTGTACCTCTCATCTAGCTCTTTCCATTGGTGGCAAAAGCCCCAATTTTCATTAGGTATCCGTGGAGATATTGAGATTTTAGTGAGGTGCTGTCAAGTTGTTCTTTATTCTAGGTTTCGAGTTCCCTCTTCAATTTGAGGTAGGTTATAACAGCCCAACTTCTAATTAACATACATAAATGTAATCAATAGTATGTTAGCTTTCTTTTGACATCAAAATCCCCAATTTTTATAGATCATGTGTAGAGTATTTCGTGTGTTATTAGAAGCATGCTAGCAAGCTAGACTTTTCTTGTGTTCTTCATAGAATAGGTTGTATTTCATTGGATTCCTATCTAAATTCATGATTTAAAATTGTGTTTCATGACCCTAGGATGCATATTAAGAACCCTAGAGCATATGGTTAAGATCCCAATACATTTAGACCCCAAATCATGGAGTTTTTCATGTTTTACGGAAGCCCATTCGGGTCTGGAAACCCAGGGGTCGACCCCATGGGTCGACCCATACCACCCAGCAAGCAGAAATTTTCTGCCTTGCATGGGTCGACCCATGGGGTCGACCCACAGCTTCAGGGGTCGACCCATGGGGTCGACCCATCACCAGACTGGCTCCTGGAAGCCCCAGGGGTCGACCCAATGGGTCGACCCATACCTGGAATTTTTCCAGGGGTCGACCCAAAGGGTCGACCCATGCCTTGTAAACCCGTTTTAAAGGATGCTTTGACCCGGGGATCAATCCGGATCATCGGGGAATCAATCCATTCAACCTAATCACATTGAAAACTACATTTTTGAGGAACTAATGACCTATTCATGTACCCTTTTTAGTTTCAATTAACATTGGTCCATACATGCAAACTTAGTGTAAAAACACACCGTTTATCATCTTCATTTCAATGCATATAAGATTAAATAGAAACCCACATAATTAGTGGTTAATGGTGTAACTAAATCTCTGTTAATGCATTCTATTTCACTCCTGTGGGAGTTGTTCTTTGCCTTATCATCTTGAATCAGCTTATTGGCAATTGTCTTAATGCAAATGATAATGGTTAATCATGGTATCTTAACTTGGTGATTAGGATTAATATGTTGATTAGCTTGATTGATTGCTGCTGTTTTACAGTAGCGCAGCACGATTAACTCTTGTTGTGACTTGGTTTCGATCTCCTTGATGATTATACTTACCTTGAAATTCTGGAAATGAATCTCTTTCCTACGTGAAGTTGTTATTGCTACTTAGTTTAAACCTTGGAATTCTGGCCATAAACTGTGGAAGTCTAGATTCGTGGGATCTTTGATCCAAAGAAATCAATGCCTGGCAAACAATTAAGGGCTCGGTCTGGTCCTAGGAAGAGCGCCCGAACACTACGTGTACCCCCGGGGAGGTGAATGACTAGGTGTGGCATTTGGCACCAGTACTTGACATGTGTTAAATCTAGGACTGTCCACTACTCTCTCCACTACTCTCTACATTACTTTCTACTACTTTTCACTTTCCACTCTTCACTGTTCTATACTCTACTTGTGGTTACTTTACTTGCTTATTACTTGGACGTGGAAATGAAATTACATACATGCTTGACATGACTTGAATTGTCTTGATATGGCCAACTTTTTATCGTTATCTCCTATAGTAAATTCTTGTCTTACTATTCTATTCATTATATTTCTTGACCTTGCAAGATCTTTGAATTCTGTTTCGTGATATCACCGTTATCTTTTTATTGTTTTTATCATTTGTAGCATGACATTTTAAAATGTAATTAAACTGTTAATCACTTATACCTGTCTGTTATTTCCTACTGAGCGTCAGCTCATAGTTGTGTTTTTCCCCCCTTTCCAGGCTTCTCAGGTGACGCGCTTACCGACGGGGAAGGGCAGGAGTGATGTCTTGAGTGTATCAGTTCTAGTGTGTTAGCAGTGTGTTTATTGTTAGTTGTGTTTGGAGATCATTTAGTTTCAGTTTGTTGTTGAGTCTTAGTGGTTGTTATTCCATGTTGTATTAAGTTGCCTTTGAGATCATTGTATCAGTTTGGTTGTTTAATGATCATTTAGTATTTCCTTTCCATCTTGTAGCACTTGTGTATCATTTTAGATTTAGTTCCCTCTCTTGCCAGCGTGTCCCTAACTGTACGTCCCGATATTTCCGCCTTGTTCGGGGCGTGACATTTATAATGGCATGTGCTTCATTTGACAGACCATCCGGATATCAAGCAGCAGGGACTTTATAGAAAAATTATCTCTCAAGGGCAGAAATCGAAATATTTTTAGGTTCCTGCACCAGCGCCGACTACTACTCCACTGCCGCCTGGCAAGAAGAGAGCGGCCTCCGCGATGAAGATTGCAATAAACCGAGCGATGAAAGCTCGGAAGACTTCTTCAAAGTGGCCTTCGACTGACGCGGCTAAGACTCCCCTGCCTGAGGTGCCATCATTCGAGCAGTTTGCTGCTCAGAAAGAGGTCAGCCAGCAAGTTGATGAAGGTGACATCATTATCCCTTTGTGGTTCTAAAGCAGTGCTCTTTTCACGACATTTTCATTCTTCTGACGTCTTCTTTGTATAACTTCAGCTCCCGGAGTGGTTGACACCACGGGTGTTGAGGAATCCTTCCTGGAAGCAGGAGAGATAGGGCCTTCCGTCACAGCCACAGCAGGGGCGACTGAGATAGCTGGAGCAGCAGGGAAGAGTCTCCTCGCTGTTGAGGAGGATGTCAGACTTCCTTCTCCCACGCCTGCCGGTGAGGCTGAGGGTGAGCCGAACAACTATAGTTCTTTAGACTCCCTTTTTTATTGAGCTTTCCGTCCTGCCTTATGCACTTGTTTTGTTGTGATGGCAGGAGTGGTCAGAACGGCGGTTAAGGTGCCTATTGTGGAAGCTCCTTCACAGCCCGTGGGACATAAGACTGTGCTGAAGAAGGGTGCTATGCCATTACGGCGTGTACTCACCCGCTCAGCATCCCGTCAGGCGACGGAGGAGGCGGGCCAACCCAAGATCAGCATAGATATTTCTTCGAGTAGCTCTGCCACCCCTTCTGACGAAGAGATTGACCATCATTCTTCAGAAGGTGATGAACAAGTGTCTGCAGTAGACAGCAAAGGGGCAACGGCTCCTTTTACATTGTCAAGCAATGCTTTGATTTTCAGTCCTCCGAGGCTGCCGAGGGCATCATCCGAGGGAGTGTTGCGGGAGGAATTTGCTGGATTGGACGTGGAGGTGGAGATAACCCCTCTTTTTGCTGCTTCATCTGCAGGGTTGGAATCTTCTATTCAGGGGCTTGAAGAGATGGATACTGTCATCATAGTAAATCCTGTCCGCCCCTTTACAGAGCCGCATATCCCCCTCTTTTTTTCTTTGCCACCTTGGTGTTTACATGAATTTTCATTCCAGGAACCCGAAGCCGCTATTCATTCCCTGGCATCGACTTCTGGTACTGTTGTGGTTTCATCAGAGGCCTCGGATCTGCTACCGCCGGCCACCGCATCTCCTTCAGGGACAATCACCCTACTCCGCCACGTGCCGGTGAGGATACATGCGGCTGCTGGGGGATTACCCTCAGAGCCGAGCCAGTCAGGGGAGAGTCTCGCTCTGGCGTTGACGACAGAATTGAGGGCTGAGGCCGACCCGCAAAGGGGGTCTGCTTTGGTATCGGTGGCCATAATGACAACCGTGCTTGATTCTGCAGCTCCATTTGTGCCGGAGACAGAGTTAGAACCTCCGTCCCTCCTAGGCTCTATGGAAGGAAGCCCTGACAGGAGTCTGACGGAGCAGGAACATGCTGCCGTGGTATCTGCTTCTTCGGCTTTGGTGGCCATTCCATCTTCCTCTTCCGAGCCGAATACCGGCTTATGGGCTTCTATAGACGGGGAAGTGACTTTCGAGGTGCCTCCGGCAGCTTCCCTGGGCATTACCTCATCGGAGGAATTTGTCTGGCAGCATCTAGAGATGTTGCGTCAGGTTGTGGAATCTCAGCCGACACTATCTTACTCCCAGTTGAAGGAGGTAGCTGTGTGACTGACGATCGGACTGCAGGCATTAGGCTGCCCTTTAGACATCTGGGCCCAGCGGGTGCTTTTCCTGCTGAAATTTGTGAACCGCCGGGATTTTCTTGAGAAGATGATGGGCGACGGGCTGGCGGCCCTCAAGCTACAGAAAGCTAACTGTCAGGCGGAGCTGACGTCTCTGACCTCTGATCTTCAGGAGAGCAGGGCTCAGGTTGAGGCTTCCGTAACCCAGGCACATATTCTACGTAGCCGACGGGAAGACCTCCGTGCTGAATTGGCTACCGTAGAGGCTGAGATACCGCGGCTGGAGGCTGCGGAAGTCCAAGGCATCGAGAGAACTTCTTTGCTGGAGGGCCGAGTTGTGTCTTTGGAGACTGAGGTGACTCGGGTTCAGGAAGAGGAAATGCAGCTCCATGAACTGGGGGCGGCTCCTCATGTTGGGCTTATTGACTTTGCAGATATTTTCAGGCGATCTTAACTGATCCACCTTTGTAATCTGTCCCCTCAGAAGGGCTCCTTTTGTATTCACTTCCCCCTTTTTGTAATGGAATAGAAGTCTCCTTCACTATATATTTTTTTTGGTGTCCACGTTCACACTCACATTTTGTAGTGTCTTGTGGCAATTCTGGCGACCTGCTTGGAAGTACCTTCGTGTCCGTGTCGTAAGAGAGTGTCCACCCTTTCAAAGAAAGGATGGGGGCCTCGCTCCACCACGGGACGGGGTTCCGGAGGCTGCCAGGTTGGCGCAGACGTAGGTCTTGCTGACAAGAGGCGTCGAAATCGTGGCTGCTGGTTGCTTGTGGTAATTCCATTATTGACCCTGATTGGGGGAGATATTGACCAACCTTGTCGATGGTGATAGGGGTCGAAGGGGTAGATGGCATTGTCGATGGTGACAAAAACTAGAAGGGTAGCTACCGGTCTTGCCGATGATGACAAGGGTCGAAAAGGGTAGACGGTCTTGCCGATGGGTTCAAGAACCGGGTAGGGTAGTGACCGGTCTTGCCGATGGTGACAAGGGTCGAAAAGGGTAGACGGTCTTGTCGATGGTGACAAAAACCGGAAAGGGTAGCAACCGATCTTGCCGATGGTGACAAAAACCGAAAAGGGTAGCGACCGATCTTGCCGACGGTGACAAGGGTCGAAAAGGGTAGACGGTATTGCCGATGGTGACAACAACCAAAAAGGGTAGCGACTAATCTTGCCGATGGTGACAAGGGTCGAAAAGGGTAGACGGTATTGCCGATGGTGACAAAAACCGAAAAGGGTAGCGACCGATCTTGCCGATGGTGACAAGGGTCGAAAGGGGTAGACGGTATTACCAATGGTGACAAAAACCGAAATGGGTAGCGACCGATCTTGCCGATGGTGACAAGGGTCGAAAAGGGTAGACGGTCTTACCGATGGTGACAAAAATCGAAAAGGGTAGCGACCGATCTTGCCGATGGTGACAAGGGTCGAAAAGGGTAGACGGTAGTGCCGATGGTGACAAAAACCGAAAAGGGTAGCGATCGATCTTGCCGATGGTGACAAGGGTCGAAAAGGGTAGACGGTATTGCCGATGGTGACAAAAACTGAAAAGGGTAGCGACCGATCTTACCGATGGTGACAAGGGTCGAAAAGGGTAGACAATAGATGTATGTAAGTGGGATATCGGATGAAGACTCCGCCTCGACCTTGTAAATGGCCTTCTGGACGGAGGATGGTTCATCACTATTTATCATTCATTTTTTTTTATTCACATTACTGACCTAAGCGCCCTTTCGGGTTTTCACCGAGGCCAGCCCCCTCTTGCTTTTGCCCGTGCGCCCTTTCGGGTTTTCACGCGGCGGGGTACCCGATTTTGCCTGGGACGCCCTTTCGGGTTTTTGCCACAGCCGGGTTATAGCCATTTTTGCACTTGTCCTGGTATAGGAGCAAGTCTGGCGGTGTATCTCTATTTTTAACCCCATTTTCCTTTCTTTTTTTTTATTTGTATAGGATACAGAAGAACTGGACCGTGAAAATGTTGACAGACCTTGTCGATGATGACAAGGATTGAACCCTGCTTCGGTTCGTTGACACCGGCTAGATGTCGAAGCAAAGGATATGGTCTATTAACAAGGATGTAAGATTCGAGTTAGGGGTAAAGATTGACCGATCTCGCCGATGATGACGAGGGTCAAACACATGTTTATTAACCAGCATAGGTTATCGCCGAAACAAAGGTGGGTTTGTTAGCGAGGATAGAAGGTCCGAGTTTAGAGGTGGAGATCGACCGATCTTGCCGACGATGACGAGGGTCGAATGTGGGTTTATTCATCGGCATGGGTTATTGCCGAAATAAGGATGGGATTATCAACAGGGACGTAAGGTCCAAGTTGAGGGTAAAGATCGACCGATCTCACCGATGATGACGAGGGTCGAACGTGGGTTTATTCATCGGCATGGGTTATTGCCGAAACAAGGATGGGATTATCAACAGGGACGTAAGGTCCAAGTTGAGGGTAGAGATCACCCGACCTCGTCGATGATGATGAAGGTCGAATGTGGGTTTGTTAAAGGATTTCCGGTGGGTCTTTGATGATTGTCCCTTTCGAAATTCCATTGGGTGGAGAATAGGAGAGGAATTTGGAAATTACCACTTTACTGACTCAAGCGCCCTTTCAGGTTTTCGCTGGAGCCAGCCCCCTCTTGCTTTTGCCCGCGCGCCCTTTCGGGTTTTCACGTGACGGGGTACCCGATTTTGCCTGCAGCGCCCCTTCGGGTTTTCGCCACAGCTGGGTCATAGCCATTTTTGCACTTGTCCTAATATAGGAGCAAGTCTGGCGGGGTATCTCTATTTTTAACCCCATTTTCTTTTCTTTTTTTTATTTGTATAGGGTGCCAGGTCGAAGTGCGACGTTCGACCCCTGGTTGATAGTAGATGGCTGTCGGCCAGAGCACTAGACCTTGCGCCGAGCAGAACAGTTCATTCGTTAGCAAGGGCTGAATGCTAACGCAAAGGAGTGATCTCTCGTCGATTCGGGCGTAAGGCCTATAACGGCAACAGCGTGGTGTATTCTTTCAGGAGCTTGGTCAGGGCAGAATGCCACTAACCAAGGAAGGGTAGCTCGGCTAAGGCAAAGTGCCATTAACCAAGGAGAAGGTAGCTCGATTAGGGCGGAATGCCACCGAACCGAGGGGAGGTAGCTTGATTAGGGAGGAATGCCACTAACCAAGGAGAGGGTAGCTTGATTAGGGCGGAATGCCGCTAACCAAGGAGAGGTAGCTCGATTAGGGCGGAATGTCGCTGACCGAGGAGAAAGTAGCTCGATTAGGGCGGAATGCCGCTAGCCGAGGAGAAGGTAGCTCGATTAGGGCGGAATGCCCCTAAACCGAGGGGAAGTAGCTCGATTAGGGCGGAATGCCGCTGACCGAGGAGAAGGTAGCTCGATTAGGGCGGAATGCCACTAAACCGAGGGGAAATAGCTCGATTAGGGCGGAATGCCACTAACCGAGGAGAAAGTAGCTTGATTAGGGCGGAACGCCACTAACCCAGGAGAGGTAGCTCGATTAGGATGGAGTGCCGCTAAACCAAGGGAGAAGTAGCTTGATTAGGGTGGAATGCCACTGACCGAGGAGAAGGTAGCTCGATTAGGGCGGAATGTCGCTAACCGAGGAGAAAGTAGCTTGATTAGGGTAGAATGCCGCTAACCGAGGAGAAAGTAGCTTGATTAGGGCGGAACCCCGCTAACCGAGGAGAAGGTAGCTCGATTAGGGTGGAATGCCGCTAACCAAGGAGAAATAGCTAGATTAGGGCGGAATGTTGCTAACCGAGGAGAAAGTAGCTTGATTAGGGCGGAACGCCACTAACCAAGGAGAGGTAGCTCGGTTAGGATGGAGTGCCGCTAAACCAAGGGAGAAGTAGCTCGATTAGGGCGGAATGCCACTGACCGAGGAGAAGGTAGCTCGATTAGGGTGAAATGCCGCTAACCGAGGAGAAAGTAGCTTGATTAGGGCGGAACATCGCTAACCGAGGAGAGTAGCTCGATTAGGGCGGAATGCCGCTAACCAAGGAGAAATAGCTCGATTAGGGCGGAATGCCACTGACCAAGGAGAAGGTAGCTCGATTAGGGCGGAATGCCGCTAACCGAGGAGAAAGTAGCTTGATTAGGGCGGAATGCCGCTAACCGAGGAGAAAGTAGCTTGATTAGGGTGGAACGCCGCTAACCGAGGAGAAGGTAGCTCGATTAGGGCGGAATGCTGCTAATCGAGGAGAAAGTAGCTTGATTAGGGCGGAACGCCGCTAACCGAGGAGAAGGTAGCTCGATTAGGGCGGAATGCCGCTAACCAAAGAGAAATAACTCGATTAGGGCGGAATGCCGCTAACCGAGGATAAAGTAGCTTGATTAGGGCGGAACGCCACTAACCAAGGAGAGGTAGCTCGGTTAGGACGGAGTGCCGCTAAACCAAGGGAGAAGTAGCTCGATTAGGGTGGAATGCCACTGACCGAGGAGAAGGTAGCGAGATTAGGGCGGAATGCCGCTAACCAAGGAGAAAGTAGCTTGATTAGGGCGGACTGCCGCTAACCGAGGAGAAAGTAGCTTGATTAGGGCGGAACGCTGCTAACCGAGGAGAAGGTAGCTCGATTAGGGCGGAATGCCGCTAACCAAGGAGAAATAGCTCGATTAGGGCGGAATGCCGCTAACCGAGCAGAAAGTAGCTTGATTAGGGCGGAACGCCACTAACCAAGGAGCGGTAGCTCGGTTAGGATGGAGTGCCGCTAAACCAAGGGAGAAGTAGCTCGATTAGGGCGGAATGCCACTGACCGAGGAGAAGGTAGCTCGATTAGGGCGGAATGCTGCTAACTGAGGAGAAAGTAGCTTGATTAGGGCGGAATATCGCTAACCGAGGAGAAAGTAGCTTGATTAGGGCGAAACACCGCTAACCGAGGAGAAGGTAGCTCGATTAGGGCGGAATGTCACTAACTGAGGAGAAAGTAGCTTGATTAGGGCGGAACGCCGCTAACCGAGGAGAAGGTAGCTCGATTAGGGCGGAATGCCACTAACCAAGGAGAAATAGCTCGATTAGGGCGGAATGCCGCTAACCGAGGAGAAAGTAGCTTGATTAGGGCGGAATGCCGCTAACCGAGGAGAGAGTAGCTTGATTAGGGCGGAATGCCGCTAACCGAGGAGAAAGTAGCTTGATTAGGGCGGAACGCCGCTAACCGAGGAGAAGGTAGCTCGATTAGGGCGGAATGCCGCTAACCGAGGAGAAGGTAGCTCGATTAGGGCGGAATGCCGCTAACTGAGGAGAAAGTAGCTTGGTTAGGGCGGAGTGCCACTAAACCAAGAAAAGGTAGCTTGGTTAGGGTGGAATGCCACTAAACCAAGATAAGGGCATTCCGACCGATCACTCGGGGAATGTTGGTTGCGCTGCATGATACAACTTTATATATTTTCCGTTGAGGGGAGAGAACTGGACGACTCCTTTGTGGTCCACCAGGACATAGGCACCCCCTTCTGATGAGGGCATCTCACGACACTCCCTCTAGCTTTGGTCGTCTACACACTCTTGATATGGATTGATTATGGTCTCCACTTGTTATCTTCATTTTCCCTGGTTCATTTTATGTATTTTCCTTTTATTGAGTCATATCTTATGTATTTTCCTTTATTGAGTCATGTGGTTCTAGTCCATTTCCCTTATTTCACTTAATTGGGCCTTATTTCCTTAGTTATGGGCCCATAGGATTGAGTCTAGGTTATGCTTGGTCTTTTGTCCTATTGTCAGGGACATTTTGGTCATGGAAAGAGTGGTTGCCTATATATAGGCCCCATCTCTCCACTTGTACTCACTTTTGATGAAATTATTGAAAACTACTTCATTCCACCTCTCTAGATCTCTCTCTTGTACTCTCTCTCTCTCATTACCTCTCTCTCTCTCCCAAGGGGCATAGTTCGCCCCCTTCCCTTTCTCTTCCCCCTCTCTCATTCAAATCCATCCCCCACCTACCCCCATTACTACCCCACAACTTCCCACAACCCTCCTTAACTCCCCACCTATTCCCAACAACCCTCCACCTATCCAAGCTCTACTTCCTAACCACCACCTACCTCCCTTCACTTCCCAAAGCATCTTCCCACCTCCCCAAGGCTGACTCCACTTCTCCCAACACCCCAAATTCGAATCTCCCACCCATCTCCCCTTCCCCCTTGCTCCCTAGGTCGCACCCCTCCTCTCCCCTCAAGCCAAGTTCGCCCCCCACCTTCCCCCACACTCATCTTCTCTCTTGTGCACACCCACTCCCCCATCTCCACCTATAGCAGCTCCAGCCCCCTTTCTCCCTCCATCACTGCCATTCCTAACCTCCTGGAGCCCTAGCCACGTCCTCCCCCTCTCCCTAACCCTTCAGCCATCATTCACAAGGTGTGCTAACTCCCCTTGCCCTCCCCTTGTTCTTGTAAGTTGCAGCTTCAAGTATCAGATCGCAGGCAGCAGAGTAAGGTCCTCAAGTCGCGTCATCCCCGGCCTCCCCCTGCTCCTCCTGGTGGCAAGGCCTACATCTCTGGAAAGGTCTTCCAGAGAGATTTCAAGGAGAGGTGGTTTCATCGGCATCCGAGTTCGGTACTGTCCGCAGCAACCATTCTCCCCCGACTGCGCAGAACCTCTCAGACCAAATGCCAGAGCGGCAGAGAAGACTCTCCCACGACGAACCTTGAAGGAATCAGCCTTCAGGGTCTTCTACAAAGATCTTCCTCCTCCTGTCAGCGTCCAGGAACAGAAGGCAGAACTCCGTTCGGCATCCGAAAACCAGAGATATCAATTTTCTACCACAACTACACCGGTCTGCCTCCTCACAGTCTGCCCCGACCACCGTCCACTTCTCTGGACACCCAGCTCATATCCGACATCAGAAGACTCCCCGTTTGTTTTTATGCAAAGTAGACTCGTCCACGATTCCAACAAGTCCAGCGGTGCCAGATTTGGAGCTCAGGAGCGACCGTGGCCGCTTCTGCAACCTACTGTTTCAGACTGAGCTCGGCCAGAGACCAGAGCTGCATCCATCTTCCAGTCGCCGGAGCAGTCAGCCCTCAGATCAGAACGTCGTCCAAAAATTCAGGCCGCACCCCTCTCCGGTTAGCAATCTTTTGGCCCAAGTCTCATCAGATTCTGAGCTCGGTGGATTTATTGGCTGCATCAACATCGACTCCCTGTCCAGAATTACAGAAGCTAGATAGAATCGGCGAAGCTCGGAAACTCGGTTTCCTTTGCATCTCTCCCCACCCCGCTTGGCCGGCTGAAGGCCCCTCCCTGCGTGGAGGTAGTTTTGAATGTATTAAGCATAACCCCCACCCCAATATCACCCCTCCTGCGTGAGGAGTAGTGCTGTACTGTTTGCAATTTCAGGTCAAGCTACATCGCCGCGGCGATCGGGTGCATACCCTCGCCTCCCGGTGCGCCCTCGTCTCCGATCGGGATCGGTGTCTTCACACCGATCAGGTGAGCTTCTGATACTATCCTTAGTAGCCTTATTCCTGCTAGTTTAGTATTGCTTTGATTGCTCGTCGGCGGTGAGAAGAGGGCTCGAACTTGCATGCTAGTTTGTTAGTGTCCACCGCGGACCGTGAGTGAGTGCCACCAAGCCCCCACCTTGCGGGCCAGCCGCTCACAAAGTTGGGTATCCTAGACTCATTTGGGGTCAGCCCTAGCATTGTAAGTCCATTAGAACAATTGGGTCCCGCCCCGGACCCTCATCATTATCTCCCGGACCCACCGGGTGAACGTGTGAATCGGGTGAGCAAAAATCGTCATTGTGAGAATCATTGAGCGCTTGTATGCTTGCGGGTCTAAGTCCTAGGGTCATCTCATCATGTTTAGTGGTCTTTGGGCTGTGCCACATCAAGTGGTATCAGAGCGGTCATAGGCTTGTCCTTACAAGTCTAGTCTTGGGTCACACTAAGTCTTTCTTAGGTGCATTCGCACACCCTTGCATAGCCCACCCAACCTTGCATGACCACCCGTAGTGGAACTCATTATCAAGGCAATCCATCTTCTTCCAATAACACCATGAATCCCAATCCCCAAGGAAATCCCCCTCACAATGAGCATGAGCTTCCCGACCAAATGAGGTTTCTTGTGGACTACATGACCGAAATTATGGGAAGGCTTGACGGTATTACGGCCCGGCTTGAACAACTTGAGGAAAATAGACCTATTCCAAGGGAAGGAGATAGGAGAGATCCCCCTCCACATGTGGAGCCAGCCATAGGAGGACTCAACCTTGACCCCCCTCCCGAATCGGAAAGGGACCCACCCCCTAGAAGGAATGAGAGGCCTCCCCGGGACAACCCGGATGACCAACTAATGAGACTTGTGAAAGTCGATGCTCCCACTTTTGATGGATCTCATCATCCGAGCATCTACTTAGATTGGGAGGCAGCCATGGATTAATATTTTGATTGGTACCCAATGACCGAGGATAGGAAAGTCCGACTTGCAAAGATGCAATTAACCAAACTTGCCAAGACTCATTGGATGAATGTTGAAGCCTTAAGGATAGTTAGGAGGGAAGTTCCAATCACCACATGGGGGGCCATGAAAGACCAACTCAAACTCAAATATGTCCCACCCTCCTACCATCAAAACCTCCTAGATGAATGGCAAGCCTTGACTCAAGAAGGAAAGACCGTTATGGAATACATTGAAAAATTTGACTACTACCTCCTCAAATGTGGAGTCCAAGAGGACCCCTCCGTCACACTCTCCCGCTTTAGAAATGGGCTTCAATTCCATATCAAAAAGGAACTATTCATGCGTCAAGTAACAACTTTAGAGCAAGCCTACCAAGTAGCTCGGGATGCCGAGAAATTCTCTCGGTACACGCGAATGGTCCCCCCTAGGGGAATGGACCCTAGAGCCATGGCACCTCGGGCCAACCCCCCCCCCCCACCCCAAAGAGGTCTCCTTCCTACACCCATGGGAACTCCTCCCACACGGGTCACCCCTCCTAATGCCAATCCACCATTCCGCCCCGCAAGTGGGCCCCTAAACACAACTCCCAATAGGCCCAATTCGACACCCACTCTCCCTCACACTAAGGTGACCTCAAACCATCAAAGTGGGCAGCAATGCTTTAGATGTTATGGGTATGGACACTTTGCCAATCAATGCCCCACCAAGGGAGCATCAAACTTACTCATAGAGGAGACCAACCCCCAACCCCAAGCTGAATTTGAAGGAGAGATTGAGGTATATGAACCCTCTCTTGAATGGGAGGAGGAGTATGAGAACCACTACATAGAGAGCAACCAAGAACAACCTCCTCCACCCACCGAATCTCACCTCGGGGTGGTTAGATGCACCCTCACTCAAAACCAAGAGCATGATTGGAGAAGAAACACCATATTCCACACCTACATAAGAATAGGGAGCCATGTTAGGAAGGTCATATTGGACAATGGAAGTAGTGTGAATGTGGTGTCACCCGACACCGTTAAACTTTTGAGCCTTACCACATCCCCACATCCCCACCCATATAGGGTAGCATGGATTAATACCACCTCCATGCCCGTTAGTGCCCGTTGCCTTGTCCCAATTACATTCCAATCCTATCAAGGCCAAGTGTGGTGTGATATCCTTCCAATGGAAGTTGGGAGTATCCTTTTAGGACGGCCTTGGATCTACGATGTAGATGCCACCTTCTTAGGAAGAACCAACGCTTGCATCTTCATTCATGAGGGGAAGAAGATCCAACTCAACCCATCTCCACCCCGCACTCTACCTAAGAAGGCCTCTCCCTCCCTTGAGGGACCCACTACCTTTCCCCCCATCCCAACACCAACAAACCCCACCCCATCAAGTCCTAGTCCTAGTAACATCAAAGAGCCTCCTAGGAGCCTACACCTTGTCACTAGGAAAGAGTTTGAGGAAGAAGTCAACCAAGGGGATCAAGTATGTGCCATTGTCATTTGTCTAGGGGAATCCACCCCAACCGATCCACACCCCCTAGAAATTCATCAACTCCTTAAGGACTTCCATGATGTATTTCCCGAGGAGCTTCCGGACAAACTACCACCTATGAGAGATGTGCAACATGCCATCGACCTCGTACCCAGGGCTACCTTGCCCAACCTCCCACACTACCGACTCAACCCCACCGAGCATGCCGAGCTTCGGAGGCAAATTGAAGAACTCATCAAGAAGGGCTTCCTCCGAATTAGCAAAAGCCCTTGTGCCGTCCCGGCTCTTCTTACACCCAAAAAGGATGGGACTTGGCGCATGTGTGTAGATAGCCGAGCCGTCAACAAGATAACGGTCAAATATAGGTTCCCCATCCCTCGGCTTGATGACATGCTAGACATGCTAGCGGGAGCCACCATCTTCTCCAAAATTGATCTCAAAAGTGGCTACCACCAAGTCCGCATTAGGCCCGGGGACGAGTGGAAAACCGCCTTTAAAACTAAGGACGGTCTCTATGAATGGCTTGTTATGCCTTTCGGCCTTTCTAATGCACCAAGTACCTTCATGCGTCTCATGACCGAGGTCCTCCGGCCCTTCATTGGCATCTTTCTAGTTGTCTACTTTGATGACATCCTCATATATAGCCAATCCAAGGAAGCCCACCTCGATCACCTCAAACAAGTGTGCACCATCCTTAGGAAAGAGAGTCTCTTTGCCAATCCCGGGAAGTGTCATTTCTTGACCAATCAACTAGCCTTCCTAGGATTTATTGTCTCATCCCAAGGAGTATCCATGGACCCTGAAAAGGTCCAAGCTATTCTTGAGTGGCCCGAGCCCAAAACCATTCATGACGCCCGAAGCTTCCATGGGCTAGCCACCTTCTATAGGAGATTCATCCGGGGGTTTAGCACTATCACCACTCCTATCACGGATTGCCTCAAGAAAGGCACATTTGTTTGGACTAGGGCAGCCTCCAAAGCCTTCCTAGAGCTTAAAGAGAAAATGACCCAAGCCCCGGTCCTTTGCCTACCCGACTTTTCAAAGGTCTTTGAGGTCACATGTGATGCTTCCGGGGTAGGGATTGGAGGTATCCTTAGCCAAGAGGGCCACCCGGTAGCCTACTTTAGTGAAAAACTTTGTGAGGCTAGGACGAGATACTCCACATATGACAAAGAGCTTTATGCCGTGGTTCAATCCCTCCGGCATTGGAGGCACTATCTCCTACCCAAAGAATTTGTGATCTTCTCGGACCATGAGGCTTTGAAATATCTCAACACTCAACAAAAGCTCAATGCCCGCCATGCCCGATGGGTAGAATACATTCAAGCCTACACCTTTGTCCTCAAGTATAAGATGGGTAGTGAGAACCGCGCTGCCGATGCACTAAGTAGGCGGGTAGCCTTACTCTCCACCGTCCAAGTGGAGGTAACCGGATTTGAGAGAATCAAAGGGGAATACCCACATTGCCCCGACTTTGGGACTCACTACAACACCCTTTCCACCCAGCCACTCAAGGAGTATAAGGGGTTCATACTTCAAGATGGATATCTGTTCAAAGGGGATAGGCTTTGCATACCTAGGACTTCACTTAGGGACTTCCTAGTTTGGGAGTTACATAGTGGTGGCCTAGCTGGTCACTTTGGGGTCCACAAAACCATAGAGTTGGTTGAGAGGCAATTCCACTGGCCCAGTCTCAAGAAGGATGCGGCCCACATTGTGGGACAATGCCGCATATGTGCATCCGCCAAGCAAGTAAGACAAAACACCGGGCTTTACACACCACTACCCATACCCGACCAACCATGGGAGGATTTGAGCATGGATTTCATTCTTGGCCTACCAAAGACCTTGCGCAAACATGATTCCATCTTTGTACTGGTTGACAGGTTCTCAAAGATGGCCCACTTTATCCCCTGCTCCAAGACCTCTGATGCCTCTAGGATCGCCCGGTTATTCTTTGATGAGGTAGTCCGACTCCATGGGTTACCTAAGACTATTGTGTCCGATAGAGATGTGAAGTTCACTAGTTATTTTTGGAAGACTCTATGGCACTTGATGGGGACCCTCCTCAAATTCTCCACTGCCTATCATCCTCAAACCGATGGCCAAACTGAGGTCGTCAACCGAAGCCTTGGGAACTTGCTCCGATGCCTTGTAGGGGATCACCCTGGGAATTGGGATCTCCTCTTATCTCAAGCCGAGTTTGCCTACAATGATTCTATCAATAGGTCCATAGGCAAGAGTCCATTTGAGGTAGTACATGGTTTTAGGCCTAGAAAGCCCTCGGATCTCATTCCCCTTCCCCCACATGCTAGAGTGTCAGTCTCAGCTGAGTCCTTTGCATAACATATCAAAGAGTTGCATGATGACATCTGCAAGCAAATAGGTAAAAGCAATGAGGCTTACAAAAGACGGGCCGATGCTCACCGACACCACTGTGAATTCCAAGTGGGGGACCTGGTGATGGTGAGGACGGAGCGGCTCCTTCCTGGGCCTGCCTCCAAGTTGAGGGCACGAGGGTCGGGACCCTTTCGAGTTCTACGACGACTTGGCAGCAATGCTTATGAGCTTGACCTGCCAAAGAGCTATGGGGTACACCCTACCTTCAACGTGGCGGACCTGGTACCCTACAAAGGCCCCGCGGTGGAACCTAGTGAGGAGCTTGAGCCTTTACCCCCCCTTATGAGAGACACCCCGGAGGGACTCCACTTTCTAGCTTGAGGGACCGACAAGAGCAGGTAGAGGCAATACTGGATGAGCAGAGTATCATTACAAGGCACAATGTGTATCAGCGCTATCTGGTTAGGTGGAAGAACCGTCCCCCGACCGAGGATGCATGGGTGAGTCGGGAGGATTTGATGCGCCTGGACCCCGACATGATGGAGCAGTATGACAGTCAGGCAGACCCATACTCGACAGGGTCAAGTTCTCCCCACCCCGGGGGATTTGATGAGGGCATCTCACGACACTCCCTCTAGCTTTGGTCGTCTACACACTCTTGATATGGATTGATCATGGTCTCCACTTGTTATCTTCATTTTCCCTGGTTCATTTTATGTATTTTCCTTTTATTGAGTCCTATCTTATGTATTTTCCTTTATTGAGTCATGTGGTTCTAGTCCATTTCCCTTATTTTGCTTAATTAGGCCTTATTTCCTTAGTTATGGGCCCATAGGATTGAGTCTAGGTTATGCTTGGTCTTTTGTCCTATTGTCAGGGACATTTTGGTCATGGAAAGAGTGGTTGCCTATATATAGGCCCCATCTCTCCACTTGTACTCACTTTTGATGAAATTATTGAAAACTACTTCATTCCACCTCTCTAGATCTCTCTCTTGTACTCTCTCTCTCTCTCATTACCTCTCTCTCTCTCCCAAGGGGCATAGTTCGCCCCCTTCCCTCTCTCTTCCCCCTCTCTCATTCAAATCCATCCCCCACCTACCCCCATTACTACCCCACAACTTCCCACAACCCTCCTTAACTCCCCACCTATTCCCAACAACCCTCCACCTATCCAAGCTCTACTTCCCAACCACCACCTACCTCCCTTCACTTCCCAAAGCATCTTCCCACCTCCCCAAGGCTGACTCCACTTCTCCCAACACCCCAAATTCGAATCTCCCACCCATCTCCCCTTCCCCCTTGCTCCCTAGGTCGCACCCCTCCTCTCCCCTCAAGCCAAGTTCGCCCCCCACCTTCCCCCACACTCATCTTCTCTCTTGTGCACACCCACTCCCCCATCTCCACCTATAGCAGCTCCAGCCCCCTTTCTCCCTCCATCACTGCCATTCCTAACCTCCTGGAGCCCTAGCCACGTCCTCCCCCTCTTCCTAACCCTTCAGCCATCATTCACAAGGTGTGCTAACTCCCCTTGCCCTCCCCTTGTTCTTGTAAGTTGCAGCTTCAAGTATCAGATCGCAGGCAGCAGAGTAAGGTCCTGAAGTCGCATCATCCCCGGCCTCCCCCTGCTCCTCCTGGTGGCAAGGCCTACATCTCTGGAAAGGTCTTCCAGAGATCTTTCAAGGAGAGGTGGTTTCATCGGCATCCGAGTTCGGTACTGTCCGCAGCAACCATTCTCCCCCGACTGCGCAGAACCTCTCAGACCAAATGCCAGAGCGGCAGAGAAGACTCTCCCACGACGAACCTTGAAGGAATCAGCCTTCAGGGTCTTCTACAAAGATCTTCCTCCCCCTGTCAGAATCTAGGAACAGAAGGCAGAACTCTGTTCAGCATCCGACAACCAGAGATATCAATTTTCTACCACAACCACACCGGTCTGCCTCCTCACAGTCTGCCCCGACCACCGTCCACTTCTCTAGACACCCAGCTCATCTCCGACATCAGAAGACTTCCCCGTTTATTTTTCTGCAAAGTAGACTCGTCCACGATTCCAACGAGTCCAGCGGTGCCAGATTTGGAGCTCAGGAGCGACCGTGGCCGCTTCTGCAACCTGCTGTTTCGGACTGAGCTCGGCCAGAGACCAGAGCTGCATCCATCTTCCAGTCGCCGGAACAGTCAGCCCTCAGATCAGAACGTCGTCCAAAAATTCAGGCCGCACCCCTCTCCAGTTAGCAATCTTTTGGCGCAAGTCTCATCAGATTCTGAACTCAGTGGATTTATTGGCTGCATCAACATCGACTCCCTGTCCAGAATTACAGAAGCTAGACAGAATCGGCGATGCTCGGAAACTCGGTTTCCTTTGCATCTCTCCCCACCCCGCTTGGCCGGCTGAAGGCCCCTCCCTGCGTGGAGGTAGTTTTGAATGTATTAAGCATAACCCCCACCCCAAGATCACCCCTCCTGCGTGAGGAGTAGTGCTGTACCGTTTGCAATTTCAGGTCAAGCTACATCGCCGCGGCGATCGGGTGCATACCCTCGCCTCCCGGTGCGCCCTCGTCTCCGATCGGGATCGGTGTCTTCACACCGATCAGGTGAGCTTCTGATACTATCCTTAGTAGCCTTATTCCTGCTAGTTTAGTATTGCTTTGATTGCTCGTCGGTGGTGAGAAGAGGTGATGTGACACGACCTCGGACTTAGGCAAACAAGCACAATTAAGCATTCAAATGGGCCTTAAGGGCCACCGCTCTCCCGTCGCACTCTATACCCGGAGTGACTTGGCGATGCCAAGTGTGAGGTATGGGAAAGGGCCCTTGCTGGTAGAGGGCCAGCAAGGCCAAGGTTTGACTCCCAAGGTTTGGATGCCCAATTCAATTGGGGCCGACAAAGTGCACAAGGGCACCGGTTCACACTATCCCACGGCGATCACTCTTAAGTCATGGACTTGAGGATCGGGCGCTCCCTCGCAAATTCAGCGGCGCATGAAGTAAATATTGAAAGAGCAACACTAATGAGCTAGGATGAGGCACTTACTCGACCGGTTTGAAGAAACCGGTCCCGGTCGGAGACGAGGGCGAGCGGGGAGGCGGTGGTTCCCCACACGCCGCGGCGGTGAAGCTTGACCTGCTCAAACCATGTACAAAACTACGCCTCTCGCAGGAGGGGGATCTTGGGGTGGGGGTTAATGTGAATACAACAATACTACCTCCCGCAGGGAGGGGCCTTCAGCCGGCCAAGCGGGGTGGGGAAAGTAAGGTAAAGAACGACGATTAAGCGAGGTTGCCGAATCTGCCGGTTGTCTATGAACAGGGACAGTGTGTTGGTGTGGTTGCTGTAGATCCTTCTCACGAATTTTTCCGATGGCGAGACCAGCGGCAAAAGCTTCGTAACAGGGACAGGAACGCTTCAGATTTTCTTACATTTCTTCTGAGACCGTTGTTGACTGGGGCAGAGGTTGGAACAGGACATCAGGTTTTTTGACTCGCAGTTGCAGACTTCTAGCAGCAGGTTGCAGAGGACTCCACGCACCCTCCCGAACTCCGATCAGCACGAAACTGGCGGAGACATCTTCGTGGTCGAAGTAGCTTTCAGCCAGAGGTGACGGGGCTGCAATCAGAGGTCGAGGGCAGTCGGTGTACCCTAAAGAGTGGGCACTGGTCGGAGCAGACTGCAGGAGACAAGACTAGAGAGCTCGGGGGAGAAAATTTGTAACTCCTTCCTCCGGCAGCCGAATGAGGTTCCGTTTCTTGATCCTGAACGAAGACTGGAGGAGGAATATATTTTTAGAAGAGCTTCGGGGCTGGTTCGTCCAAGGTTTGTCGTGGCTGAGCTTTTAGTCTGGTTCAGATCCTCAGCCGGAGCAGAACTGCGCGGTCGGGGAAGAACGGACCTCCACAGCAGCACCGATCTCCGATGGGGATGAGACCTCAATCGTTGCGAAGAGGACAGGTAGCCGCTTCTGTGGAGGCCTCTTGGGTCTTCAAACTCGTCGGGAGGAAGCCGTGGTCGCCGTTGTAAGATGGTACACTTCTGCAGGTTGTCAGCTGAAACGGTAGGTTGAAGATGATGGGGGGGAAATGGGGTATATGGGAGAGGAAATGGGGGTGGATGAGTGTGGGGAAAGCCCGGGCTGTGAGGGGGTCTAGGATGGGGTGTTTCAAGGTGAGGGAGGGATAGAATGGGAGCTGGAAGGGGGTATTTTCTGTGGGTGAGAGAGGAGCTACGAATTTGGGGCTTGGAGGGAGAGGGGGGAAGGTGAGGGGGAACAAGTGGGTGGAGGGAGTGAGAATTTCAAATTTGAAATGGCCTTGGAAGGTGGGTGATTATGTGGGGAAGTGGAGAGTTTGTATTGGAATGGGGTAGATTTGGTGGGAAGGTGGAGAAAGGTGTTGGAATGGGGAAGATGCCACCTAGGGACTATGGGAGTGGAGTAATGGCAACTTGGGGAACTGGAGGGGTATTAAATGAGGTGGGTAGCTAGTGGAGGTGGTTGGGAGGGGAGGAGAGAGAAGAAAATTCGAAATTGGGGTTGGAGGAGAGAGAAAGAGGGGTGAAATAGAGAGATTAAGAGGAGAATGGGTGGGGAATCTCTCCCCTAGGGTCTCTCACCCAAAAACTAGAGGAATCACTCCAATTTGAACTCAAATGGCAAGTTTAACTCATTCATTCATTCATTCATTCATTCATTGACTTCAAATGGGGGAAATGGGGTCCTATATATAGGAAACCCACATTTCTACAAAAGTCCATGACAAAAGACTCAATAGCAAATAACCGAAGGTGGAAGGGGTGCACATGGGCCTAGTCCAATGAATTGGGCCCAATTAGCACATTACATCATCTAATGACACACAATCTTAGGAAAATAAATGCAAGACCTAGGGAAATGACTCAAATAAAATGAAAATACATCAAAATGACTCAAAGGAAAGCTACAAAATGGATAAGGGGCCTTAATAGAGTGAGGCCAAAACTCAACCGGCTCCTGAGTGTGAAGAAGTGGACCCGAGCCAAAGGGAATCGTGGGTGATGCCTCCATCAAATGCCCTGGGCCACGAAGAGCTCGACTCCGTCGAGTAAGGGTCCATCCGGCTAAGGTACCGCTCGAGGAGGTCCGGATCCAACCGCTGGAGGTCCTCCCGACTCACCCATGAGTCTTCCGAAGGAGGCCGATCCTTCCACCTGACGAGATAGCGCTCATATACCTTGCTCCGGGTGGTAGTGACCTGCTCATCCAATATTCGTTCAATGCGTTCGCGCTGAGCTCTCTTGGCTAGTGGACTCTCCTCACGGGTGGGTGCTCTCTCAAAGGAAGAAGTAGGCTCAATCTCCTCACTAGGTACCACCGTGGGGCCCTTGTATGGCACTAAGTCGGCGACATTGAATGTTAGACTTACCCCATAGTCCTCAGGGAGATCTAACCAATAAGCATTTGCATCAATGCGCCTCAAAACCTGGAAGGGACCAGTCCCACGTGGCCTCAACTTGGAGTTGGCTCCTGGGGAGAGCCTCTCCGTCCTTACCATCACAAAGTCACCCTCTTGGAACTCTAAGTGACGCCGGTGAGAGTCAGCCAACCTTTTATAAGCCTCATTTTTTATGCTAATGTGCTTGCGGATTTCCTCATGTAATTTTGTGAGTGCTGACCTTCTAGTGGTTTATGGGTGGACCTGGACAACCATATATAGACCATTTATGCCATGATGCCATATGGACCTTGATGAGCCTTGGTGGGTCGGGGCAACCATATGTGGACTTATCATGCAATGTTGTCATGTAGACTTTGGTGGGCTTAGGTGGACCGGGGCAACCATATGTGAATCTATCATGCAAAGTGGTGATGCATGTCGGGGGACCCGGACATCCGTAGATGCCTTTGATATGCTTAAGACCCATGATGAATGAAGGTGGATCACTACATCCAAATTTGGACCACTCATGCTTTCTACTTGACATGTGGGTGATATGAATGAATGGACCCAACATAGTGTTCATGCCAAGGGGTGTGGAAAGCCTAGACACATGCATACTTTTCCCAAAAGTGACTTCCATGTGTATAGGGGTGGGACAACCTTTGAATTCCCATTGGAACGGATCGAATGGATCTAAGAAGGTGGTCATCATGGGGTGGGGCACAACCTTATTACCTAGGGATATGTGGCCCAAGGTCTTGGCTCCCAAGGTGTAACTCGGGTCATGGATGAGATTGGTTTGGCCCAATATGATGGGTGAGGGTAGGAAAGGGTGGGTGGTGGGTAAGATGGTTGGGTTACATGGGGAACTAGACTCCCATAGGAAGGGATCAAAGGGGTCGTAGAAAGGTCTTCCTAGAGGGAGGCACTCTATGTCTTCAAGGTTCCCAAATTGTGAGTCATCCTCCTCCAAGGTAAGTGGGCCAAGTTTTCTAGTGGGTTGGCCGAACAAAGTGTTTGGGATCTTAATGGGTGGGTATAGGAAGGGATCGAAGGGGTCATGGTAAGGGTCACCTAAGGAGAGGAACCCTAGGTCCTTTTGGTCCTCACAACCTCTTGATGGTGGATTCTCCTCCTCTAGTAAAGTGATCGGGCCAAAGTTTTTGGTGGGATGGTCGGCCATGAATGGAGGACTAGGCTTTCTACCCGAGATAAGAAGCTCTAAATCGAGGAGAAGGTTGGGCTCATCGGGTGTAGGGAGGAATAGAAGGAGGTCACTAGTGTAGCAACCAATGGTGCAAATCGAGGTGATAGACCCTATGCATAGGTGTAGGAGGCCAAGGCTCCTAGGTGGTTTGGCCATAGGGGTCAACATGCTAGTGAACTCAATTTGCCATGCTACGCCCTTAAGAAGATCCTCTAAGGTTTCCACTTGGTAGGATGTTTGGATTATGGTGTGATAGGAGTTAATGGGTGCAATGGGAAGGTTTTTCTCCATGGGTGGGTAAACATAGGACACGATGGGGTGAAGTGGTCTCTCCTTTAGCCATCTAGCTAGGGGCCCATTTATGATTATGGTGCTATTTGTGAAGGCTTGTGGCTCTTGGGGGTCCAAGCTAGGGGACATTTGTGATTCTTCCTTACCACGGATATGAACTTGGGTTTCCTCAATGATGGGGATGGGTTCATCTACTCCCATGTGGATGGTTGTGGTCTCCTTTCTCAAGGGAATGGGAAGGTCTATTGGGGGTGGGGTGATGATGGTTGGTGCATGGTGTACCCGGGGTGGTGGGTGATGGGAAACTTTGGCTTGGATAGGGAGGGGAAGTAGTGGAAGCCTAGGACTTTGGACTTTTGGGGTAGGGAGTGGGAGATGGGTTGGTTGGGGTGGCTTGGGTTGATTGGTTTTGGGGGGAATGTCCTTTTTCGGGGACAAGGGAGGGGTGGTGGTGGGGACCAAGGGGTTTTGTGGGGTAGGGGTTTGGTGGGAGCTTCTGGATTGGAGGGTGGTGACAATCATGGGCCTAGGTGGAGGGGTGGACACAGTGTCCACTTGGTTTTGAATGGTGAGGGTTGGTTGAGTGGTGGTCATCATGGAGGGGATTGGGTCGATTAGGGGTCTCTTGCCCTTAGGATCGTTTGGGGTGGAAGTGGGAGCTAAAGGGGCTTGACTAGCATAGGTTAGGGAAGGGGGTTTTGGTTGGGGTATGGGGGCCCTCATGGGGTTAGGTGGAGAGGTGGATGTTTGGTTTATTAGGGTCTTAAGGGAGAGGACTTCGTTGCGAAGTGTAGTTATGATGGTTGAGAGGTGATTTGTTGGGATTGGTGGGGGTGAGGATGGAGGAGTGGTAGTGCTCCTCGGGCTTGGGGTGTTCGAGTAGGAGGGTTGGGAATATTTTGGGATGTAGATCTTCCTAAGTTCCTTCTTCATATCATCCCACGAAGAAATGGGCTCTTGCCTCCTAACCCTTCTTAATCCCTCTATATTTGCCCATTTACTCTTGGCTTGACCCCGAAATCGTCCCTTGGCCTTGCGGACTCTCGCGGGTCCATATACCCAAGTCCGTTCAAAATATCTTTCCATGGTAGTTTCCCACCTAAGATAATCACTAGAATGTGATCCGTCAAAGGTAATGTCCCCATCTAGAATGAAATTCAAGGTTGGTGAGTAGGCTAAGTAGTTGGCCATGATGATCGGGGGGATCAATGCAAGGGTCGGATTGATGATGACTCTAATGCAAGAATGCCCTAGGACTTGACTTGATAGAGATAAGTCAAAGACTTGCTCTGATACCACTTGATGTGACACGACCTCGGACTTAGGCAAACAAGCACAATTAAGCATTCAAATGGGCCTTAAGGGCCACCGCTCTCCCGTCGCACTCTATACCCGGAGTGACTTGGCGATGCCAAGTGTGAGGTATGGGAAAGGGCCCTTGCTGGTAGAGGGCCAGCAAGGCCAAGGTTTGACTCCCAAGGTTTGGATGCCCAATTCAATTGGGGCCGACAAAGTGCACAAGGGCACCGGTTCACACTATCCCACGGCGATCACTCTTAATTCATGGACTTGAGGATCGGGCGCTCCCTCGCAAATTCAGCGGCGCATGAAGTAAATATTGAAAGAGCAACACTAATGAGCTAGGATGAGGCACTTACTCGACCGGTTTGAAGAAACCGGTCCCGGTCGGAGACGAGGGCGAGCGGGGAGGCGGTGGTTCCCCACACGCCGCGGCGGTGAAGCTTGACATGCTCAAACCATGTACAAAACTACGCCTCTCGCAGGAGGGGGATCTTGGGGTGGGGGTTAATGTGAATACAACAATACTACCTCCCGCAGGGAGGGGCCTTCAGCCGGCCAAGCGGGGTGGGGAAAGTAAGGTAAAGAACGACGATTAAGCGAGGTTGCCGAATCTGCCGGTTGTCTATGAACAGGGACAGTGTGTTGGTGTGGTTGCTGTAGATCCTTCTCACGAATTTTTCCGATGGCGAGACTAGCGGCAAAAGCTTCGTAACAGGGACAGAACGCTTCAGATTTTCTTAAATTTCTTCTGAGACCGTTGTCGACTGGGGCAGAGGTTGGAACAGGACATCAGGTTTTCTGACTCGCAGTTGCAGACTTCTGGCAGCAGGTTGCAGAGGACGCCACGCACACTCCCGAACTCCGATCAGCACGAAACTGGCGGCGACGTCTTCGTGGTCGAAGTAGCTTTCAGCCAGAGGTGACGGGGCTGCAATCAGAGGTCGAGGGAAGTCGGTGTACCCTAAAGAGTGGGCACTGGTCGGAGCAGACTGCAGGAGACAAGACTGGAGAGCTCGGGGGAGAAACTTTGTAACTCCTTCCTCCGGAATCCGAATGAGGTTCCGTTTCTTGATCCTGAACAAAGACTGGAGGAGGAAGATATTTGTAGAAGAGCATCGGGGCTGGTTCGTCCAACGTATGTCGTGGCCGAGCTTTTAGTCCGGTTCAGATCCTCAGCCGGAGCAGAACTGCGCGGTCGGGGAAGAACGGACCTCCACAGTAGCACCGATCTCCGATGGGGATGAGACCTCAATCGTTGCGAAGAGGACAGGTAGCCGCTTCCGTGGATGCGTCTTGGGTTATCAAACTCATCGGGAGGAAGCCGTGGTCGCCGCTGTAAGATGGTACACTTCTGCAGGTTGTCAGCTGAAACGGTAGGTTGAAGATGATGGGGGGGGAAATGGGGTATATGGGAGAGGAAATGGGGGTGGATGAGTGTGGGGAAAGCCCGGGCTGTGAGGGAGTCTAGGATGGGGTGTTTCAAGGTGAGGGAGGGATAGAATGGGAGCTGGAAGGGGGTGTTTTCTGTGGGTGAGAGAGGAGCTACGAATTTGGGGCTTGGAAGGAGAGGGGGGAAGGTGAGGGGGAACAAGTGGGTGGAGGGAGTGAGAATTTCAAATTTGAAATGGCTTTGGAAGGTGGGTGATTATGTGGGGAAGTGGAGAGTTTGTATTGGAATGGGGTAGATTTGGTGGGAAGGTGGAGAAAGGTGTTGGAATGGGGAAGATGCCACCTAGGGACTATGGGAGTGGAGTAATGGCAACTTGGGGAAGTGGAGGGGTATTAAATGAGGTGGGTAGCTAGTGGAGGTGGTTGGGAGGGGAGGAGAGAGAAGAAAATTCGAAATTGGGGTTGGAGGAGAGAGAAAGAGGGGTGAAATAGAGAGATTAAGAGGAGAATGGGTGGGGAATCTCTCCCCTAGGGTCTCTCACCCAAAAACTAGAGGAATCACTCTAATTTGAACTCAAATGGCAAGTTTAACTCATTCATTCATTCATTCATTCATTCATTCATTGACTTCAAATGGGGGAAATGGGGTCCTATATATAGGAAACCCACATTTCTACAAAAGTCCATGACAAAAGACTCAATAGCAAATAACCGAAGGTGGAAGGGGTGCACATGGGCCTAGTCCAATGAATTGGGCCCAATTAGCACATTACATCATCTAATGACACACAATCTTAAGAAAATAAATGCAAGACCTAGGGAAATGACTCAAATAAAATGAAAATACATCAAAATGACTCAAAGGAAAGCTACAAAATGGATAAGGGGCCTTAATAGAGTGAGGCCAAAACTCAACCGGCTCCCGAGTGTGAAGAAGTGGACCCGAGCCAAAGGGAATCGTGGGTGATGCCTCCATCAAGAGGGCTCGAACTTGCATGCTAGTTTGTTAGTGTCCACCGCGGACCGTGAGTGAGTGCCACCAAGCCCCCGCCTTGCGGGCCAGCCGCTCACAAAGTTGGGTATCCTAGACTCATTTGGGGTCAGCCCTAGCATTGTAAGTCCATTAGAACAATTGGGTCCCGCCCCGGACCCTCATCATTATCTCCCGGACCCACCGGGTGAACGTGTGAATCGGGTGAGCAAAAATCATCATTGTGAGAATCATTGAGCGCTTGTATGCTTGCGGGTCTAAGTCCTAGGGTCATCTCATCATGTTTAGTGGTCTTTGGGCTGTGCCACATCACCTTCATATACTCGGCGGATGATGTATGGCCCGAGCCAGTTTTCGATCAGCTTCCCTTTGGGGTTGGAGGCCATCACTTCTCTTCTTTTGACGATCACTAGGTCTCCTTCTTGAATTCTCGACCCTTGACTAGCTTGTCAAAAGCGCGGGCCATGCGAGCTTAGTAGAGTTGGATGTTTTGCTGCGCCCGGAGGCGTTTTCCTTCGAGCTCAGCGAGCTCTTCCAATCTCCTTTATGCATTGGTCTGCTCATCACCGACTAGTCCGTGCTGGATGGCAACTCATAATGAAGGAACTTCAAGTTCAATTGGCACCATAGCTTCTGACCCGTAGACGAGGGAGAAAGGTGAACAGCCGGTTGGGGTCTTGTAGATAGTACGATAGGCCCAAAGTGCTTCGTACATCCTTTCTTCCCAATCTTTTTTATTAGACTTAACAGTCTTTGCCAGCAGCGTGCACAGTGTCTTGTTAAAGGCTTCTGCGAGTCCATTGGCTTGAGGGTTGTAGGGGGACGATGTCCTCCAGTCGATTTTATATTTGTCGGCCAGTCGATAAACCTTCTGGTTTCTAAAGTGACTGCCATTATCAGAGATGATTCGGCTGGGGATCCCAAACCGAAATATTACATTCTGCCGGAAGAATCTTGCAACTAGTTCTCCCGTCACATCTCTTAGTGCTACTGCGTCCGCCCATCTAGAGAAGTAATTTGTAGCTGCTAAGATATATCGGCACCCTGATGAGGATGCTGGTAGCGGCCCTACTACGTCTGTGCCCCACTGAGCAAATGGCCAGCTTGGTAGGGTAGGATGCAGTGGCACTGGAGCTCTCCTTGCCACATTAGTGTGTTCTTGACATTTCTGACAAGCTTTGGCAAATTTGCAGCAATCATCAAATATGGTGGGCCAATAGTAACCCAGTTTCTTTATCTCAAATTTCATCTTCGGGCCAGCCTGGTGTGCCCCAGCTAATCCTGCATGGACCTCCTGCATCACCTGTCTTGCTTCTGCTGAAGATAAGCAACGGAGTAGGACTTTCCTTCGGGCATCTACCATAATTCGGAATAGGGTCCTGCTTCTTATCTCGTAAGAATCCTTGACCCTTAGGAGCTTCATTCTTTCTTCCCTTTCTTTTGGGAGTTGCTGGTGTTGAAACCAGCGCAGGAGATGCTCTCGCCAGTCGGGCTGCTGAACCTCTTCGACGGCTACCACCTCAATCTCTTGTTCGTCAGTTAGGACCTCTGTTACAATGGGGACCTGTCGACGGTTGATCACTGTTATATTCAGGCTTGTGTCTGGCGGGACCGCCAATGAACTGGCTAGTTTAGCGAGGGTGTCTGCCTGAGCATTTCGGCCTCGATTGATGTGCTTGATGCTGATGAAGTAAAATCCTGACATCAGGCGAGTTGCCAACTGGTGGTAGGGGAGGAGCTCTTGCTTTCACACATCGAACTCTCCCTCATGCTGTTTTATAACTAGCATGGAGTCTCCGAATGCTTCCAGCATCTGAATTCCCATGGACAGAGCAATTTGCAACCCGATTATAAGGGCTTCATATTCTACTTCATTGTTTGTGCATTGTTTGTTTATGGAGCAGGATGTATGCACCACTTCTCCTTCTGGGGATTACAGGACTATGCCTGCTCCTGCTTTGACCCTGGCTGACTCGGTGGCAGAGGTGTCAATTCTGGAAGCGCCATCAAAGTATAGTTGCCATAAGGAGGGTTGTACTTACATGGCTTCTAGGGTTTCATCTTCAGGAAGCTCCAGCTCCAACGGGCAATCCCCGGGCACTGGGTGCTCAGCAAAAAAGTCTGCAATAGCTTGGCCTTTGACGGCCTTGCGCGGCACGTAGGAGATATCAAACTCCATAAGGATTACCGCCCATTTGCCCAGGCGGCCTTTGAGTTCCGGTTGAGACATAATGTACTTCAGGGGATCCTCTTTGGATACCAAGCTGATTTCATGCGACAACATATAGTGTCAGAGCTTTTTAACTGCGAAGACCAGCGCCAGACAGATCTTCTCAATATAAGTATATTTCTCTTCAGTTCTGACCAGTCTCCGACTGAGGTAATAGAGGGCTTGTTCTTTCCCTTCTTCATTATTCTAGGCCAGCATTGCCCCCATAGAATTATGTGTAGCTGCTATATACAGTATCAATGGTCGTCCTTTCACCGGTGCGCCCAACACTGGAGGAGTTTTCAGGTAGTCTTTTAGCTTGTCGAAGGCTGCCTGGCAATCTTCATCCCAATAAAAGGGGACATCTTTCATCATCAACTTGTGAAAAGGCTGGCATCGCCCTGACAAATTGGAAATGAAACGTCGGATATAAGCCAAGCGGCCCTGTAGTGATCTCAGCTTGGAGATGTTCCTTGGCGGAGGTAACTCCTGAATCTCCTTGATCTTTGCGGGGTCTATCTCGATTCCCCGATATCGGACGATGAAGCCCAAGAATTTTCCGCTCGACACTCCGAACGCACATTTCATAGGGTTCATTTTTAGGTCATGCTGCCTCGGCCTCTTAAAAACAATCCGGAGGTCTTGCAGATGATCTTCTTTTCTTCTAGTTTTGACCACCAGGTCATCTATGTAGCACTCGACATTGTGGTAGAGCAATTCATCAAAGATTTTGGTCATTGCGCGCTGATAGGTTACACCAACATTCTTTAGTCCGAACGGCATTCTCTTGTAATGATAAATGCCCTTAGGGGTTCAAAAAGCAGTATGGATTCGGTCATGCTCCGCATTCCAAATCTGATTGTAGCCAGACGATCCATCCATGAATGATAGGGCCTCATGGCCGGTTGTAGCATCAATCATGACTTCGGTTATTGGCACCGGAAAGTCATCCTTGGGGCAGGCTTTATTTAGATCCCGGAAGTCGACACATATCCGGATCTGTCCATTCTTCTTTTTCACGGGGACGATAATTGCCAGCCACGTGGTGTATTGGTTTTGTTTCAACAAATCCCACGTCAATGAGCTTGTCGACTTCAGTACAAATTTGGGTGATGAGCTTTGGCCTCATGCACCGCGGTGGTTGCTTCACCGGCTCGGCCTCGGGGCTGATTGTTAGCTCATGTTGTGAGACAGCGGGGCTTAGACCTGGCATCTCTTTGTAAGTCTAGGCGAAGCAATCCCGGTATTCTAGCAGTAGCTGGATGTACAGCTCTCGTTCTTCTGGGGATAGTTGGGCGCTGAGGAAGGTAGGCCTAGGGTCCTTCTCATTTCCCAGGTTGACTTCCATTAGTTCATCGACTGTGGCTTGGACTCCGTCTTCTATCTCCGGAGGTGCCGGTTGGAGGTCAACGAAGTCTGGAATGCCATCTTGAGGGTCGAGCACTTCGACTTCCTCGTCAGACACTGCCAGAGCTTCCTGAGGTTTCTTGATTTCTTGTGCCAGCGGCTGAGTGGATTGTTCTATTAGCAAATCCATTGCCGTCGCAGCTTCCAAGGATGAGAGAGCAGCCTTGGTGTTTGCAGATGAGATTGCAGCCATGACGGGCCGGTAACTGTTTACTGCCAAGCTCGGACAGCATGCTGATTTCGCAGTAGAAGTTGAGGAAGTTTCGCCTTCTGGGACAGTTGTATCTTCCGCAGAAGTGGCTTTTTCTTTCCTGGTAGCTGGCTCCCCTTGATTGGAGTTGACCAAGGCCTCCCTGATTGGCAGAAAGGGTGTTGAAGTTGTCATTAGTATGACCTCTATGGAGGGAGAGACTCCTACTTCTTGACTGTCTTCGGCTTCGCTGCTGCTAGCCGTATCAAATTCGTCTTGAAGGGCCGCTTCTTCAGGGTGAACCTGCTCCCAGCATCGGCAAGGGGCCGAGGTTTCTACTTCTTGATTTCCAGACTGAGCCAGTTCAAGATATTCGGCTTCTGCCGGATACTCATCAAAGGTTGCTCCCAGAGGGCTATCTTCAGTAGGGTAGAAGGCGGAGATAGTATCCACCTCGTACCGCCCACTGTAATAATATTCTTCCAGGGTGAAGCCCAACCCTGGATGTTGAGAGACACGTCTCATTTCCTTCTCCAGATTTGTAGGATGCCACATCTTCTGGAAAGCTTCTTTACGCTTTTGAGACTGATCGGGAGGAATGTGTTGCTTCTGAAACATCTTAGCCATCCGATCAGTTGTAAATGCCAGACCTTGGACAGGAACCCGCGGGTTGCCTAGATCTTCAGGGAGGCTACAATCTGTATCTTCCCAAGTGGGATGCTCCTCAGCTGTATAGAACAAGCTACTGGGCCCATCTTCCTATGTCACCTCCCAGGCTTTAAAAGGTTTGACAGTGGGATCATTGAGGCCGGGGACTGGCTTGGTGAGGCCGACCGGGACTCCGATGTGGTCGTGCTGTCGATTGACCTGCACTTCCTTAGCTTTGGGATATAATGCTGGGGGTGTTACCCTGCCGACGTCTCCAGAAGCTGTGATGTGGGAGACCACCTTCAGCTTGACATATCCGCGTGGCGGTGGTGGATACCAACCGTCACCCGATCTATTCTTCGAGGCCCCTATGGGGGCTTTAGCTTCAGAAACCTTTCGGGGAGGCCCCGTATATAGGTTGGCGTCTGCCAAGTGACATTTAAATACCTCGAACGGGTGGAGATCAGAAAATATCCTCTCCTCCTTCCCTTGGAGGCTGTATTTGATGCATTGGTGGAGCGTGGAGGGCACCACCATATTCTCATGCAGCCATGGGCGGCCAAGCAGTGCTTTGTAAGAGGTGCGAGAGTCAATGACATGAAACTGCACCGTTGTAGTGAAATCTGCCAGGGTCAGTGTGAACTCTGCCACTCCCATTGAAACCTTACATTTTTGGTTGAAGCCAGCAATATGCATATCCCCGACTTTCTCGAGATGCACGTTAAAGTGGTGCCTCTCGTATATTCTGTAAGGTAGAATGTTGACTACTGCACCGGGATCAACTAGTATTCTGTTCAGCTCCCTTCCATTCAGGTGCCCTTTCATGTATAGCGGCCTGTTGTGACTGGCAGTATGTAGTAGCATGTCTTCTGGAGAGAAGGTCATACTGGCTTCTGGTATAGTCTAAGCTATGCAGGCTTCAAAATGAGCAGGCGTCTGCAAAGCAGTGATGATCGCCTGTCGAGTTTCTTCACTCAAGGAGAGAATTTCCCAGATCGTAAATCGAGCGGGGAGCTTCTTGAGCAGCTTCATTATTCGGCTCCCAGCCCGGACATTGGAGAGCTTCATCTCTTCAGCCGATCTGGGCTTGGGGAAGTTCTGATTTGCGGGTCCAGACGGACTTGCTTCATCTTCCTCGGACCCGGCACCCTCTTGACTGGCACCGACTGTCGGGTCTTCTTTATTAGTTATCGTAGGGCAAGCTTCATCTGCATTCGCATCCTCAGTAGATTGCGCTGGCTACGGGTGAATGGCCCCGGGTGTAGGGTTAGCATCTTGGTAGGGCTGCTTCCCTTTTGACATCTTCATAAATTCAAGGAATGAAAGGATTGCCTTGCCCCCACTTTTGTTGTATAGGCCCGACGGATGAGGGATTTGGACTCCCTTAACCTCCGGCGGAGGTGTCTTGTAGGGTTGCTCCCCTCTGAACATGATGTTGTGATTGGGTGGTGGCTGACGCCCCCATTTTTGGCCCGACCGAGTGGCATGCGCAGCAGTTGCGGCCTCGACTTTGCCTCCCCTAGCATGGGGTGTGAAGCAAATTTCTTCTTCTTCCTCTTCTCTGGGTAGGTCGAAGAGTGCTGACAGGGTATTGCAGGAGACAACCTGTGCTTTATTGGCCCCAGCGGCCTTTCTTTTCTTCTTCCTTTGCTTTCTCTTCTTTTTGGTTTCTACGGGTGCCTGCCCCCAGAACAGGCTGCCCTCTTTAGGGGGTGCTGTTTCGGCTTCCTCCACCTGTTTGAGTGAGAGTTGTTCTAGTTTTTGCCATGGGACGTGGTCCCGTACCAGCAAAGGTTTCAATTCGGGCTGCACATATTCATCCAGCCCTTCAATCAGGTGTTGTAGTCGAAGGACCCCAGGATTGGTTTCCTTGATTGCTGGCAGCGGAGTTTGTCTCCTCCCGTTAGGTGTATGTATTCTGACAGCTGTAGGTGGAGTGACCCACACGGGTGCTACCACTGGCGGAGCAGGCCGGGGTGTAATGCCATGGATATGTGCCCCCTCTTTTGGGCGGGGTGCCCTCTTCTTCTTGTGCTTCACAGGGATCTGCTGCCACCCCTGTTGTTCTTTCACGGGCTCCAGGAAAAGGACTTCGCAGGTGCTCCGTGTGCTTGCTTCAGAGATCTCCTCGGGCAATGCCTGGTAGAGGGAGATCATGTTGACTGCTGCTCTCCTGAAAGGAGCTTCATGTGGCTGAGGAGGGTCTACTTTGTACTCTCCCAGCTCTATTTCATTCTTCTTTATCATTCCTTCGATGACGTCTTTGAAAACATAACAGTCTTCGATTGGATGTCCCAACATTTGGTGGTAGGGGCAGAATCTTGGACTATATTTTCTTTTCAGGTCCTCCGGTCTCCTTGGTTCAGGCAGAGTGACCATGCTGTATTCTGTTACCCAGTCGAACAGGACTCGGGTCTTGTCTTTTGAGAAGGAATAGGCTTTCTTCATTTTGTCCCTCAGCGAAGGACCTTCTTTATCATCTAGAGCTTTTGCAGGTTACGGGGGAGCCGCCTTCTTGCCTTTCTCCTTCTACTGTTCGAACGATTTGATATCAAGCGCATTCGCTTCTTTAGGTGTGGGGCGCCGTTCCGCAGCCTTGCCTTTCTGGGCTGTGCTGGCAGCTGACGCCGGGACAGGCTTGGCTAGGAAAGCCTCCACTTCAGCCACCACATTATTCAGTCGGTCGAACGACCGTATTTCCATTCCAATCATCTTCTCCAGGACTTCCCCCCTGAGGTTTTATTTGCATATTTGTACCGCGTCCTCCTGATGCGGGGGCCGCTTGCATCTCATTCTGAGGTTCCTCCACCTCTTGATGTAATCAAGGGCTGTCTCATCTGCCCTTTGTTTTGTTGAGTAGAGTTCGGCCACTGTGACCTCCCTCTCTGTGACATGGAATCTTTCTCTGAACTTTCTCTGCATATCCGACCAGTCACTGATTGACCTGGCCGAGAGGCTAGAGTACCATTCAAATGCGAGCCCTGTCAGCGAGGACCCGAAGAATTTCAGCAAATATGACTCGTCGGTGGCCAGATCACCCATAACGGTCATATAATATGCAATATGCTCTTTAGGGGACCCTTTCCCGTTGAATTTGTCAAACTTAGGCGGCTTGTTGACCCCCGGGGGAAGTCATTTAGCCGCATGGTGTTGCGGGTAGGGTACCCGATAGGCATCAAATGCGACGTAGTCGCCTTCACTTTTCTCTGCGAGCTTCAGCTTGATCATCCTCTCCACCATCATCCGGTTCACGACCGTGGGGTCAACCGGTTCTGGATAGAAATGCGCTGGCTGCAGGTATGGGGTGACTGTTAGTGTGCTAGGCCCGGATACAGAGGGGGGTGAATGTATCCTTCTATGTATAATGGCCAAATAAAAACTTGGATGCTAGAGATAGACACAAAATAGAACCAATTCGATTCAACTCAAATACAAACACTTGGAGCGCGCCTATCCAAGCATCTAGCGGAAGCAAATCAAGCAATCAAACCACTGCTCAATAGATTTTTAGGTGGTTTGGTCCTCCAGACCTACATCCACCCCTCACTCCCAACCGGAGTGAGGCTTCACTAGCAAGCGCTAGAACCAAGCAGACTCAGTCTGCAAACAGTTGCTGCCACATAGCTTGACTTGGGGAACAGCCTCCCCTCTTCCTCCCAACCGGAGGGACACCCAAGTGACTCCCAGCCACTTGGAAACTAGAGGTCGCAGACCTCTCTTCCTCCAGACCAGGAGGGACCCGACCTCAGTCCAGAGGATCGGAAGTACAAAGGTAATCAGAAAACAAAGGAAAACAATAAACGAAAATAACACAGCAATCAGAAGGCTGTAAAAGATGAAAACACAGATGTGGCTCTCAACAGAGCTGACTGGCCTGGATCTGATCCACGGTCCAGTAGGAGCTAGTCTTCAGATGAAGCTTCTTCTTTCTCTTCCTTTTTCTTCTCTACTTCCTTCTCTCACTTGCGAGCTCTCTCTCTTTCTCTTTTTACTTCTACTGCTTCTCTCTCTCTGCCACTCTTCTTTTTCTTCTTCTTCTCTACTCACTGGATCGAGAATACTCTGCTGCTCTCAAACTGGATGTATAGACTTTTCTCCTTTTCTTTCGATCAACCTTCTTTAGTGGAAGAAGGCTCATATCTATAGCAGCAGCAGCAGCCCCTGGGCGCGTGGCTTCCACGTTTTCCCACCCAAGGAATTCGCCAGAACCGAGGCAGCTTCATCCACGGGTTAGCATCTGCATACCTTGTCCTCCTGGGATCACGAGCCAGGTCATCAATCTCGGTAAGAATCCCTGTCAGAGATAGCATCGGATAAGTCATCAGTTTAAGTCTGAACAACCTGTACAGACTCTGTGAATGCAAAGCATTGTATAGACTTCAGAAATCAATATAGCAAGTGTGTACAGAGTGAGGGAGTGTATAGACTTAGCAGTCTTCATGCGTGCTCAGTGTATATACTTGCTGAAGAGTGTATTATCATAACAGAAGAGTGTGTAGACTAAGGCCTTCTGTTCAAGACAAAAGCCAATGTACAGACTTCATGCTGTACAGACTTGATGTTGATCAAGACACCTTTGGACATCAGCCCAAGGCGTCAACGCTTCCAACGTGCAGCGTCGACGCAGTGAACAAGACAGGTGATGAACAATGCAAGCACTAGCTTTTCCAATGTGTGGACTTCACATAAGAAGCCAACGGCTGTACAGACTTAGGCAACCTTCAACTCACTGCGATGAACAGACTCTGAAGAACAGCAGCCAATGTATGGGCTTGCTCAGCCATAGTCTTCAGCTCAAGGCCAGTGTATGGACTTGATGAGACACTCACGAGTGTATAGAGTTAGTTGAGTAAGCATGCAATGTATAGACTTGACATAAGAAGACATCAGCTGTTCAGACTTGAAGAGCATTCGGCAATGTGCAGACTTCATGATGTATAGACTTGTGAATGCAAATGCAATGTACAAACTCTCCAGTGTATGGACTTCAAATATGTGAAGCTATGCGATGTGCATACTTTGAAGAACAGCAAGTGAGTAAGTGTGTACACTGAGAGAGTGTATAGACTTGGATATCTTCATGCGAGCATAGTGTATAGACTTGCAGTTAAGTGCATTAGTTAACCAAGTGTGTAGAGTGTATACACTTGAGAACCTTCAAGCTTCCTCGGTGTACAGACTTGTAACAAGCCTATCGGATGTGTAGACTTCGATGAGAGCAATGCATGAGCACCCAAAGTACAGACATCCTGTCCTTGCAGCTGAACGACCCCAGTGTATAGACTTGCTGAGGGAGAGACTGTACAGACTTGAAGCGATGAAATCATGATGTGTAGACTTGCCAATTATAGCTGGTCGATGTACAGACTAGAACGAGTCAAGGTCTGTATAGACTTGAAGATCATTCAGCGACCAATGTATAGACTTTCCAATGGAAAGGCTGTACAGACTTGAAACAATGAAAGACAGCGAGTGTATAGACTTTGGCAAGGTAACGTTGGTAAAACTGCCAATGTGCAGACTTTCAAAGCTGAACGTAGGTAAAGAACCCAATGTGCAGACTTGGAAGTGCAACGTAGGAACAGATGCCAATGTACAAACTTTGGCAAATAACGATGTACAGACTTGCACAGTTCCAGCTGAAGAATGTATAGACTTTACCTATTAAGTGTGGCTGCACAGACTTGGAGAGTTGAAGCCAATGTACAGACTTGTTGATATCAAACCGATGTACAGACTTGCAGATGCGAAGCCAATGTACAGACTTTATGATATGAAGCCAATGTACAGACTTGCAGATGCGAAGCCGATGTACAGACTTTAAAGGGTGTGAACAACAAGGCATGCTGTACAGACTTTATGAGCACTGTCCAGTGTATAGGCTTGATGCCTCGAAGGTGATGTACAGACTTGTAATAAAGCTTACAGAAGGCGATGTATATACTTGGATGCCCAACGCCAATGTACTGACTTTAAATAGAAGACAAATATATGGACTTTGACGGAGTGAGACAATGTTCAGACTTTGAAGTTACACTGTGGATGTACATACTTGGAAGATCATGGAGTGTATAGACTTGAAAGTCTGAAGGCGATGTATAGACTTGCCTAAGATGCAGCATGAGATGCTGGCTGAGACGGACGCTGTACAGACTTTAAATGCACTAAGACGCTGAACAAGACGGACCGATGTATAGACTTCTAAGTGCTGATGAACTATGTATGGGCTTGGCTTGAGATGCTGCATGAGACGGTGCAGGATGTATAGACTTGCATGAGACAGTCAGTGAGATGCTCAGCAATGTATAGACTTGAAAGAACTCCAAGCGATGTATAGACTTTGAAATGCTTGAAGATGATGTACATACTTCAAGAGATGCAGCATGCCAATGTATAGACTTCATGAAGAAACACATGATGCAATGTGTGGACTTGGTGACACATGCAGACAGATGAGTGTACAGACTATGCCAGCAAGCTACACGATGTGTAGACTTAGAAGAGCCTGTAGCTGTGCAATGTGCAACCAGTGTATGGACTTGTCGTGCCTACACAGGGCGTTGTACACACTTGCTGCCTGATGCAAATGTGCAGACTCTATTAATGCATATCAATGCTTTATGCAGCAGATAATCAGTCTGAACTTCAAATGCAATGACTCACAGTGTAAGCAGATAAACTGACTGAACATATGAAAGACTGAATTAACATTTGAATGACAGACTGAATATAAGAATGACTGAATAAAACCATGGTGACTCACAGTGATTAACTCACATTAAAACCAATCATCACAAACCCCTAAAGCCAATCATCAAAACCACAAGCCACAGGGGCCAAGGGCACAACAGTCTCCCCCTTTTTGATGATGGCAACAATACACAGTGAGTCATTTTGATGATGTAATACATTCTTATGAAAGTCATTCTGATGACTCAAACTATTCTCCCCCTTTGACTTCATCAAAAAGAAAATAGTTTGAGAAGTGAAAACAAACCAGCATGCAATGATTGAATAAAATTCTCCCCCTTTGGCAAAAATCTCCCCCTTTGATATAATCAATATGAATGCAGATGCAGAAAGAGATACCAAAATGCAAGAGCTCCCCCTAGAAATATGAATGCAAGAACACAATGCTCCCCCTTTAAGAGTTTCTATGCAGTATGATGCATATGACATGGAAGCTCCCCCTCAATAAGTGGAATCTTATGAGATGGATAACAAGGAGAGGTTCAGGTCAATGAATCAATGATATTGAGCAGAAGAGTTTCAAGTAGCAGATTTTCAAAGAAGCTCCAATACAAGAAATTCAGTCAGATTTTCAGAGAGATAGCAATCTCATAAATCCAAAACATAAGTTTTCAAAGTCTTCCATTATAAGGGCTTATGAATGAGCTTTATTGAACAGCATGGTTTAAACATGATGTATGCAGAGTTTATCAATAAAATTCTGTATTGATATCTAAAACCATGGTTTAATAAAGATGAACCAAGCCCTCATATTTATCTTGATAAAACTCCCTTTCTCTTACACAATCAAATTTATTGACTTCTTTCGGAATTACATGCATCAGTATTGAAATCAAGCAATTATGAAGTCATATGATTTTGTCTAGGGTTGTAGCAATTTGATTTTAGCATCAATATTCAGATATTTCGATTTGTTCAACAATTTTCTTGCTACAAATTTTACGAGCACTCTAGTTCAGTGCACACATTGTAACTAGAGGATATACCTTGATTAGAGGCCAATATCCCTAAGCCCTTAGTGTGACTAACTGTCATGCTTTATGTGAACAGAGTTAGCATTTACACATCATGACACACTACAAATCATTTTTTAATGAGTGAGTTGTATTTCTCAGTGTGCATGCCATTGCTCTGCCTGATTTACAATGAATTTTATGCAGAGTTAACTGAGACACCTCATGACACAGTCCTTTGGACTTGTGTTTCTCAGTGACCAATGTCATTGCTCTGACAGATATAACCCTTTAGACATCTTAGAGACATTCATTTGCTTCAAATCAATAATAGTTTCATGTACTTAACCAATTAAAGTCATGTATTCAAAAGTACAGATTTTAGAAATTTTTCACAAGACACAGCATGAAACAAATGGTTAAGGTTTATTAAACATGCTTCAGATAATTTTTTAAGAGATTTTAAAGTCAAACTCCATGAACATTATACTTAAACCACATGAGTTATTTCAAACATTCATAAAACTGCATAATAGAAGATTTCTAGTTCAAAATTTTCAGATTTATGATCGAGATAGCCCATTGAAATCTTCATGAAGGATTGATGGAATTCTGAACCCAAATGATACCAATTGATATGAGAAATACCAATTGTTAAGAGAGATTGTGAAGCTCAAAGTTTTCAGAATATGATTAAGGTTTGTCAACCAAATGAATAAGAAAGGATATGCAATGAATTTCGATAAATGTATGCATTTGACAACTTATATGCAATGCATTGACTCCCCCTGACAACATGCATTCAATCACTCTTTTTGGCATTTTTCAATATAAGGAAATGCAATGCACTATATGTTTGTAGGGACATGCAAAGACTCACATTGAATGCTATGCAAGGATATGCAATTAACTCCCCCTGAAAATATGCAATGTTTACACTGAAAACTGAACATATGATACCAAATGATTCATGCACATTCAGACTGTCCTAACCAGCAAGGTGACCCATGGTACTAGGCGGAGCACTTGGTCTAAAAGACCACCTCACACATAGTAAGAACCTCCAGACAGACCTCCCTGCCTTTTGGTACCTTACCATTTATATACCATTGAGGTCATGCATAATTATTCAACATGCAGTCCTATATGCAATTCAGAATTTCAGTGAGCTATTGCAACACACAAGTTTCAAGTCACACTCATAAGTAGTTCAGATTTTTCAGAAAATTCGAAATGTAATTTGTTTTCAGAGTCTATGCATAACACAATTATCAAGTAATTGCAATTAGCCTATGTATGCATCAGATACAAACAACTCTTTTTAATCTGATATTTACACAGAACTCTCAGCAAATGCATGATCAGAAAATAATGCACATGGCAGATGATGAATGAAAATGTAAAAATAGATTTAACTTGCTATGCATTAAAACTAAAAATAAGAAGAACATGAAGTTTACCTGAAAAGTTCAGTATGGGGTTTTCTTCTTGAGTGCCTTGGATCATTACCCCTTTTTATTCCAGTCCCAAGGCACACCTGCATAGCAATGTTATTTTGCACAAACAGGTACCCAAGAAGTCTTGGGTCCTGACAAAACAGTATTATTCCTAGCAAGTTTTCTCAGCACATTTCTAGGAGCAGTTTTCAGATCTGATTTATGCACATTCTTGTTAGCATGAATTCTATGTGCATAAGCATGAGATTTCTTGTTAACAGAATAAAAATTCTGTTTGCCAAAACCAGTTTGGTTTTGATATCCTGCCAGCCAACAGGTTGCAGCCCTGTGACCTGGCTTCCCACAGTTATAACATGAAAGTTTTGCAAATTGTCTTACAGGAATTTTGCATGTTTGAGATTCACATTTCTACCCTGAATATGCCAACAGTCCTTGACTGTATGGCCATTCTTCCCACATTTGAAGCACTCATTGTGCTTGCCTCTAAAAACATTACTTCCAAAAATATTTCCATTTACAGGGAGTTTAACAGTTTTAGAATTGAATTGTCTACCTTGAGCATGCCAACAGTGGGCTGCAATGTGGCCCATCTTGCCACAGTGAAAGCATGAATTAGAACTTTTCTTACCAGCATTCAGCCAGCATTCAAATCTCTTATGACCTAATTTTTCACAGTTAAAGCATGTCATATGCTGGTTTATTGGAGCAGACTTGTTCTTGTTAAGAGCATGATCGTTTGCATGAAATTTATTCTTATCACTAACAAACCAGCATTGTGAAATTTTGTGTCCTAGTTTACCACAATGAAAGCACTCAATTCTCTTTTTCTGAGATGAAGGATTTTTATCATGATATCTCCTAGCATTCTTATCATCCTTCTCCATCAACTTACACTCATGCATCAGATGTCCAGCTTTATGACAGTAATGACAGATAATCTTCTTTTTAGATGCATGTGAGTGTGTGTGAGGACTGTGATCAGCAAACACTGATGAACCCTTTTCATTTATTTTCTGATTTACAGTCCTTTTCTGATTTTTATCCTCTTTTCCTGTTTTCTTAGCCTTGTACTGAATTGAAGATGTAGTAGAAGGCTTTTCCTGTTCAGAAGATTTAACAAAAATAGTTTTCAAGTTGGATCCATCATCCTTCCTCATGATTGGACTGTAACCCAGTCCCTCTTTCTTAAAGTTATAATTTGCTCCCAACATTTTCTGAGCAATGGGCTGTTTGTCTTTAGAGGTGGTGGCTACATCTGAACCACTTACAAAAGATGTCATAACTCTATTCTGAAGTTCCTTCTTGTTTATCTTATTGTAGCCCAGCCCTTCCTTCCTAGGATTGATTTTTATACCTAGTAGCTTGTCTAGGTTTTTCTGCCCATCAACAAATTTAGACAAGGAAACTTTCAAATCCTGAATTTTATTTTCTAAAGAGAAAATATGTATCTCATAACTGGCAATCTCTTGCTCACAGCAATTGACAGCTTCATTCAAAACCTTGTTAGCTGTTTTGTATTCTTCAATTTCATTTTCCAGATTGCTCAATTTATCAGAATCTTCAAAACAAACACTTTTACCTCTTTCTAAAGCTAGAAGTCTCTCAGACATAGTGGAGTTCAGCATTTTCAATTTCTCATTTTCTTGCTTAAGTTTGTCATTCTGAACCAATTCATTTATTAGAAGCTGATCTTCTGAATTGACTTCATACTTTCTTCCATTTTCAATTTCCTTCATATCTTTTTGTTATTTTTCAAGATCTTTCTATAATTCTATGTTTACAGACTTTATGGCATTAAGTTTTTCAATCAGCAAATCATTCTCTCGTTTAAATTTCTCTAATTGTTCTTCATTTTCTTTAGAAAACTTTCTGAGAGAATCATTCTCATTTTTCAACTTGTTTAAGTCAGATTTAACACATTCAAGTTCTTTCAGCAAATCCTTACTCCGAACAGAATCATGACTAGCTAGACTTAGCTTCTTTTCAAGTTTAGAGATTTCCTTTACATGATCTTGATCTTCAATTTTCAGCAATGAAATTTGTTTCTTCAACATTTGAATATCAGACATAAAAGCATCATGAACATTTTTCAGTTCAGCACAGTTTTTACATGGAGAATTGAAACTGTCTGACCTACTAATCTTCTTCAATTTTTTGTATTGTTCTCTTAACTGTTCATGAGACTCTAATAATTCAGCATATGAATTCTCCCAATCATCCAAGGTATAGTTCTCAAAAGGGTTTACCTCCTCATCATTATCGTCTTCACTTTGATTGCTGCCTTGATCGCTACCACCTTGATTACTTCTGTTGGCCATCATGCAGCTTGTTTGATTTCCTTTCCCGGCTCTCTTTATCATCTCCAACATATCCCTTGCAGATCTGCAATCAAGGAAACATGAGTGAAAGGCTTTGTCAGTGGCTGCTTTTATCAAATTTATAGCTGTCTGATTCTCCTCATACATTGATTCGTGACTGTCAGTCCATTTGGACTTTTCCTTTGGTAATTTATGAGGACCATGTGAAATCACTTTCCACAGGTCTGGATCAACAGATTTAACATAAGCACGTAAAGCACTGTGCCACTGGTTGAAATCAAAACCATTAAAGACGGGTGGATAAGCCATTGAAACAGATAGCAGATAGATTCAATGCAACAGCAATATTGATGCACTAAAAACAAATTAGCACCTAAGACTGCAAGATCGGATCTGCAGGTCGCTGGACCTTGTATGCAGACACCGCTCTGATACCAACTGTTAGTGTGCTAGGCCCGGATACAGAGGGGGGTGAATGTATCCTTCTATGTATAATGGCCAAATAAAAACTTGGATGCTAGAGATAGACACAAAATAGAACCAATTCGATTCAACTCAAATACAAACACTTGGAGCGCGCCTATCCAAGCATCTAGCGGAAGCAAATCAAGCAATCAAACCACTACTCAATAGATTTTTAGGTGGTTCGGTCCTCCAGACCTACATCCACCCCTCACTCCCAACCGGAGTGAGGCTTCACTAGCAAGCGCTAGAACCAAGCAGACTAAGTCTGCAAACAGTTGCCGCCACACAGCTTGACCAGGGGAACAGCCTCCCCTCTTCCTCCCAACCGGAGGGACACCCAAGTGACTCCCAGCCACTTGGAAACTAGGGGTCGCAGACCTCTCTTCCTCCAGACCAGGAGGGACCCGACCTCAGTCCAGAGGATCGGAAGTACAAAGGTAATCAGAAAACAAAGGAAAACAATAAACGAAAATAACACAGCAATCAAAAGGCTGTAAAAGATGAAAACACAGATGTGGCTCTCAACGGAGCTGACTGGCCTGGATCTGATCCACGGTCCAGTAGGAGCTAGTCTTCAGATGAAGCTTCTTCTTTCTCTTCCTTTTTCTTCTCTACTTCCTTCTCTCACTCGCGAGCTCTCTCTCTTTCTCTTTTTACTTCTACTGCTTCTCTCTCTCTGCCACTCTTCTTTTTCTTCTTCTTCTCTACTCACTGGATCGAGAATACTCTGCTGCTCTCAAACTGGATGTATAGACTTTTCTCCTTTTCTTTCGATCAACCTTCTTTAGTGGAAGAAGGCTCATATATATAGCAGCAGCAGTAGCAGCAGCCCTTGGGCGCGTGGCTTCCACGTTTTCCCTTCCCAAGGAATTCGCTAGAACCGAGGCAGCTTCATCCACGTGTCAGCATCTGCATACCTCGTCCTCCTGGGATCACGAGCCAGGTCATCAATCTCGGTAAGAATCCCTATCAGAGATAGCATCGGATAAGTCATCAGTTTAAGTCTGAACAACCTGTACAGACTCTGTGAATGCAAAGCATTGTATAGACTTCAGAAATCAATATAGCAAGTGTGTACAGAGTGAGGGAGTGTATAGACTTAGCAGTCTTCATGCGTGCTCAGTGTATGAACTTTCTGAAGAGTTTATTATCATAACAGAAGAGTGTGTAGACTAAGGCCTTCTGTTCAAGACAAAAGCCAATGTACAGACTTCATGCTGTACAGACTTGATGTTGATCAAGACACCTTTGGACATCAGCCCAAGGCGTCAACGCTTCCAACGTGCAGCGTCGACGCAGTGAACAAGACAGGTGATGAACAATGCAAGCACTAGCTTTTCCAATGTGTGGACTTCACATAAGAAGCCAACGGCTGTACAGACTTAGGCAACCTTCAACTCACTGTGATGAACAGACTCTGAAGAATAGCAGCCAATGTATGGGCTTGCTCAGCCATAGTCTTCAGCTCAAGGCCAGTGTATGGACTTGATGAGACACTCACGAGTGTATAGAGTTAGTTGAGTGAGCATGCAGTGTATAGACTTGACATAAGAAGACATCCGCTGTTCAGACTTGAAGAGCATTCGGCAATGTGCAGACTTCATGATGTATAGACTTGTGAATGCAAATGCAATGTACAAACTCTCCAGTATATGGACTTCAAATATGTGAAGCTATGCGATGTGCATACTTTGAAGAACAGCAAGTGAGTAAGTGTGTACACTGAGAGAGTGTATAGACTTGGATATCTTCATGCGAGCATAGTGTATAGACTTGTAGTTAAGTGCATTAGTTAACCAAGTGTGTAGAGTGTATACACTTGAGAACCTTCAAGCTTCCTCGGTGTACAGACTTGTAACAAGCCTATCGGATGTGTAGACTTCGATGAGAGCAATGCATGAGCACCCAAAGTACAGACATCCTGTCCTTGCAGCTGAACGACCCCAGTGTATAGACTTGCTGAGGGAGAGATTGTACAGACTTGAAGCGATGAAATCACGATGTGTAGACTTGCCAATTATAGCTGGTCGATGTACAGACTAGAACGAGTCAAGGTCTGTATAGACTTGAAGATCATTCAGCGACCAATGTATAGACTTTCCAATGGAAAGGCTGTACAGACTTGAAACAATGGAAGACAGCGAGTGTATAGAGTTTGGCAAGGTAACGTTGATAAAACTGCCAATGTGCAGACTTTCAAAGCTGAACGTAGGTAAAGAACCCAATGTGCAGACTTGGAAGTGCAATGTAGGAACAGATGCCAATGTACAAACTTTGGCAAATAACGATGTACAGACTTGCACAGTTCCAGCTGAAGAATGTATAGATTTTACCTATTAAGTGTGGCTGTACAGACTTGGAGAGTTGAAGCCAATGTACAGACTTGTTGATATCAAACCGATGTACAGACTTGCAGATGCGAAGCTAATGTATAGACTTTATGATATGAAGCCAATGTACAGACTTGCAGATGCGAAGCCGATGTACAGACTTTAAAGGGTGTGAACAACAAGGCATGCTGTACAGACTTTATGAGCACTGTCCAGTGTATAGGCTTGATGCCTCGAAGGCGATGTACAGACTTGTAATAAAGCTTGCAGAAGGCGATGTATATACTTGGATGTCCAACGCCAATGTACTGACTTTGAAGAGAAGACAAATGTATGGACTTTGACAGAGTGAGACAATGTTCAGACTTTGAAGTTACACTGTGGATGTACATACTTGGAAGATCATGGAGTGTATAGACTTGAAAGTCTGAAGGCGATGTATAGACTTGCCTAAGACGCAGCATGAGACGCTGGCTGAGACGGACGCTGTACAGACTTTAAATGCACTAAGACGCTGACCAAGACGGACCGATGTACAGACTTCTAAGTGCTGATGAACTATGTATGGACTTGGCTTGAGATGCTGCATGAGACGGTGCAGGATGTATAGACTTGCATGAGACAGTCAGTGAGATGCTCAGCAATGTATAGACTTGAAAGAACTCCAAGCGATGTATAGACTTTGAAATGCTTGAAGAGGATGTAGATACTTCAAGAGATGCAGCATGCCAATGTATAGACTTCATGAAGAAACACATGATGCAATGTGTGGACTTGGTGACACATGCAGACAGATGAGTGTACAGACTATGCCAGCAAGCTACACGATGTGTAGACTTAGAAGAGCCTGCAGCTATGCAATGTGCAACCAGTGTATGGACTTGTCGTGCCTACACAGGGCGTTGTACACACTTGTTGCCTGATGCAAATGTGCAGACTCTATTAATGCATATCAATGCTTTATGCAGCAGATAATCAGTCTGAACTTCAAATACAATGACTCACAGTGTAAGCAGATAAACTGACTGAACATATGAAAGACTGAATGAACATTTGAATGACAGACTGAATATAAGAATGACTGAATATAGAATGACTGAATAAAACTATGGTGACTCACAGTGATTAACTCACATTAAAACCAATCATCACAAACCCCTAAAGCCAATCATCAAAACCACAAGCCACAGGGGCCAGGGGCACAACAGTGACCAGGGTGGTCGCCTGTGGAGGACGCAGCAGCGGGGGTGTCGGGTGCACCTGAGGGAGCACCGGAGGTAGCAGCGGCTAATGTTGTGGCGGCCGCTGTTGTGCTGTCGCGATGCTTGGCTCTGACGGCTGGGATAGTGTATAGAGTGGTGGAGGGTCGTCATGACGAGCCGCTCCCCGAGATGACTCACCCTGGACTTCGGGTGGTTTAGAAGCTGATGAATGTTCAGTTTTTTCCATCAGCTGCTTCTTCAGAGAGTCTATCTCCCGTTGATATTTTTGTAGCAGCATCAGAACGGATGGGTCTATAGTGGTGGGGATACCCTCTGTTGTCTCCCCGGACGTACCCTCAGGCAAGATGTCGAGGAGGACGTCGTCTTCTTCTTCCGCCGTCACCACATTAGCGGTTAAGACAGGGGCCTTGTCATCCCAGTGGGGATAGACCTGGAGCTGTTTCCCTCTAACCATCATCAAAAGCTCTTTTGTCGCTTCTATTCTGCTGGTAGTTGGCCCCAGCCATGCGGTCAATTGAGCCAATTCTTGGGGGTCTTCAGGAAGCTCCCCATATCGGCTGGATATGCCAGCCATGTTGCAGGTAAAAACCTGCATCCTTCTCCTTTGTTGATAGACCCTCGTTCTGGCTTGCTACGGAAAGGTCAGCCTTTCGAACACAGAAACTCTTCTTCTTTCTTCCCGCTCGGGGAAGGCTTCATCGGCTTCGACCTCGAAGCCGTCATTATATCCATTGTCGTCGACAGACGACACCATCATTCTATCTTCCATATTTCCTTCTTCTGCCACTGATGGGCAGTAACCTTCCTCAATGGCGACTGTCTGCATCAGTCGCTATTGTCCGAGTGAGGGATTGCCTAAGCCTCGGAAATAATTTCTGACCAAGTAGGTCATCTCTTCTTGACCCCGCTCTTGATATAGGACGGGGGGTAATTGTCGACCTCCGGCGGGAGGGATATAGGCCAGCCGAGCTCTGTCGGCTGGCAGTTGGAATCTTCATCCCGCAGCAGGGACATTGGCTTGACGGGCCGCAGCCCGGAAACTTCTATGGCGCGGAGGATCCGCAACCACCTCTTCTTCCTCCTTTGGGGGTAGGCCCCTTTCTCTTCTCACTTCCGCCTCGTCGTTCACAAGACGGCGGGGGATAGGTGTTAGCTGGTAGGCAGGTCGGGTTCGCTTGGGAACCCACACTTGTTTTAACTTCTTCGGCCTGGGTGCCGGGCTTCCTTGGCCATAGTGGCCGGTTTCTTCTATTTCTGCCCTCCTTCCAGCGAGAGCTTGATAGGCATTGTGAATAGGAATGTTGGGGATGACTCGGTCTGGGGTCACCCGTGCAGTGCGTCCGTCGAGGAAGACGTGCATGCCACCAACTAGCATAGATTTCCCGGACTGAGATAGGGTTCCGGTGATTACAGCAGCATTCTTGGGGGCCTGGCGACGCTGGCGTCCTCTAGGGTGTTTGTTGATGACATTGGGGTGGGTCCCACGTATGACGTGGTGCACCAGACAGCTAGCAGCCGGGGCCGGAGTCTCGGACGAGTCTTTACAGCAGGGAAGCTTCAGAGGCTCCGCTTTCTCCACAGCTTCCTTGGCAGGCACTGGGGCTTCGACCTCCAGGATATCGACGAAGGCCAACCCCAAAAAGTTGGGGAAGCCTACAGCGCGAGGGAAGCTGCCGAATTCCATGGGTACCGCCAGATACCCTTGCGCGTGTCCAGCGACTATCGAAAGATCGAAGTCGACGCCAGTTATCCCGTTGATCGTCATTGGTTTACCTGCAATGTCAAACAAGGCAATAATCAGTAGCCTTTGAGAGGGCTTCGAAGCCCGAATATCTCAGCAAAGAGATGAAAGGTGACACTGGTCCCACCGGGCGTGCCAGACTTATTTCGTGACTTTTTTTCTTTCTTTCTTTCTTGTTTATTATTTCGCGTGTCGATCGGTCAATTAGCTAACTGGTAACTAACTGGCTGATTAACGACGCGGGCGTGCCAGTCACGTGGGTGACGATCTTATTATGTGCTCATTCTGACCCGTGTCGGGTAAAAGTGAGGTTCGGTCGGGACCAGTAGTCCGCCACACCGTAAAGGCTATGGCGTTAATTACATCCTCCACGAGAAGGGAACACCTTTCATTAATTGCCGAGATAGTGGGCTATCGTAGCCGAATTAAAAAAAACTATATGATGACCATGACGAAGGCATGCGGGATACATTTATTTATCATACAAAGGATGCATTGTTCACAGAATTATGGACCCTTGGTACGTGGCGGAGGACGTAGGCCCGAAGACCACCATCGCGCATAGCGGAGATTTCTGGTTGGGCACAACCCAACCTTCTGTCAACGCCATTTGATATACCCGAGGGTCGATGCAGCCATGCACGAGGAACCGTGATATGCGGGGTGTGACGACGATGTTGTAACATAAATTCGGCAGCACGTCCCCTTCCTTTGGACTATGCCAAATGGGAATATGGGACATCCATCCACGGAGAGCCGGAATGGAAACTAAAAGAGGATCGGGCGTAGCCCTGGGCCCGAGAAGGATCCACATATGATGGGACAGTGTCCACCATCGTGTCATTTGTTAATATTCCCCTCTAAGGACCGTTGGAGGACATGCAGTGGCAGAACTCCGAGGGTCAGCGGGGTGACAGAAGAAATGTCGGATTCGGTGTAATGTAGGGGTGAAACCCCCCATTAATGTATCTCCCATGGACCTGGGTGAAGAACCATAGTTCCCTCGTGAGACAATGAAGGCTGGCATGAAGGTCGACAGGAGTGGTACATTGAGTTTAGATTAGATTTGGGTTCAATGAAGTTGCTGAGACATCAGATATTTGGGTGGCAGCTATTGTTGAAATGAAATGGTATGGATTGGAGCCGGCGGGAAGGCCAAACGGCGCGACGGGATCCCGGCGCGACAGGAAGCCAAAGGGCTATCGGCGCGATAGGCAACTGGCGTGGCTGGGACGAAGGGGCAGTCGACGCGGTGGGCTTCTCGGTGCGCCCTTCACCCGACGCGAGATTGGCACCGGGAGGGGACGGCGCCGGGAGTCATGTGGCGCCGGGAGCCGTTTCTTTGTTGGTTTTCTCAGGTCTTATGAGGGTTTCTTCATTTAATGGGAACCTCAGGGTGATGGATGAATGGAAACAGAGGATCAGGGTGGCTTCCTTCACGAGGGGTCCAAGGAGATCACCAATTACGAGATGTATTCCCTGTGATGGCAAGATGTCATGAGATGATGTAGCTCAGGCTCTCGCCGTATTGAGGGGTTAGATACGCAATTTCTGATGAAACATCGTGCCGTGTGGTAGAGTAAAGCTCTGGGTAAAATTTGACAGCATCTCCCCTTACTTTGGGAGTGTGCCAAGAGAATATTATAGGCTATCTACTCACGAGTGCCGGAGTAGAAACTGAAATGAGTGCCAGGCGTAGCCCGAGATTCAAAGGGTCCAGATCACATGGGACTTCATCCCTTTGTTATAATATCCCCGATGCAGTCAACGGAGAGCCTGCAATGGCAGGGCTCCGTGGCTCAATGGGTTGTAGAATGTGGGGGAATTTGGCCCCTTTGATATGGCTCCCGTGAGGACAGAGGAAAGGGTGATGCCTCTCCACAGGAAGATAGGGCATTTAAAGCAATGATGGCACGGCCTGATGGCATCGGCGCGAACGTATTAAGATGGCCATCCTTGGCATAGAAGGGATGAAGGTATTGGCGAGAAGAATAATATGGCTTTCGGTGTGAAGGCTTGAAGTTCAACCGGCGTGGCTAGCCCTCGGCGCGAAACGTGCGCCGAGAGGGGCTCACGCTGGGAGGCTTTTTGAAGTGAGGGTTTTAAGGGTTTGTTAAGGCAGAGGCTTTGAGCATTCGAAGTGAGGAGGTTTATTCAGCAACCTGGGTTATTTATTCGGATGATCGCAGAGAGGAGGCTTCGATGGGGAGACGAACTCTCTTCTGGGGCCTCACTAGGAGCAGAGCCATGAACTAGAACTCCTGAAGATATTCCTCTCCATTCCACATACGAGGAGCCATGAGATAGACTGTCTCAGGCCCTCGAAATGTGGCTAGGGGTAGTGATAAAGAACGATGGCAAAGAGGCCTCAACAGATAGAAGAAATTAAACATAAGACATTTGCAGCTGGCGGTAGCCGTATATAGATTAAAACCTCGGATACAGAGGGAAGCGGAAGAGAACGATCCAGCATATCAGAACTCATCCCATTCTTTTATTAACTACTTCAGCCAAATGGCTCACACATATGCGATTTAAGAGAAAGAAATATAACCCAAAAGAAAAAGAAATCCGAACTTCATCCCTGCAAACAGGGTTACATTAGCATTCGATGCTACTAGAGCAAAGATGCTCGAAAGCAAAAAATAAAAGAGGAATACTCAGACGGATGGAGAAGAGAGAGAGGGCAAAGAAGCTACAGTTGCACGGCCCTCACACTTGGATTCTATCCTCGAACCCCTCTCTCTTTCTTCAGCTTCTATGAAGGGCGCTCGAGCTCCCCCCTTTCTTTTGGTGGCTAAGCACCCTCTTCCTTTCTTCTCGAAGGGCTCTCTCTTTTTTTTCTTCGAAGGATCCTCTTCCCTTCTCCTCTCTTCCTCGTCTCTTTTTTCTGTTCGAAGGGCCGCCCTCTTATAGAGGCCAGTCCCTCACCCTTTCGGCCTGAGCTTCCCGGCGCGCCAGCATCATCTTCCCAGCGTGGCGGACCTCGGCGCGTCCCATTTCACCTTTGGGTTTGGCCCACTTCCCTGTCATTCGGCCCATTCGACCCAGGATCCACTCAGTGGACTCCTTTTGACAGTGGGACTCTTGGCATGTATATATTAAGACTCCATGGGACTGTTTACACCTTACATTCACAAACATGTGCGAGGCGCTGTACATCCCGCTTCAGGAGTATCAGAGATGTCTGAACATCTGTTTCAGCAGGCAGATTGTTGCCTGAATGTTGGTGTAGTTTTATCAGTCTGACTATCTGAATGACAGCAGTACTGGACAGCGACCTAGCCAAAGACGGCTTTAGTCGAACAACATGATAGGGGTAGTGGGTTTCTTCTATTCAGACTCTCAGATCTCCCAGGGATGGTACATGAGCTGTGCCCTCGACTGATCTTCAAAACTGTGAATCTATTATGGTCTCTTCTGGTATATTTTAGGTGTCAACAGACCTTCATGAACCTCTTCGATCACTCGATTGGCTTCGTCGGTGCTGAGGCACTTCAAGAGAGGGCCGGAGAAGGATCTCCGGTAGAGAGCGCCATCCAGAGTGACGAATCGCCGAGTTTGGTACTTCAATCTTCGGGCTTCCTAAGGGTCGAGAGGCTCCTAAGAGTCTTGAAGCAACGACATGTACAGGGTACGCCCGTCGCTTAGGGAGGCCGAGTCAACAGCCAGGAGCTCAGAATCGATGCTCGGCCGCTCTAGCTCTTTGAGAAGGACCGATCGAATACCCTCGGGGTCAAGAGAGGAGGCCAGCTGAGAGAGGGTGTCCGCTCGGGAATTTTCCTCCCGAGCATTTCGGACTACCTCAAAACTCTCGAACTGTTGTGCCACAGCCTTGACCAGCTGGAGGTATTTGATCATTGGTGCTTCGTGAGCTTCATAACCTCCGTTGACCTGGCTAACGACCAGTTGGGAGCCAGTGTGAATCCTGACTCGCTCAGCCCCTAACCGTCGGGCCATGCGGGCTCCGATATGAGGGCCTCATACTCGAAAGCATTGTTAGATGCTTGGAAGTTGAACTTCAGGGCGTACTATAGCTCTGCTCCTTCGGGGGACTTTAGGAGAATCCCGACGTCGCTTCCGGCTGAGTTGGAAGATCCGTCGACGAACAGTTCCCAGGTTGGCCCGGGCGCTTACGAGATCTTTCTTCAGTCGGGATGGTGCTCTCGGCGATGAAGTCAGCGAGCGCCTGGCCTTTAATAGCCGAGCGTGACCGATACGATATATCGTAGGCCCCGAGCATGATGGCCCACTTGACGAGGCATCCCGAGGCTTCTGGGTGAGCGAGGATCCTCTTTAACGGTTCATCGGTCAGCACGGTGATGGAGTGCCCTTGGAAATAGGGTCGGAGGTGCTTGGCCGAGGTAACCAATGCTAGCATGAGTTTCTCGGTTGCGGAGTACCTTTTTTCGGCGTCGTTCAGCACCTTGCTGGTGTAGTAGATCAGTCTCTAGACTCCCGAGTCATTTCTAACTAGGGCCGAGCTAACTGTAGATGGAGTCGCCGAGAGATAGAGATGCAAGGTTTCGCCTGATACGGGCTTGGAAAGAACCGGTGGCGAAGCCAGGAACTCTTTAAGCTTGGCGAACTCTTTCTGGCATTCCTCGTCCCACGCGAATGTAGCAGATGCCATTTAGGCCCCCTCAATAGTTTGAAGAAGGGTAGGCATCGTTCAGCCGCGCGGGATAGGAATCTGCTGAGCGCTGTAATGCGCCCGGTAAGGCGTTGAACATCTTTGAAGAAGGTGGGTGGGCGCATGTCCAGGATGGCCTGGACCTTGTAGGGGTTGGCCTCGATCCCATGCTGGGTGACAAAGAAGCCCAAGAACTTCCCGGACCTTACTCCGAAGGCGCACTTGGTAGGATTGAGCTTCATGTTGTACTTTAGGAGGGTGTCGAAGGTTTCCGCTAGGTCGGCGAAGTGATCCTCGGCCTTGGGGGTCTTCACGAGCATGTCGTCAATATAGGCTTCAACATTCCGACCGAGCTATCCCTCGAACATATGATTGACTAGCCTCTAGTATGTGGCTCCAGCGTTCTTCAACCCAAAAGGCATCCGGGTGTAGCAGTGTATGCCGAAGTTGGTGATAAAGGCGGTCTTCTCGATGTCTTCGGGGTGCATTCTGATCTGATGGTAACCTGAATAGGCATCTAGGAAGCTGAGTATCTCGTTGCTCGAGGTTGAGTCAACCAGTTGGTCGATGCTCGGTAATGGATAGCAGTCCTTTGGAGTAGCCTTGTTCAAGTCGGTGAAGTCCACGCACATTCGCCACCTTCCCAAAACTGTCGGCACCAGGACGACGTTAGCCAGCCACGTCGGGTATAGGACTGGTCTAAAGAGACCAATCTTTTACCCCTTGGTGACTTGCTCCTTGATAATCGCCTGCTTCTCTGGCGCGTGCTTCCTTCTGCGTTGTTGTACAGGCTTCATGGTTGGGTCAAGGTTGAGCTTATGCATCACCATTTCCTCCGGTATCCCAGGGAGTTGATCATCAGACCATGCGAAGACCCGGATATACGCGGAAAGAAACTCTTTGTATTGCTATTAGACTTCAGATGTTAGGTCAGCTCTGATCTTTACTCCCATGGTCGAGTCGTCATTTAGGAAAACCGCTAGCAATTTGCCTCCAGGCTCGGCGGTTGCAGATTTTTCCTCGACTTCCCGGGGGCCCTTGTTCTTCCCGTCTGGCCTTGTGGCTTCAACCGAGATATTGTAGCACCTTCTGGCCGTGTCCTGGTTCCCTCGGACTTCCCCCAACCCATTTTTGGTGGGGAACTTCATTTTTTGGTGATAGGTAGAAGGCACCGCTTTCATTTGGCTGAGGATTCCCCGGCCGAAGATTGTGTGATATGCTATCGTACCTTTGATCACTATGAAGTCCACCATGACCGTAACGGTTTTGGGTGGGGTGCCAAGAGTAACCGGCAGGCTTAGGGCTCCCTCGGGATAGGTGGCCTGGCCATTGAACTCGCACAGGGGGGTTCGGACCGGGTGGAGTTTAGACGGATCCTCCCCCATCTTAAGGAAACATTCATACGATAATACATCAGGGGCGCTTCCATTGTCAACTAGAATCATGTCTACGTTATAATGGTTTATTGTGGCCGATATGACTAGGGCGTCGTCATGCGGGGTGCTCAACCCTTCCAGGTCTTGGTCGAAGAAGACTATGACCTGGGGCTCACTCGGCGTGGCCCTGGGAGGCTCGATGGCTCGGCTCACCCGCTTAGCATGATGCTTCCTTCCCCGGCCGCTATCTCCTCTTGATGCAGCTCCTCCGGTGATGACGTTGATGTGGACCCCTCGGGGGCATTGTGGATTTCCTCTGGGGCACCTCGGTCTTCTTTGGGCCCGGCCACGAACCAGGAGAGGTGCCCCTGACGAATGAGACGCTGGATCTCATCCTGGAGCTGATGGCAGTCGCCGGTGTGATGTCCGTGGTCACTGTGGAACAGGCAATGCTTGCTGCGACTGCGGTTCTTCGACCTCATTGGCTCGGGTTGGCAGAGGAGGCCCGAGCCTTTGATGTCTTCGTAGATCTCGTAAACCGGAGTGGTTAGGGGAGTGTACCGCTCGTACTTCCGTGACGGTTCCTTGCATTCCCTGTCTCGGTTCCGCCTTTTTCCTTGGCTCGAGCTTGGCTCGGGTGCCCGCTTCTTGTCCCCCTCCCGACCCGAGCCGGTTACGTCTCGGCATGCGCTGAGCACTTCTTCGCACTCGACATGGCACAAAGCCAGAGTCACTAGCGCAGCAAGGGTCGAGGGAGGGTGGAGGACAAGCTCCCGGCGGAGGTTCTCGTCGCAAGTGCCCCCTGTCAGTGTGGTTATGGCCGAGTCGGCGTCCAGGCGGGGGATCCTCAGAACTTCTGATTTGAATTGGATAATGTAGGCCCGAAGTTTCTCTCCTTGCGCCTGTTTGAGGGCCAAAAGCCCCGCTACCGACCTTGGGGGACCGCTACCGGTGAAACTCTCCTTGAATACTCGCCCGAATTGCTTGAAGTCTCGGATGGATCCGGGGGCGAGGGCCCGGAACCATGCTTGGGTGCCTTGGACCAAGGTTGTCACGAAGGCTCGGCATTTGATGGTGTCGGACGCTCCATGAAGGGTCATCAGGGCGTCGAAACTATCGAAGTGGTCGGCCGGGTCGCCCTGGCCGTCGTAGGGCTTGAAGGTCGGGATGGAGGCTCTGGGAGATACCTCTGCCTTTACGATATGGTCAGAGAACGGGGATCTCTCCTCGTCCTCTAGTGGAGAGGTCTTCTGCCGGGCTCATAGGGCGTGCTCCTACTTTGTGAAATGCCTCTCGAATTCTTGCAGTCGGAGGGATAGCTCCAACTGCCGCTGCGCCGTAGGGCTGAGGGGGCATGATGGCAGGCTGTCCTGGTGCTCCCTAGGGAATTTGATCTGCAGGAGGGGATGGCGTGCCCCATGCCTACCCCGTTTCGGTGCGGAGGAAGCCTCTTGCTCCGGAGGGGGGGCTTGTGAGGGTCCTCCTGCTTTGTTGCAAATAAGATGCTGCCCTCGGAGGGTGAAGCGACCTCCGGCGGTGTGCTAGGACGCGTTCTCGTGGGGAGGGATCTCCAGAGGGGCGTGTGACCTTCCATCCCTGGCCGCCTGGGTCCTCATGAGTTCCACGAGGACGTCTAGTTTCGCGTTGAGGGCTTGGAAGGCGTCAGCGCCACCGTTAAGCCGCAGCCCTACTGCCGCGGGGGGAGGGGGCAGTCCGTCGGCGGGAGTGCTGGCACCGGAGGGGGGGTTTTGGGAGGCTTGAGAGGGGCCTTCCCCCGCGGCCACCATAGCCTTTCCCCTATCACCGGTGGACCTCCTCCCTGAACTTCTTCTCACCATACTGGCTCTTTGGTCGTTTCCCACAGACGGCGCCAGATGAAGGGGCGTGATCTCGTGTGGCTCCTGAGCTAGGAGGATAATCACCGAATATTAAACTGCAGAGAAAGGGAAACGAATCAGGGGGCCCAGGGATGGTTCCCTGGGAAAAACCCTCCGATGCTTAAGTCAGTAGAGCAATGGTGGAAGATATGGAGGGAGGTGCACGAGATCCCCCAACACCAAGGTGGTGAAGTGGTTTCTGCTCAGGGGATTTTAGGCGTGTATTGCCCTTACCTTTCACTGGAGGGAGTCCCTGGTTTATATAGTGTGCTTACCTTATGAGTCCCGTAAGCTGAGGAGTTTTAGGCGGGAGTTACGTCCTCATCGTGGGATCTTTACGTTCTCATCATGACATCTTCACATCCTCATATCTCTTACACATAAAGGGCTCTCAACGGCAGTGTGGATAAGCAATCGTCGATCGGTCCGAGCATAAAGGGTGCCAACCCTGTCCGGGCGATAGGCATAGCTCGGATGAAGTCAGGTTGGAGTGGGCGCAGAGCACTTGCCTCTATCCAGATGAAGGGATAACTCGAGCATGGGTCTTCCCCGGTTCTGACCGACGCTCGGGCCTTCCGAGCCTAAGGGCCGCCGAGGAAGGATGAGATCACGAGTTATCTTATTGGGCTTTTTAGCCTAAGTGGGCCCTATGGGGCTGTCACTTGGATGAGATGAGCCTCATTTGGTCCTGACAAACCTGGTTTGGCTGCTCTTAGATGGGATACAGAAATCCCCCTCTCCAAAGATGAATACTAGAGAAGGCTAGAAGAGCTCACCGATCTAGAAGGAAAGCGACATGAAGCCTACAAACACCTGCAAGTATACCAGGCCTACATGGCCCGGGCCTACAATAAGCTCCTCAAGTAGCGAGCTTTCAAGCAAGGTGACCTTGTCATGATCAAGGAAAAAGAAGTCATGGCAGGGCACTCCAGTCCAAAACTACAGCCAAATTGGCGAGGTCCGTATATTATCTAGAGTGTCTACAAGGGCGGGGCTTACACGGTCATCGATGATAAAGGCCATAGACCGTTCCCGCCTCTCAACGGCAAACATATGAAGCTATACTATGCACCAGAGCATGAGTTCGCACGCCAGCCGGACTAAGGCGCACGTCCTAGCTACTACCAATAAGGCCGGTCCTTCCCCGTGAAGGATCTAGCTGGCCAGTCCTCCCAGTCTACAATTTCTAGTCAACCAGCTAGCCCAATTCCCCAGAATCGCCACCAGGCATCTGCGGGGACTGATCTCCTGCCCTCATTCCCGTCACCACGGGAGCACGAGCACTTCTGCACCAGCACCAGTCTAGCCGCCAGGCTCACAGGTAAGTCAAATATATATATATATATATATATATATATATATATATATATATATAGGGTTAACAAAAGAGATGCCCCAGCGGACCTAGTCATCCTCACCACAAGGGGGCGACAGGGGGCAAAAAGGCCAGTAACCCAGCTGAGATGGAAACCCGAAAGGGCGCCTCAGGCAAAATCGGGAAACCCCTCGACGTGAAAACCCGCAAGGGTGCGTCGGAAAAAGCTAAAGGGGGTCGGCTCTAGCGAAAACCCAAAAGGGCGGTAGAGCCAATAAAGAGAAAATCTTCTTCTCCCTACTAGTCAGAATGGCCTTCCGCCTATTCCATGGTGGATCGTTAGCCTCATCCAGAGCCAGTCTCCAATCCATTCGCACTGCTATTGTGCAAACCCTCCAATAACCAATTGATCTTGCATTACCTCCACTCAGTTTGGCCAACCTTTGGCCCTTGCTTTGGCAACACAGATCAACCAGTCCCTGTGATAGTCAAGCTTCCAGTCACCATCCCGGTAAACTTATATCCTGGTACATTCCCAGACATTTATCACTCTCCGCCCCTATCTCCTACATCCTTTGCAAATCCAGAGCCTTCAAGTCCATTATAATCCCAGTTCTCCCATACAATCCCTGATCCATCAGCCTTAACTCCAGTCATATCTTGCCATAACAAAGTGGCCCCTAGCCATCATGGCGTGAGGATTTCTAAAAAAACCCTATTATTGGCCGAACGATATCCGGCTACCCATACCTTCTAGTCTCAGGTTACGTCCCCTAACAGTGATACACTATCGACGACAGTCTCACAAAAATATATATATAAATGGGGTTAAAAATAGAGATACCCCGGCGGGCATGGTCGAACCCATTACAGGGACCCGACTAGGTGCAAAAATTGCCACTAACCCAGCTAAGGTGAAAACCCGAAAGGACGCCTTAGGCAAAATCGGGTAACCCCTCGGTGTGAAAACCCGCAAGGGCGCACCGAAAAAAGCTATACGGGGCCAGCTCTGGCGAAAACCCATAAGGGCAGTAGGGCTGGTAAAGAGAAGAAAAAAAACCCTCTCTCTCCGTCTCTACTCTTTGCTTACAAAGCCGTCGGCTATGACATGCTCTGATGGCAAGCTCAGCATCACTCCCCGACAAGGATGGCCACTACAACCCCGAGGGTCGGTCATCGCTAGCCTCCAGTCCCAGTACCTCAGCTACAGCGCCTTGGCAGACCAGCCGCCAGCCTCCAGTCCCAGCACGTCGGCTACAACGCCTTCACAGGCCAGCCGCCAGCCTCCAGTCCCAGTCTTCGGCAACAACGCCTTCGTAGGCCAGCCGCCAGCCTCCATGTAGCACCCCTGATAAATACCTTTGAGTAAATTAAAACTTCTTCCTAAAAGAAATCATACTTGAAGGCCTTACATAAAGAACCCAACCCCACAAGGACTATAATGAAAATATACAAGCCAACCCTACTTTATAACATAAAGAATCATGAGGGCTTTGTGTAAAGAGCCAAACCTTAGGGGGGGCTAGTATATAAAATTACAAATCATCACTTTATGCATACGTAACCTACTCTTCTTAATAGAATTCTAGGTTTTGTTTAATGAACTAAACTATAGGAGGACTAGCATACAAATGTGCAATCCAACTTTATGCACATGGGTAAAGAATCTTACATGGGAGGTCTTGTACAAAGAAATAAAACCATGGGAGGGTTATTCTATAAATGTACAAGACAAACTTTAACACATGGGCCATGGGTTGTACGTAAGTGGAATCCACACTTTCCAACTTCCAAATTGAAGACTCTCCACCTGGGCGCCAATTCTTATATTGAAGACCCCTCACCTAGGCGCCATTTTCAATAGGACCCCATCCCATTAAAATAGTAATATATGTGTGTACATCTTGAATGCTAGCACATGAATGTGGCAAAATTGTCTAAAAATTAACACCCTCTTGCAAGGGCGTCATTCCCATGAAATAATGCCACCTAAACTAATGACGTCCTCATGCAAGGTGTCATTTATGTGAATAGTACCACTTGGTTTAATGAACGACCCCTTACAAGGGCGTCATTTAAACCTATGTTTCTAGAAGATTGAGACACGAACAACCCCAATTCGCTGGCTAAGCACTAATCTAGGATCATGTTCCCAAACCAGACCTGCAAGGCAATAACCAATGCTTGCAAATCCCTATAACTAATCCCCTACGAACCACTGTCAGAGGCTACTACCATCTTTCAGTGCTTGCAGAAGGGAATGTTTCCCTTCATTCCTCGGAAAGCGTAAAGTCTACGTCCTACTGCGGCGGCGGGGAACGCGTGGCTTCATCCTGTCATCTTTCCTCGTAATCACACGTTAAGAGGTAGGTGTTCTCAAATCCTTGCCTAACTAGTAGCTAAATAGGTTAACATATTGATGCGGGATGAGACACGGACACGACAAGCTCGCGATCGTCCCTTAACGAGGGAAGCGTCGGACGTGCGCGGTTGAGAAACCGGTAAGAGCTAGGGTGGTCGGCTCTCTCTTTCGTGCCCGGATCGGGTCACGGGACGGTAACGCTCTCTCTCGCAGCAGCGGTGATATAAATAGAAAGTGAGCTAATTACCCTATCATGCTCTCCAGCAGCGGCATAAACAAGCATATATGAAATTAAGTAAAATGCCAAGTAAGGGAGCGAATGCCATACCTCCACGCGCTCGGCGTGGGGAAGACGGACCCGGCCGAAAACTCGTACTCCCGGAAAACTTAACACACAATAATTACAACAATGGGAACATGCCCACTCCACGCAGGGAGGTAAAGGGCTATACAAATGGGCCCGGGAGGACCGAATTCGGGTTGACGGGCAGCTTCAGGTGTTGATTCGGCTACACGCGTGTTCACGACCGTGGGGCCCACATGCTGTCCGGAGGGGCCGTGTGGGACCCGGTGGTACCGCTATAGTGGAGACACTTGGAGACGCGCTCCCCGGGCTGGCGGCACGCTGGTTCGCAGGCCGGAGCCCGGGCGGCTCCGTTCGGCACCGGTCAGAAAACCGATCGAAAATCTGCCGATTCTGTATTTCAGCGCGTGCTCCGGCGAGAACGGACGCTGCGATCAGCACCGGTGTCGGAATGTGACGAAATCAGAGTCGTTGGAAATCTGCTTCGAAGTACTACAATCTAGTGGCCTTCATAAAAATTCACCAGATTTGTACTTTATGTTGGCGAATTTTATATGCTGCTGTTATACAGTAACCGAAGACTCAGATCTGCAGACAACTTCCCTGTTGATTGCCTTTGACCGTGAAGTAGATGTCCGAATTTGAAGATATGTTCTTCAGAACGGTTGTAGGAAATTAAACACGGAAAGCAGGACTACTTTTGGATTTGGATTTGGAGGTGGTGGTGATTTGTTCTGATTTTTGACGTGGAGGGTGGTCGGATCTGGGATCTGACTAAAAACACTGTATCAGAGGAAGAACACGAATTTCTAAAAATAGCTAGAAGGCTGATAAAAAATTAAGAAAATTTGTGGAGGTATAAGGTGATGGAAAGAACTCCCAGTAAAATTGGGAGGGTTTGGCTAAATCAAAAAGATGGTCGGAGGGGGAGAACTCAGAGGTTCTGTCACTGTAGACAGAAACTTGGCAGATCTGGGATGACAGATTGGACGAAAATGTAAAAATACTAAACGAGGGAATTATGGCGTGAACATTTAGGTGGATCTTGAGATGCAAGGGCTGAAAACACCATAAAAAATTCAGATCAATCCAAGCTCGTGGCTGAGACAGACAATTCGTGGAAGCTACTGTGGTCGGACGAAGACAGAACTGCAGAGGCGGCTCGATGGCGGCACGAACGGCGATGGCGGCGGCAAAGACGATCACCGGAGGTTGAGAGGAGATGATAGAAGGTAGAATCACTCTAGAACTTGAGGTTGGAGGAGAGGAACCAGAGGGAGAGGGGCTGGGGGCGCAATATGCTCCTTGCTTACACACAAAATTCTGATTTTTCATTGAATTTCACATGAAAATACAAGCTTATATATGGTTTACATCAAATGCAATGTGGACCCTTGGATCTAGGGAAGGGGAATCAAGGGCTAGGATTACATGCTAATAACACACAAAAATATTAAACTAATCCTAGTGGAATGGGGCGCCCCCTTGACCATATGCAAGGTTGAATGGGTAGGTTGAATGGTAGGTGGCCTACCTTGGACAAAATGTGCCCCTTGTCTACCCATGTGGCATATGACTAGTCCAACCTTCTAGATGTCCACCTAGGATGGTTGACTAGCCCCACAAGATGACATGGACCAATGGGAAAGGGCTGAGGGCCCCCTTGCTGGTCCTACTGACAAATTACATAGAAACCCACACAATCTACGGGAGTGACGCATTGGCCGATAAAGCCGTACAATTGCGCGTATACTTTCCCGTGGATATAAAAACAAACTAAAGGATATAAATGCAAAATGAAAAGGTACTGGCTCGGTGTCGATTCCCATCAACTCTCCCCGGGTGGGAGGAACTTGACCCCGTCGAGTAGGGGTAGGGATGCTCGAGTACTCCGGCGGATCCGTCACCGTGCCAAGTAGCGCGGGTATGCTCCGCTCCAAGTGATCGTCACCTGCTCATTCCATATATACTCGATATGCGAACTGCTATGGGCTAAAGGTGGTCACTCCGAAGGGACACTCTCAAAATGGAAGAAAACAGCTCGAAGACTCACTAGGAATCACCGCTGAGTCCCTGTAGGTGACTGATCCGGGTATAGATGTAGAACCGATCCCATACTCATCGAGTGAGTCGACTCGCTTCACACTCATAAGGGACTGACATCGACGAGCTTGCACAAGACACATGCAGACAAACAAATGACACACAAGCCATGCAAATAAACCACACAAAACAAACCACACAAGAAAAAAAAAACACACGGACTCATCTATGACCCTAGACACACCTAATGTTAGTCCGACCCGGACATGGGTGACGGCGGACCAGGACACCCGAATATGTGCGATGCATGCATGTTATGCAACTGGGAATGGATGGCATGGGGAACACCTATACGTCGGGTGGGGTTATGCGTGGATGGTCTTTTGTATGTGGGTGACTCGGGTGGTTTAGAAGGGCCGGGTGTAGGTGGGTCGGGATTGGTGGATGTAGATGGACCATCCCGAGGGGAAGGGGCGTAAAAGTGGGCTTCCTTGAAGAAGGGGAGTACGGGTGGTAACTCGGGAAGCCTAATAGTGAAGGGGCCAAAAGGGTCAAAGAAGGTATGACCCCTTGTGGTGGGTTCCCACAAGTCACGGTCCCACGTGTAGAAGGTTTGAAGATGTGGGTAGTCACCTTCTTGAATTGTAACGGGTGGTACGGGGATCGTAGGCAAGAAGTATGATTCCTCCCTCGGACAAAAGGGTATGAATTCGGGCTCGTCCGGTAAGGGGTGGAGTAAGAGGACCTCCGTGGTGACACAACCCACGGTGCACTCGGAGGTAATGGACCCTAAGGCCGGATGGGTGAAGCTAAGACTAACGGGTTGGTCAAAGCCTCGGGCCAGTACGTGCGTCAACTTCCATTGTGAATCTAATCCCATGATAAGATCGTCCAACGTATCAACATGGTGACTAGATCGAAATGTGGTATGAAATGAGTTGACCGGCACTAAAGGTAAGGTGGGGTCCATGGATGGAAAGGAATGTGGGACCGAGCCTTCCTTGAGCCATCTAAGAAGTGGCTCGGCTATATATAGCGTACTCGTTAGAAACACGGGAGGCTCGGGATGGGGTGACCCCAAGTTTGACGGCTCCGGAGGAAGATCGGAAGTGGATAGCAATGGAGCATCCACGGGTGGTGAAGGAGCACGTGTCCTTTCCAACCAATCCAAAATCAGTTTATCGAACTCCTCGAAGGGGGCACGGGTTGGAGGGGCTGGCAATGGAGCCCTCGTGGAGGTGTCCACCTCGTGGAGAAGGGGCCCGTGGGGTGGCTCCAAGAACATCCGATCTACCCCAGTGGAAAATCGATCTAGGTTAATACTAACCCGATCTAGGCTCGTATTCAACCCCTTAAATGCTCCCATAATGGCTCGGAACATTCCGACCACTTCATCACCACTATGGACTCGGGGCGTGGCCATGGTGGCCAAGATGGGTTGGGTCCCCTAGGATTGGATATGCAAGGCCATTTTTTTTTGTTTTTATTTTATAAGCAAACTAATGCAAGCGCCTAGACATGACTTAAAATGCGATGCAAGTTGGAATGTGACTCAACTATGCAAGTTTGGAATGCATGCACACTAAGGACCCTAGACGTAAACCAAGACTCGGTACGTGGCAGAGATAAGCGATCCGAAGATCACTCGCGCAAGTGTGTGGCCTTCCCGATAGGCGTAGCCTAACGTTCGGACAACACCTTTTGAGATACCGAGTAAAGGGATGCAAATGCAACCTAGACTGACTTAGACAATGACTTAAATGACACTTTTTTTTTTGGACACCCTAGACTCAAACTTGCTCTGATACCAAATTGATGCGGGACGAGACACGGACACGACAAGCTCGCGATCGTCCTTTAACGAGGGAAGCGTCGGACGTGCGCGGTTGAGAAACCGGCAAGAGCTAGGGTGGTCGGCTCTCTCTTTCGTGCCCGGATCGGGTCACGGGACGGTAACACTCTCTCTCGCAGCAGCGGTGATATAAATAGAAAGCGAGCTAATTACCCTATCATGCTCTCTAGCAGCGGCATAAACAAGCATATATGAAATTAAGCAAAATGCCAAGTAAGGGAGCGAATGCGATACCTCCACGCGCTCGGCATGGGGAAGACGGACCCGGCCGAAAACTCGTACTCCCGGGAAACTTAACACACAATAATTACAGCAATGGGAACATGCCCACTCCACGTAGGGAGGTAAATGGCTATACAAATGGGCCCGGGAGGACCGAATTCGGGTTGACGGGCAGCTTCGGGTGTTGATTCGGCTACACGCGTGTTCACGACCGTGGGGCCCACATGCTGTCCGGAGGGGCCGTGTGGGACCCGGTGGTACCGCTATAGTGGAGACACTTGGAGACGCGCTCCCCGGGCGGGCGGCATGCTGGTTCGCCGGCCGGAGGCCGGGCGGCTCCGTTCGGCACCGGTCGAAAAACTGATCAGAAATCTGCCGGTTCTGTATTTCAGCGCGCGCTCCGGCGAGAACGGACGCTGCGATCAGCACCGGTGTCGGAATGTGACGAGATCAGAGCCGTTGGAAAGCTGCTTCGAAGTACTACAATCTAGTGGCCTTCAGAAAAATTCACCAGACTTGTACTTTGTGTTGGCGAATTTTATATGCTGCTGTTGTACAGTAACCGAAGACTCAGATCTGTAGACAACTTCTATGTTGATTACCTTTGACCGTGAAGTAGATGTCCGAATTTGAAGATGTGTTCTTCAGAAAGGTTGTAGGAAATTGAACAAGGAAACCCGAACTACTTTGGGATTTGGATTTGGAGGTGGTGGTGATTTGTTCTAATTTTGAAGTGGAGGGTGGTCGGATCTAGGATCTGACTAAAAACACTGTATCAGAGGAAGAACACGAATTTCTAAAAATAGTTAGAAGGCTGATAAAAATGTAAGAAAAATTGTGGAGGTAGAGGGTGATGGAAAGAACTCCCAATAAAATTGGGAGGGTTTGGCTAAATCAAAAAGATGGTCGGAGGGGGAGAACTCAGAGGTTCTGTCACTGTAGACAGAAACCTGGCAGATCTGGGATGACAGATTGGACAAAAATGTAAAAATACTAAACGAGGGAATTATGGCGTGAACATTTAGGTAGATCTTGAGATGCAAGGGCTGAAAACACCATAAAAAATTTAGATCAATCCAAGCTCGTGGCTGAGACAGACAATTCATGGAAGCTGCTGTGGTCGGACAAAGACAGAACTGTAGAGGCGGCTCGATGGCGGCACGAACGGCGGCGGCGGCGGCACAGACGATCACCGGAGGTTGAGAGGAGATGATAGAAGGTAGAATCACTCTAGAACTTGAGGTTAGAGAAGAGGAACCAGAGGGAGAGGGGCTGGGGGCGCAATATGCTCCTTGCTTACATACAAAAATTCTGATTTTTCATTGAATTTCACATGAAAATACAAGCTTATATATGGTTTACATCAAATGTAATGTGGACCCTTGGATCTAGGGAAGGGGAATCAAGGGCTAGGATTGCATGCTAATAACACACACAAATATTGAACTAATCCTAGTGGAATGGGGCGCCCCCTTGACCATATGCAAGGTTGAATGGGTAGGTTGAATGGTAGGTGGCCTACCTTGGACAAAATGGGCCCCTTGTCTACCCATGTGGTATATGACTAGTCCAACCTTCTAGATGTCCACCTAGGATGGTTGACTAGCCCCACAAGATGACATGGACCAATGGGAAAGGGCTGAGGGCCCCCTTGCTGGTCCTACTGACAAATTACATAGAAACCCACACAATCTACGGGAGTGACGCATTGGCCGATAAAGCCGTACAATTGCACGTATACTTTCCCATGGATATAAAAACAAACTAAAGGATATAAATGCAATATGAAAAGGTACTGGCTCGGTGTCGATTCCCATCACATATGCATGCTTAGAGTTAGATTAAATCATCTTCCATGCTATATATATATATATATATATATATATATATTACCTAGCTTTCCATGATCAAGAAATAATACCATGTTATACATATTTTAGTAGCTTGTTACACCTGTCGCATATGATTCTATACATACTATTACCATAATCTTTATGAGTTTAAACTTAGTCTGTTAGCATGATTTCACGAGTTTTGAACATATTTTATCACACTAGCTTTTCAATCTTAATAATCATGTTTTAAACCTTAATATATAGCCTCTGTTACATAGAGTACGTTAATGTTTTAAAACCTGGAGGGTCCCAGCCCTCTTGTAAATGGCGCCCCTGACCAGGGCGCCAATTGTCAAATTGAAGACTCCGCAAGGAGTCATCAAAGTAATTGATAATTCAACACATTCAAAAATTCATAACTATCAAACTAAAATATGAAATTTATACATGAACATGTTTCTAGAAATCTGATATTTTCCCCTACCTGCACGTACTCTTACTTTCTGATTCGGAGTAACTTCACACTAATGAATAGTGCACACTCATCTGTAAATGGCGCCCCTGACCAAGGCGCCAATTACAGAATTGAAGACTCCGCGAGGAGTCGTCAATTAAATGAAGACTTGAGCAATGACGTCAATTCTATTTTCTGGAATTTCTAGAAATCAGTAAATCAACGCATTCAAAAATCTATAACTAATAAACTGAACCATGAAAATTTTGCCAGAATATACTTCTGTGACCCTGAGATTTTTCTCCACCTGACCATGTCTTCGGATTCTGATTTGGAGAAACTTTGGAGAAATGAAAAGTTACTTGTATCACAGAATGTACCATTCTGATACGAAGCACAACTCACTTGTAAAACAACTCAATTGGTGACCCTACACAGTGTCATCAATTTGAGTTGAACCTGTACTTAAATTGAAGACACTCCGGAGAGTCTTCAATTAAATGAAGACTGCCCACGGAGTCTTCAATTTGTTAAATAGCGGCAGCCAGCAAGTCTTCAATTTGTTAAATAGCGGCAGCTAGCAAGTCTTCAATTAATTGAAGACTGCTTAAAGGGGCACCAATTCTTTATATATATATATATATATATATATATATATATATATATATATATATATATATATATTCAAAAAAACAAAACAGCCCCTGTAATTGGCGCCCTAAGCCAGGGCGCTAATTACAGAATTAACGGCGGCCAGGTCATCTTCATTTAAATTAAGACTTCCTGGGGGGCGCCAACTTGATATATATATATATATATATAATTCTAAAAATTTAAAATTTGAAAGTTTGGCAAACCCCCAGATGCCAACTCATTGATTACAGCTTCTGATCTTGATCTATCTCATGATTTGTGCAAACACAACCCTAATCCATACTCCTGCGTATTAAATTCTTGAAATTCCATTCCATGAAAAATCTACTTGTGTATACCCTACATGGTCAAATCTCGAACCTCTTAAACTATCATTTGGGAGTGTTAGAGTTAAGTGCTATGCAGGGCAAAGTGCTACGTTGTGGGAGCCACCTCTTGAGGCCGTACGGCGCAAAGTGCTACACGACGGGAGCCACCTCTTGAGCCTGTAGGGGCCACCTCTAGAGTCCTCCATAACCAAATGACTAGTTAATCTCGTCTGTAATACTACGTTTCTAAATTTTTGAAATTCCATATTGGCTATAAATGCGAGTGGATGTCAAAGGTAATACATGAAATGTTGTGCATATAGGGCCCGGTCTGGTCCTGGGAGGAGCACCCGAAGGTACTTGTGCCCATGGGAGTTTATTGACCATGGTGTTTAGCATTGCACCGGAGTACTTTCTTGACTTGAGACACTCCACCCCTACTCTCTCTCTCCTTACTTACTTGACTTGCGTGGCCTGGAATGGGCAATACTTGACTTGTGGCCCGAGAAAGGCCAGAATACTTGCTTGATAATAGCCAATTCTACTGATACGTACTCGACATTACTTGCTTGAATTGAATTTTTACTTGCTCATACGTGAGATATACTTGTACATGAGTTCATTCTTGTACTTACGTTCATACTCGTACACGAATCCCTGCTTGCCCCGAAGTGGCATTTACATCTGTAAATTCTTGAAATACTACTTATCAAATACTTGAAATCTTGATATACTCTCTTTATACAGTTCTTGATCTCTTATTGTTCATCATGCCTATATTTATCTGTATACCTGATTTTCTTATACATACATCATGCATAGCCATACTGATAATACATGTAAATTGTAAATCATGTAAGGATTGCTCGTATTTGAGATGTAATTCCTACTGAGAGATTCGCTCATCCAGTTGCTTCCTAATATTTTCAGGTGATTCGGATAGTGACAAGAATGGGGTTGAGACCGAGTGAAGAGTGCTAGAACGCCAGTCACCTATCATTAGCTAGTCGCGTCCTTGTATTTTATTTGAGTCCTACTTTGTATTCCCGTATGTCAATTTACTTGTCCGAACCATGTTAAGGCACTTAGCCTAGTGTTGTCTTTTTGAATCTGGAATTTGTCATGGACTATCTTTATTTCCTTTAGTTAATCAAACAAATGTCACTTGGACTATTGGGATTATTAGATGTTATTAGTCTTTTGCGCACTCCGTAATTATGTATGGTAAAAAAAATTATCGCTCTAATGACACAATCTACATAGACGTGTCACGCAATTGAGTATCTCCCGCGCTCGGGACGTGACACTCCAGTCCCAGTCTTCGGCTACAACGCCTTCACAGGCCAGCTGCCAGCCTCCAGTCCCAGCACTTCGGCTACAACGCCTTTAAAGGCCAGCCTCCAGCCTCCAGTCCCGGTACCCCGGCTATAACGCCTTTACAAGCCAGCCGCCAATTTCTAATCCCAGTCACCGGCAACAACGCCCTTACGGGCCAGCCGCCAGCTCCCAACTCCAATTTCGGCCACGATCCCTCCACGGGTGGGCCAACCAGTCCCAGTCCCGATCACGGCCCTCGGCTGTGGCACCTTTTGAGGCCATTTGGCCAGCTCAGTCCCAGTTTCTCAAGCCCACAAGAGCTACATTATCGACTAACGCCATACAAACGACCAACACTCAAGCGTCAACCTACAACTGATACATCCCAGAATTAGTTCCCGACCTTAACCAAGTAGGCCGCCACGCCTCTATGGGCCTACTCTAACCCAATGTTAGTGGCTTTCCCCCACTTCCTAGCAACCAGCACTCAGTTCCCAGTACTCAAAATCCAGTCACACCACTCTCCTCACCCAATTTTTTTTATCCCAGCTCCAGTTTCGGATAAAACCCAGTCCGCTGCCCCTTACGTCGGTACATGTTAAAACAATCAAGCACGACTGACAGTAAGTGGTAGCCACCCCTTGTGCTCAACCCTATTCCACAGACTAGGGGGGAGAACAACTCAACAAACAACAAAGTTAAAATCTAGAGTTTGCCATTGATACTCTATACAAGGGACCCCAAGACATGTCCTTAGGGTAACAAAAAGACATACAATCCAGATAACAAAAAGGGGGAAGGAAATCGATACAATCACGGCCTAACCTCGCTCCCCTCCAGCTCTGCCAAGCGGGACTCCGCAGTCGCCAGCTCTGCCTCCAAGGTCGGCGCAAGTGGAACGCTGGCCTCGGCTCCAGCTTTGGTAGTCTGCCACTCAACTCCAGCAAGCTCTACGGCTTGCCACTACTCCTCTAAGGCCTTCTGCAGGGCCTCAGCTCTGCTGGTCACCTCGCTCAGCTGCCTGGCACGATCCTGAGCAAGAGACACGGCTGCGTTGGCAAGCCTCCTGTAGCAACCCTGATAAAATAAAAAGGAATAAATAAATCAAAATAGATTAAAAGATTTAATAAAATAAATAAAAGAGCTTGGAAGAAAAAGAATTAAACCCTGATGAAAATAACGCCTCAGATAAAGGTGCTACCTTACAAGAAACGCCCTCACCTATGGCGTGAATTAAAGAAAGGACGCCCAAAGTATAAGGCGTCAAATTTCAAACGACCAAAATAAAATAAAAAGGGCAAGAAAGTGTAACGCCCTTTGAGTGGACGCGTTTCAACAAGTAACGACGCTTAACAAGGCGTCAATTTAAATTCGACGCCCTGACCTAGGTCGTTAATTCAATTCGTCTCCCGTTCGAACCGGGAACTTATCCAGGGTAAGTTGATAACTATGAGAAAGAGTTCGAATGTAGTAATAACTCTTATATGGAAGTGTTACTTCCAATCAAACACTAACCTTATTAGGATTTCCAGAATCCTATAAAAACCCTTGACTATCGAACCCTAAAGATCTATTTGGACGACCTACTGCTGTTACGGTATGTGAAGAACAGTGAGTTCTTCTTTTATCTTTCCCTCTGTCTTTTTGATTTCATGAAGGATATTAATCTTTCATCTTCTTCCTCTAATACAGGTTAAGCGATCAATTGCGTACGTAAAGAACAAGGTAATGTTCTTCAATCTTTTCCCTAACTTCGGATGTATTCTCATCATCCTTCCTTTTTCTTCCCCTACAGGTTGATCGAAGATCATCATCTTCATCATCCTCATCAAACGTCTTCTGTATTACCATCTTCTGTCTTACTGCTGACTGTTAGAAGCTTCAGAGCATCAGTTTCTAACCAAGCCTTCGTCTGTTCATCAGATAATTCTCATAAGGTAGGTTTTTCTCAAGCACTGTAGCCCAAATCACCATAATAACTATGTTAAACCATATATATTAGTTCATGCATATAGTTTTCACGAGTTTTAAAAGTTTCTATTGTTGGAAAGAAACGCCCTTTCCAAGGGCGCTAATTGTATACGTGACCCAGACAAGGGCGCTACCTTGAAAGAAACGACCATGACCAGGTCGTCAATTCCAGATTCGACGCCCTGTACACGGACGTCAATTTTCTCAATTGTTAATTACCCATGTTAATTATCCAATATTCACTTAAACATGATTCTAAATCAGTGCACAATCATATTTACTTGAATCCTGATAAATTTCCTGTCATGACCATGTCTCTTGTTTCTGGAAATTATATACTTGAAATCTGAAAATTCTTGAATTCACGACCCTGTATAGGTCGTCTCTCACTTGACTAACGCCCCTGTTCAGGGCGTGAATTGAAAAGTAACGCCCCTGTCCAGGGCGTGTTTTTGATAAATTTCTGAATATATATATACTGCAAAAATAGAAGTAAAAAATGAACGACCATTGTATACGTCGTCAACTTGTAAATAAACGCCCCTTACCAGGGCACGTTTTTGGTAAAATACTGAAATATTAAAATTTTGCAAAAATGTAAAATAGATAAACACCCTTACTGAAGGCGTTAATTACTTGAGTAGTGACTTTACTTAAGTCGTTATTTTCCTGTAAAAATGTTTTTACCTGTTTCTGACAACCGATGGTTTCAGTATATCTATATATATATATATGTATATCGGCACTATATCTCCACTCCGTGAGTATAGTCCCACGTTTCATGATGTTTTATCGATCACCCTCAATTCTCATTGACATACAAACTCTCCATTGGACATTCTGTTCCTTTGGACTAGCGAGTTAGTCATAGAGACCTCCGTAAGACTCCTCGAGCCTTGGATTCCCTCAAGGCCGACTGAGCTGGTTGTACCCTAAAAACCGATTACACTATTGAATGCCATGTCACTCTAAAGAAACATGGTATACCGGCCCTTATGATATGCAAAGAGTATATCATGAGAATTCTTAATGGGATGATGATATCATGCCATTTGTTGATGTTCTTGTGGACCTCAATTCTATAATAAGAATGAGGGTATCTTGCCTTTGATATACTGTTCATGTGGACCTCAATTCTATATAAAGAATGTCCATACTTGTCATGGTACCCGAGTTAAGGGAACCTAATTCCACTTAATTTCATCGATAAATCATGTTTATACCGTTATTATCGCCTCTCTATGTCTAATGTTATATTTTTGGACTCCATTCTCTCAAAGTTATCCTACGTATCTACAAGCTTAAAATGTTGAAATTCCATATTGGCTACATATATATACAAGAGTGGATGTCAAAAAAATACATGATAAATGCCTGCGCATATAGGGCCCGATCTGGTCCTGAGAGGAGCACCCGAAAGTACTTGTGCCCATGAGAGTTGAATGATAAGGTATCTGGCATTATACCGAGTGCATGACTAGCTTGATTGGACATTCCACATAAATCTTGTACTTGACTCGTGCTTGACATGACATGAATTACGTGACCCGAGAAATGGTAATTACTTGTTTGCTTGATACATGATAGCCAAAGTTCTTGACATGACTTGCTAAAAAGTACTTGCTTGAATATCTGTGATCTTTTCTTGAAAGCTCATGACTAGTTCATCTTGCTATCTTATTGATAAATTCTTTCTCTATCTTGTCGTTTTATGCGAGCATGCATAGCTATAGTACATACATGAAAGATGTAATTATTTAAACCCCTTGCTAGCGCTTGAGATATAATTTCCTACTGAGCGTTCGCTCACTCCGTGTGTTCCATACTTTTCAGGTAATTCCGACGATGAGGGAAGTCAATCGGATGGGAATGGTCAAGAGTGAAAGAGATAGAACTTTTCCAAGTGTCATCTAGTCTTTTTTCCTATTTTCTTGAGTCAACTATGTACTTTTCCTTTTTAATTGAATAGAGTATTGGATTTGTAATAGTCTATCCATTATGAAAAAAAGGATTGGGTTATCTTTCTATTTTACGCATCTCTGTTTTGGTGTCGAATACACTACTACTCTGATTGACATGATTGATATAAACTCGTCGCGCATATCCGAGTATCTTCTGCGCTCGGGGCGTGACACCTCCTCTGCTCGGTCGCAGCAGACGCAAGCTGAACACACTGCTCCTACATCTCACTAATGGCAGCCAGCCACTGTGCTCGCTGCCCCTGAGCCTCTAGAAGTCACAGGTACTCCACCCAGATGTCGGCCAAGCCAGACATCCAGAGCCCACGAGAGAATCCAAGGCCATGGTAGCCACGTGTGCACTCCCTCAGTCGCTGCTGACGCTCCTCTGAGGAAGGTAGGGGATCACCCCCTACATAGCCTCAAGCTCGTTGGAGAAAAGCCGTACCTACACTGGCGTCCAGTAGCGGCACCGGTGGTGAAACGGATGTAGGCCACTCGATCCCTGGCTCGAGAGAGGAGTGACCCGTCTCAGCCAGCACACCGGAAGGACCTGCACAACCCCATCGAACACGAAACGGGTCAACAATGTTCAGGGCTTCCCTATGACAAGACCAGGTGAAAAACATGAGAAAGGTCCTGACTCTCACTTGGTGTGGCAACTGCCACACCTACAACTTCCCCGCTCGGGGTCAATGAGGGCAACCTCTCCTCCGCCCCAGCAGTATCCTCTGCTGGAGTCGGAGAGGGTAGGGACTCCCCTACAACCCGGTCCTCCCCAGTGGCCATTGAGGTGACCGAGGGCTCCCCTCGACCCTCCTCGACAGGAGCCAACACGTGCTCCTCCTCAGACTCCAGTCCTGGACACAACACAAAAATATCAGCACTCTACCATAAACACTGTATCAAAGCCAATACGGAGACAAAAAGAAGCTGCATATACCTTCCAACGCCACCTCCATCTCGGCGTCCTCAGCAGAAGTAGCCTCGGAGGAAGAGGAGCTCGAGCTCGAGCTCTCGTTAGCCTCCATCGTGGCGCTGCCACCCTCTGAAGAGCCAGACAAGCTCTCTGATGAACCCCCGGCCATGGGCAAATCAGGGGCACCTATGCATCGGGAAACCAAATTAGACCACTATCAAGTCCATCATCATATAAAGATAGCTCCCTAGTCGAAGGTGCTAGGGAAGAAGCTCACCAGTCGGGCCGTCCCCTGTTGCATCCCTACGGTTTTGATGATGTCTCACACTATAAATCAATCTTCTATCTCTAGAATAATTGTGCAGTTCATATGGTTGTCAGATAGATATGCACTACTTGATCATGTCTACACACTATCTGCATAGTCTGGACAGTGATGGGTCGACGCCCCCCTTCTGATGGGTCGACGCCCCCTTTGCTTTTCAAGTCCATACAACGACACTGAAGCTTGCAACTGAAGTCTATACATCCTTTCAAGGGGTCAAGTCTATACATTCTCCCGTTCATTTCAAAGTCTACACATCGCCTTCCATCTTCCAAGTCTGTACATCCAGTTCAACCCCAAAGTCTACACATCGCCCTTCATCTTCCAAGTCTGTACATCCAGTTGAACCCCAAAGTCTACACATCGCCCTTCATCTTCCAAGTTTATACATCTAGTTGAACTCCAAGTCTATACACCCTCAGTTGAACCCCAAGTCTATACATCGTCTGCCATTTCAAAGTCAATACACAATTCCTCGTCTCACACATCATGACCCAAAGTCTGTACAGCCTCTAGTCACTGTACAAGTCCATACACTGGCTGTACTACACAAGTCTATACATTGGCTTGGGCATCCAAGTCTAGACATTGATTCACTATTCATGCCTTGATTCAAAGTCTGTACAGCGAGCGGCATTCATCAAAGTCTGTACAGCCAACGCCTTCATTGATTACATGTCTGTACATCACTGTGTCAAGCCTCCCAAGTCTGTACAACCACTATCACACTTGGACTTGAAGTCTATACATTGGTACGTCTCTGTAAGCGTCTCAAGCTGCAAGTCTGTATAGAGTCTGGCAGTCTACAGTGCATCGTCTCTTCAAGTCTATACAGCCTTGGCGTATGCATCTTAAAGTCTAAACATTGTGGGGCTTCGAATCTTCAAGTCCATACATCCATGCATCATGGGTCGACCCCTTGCTTTGATGCGTCGACCCTCCAGACTACCAAGTCTATACATCAGCCTATGCATTGCAAGTCTATACAGCGTGCATTGTTCAAAACAAGTCTGCACAGTCATTGTCTGTTGGCATCATGAAGTCTATGCATTGCTTGTGCATCATAGTCTGTACAATGTCTCAAGTTGGCTAAGTCTATACACTTAGTTATCCTTCAACCCTATACACTCGATATCACCTTCAAGTGTATACACTCTCAAGTTGTTCATACTTGCCTATATGCTGTTTTCAAGTGTATACACTCTCTCATTTGACACACTTGCTTAATTGCTATTTCTAAGTCTACACATTCGATGCCTTCATGCATTGTTCTCATCAAAGTCTATGCATCGACGTCTATACATTGAAGTCTATACATTGCATACAGTTGTGCTTCACAAGTCTACACATTGCTGCTCTTCATTACAAGTCTTTACACTCGTCCTCCTTCACACGACCAACTCTATACATCCATTGTCTTGCCTGCTGAATGAAGTCTACACACTGAGGTCGCATGAACACTTACAAGTCCATACACTGAGCTCGCATGAAGAACTTCAACTCTACACACTCTCACACTTGACACACTTGCCTAATTGACATCTCTAAGTCTATACACTCGACGGCTTTATACATTTCACAGAAGTCCGCACATTCCCCCTGCTGTGCTAATACATTATTCAGCTAGTCTATACACTGAGGTCGCATGAGGACTCACAAGTCTATACACTCCTTCAGTGTACACACCTACTCATTTGCTATTCAAAAGTATATACATTCGTTGATATCTGACTGAACTAACTAATCACATTTCCTTGTCTTTGCCTGCAGATGATTCAGGTTAATGATTGGGCACGTGAACCAAGGATGATACCTGGCACGTGATCCGAGAATGCTCTGGAAAGGAGGGAACGAGACTCACTCGTGTGAAGGCCTGAAACTCAGGTCGAATGCCATATAAAAGGTGCCTTCTGCGATTAGATGGACAGAATTGGAGAAAAAAGCTGAAGAGCAAAATCCCTGAGCAGAAGAAGAAAAGAGAGAGAGCCTCCACATTCCAGAAAGAAGATAGAGAGAAAAGATTTGAGAGTATTGTTGTGAGAGAAAAGTCTGAGTGAGAGAGAAGAGTCCAATTTGCTTCTTCGGAAGCTACATTTGATTTTGGTTTTTCTGAAACGATTGTTGTTCATCGTTGGTCTTGTTTACATTTCTATTTTTCCTTTCATTTCTTCATATCTTTGATTTTGAGTTGTTACCCTCCAGTGTTTGGAGTAAGGGAGAGTTACTCCGGTTCCCCTCTGGGCTGCAGAGGAAGAGAGATCTGTGATCTCTGGTTTTACCAGTGACGGGTTGTCATTAGCAGGTTCCCTCCGGGTTGGAGGAAGGGAGAGCCATCTCTGATTCTGGTCTTGCTGGTAGCAGGTCCAGGTGTCAAGCTCGGTGGGTAGCAGAGTTTGGTTAAGGGATTTGTTTCCCTTGGTTGTTCAAGCTGTGTGGCAGCATATTGTTCGCAGACTGAGTCTGCAGTTTTCTAGCAGTGGCTAGTGGAATCCTCACTCTAGTTGGAGTGAGGGGTGGATGTAGATTGTGGACTACAATAGAACCACCTTAAAATCTCTTGTCTCCTCTGTGGCTTGCTATTATCATTTGTGCTTTCCTTCTGTTTGGCATTGTGTTTGTGTGTGGACGGCCTCTTCCAATCGCACCTTATTATCATGTCTTAGTTTCTCACTGCGTTAGCTGCATTGTTTAGCTATATCTGAAGGGTTGTATTTCGAAGTAGTAAGTTTCCGCTGAAGTTTTGTAAATTGGGAGTGGTCTATTCATCCCCCCTTCTATATCACTCTTCGCTGCGCTAACATTTGGTATCAGAGCAGGTTTGCATCATGTGGACGAACGGTCAGGGAAAGGCTAATGGTCTTAGAAGCTTCATGGCTGAAGGTCAATCCATTAGTCGCCCTCCATTTTTTGATGGTAATAATTATCTCTTTTGGAAGAACAGGATGGAAGTGTTTATCAGAGCACAGAGCCACAAGCTGTGGAGGGTAATTACTGTTGGCCCGTATGATCTGCCACCGAACGAAGACGCGTGGACAGATGACCATGTCAAGCTATCTTCACTCAACTGGACGGCGCTGAACATCATCCAGTGTGCTGTTCACCCAGAGGAATATGCCCGTATATCTGCTTACAGGACTGCCAAGCGAATGTGGGATGAGTTGCAATTAATCTACGAAGGTACAGCTCAAGTGAAAGCCTCGAAGGTAAACCTCTACACCTCTAAGTATGAACAGTTTAGGATGAATGCAGAGGAGAATATTACTGAAATGTATGCCAGGTTGTCCTTGATCACAAACACACTTAAGGGGCTAGGGAAGGATCTAGCTGAGGCAGATATAGTCAAGAAAATTCTTAGATCTTTATCCCCAGCATGGCACACTAAGGCCATCGTGATTGAAGAGTCAAAAGATCTGACGACCTTGACTATGAATGAACTCATAGGATCCCTCATGACCTATGAGATGAATTTCAAAGGAGGTAGTGAAGGAAGTGATAGGAAGGCTAAGAATGTAGCTCTCAAGGCATCCCGCAACAAGAGTAGCAGTAGCAGCAGCAGCAGCAGCAGTAGCGGTGAGTATGATGGCTTCTCAGATCTCGACCAGAAGGAGCAGGCAATGCTCACTCGTCAGTTCAGTAAATTTTTAAGAAGAAAGGGGAAGACCTTTAGGAGTAAAAAGCCATACTCCTTTAACAAGAATGTTGAATCTACCAATCATAGGGATAGAAATCCTAAGAGACTGACTTGTTATCATTGTAACAAACAGGGACACATGAAAGGTGAATGCCCAGATCTTCAGAAGAAGGGTCCCTACTTCTAGAAGAACACAAAAGTGCAGCAGAAGAAGAAGCCACAGGCGATGGTCTGCACATGGAGCGAGGAGGAAGAAGATCCCGAAGATACTTCCTCAGAGGAGCATGAAGAAGGAATTTGCCTTATGGCAAACAGTGAAGAGGAGGCAACCAATGTTTTTGAAAATTTTACGATTGATGACAGGGAAGATGCTTATGCTGAGTTATTAGATAAATTCAATTCTCTTAGTAAAGAGCATAGGGTTCTGAAAAGAAAATTTAATACCAATGTTGAAGATCAAACCCAGGTCTGTGAGGAAAATCAGAAACTAAAAGAGCAACTAGAAGAAATGACCTCACTAAGAAAAGAAAATGATAAGCTCAAGGGAGAAAACCAAGAAAGTCAAAATCAACTCAATGAACTCAAAATAAGAATTGAAGAAAGCTTGAATGAAAGTAGAGTGAACTCAGAAAAATATGAAGCTGTTAAGAAAGTCCATGGTGAACTTCTAAAAAATTCTTAGTCCCTTCAAAAGGAGATGGAAGACAAACAGAAAGTTTTGAAAAAATTTGTCCAAGGAAAATCTAGTCTGGATGCTATACTGGGGGCTAGGGTTAACTTCAATAAGGAGGGACTAGGCTATGACCCAACTAACAAAAGACCCTTATAATTCAAAACCATTACCTTCTGCCCAGAGAAGGGAAAAGAAAAGCTGGACACACCATCCAGCTCAAATAGTAGTAAGGGAACTCAAGGTCAGAAGGAAAGTTCTAAAAATAATGCTGGCCAACCATTTAAAATGGGAATGAATTCTGTGAAGAATTTCACTAAGCCTACCAATTAGAACATAAATGGTAAATGGACCAAGCAACTGGATCAAAAGAAAAGCTGGAATTACTACAATCAGATGGGTCCAAAGAGGACCTACTGGAGAAATGATCATCGTCTTCAAAAATCTGTTGATCAACAAACTTACAGGAGATATCCTAGGAGTGGCAAGCCTAATGAATGGAATAGAACTTACTTCTCCAGACCAGCTGGACTTAATTTCAATAAACCTGAAGTAAAGGTGCCAGGGAAATCCATGCTGGAGAAAATTTGGATTCCTAAACACTTGATTAGAGATTTGAATAATGTCCTTGGACCCAACTCATCTTGGGTTCCAAATCACTCTGCTTGATGTTATTTGTGTAGGTCGGCCTGGCAGCTGAAGACAACAAGTGGTACCTCGACAGTGGCTGCTCCAGGCACATGACAGGTGACCGATCCCAGTTCAGCAAGATAGAGATGAAGGTAGGGGGTTTGGTCAAGTTTGGAGGAAAGAACAAAGGTAAGATTATTGGAGTTGGTACAGTAGGTAAGTCTTCCACAAACTCCATTAAAAAAGTTCTACTTGTGGAAGGTCTTCAACACAACCTGATTAGCATTAGTCAGTTATGTGACAAGGGTCACAAGGTTGTGTTTGATAATAACTCATGTAAAATCTTTGAAATAAATTCTGATGTGGTTAAATTTGTAGCCAACAGGATTAATAATGTCTATATGGTAGACCTAGATAAGGAATCTAAATCTAATATTTGTTTATCTGCCAATTCTGAAAATGATGCTTTTGAATGGCATAGACGTCTAGGTCATGCTAGCTTTACTACTTTAAATAAATTGGTCAAGCATGATTTAGTGAGAGGCATGCCTAGAATTAAATTCAATTCTATTTCAAAAGCATGTGATACATGTGCTCTAGGCAAAGAGACCAGGAATTCTTTCAAATTAAGATCTGAGCCATTGTCCACTAGACCAATGGAACTCCTCCATATGGACCTCTTCGGTCCTACTAGAACTCAGAGTCTTAATGGGAACAGGTTTGGCTATGTCATCATAGATGACTTCTCTAGATATTCATGGATCTTTTTCTTAGCAAATAAAAGTGATGCATTTCAAAAGTTTAATCTATTTTTCAATAAGGTCAAATAAGAAGAAAAACACAAGATCTGTTCTATTCAATCTGACCATGGAGGTGAGTTTGAAAACTCCTTGTTTTCTGATCTTTGTGAAAGAGAGGGACTAACACACAGATTTTCTTCTCCCATGACACCTGAACAGAATGGAATTGTGGAGAGAAGAAATAGAACTGTGGTGGAGATGGCCCGAACCATGCTAATTGAAAGTCAATTACCAAGGAGGTTTTGGGCAAAGGCGGCCAATATAGCAACTTACATAATCAATAGGGCCATGGTAAGACCCATTCACAATAAAACACCCTATGAGCCTCTAAAAGGTAAGAAACCAAACTTGTTTCATTTCAGAATCTTTGGAGCAAAATATTTTATTCATAATAATGACAAGAAAGATTTAGACAAGTTTGAAGCTAAAAGCTCCCCTAGAATATTTTTGGGATATTCAGAAGTGTCTAGGGCATATAGGGTCTTCAACATAACAGACAAAAAGGTTGAAGAGTCTCCACACATTATTTTTAGTGAAAAGAAAGGTGCTTCTAACAATGAAAATTTTGACAGGGATTCCAATCATGATGGGGAATTCCTAGAAGACCAAGAAGAAGAGAACACTCAGCCAAGTGGAACAGCAAATCCTCCCAACCAGGAAGAGCCAAGAGAAACAGGTGAGTCTTCAATAAATGTTAGATTTCTTAAAGATCATCCGATAGATAATGTCACAGGCAATCCTAAAGATCCTCTTCGGACTAGGTCTCATTTTAGGAATGTGAATAATGAAGACTTAATTGCTTTAGTCTCACAAATTGAACCCAAATCAATAGAAGAGGCCTTGGCTGATCAAACTTGGGTCAATGTCATGAGTGAGGAATTGGGCCTTTTCGAAAGAAATAATGTCTGGGAACTTGTTCCAAGACCAGATAATGTTAATATCATAGGAACTAAGTGGGTGTTCAAAAATAAAATGAATGAAGATGGAATCATTTCTAGGAATAAGGCCAGATTAGTAGCCAAGGGCTACTGTCTGGAATTTGGTGTAGATTTTCATGAATCATATGCACCTGTTGCTAGGATGGAAGCTATAAGATTGTTGCTTGCTTTTGCATGTTCAAAGAACATAAAACTCCAACAAATGGATGTTAAAAGTGCCTTTTTAAATGGAGTCATTAAAGAAGAGGTTTTTGTTGAGCAACCCCTCGGATTTCAATTCTCTCCTCAACCTAACCAAGTTTTCAGGTTAAACAAAGCCTTGTATGGTCTAAAGCAGGCTCGTCGAGCATGGTATGAATGATTGACTGAATTTCTGATCAGCAAGGGCTACAAAAGAGGTAAAGTAGATCAAACTTTATTTACCAAGGGTACAAATAAAGATCTCCTCATAGTTCAGGTATATGTAGATGACATTGTGTTTGGATCAACTAAGCATGAACTATGTGTTGAATTCTCTAAAATGATGTCTACTGAATTTGAGATGAGTTTGGTTGGTGAACTAAAGTACTTCCTTGGCTTGCAGGTACAACAGCTAGAGGATGGGTGTTTCATCAACCAGACTAAATACATAATGGAACTGTTCAAGAGGTTTGGTATGGAAAACCTGAAGCACATTACAACACCCATGGGTACCAATACCTCACTGGATGCAGATGAGACAGGTAAAGAAGTAAATGGCAAGCTCTATCGAGGTATGATTGGATCACTTCTATACTTGACAACTTCCAGACCTGATATACAATTCAGTGTAGGAATGTGTGCAAGGTATCAGTCTAGACCTACTGAATTACATTTAACTGTAGTGAAAAGAATTTTCAGATATTTGTCAGCTACTCATTCTCTTGGTTTATGGTTTCCTGCATCACATACATTTAACTTAGTTGCATACACAGATGCTGATTATGCAAGATGTAAACTAGACAGGAAAAGCACTAGTGGTCATTGTGAATTTTTGGGTGGGTGTTTAGTTTCTTGGGGTTCCAAGAAACAACATTCTGTGGCCCTCTCCACTGCAGAAGCAGAATATGTGGCTGCAGGGAGTTGTGGAACACAAGTCATTTGGATTAAACACCAGCTTCAGGACTACCAAGTAGACCTGGGGTGCACACTTATCTATTGTGATAATACCAGTGCCATTAATCTTGTCAAAAATCCTATTTTGCATTCTCGCACCAAACACATAGAGATAAGGCATCATTTCATAAGAGATGAGGTTTCTAAAAACAATTTTGAACTGATTCATGTAGGCACAGATAATCAGATTGCTGACATCTTCACTAAACCTCTAGATAATGAAAAATTCACAACACTAAGAAGAGAATTAGGCTTATACAAATTGTCTTAATTATGTAGTCTGTTCTTTTCGTGAGGGGGAGTTATGTATGCCTGTTGGTTAGATTTCCGGAATGCTGTGAGTGAGGGGGAGCCGGTTGAGCTGTGAGAGGAAGTGTTCTTTGACAGATTCAAAAAGATTGACCAGATGTGTGTCTTTGCTTGTTTTCATGATAGATCTAGTGTGGTTCTCTCAGACAGTAGAATGTCACTTAATTCTTAAGTTTATAAGTCAGTGATACTAAAGTCCAGTTAGAATCTTTCCTATGGTATTCCTTCAGAGATCTAGATTAATTATAAAAAGTATATCTTCCTACATTGCCAATGATTCTGGTTCAGGCCAAAACATGTATGTCTTGATATCTGACCCAATCAGCTTGAAATCTAGACTTCAAGATTCACTTCTAGTAAGAGTCCTTCTGGTATTGTTTTCAATCATTCCATCTCTTCAACACAAGGGCTTAACTAAACAAACATGTCTTGTTTTGTTCACTGAGAAACTGGGAGCTTCATCAATGAAATGAATATTTCTCCTATGTCATGAGGTGTCAAATGCTTAAAATGAATGAAAAAGACATGATAGAGCAATGGTGGCTAGCTGGTGAGTAACTGGGGACTCTGGCCTTTAATCAAGGTGTTTCCTCATGTCAAAAGCCACAGTTACTAACCATGTTCCTTTAATAAAAAAAAGGGAGGAAGTAATGCGGTACTCACTCTGAGTAACTGGGGATTCAAGCCTCTAATCAAGGTGTCTCCCTAATGTTAAAAGAGTGAATCACCAACTTACTCATTGATCTTCTTGAAAATCATCTCAAAAATTCCTTGTTGTTTTGCAACTAATGGATTGCTTGTCCTCAATACCTTGAGAACACCTCTCTGACTTTGTCTCTTGTTGTCGTTTTGGATTGTTGACAGTTCAGCTATATCTGGCCATACTTGTTAACTCCTGCTCTAAATCATACTCTATGTATGCTGATAAACTTTTCTATCAGTCTATTTCTCTAGTGTCTACTGGAGTTCAAGAATCTTCACTTGCGTTTAGCACCTCACTTATTTTCTTAAGACTTGCTCGTGCCTTTCTACACTAAGAAGTTATTGTACTTCTTCTTCATGTCTCCAGCACTTTCATATATTCTGCATTTCCTTTTGCTGATGTCAAAGGGGGAGAGAGGTTATGCAATATCAGTAGATTATGTATTGTCATGAGTGTTGGGGGAGTATTGTTCATGTGCTAAGGGGGAGATTACCTTGTCATGTGATGGCTTTATCTGAGAATGGGTTATAGGGGAGCTGAGAGGGAGTGGTTTTGGAGAAAGAAGTGCTTATGCAGTACTGTTTAATTTGGCTGTGCTTTCACTTGCTTTGAATTTGCTTTGATTGTTGAAACTGCAGTTAATTTCTTGTTAAGCTTTGATATTGCTTGATTCATAGTGTTGCCATCATCAAAAAGGGGGAGATTGTTGCATCTCTATGGTTTTGATGATGTCTCACACTATAAATCAATCTTCTATCTCTAGAATAATTGTGCAGTTCATATGGTTGTCAGATAGATATGCACTACTTGATCTTGTCTACACACTATCTGCATAGTCTGGACAGTGATGGGTCGACGCCCCCCTTCTGATGGGTCGACGCCCCCTTTGCTTTTCAAGTCCATACAACGACACTGAAGCTTGCATCTGAAGTCTATACATCCTTTCAAGGGGTCAAGTCTATACATTCTCCCGTTCATTTCAAAGTCTACACATCACCTTCCATCTTCCAAGTCTGTACATCCAGTTGAACCCCCAAGTCTACACATCGCCCTTCATCTTCCAAGTCTGTACATCCAGTTGAACCCCAAAGTCTACACATCGCCCATCATCTTCCAAGTCTATACATCCAGTTGAACTCCAAGTCCATACACCCTCAGTTGAACCCCAAGTCTATACATCGTCTGCCATTTCAAAGTCAATACACTGTCCCTCATCTCACACATCATGACCGAAAGTCTGTATAGCCTCTAGTCACTGTACAAGTCCATACACTGGCTGTACTACACAAGTCTATACATTGGCTTGGGCATCCAAGTCTAGATATTGATTCACTATTCATGCCTTGATTCGAAGTCTGTACAGCAAGCGGCGTTCATCAAAGTCTGTACAGTCAACGCCTTCATTGATTCCATGTCTGTACATCACTGTGCCAAGCCTCCCAAGTCTGTACAACCCCTGTCTCACTTGGACTTGAAGTCTATACATTGGTACGTCTCTGTAAGCGTCTCAAGCTGCAAGTTTGTATAGAGTCTGGCAGTCTATAGTGCATCGTTTCTTCAAGTCTATACAGCCTTGGCGTATGCATCTTAAAGTCTAAACATTGTGGGGCTTCGAATCTTCAAGTCCATACATCCATGCATCATGGGTCGACCCCTTTCTTTGATGCGTCGACCCTCCAGACTACCAAGTCTATACATCAGCCTATGCATTGCAAGTCTATACAGCGTGCATTGTTCAAAACAAGTCTGCACAGTCATTGTCTGTTGGCATCATGAAGTCTATGCATTGCTTGTGCATCATAGTCTGTACAGTGTCTCAAGTTGGCTAAGTCTATACACTCAGTTATCCTTCAACCCTATACACTCGATATCACCTTCAAGTGTATACACTCTCAAGTTGTTCATACTTGCCTATATGCTGTTTTCAAGTGTATACACTCTCTCATTTGACACACTTGCTTAATTGATGTTTCTAAGTCTACACATTCGATGCCTTCAAGCATTGTTCTCATCGAAGTCTATACATTGAAGTCTATACATTGCATACAGCTGTGCTTCACAAGTCTACACATTGCTGCTCTTCATTACAAGTCTTTACACTCGTCCTCCTTCACACGACCAACTCTATACATCCATTGTCTTGCCTGCTGAATGAAGTCTACACACTGAGGTCGCATGAACACTTACAAGTCCATACACTGAGCTCGTATGAAGAACTTCAACTCTACACACTCTCACACTTGACACACTTGCCTAATTGACATCTCTAAGTCTATACACTCGATGGCTTTATACATTTCACAGAAGTCCACACATTCCCCCTATTGTGCTAATGCATTATTCAGCTAGTCTATACACTGAAGTCGCATGAGGACTCACAAGTCTATACACTCCCTCAGTGTACACACTTACTCATTTGCTATTCAAAAGTATATACATTCGTTGATATCTGACTGGACTAACTAATCACATTTCCTTGTCTATGCCTGTAGATGATTCGGGTTAATGATTGGGCACGTGAACCAACGATGATACCTGGCACGTGATCAGAGAATGCTCTGGAAAATGAGGGAACGAGACTCACTCGTGTGAAGGCCTGAAACTCAGGTCGAATGCCATATAAAAGGTGCCTTCGGTGATTAGATGGACAGAACTGGAGAAAAAAGCTGAAGAGCAAAATCCCTGAGCAGAAGAAGAAAAGAGAGAAAGCCTCCACGTTCCAGAAAGAAGATAGAGAGAAAAGATTTGAGAGTATTATTGTGAGAGAAAAGTCTGAGTGAGAGAGAAGAGTCCAATTTGCTTCTTCGGAAGCTACATTTGATTTTGGTTTTTCTGAAACGATTGTTGTTCATCGTTGGTCTTGTTTACATTTCTATTTTTCCTTTCATTTCTTCATATCTCTGATTTCGAGTTGTTACCCTCCAGTGTTTGGAGGAAGGGAGAGTTACTCCGGTTCCCCTCTGGGCTGCAGAGGAAGAGAGATCTGTGATCTCTGGTTTTGCCAGTGACGGGTCGTCATTAGCAGGTTCCCTCCGTGTTGGACGAAGGGAGAGCCATCTCCAGTTCTGGTCTTGCTGGTAGTAGGTCCAGGTGTCAAGCTCTGTGGGTAGTAGAGTTTGGTTAAGGGATTTGTTTCCCTTGGTTGTTCAAGCTGTGTGGCAGCATTTTGTTCGCAGACTGAGTCTGTAGTTTTCTAGCAGTGGCTAGTGGAATCCTCACTCTAGTTGGAGTGAGAGGTGGATGTAGATTGTTGACTACAATCGAACCACCTTAAAATCTCTTGTCTCCTCTGTGGCTTGCTATTATTGTTTGTGCTTTCCTTCTGTTTGGCATTGTGTTTGTGTGTGGATGGCCTCTTCCAATCGCACCTTATTATCCTGTCTTAGTTTCTCACTACGTTAGCTGCATTGTTTAGCTATATCTAAGGGTTGTATTTTGAAGTAGTGAGTTTCCGTTGAAGTTTTGAAAATTGGGAGTGATCTATTCATCCCCCCCTTCTATATCACTCTTCGCTGCTCTAACATCCCCTTCGAAAATCCCCTCAATGTCAACAAACTCATCGTCACCCTCAGCAGTAGCTGCGATGGGAGGCTCATCTCCTGATCGTAGGTCTGCATCCTGAAGGAGCTCTCCTTCCTCCAGAGGGGAAGAGGTACCTACAATCCATCCCAGTCAAAGCTCAGCACGGGTGGAGAAGTCAAACAATCCACCCTAAAGCGATCAAGTGCTCAGCTACATACCTGATGGTCCCATGCTGGAGGACTCCACCAGCCCCACCGTACAGGCCGACACCACGGTCGGCAAAGGTGGGAGAGGCACCTTCGTCAGCAACGATGGTGGTCTACTCAACGTGTCCTCAACTGTAGCTGGGGGCACGGAAGTCACCGATCCGAGCTCATCTCCAAGAGATGGCAGGGCCACTGACAGGCCAGCATTTGCCAATTCTCAGATCATCTCCAGAGTAGCCGTCACATCCTCACCAGCCAAACCAGTAACATAAATCAAGTCAATAATTCTGGCTTGCTAAATGAGTCCAACAGTAACGGGAAGATCCCCTCAACGACAATTCGACACTTACCCGGACAACCACTAGCCACCGTGGGTGCTGGCTCTTCCGCCTGCTCAGGGTCTCCACTCAGTATCTCAACAGGGGCCTTGGCCCCCGACACCTCTGTCTCTTCTGCACAATCCAGACGGTTATGTCAGCAACCGAAAGCAAGTGAATCACAGCTCACACTTAGCGTCAGAAGCCCTTACTCGAAGGGGCTCCGCCAGTAGCCTCCCATAATTCAAAGTTGGGGAAGGTCCTAGCATGGGGTGCAGGCTCGTCCATCAGATGAAGGAGCCCCTCCATGTCTATCTCGAACTCGTCCCCTTCCCCAGGTGGAGGATCCACCTCCCAAGGGGGCGAGAAAGCCGCCTCCACTCTAGTCTCTGGCGGGGCTACAAAACACAAGTCCAGCAAAACAAGATTAGCCAACTACCATGGCTAAACCGAGCAGGAGCAAGGAAGGCAAGGCAACACTTACTCAAGGCCGTCCCAGCCTCAGCCTGCTCACCGGCCTCGAGTCCCCTAGGGGACTCATCATCCTCAGTCGCTGCATCCTCCACACGAGGGGGTTTCCTCCGAGGCTGCAGACCTCCGTGTCCGTTCCCTGAGGATGTTCCCGTGGAGGGCTGGTCCCCCTCTGCCGCAGAACTTGTTGACAAACACAGCAATATACAACACCTCTGTTCTGTATGTAAGAATTACAGAATGAAAGGGAGAGAGCCCGCTAAAGAAGGAAACCCTAACCTGAAGCCCTAAAGGGGGTCAATGGTAATGGCACCAGCTGCTCCATCCCTAATGCCCGGGCTCAGGCTACCATCGTGACGGCCTCCCGAATATCCTGTGGAGTGCGTGCACACTCAACCTGGGACACGAACTCCACAGGTCCCGCTGACCCGATCGCGTGGGCGATGTGTCACCTCCAATCATCGACCGCTGTATCAGCAAAGCTCCCATGTGGGAGTTCTTGGTCCAGTGACCCTCTACCCCGGATGCCACAATCGGCCAAGAACTGAGTCCACCAAGCCTAAGGTGCCCTCGGTCGATACACCTTCGCTCCAGTCGCTCTCACTGATGCCCGTCCCAGGGGCTTCAGTGCCCCTCCGTTGCTTTGGCTCCCAGAAGATGAACCCCGGCCACTCCGGGGCCACTATGCTACAATCTGCTCGATTTCTCGGCAGATCCGAGCAACACGGGTCCTCAAGTACCCCTCATCCAGTGCAATAGGAGGCAGATCCTCCCTCAGCAAGCAACTCTCCTCCGCCTTCCTGATCGCGGAGGCCTTCTGTCGGTAGAGGTGACTGTGCTCGAACCACCATCGGGCATAGTGCACGTCAAATCGTCCCCTACGTCCCTGCTCTGGCATTAGAAATGGCTCCGACTCCCGACTGCAGTAAAAGTCCCACCAAGCCACTACAAGTAGGTGGGTATCCTTGCCCTTGTACTGCCTGCCTATCAGACGGAACTCCCTGTTCGGCGGAATCCCCTGGTCGTACCCAAAGTTTCTGGCAAAGCGATGTGGGTAGTACGGCTCCAAGTAACTCATCGCCGACCGGTGCAACGCCAACATAGCTACTCGGGTGCTCAGTATCCACTCAGTCTGTGGTCCTGTATCAGTCGCCCCCTGACGGGGTGGGCGCTGGTCGCCCCTCCACCTGAGGCCCCCAGGAAGTGGCCAGAGTCCCTCACTGCACTGTCAAAGGGTAGTCCCTCCTCGCCCCGGGCGGGCAGGTAACAAAGGGCCCTCCTGGCCTCCTCAAGCTGCTCCTCTGCATCTCCATTCGGCTACCCGGTAAAGCTAAACAAAAGTGGTGCTGTCGAGTTCACCATAGTACCTCGTGTCACCAGCCCCGGGAATAGCAACCCAGCCCACACACTGAGGTAGTGGGTCGGCAGGAGTATACTCCTCTCCCTCGGTGCTGAGTGTGCTGCCAGAACTCCAAACCCCTGGTAGATGTTAGCCAGTGCAGCGGGAGCTAGGGCTAACTCTCTCCCCTCAGCCATCAAGCAATCCAGCCACAACAACTCAGCTCTCAACAGCCCGTCCTCTCCGTGAGGAACTACGAAAGTCGCCAACCAATATGCCAGATACGCTGCAAGGTATGTCACATTTGGCAGACCATGGGGATTCCGTCCCTCTTGTGGTGCATACACATATCTAGAGTACGTCCGGAAGCGTAGCTTCACCTCCGTGTACTCCTCCCATGGAGTCTGGTCCCTAGCGAACTCCTGGTAGAAGCAAAACGGCCGGTTTTAGAAATATCGGACCCATACTGATGTGAAACAATGATGCAAAGGCAGCAAGTGACAATGATCCCGTGAACTTAAATCGCAAACACAATCACAAGATTCGAGCAAACTTTGAAGACGCCGTCTCACCGTGCGCACCTGTCACCCGTGGTGACTCGGTGATGCCGAGTCGAGGTAGTGGAGAAAGACCCTAGCTGGTAGAGAGCCAGCACCACTAAGGTTAACCATCCCGAAGGTATGATGCCCACAATCAAGGGCGGCCGGGTGCCTTGGGGGCACTAGGTCACTCTCTTACTTTGACCATGGTGACCACACAAGAGTTAGTGGATCCGGGAACAGACGCTCTCTCACCGACCAGCGGGCAAGTTTTACGGATATGAAATGAACAGAAGTAAATGAAGCAAAGGTAGAGGCTCACCTGGTTGGTTTGAAGAAACCAACCCCGTTCGGAGACGAGGGCGAGCGGGGAAGTATGGATTCCCCGCACACTGCGCCGATGAAGCTTGGCCTGTTTAAAGGGTTACACTCACTACACCTCTCGCAGGAGGGTGGACTTGGGGTGGGGATAATTGAATTACATGCAAACACTACCTCCACGCAGGGAGGGGCAGTGAGCCGGCCAGGCGGGGAGGGGAGATTCTCTGGAAACGCGAAAGGAGAAGCTGAGGCCGAATCTGCCTGCTCTCTGCGATGGCTGACTGACAGTTGATGTCGAGGCCGTAGATCCCGTTCTGGAATTCTGCTGATGGCGAGACCAGTGGGGAACACTTCGTATCTGGGACTAGGATGCCTCTGAATTTTTCGGAATTCTTCTGTTGCAGTTGCGGGCCCGGGACGAGGTTCGATCAGGGAGACAGAATCTAGGCGCGGCAGCTTCCTGTTTCTGATAGCCATTTGCAGAGAATGCCCCGACTGCTCCTAGACTCCGAATCATGAACCGCAAGAGTTTCTGAAACTGTGGACAAGCCCTCTTCGCATAAAAACTGACGGGGAAGCCGTCTGATGTTGGAGAGGACTGGGGGACTCTGAAGAGTGGAGGCAGGTCGTTGCAGACTGTGGGAGGCAGACCCGCGCAGCCGAGGGAGAAAAATGATAACTTTGGCCTCCGGATGCCGAACGCAGTTCTGCTTCTTGATTCTGATAGAGGACTGGAGGAGAAAGAACTTTGTAGAAGGGCTCTTGGCCTGAATCTTCCGCCGTTTGTCGTGGTGCAGCTTCTAATCAGGTTCAGGTGCTCTGCAGAGGGAGTCCTGCGCAGTCGGAGGAGAATGGTTCTCCCGGACAGCTCCGACCTCGGATTGAGACGAAACCACCTCGCCTGCGAAGACAACCAGGAGAGCTTTCCGTCGATATAGGCCACGCCCCCAGGAGCTCCGGGATGAGGTCGTGGACAGCACTGCAACAGGCGGCTGTTCTGCAGGTCTTCAGCTGCACACAAAGTGGAAGAGAGAAAGGGTGGAGGGGGGGTTTCTTTGGTGGAGGGGTAAGGGATATGGTTGCTTTGGTGGTGGGGAGGGGTTTGGGAGGTGGGAAGGGGTGGTGAGGGAGGAGACCAGGGGTGGAGCTAGCAGGGGTATGGGTGAGTGCGCAAATGGTCAAGGGGGTGGAGGTGGGATGATGGGGGCGCAAGTGGTTTGGGGAAATGGGGAGGGTTCTCTTTGATTCGGGTGGAGGGTTAATGGAGGTGTTTAATGGTAGCCTAGGGAAGGGGAGGGGTTGCCTTGGGGAGGGGAAGAGTTGCTTGGGAAGTGGGGATTCCTCTTGGGAAGATGGAAGGTTGTATGGGGAAGGGGGAGGGTTGCTTGGGGAGTGGTGGGAGTAAATGGGGTTTATGGGTCTTGGGAAGGTGAACGGGTGGAAGGCTGATGTGGCAGGTGAGGTGGCAAGAGAGGGAGGTGAAGGGGCAGGTGCACCCAAGGGAGAGAGAGAGGGGAGGAGAGAGAGAGGGGGCCGCCCCCTTTAGAGAGAGAGAGAGCTAGAGAGGGAGAGGGCTAGAGAGAGAGAGAGAAGCACAAATCTTGTGGCAAACTTTTTTATTATCAAATCTTCATTAGCTTCAACTGGTGGGATTGGGGTCCTATTTATAGGAATCCCACAATTCTACATAACTCCTCACTTTTTGGACTAATGACAAAAGACCAAGGGGTGGTAGGGGGAGCCCATGGGCCAAGCCCATTGAAGTGGGCCCATTAACCCACTAGGCCACCTAATGACACTTAGACTTAGATAAATGGCTCTCTAACTTAGGTACATGACTCAATAAAAGGGAAAATTACATGATTAAGACTCAGAAAGAAGTGAAAATTACATAGCTAGACTCGGAAAATCGAGATGAACACAATGGCGAGCATCGGGACCCATGGAGAAATGGGAAGTGGTAAGCGATGTCCCCATCATACTCCCGGGGTGCATAGAACTCGACTCTGTCGAGTAAGGGTCCTCCCTACTGCGGTACTGCTCCAATAGGTCAGGATCCAGCTGCTGGAGATACTCCCGATTCACCCAGGCGTCAACCGAAGGTGGCCGTCTCTTCCACCTAACCAGATATCGCTCATATGCCTTGCTCCGTGTGGTAGTGATCTGTTCATCTAATATCTGCTCCACTTGATCACGCTGGTTTCTCTGGCCAGATGGAGCTCTCGTTGGTGTGGGGGCTCTCTCAAAGGGTGGGATAGGCTGGATCTCCTCACTCGGTGTCACCGTGGGACCCTTGTAGGGCACCAGGTCAGCCACATTGAAAGTGGGGCTTACTCTGTACACTTCGGGGAGGTTCAACACATAAGCATTTGTGCCAAGGCGCCTCAACACCTGAAAGGAGCCTGCTCCACGAGACCTCAGTTTTGAGACAATCTCAGTCCTCACCATCACAAAATCACCGACATGGATTTCTTGGTGGCGACAGTGGGAATCAGCTAATTCCTTAAGAACCTTGCTGCTCCTGTTGTTGTGTTTGCGAATGTTACCATTCAATGTCATGAATGATGATCCTATAGGGATGAAGGGAGGGCCTGGACAACCAAATTCAGCCCTATCAAGTGTTAGATTGGTTTTGACAGACTTAGGAGGACCAGGGCATCCATGAATTGACCTACCATGCTTAGAAACCATGTGGACCTTGATGCACTTAGGTGGACCGGGGCAGCCACAAATGGCCCTATCATGCCTGAGGTGGATGAAGAGTGGGGGAGGACCAACATGTCCAAATGTGGCTCTATCAGGTATGGGTGCAATGAATGCCGGAGGACCTGGACTTCCATGTAGACTCCTATCATGCATAAGATGGATGATGAATGGGGGTGGACCTACATATCCAAATGTGAACCTGTCATGCACTGGACATAGTGTGTATGTGACACAAATGAGATGACTAGCCCTACCAGGTGGGGCAAAATGTTGTGGCACATGCATTACAATCAAGATGGTCCCATCTTTAGGTGGGGGTGGATTTGGGGGTTTCCACTCATAGGGGTCGAAGGGGTCCAAGAAGGTGGACATTTTGGGATAGGTCACTTCCTCATTTCCTAGGTGGATGTCACCCTCGGTCATGGCTCTCATAGGGTGAACTAAGTAGTGGAATGGGTGGGTTGGGTTCAACATGGTGGGTGAGGGTAGGAGGGAGTGGGTGGTAGGTAAGGCGGCTAGGTCCCATGGGTTCAATGTCTTCCATAGGGAGGGATCAAAGGGGTCATGGAATGTGTTACCAAGGAAGGGGTATTCTATCTCCTCAAGGTCTTCAAATGATGGTGAGTCCTCCTCCTCAAATGAAGTAATTGAACCGAAGTCCTTGGCGGGTTGGTTGGCCATGAATGGAGGGCTTGGCATCCTACCCGAAATAAGCAACTCTAATTCGCGGATAGCATCGGGCTCTTCGGGTGTTGGGAGGAATAAAAGAAGGTCGCTAGTGTAGCAACACACAGTGTATATCGAGGAGATGGACCCGACACATAGGTGTAGGAGGTCAAGGCTTCTAGGTTGGTCGGCTACAGTGGTCAACATGCCAGTTAGTTCCATTTGCCAAACTATACCCTTAAGAAGATCCCCTAATGTTTCCACTTGATAGGATGATTGGATTGTGGTGTGATAGGTGGATAAGGGTACAATGGGAAGGTTTTGCTCCATGGGTGGGTAAACATAGGACATGATGGGGTGAAGTGGTCTCTCCTTTAGCCATCTAGCTAGGGGCCCCTCTATGATTACGGTGCTATTTTTGAAAGCTTGTGGCTCTTGGAGGTCCAAGCTATGTGAAGGGGACATTTGTGATTCTTCCTCACCATAGATATGAACTTGGGTTTCCTCAAGGATGGGGATGGATTCCGGACTAGCATCTACTCCCATGTGGATGGTTGTGGTCTCCTCTCTCAAGGGAATGGGAAGGTCTATTGGGGGTGGGGTGATGACAGTTGGTGCATGGTGTACCCAGGGTGGTGAGTGAGGCCGGACTTGGGTTGGGGTTGGGAGTGGAAGTAGCGGGGGACTAGGTTTGGGTAGGATAGGAGTTGGAAGTGGAAGGTGGGTTGGGTGAGTAACTTTGGATTGGGGAATGGTGACTGTCACGGGCCTAGGTGGAGGGGTGGACATGGGGTCCACGTGGGTTTGAGTGGTGAGGGTGGAGTGAGCCATGATGCTTCTTCCACCTGGGATGGGAACTTCTCGGCCTAACCCATGACACTGTGATTCATATTCTTCTTCCCAATCTAGTGGAGCCTCATAGTCTTCGGTTACCTCTTTAAGTTCCTTTTGGAAAGGGGTGGAAGTAGGATTTTTGGAAGTTTGTGGGGTGTGGGTTTGATGGAGAATTTTGGGTTGGGTGGTGGGGAAAGGAGGATTGGGAGTGCTCCTCGGGTTATGGTTCTCAGGGTAGGAGTGGGAAGGTTGGGGAGTGAAGATCTTCCTGATATCAATCCTTATCTCTTCCAATAAATCTAGGGGTCCTTTGGGTGGTGGGGTTTGGGTCCTAATAGAGGTTTTGGGTTGACTGGGAGGGAAAGGGGGAGTGGGAGTGCTCAACGGGTTATGGTCCTCACGGTAGGAGTGGGAGGGTCGGGGGGCGTAGATCTTCCTAAGCTCACTTTTCATCTCTTCCCATGATCCTATGGGTTCTTGCCTCCGAATCTTTCTTAAGCTCACTATGCGTTCCCACTCCTTCTTGGCTTGTCCCCGAAGTCGCCCTGTGGCCCTGCGGACTCTAACGTGTCCATAGACCCTAGTCCTATCAAAGTGTTTGGTCATGAAAGTCTCTCACCTAACATAATCACTAGGATGTGACCCATCAAAGGTGATACTCTCATCTATAAAGATGTCCGAAAATGGGTGGTCGATCGAACCTTTGTGGAGGGCCGAGTGGGACCAAAGAGAGGTAGCCATGTTGATGAACCGAAAGACTCTAAATGCTTATGCGCCCTAGGACAAGACTTAGTAGAGACAAGTCTAGAACTTGCTCTGATACCAACTGATGTGAAACAATGATGCAAATGCAGCAAGTGACAATGATCCCTTGAACTTAAATCGCAAACACAATCATAAGATTCGAGTAAACTTTGAAGACGCCGTCTCACCGTGCGCACCCGTCACCCGTGGTGACTCGGTGATGCCGAGTCGAGGTAGTGGAGAAAGACCCTAGCTGGTAGAGGGCCAGCACCACTAAGGTTAACCATCCCGAAGGTATGATGCCCACAATCAAGGGCGGCCGGGTGCCTTGAGGGCACTAGGTCACTCTCTTACTTTGACCACGGTGACCACACAAGAGTTAGTGGATCCGGGAACGGACGCTCTCTCACCGACCAGTGGGCAAGTTTTATGGATATGAAATGAATAGACGTAAATGGAGCAAGGGTAGAGGCTCACCTGGTTGGTTTGAAGAAACCAACCCCGTTCGGAGATGAGGGCGAGCGGGGAAGTGTGGATTCCCCGCACACTGCGCCGATGAAGCTTGGCCTGTTTAAAGGGTTACACTCACTACACCTCTGGCAGGAGGGTGGACTTGGGGTGGGGATAATTGAATTACATGCAAACACTACCTCCACGCAGGGAGGGGCGGTGAGCCGGCCAGGCGGGGAGGGGAGATTCACCGGAAACGCGAAAGGAGAAGGTTGTATGGGGAAGGGGGAGGGTTGCTTGGGGAGTGGTGGGAGTAAATGGGGTTTATGGGTCTTGGGAAGGTGAAGGGGTGGAAGGCTGATGTGGCAGATGAGGTGGCAAGAGAGGGAGGTGAAGGGGCAGGTGCGCCCAAGGGAGAGAGAGAGGGGAGGAAAGAGAGAGGGGGCCGCCCCCTTTAGAGAGAGAGAGAGCTAGAGAGGGAGAGGGCTAGAGAGAGAGAGAAGCACAAATCTTGTGGCAAACTTTTTTTTTTAATCAAATCTTCATTAGCTTCAACTGGTGGGATTGGGGTCCTATTTATAGGAATCCCACAATTCTACATAACTCGTCACTTTTTGGACTAATGACAAAAGACCAAGGGGTGGTAGGGGGAGCCCATGGGCCAAGCCCATTGAAGTGGGCCCATTAACCCACTAGGCCACCTAATGACACTTAGACTTAGATAAATGACTCTCTAATTTAGGTACATGACTCAATAAAAGGGAAAATTACATGATTAAGACTCAGAAAGAAGTGAAAATTACATAGCTAGACTCGGAAAATCGAGATGAACACAATGGCGAGCATCGGGACCCATGGAGAAATGGGAAGTGGTAAGCGATGTCCCCATCACATACATTCAGCGGCACCTGGGGAGTTTGTGCGGCTCTTTCTCTCCCTGCTAGAGCTAAATCTCTCCAAGTCTTTATGAGATATCGATAACTGTGAGGCACTCAGTATCTTCCCAGTCTATCGGTATGACTACGGTGGAGGTCATCCAACACTACGTCCTTGTATCCTTCGCCGACGACCGGCAAGCCAAAAATCCTGAATAAAGACCACAAGTTAAGGCTGGTCTCTCCCTCTACTGTTGCCACTGTGTTCCAACGACAGTTGAAACGCTCCAGCAAGCCCTGCAGCAATCCGGTGCAGCACAGGTACGCGTATAGAGTAGCAGTCACCGCGTACCTGATCCCAGCTCGATCCAGCAACACCCGGTAGTGGTGGACAATCCCCATCAACCACTCAGCGGCACCCTGGCGGTAGTAGTGTGACGGGATCACTGTCTAGTGACCATACCAGCTAGTGACGGTCTACCGCATGACTTCATTCAGCATACTGTGATCATCGTAGCCCTCTCCAGCGTAGAGCACACCAGCGGGCTCCAATACCAACCCAGCAATCCCATCTGTCTCCGTGCGATGGTGGCCGTGCAAATCCCAGCTAGCAGGGCCAATCGGTCCAACCATGACTCCGGACTGCTCCGCCATGCCAAAGAACCCCAGGCAATCAACGCTGGGAAACTGGCACTGCCTCCAATAGTCCTCCGAGAAGCTCAGATAGCTGCAAAAAATTGTACCCTGCAGGTTGTCCCTGCCAACCAAGATGGCCCTCTCAAGCCGACGGTGGGCCCCTGGCATCTGCGAGTCACCCTCCTCCATGCCAGAAGGGACATAGTCACGGATGAATTCAATCGGGTGACGATCCAGGAGAAACTCCAATGGATAACCCCCGCTCCGGTCGTAACTGTACAAATCACCTGCCTCCAGAATCCTGGCCACCTCCATGGCCCCTGCTCCAGCTGTCCGCTCACCAATCGGACCCTCAGCCACCATCGTATGGCCCCGGTCCAGCTACTCTATACCAGTCATGGTGATCACGGGTGCGTCCAGAGGGCGCATTGGTCGATCAGTCCGCCGCACCCAGTGATCCTCCTCCCGAGCCATCCGCCTCGGGACCCGCCCGTCTCTGCCGAAGCGTGCCATAGCTGCAAGATAGGGCACCCAAGAAGATGGTCAGTATACCAGAAAATGCACATGTGCAACACATCAGAATAGAGACATATGAAGCGTCAAAATACAACTGCAACAATTGAGATGGAAGGTTTCACGGTACGTACGCCCTTATCTCCGCCTCCGACGCACGCCCCGTGGGGGGCATTTGTTGTACCCGGACTATTTCCCAGCTAAAATAACAAGGAGTAAGGGCTCGGGCATTTCCCCGAACACCTTCAAGGCATGGGCTATCTAGCCCTTTCTACAACCCTGCGGGTCCCCACAAGGGTCCCGACCAACTTGCCATGACACGCGGTGACACAAGCAATTGTCCAGGGTCAACCCCGGCCACTCTCATATGGGCTTTGCCCATACCCTACATTGCCGCCCGGGACCACCCAGAAGAGCCCCGATGTTGAGCCACGCCACGTGGCATCTAGTGAAAGAGCCGCGGGCTCACTCTGAGGCACTTTATTCAACCCTCCAAGGTCAAAGGGAAACCCAAGCAAGTCAACAACAGGCTTTGGAGGCCCACAGTACGTGCATACGGCTCACACACATGTGTTCGGCATTTTTCCGAACACCTTGTGGGCATCTATATTTCAACCCTTCTACACCAACCCACGGGCCACCCGTGAGTCCAGTACACTAATTGGGCTCTACAACCCCCCCAGCAAGTCGGGCTTACCCCTGACCCTCAGACACGTGGCAACATGCCACTCAACTTTAGCTCTCAGGCCAACCCGAGGCTACCCTGCTAACCCATCATACAACATGGCACGTAATGCAAGGTGAGGCCCATGAGCCCAAGGTGCCTCCTCCCAGCCTCTATGGACTTCTACCATTGACCTTAAGCCAAATCCAAGGCCCGTCGGTCACCTACGCGGCTCGTTCGGCAACCCGGAGTATGTCGGGCATTCACTTGAACACCTTGCGAGCGGCCACTACAACTCAAAGAAAAATGGCCCTACGGGCCCATGCCAGCCTCCCGAAGTTCAAAGTCCGTCAAAGGACGTCCCCTGGCGACACAAGAAGATCCCCGGGGGCCACCCCCTGGGTTACGGCCAGCCCGAGGCCAGTTCACCCCGGGGCATGGCCGCGCGTCCCAGGGAGGGCCAACTCCCTGGGGGCCGCGCCCTCCCTCCAACCCGGTGGTCCCACGACCCCACTCAGCCTCAATTCGTCTGATTTATGGTCCTACGACATGATTCATGTGCCGTACCAGTTCGAGAAGGTGACACGTGAACGCGGGAGTGCAAAGCGACATCACGCAGGGATTTCACAAATCGACACGCACACAAGCCTCCGCAAGCTCCACGTATCCTTCCACCCAGTTGTCCTTTTCTTTCTTAGTCAAATTAAGAAGAAATGGCCCAAAAATCATTTTTTATAGGGTGGGACTAGCCCCCCTCTCTCCTTGGAGCGAACCCGCCTAAACCCCCCTGGGGGTGTTTAGGAAGACCAGCCTAGGCCCCCTGGCTGGTCCGCCTAAACGCCCTTGGGGGGGGGGGGGGGTTAGGCGGACCACCCTAGACCCCTAGTTGGTCCGCCTAAACCCCCTATGGCAGGGGTTTACGGGGACCAGCTCACCCCCCTAGCTGGTCCACGTAAACCCCCCATTTAATTAAAAAAAATATTTTTCAAATAAAGAAAAAACCCAAACCACCCTTCCTAAACCCCCCCTAGTGTGGGGTTTAGGCAGACCAGCCTGGGCCCCCAGGCTAGTCCGCCTAAACCCCCTGAGGGGTGGGTTTACGCGGACCAGCCCAGGCTCCTAGGCCGGTCCACGTAAACCCCCATCCAAGGGGGGTTTACGCGGACCAGCTCAGCCCCCTGGGCTAGTCCGCGTAAACCCCTTCCCCTCTCTCAACCCGTCTAACTCCAAGTGACATTATTCACTTGGGTTTACACGGACCAGCTCACCCCCCTTAGCTGGTCCACGTAAACCCCTTGTGACCCTTCAACTTCCCCAACAAAAACCCCTTAGGGGCTCAAGGGGCATGCATGCAACATTGTAGATCATCCATTCAAGCTCCGACATCCGGCAAGCACAGGACTTCAAGCGCTGCTCCAAGCAACGAGCAAAGGAGAATTGTGCGTGGGTGACGTGTTCGATAGTCTAATACGGCGGGGGTATTGTGGACGCATAAAAATTCGCTTATTCAAGTTGTTCGTCTATTGAGTGCGTGGGCGTGCCAGTCACTGAAGTGACAATTTATTCGGTCTCCGAAGAGCCCATGGTGCGCTCGATCTGACTCGGTCAGACGATTGTGTGGTTTGTGTCGGGACCAGATCCCGTCGTGCCGTAAAGGTCACGACGTCATTTACATCCCCCATAAGAGGGAACACCCTTGATTAATTGCCGAAATTAGGGGCCCTACGGCCGAAAGGACTAATACTAACTGCGCAAGATAGAAACAGGAATAAATCGCATCAGGATCCACATTGTGTTCCGGGGCACGGGTCATATCGGTCGCTCATAGACCCTTTTCATGTTTGGACAAAAGTCCGTGATAGAAACGCGGTGGAAGCTGGGATGAATCCGTTCAAATGTCTGCCGAGCATTCGGCAATTTTAATGATGACTCGAAAGGGGTCCGACCTGAGAAACTGGTCCAGTCTGGTTGGAATGTCGGCCCAAGACTAGGTGGGAGCCTGGCCATGTCGGGACAATTCCCAAGACTCGGGCCCGGCCTGAGAGGGCGGCATTATTGTTCCTTCTGCGTCGAGTCACGGAGAGAGACAGGGCTGCAATATGGATTTTTACCATTTTTTATCTGGGATTTTTTCTTTACCATATAATCTTGTGCTGTTTACTCCCCTTTACGCATTTGTTTCGGATGATTTTTTTACTTATTATTGTTATTATTATTATCATTATCATTATATATATATCTATATTATTATTATTTTTACACGTTTTTGTTTATTTATTATGCATTCAGGTTTATTTATTTATCATGATTTTTGTTATTTTTTTTGTTAGTACTATTATCATTATCATTATATATTTTTACATGTTTTTTTTTATGTAGAGTGGGCCGTTTGGGGGTGTTAAGCGGGGCAGAAGGAGTGTGCCGGCGAGGACAGCAGGTAGCGTGCCGGCGAGGGTAGCTTGGAGCGTGTCGGGGAAGCCCACAGATAGTGTACCGGTGAAGGAAAAGGGGGGTGGCATGCTAATGAAGACATTCCAAAGAGCGTCGGCGAATGGAGGAGAGGAGCGTGCCGGGCTAACTCATAGTCTGTACCTCGTCTGCTAGAGTCTGCACATTATCCATTTGCTACAACTCAAAGTCTGGGCATTGGCTGCTAGCACACATGCAGAGTCTGTACATTATCCATTTACTGCAACTCAAAGTCTGTACACTGGCTGCTAGCACACACGAAGTCTGTACGTCCCTCAGCCCAAAGTCTATACATTGGCAGGTCGTTGCGACACGAAGTTTGTACATCAGTTGGTTGCTGCACACAAAGTCTATACATTCATCAGCTCAAAGTCTGTACATTATCTATTTGCTGCAACTCAAAGTCTATACATTGTCCGGTTACCGCAACACAAAGTCTGTACATTCATCAGCCCAAAGTCTATACATTGGCAGCATTCATCAGCTCAAAGTCTATACATTGGCTGGTTCATCGGCTCAAAGTCTATACATTGGCTGGTCACTGCAACACAAAGTCTGTACATTCATCAGCCTGAAGTCTATACATTGGCTGCATTCATCAGTTTAAAGTCTAGACATTGGCTGGTCAGCGCAACACAAAGTCTGTACATTCATCAGCCCAAAGTCTATACATTGGTTGCAGTCATCAGCTCAAAGTCTACGCATTGGTTGGTTCCCGCAATACAAAGTTTGTACATCGGCTGGCTGCATGCACACAAAGTCTGTACGCCCATCAGCCCAAGGTCTATACACTGGCTGGTTGCTGCAACATCAAGTCTGTACATCGGATGGTCGCATGCATACAAAGTCTATACGTCCATTAGCTCAAAGTCTGCACATTGTCTATGCAACTAGCACACAAAGTCTATACATCCTTCAGCTCAAAGTCTGTACATTGTCTATGCAACCAGCACACAAAGTCTATACATCCTTTAGCTCAAAGTCTGTACATTGTCTATGCAACCAGCACGCAAAGTCTATACATCCTTCAGCTCAAAGTCTGTACATTGTCTATGCAACCAGAACACAAAGTATATACATCCTTCAGCTCAAAGTCTGTACTTTGTCTATTTGCTGCAACCCAAAGTCTATACGTTGGCCAGCTCAAAGTCTGTACATTGTCCATTTGCTGCAGCTCAAAGTCTATACATTGGCCAGCTCAAAGTCTGTACATTGTCCATTTGCTACAGCTCAAAGTCTATACATTGGCCGTCTGTACATCGTCAATTTGCTGCATCTCAAAGTCTATACGTTGGCCAGCTCAAAGTCTATACATTATCCATTTACTGTAGCTCAAAGTCTATACGTTGGCCAGCTCAAAGTCTGTACATCGCCTATTTGCTACAGCTGAAAGTCTATACGTTGGCCAGCTCAAAGTCTGTACATTGTCCATTTGCTGCAGCTCAAAGTCTATACATTGGCCAGCTTAAAGTCTGTACATTATTGTCACAAGCATATTAGGCCCATGAATTCGTTCACGGCATGTCTGAACATCCATTTCTAATGTACATGCTTCACTGTCTGCATTTGTGCAATCCTTCACGCAAAGTCTATACATTGCTTGTTGCTGTGTTCGTGTATCAACCTGCCAAGTCTGTACATTGGGTTCCACTTCAGAGAGACGTTGGAAGAAGAGGTGAGACAGAGAGATAGATGAGGGAGAGTGAGACGGTGAGAGAGAGAGGTGTGCCGGCGAGGGGGGAATGAGATGGTGAGAGGGGGAGAGTGTACCGGTGAGAGGGGAGAATGAGGCGGTGAGAGAGAGGGAGTGGGTGAGGAGGAGTGTGCCGCTGAAGGGACAAGGAGGTGTGTCGTTAAAGGGCTGTTAGGGTGTGCCGCTGGAGGGCTGATAGGGTGTACCGACGAAGGCTGGAACAGGCATGCCGATGAAGGCCCACTCCTCTCTTTTTTTTCTTATTTTTAAGGCTTTTCTTTTCTACCTTTCTTTGATTTTTTTTTGCATAGTTTATACAAATCGTTTCTCCTTCTTCTTGCAATCTGTTGTTGTTCTATTCATTCGTTACTTTTGTTGTCTTTTAATGTGTATTTATTATCCCATTTGTTTGTTGCATCCTTTTTCCTTTTAACGTCTTGTTATTTTCTGACAAAAATTCGGCAGCATCTCCCCTTGACCCAAGCGTAAGGGAGATAAAGGGAACGCGCCCACATGGAGTGGTGGAACCCGACAGTTGGAGGTGGGCGCCTGAGAGCGGCAACACCTTAACAAAACCTCGGAAAGCTCAGAGGAAACAACGGATGGGAGACCTCTACGACTGGACAGGGTGTACTAGAGAGGGGGTTAGCCAAGGCTCCAAAAGGGTTGACCTGCTAATTGGGGGCGGGGTGTTAGACCGATCGAACCCACAGGGACTCCCGACAGGAGGGGAAAAGGTTCAAAGGGGCAGACACGGGTGAAGGCATTGGGCTTTACAGGAGGAGGTTCGTGACCCCAAACCATTCAAGATGGCGCCGGATCCAGAGGAAATCGTCGGCATGAGGGATGAACATAAACACCGAAAAGTGAAGGGAAAGACGATCAAACGCATTGTGGCTCAAAACCAACGAGACGAAGAGAAAACCCACTGAGGGGGATGATCTTCATTCATGGGGGAACAGAGGGCCGTAGCCATTCATATACATTACAAAGCATGCCCGAGCTAAGGCTACCATCAAGAAAGAAAACCAAAGAACAAAAGAACGGAGGAAAAAAAAAAGAACAAAAGAAGAGGAGGTGTTGGCAATCGAAGCAGAGATGACCATCCACTGCTCTTTCCCCCACTTTCCCCAACTACATCAAGCCCTCTCGCTCTCTTACTCTCTTTTCTCTGCCTGGTGGCTGTCGGAAGACTCCACGCCGGAGCCCTCTCCCTTTTCTTCTCTCTTCTCCTTCTTCTCGTATGTGGCTTCCTGTCTATTCCTCTCTTCTCCTCCTCCCCCCTTCTTCGTCAGAATGGGGGTGGTTTTATACTCCCAGCAGCAGGAGCCCTCGAGTACGGCAGTCGGAGGTGGGAAGCGACTGGTCATGATGGGGTTTTACTTCGCCCATCCTGGATGTCAGGGGAGTAGCCTGCGTGGCCTAATCTCCGGCCGACACCTCGGGCAGCCCACTGCGCGCCAAGGATACGTAGGGCATGGGCGTCACGTCGTTCGGCCGTCGAAAATGCCTAAACGTTATGCCGCTGGCGGGCTCAAGAAGTGTGCCGTTGGGAGGGCCAAAGGCCATGCCGCTGAAGGGCTGCCCAAGCGTGCCATTGAAGGGGGCGAAAGGTGTGCCGCTGAAGGGATGCCCGAGCGTTCCGTTGAAGGGGCAAACATCGTGCCGCTGGAAGCCCAAGGAGGTGTGCCGCTGAGGGACCCAAATGGGCGTGCCGCTGAAGCCTCAAATGGGTGTGCCACTGAAGGACCCATATGGGTGTGCCGCTGAAGCTCTCAATGGGTGTGCCGCTGAGGGCCAGGGGATGTGCCGCTGAAGGCCACCAGGGTGTGCCGTTGAAGGGCGAGGGTGTGCCGCTGAAGGCCACCCTGGGTGCATTTCTGAGCCCGTTCTGAGCCTGAGTCATGGTCCGTCTAGTTTTCTTCGAGGCCCATGAATTGTGGGGCTCTTGGTGGTTGATTTCTCTTCACCGTCGTGACTCCAGAGACAGCTTCACAGATGTGTGTGTATTCAGAGAGTCCGGATGGCCTTCCCTTCTTCACAGTCTCTTCAGTTGATGTTGTTGTTGATGCTAGACTAGTTGGGACATACAGTTGTGTAATTTTGCATGTCCACAAATGCCTCCCACCCACGGGTAGCGCAGGCGAAGGATGAGCCGGGCGGTGCCCGTGGGTGTACTTGTCTCTTCTTTCCTCTGTTGGCGCCAACAGGGTGTCGAGAGCTGATGTGGTATGCTTGTCTCTTCTTCTCTTCATCGGTGCAGACGGGATGCCGGGAACTAAAGCAGTATGTTGGTCCCTTTGTCTCTTCCTCAGTGCCGATGAGATGCCGGGAACTGAAGCAGTATGTTGGTCCCTTTGTCTCTTCCTCAGTGCTGACGGGGTGTCGGGAACTGAAACAACATATTGGTCTCTTTGTCTCTTCGTCAGGGCCGACGGGGTGCCGAGGACTGACGTGGCTTGTTGGTCTCTTCTTCTCTTCATCAGTGTCGACAGGGTGCTGAGAACTGACGTGGTTTGTTGGTCCCTTTGTCTCTTTGTCGGTGCCGACGGGGTGTCGGGAGCTAACCTGGCTTGTTGATCTCTTCTTCCCTTCATCAGTACCGACAGGGCGTCGGGAGCTGACGTGGTTTGTTGGCTCTTGGTCTCTTCGTCAGCGCCGACAGGGTGTCGGGGGCTGACATGATATGTTGGTCTCTTGTTCTCTTTGTCAGCGCCGACATGGTGTCGAGAGCTGACCCGGTTTGCTGGTCTTTTGTCTCTTTGTCAGTGCCGACAGGGTGTCAGGAGCTGACCTGGTTTGTTGTCTCTTGGTCTCTTCATCAGTGCCGACGGGGTGCCGGGGACTGATGTAGTTTATTCATCTCTTCTTCTCTTCATCAATGCCGACAGGGTGTCGGGAACTGACATGGTTTGTTGGTCTCTTTGTCTCTTCGTCAGTGCTGACAGGGTGCCGGGAGCTGACATGGCTTGTTGGTCTCTTTGTCTCTTCATCAGTGCCGATGGGGTGCCGGGGACTGATGTAGTTTATTTGTCTCTTTGTCTCTTTTCTTTTCTCTCCTTTTTTTTGAACAACATTATCGGTGCAAGCGCCCTTTCGGGTTTTCACCGGCACCGGCCCCCTCTTACTTTTGCCCACGCGCCCTCTCGGGTTTTCACATGGCGGGGTACCCGATTTTACCTGCAGCGCCTCTTCGGGTTTTCGCCACAGCTGGGTTGTTGCCATTTTAGCCCTTGTCCCTGAGCAGGGGCAAGTATGGCGGGGCACCTCTATTTTTAACCCCATTTTCTTTTCTTCTTTTTTTTGACGGGCGAGTGATACGCGAGTGTCAGCTAGGGCACGAAGCCTTGCACCAAAAGGTAAGGCTCATTCGTTGGCAAGAAGAAAATGCCAGCGCAACGGGAGAATTCGTGCCGATTCGGACGTAGGGTCCGTAATGGCAATATTGTATGGAGTGGGTGGCTAGGGCACAGAGCCTTGCGCCGGAAAGGGGTTTATTCGCTGGCAAGGGACGAATGCCAGCGCAAGGATAGAGGTCTTGCCAATCTGGGCGTAATGCCCGTGATGGCGATTTTGTATGATGGGAGGTGGCTGAGGCACGAGGATACGTGCCAAGGAAGGACTTGTTTGTTGGCAGGGAACTAATGCCAGTGCGGAGGTGGAGTCACCCTTGCTCGTGCGGACGCCCGCAGATGCATAGGGGCGTGCTGATGGAAGGAATATGGATATATTTATATGTATATATATGTGGATATACATGTATATTCGTGCACATGTATACGTATATATATATATATACGTATTATTATTGTTGTTGTCTTCCCCCCCCCTTTTTCTTCTATTTTCTTTTTTTCTTTTTCTTTTTCTTTTTGTTCCCTCTTTTGTTTTTGAAATTTCCCCCCCGTCTCTCTCTCTTTTTCTTTTTCCCTCCTCTTCTTTTTTATTCGTTCTTCTTCTTTCCCTTTTTTCCCTATTTTTTATTATTTTTTTCCTTTTTCTTTTCTCTCTTTTTTTTTGCTTGCCCTGTATATAAAGGGGCGGGGTGGCTCGAACGGGCCACCCCCCCTTTCAAACGCTTCCTCTTCCCTCTCTCTTTCTCTCTCTTCAGTGATGAAGCAAGCGAACCCCTCCATTCTCCCCTCTTTTCCCTCTTCTCCGTCCGTCGAGCGCCGCCATCGTCGTTGCCCTCGTTGTCGTCGTCGTGGTGAGGGCGCCACCGTGGAGTCCCCCCCCCCCCCCCGCCCTCTCTTTTCTATTCTCCCTTCTTCTCTTCCTTCTTCTCCTTTTCCTTCCTTTTTTTTTCTTCGTCTCCTCTGTCATCCTTTCCGTTCGTGGTATGGCAAGGCCCTAGGCCTCTTCCCCCCTTCTTTCACTTTTTTTTGTCTTCCCTTCTTCTTCCCCGTCTCCGATGTCGTGGACGGCCATCGGTGAGTGGGCGTGAGGGCGCATCGGGGAGAGGGCGTCGGAGCGTGTCAGGGAAGAGGCTCTAGAGCATGCCGGGGAAGCAAGGGCATGAACGTGTCGACGAAGCCCCTACGGGGTGTGCTGGGGAAAGCACTCCGTGGTGTGCCGAGGAATAACCCTCTTGGGCGTGCCGGCGAACGGGAGCTGAGGGCGTATCGGGGAAGCCCTTTAGGGCGTGCCGGGGACTGGCGTCACAGGTGTGCCGAGGAAGGCCGCCACGGGGTGTGTCGGCGAAGGCCATTAGGCGTGCCGGAGAAGGGCGCAGGGTCTGTGCCGGTGAAGGGCCGCTCCAGGGCGTGCCGGTGAGGAACATCACGGGGCGTGCTGGGGAAGATGCCAGGGCTTGTGCTGGTGAAGGGCCGCTCTAGGGGCGTGCCGGGGAAGCCTGTCTGGGCGTGCCGGCGAAGAGAGGGAGTAGCCTTCTTGGATCGGGGGACTTACGGTGTTGCTCCTCGGGGCCCACCATGACTTTGTTGGGGCCCTCACTCCTTCTGGATGCGCACCCATGTTTTCCCTTATGCCTCTGGCCTAGGGGGAACTCTACCGAAATTTTGTCAGAAATTGACAAAGTCTTAAACATTTCACTTGTAGTAGAGTCCCTTTACAGTTTTCATTTCCCTTCGCCCGTGGCTTATTCTGATCTTCTTCTCTCGTATCTTTGCAGATAAATGGCTGCCCCAAGCGGTTCTTCTGCTCCTGCTGCTTCTATCGGTGCCGACCTTGTTCCCCAGCCTCCGGTGCCAGCCGTCACATGGCTTAACGTGGAGGAGCTCGACAGGGGCTGGCCGAGTCCTCGGGTTATGAGGGTGAGACAATGGACTATAACAGGCTCTCTCGGGTCGATAATCACTTCACCTTCGATCGGACCGGTGAATATCGGAAGGACTTCCCGAAGGACAAGCATCTGATCCATTTTCTAAAGTACTTCCGCTCCCAGGAGAGGAGTGCGGGCCGTGCGAGAGGTCTAGCAAGTGATCCTGCAGGCTCGCGACAGTTTGTTGTACAGCGTCCCGAGGAGCATCCCGATGTATTTGGTGGGGGAGGCTCGGGAATGGAAGCCCGTCCTGGGGATCGAAGGAGTGCTACCGGCCGAAGACAAAATTGTGCGAGCACCTCAGTTCACCCCAGCGAAGTGGGATATGTCTGCTGGGTGGGTGCAAGGCGAGCTGCCTCGCTTCGGTTTGTTCTTGGCTCCCTTGTAATGGGGCTACAGGGAGGAGTCCATCATGCTGGATTGCCTGGCCGTCCGATTCAAGTACGAGTTGGCGCTAGGCTGGTTCGGGGAGCTGAAGCTCCAGGATGCTCATACCTTCAGGGAAGGGGCAGTTGAATTCACCGAGTACGTGCTGTTCAACTATGCCCCACAGCTGGTCCGGGTTGGCATTTACCACAACATGTACGCCTCTCGGTACGGCTACCCTATCTCCAAGGGTCTCTGCTGCGGCATGATAGAAGTATTCAGCGCGGAGACCAACACTTTTTATACGGCGGAGGGCGAGACTTCACTTGATTTGGGAGCCTTAGTCAGCTCATCGGCTTGCCCATTGACGGGGAGCCTTATGAAGAGGTATGCCTTCCCGACCTGATCAAGGATGAGACCAATGGGGATGGCTACTATTCCCTTGGCTACTCGTACCGGTATCTTATGAAGGCATACCGGGAGCTATACCAGCTGGCGCACGACGGGAGGCAGCCTCCCCATGGGGACCGGAAGAGGGTGCGCCTGACCCTGTGGCTGAAATATTTATATGATAGGCTGAAGCAGTATGAAGAGTTTCCATGTGTCAGGACCGCCGTTGCCCGCAAGAAGTGCGCCAAGCCCAAAATTGATGTGAATATCCCCTCCAGAGGACGCCGGAGTGGCCCCAATCCGATAGGGGTTGACCCGTTAACACACGGCGCCGCTTATCTGACATATTGGCTGTGCTCATTTGCCATGCCATACGGGGATCGGACAGTCATTCGACCGGACGCCATTTATCCGGCCTGTCAACTGGCATGGGGAGTCGAGCTTTCCTTGTGCCCGGCCACTCTCTGCCTGATATATAAGGCGCTGGGGGACATCAGCACTCACCAATTCCTGAGGCAGGCCCGATATGTGTGCCCGCTACACTTCTTCAATGCCTGGGTCTGCTCATTGTTTCCGGAGTTCGCCCCTCGCGCTATGCAGGACTGGGGGCTGGTGCCGAGGATGTTGGAGTTCGCCAGCGCAGAACCAGGCTCTACTTCCCTGCGGCTATATGACATTCGGGGCTGACTGACGACGGTTCCGTGGGACGCGGCCGGCACTATCCACTTTTGGACGTTGGCCGCGCATTCTAGCCCTCTGGTGAACAACAAGAGGGAGTGCAAAGATGATCAGGTGGAGAAGTATATCCACCCCATCAGCCAGGAGACTGTGGTCCGCCCGTTGCTGGAGCCCGAGCTCAGGGATTGGGCGTTATCCATACGCTCGAGCGTGCTGGCGTTCAGGAAGGGGGAGAATTTACTGCTGGAACCACATTACCCTTTCCGGTTCGGCCGAAATTTCATATATGATCAGTATATCCCTTTCTATCATGCACAGTTCGGCTTGCCTTCCCGAAATCTCCGAGGGAGTTCCACTGCCGAGCATGCCAGAAGCAGGTGGGACTTTTTCCACCGAGCCAACTCTGCGACCTTGTGGACGCACTTTTTATTAAGTTTGTTGGTTATTTGTTTGTTGGGTTTATTAAGTGCGTGGGCGTGCCAGTCACAAAGTGACGATTTATTGTGCGCTCAATCTGAGTAATCAGACGATTGTATGGTTCGTGTCGAGACTGAGAACCCGTCGTACCGTGAAGGCTACGACGTTGATTACATCCCCTCGGAGAGGGGAAAACCCTTGATTGATTGCCAGGAAACGGGGCCTCACGGCCTAAAGAGAATACTAATGATGCAGGAGGATAGTGAAAGATGAACTATGCTAGAAACCCGTATCGGGACGTGAATGTTCAGACTATGTCGGCCACTCATGGGCCACTTCATGTTCGGACGAAGGTCCGTGTTTGTAGCGTAAGAGACGGTAACAAAACCGCGCAGATGTCTGCCACGAACAAGGCAAGTTTAATGAGAATGCGGGATTGGATCGTGATAGGGGTGGGTCAAGTTGATAGACTGTTGGCTGGAGATGATTTCAGACTATGGCCATGTCGGAAATTCCGTAAACCACGTCCGATACCATAAGGCGTCGTTGATTTTCTATTTGCACCCAGTCCGAGGGAGTGAGTTATTAAGTGCGTAGCCCGAGCTCACTAACGTGTGCCCTCACACGCGGATCGACCTGCGCGGTCAGGTCGCGGGGGTCAAGGGGCAGCGCCCCTTGCGGGGGTTTCCGGGGGCAGCGTCCCCGGAACAAAATTTGGTTATAGAAAGGGTTTATATGCTTCCTTTTCTTTTTTATTGGCCTTAAGTTTTTTTTTTATTATCTCTTTTATTTGGTTAATGGATTTCTTATGAAGCACTCCGGATTAAGGAGATGCCAAAGGAGAAGAGGGGCGCGCCGGATAAGGCCAAAAAGGGAGGCGCGCCGGAATAGGGATCATGTAAGGGGAGAAAGGGGAGCGCGCCGGGTAATGGGGATGCCATGAGGGCGCGCCGGAATAGGGCTTGAAACGGGGCGCGCCGGTCTAGTAGGTCCAAAAGAAGGAGTGCGCGCCGGATCAAGGCAAAGAATTTGAAAGTGGTTTTGAGTGTGGCACTAATCCGACGCGGGGGGGTAGCGCGCCGGGTTAGCCCACATCGGATTAGGGCGCGCCGAGTTAAGCTTCTGCGGGGTTTTATTTCAATCTGTTTGATTCTTATTGCTTATGTTCTTGTTTCTTCAACTTGCAGATTAATCAAATGGGCAGATTGTTTGTTCAATTGGCACTTTAAATCAATGGAATGCTTCTTAACATTTGTTGATGTGAATGAGTACGTATGATCGAATGCTTTACTGGCAGAGTTTGTTATGCAGGGACTCATGAATTCAGCTTGATTCAGGGGCTTAGTTGTTCGTCTGTTCTTTTACTCACAGAGTTCATTCTGTTCGTCTGTTCTTAAGTGTTCTCATCCTGGCGAAATTTGGGCAGCACCTCCCCTGGACTGGGAGTTGCCAGAGAAAAATAAGGAACACCAAATAGATAACTCCGGGGTGCACCTCAAATCTAGACCTCATGGCGGTCCAATAACCCAAATGTGAGTGTTGGAAAGCTCGAGGACTAGCCTTCAAGAGCTATCACAACTCACGGGTGATGACTTCGTGGAACGGGACAGATGTAGGCCATAGGTGGCCATGAATGTTCACCCTTCGAACGGGTTCCCTCAGAGTTCATGCCACAGAAGGGCAAGCTTCTAAGGACCCCAGGTGATGTTGAAAACCGGGGAGAAGAAAACGGAAGAAAAGGGGAAGAGGTCAGAGCAATAGAATGCCGTTTACGCCCACAAGAGTCACTCTTTTATTCATCCTCAAGGGGAAAGGAGGGGAGAGAGGTACAAAAGGAGATCTATCCCCAAAGCATGGGGAAGAATACAACAGAGAAGATAAAAGAAAAAGAACAAGGCATTGAGGTGGGGGAAGAAGATACATCGGTGGGGGAGAAGGAGGAACAGAGCACAAGCTCTTCCCCCTCTCTCCCCTCTCTCTCTCTCACCCTCTCTCTCCTTTTTCTTCACCTTGCAGGTGGGAATGGATGGAGCATCTTCTTCTCTTCGGACGCCGGAGACCCTAGCCGAACCAACCAGCCTTCCCTTTAGCCTCTCTTCTCTCAGCACTTTCTTCATCGAGCTCTCTCTTCCATCCCCCTCTGCCTTCGGCTTCACAATACTGCCCCTTTTATAGAACGGCCAGCCTGGGAGCATCCCTGCCACTTCCACCTCATCCGCAACGAAGTCGGGAGTTGACTTGCTATGCTGGACGCCGTTGATTCGTCCCGTACACTGTTCCTCATTCGAGGATGGGACGCTCAGAGATCTGTCGGAGCTTGCCTTGTTGTTGCTGCTTATGTGCTGTCGAACAGAGGTAGAAACAGAGCCATGGGCATTGAATGTTCTCTGCACGCCATAATGATGCAAAATAGAGCATCGGAGTGTAGATGGGATGGCTTGTTTGCGCGCCGGATTAAGGTGAAATGCAGGGGAAAGGGTGTGCGCCGGTTTAACCCATGATGAAGGGGGAAAAGGGCGTGCCGGCTTAACACAAGATGAAGGGGCATGCCGGTTTAACCCAAGATGCAAGGGGCGCGCCGGTTTAATAGCCAACCAAGGAATAAAGAGGAAAGGGGCGCGCCAGTCTTAGTGGCACCGTTTTAAGTGCATATCGCATCGGTTTAAGCATCGAACGGATTCTTTTCAAAGTTGAGGCCGTTTGTATGAATGTTGGCATCCCCGGCATGTTCCGGTTGCGATGTATGGCCTCCGTAATATTCTGTTCGCAGCCTCCGGGACTCGGTCCCAGACTTTGCGTGACTTTCGGTGCGTGCCGAGACTGTGCCGGAGTTCCTGACTTTTCTCTGATTCAGCTCTCGGCATGGCCGGTCGGAGTGTTGTAGCTGTATCTCCTGCTTAGGGGGCTTCCTTAGCCGGTAGCGGACCACCAAGCGAGTTCTCGTCCTGATCGGGCGAGGGATGAGGTTTATTCGGCATTTCTGTCTTCGACTCGCGCTCGAATGTGTAGACGTGAATGTCGCCGTGATCATCATCGTCAATTTTTTTTATTTTTTCATTTTTTGGCGTCCACAGACCTTCAGGGTGCCAGCCCTGGGTCGTATTCCTCGGGTGACCCCGGAGTATATAAAGTGGTGGAACGCCCGGACGGCCTTTTATCGATTACACAAGACCGATTGCTGGGACAGAGTAGAGAGGAAATTCCTGAGCAAGCAGCCGGTACCGGTGCTCGATATTGACCCGGAGCATCTCCTCCGGCTGAAGAACTGGCAGGAGAAGGAGGTGGTGGCATATCTGGCCGCCCGCCGGGAAGCTCGGGAAGCGAGGCCGACACCAAAAGTGGAGCTACCCCCAGTGGCGAAGGATAACTACAAGAAGACCCTAAGGGACCTTTGCCGGATAGGGAGCGACCGTCTGGAGCTCATCAATTATCCGCTCCACATGGAAGAGGAGGGCACTCCAGCAAAGAGCTGGCGCCCAGAGAGAGACCCAATCTGCCCATACCGCACATTCATGAGGCGGGAGGAGAGGAAGCCTGAAAATTACAAGGACACCACGTGGCTGTATATCCTCCTTCGAGTGAATGGGCTAAAGATCGAGGATCAGACGGCCGTCATTATGGGCAAGCGCCTACAGGTCTCCTATTATTATGCCGACGGGTGGGGCATGGACCACTTCAATCTTTTCTGCCACTTCTCGTCGAAGAAGCATGCAGACTTGGCTGCTCTTACTGATCGCTGCCAGAAGATCGAGGACGTATGCTGGCTGGTCCGAGAGGCGGCGTGTCGGGACAAGGAGCCATCCCAGAGCTATTGGCCGATAACGCTTTGGTTGTATACCGGTCCACATGGGATTTAACCTTTCCACTTCTTTTATTCTCATTGATGTGACCTTAGCAGGTTATCGGGTGCTAATCGTATGCATGTGTCTATTTTGACAGACCACCCCGATAGCGTGCAAATGGCGACGTATCGGAATCTCTTTCGGCTCATCCAGAAGCCCGCATACTTCGAGGCCGCACTGCCAGCCCCGACCACGGCTCCCTTGCCCAATGCTTGTGGACGCACTTTTTATTTAATAATCGTTGTTTATTTGTTTATTGGCGTTTATTAAGTGCGTGGGAGTGCCAGTCACAAAGTGACGATTTATTGTGCGCTCGATCTGACTAATCAGACGATTGTGTGATTCGTGTCGGGACTGAAACCCGCCGCGCCATAAAGGTCACGGCGTTATTTACATCCCCTCGGAGAGGGGAACATCCTTGATTAATCGCCAGGAAAAGGGGCCTCATGGCCAGAAAATTAGTTTCGTGAAAAGTCTATTAGGAAACATTGAAATCCCCGTGCGAGGGTGAGAAGAAAGCATTCGAGATCATGTTGGTCGTGTGTTGACCATTTGATGTTCGGACGGGTGTCCGGCTTGTGAATCGCATAATCGTCACGAGAAAACCGGAGCATATGTATGCCGGCTGTTCAAAGGGACAGGAGACATTCGTTTGAATCCCGGTTAGAGTGATCGGAAATTAGTGAGTTTATTGGCCCGGTGCGAGATCGAGTCAGGACCATTTCGGGGGCGCCTCCTGCGGTCCAAACGAGGCTTGCGTGGGCATAATTAATATTTCCGGTGCCGAAGGGCAGCGAGAAAGTGTCCCGGAACTATATTCCAAAACAATGATGTGTACAGAGATAGCCGACTATAGGCCTACGATGTGGGTCAGGCGATGACCATGGTTGAGGCGAACCCAAGGTCCAAACATGACTCACGAAGGTCTTATTGATATTCCCACACGTGTGGTTGGGGGAAGACGAGAGCCGCCTCATTCCGTTCGAATTTTGTTGGTCATACACAGACCATTTTACATTCGGCCAAAGGTCCGTGTTTGTAGCATAAGAGACGGTGACAAATCGTACAAATACCTACCGTGAGTACGGCAAGTTTAATGCAAATGCAGGATCAGATCCCAGTATATATATGTCGGTCACTAACGGACCATTCAGTATTCGGACGAAAGTCCATATTCGAAGCGTCGAAGATCACGACAAAGACATACGGATATCTTCCGTAGGTACGGCAAGCTTCATGTGGGTGCGGGATTGGATCCCGGCATATATGTCGGTCCCTAACAGACCATTCATTATTCGGACGGAAGTCCGTATTAGTAGCGTCGAGGATGACGATAAAACCGTACGGATGTCTGCCGTAGGTACGGCAAGTTTAATGTGGGTGCGGGATCAGATCTCGAAAAAGACGGGTCAAGCTAACGAACTATCGGCCCGGAATAAGATCGGATCGTGGTCACGTTCGGGTGAAAGCTCCCGAGATCCAAGTCCGATCTAGTGGGGCATCATCATTTTTTTCTTCATACGTAGTCCGAGGGAAGCGGATTGTTAAGTGTGAAGCCCGAACTCGCCAACGTGCGCCCCTTGCGTGGGTTTCCGGGGGCAGCGCCCCCGGAACAAAAATTTGATTATGGAAGGGGGAAACTTTTTTATTAGTTTTATTCATTAGCCTTAAGTCTTTTCTCTCATTTAATTAATCATTTCTCCCTTTCAGGCATGCCGGTTTAGGAAGATACCAAGAGAGAATAGGGGCGCGCCGGTTTAATGGGTGCAAGAAGAGGGGCTCGCCGGATAAGGGAGAAGAGAGGGGCGCGCCGGTTGTGGGCATCACAAAGGGAGGCGCGCCGGCTATGGGCATTACAAGGGGGCGCGCCGGTTATGCGCATTAAAGGGGAGCGTGCCGGTTTGAGCTCAGGAATTCCGAAGTGGATTTGAGTGTGGAGCTAATCCGGCGCGGGGGGGGGTAGCGCGCCAGATTAGCCCACGCCGGATTAGGGGGCGCCGGGTTAAGCTCCTGCGAGGTTTTGTTTCACTGTGTTTGATTCTTTTTGCTCTGTTCTTGTTTCTTCAACTTGCAGATTAATCTGTTGATTGATTTATTCATCTTATTGATTGATTAAGCTTGTGGAAAGAGAGTTTAAGTGTTTTAGTTGTTTATTAAGGTGGATTAGCATGAAGATTCAAGTGTTTCGTTTGAAGAGTTTGTGCAGGAACTCAGAGATTCAGCTTGATTCAGGGGGCTTAGTTGTTCGTCTGTCTATTCTTACGTGTTCTACCCCTGGCAAAATTTGGGCAGCACCTCCCCCGGACTGACGCTTGCTAGAGAAAATAGAGGAACACCAAATGGATTGCTCCGGGGTGAACCTCAAAATGTAGACCTCACGGCGGTCCAATAACCCATAAGTGAGTGTATGAAGCTCGAGGACTAGCCTTCAAGAACTGCCACAGCTCACGGGTGATGGTTTCATAAGTGGGACAAATGTGTGCCATGAGAGGCCATGAATGTTCATCCCCTGACGGACTCCTTCGAAGGCCATGCTATGGAGAAGCAAGCTTCGAAGGGCCTGGATGAGGAGAAGGCAGAGGGAAAGAGAGGGAGGCAGAAGAACACCGTGTGTTGCGAAAAGAACTTCTCTTTTTATTCATTTGCAAAGGGAAATACAGTTGGGAATCTACCCTAAAGCGAGAAAGGGGGAGAGTACAGTAGAGAAAAAGGAGGGAATACATCGATGGGGGAGGGGGAACGGAGCACAAGCTCTTCCCCCTCCGAGCTCACCTCTCACTCTCACTCTCCTCTCTCTTTCTTTCTTCACCTCTCTGGCGTGGATGGGTGGAGCTTCCTTCTCTTCGGGTGGCCTTCTCCTCTTTTTTTTCTTCTTCTCTTCACTGCATACAGCCGAGGGGGTTCGAGCAGCCAGCTCTCCTCTTTCTTCAACATTGGAGCATGCCTCTTATAGAATGAACAGTGGGGCAGAGGATTCCCGCCAACCCTGCCTTGTTCGCAGCAACGTTGTTTGATGTGACACAACCTCGGACCTAATGCAAGCAAGCACAATCGCATTCAAATGGGCCGAATTGGGCCACCGCTCTATCGACACTCACCCAAGCCCGGGGTAACTTGGCAATGCCAAGGTGAGGTTGAGGGGTTGGGCCCTTGCTGGTAGAGGGCCAGCAAGGCCAAGATGGGATTCCCAATGGGTATGGATGACCAATTCAAGGGGGGCCGACAAAGTGCCAAAGGCACCGGTTGCACTTCTCCCATGGTGATCACTCAAGACAACGGAGCTTGAGGATCGGGCTCTCACTCGCATAACCAGCGGAATTAAGAACTAATATTGAAAGATAAGCACTAAATGGAGTGAACGTTTGAGCACTTACTCGACCGGTTTTAAGAAATCAGTCCCGGTCGGAGACGAGGGCGAGCGGGGAGGCGAGTGGATCCCTACACGCCGCGTCGGGGTAGCTTGACCTGCCCAAATAAGTTACAACACTACACCTCTCGTAGGAGGGGGATCTTGGGGTGGGGGTTAAGGGATATTACAACCAAAATTACCTCCGCACATGGAGGGGCCTTTAGCCGGCCAAGCGGGGAGGGGAAACTAGGGTTAAAAGCATTGAACGATGAAGTCACCGGTTCTGCCTGCTTTCTCCGATCAGGGACAGGTAGTCGGTGTTGCTGCTGTAGAACTCGCTCAGGAATTTTGCTGATGATGAGATCGGTGAGAAAATATTCGTAGATGTGAAGGAAATGCCTCAGAATTTCTTTAATTTCTTCTGGAACCGCTGCTGACTGGGATGGAGATTTGAATAGAGCTTCAGATTCTCAGACCTGCAGTTGTAGACTTCTAACAGCAAATTGCAGAGAACGCACCGGCAGCTCCCGACATTGGAATCAAGCGCCGTTAGGGTTGTTGGAATCGTGGATGAGTCCTCTTCGCAGAAAAACTGACGGCAAGGCCAACCGAGGTCGGAGAAGACTAGGGGATGCAGAACAATGGCAACTGATCGTTGCAGACTGTGATTAGCAGGATGACGGAGCTGAGGGAGAAAAATGATAACTTCTGCTACCGGATGCCAAACGGGATTCTGTTTCTTGATTCTGAAAGTAGACAGGAAGGAAAAGAACTTTGTAGAAGTGCTTGTGGGCTGATTCCTACGAGGTTCATCGTGGCAGAGCTTCTAATCCGGTTCTGGTACTCAGCAGGGACAGCTATGTGCAGTTATGGGAGAACGGAGCTTCTGAGCAGCACACAGATTGGAAGAAGACAAAACCACTGCCGTTGCGAAGGAGACTGATAGACGCTTCCAACGGTGGTTCTTGGGTCTTCAAACTCGTCCGGAGGAAGTCGTGGTGGCCACTGCAAGTTGCTAGTTCACCTGCAACTTCTAGACTGCAAGCAGCAACCTAGGGACAGCTTCCAATGCCTAGAAAGAAGAAGGAGAATGGAGTATATGGTGAAGGGGAGGTGGATGAAGGGTGAGAGGGGGGGTTGTGGGAGGTGTGGAGGGGGTCTAATGGTGGGGGGAAGATGGAGGAAGAGGGGGAGGGCACAGGCTTCAGCTGAGGTAAGGGGGGATGGGGATTGCAAGGGGGGGGATGAAGAATGGAGGGAGGTGGGGACGACCTAGGTTAAAGGGGAGAGAGGGAGGGGCAGCCAAAGCTTGGAGGGAAGGGATTTGAAATTTGAAATGACCTTGGAAGTTGAGGGATTGTGTGGGGAAGAGGGGTGATTGTGTTGGAATGGGGAAGGTGGTGTTGGAATGTGGAGGGTGGTGTTGGAATGGGGAGGAATCTCCTTGGAACTAGGGGGAAGTGGAGTAATGGTGGCTATGGGAAGTGGAGTGGCTTTAAAGGGGTAGGTGGGGGTTGGAGGTGGTTGGAGAGGGGAGGAGAGAGGAATGGGGCGAACCCCTCTTGGGGGAAGAGAGAGATAGAGAGAGAGGTGGGGTGGGGAATCACTCCCCTAGGGCTTCTCACCCAACTATAGGATTCACTCCACTAGAACTAAGTTTGAACACTCAAATGGAAATCTTTTGTATTGAATCATTCATTACCTCCAAATGAAGGAAATGGGGCCCTATATATAGGAAACCCACATTTTACAATAAGTCTCTTACAAAAGACTCAATAACAAATAACCGAAGGGGTAGGGGGGGCTCATGCGCCAAGCCCGAAGAATTGGGCCCAATAGCACATTACACAATCTAATGACACTCAAACTTAAGAAAATAAATGCAAGACCTAGGGACATGACTCTAATAAAATGAAAATTACATCAAATGACTCAAGAAGATAGCACAAAAGGGATAATTGGGCCTTTATAGAGAGAGGCCTGAACTCAAACGATGCCGGAGTGTGAAGAAGACCCTAGCCAAAGGGAGTTGTGGATGATGCCTCCATCAAATCCCCTGGGCTGTGAAGAGCTCGACTCCGTCGAGTAGAGGTCCATCCGGCTGTGGTACTGCTCAAGGAGGTCGGGATCCAACCGCTGGAGATCCTCCCGACTCACCCAAGAATCCTCCGAAGGAGGCCGATCCTTCCACCTGACGAGATAGCGCTCATATACCTTGCTCCGAGTGGTAGTGACTTGTACATCCAATATTTGTTAAATTTGTTCACGCTGGGCTCTTTTGGTTGGTGGCCTCTCCTCACGGGTGGGTGCTCTCTCAAGGGAAGAAGTAGGCTCAATCTCCTCACTAGGTACCACCGTGGCTCCCTTATATGGCACTAGGTCGGTGACATTGAATGTGAGACTTATTCCATACTCCTCAGGGAGATCTAACTCATAGGCATTTGCACCAATGCGCCTCAAGACCTGGAAGAGACCAGCCCCACGTGGCCTCAATTTAGAGTTGGCTCCCGGGGAGAGCCTCTCCGTCCTTACCATCACAAAGTCACCCACATGGAATTCTTGGTGACGCCGATGAGAGTCGGCCAACCTTTTATAAGCCTCATTCTTTTTTACTGATGTGCTTGCGAATTTCTTCATGCAATTCTCTAATATGTTGTGCAAAAGACTCAGCTGAAATGGACACTCTAGCATGCTGGGGGAGGGGAATGAGATCGGAAGGCTTTCTTGGTTTGTATCCATGCACGGCTTCAAATGGACTCATCCCTATGGACTTATTGATGGAGTTGTTATATGAAAATTCGGCCCGGGGTAAGATGAGATCCCAATTTCCGGGGCGATCCTCAACAAGACACCTAAGAAGGTTCCCTAGACTCCGATTGACAACTTCGGTTTGGCCATCTGTTTGGGGGTGGTAGGCAGTGGAGAATTTGAGGAGGGTACCCATCATGTGCCAAAGAGTTTTCCAAAAGTAGCTAGTGAATTTGACATCCCTATCGGAGACTATGGTCTTAGGTAGCCCGTGGAGACAGACTACCTCATCAAAGAACAATCGAGCCACATGGGAGGCATCGGAGGTTTTGGAGCATGGGATGAAATGGGCCATTTTGGAAAATCTATCAACCACCACATAGATGGAGTCATGCCTTTTTTGAGTCTTGGGTAATCCTAGCACAAAATTCATGCTCAAGTCTTGCCATGGACGGTCGGGAATGGGGAGTGGGGTGTATAGGCCAGTGTTTTGCTTCACCTGTTTAGCCGAAGAACATGTGCGACATTGACCCACTATTTTACCTACATCTCTCTTGAGACTTGGCCAATAAAACTGACCCTCAACTAGAGCAATGGTCTTGTGAACCCCAAAATGACCGGCTAACCCTCCCGCATGTAATTCCCAAACCAAGAAATCTCGGAGTGAGGTCCGTGGAATGCAAAGCTTGGGTCCCTTGAAGAGGAACCCATCCTCTAAGACAAACCCCTCATGTTCCTTGCTAGAATGGGTGGTCAAGGTAGTGAAGATGTGTCCAAAGTTGGGGCAGCTAGGGTACTCATCCTTGATCCTATCAAATCCACTCACTTCCACTTGGATAGTGGATAACAAGGAAACTTTCCTACTAAGGGCATCCGCTGCTCGATTCTCACTCCCGGCTTTGTGTTTGATGACAAAAGTGTAGGATTGGATGAACTCAACCCATCGGGCATGTCGGGCATTTAGGTTTTGTTGGGAGTTGAGGTATTTGAGGGCCTCATGGTCAGAAAAGATGACAAATTCTTTGGGTAACAAGTAGTGCCTCCAATGTCGGAGGGACTGCACCACGGCATAGAACTCTTTGTCATAAGTGGAGTATCTAGTCCTAGCATCACATAGCTTCTCACTAAAGAAGGCTACCGGGTGTCCCTCTTGACTAAGTATCCCTCCTATCCCTATCCCGGATGCATCACATGTGACTTCAAAGACTTTAGAGAAATCGGGAAGGCATAGGATCGGGGCTTGGGTCAACTTCTCCTTAAGTTCTTGGAAGGCTTTAGAGGCTGATTTGGTCCATACAAAAGTCCCCTTCTTGAGACAATCGGTGATTGGGCCAGTGATAGTGCTAAATCCACGAATAAACCTCCTATAGAATGTTGCCAATCCATGGAAACTTCAGACCTCATGAAGGGTGTGGGGTTCCGGCCAATCAATAATAGCTTGGACCTTATCAGGGTCCTTGGAGACGCCTTTGGTGGACACCACAAATCCTAGGAAGGTGAGGGAGGTGGTCATGAAGTTGCACTTTCTTAAGTTGGCAAATAGGCTCTCTTGTCGAAGGATGGTACAAACTTGCCTAAGGTGGTCAAGGTGGACCTCTTGGGATTGACTATAGATGAGTATATCATCAAAGTAGACCACTAGAAAGATCCCAATGAATGGCCTAAGGACCTCCATCATAAGACGCATGAAAGTACTTGGGGCATTTGAAAGCCCAAAAGGCATGACTAACCATTCAAAGAGACCATCTTTGGTTTTGAAAGCCGTTTTCCACTCATCCCCGGGCCTTATCCTAACTTGGTGATAGCCACTCTTAAGGTCAATTTTGGAGAAAATGGTGGCTCCGGCTAACATATCAAGCATGTCATCAAGCCTAGGGATGGGAAACCTATACTTGACGGTGATTTTGTTAATGGCCCTACTATCCACACACATTCGCCATGACCCATCCTTCTTGGGAGTTAGAAGGGCCGGGACGGCACATGGGCTTTTGCTAATGCGAATGAAGCCCTTCCTAATGAGTTCCTCTATTTGCCTCCGAAGTTCGGCATGTTCCGTGGGATTGAGGCGATAATGGGGAAGGTTTGGGAGAGTGGCCCCCGGGACTAGATCAATTGCATGTTGCACATCCCGCATGGGAGGGAGTTGGTCCGGGAGCTCCGTTGGGAATACATCATGGAATTCTTCTAGGAGTTGTTGAATTTCTATGGGATGTGGATTGGTGGGAGTGGGCTCTCCTAGACAAATGATCACCGCACATAGAGGTACTCCTTGAACTATCTCTTCTTCTAGTTCTTTCCTAGTGATGAGATGAAGACCCTTGGTCAACCCCGAGGTCCCACTTTGTTTGGGAGTTTGGGTGAGGGATGGGGTTGGAGGGGTGGAGTTCCCCGAGACTTGTGGGGTGATGGGGTGTTGTCCTTGAGGGAGAGTGTCCCTCTTGGTCATGGGACGAGGTGGGGAGGGGTTAAGACGGATAGTCTTTCCCTCATGTTCAAAGGTGCACATGTTGCTCTTACCCAAGATGGTGGCATCTACATCATAGAGCCAAAGTCTTCCTAGAAGGATGCTACCTACTTCCATGGGTATGATATCACACCATATTTGATCATGGTATGAAGAGAAGGTGAGGGGCACAAGACATTGGGTGTTGACCGGGAGGGAGTTGTTGTTGATCCATGAGACCCGATAGGGATTTGGGTGGGGAGTGATAGTAAGCCCAAGAAGCTTAACGGTATCGGGGGATACGGCATTGACACAACTCCCACTATCCAAGATCACTTTCCTTACATGGCTCCCTATCTTGACAAAGGTGTGAAAGATTGAAGTTCGATGCCAATCCTCTTCTTGGGGTTTGGTGAGGGTGCACCTAATCACTCCTAGATGGGAGTTGGTAGATGGAGTGGTGTGATCTAGACCCGACTCAAGGTATTGGGCCTCATACTCTTCTTCCCAATCTAGAGAGGCTTCATGATCCTCAACAACACTCTCAAGTTCCATTTGGGGTGGGGGAGCTTCTTCCTCAATAAGCAAGCTAGATAATCCCTTGGATGGACATTGCCCCACAAAGTGGCCAAACCCTTGACACCTAAAGCATTGTTGACGCCCACTACCCGAAGTAGTTCCTACATTTGGGCCTTTGGGAATGTCTTCCCTCCGTGGGAGGGGGTGACTATGAGTGGGTTTGTTTGGAGTGATGGTGGGAGGAGGGTTGTAAGGCCTTAATGGGGTGTTCCCATTTGGATTATGGGCTTTCATGGGAGTGGCCGGAATGGGCCGTGGTCCCATGTTTTTGGGATCGACCGATCGGGGAGTAGCAAATCGAGGGATCCTAGAGAATCTTTCTACATCTCTAGCTATTTGATAAGCTATCTCAAGGTTATCAACATCTCTCATAAAAAGCTCTCTTTTGATGTGACTTTGAAGTCCATTCCTAAAGCGAGACAAGGTAACGGCCGGGTCCTCATGAACTCTACACTTCAAAAGATAGGAGTCAAACTTCTCAATATATTCAACCACGGTCTTCCCTTCTTGGGTGAGGCTTTGCCATTCATCTAAGAGCATTTGATGGTAGGATTGAGGAAGGTATTTGTTCCTAAGTTGGTTCTTCATACCCTCCCAAGTATCAATAGGCTCTCCCTGCCTAATCCTTCTTAGACCCTCTTGGTTTAACCAATAAGTTTTGGCTAATTTGATCAGATGCATTTTTGGCCAACCTTACCCTCCTTTGGTCGGACATAGGGTACCATTCAAAGTATTGGTCCATGGCGGTTTCTCACTCTAAGTAGACACTTGGTTCATGGGAACCATCAAAGTTTGGGGCCTCTACTTTAATCATCCTTAAGAGAGGGTCATCCGGGTCGTCCCGTGGACGCCTTTCATGAATTGGATGGTGTCGGGGTTTCTCATGGTCATGGTAAGGGTCATGGTCCAAGTCCTCCCTATAAATTTCAGCATGTGGATGATAGGCTCTTGGTCCATAGTTCCTAGGATGGAACTCATCCCTATGAGGCTCAATATGTGGAGGGTGGACTCTTGGGTCATTGTTCCTTAGGTAAAACTCATTCCTATGCAACTCACCATGTGGTGGAAGAACACTTGGTTCATTATTCCTTGGATGAGGGTCTTCCCTAGGAGGCTCAACATGTGAAGGGTGGACTCTAGGCTCATTGTTCCTTGGGTGGAACTCATGCTCTTCAAGCCGAGTAATTCGAGTGGTAAGGGATTCAAGTTGGGCAAGAATGTTGGTAAGGGCAGCATCTACCCTATTCATTTGACCTTGAGGTTCCTCCCTAGGAGCATCTTGATTGAGTTGAAGATGGGGATCCATGGGTCGATTTGAAGATGAAGGATCAGATCGGTAACTAGTACCACTACGGGTGGACATGCAAGACAAGGGGCCAAAGATGTTGGACACACAATGCAATGGTCCTAGGACTTAGACTTGATAGAGACAAGTCAATGACTTGCTCTGATACCAATTGATGTGACACAACCTCGGACCTAATGTAAGCAAGCACAATCGCATTCAAATGGGCCAAATTGGGCCACCGCTCTATCGACACTTACCCAAGCCCGGGGTAACTTGGCAATGCCAAGGTGAGGTTGAGGGGTTGGGTCTTGCTGGTAGAGGGTCAGCAAGGCCAAGATGGGATTCCCAATGGGTATGGATGCCCAATTCAAGGGGGGCCGACAAAGTGCCAAAGGCACCGGTTGCACTTCTCCCACGGTGATCACTCAAGACAACGGAGCTTGAGGATCGGGCTCTCACTCACATAACCAGCAGAATTAAGAACTAATATTGAAAGAAAAGCACTAAATGGAGTGAAGGTTTGAGCAATTACTCGACTGGTTTGAAGAAACCGGTCCCGGTCGGAGACGAGGGCGAGCGGGGAGGCGAGTGGATCCCCACACGCCGCATCGGGGTAGCTTGACCTGCCCAAATAAGTTACAACACTACACCTCTCGCAGGAGGGGGATATTGGGGTGGGGGTTAAGGGATATTACAACCAAAATTACCTCCGCACAGGGAGGGGCCTTCAGCCGGCCAAGCGGGGAGGGGAAACTAGGGTTAAAAGCATTGAACGATGAAGTCACCGGTTCTGCCTGCTTTCTCCGAACAGGGATAGGTAGTCGGTGTTGCTGCTGTAGAACTCGTTCAGGAATTTCGCTGATGATGAGACTGGTGAGAAAATCTTCGTAGCTGGGAAGGGAATGCCTCAGAATTTCTTTAATTTCTTCTGGAGCCGCTGCTGACTGGGATGGAGGTTTGAACAGAGCTTCAGATTCTCGGACCTGTAGTTGCAGACTTCTAACAGCAAATTACAGAGAACGCCCTAGCAGCTCCCGACCTCGGAATCAAGCGCTGTCAGAGTCTTTGGAATCTTGGACGAGTCTCTTCACAGAAAAACTGACGGGGAAGCCAACCGACATCGGAGAAGACTAGGGGATGCAGAACAATGGCAACTGGTCGTTGCAGACTGTGGGTAGCAGGACGATAGAGCTGAGGGAGAAAAATGATAACTTCTGCTACCGGATGCTAAATGGGATTCCGTTTCTTGATTCTGAAAGTAGACAGGAAGGGGAAGAACTTTTTAGAAGTGCTTCTGGGCTGATTCATCCTAGGTTTGTCGTGGCAGAGCGTCTAATCCGGTTCTGGTACTCAGCAGGGACAGCTATGCGCAGTTGTGGGAGAACGGAGCTTCTGAGCAGTACACAGATCGGAAGAACACGAAACCACTGCCGTTGCGAAGGAGACTAGTAGACGCTTCCAACGGTGGCTCTTGGGTCTTCAAACTCGTCCGGAGGAAGTCGTGGTGGCCGCTACAAGTTGCTGGTTCACCTGCAACTTCTGGACTGCAAGCAGCAACCTAGGGACACCTTCCAATGCCTAGAAAGAAGAAGGAGAATGGAGTATATGGTGAAGGGGAGGTGGATGAAGGGTGAGAGGGGGGGTTGTGGGAGGTGTGGAGGGGGTCTAATGGTGGAGGGAAGATGGAGGAAGAGGGGGAGGGCGCAGGCTTCAGCTGAGGTAAGGGGGGATGGGGATTGCAAGGGGGGGGATGAAGAATGGAGGGAGGTGGGGGCGACCTAGGCTAAAGGGGAGAGAGGGAGGGGCGGCCAAAGCTTGGAGGGAAGGGATTTGAAATTTGAAATGACCTTGGAAGTTGAGGGATTGTGTGGGGAAGAGGGGTGATTGTGTTGGAATGGGGAAGGTGGTGTTGGAATGTGGAGGGTGGTGTTGGAATGGGGAGGAATCTCCTTGGAACTAGGGGGAAGTGGAGTAATGGTGGCTATGGGAAGTGGAGTGGCTTTAAAGGGGTAGGTGGGGGTTGGAGGTGGTTAGAGAGGGGAGGAGAGAGGAATGGGGTGAACCCCTCTTGGGGGAAGAGAGAGATAGAGAGAGAGGAATCACTCCCCTAGGGCTTCTCACCCAACTATAGGATTCACTCCACTAGAACTAAGTTTGAACACTCAAATGGAAATATTTTGTATTGAATCATTCATTACCTCCAAATGAAGGAAATGGGGCCCTATATATAGGAAACCCACATTTTACAATAAGTCCCTTACAAAAGACTCAATAACAAATAACCGAAGGGGTAGGGGGGCTCATGGGCCAAGCCCGAAGAATTGGGCCCAGTAGCACATTACACAATCTAATGACACTCAAACTTAGGAAAATAAATGCAAGACCTAGGGACATGACTCCAATAAAATGAAAATTACATCAAATGACTCAAGAAGATAGCACAAAAGGGATAATTGGGCCTTTATAGAGAGAGGCCAGAACTCAAACGATGCCGGAGTGTGAAGAAGACCCTAGCCAAAGGGAGTTGTGGATGATGCCTCCATCATTGTTGCTATGTTGGATGCTGCTGATTCGTGCCGTACACTGGCGCTCATCCTAGGATGGGATGTTCGCAGGTTTGCCGGGAGGATCTGCTGCCGCTTCTCCACCGTTGATGCTTGTCTTCACCGTCGATGTAGCTACGTTGTTGAACGGAGGTGTAGATAGGGCTCCAGAGCATTGAATGCCCACGGAGACAGGGCTTCGGAGCATTGAATGCCCTCTAGGCACCAGGCTGACGCGAAAATAGGGTATCATAGGTAGGATGGGATGCCTTGGGGTTTAACCGGCGGGGTTGTGCGTGCCGGGTTAACAGCATGAATGGGGCGCGGCCGGATTAAGCATAAAGAAGGGGGGCGCCGGATTAAACATAAGCAAGGGGGGCGCGCCGGATTAAAGCCCATTGGGTGGGGCGCGCCGGTTTAAGGCCCCTTGAAGGGGCGCACCGATTTAAGGCTATGCCGTGCCGGTTTAAGCACCAAAGGGCTCCCTCCCAGCTTAGTGCCGATTCGGACAGATGCTTGCCCTCCATGTTACTTTAGTTGTGAGCCTCCGAGTCCCGGTTCAGGACTTCGAGTGACTTCCGGCGCATGCCGAATGTGTGTTTGAATTCCCACATTTCTTTTGATTCGGCCTTCGGCACCGCCGACTGGAGAGCCGGGGCTATCTCTTCAACCCGAGGGGCTTCTTTGTTAGGTGGCGGAGCACCGGGTAGGTATTTGTCCTGCTTGGAGGAGGCATAGGGTTTATTCGGCCTTTCCATCTTTGACTCGCTCTCGAGTGCTGAGACGTGCATGTCGTATAATCATCATCATTTTTTTGATGTCCACAAGGCTGTGAAGAGGTCTCGGGCGAAGTTGCCTGTGAAGAAGGCAGTGGATGCCGCCAAAGCGGCCAAGCAGCGGGACGCGAAGCGATGAAAAACATAGACTTCTAAGACCTTGACGGCTGCTCCTCCGGTGCCGCGAATCCCATCTTTTGAGGAGTTTGAGGTAGCCCGGACCGAGTCGAGTCAACCCGTCGGTCAGCACCTCCAACCCTTGGCATACTTTAAAGGTTTATTTTCACTTCAAGGCAAGGCCTTGACGCCTGAATGTCTTTCCCCCTTTTGTCTCAGCTGCTGTGGAAGAGCCTGCACTCACGTCTATTTCTGACGTGGAGGAGCCGGTTCCTATGCCCATGCTCGATGTGGGTGAAGCTACGGCTGCAGCAGAGGCGACTTCGGCGCCAGCTCCGACTTCCCCACCACAAGCCAAGGGGAGCTCCCGGGTGAAGTCGCCCGTTAAGAAGGCATTGGCTGCTTCCAAAGCGGCCGGGCGGCAAGCGGCAAAGCGGAGGCGGGCCGAGGGGTCCCCGGCCCCGGCAGCCGTCTCTCCGGTGGCTCCCATTTTATCTTTCGAGGAGTTTGAAGTCACTTGGATTGAACCGAGTCACGATGCTGGTGAGGTTCACCGGTCGCCGACATCCTTTGGGATTTATTTGCCTCCCGGGGCGAGCCTTGCATGCGCATATGACAATTGCATTTCTTTCTTTCAGGCGGTACGGAGGAGCCGGCACCTGTGCTGATCCCGGGCGAGGGCAAGGCCGCGGTTCCTGAGGCAGCGTCGCCCATCAAGGAGGCGATCCGCGAGCCGCCCCATGTTGCATAAGCCGAAGGGGGTAGTTGTCTCCGTCCACTCGCTTGACTTCCTTCATTCTTTGGGAACCCATTGGCTTTCACCTGACTTGCCTTTTCTTTTATGTGACAGGTGCTGCTGCAATAGTTATTGGGCTATTAGGGCCCCGCCTACACCTCCCGACGACACACATGTATGTGAGGAAGAGGTTGAAGTCTGGCGCACCAGCCTCACCCAGCCCGCGGGAGGATGCGCCAATCATTGACCTCGAAGCGGAGGCCCCTTTGCCGGCAAGGGAAGAACCCGTAGCGATTGATTCGTCGTCGAGCGAAGTGGTAGACTATGACTACTCCTCCGACGAAGTGGCCCCCGACGAGGGCGTACTTGAAGTGTCTGGGCCGCCCAAGCTGCTCTTTACGGCCCCTTTACTTGCTAGCTTTTTAAGCCTAATGGGGAAGGCTACTGTAAGTGTGAGCTTGTTCGCGCGGGACCTCCCCCCCTCGTGATCATCCATCGACTTTCCTCACGCCATCCTTTGATTTTCAGGCACCAATCGAGCCGAAGGTTGTGGAGAGAGCTGCTCCAACCGCGCCGGTCGACCGCCCTGCAGAAGCCGATGCAGGCCTGGGCAAGCTAGCCCTTTTGTTTGAGGCCCTTCAGAAGGAGTCGGCCGTGGAGACTTCCAGTGTTCCTGGGCCGACGGGTGAGCCTTTGAAGGAGGGAGAGATCGCGCCCGAAGGTGGCATCGTTCCGGTGGCCGAGGTAAGCACGTGGGTCTTGTGGTCCCTTTATGCCTCTTGCCCCCGCATGATTTATTCCAGATAGCGAGTAGCTGACTCCTCTCCACATGGTCAGGCAACGCCGATGCCAAGGAAGACTTCTGGCCATGTCCCGAAGGCCGTCGCCAAACGGAGACCGGCCATCGGTCCGATAGCGGTGGAGGGGTCGGCTCCGGCCTCCGGCCCGGGGGCGGAGAGCCTCACAGCACTTGTGCAAGAGGGAGGCATACCCCACCTAATAATTCCACTTCCGCCTCTCCTGAAGCTTCCAGCCCAGATGGAGGACCCGCTCTTGAAGCAGATATTCGCGGGGCTTCGCGCACACCTGGAGGGGTCCCAGATGCCGGAGAGAGGTCGACCAGCGATGGCTTCGGGTTCAGCCTTGCTCGAGGCCCCGCCTTTGCCTGCAGCAGTGGCACCTACATCCCCGTCCACGGAGCTGGCGGCGGCACTAGATGACTCAACAGTGACCTTGTCCCCTCCCCTGGCGGTCACCGGCCAGGGATCTTCTGTTGAGCTATGCCGGCCAGAGGACCTGACTCTCGCTCTTCCATCTTCCTCGGCCGTGGCGGACGCTGATTTGTGGGCCGAGGTGGACAGCTCTGTGGATTTTGTTCCCCCGAGGGTACCCTCGGTTAGTCACACCTCATTAGGCGCACCGGTCCGACAGATGTTGGTAACATTGCAGACGATGCTCTTTGCCGATCTTACCCTATCATATCGGGAGGTGCACAGTATAGTGACGCAGCTGACCGGGGCACTGCAAGTGTTGGGCTGCCCACTTGAGGAATGGTCGCGGCGGGTTCTGCTATTGCTGAAGTATATTAAGCGTCGTGAGTTCCTCGAGACTCAAGCCCCCGGCAAGCGTGCCGCTCTCGATGCCCAGGAAGACGAATATTTGCAAATTCTAGAGGCACGGTGCGACGACGTAGAGCAGTACAGGAAGGCCATAGAGGGAGGCCAGGGTGACGTTTGCTCCCTCAGGAATCGAATCGCGAAGCTGGAGGGCTACCTCACCGCCGCCAGGTCTGACCTTGCCCGAGCTGAGGAGATAGTCGAGAAAGAAGGCGAGGCACTTGCCATCGCCCAGGCCGAGATAGCGTCTGTAGAGACAGAGCTCGCTCGACTTGAAGAACAGAGGGGGCGATTGCGTGACATGACAAACTTTCCTTGCGTCGGAATCCTCCCTCTTGAAGACATCTTCAGGGGCGTTGATTGGGCGTTGCCACCCCCTTAGTTCTCTTTTTTCTTCTTCTTTTGAAATGTAACACAGGGGGTACGCCCCGAAGCATATGTAGCTTAATCCCTTTTCGAATAGAACATAACACTTATTGTTTCACATGTCCTTTCGGTGTGCATTCACCCCAGGGGGGATCTCTTTTCTCCTACCTTCTCTTCTGTGTATATTGTCTTCTTCTTCCTCTTTCCTCCTTTTTGCTATGCCAAAACACATTGGCAGGGTATAAATCTTCGCGGTGATTCGCTCTGGGAGAACCAGGCAGGTACCCATGTCAGGGCCCGGGAGAGTGCTCGCCCTCCCAGGGGAAGGACGGGGGAACCACTCCACCGTACCAAATGGGTGACTCACCGGCCTCACCATAATGTTGGAACCGTGCACTGGCCTCAGGCGGGGAGCCTTGGTCAGAGATCGTGTTTCTCATCGCTCGAAGGGGACGGAGAGAAGAGTTTGTTTAGTCGATGGCCTGGACGGAAGGTCCAAACCAAAGGGGTACTCACCGCCCGGGGAGGTGTTGACACCTTGAAAATGAACAGAGGTGGAAGCAGAATTGAAAGGGAAGTCAGACCTACAGTGAAAGATCACTGATGAAGCTCGTCAACCATCTACCCGGCCGAAGTCTTTTCAGACTGAGGCTGATGTCCGGTCTTGTCACCGTTCGGCTGACAATGCTGATGAAACATACCCGGTTTTGTCATCATTCAGATGGCAATACTGATTAAACCACAATTTGTTCACTGATGGAACCTCAAGAAGATCTCAACAAAGTCATGTCGCTACTAAAGAGGCCTTATTCGGTCTTGATGGAAATCAATTCAAATAAGAAAGAGAATCCTAAGGCACGTGTGAGGCCTAAAGGCACCAGATGGGCCGGCCGTTTGGGCTTCTGAGATTGGCACCGGGAACTCCCCCACCAAAGCTGGCGCGCGCCGGGAACGCTCCCACCAAAGCTGGCGCGCCGGGAACTTCTCCCATGGATGCAAGGCGTCGAGATCTCCTTGCAATGCAGGGTTCTATATAACCCGTTTCTTCTCCCACAAGAAAGGGGTGGGTAAAAAAAAAAAAGAGAAAAAAAGAAGGGGATCGAGGTCGGCCGCTGGATCAAAAAAGAGAGAAAAGAGAAGAAACCTACAGAGAGAGAGAGCCTCCTCCGCTGAAAAAAAAAGGAAAGAGAGAAGAGATCAATCCCAAGGGAAGAAGCTCCAGGTGGGCATCCGGGGAGGGAGAGGAGTCAATGCTCCGCCCTCCCCCATGTTTTCTTTTCTTCTGCTTCATGTAAACGTTCAAGTTTTATTTTTGATTCCTTGAATGTAGCCGAGATATCTCGGCATCTGTTTACCCCCTTTCCCTCACTCTCTCCATGTAATCGGTTCGAGTATTGGAATGATGTATCGCCTGGGTTTTCTCACCAGGTGTCTTCCCTGATAGATATCGTCAAACGAATATATATATATATGTGGGCTATAGTTCAAGCCTGATTTCGATTTCTCTGGAGCTCTATTGCCTTTCTTCGTGTTATCTATAGACCAGTAGCATGATGATCCTCTTCCCCAGTGGATTAACGATCCGCCGATTTGCCTTTTTTCTTTTCCTTGCAGCACCATCAGTGCTTATCTCAGAGCCCGAGACAGACTATCCCTTGGCTTCTGGGATGATGCCGTGCTATGCAATGATCGAAGCTCGTGAGATCCCGGAGTTCTCAGTGTATGTGCTTTGTCTGTTGGCGTTGTCGAAGTCGCCTCTGAGTCCAGGGACAGTCATCTCTTGGCTCCCAGGGCGATGAATGACCATATCAAGGTTGTCCCCAGGGTCCTGCGTGATAATGGCGATAGACAGGGGCATCTAGACCTCGGCCTCCCCAGATCCCTCCTGAACCCTGATACCTCTACGAAGCCCAAACCTAATCCAGCTCAGGGTCGACCCCTTGATCAATTTAGATCCTATAAAGCCTATTTGCTTCGGCCTCGATCATCATTAAACCCAAAACAGAGTGACGTAGAACCCTAAACCCATCTCGGAGCCTTCATCCATCTCGGCCCCGTAAACAGTAAAGCAGGTGAATAGTCCTCGACGCGAGCCTTTCCCCGCCGATAACCCTACCTTGCCTGCGCCGAGATCTCCCTTTGCCAGTTCCCGGCGCGCCGAACAGTAGCTTTTGAAGGACCCTTCCCGGTGCGAAACTTCGTGCGTCGAGAGCCCTTGTGTTTGCTCCCCGGCGCGCCCAACAGTGGCTTCTGAAGGACCCTTCCCGGCGCGATGGTTTTGGCACCGGGAACCACCCTTTTTCAAGCCCAGGGCCTCCTTAAGCCGTGAGCCCTCCATCTCTTGAACCCTGAAAGAAAAACCCTGCTATCATTGAAGAAACCCCACAGATACCCTTGTGAACTGCTCAGTATACCCTATATTCTATCAAGAATGCCTTGAGTCATCACATGCACTTCAGGGGCGACAATTAGTGGGAATGACTCCCCTTTTCCCACGTGGTTTCCCGAACTCGATCGGCTTTTATAACCTTAAGGACCAAGGAAGCTCTGCCACTGCATAAACTTCTACGGTCTCAAAAGGAATATCAAGATAGTGCTGCAAGCACATACAGGCGTCAGGGGTCCTATATCCCTCTATTTTTGGCTTTCACCCCGGCACTCCGTGGGCGATCGTCTATCATTCTCTGGCAAACATCAAGTCCAGGAGAGGTGCTGTCAAAATTCTCCCAGGATGACAGAGATGACATGAAACCTGTCCCCGGGACCTTATCTATCAATGGTGACAGAGGCTCCCTATACTTCATTGTTCCCCTCCCGAACTTTTCTATGTTCCTGGCCTTCCTTGGGAACCTATACCGAAACAGGTTGAAGTCCAGTGAATTGAGCCATTTTGACTCCTCAGGGTCCATTTGCTTCAACCCGATCATCATGAAACCCAAAACAGAGTACCGTAAGCTCTGTTCTTATCCCGGCGCCCTCACACCTCTCGGCCCCGCTTGCAGGGAATTGGATGAACAGCTCTCGGCGCCACTTTTCAGGCGCCGAGAACCATCTTGACCTCCTCCCCTGCGCGCCGGAAGCCCCTGCACCTTGGCCGCGCCGAGAACCGTCTTGGCCTTCTCCCCTGCGCGCCGGGATCCCCCCCTTGGCATCTTCATGCGCCGAGAGCCTAACCCGCTGGTATCTTTCTGGCGCCAGGAACCCTAACTCCTTGGCATCTTATGGCGCCGAGTACTTAACCCCTCCTTGGCATCGCATGGCGCCGAAAACACTACCCTCCTTCATGCAGAATGACATTAACACCAACTTCCCGGCACCTCAAACAATACCTCATGAAGAGCCCTTCCCGGCACGGTGGTTTTTGCGCCGGGAACCTACATGCACACCCAACCTGCCCCAGGAGCCTACTCCTCCGTACAATTGAAACCCCCCGTTACTTTAATCAAGCCAATCCAGGGACGCCCATGAGTCATCATATCTGGCCCGGGGATAAATTTAAAAGGAAGTTAGACTCCCTTATGCTCCACTATCCTATATCGGATTTATGAACAGCCCCTTTTGCTCGCGAGGATTCTGTCACTGCATGAGTCCCGCCGACTTTCCACAAAGGGAAAATCATACATTGCCCTATAGCCCATATATACGGGTTGGGAGGTTGGACCTCTCTCTTTCTCGGCTTTCATCCCGACACTCCGTGGGTGATGGCCTATTTCCCTCTTGGCATAATCCAGATCAAGAGGAAATGCCGTCGAAATATTGATCGATGCTCTAAACCTACATCATGGTCACGGCTCACCTCGACCGTGATTGATATTTTCCATCTCCTGGTTCCCCCCTAAGCATAATCGTTTTGAACCGTCGATTCAACGATATAGTCTGTTTCTGTGGTTGATGTTATTATCTTGCCCGCCTCCCCGGCCCTGGTATGAAGTTTAAAATTAAGCATGTGAACATCTGTTCACCTTATGAGGCCTCCTATTTCGGCGTTTAATCAAGGGTTGTCCTTCCTTGGAAGGGCGTAATTAACGTCATAGCCTTTATGGTATGGCGGACTTCTGGTCCCGACTCGGACTTCACAATCGACTGACCAAGTCAAGTCGAGCGCACAATGAAATCGTCACTTCGGTGACCGGCACGCCAATAAATCGATAAAATAATAAACAAAATAAATAGATAAAAATCCCGCGTCCACAAGTCTGGCACGCCCAGTGGGACAGAGTCTCCCTTCATCTCTACGCCGAAATAGGAGGCCCAGCGGGCCCCCCTCAAAATTCTGATTCTGTGTACTTTCCTTATTTTCAGGAATCTACAATGACAGCCGGAATCATGTCCGTTTGCTTCGACCAGCAGCCGATTGACATGCATGTGCGAGAAGGCTACCTGGCGGTACCTCTCGCATTCGGATCGATGCCGCCTGCCGTTGGGCTGCCCAACTGCTTGGGCATCGTCTTCACCGACCTTCTGCAGGTCGATGACAATGAGCAAGGCACTGCTGCAAGTGCCCCGGTGAAGATCACTGACCAGAAGAATATCTTACCAGAGAAAATGGTCCCCACGGCCGTCGCCTGCTACGTCCATCATGCCCAAAAAAGGGACATGGTCCCTGCTGCTGCTCAGAAGGGGAGAAGAACCAACCGGAGGAGCCGGTATGTTGCTGTTGACCGTCGTCTTTCCAACTCCGGAAAGACCATGATGATTGGAGGTGTCCGGGCAAATATGAATGGTTGCCCAAGGGCGGTCAAGCCGGACGTGATCGTCCCGATGGTGCCCACTACCAATAGATTCCAGACTCTGGCCACCAGGCAGGCCAACTGGGAGGCTGATGAGAGGAAGCCGCTGGCGCCCAAGCCAGCAAAATACAAATAGGTTGGCGACCGAAGAGGATTCAGAGCTGGGCTCTAGCTCGAGATGAGGAGAAGGCTGCTGAAGATGCTGTTGCCCGCTTCAGGGCAGGAAGCCGAAGAAGAGAGGGAAAAGAGACAAGAAATGCTGTTGCTGCTCGCCCCAAGGCCTGGGGCAGAAGAGATGAGAGAAATGATGAAGAAATAAATTTGACTGCTGCTCGCCCCATGATGAGGGGCAGAAGGGATGAGAAGAAAGAAGACCTTACTGTCACCCGTCCCAGGGCTGGGGGCAGAAGATGGCAAAGAAAGAAATATGATGCTGCTGTCAACTGCTGCCGAAACGATAATGTGGGAATGAGCGAACCAGTCACGGTCGCCATCCCAAGAAGACCGAGGGCCTGTGCCAGACATGCCGACTTGTTCAAATATTCCAAAGCCGAGCATTTGAATGCTCAGATAACAAGACTGGCCTATCAGCAGAGAAGCCAGGAAAGACTAATGCTCCAGCCTGAGCCACAGAGGCACAATTCTGAAGAGATGAAGCAGATAGTCCAAGACTACTTCCACTACCTGGGGAGCTCTGCCCTCGGTCAACAAAGACTATCTCGTGCCTTGGGCACCAGAGGTGAAGAAAAAGAAGAAACACTTCAAGAAATGATGATCGGAGCCTCTTCCTCCGATTCAAATCACTATGAAGAAGGTCTCAGGGCCGGATATGACAAAGAAGACCTGTACCGGGAAGAAGCCAAAGAAAGAATATCGGTCTTGACCGGCTCAAATATTCTGACCAGGCCAAAAGAAAAGTTTGCAAGCGAAAGGGAAGAATGCAAATCTTCGCCTGTAACATGGCTGGAATCGCCAGGGGGCAGGATATGCTACCAACTCAGCCAGATGAACTGCTCAGGTTGGCTACCAGACTAGGCCCCGTCACAAGAAGAGGTCAGGCTGCAAAAGATAAGATGAAGAATGATGAGGAAACCCGCAAGATCACCACCATGACGGTCATTGTGGTGACAACAGAAGAAGAAGATAATCCCTTCGTTGATGATGCTGAAGGGACTTCAGAAGATATACAGATCCCATCGACTCTGGATCCCATGATCCAGATGATGTTTAGAAGATATCAACAGGAGATCAGTGCTCTCAGAAGACAGCTAAATGAGAGGCAGGAAGCCACACCGGTCTCCAAGCAAGCCGAGCCTGTGGGGCATACTTCCAGCTCAACAGATACGGCTATCCCAGCTAATCCTCTCCTGGCTGATAAGGGCAAAGCACCGAGCCAACCTGTTCCATAGCAAACAGTAGCTCAGCTCTCTGCGTCTCAGACACAGCCTACCGCGCCCACCTTGCGCGCCACTGCGATGACAACTCCTCATAGTCAGCAACAAGCTCACTTCTTCCCAGAAGACATAGATCCAGCCGTAGCCCACAAGCTGATGATTGAAAGAATTGTGGAGATGAAGCTGTCTGAGAAGACTGGCGATGATGTTAGTACCTATGATGTGTACAAGGTGCCATATCCTCCCCAATATGCTGCTAAGAGACTACCTCCAGGCGTCAGTAAGCCGCCTAAGTTCGAAAAATTTAACGGCCAGGGCTCCCCCAGAGAGCATATAGCTTACTACACCACAATCATGGGCGACCTAGCAGTCGATGAAGCTTATCTGCTCAAGTTCTTTGGCTCATCCCTCACTGGGTTGGCCTTTGAATGGTACTCAAGCCTGCCAGCTGGGTCAGTGGTTGATTGGCCTGATATGCAGAGAAAATTCCGTGACAGATTTCATGTCACGGAAAGGGAAATCACGATAGCAGAGCTATATGCAACCAGGCAGAAGCAAGATGAAACTGCACTGGACTACATCAAAAGATGGAGGAACTTAGCCATGAGATGCCGAAGACCTCCTCATCAAGAAGATGCGGTGCAGATATACAAGCAGAGCCTCAAGAGGGAGGTGCTAGAAAAAATGATCGGTGCAGATGTCAGAACATTTGACCGACTGAACAATATAGTGGCAGAAGTCGAGACGTTCTTGTCCAAGCGTCCGACCGCCAATGTCCCCACCATGCCTAAGGGAAAATCCAATGAGCAACGGCCATCACACTCTGAGGCCAACACCGTCGATTTCAGAACCTTCGAGCAACAGAATGGGAAGAAAGGGGCAGATGAAGCTCCCCCGCTGGCAGATACAGCAGAAAGAAAAGATAAAGTCTCTCTGAGAGACAAGATGAGAAAAGCATATTCCTTCCCAAAAGATAAGACGGCCGCACTGTTCAACTGGGCATACAAGTTCAATAAAGTAACATTGCCTGAACCTAAAAGACCAGCAGATGCAGTAAAGAAAGATGATCCGCTGTTCTGTCCATTTCACCGTGCGCTGGGGCACGCAATTGAAGATTGTTATGTCTTCAAAGATATCATGGAAGGAATGGTCAAGAAAGGTGAGCTGCAGCTGGGAGATTACCAGGTAAAGCCGCCCCATCCACATGAGCCTCCACCCTGGAGAATGGCTGCCAATATGATCTCAGTCTACCAACGGCTGTCCAAGGAAGCCGTTGAAGAATGCACCAAGCATACCTATGAAGCTTGCTTCCTCGCCCCACAGAAGGATCAGGAAGGATGGCGGATGATACCCATAAAAAGTAGAAAGAAGATTCCTGCAGCCAGTACCGGCAGAGCAGTTATCCGAGGTGTTACCCCAAGGCCCGAGCCGCCTCCAATAAAGCCAATATGGCATACAGCTGAGACCGGACCAGTCATCCAGATCCCTACTCACAACCGGAGGAGACAAACTCCCCTCCCTACACATAAAGAAGTAAGCCCTGCAGCCAGGCGTCTACAGTAATATATTAATGAGCTTGATGAGTACGAGCAGAAGAAGCCCAAGCATCTGCTGATGAAAGACTGTATACTCTGGGAACAGCTCGAAGAATTGAAAATCAAAGAGCAGCCAGAGGCAGAACAAGAAAAAGCTGAGAATGAACCCTTCTGGGGGCAGGAGCTAGCAAAGCCAAATTCCCAGAAGAAGAAGAGACGACCCAAGTCCAAGAAAGGAAAGAAGGTCATGACAGTACAATGTAACACTCTGTCGGTACTCTTTTCCTTGCCCGGGGACGATGATGAGCCAGAAGCATCCAACGCTCCGCTAGAAGCTAACCATGCCGAAGCCTCTACCTCGGCCCATGCAACACGTTCTGAGAGAAGATGGGGGCGCCCACCACCAGCCAACCATAATATTATGTTCAGAGGGGAGCAACCCTATCAAATCCCGGAACCAGAGATACGAGGTGTCCAGGTTCCTCCCCCTGCCAGTCTGTACCAAGACAAAAAGAAGGCAGATGAAGCCCCTTCATTCCTGGAGTTCCTGTCCAGTTTAGAAAATGAGCAACCGGCTCATACTGCTCCAGCTAAAAGCAATAAATGCCAGCAGACAGCAGCTAGAAAGCAGAAACAACATGAAGAAAATGAAGAAAGTAACCCTCTAGCAAAACCAGGGGCAGTCGCTATAGAAGAAGCCTTCCGGGAGACCGATGAATAAGATGAAATTGGGACTGGGCAGCAAAGGCCACAGGCACCACATGAACCTCCAAGACCCCGATGGGCAGAGGAGATGAGACTATCTAATGTCCGGGTGGGCAGTCGAGTCATGAAAATGCTGAAAAAGCTCCCTACCAGATTCTCCATCTGGGAAATTCTCTCTCTGAGTGAAGAAGCTCGCCAAGCAATCGTGGATGCCCTGCAGTCCCCGGCACAATGTGAAGCACTCCTGGCAGAAGTGAATGCTGGGCCATCGGTCACCTTCACGGAAGATGATATGCTAATCCCAAATGCCAGTCATAACAGACTGTTGTATATGAGGGGCTCCCTGAACTGTCAGTCGCTAAGCAGGATACTGATAGATCCCGGGGCTGCTGTAAATATTCTCCCGTATCGCATCTATCAGAAATACTACTTCGACCTGCAGCTTACCAAGGTCAGAGATATGAAGATTGCGGGGTTCAACCAGAAATGTGAACCACCTCTCGGGGTGGCTGATTTCAACCTCACACTGGGCGACCTCACTACCGTGGTACGATTCTATGTAATCGACTCCAACACCACGTATAAGGCCCTGCTGGGACGACCGTGGCTGCACGAATATCAGATAGTGCCATCCACGCTACACCAATGCATAAAATACTGCCATGAAGGAAAAGAAGAAAGGGTGTTTGCAGACCTACATCCCTTCGAAGTGTTCGAGTGCCATATACTCGATGCATCCTACTACACCGAGGTGTCACAAAGGGATAAAGAAAAAGAAGCTGTGGTCAGCCAGAAAAAGCCGGCGACAAAAACAAGAAATTGGTCTCTGCCGCCGCCAAAGGGCTACATTAGAAAGCATGGGGTATCTCACATCTCTTATGCTGGTGATTTTGCTCGGATCACTCCTCCTGGCATACACCCAGATGATACTGAAGAAAAAATGAAAGAAAAATACACACAGGTGGAAGTTCCTCAGGGTCTAGTCAAGCCCATAGCCAGCATAGAATACCAGACGGTGCTGCCACTGAAGATAATGGAAATCCCTCGCTTCTGCGAGCCTCCTATCATATTCTACATCGGGGAGGCAGTCGAAGAAGATGATCAAGATTGCATGGTCCCTGAAGAAGTCGCAAACCGGATGGTGCCAATTATAGGCCTGGAGTACACTACCCAACGGGTTTCGTAGATGTTCTCCAAGATGCAAATGCCATCAATACAGTCTGCAGCCCAGAAGAAAGCATTCAAGGAGCTATGGGATCCACCTCGAGATAATAAAGAACTGAGGAAGATCACACAGCACCCGGGACTGGGTTATACCCTGCAAGAATACTATGAAGCTGAGGTAGATGTCATCTCTGCCTTCTACCAGCATGAAGATTCCCCTGGGATGGACTATGACCAATACCCTTCGGAAGATGAAGAAATCATTTATCAGTCCGTAGTGGACAATGAAGTCCCAGACAATCAGCCGGGGACGGGGACACCTGACGAGACAAAGAGAGATTGGTACTGGGAGGATCTATCTTGCAAAGAGGATCTGTTCCAGGATGAAGCGAAATTTGATACGGGAACCCCGATGAAGATCAAGTAGCCAGAGAGCTGCAAGAGTGCCTGGAGTTTGGGCGCATTCTAGAAGAATTCCGAGCTCTACATAATGATGACCTCTCAGGGGAGCCCACATCAGAAGAGCCTCTAAGCACGGAAGACTCCACTTCGAAGTTTTCCGCTGAGCCAGTCACGTCCTCGGGGCAGACTGAACAGAATCCGGCCATATTGGCCTTATACGATGCACCAGCATCTGCCGATGATCAGTATGATGAAACAGAAAATCATGAGAATGAAGAAGATTATATCCCGGGAGGCTTTATTGATTTGCAAGAAGCCCCACCCGAGTTGAAGACGGAGGCCAAGCCACCGTCGATGAGCTGATAGAAGTGAATCTGGGGTCAGCAGATGAGCCAAGGCCGACATTCCTCAGTGCACTGCTGGAGCCAGCTATCAAAGAACAGTATATTCAGTTTTTGAAAGAATTTCGAGACTGCTTCGCATGGACATATGATGAAATGCCAGGACTGAGTTCTGATGTGGCACAGCACAGATTGGCGATAAACCCAGAGGCAAGCCCTGTGAAGCAGCCTTCTAGGAGAATGCGTCCCGAACTGATAAATCAGATCAACAAAGAGGTCGACAAGCTGATCGAGGTGGGCTTTGTTGAAGAGAACCAGTATACTACATGGCTGGCCAATATAGTGCCCGTGAAGAAGAAAAATGGGCAGATCAGAATATGTGTAGATTTCAGGGACCTGAATAAGGCTTGCCCGAAAGATGATTTCCCAGTGCCAATCACTAAAGTAATGATCGATGCAACCACTGGCCATGAAGCTCTGTCATTCATGGATGGGTCATCCGGATACAACCAGATCTGGATTGCTGAAGAAGACAGAGTGCACACTGCATTCCGTACCCCGAAGGGGATATTTCATTATAAAAGAATGCCGTTCGGCCTTAAGAATGCCGGCGCTACCTATCAAAGAGCTATGACAAAGATCTTTGATGATTTGCTCTTCAAGAAAGTGGAGTGCTACATTGATGACCTGGTGGTGAAAACCAGCAGAAGAGAAGATCATCTGCAAGACCTGAGGATAGTGTTCCAGAGGCTGCGTAAATATGAACTCAAGATGAATCCTATGAAATGTGCCTTCGGCGTGTCCAGTGGAAAATTCCTTGGGTTCATTGTCCGTCATAGGGGCATTGAGATCGACCCATCCAAGATTAAAGCTATCCAGGAGCTCCCTCCACCAAGGAATCTCCACGAGCTGAGATCTCTACAAGGGCGTTTGGCCTATATCCGACGATTCATATCAAATCTGTCGGGGAGATGCCACCCTTTTCACAAGCTCATGATGAAAGATGTACCGTTCCTCTGGGACCATGGCTGTCAGGAAGCCTTTGAGAAGCTGAAAGAATATCTCAAGACCCCTCCAGTGCTGGGGGCACCTATTAAGGGCAAACCCCTGATACTGTACATTGCAGCCACACACTGTTCCCTGGGGGCAATGCTAGCACAGATAAATGAAGAAGGCAAAGAGCAGGCTCTATACTACCTGAATAAGGCTTCCCCGAAAGATGATTTCCCAATGCCAATCACTGAAGTAATGATCGATGCAACCACTGGCCATGAAGCCCTGTCATTCATGGATGGGTCATCCGGATATAACCAGATCTGGATTGCTGAAGAAGACAGAGTGCACACTGCATTCCGCACCCCGAAGGGGATATTTCATTATAAAAGAATGTCGTTCGGCCTTAATAATGCCGGCGCTACCTATCAAAGAGCTATGACAAAGATCTTTGATGATTTGCTCTTCAAGAAAGTGGAGTGCTACATTGATGACCTGGTGGTGAAAACCAGCAGAAGAGAAGATCATCTGCAAGACCTGAGGATAGTGTTCCAGAGGCTGCGCAAATATGAACTCAAGATGAATCCTATGAAATGTGCCTTCGGCGTGTCCAGCGAAAAATTCCTTGGGTTCATTGTCCGTCATAGGGGCATTGAGATTGACCCATCCAAGATTAAAGCTATCCAGGAGCTCCCTCCACCAAGGAATCTCCACGAGCTGAGATCTCTACAAGGGCGTTTGGCCTATATCCGACGATTCATATCAAATCTGTCGGGGAGATGCCACCCTTTTCACAAGCTCATGATGAAAGATGTACCGTTCCTCTGGGACGATGGCTGTCAGGAAGCCTTTGAGAAGCTGAAAGAATATCTCAAGACCCCTCCAGTGCTGGGGGCACCTATTAAGGGCAAACCCCTGATACTGTACATTGCAGCCACACACTGTTCCCTGGGGGCAATGCTAGCACAGATAAATGAAGAAGGCAAAGAGCAGGCTCTATACTACCTGAGTAGGAGGCTGATCAGAATCGAAGAAAGCTACAGCTACATAGAAAAGACATGCTTGGCGCTAGTCTTTGCCGTCAAGAAGCTCCGACACTATATGTTGTCACATGAAGTCAGATTGATATCTGCAGCAGATCCGCTCAAATACATATTGACTCAGCCGGTACTGAAGGGCCGATTGGGTAAATGGGCAGTAATTCTGATGGAATTCGATATTACCTACACACCCCAGAGGGTGATAAAAGGACAGGCCGTGGCCGATTTCTTTGCAGAGCATCCTATGCCGGAAAATGATATGTTGGGGACTGAGTTACCCGATGATGAGACACTAGAAGCCTGCCAGGCTCAGTCAACTATGTGGCAGCTATTCTTTGATGGAGCATCTAGAACAGAGACGGACTCCGATAGAAAGACCAGAATACGGGCCGGAGCCGGTATTGTGCTAAGATCACCAGAAGGGGAGGTTGTGCATACTTCATGTTCTATAAACAAGCCCTGCACCAATAATGAAGCCGAATATGAAGCTCTGATAATCGGGCTATGTATAAGCCTCAACATGGGTATCCAGATGCTTCAGGTATTCGGGGATTCAATGTTGATAATAAAGCAAATCCAAGGGGAGTTCGAAGTGCGAAAGCCGGAGTTGAACCCCTACCACCAAAAAGCTGTGCGCCTCATGGCGAAATTCTATCATATTGAGCTCAAGCATGTGGGCCGTGCACATAATGCCCAGGCTGATGCATTGGCAAAGCTAGCCAGCTCAATAGCAGTCCCACCAGATGAGACACTGAACATTGTTGTTATAAACCGGCGGCAAGTCCCCAGCATGCTAGAAGGCTGCCCCGAAGAAAATGAAGTCGCCACGATCAGTACAGAACAGGCATCTGATTGGAGACAACACCTGCTACAATGGTTTTTACACCAACAGCTGCCGCAGAAAAGAGAAGAAAAGATGAAACTTCTAAGGATCAAAGATTCTTATGAATTCAGAAATGGAACTCTGTTCCGAATAATGGCAGATGCACGCAAGAAGATTTTACTCCGCTGCCTGTCTACTGAGGAAGCTTGGCAAGCAATGAAAGAAATACATGCTGGGACGGCAGGTGCTCATCAAGCTGGCCCTAAGATGAAGATAGAAATCAAGAAGCTGGGCTACTATTGGCCCACTATGTTTGAAGACTGTTGCAAGTTTGCAAAGTCATGCCAGAAATGTTAGGAGCATGCTGTTGTGCCTAGAAGGCCACCTGCCGTTCTGCACCCTACAGTCCCTAGCTGGCCGTTTGCACAATGGGGAACTGATGTAGTCGGCCCACTACCGACCTCCTCCGTCGGACATAAGTACATACTGGCAATAACAGATTACTTCTCCCGATGGGCGGAAGCTATAGCATTACGAGAAGTAACTGGTGAACTGGTCGCCAGATTCATCAAGCAGAACATTATCTTCCGGTTTGGGATCCCCAGCCGGATAATATCTGATAATGGAAGTCATTTCAGAAATCAAAAGATCTATCGGCTTGCCGAAAAGTATAAGATCTAATGGAGGACTTCCACTCCTTACAATCCACAGGCAAATGGATTGGCAGAAGCCTTCAATAAGACTTTATGCACCTTGCTGGCTAAAGTCGTCAGTTCTAATAAGAAGGACTGGGAAGAAAAGATGTATGAAGCTCTGTGGGCATACCGCACTGTCTTCAAGACACCTATAGGGTGCTCGCCATACTCACTGGTATACGGCTCAGAGGCAGTAGTCCCGTCACTCAGAGTGGCAGTCCAATATGACCCGGCCCATGGCGAACAAACCAATGCAGAAAGAAGATTACAAGAATTGGCTGAATTGGAAGGGAAACGCCTCCAAGCTCAGAAGAATATCCAGATGTATCAGGCCCGCATGGCCACTGCATTCAACAAACTCGTAAAAGGATGAGAATTTAAGAAAGGTGACCTTGTCATGGTCAAGAAAAGAGAAGTCATGGCGTCCAACCCAAAAGGAAAGCTAAATCCTAATTGGGAAGGTCCTTATGTGATACATAGGGTCTACGAAGGAGGGGCCTACATGGTTGTTAACCATCGAGGGGAAATCCAATTCTCACCACTCAACTGTAGACACCTAAAGCTGTATCATGCTGCCCAACCAATATTCCCCGAGTAATCGGGCAAAAAGCTACCCTCTTCCTTGGTCTAGCGGCACTCCGCCCTGACCAAGCTACCCTTTTCCTTGGTCTAGCGGCACTCCGTCCTAACCGAGCTACCTCTTCCTTGGTCTAGCGGCACTCCGTCCTAACCGAGCTACCTTTTCCTTGGTCTAGCGGCACTCCGCCCTAACCAAGCTATCCTCTTCCTTGGCCTAGCGGCATTCCGCCCTAACCAAGCTACCCTTTTCCTTGGTCTAGTGGCACTCCGTCCTAACCAAGCTACCCTTCTCCTTGGTCTAGTGGCACTCCGCCCTAACCAAGCTACCTCCTCCTTGGTCTAGCGGCACTCCGCCCTATCCAAGCTACCACTCGTCTTGATCTTATGGCATTACGGTCTAACTCCCTCTTGATAAAAAAAAAAGAGAGAGAAGAAACGAAAGAGAATATAAAAATGGGGTTAAAAATAAAGATACCCCGCCAGGCTTGTTCAGGCATTCTGAGCAAGAGCAAAAAATGGCTAAAACCCAGCTGTGGTGAAAACCCGAAAGGGCACTGCAGGTAAAATCGGGTACCCCGCCACGTGAAAACCCGAAAGGGCGCGTGGGCAAAAGCAAGATGGGGCTGGCTCCGGTGAAAACCCGAAAGGGCACTTGGGTCAGTAATGTGGTAATCCCAAAGAGAAAAGCCTCATCTCCCACCATGGCGAAACCTGCTATTGATCGATTGGCACACTGCCCGATCAATGATGAAACTTGTCCAGTTTAGACCCTACGTCTATCCCGATGAAACCTATGAAATCCTTGCATTGGTATAAACCCAATACCGATGATGAAACCTGCTATTGATCGATTGGCACACTGCCTGATCAATGATGAAACTTGTCCGGTTTAGACCATATGTCTATCCCGATGAAACCTATGAAATCCTTGCATTGGTATAAACCCAATACCGATGATGAAACCTGCTATTGATCGATTGGCACACTGCCCGATCAATGATGAAACTTGTCCGATTTAGACCCTACGTCTATCCCAATGAAACCTATGAATTCCCTTGCATTGGTATAATCCCAATACCGTTGATGAAACTTCTTGATCGATTGGCACACTGCCCGATCAGTGATGAAACCTATCCAGTTTAGACCTTACGTCTATCCTGATGAAACCTCTTAAATCCTTGCATTGGTATCGACCCAATACCGATGATAAAAGCAGCCATTAATGAAGCGGCATTTTGCTGGATCAATGCTAAAACCCGTTCGGGGTAGACTTTCCATCTACTCTGATGAAAATACTACAAATCAACCCGGACCTTCCGCCCGGATAGATGATAAAGCCTCATCCCTTTGCGCCAATGTTAAACCCCACATTAGCGATGAAACCCACCTCTCCAGCAAATGGCTTCGTGCTCAAGCTGCTACACACATTCTTGAGTCAAACTAGACCTTCCGTCTAGGTGGACAATGAAATTCTATCCCTTGCGTTGATGACAATCCCCACATCAACGATACAACCATGCTCCCGGCGAACGGCTTCACGCCTAAGCCGCAAAATACACTCAAGTCAACCTAGACCTTCCGCCTGGGTGGATGATGAAACCATATACCCCTTGCATTGATGTTAGCACCCACATCAATGATGATACATGCTCAAGCTGCCCACATGGGCTACAAAACCAAAGTTTCAATAAAAAAAAAAGAAGAAAAGAGAAGAAGAGACAAAAGGGGGTTAAAAATAGAGATACCCCGCCAGTCTTGTTCAGGCATTCTGAACAAGGGCAAAAATGGCTAAACCCAGCTGTGGTGAAAACCCGAAAGGGCACTGCAGGCAAAATCGGGTACCCCGCCACGTGAAAACCCGAAAGGGCGCGTGGGCAAAAGCAAGAGGGGGCTGGCTCCGGTGAAAACCCGAAAGGGCACTTGGGTCAGTAAAGTGGTAATTCAAAAGTTCCATGCCAACCGGCACGCTGTCTTTACCTCTCCTTCATTGATGAAGCCATCCGTCGGTCATCTGGTTCCATGCCCCACCGATGATAAAGCCTTTCCGGGATAGACCTTACGTTTACCCTGATGAAATCTACATACCCTTTTTTTTTAACGTCCCACCGACAATGAAACCCATCACCAGTCTAATAGACCCTACCCAGGCTAGACCCTACGTCTATCCTGATGAAACCTGCATATTTCTTGGCAAAGTCCCACCCGCGATAAAGCCTGCCGGAATAGATGAAACCCTACACAGTTTAGACCTTTCGTCTATCCTGATGAAACTTAAACTCTTCCTTGCGTCGATATAAACCCAATATCGATGATGAAACCAGCCATTGATCGACTGGCACATCGCCTGATCGATGATGAAACCCTACCCAGTTTAGACCTTTCGCCTTTTCTGATGAAACTTGAACCCTTTGTTTGCATCGATATCAACCCAGTATCGATGATGAAACCAACTATTGATCGACTGGCATTTCGCCCGATCAATGATGAAACCCTATCCAGTTCAGACCCTACGTCTGTCCTGATGAAAACCACATGTCCTTTAATTGTCCCACCTACTATAACCTCTACCCAGTCTAGACCTCACGTCTATTCTGATGGAACCTCTCCTTTCACACTCCTGCAAATTGTCTCCTTTGCGGCGCACATGGCCAGAAGGATTTTTGCTGCCACTCACAAAATCCGTTTAAGCACCTCTTCGGATGCCGTCACGCGGTGGAGCGAGTCCCCCATCCTTTCTCTGAAGGGGTGGACGCTCTCCTGCCAAGTACGAGCCGTTCGCATGAGGGATCGCTAAAACCACTGTCCTGCTTCCCGAAGCAATGAAACCACAGGGAAAAGAAGATGGATACATATGAAGCCGGATATTCCTTTTCATTAAAAAAGGGGAGTACATAGAGGGCCCCGAGGGGACATTGTATCACAAAAGAAAAGAAAATAAAGAGAAGATAATTCATGGCCGCCGAAAGATATCTTCAAAGGCCAGAAGACCTACATAGGGGGCGGCTCCTAGCTCATGAAGGCGCGCTTCCTCCTCCTGAAGCCTCATGGACATGTCCTGGAAAGACATCACCCGTCCCTCCAGCAAAGCCACCTCCTCGGCGGACTGTGGCCGAATAGAAGATAATTGCTGAAGCTCGGCCCTAAGTTCGGTGAGTTCCGCCTCCAGAATGGCTACCCGGTTCTGGACGGCCTCCTCCCGCTGAACAACGCTCTGTAGCTCGGCCTGGCGTTCGTCGAGTGTCAGCATCAGCTTCCCCAGTTCAGATCTGCATTCAGACCTCTGCAACTTCAATGCCGTTAGCTTGTCAACCATGGTCCGTGCTAGGAAATCTCTCCGATGCACGAATTTCAACAGAAGCAAGACCCGCTGAGTCCATAAGTCCAAAGGGCAGCCCATGGCTTGCAGGCCAGCGGTGAAGCGATTGGCAATCTCCTTCAGTTACAGATATGTCAAGCCAGGTTGGGATTCTACTAACTGGCATAACATCTCCAGATGCTGCCAGACGAAGCTGTCAAGAGAAGTAAAGCCAAAAGAAGCAGACGTGACGACCTCAAAAGTCACCTCTCCGTCAATATCTGCCCACAATCCAATGTCTGCTTGGGAGGACGAAGAAGGCAAATCTGCTGAAAGAGCTAGCCGGTCCCTCTCTGTACTCTCCTGCTGGGTTGAAGACTCCTCCTCGGTTGCTGCCTCGGGAGCTACGGCTTGAACATCCACGGGAGGAGAATCAATAAATAAAGGAGTTATCTCTTCAATGGAGGCTGCACCTTCAGCTACTCTTTCTGATGATGGAGACAAAGGTGCCCTAGACTGTGAAGGCAGAAATCCAGTCTCTATAGCCACTGTGGCAGGGACTGCTGACTCGGGTGCAATTGACATTATGGCAGCCGGTATAAAAGCGGAGCTTCTGGCTGGGTCTACTTCGGCTCTGAACTCTGAGGCCCTGACGGGGATGGAAATCTCTCCTGATGAGCCCAAGTCCAGTGATGTTAAGTCAGTTGAAGATTGTATTCTCACTGGCACGGGGCGAATAACCTCAGAAATTTCCATGCAAGTTGAAGGTAAAGCAGGGATGATGATCGAATCTGCAGATGAGACATCCATGGAGACTGCGGCCGCATCGGAGCTGATAGTGACAGGGTCCTGAGGACAAGGCAGAATGATCCTCATCAATGGATGGAAGAAAATAAATAGAACAGCAAGCAAAAAAAAAAAGAAAGAAGCTTACCTTAAAGTGAGGTCTGTACCCTCAAGATGAGACAAAAGAGGAGCAAGCTCCATAGTTGAAGCAACAAATGGAGGGGTTATGTCGACCTCAGTGTCAAGCCCGACAAACTCTTGCAATTCCTCCTCAGAAGATAGCATCAACAATTTAGGAGGCTGAAAGGGCGGAAGGCCTTTTGCTAGCACAGGCAGGGCTTCTGATTTTTGGACTTCCTCCTCGCTGCCACTGAAGGTCACTTCCTCCTCATTATCAGGCACGGTCTCGGAGCTGCCCGAGGATATCTCCACTTTAGCTATGTGCTGCGAGGTCGCCTCTAGAGCATGCCGCGATGCAGACCGGGTGATTATGCGTCTGGCCGGAATAGGGCTCTCTTTTGTTTGAGTCTTTTCACTTTCCTGCGGCTGAGACGGCTCTCCCACTGCTAGTGTAGCCCCAGTCGGCTCCCTGACTGCCACCTCAACAAAAGGGGAACTCTGAGGGATATAATGAAAAAGAATAGCAGCAAAAGTATAAAGAGAAAAGATGAGAGAGCACATTTACCCTCCGCCTCGCCAGCCGGGGTAGGAGAAGGCAGCCTCGTGTCCCTCTCCGCAGGCACTGCAACCTGCTCCGGGGCTGTATCAGATGAAGAGAAGCTCAGTCTCGAAAGGCGCCTTAAAAGAACAGTCAAGAAAACAGTGAAGACTGCATCTGCAAGATATTTACCGCTACTTTCGGCGGGTTCTTGAGCAGCCTCCCTCTGAGACCTGAACTCGTCAAAAGAGGGGATGTCTGGAAGAGGGGTCCCGGCGTCCGTCGCAACTGGAGCTGACTGCTGGACCCGAGCAACTTTGGCCCTCTTGGCCTTGACAACTGCAGTTTTCACCGCAGAAGGCTTCCTCTTCTTGCCCGGAGGCAAGGGAGTGGTCGTGGGTGCTGCTGCAGGAATTTCAAAGTAAGCAGGCTTTTCAGCCTGTGTAATAATCTTCCTGTAAAGTCCCTGCCGTTTTATGTCCGGTCTATCTGTGCAAGACACAAGGAAGGCAGTCATAGTCGACAGATGCATAACATGACAATAAAAGAAAGACGCCATGAGCGCACAGGAAGGGTCATACCTGCTGGGCCGTCATAGAAGGTAGAAAGCGGCCAATACAGATAAGCCACCTCCTTCGAGCGGGAAGCAGCCTCCTTCACAAGCCAGCACACGTCACCTATGGTCTGGCATTTCTCTGTCAAGGCAGCTAAATCTTGGTGGCCGTGGAAGTCAAGGCAATGAAACAAGCTGAGGTAATCCATGCACCAGCCGTCGACATAATGGAAAGAGATAAAAAGCAGCTTATTCAGAATACCGGCTATCGGGTTCTCTACTGACAGCCCGTGAACATTCAGTAGCACGAAAAGCCAAGAAGTGTGCTGATAGTATGTGCTAGTGCGGTCTTCCCTCCGCACAAATGTCCGATAAGGGTGAAATCTGTCCACCGGGCCCCTCCAGGGGGCTGCTGTCGGGAGAGGCTCCTCCGGGGGAAATGGATACTGCGCCTCCACCTGAACGCTCCCTATGTGGCCCAGCTGCCTCAGGTCCTTTGTAAAAGCATCTTCATCGATCTCAGAAAATACAGGCATGGGTATTTCAGAGCCTTCCTCTTTTAAGGACCGACGCCTGGCGATGTATGAGTCCGCCTCCCTCGGATGCTGTGAATAGAGCCTTTTCAGGTGAACCTCATCAATCTCAAATACAGGCCCTGATTGTCGCTTTAAGAAAGAGCGCTCGGCCACGTCCCAGAAGGCGCCTCTGCCATCCTTGTAAAAATTGGTGCGGGTATTCCACCACTTCATGTATTCTGATGTGACCCGGGGAATACGATTAGAAACGGTCGAGATCCTAAAAGTTACGCCCTCTCAGCGATGAAAGAAATCCCACCATATCCGACCGTCACTGGCAATGGAGGACCCATGCTTGGCACGGCTGTCCAAAGGGAACTGAGCGGCTGATGAGGGAATATGCTGATCGTAGCCGAAGTTTCTGCTAAAACGGAATGGGTAATAGGGCTCCAAGATGAGCAAACCTCCCTTCCTGAAGACCAATACACTGGGTCAGATAGCCATAGCCCACCTTACCAGTTCTGGTTCTAATATGGGCCGGGTGGCATTGGCCCCCAAAATTGGATGGCCATAAACTTCTACCTCTTCCACTTTGCACTCCCTCTGAGGGTCTATTAAAGGAGCCGAACCTGCTGCTAAGCTCCAGAAGTGAATGCTGCCAGGAGCATCTACAGGCACTTGTGTCAACCTGCCCCTTATCTTAAACAGCTGCTCTGAGAAAAGACCGGGTTCGGCACTAGCAAACTCAATCATCCGAGGGAGCAGTGTGTCTGACTGCAAAGTTCTCGGGGCCAGCTCGGGGAAAATGCTGCAAACCCAAGCATTGAAGAAATGAAATGGACCTACAGTCCGTAAAGAGCGGGGAACCCGATGTCTATGCAAATCTCCCAGCGATTTGTAGACTAAACACAAAGCCGCCGGACACAGAGACAGTCTCATCCCCCAGGCCATCTGACAGGCCGGATATATAGCCTCCGGTCTGATAATCGTCTCGTCCCCTTGGGGGAGAGCGAAAGTGCACAGCCAGAAGGTCAAATAAGCTACACAATGAGTAATGGGGTCAACCCCTGCTGGGTTCGGGCCATCTACACCTGCTCGGCGCAGTGAAGCCGGCAATGCTGATTTATAACGAGGGGCCCTGATCTACTTACTAGGAGTCTGTCCCACGGAAGGGAAGTCTATATACTTCAAGGGACCCCCGAAGAAGTACTGTATACACTTTCCTACACGGACTCTCAACCTGCTGCTCTTTTCCCGGAGTTGATATCCTTTGGAAGATCCCCTGCTATAGGACAAACAAATGGTCCGATAAGCCTTCATCAAGTGCCGATATGCGTAGCCAAAAGAATATCTGCCCTCTCCATCAGAGGCGTCCTTCACGGAGTCGTCTAGACAGACCTCTTCATATGGCTCCCCATCTATAGGCAGGCCTGAAAGCTGCGCAAGACTCCAAAGATCGAGAGAAGTTTCACCTTCTGCGGTATAGAACATATTGAACTGTGGGCAGAACACTTCAAGCATGCCGCAACATAATCCCCGAGAGATGGGATAGCGGAACTTGGAGGCAAATACACTGTGATATACCCCAGCTCTAATCAGTAAAGGGGCGTATTCCTTCAAGACAAATTCTGTAAACTCCACTGCTCCTACCCTGAAGAGATGGGCGTCCGTCACTTTAGCGTCCCCAAACCAGCCGGCAGCCAGCTGATATTTGAATTGAACGGCCAGACAGTTCAGAATGAATGGTTCGTCCCTATAACCCCACTTCACAGGAGCTAGAAAAAGTCCAAAGTTGGGCTTCTCCCGATGGACATGACCGGCTGCATGGTCCCACCTTGCCGGGGTGAACTCTGGAGCCCGGGTCAGCATCTTCTTCTCCGGCTCTAATTCAGAAATGCCCAGCACGGCATTCCAGTCCCTCTGCTCACCCGGGAGATATATAGCTCGGGCTCGATAAACAGAACCTTTCAGGCTGTCTCTGTCAGCAAGTATTGCCGCTTCCACGGACCGAGCAAGCAGGAAATCCCTCATTCCGCCTATGGTGAAGGTCCGGATAAATGGCAGCAGATGACGATCCTTCGGCAGGTCTGGACGGTAGTCAGCAGCCCTTCAGAAATCAATACCCTCTGTGGAAGAATAGACTCCGGAAGACGGCATTATGTCAGTCTCCGAATCAGAGGATTCATCGACACTAGCAATCTGGTCATAGCCGAAGCTCAGGGTGTACACATTCAGCCAGTTGACTTTAGCCCGAGATATATTCGGCTGAGCCGATGAACTCACCCCAACAGTCATGGAGGCCGCAGCAGAAGTGCCGGAAGCCATGTCAGCACCTGCAGTCAGGGAAAGACAAGAAAAGAAGCATCAGAAAGATGAATGGGCATGAAACAATGAGGCAAACAATTCTCAAAAATTTCGGCAGCATCTCCTCTTGTCCGAAGTCTACCCAAGAAAAATAGGGAGTCACCCACCAAGAGGGAGTGATCCCGAACATAAAATGGGATTCAATCCCATATAATAAACCTACCCCGAAAAATTGGACGAAAAGGGGGGGGAATGAAGCAGACGCTCTCGGAGCAGGGAGGATCACCACCGCCACCGAGATGAAGAGAGAGAAGAGGAATGTAAAATGAGGGTAAAAACCCCTCTCGGGGGGTTAAAAAGAAGAAACGAGGGGCCTCTCGGCACGCTAAAAGAAGAAACGAGGGGCCTCTCGGCGCGAAGAAAAGCGCGCCGAGAACCCCCCGTCGGCCGGAAGAAAAAGGGGCCGCGCCGAGAACCCGCCGAAGAAATGCGCGCCGAGAAGCCCGCGCCGAGAAGCGACCGTCGAGAGCGCCCGTGCCGATAAGACCCTGCCAAAGAGGCCCTGCCGAGGTGGCCGCGCCGACAACAGCCGCGCCGAGAACGCCATGCCGAGAGGTCCAAGGCAATGCCTCAAGATCCCCGAATGGTGACAATGAAGTCAGAAAATGAAAAAAAACATGGAAATGAAAGATGCATATGCAGGATGTTACTACAGCAACATGATCAGGCTAAAGGACAATGTCAAAGATAAAACTGAGGAAGATACCCTTGAATGATGAAAGACACCTGCAGACCCCGTGTCGCTTATTCTGCGCTTACGCCGCCCGCAGATGGGGGGCATTTGTTGACACCTTGAAAATGAACAGTGGTGGAAGCAGAATTGAAAGGGAAGTCAGACCTACAGTGAAAGATCACTGATGAAGCTCGTCAACCATCTACCCGGCCGAAGTCTTTTCAGACTGAGGCTGATGTCCGGTCTTGTCACCGTTCGGCTGACAATGCTGATGAAACATACCCGATTTTGTCATCATTCAGATGGCAATACTGATTAAACCACAGTTTGTTCACTGATGGAACCTCAAGAAGATCTCAACAAAGTCATGTCGCTACTAAAGAGGCCTTATTCGGTCTTGATGGAAATCAATTCAAATAAGAAAGAGAATCCTAAGGCACGTGTGAGGCCTAAAGGCACCAGATGGGCCGGCCGTTTGGGCTTCTGAGATTGGCGCCGGGAACTCCCCCACCAAAGCTGGCGCGCGCCGGGAATGCTCCCACCAAAGCTGGCGCGCCGGGAACTTCTCCCATGGATGCAAGGCACCGAGATCTCCTTGCAATGCAGGGTTCTATATAACCCGTTTCTTCTCCCACAAGAAAGGTGTGGGTAAAAAAAAAAGAGAAAAAAAGAAGGGGATCGAGGTCGGCCGCTGGATCAAAAAAGAGAGAAAAGAGAAGAAATCTACAGAGAGAGAGAGCCTCCTCTGCTGAAAAAAAAAGGAAAGAGAGAAGAGATCAATCCCAAGGGAAGAAGCTCCAAGTGGGCATCCGGGGAGGGAGAGGAGTCAATGCTCCGCCCTCCCCCATGTTTTCTTTTCTTCTGCTTCATGTAAACGTTCAAGTTTTGTTTTCGATTCCTTGAATGTAGCCGAGATATCTCGGCATCTGTTTACCCCCTTTCCCTCACTCTCTCCATGTAATCGGTTCGAGTATTGGAATGATGTATCGCCTGGGTTTTCTTACCAGGTGTCTTCCCTGATAGATATCGTCAAACGAATATATATATATATGTGGGATATAGTTCAAGCCTGATTTTGATTTCTCTGGAGCTCTATTGCCTTTCTTCGTGTTATCTGTAGACCAGTAGCATGATGATCCTCTTCCCCAGTGGATTAACGATCCGCCGATTTGCCTTTTTTCTTTTCCTTGCAGCACCATCAGTGCTTATCTCAGAGCCCGGGACAGACTATCCCTTGGCTTCTGGGATGATGTTGTGCTATGCAATGATCGAAGCTCGTGAGATCCCGGAGTTCTCAGTGTATGTGCTTTGTCCGTTGGCGTCGTCGAAGTCACCTCTGAGTCCAGGGACAGTCATCTCTTGGCTCCCAGGGCGATGAATGACCATATCAAGGTTGTCCCCAGGGTCCTGCGTGATAATGGCGATAGACAGGGGCATCCAGACCTCGGCCTCCCCAGATCCCTCCTGAACCCTGATACCTCTACGAAGCCCAAACCTAATCCAGCTCAGGGTCGACCACCTGATCAGTTTCGATTCCATAGAACCTGTTTGTTTCGGCCTGGATCATCATTAAATCCAAAACAGAGTGTCGTAAAACCCTAAACCCATCTCGGTGCCCTCATCCATCTCGGCCCCGTAAACAGTAAAGCAAGTGAATAGCCCTCGGCGCGAGTCTTCCTGCGCCGATAACCCCACCTCACCTGCGCCGAGAGCTCCCCTTTGCCAGTTCCCGGCGCCCAAACAGTCCCCCACAAAGCGGCCTTCCCAGCGCGAAGCTTCATGCGCCGAGAACCCCCGCTTGTGTTTGCTTCCCGGCGCGCCGAATAGTATCCTATGAAGAACCCTTCCCGGCGCGATGGTTTTGGCGCCGGGAACCACCCTTTTCCAAGCCGAGGGCCTCCTTAAGCCGTGAACCCTCCATCTCTTGAACCTTGGACGAAAATCCTTGCTATCATTGAAGAAACCCCACAGATACCCTTGTGAACTGCTCAGTATACCCTATATTCTATCAAGAATGCCTTGAGTCATCACATGCACTTCAGGGGCGACAATTAGTGGGAACGACTACCCTTTTCCCACGTGGTTTCCCGAACTCGATCGGCTTTTATAACCTTAAGGACCAAGGAAGCTCTGCCACTGCATGAACTTCTACGGTCTCAAAAGGAATATCAAGATAGTGCTGCAAGCACATACAGGCGTCAGGGGTCCTATACCCCTCTATTTTTGGCTTTCACCCCGGCACTCCGTGGGCGATCGTCTATCATTCTCTGGCAAACATCAAGTCTAGGGGAGGTGCTGTCAAAATTCTCCCAGGATGACAGAGATGACATGAAACCTGTCCCCGGGTCCTTATCTATCAATGGTGACAGAGGCTCCCTATACTTCATTGTTCCCCTCCCGAACTTTTCTATGTTCCTGGCCTTCCTTGGGAACCTATACCGAAACAGGTTGAAGTCCAGTGAATTGAGCCATTTTGACTCCTCAGCGTCCATTTGCTTCAACCCGATCATCATGAAACCCAAAACAGAGTACCGTAAGCTCTGTTCTTATCCCGGCGCCCTCACACCTCTCGGCCCCGCTTGCAGGGAATTGGATGAACAGCTCTCGGCGCCACTTTTCAGGCGCCGAGAACCACCTTGACCTCCTCCCCTTGTGCGCCGGAAGCCCCTGCACCTTGGCCGCGCCGAGAACCATCTTGGCTTTTTCCCCTGCGCGCCGAGATCCCCCCCTTGGCATCTTCATGCGCCGAGAGCCTAACCCGCTGGTATCTTTCTGGCGCCAGGAACCCTAACTCCTTGGCATCTTATGGCGCCGAGTACCTAACCCCTCCTTGGCGTCGCATGGCGCCGAAAACACTACCCTCCTTCATGCAGAATGACATTAACACCAACTTCCCGGCACCTCAAATAGTACCTCATGAAGAGCCCTTCCCGGCACGGTGGTTTTCGCTCCGGGAACCTACATGCACACCCAACCTGCCCCAGGAGCCTACTCCTCCGTACAATTGAAACCCCCCGTTACTTTAATCAAGCCAATCCAGGGACGCCCATGAGTCATCATATCTGGCCCAGGGATAAATTTAAAAGGAAGTTAGACTCCCTTATGCTCCGCTATCCTATATCGGATTTATGAACAACCCCTTTTGCTCGCGAGGATTCTGTCACTGCATGAGTCCCGCCGGCTTTCCACAAAGGGAAAATCATACATTGCCCTATAGCCTATATATACGGGTTGGGAGGTTGGACCTCTCTCTTTCTCGGCTTTCATCCCGACACTCCGTGGGTGATGGCCTATTTCCCTCTCGGCATAATCCAGATCAAGAGAAAATGCCGTCGAAATATTGATCGATGCTCTAAACCTACATCATGGTCACGGCTCACCTCGACCGTGATTGATATTTTCCATCTCCTGGTTCCCCCCTAAGCATAATCGTTTTGAACCGTCGATTCAACGATATAGTCTGTTTCTGTGGTTGATGTTATTATCTTGCCCGCCTCCCCGGCCCTGGTATGAAGTTTAAAATTAAGCATGTGAACATCTGTTCGCCTTATGAGGCCTCCTATTCCGGCGTTTAATCAAGGGTTGTCCTTCCTTGGAAGGGCGTAATTAACGTCATAGCCTTTATGGTATAGCGGACTTCTGGTCCCGACTCGGACTTCACAATCGACTGACCAAGTCAAGTCGAGCGCACAATGAAATCGTCACTTCGGTGACTGGCACGCCAATAAATCGATAAAATAATAAACAAAATAAATAGATAAAAATCCCGCGTCCACAGGAGGATGGAGAGAAGAGTCTGTTTAGTCAATGGCCTGGACGGAAGGTCCAAACCAAAGGGGTACTCACCGCCCGGGGAGGATAGAGAGAAGAGTTTGTTTAGTCGATGGCCTGGACGGAAGGTCCAAACCAAAGGGGTACTCACCGCCCGGGGAGGACGGAGAGAAGAGTTTGTTTCATTTTTTAGTATCTCCGTTGATATGGGGCGATGACTGGAAGTGGGGGGCGTTCCCCCTTCTTCTTAGCTTTTATTCTTCCCTTGCTCTTTTCTTTTCTTCTTTCTTTTCTTTTCCTCTTCTTCTTTTTTTCCCTTTTTTTCTCTTTCTTTTTTTTCTCCTCTTCTTTTTTCTCTCTTTTTTTCTCTCTCTTTTTTTCTCTTTTTTTTCTTCTTTCTTTTTTTTTCTTTCTCTCTCTCCTCTTCTTTTTTTTTCTCTTCCCCCTTTTTTCACTTTCCTCTTCTTTTTTTTTCTCTTTTTTTTCTTCTCTTCTCTTTTTGAAAACATGTACAGCGATGAAGTTGTTCGGACATCAATCACGCGAATCCGCCCAAAATATGGCGGAGAATAATATTATTGATTGAATGGGGGCACCGGAGCGGGGTACAGTCTCAAGTGCCTTCCATTAAGAGGCGGGAATTGAACTTCCCCACAGTGGTTGACAATTACATAGGCTCCGCCTTCATAGACTTTTTGGACTACGTGGGGTCCGAGCCAGTTCTCATTCAGTTTACCCTTGGGGTTGGCAGCCATGAGATCTCTTCTCTTGACCATGACAAGGTCACCCTTCTTGAATTCGCATTCCTTGACAAGCTTGTCAAAGGCACGTGCAATCCGGGCCTGGTAGACCTGAATGTTCTGTTGGGCCTGAAGCCGCTTCCCTTCCAGACTGGAAAGTTCTTCGAGTCTTCGCTCGACGTTGGTCTGCCCTTCAAGGATAAGCCCATGCTGAATGGCGACCCTGAGGGAAGGCATCTCTAATTCAACGGGAACGATTGCCTCCGAGCCGTATACTAGAGAGAAAGGCAAGCAACCCATTGGGGTCTTGTATACGGTTCGGTACGCCCATAGCGCCTCATACATCTTCTCCTCCCAGTCCCTTTTGTTAGAGCTGACAATCTTGGCCAGAAGGGTGCAGAGTGTTTTATTGAAAGCTTCAGCCAGCCCATTAGCCTGTGGATTGTAGGGAGTCGATGTCCTCCAATCAATCCTGTACTTTTCTGCCAGCCGGTAGACCTTCTGGTTACGGAAGTGGCTGCCGTTGTTTGACACAATCCGGTCGGGCACGCCAAACCGAAATATGATGTTACGACGGACAAACCTGGCCACGATCTCTCCGGTGACCTCCCTCAAGGTGACAGCCTCTACCCAACGGGAGAAATAATCGGTTGCCGCCAAAATGTACTTGCAGCCGGCGGACGACGCGGGTAAAGGACCCACGACGTCTGTTCCCCACTGGGCAAATGGCCAACTGGGCACCGTTCGATGCAGCTGAGCGGGTGGCCTTCTGGGTATGGTGGCATGCTCCTTACACTTCTGACACGACTTAGCGTATTTACAGCAGTCGTCAAATATTGCCGGCCAGTAGTAGCCAAGCTTCTTTATTTCAATCTTCATTTTTGGTCCCACCTGGTGTGCACCAGCTGTCCCGGCATGGACTTCCTTCATGACCCTCCAGGCCTTTTCAATGGAGAGACATCGAAGGAGTAGCTTCTGTTTGGCGTCGGCCACAATTTGGAATAGTATTCTGTTTCGGAGCTCATAGGAGTCCATGGTTCTGATTAGCTTGATCTTCTCTTCTCTTCGCTCGGGTAGTTGCCAGTATTTGAACCACTGCATCAAGGGGTCTCTCCGGTCAAGTAGGCCGACGGCTTCTGCTACAGTGACTTCTATCTCTTCTTGTTCTGGTTCTTCTTCTATCATACTGGGCATTTGGCGCTGATTTATTACTTGGATATTGAGAGATCCATCTGGAGGCACTGCGAGTGAGCTTGCCAATTTTGCCAGGGCATCAGCTTGTGCATTCTCCCCTCTAGCGACATGGCCTATCTCAAGGAGGTAGAACCTCTCCATGAGCCCCTTTGCCTTAGTGTGATAAGTGAGCAACTCAGGTTTTCGGACGTCGAACTGCCCCTGGACCTGCTTGACGACCAGCAATGAGTCGCCGAATACTTGGAGCATTTTGATCTCCATTTGGAGGGCCACCTGGATGCCGATGATCAGAGCTTCATACTCTGCTTCATTATTTGTGCAGGGCTTGCTAATGCAGCAAGAAGTGTGCAACACTTCTCCGTCTGGCGATTTCAGGACGATGCCGGCTCCGGCCCGTACCTTGGTGCATCCGGACGGGGTCACTTCTATTCTAGAGGCCCCATCGAAATACAACTGTCAGATGGCTTGTTGGACTTGGTCCACCTTCAGTGTTTCATCTTCGGGTAGCTCGGTGGCCAACGGGGAGTCTTCGGGCACAGGGTGTGCTGCAAAGAAATCCGCGACGGCTTGTCCCTTAACGGCCTTCTGCGGCACGTAGGTGATGTCAAACTCCATGAGCAGCACGGCCCACTTGCAAAGGCGCCCCATCGGGACTGGCTGGGAGAGAATGTGCTTGATGGGGTCAGCTCTGGATATTAAACTTACTTCATGGGACAGCATGTAGTGCCTCAACTTCTTGACTGCGAAGACCAAGGCAAGGCAGACCTTCTCAATCGGGGTGTACTTGGCCTCCACTCCCACCAATCTCTGGCTGAGGTAGCAGAGAGCCTGCTCCTTTCCCTCATCATTATTCTGGGGAAGCATTGCCCCCGGTGAATATTCGGTGGCCGCTATATAGAGAATAAGCGGTCTACCTTTGACAGGTGCCCCCAAAACTGGCGGGGTCTTCAGGTACTCTTTTACCTGGTTGAACGCGTGCGGGCATTCGTGACCCCAGCTGAAGGGTGCATTCTTCATCATCAATCAGTGAAAAGGTTGGCAACGCCCTGATAGGTTGGAAATGAACCTACGGATGTAAGCTAAACGGCCCTGTAGGGACCTCAGCTCCCCCAGACTCTTTGGAGGGGGCAACTCCTGGATGGCTTTTATCTTGAAGGGGTCAATCTCGATCCCTCTGTGCTGGACAATAAAGCCGAGGAACTTTCCGCTGGACACGTCGAAGGCGCACTTCATGGGGTTCATTTTCAGCCCGTACAGCCGGAGCCTTTGGAAGATGACCCTGAGGTCACTCAGATGCTCATCTCTCTTCTTAGTCTTGACAACCAAATCGTCAATGTGGCATTCGACCTTGCTATACAGCAGCTCGTCGAAGATCTTGGTCATCGCCCGCTGATATGTGGCGCCGGCATTCTTGAGGCCGAAGGGCATTCTCTTGTAGTGGAATATCCCCTTGGGCGATCTGAAGGCCGTGTGAATCCGGTTGTGATCGGCTATCCAAATTTGGCTATAGCCGAATGATCCGTCCATAAAAGAGAGGGCCTCATGGCCAGTGGTTGCATCAATCATCACTTCGGTGATAGGCACCGGGAAGTCATCTTTTGGGCAGGCTTTATTCAGGTCGCGAAAATCCACGTAAATCCTGATCTGTCCATTCTTCATCTTCACCGGTACGATGTTGGCCAACCAAGTAGTGTACTGGTTTTCTGCCATGAAGTCAACATCTATGAGCTTGTCGACCTCCTTACAGATCTGGCTGATCAATTCCGGCCTCATACGCCGGGGAGGCTGCTTCACTGGCTCCACCTTGGGATCAATGGCCAAAATGTGCTGAGTTACTTTGGGGCTGAGCCCGGCCATTTCGTTGTAGTTCCAGGCAAAGCAATATCAGAATTCTTGCAGCAGCTTCATGTATTGTTCCCTCTCCTGTGGGGGCATAAGAGCACTCAAAAAGGTCAGCCTGGGGTCACCTTCCGTGCCGAGGTTGATCTCAATCAATTCGTCGACGGTGGCTTGGCCGCCATTTTCAATTTCCGGCGGGGCTGGCCACAAATCGACAAAGTCTTGGTCTTCATTGTCCTCGGGCTCGAGGACACCATCCCCCTCTTCTTGTTCCTCATGACTGGGCGTGGAGGCTGCATTCACCGCGCACTCCTTCTGGACCATAGCCGCAAGGTCCGCGGGGTCCGCTGGTGCAGAAAGGCACAAGGCGACCTCGGGGTCTTCTGTGTACTCATCATAGACAACTCTGGCGGGGGCCGGGGCAGCCGCATCTTCAGGGGCCTGGTACTGGATAGATACTGTATAGGCTCTTCTTCTGGGGCTGTCCACCACGTGGGGGCGTGGCGGGGCTACCACATAGTCTCCCATTCTGAGCTCATCCCTGTCAATGAGGTCTTGAGCAATGTCTTTGAAGACATAGCAGTCTTCGATGGCGTGGCCCAGTATCTGGTGATAGGGACAAAATAGTGGGTCTCCACTTCTTCGGGTGTCCTGCGACCTCTTGGACCCTGGGAGGGAGACCTTGCCGTAATGGCAGGCCCAGTCAAAGATACCCCGAGTCTTCTCCCTTGGGAAGGAATAGGACTTCTGTAGCTTCTCTTGGAGTGTCACGCCTCGCCTGGCTGGCCGCCCGATTAATGGGCTTGCCGTATTTCTTGTTTCCCTTCTTGACCGGACGGAGGCGTCAGGGCTAGCGTCTTGGGGTAGAGACATATGGCCACCCCACAGGCGGAGAGAACCTTGGATCAAGTCAATCACTAGCGAGGTCAACTCAGCCAGCCGTGCCTTTAACATCTCGATCTCCCATTGCTTCCTGTGGTACAAGGCGTAAATGATGGGGTCGTATCGAGGAGAGTCCGGAGCATGGCCCATATTGCTACTTCTTGCTTCGCCAGCAGGCCGAAGTGAAGGTGCCTCGGCGGTACGACCCTTCGAGGTTAGTCCCTTAGAGAAGGAGGAGGTCTTCCCCATACAGCGGCGGCGGAGAGGGTTCCAAAGGAACACTTCTTTGTCTTGCGCCTCCTGAGTCGGAGGCGTGAAATATACATCTTGGTGGGCCTCCCGCAAGTCTACAGCTTCCACGGGGTCATCCTCGGACATAGCCGAAATTGATATAACATCAGTTTCGTAATAATCTTCTAGTGAGAAGCCCAGACTGGGGTGCTTGGTGATTTGCAGTAGCCGCCGATCCAGGTTTGGTGGGTTCTACATTCTTTCAAACATTTCCTTCCGGCTGGAGGGTTGATAGGGAGGGATTTTTTGCTTTTTGACCACTCTGGCTGCCCGATCAGTCATGTAGGGAAGCCCCGTGATGGGGACGTGTGGGTCATGCAACTCGTCAAGGAACCGGTAATCATCGTCTTCCCTGACTGGCTTTTCCCCAGCAACATAAAAGATGGTTGGTGGCCCCTCAGGGTTAGGCACCTCAAAAATTTTCAGCTGCTCGGCTGCTTGACATTCAATTCCTGTTATAGGCTTGACTATCCCTGGCGGGACTCTGACATCCTCTAGCAGGTCTTTGAGGCGATGCGTCCCCGGTGTAGGATAGATGGCGAGAGGAGCTACCTTGAATACCCCTCCTTCTTGTGTAATGAATGGTACATTTGGGGGAGCCACATAGCCTGGGGGTGGTGGAGGAAACCAGTCGCCTTCCTCAGCCCTCTTCTTTCCCTTGTCTTGGGCGGCTTGGGGAGCTTGTTTCACCTTCTCTAAGTACAGATTGGCATCTGACAAGTGACACTCAAACACCTCTAACAGGTGGAGGTCGGCGAAGATTCTGACTTCCTTCCCCTCGCAAGGGTACTTGATACATTGGTGCAGGGTGGAGGGCACTACTCTGTTCTGGTGTAACCAGGGCCGGCCAAGCAACGCCTTATAGGAGGTGTTGGAGTTGATGACGTGGAACTGGACCTTGGTGGTGAAATCATCAAAGGTCAAGTTGAATTCTGCGACCCCCATGGGCACCTTGCATTTCTAGTTAAAATCAGCAATCTTGACATTCTTGACCTCAACCAGGTGCACGTCGAAGTAGTGCTTTTGATACACCCGGTAGGGGAGTATATTCACTGCCGCCCCTGGGTCGATCAGGACCCTTTTGATAGGCTGGCCGTTCAGCTGCCCCTTCATGTAGAGGGGTATGTTATGACTGCAGGTGGGCAGGAGCATGTCATCTTCTGTGAAAGCCACAGCTACTTCAGGTGATATTTATGCCAAACAGGCCTCCAGGTGTGATGGCGTCTGGAGTGCGGCAATGATGGCTTGCCGTGTTTCTTCATCCAAAGACAGCATCTCCCATACGGTGAATCGGGCCGGGATCTTCTTGAGGTGTCTGACTATTCGGTCGGCAGCCCGCACCTTGAGTAATTTCATCTCTTCGGCCTTGCCGCGCCTGCCCCCACCTTGAGGCTGGGGTGTCAGATCAGGGGATGCATGCTTTGTGGGTTCCGTTACAGCCTGTTAAGCCCGTGGGGCCTGCTGGGCTTCCTCCCTTTCTTGCATGAATTCGGCAAGGTTTGGGATGCCGTTAAATTCTTCTTCTGGTTGAGGAGGAGCCGCCGCCGGTGGAGCTCAGGGACTGCTTGCTTTTCTGGCCGAAGGTAACCCTTGGGAGCATGCCTGCCCCCCTGCTAGGGCTGACAGGAACTCGGCGAATGAAGGGGTGCCTTGGCTCCTGGCCCCTCCGGGATAGAGACCCGTCGGGGGAGGGATCTCGGTGCCCCAGACCTCGGGTTCGGGTACCCGGTATGGCTGCTCTCCCTTGAACATGATGTTGAGGTTGTCCTGAGGAGGGCACCCCCACTTCCTCCCCGACCTGGTGGCATGTTGGGAAGTGGACGCTTCAGCCTGGTTCACCTCCGTCGGCTCATGGGGTAGCTCTTCTTCTTTTTCTTCCAGGGAGAGGGTAGTGTCGAACAGCGCCGAGAGGGTGTTGCAGGTGATGACGACCTCCTTTCTCTTCTTGATCCTGGGTCTTCTCTTCTTCTTCTTCTTTCCTGCTGTAGCCAACAGTTCCTCTTGGGGAAGTTCACCCCATAGGGGAGGCTCTTTCTCTGCTTCAGCTTCTGTTCCTGGGGCCAGTTCGAGTGATTCAAACTCCTCCTAGGGGACATACTCCTTTAGCTCTACGGGCTAGATTTTGGGCTGTTCATAATCTTCAAGCCCATCAATAATAGCCTAGAGTCTTTCAATCATCGGGCTGGTCTTCTTATGTATTCACATCGGGACGTAGCTCTTTTTGTTGTGAGTGGGCCGCCTCATGACCAGCCGAGGGGCCGTGTCATGCCAGACTGGGCTCACCGGGGGTGGTGCAGGCAGGGGTGTCACACCCCTCAGATGAACTCCTGGGGTGGGCCGAAGGACACGTGCTCTTCTATTCTTCCTGGGTACAGTCTACCAACCCCCTTGGTCTTGAGCCGGGGCCATGATAAAAGTTTCATAAGTGGCGCGGGTGCTGGCCTCCGCCCACTCCTCAGGCAACTCCTGGTACAACGAGACCATATTGACGGTGGAGGTTATGCTGGGCAACTCATGCAGTTGCGGGGAGTCTACCTTATGCTCCCCCATGTCCAGCTCCCCGTTCCTGATTAATGACTCAATAACGTCCTTGAAGACATAGCAGTCCTCAATGGTATGCCCGAGCATCCGGTGCTACAGGCAGAAATGTGGGTCGTCTTTCTTCTTCAGGTCACTGGGCCTCTTCGGCTCTGGCAGTGTGATTTTATTGTAACTGGTTGCCCACTCAAACAGGAGCTTGGACTTGTCTCGGGAGAAGGAATATAGCTTGTTTCTCATCTTCTCCCTTAGTAAGGGGCCCTCCCGCCGTTCTGTGGTTCTGGGCGGGGGAAGGTTGGCAGCCTCCTTAGCTTTCTCTTTCTGTTTCTCAAAGGCCTGGAAATCTAGTGTGTGAACCTCAGGGGGAGCTGGCTTCTTCTCGGCCTGCCTGGCTCTCTGGCTTGACATGGCCGGAGTGGAAAAATATCGGGCCAGAAATGCCTCAATCTCTGCTACCACATTGTTCAGGTGATCAAATGTTTTGACTTCGGTGCCAATCATCCTTTCCAGGATTTCTTTCTTCAGGTTCTACTTGCAGATCTGCACCGCATCCTCCTGGTGCGGGGGACGCCTGCACCTCATGCTGAGGTTCCTCCATCTTTTGATGTAGTCGAGGGCCGACTCATCATTCTTCTACCTTGTGGCATAAAGTTCTGCCACAGTGACTTCCCGTTCAGCAACGTAGAATCTTTCTTTGAACTTCTTTTACATGGCGGGCCAGTCAGCAACAGACCCGGGTGGCAAGCTGGAGTACCACTCAAAGGCAAGTCCGGTAAGTGTCGAGCCAAAAAACTTCAGGAGGTAGGCCTCATCAGTAGCCAGATCCCCCATGACATTCACATAATAGGCAATATGCTCCCTGGGAGACCCTTGCCCATTGAACTTTTCAAACTTCGGTGGCTTGGTGACGCCAACCGGCAGCTTCCTTGCGGCATAGTGGGCCGGGTAGGGCACCTGGTAGACGTCAAACGGCGTCTGATTCCCGTCGCCTCTCTCGGCCAATTTCATGTGTATCATTTGTTCAAGCATCAACTGGCTAACTGTTCCCGGGTCGACCGGGCTCGGATAGAAATGAGCGGGCTACGCGCTCGGGGTAACCAACACGATCGCCTGGGGGGACATGGGGGACCCTTGGGAAAGTAAAGCCTGTGGCGGGGCCGGTGCCGTGTAATGTGCCTGCTGCGGGGGTGCGCCCCCGAGAGGGTTGAGGGTTGCTGGAAGAGCTACAGCTTGTAGAGCTGCTTCTGAAGATTGCCCACTGTCCCTGGGCGCTTCGGGTAGAACCTCGGTCTGCCAGGACATCGAGGGTTGTGTGTTACGCTCATTCAGTTGCTTCTTTAGTGACTCAATTTCTTGTTGGAATTGTTGTATCATGAGCAACATTGCCGGGTCGGCTGTGGGGGGATTGGGCATGCCCCCTGTCTCTTCGGCCGGGGCATCCTCGGACGATGTGGAGGGTCCGCTACCCGTGCCCCCAGTGGTGACCACATTGGCCGTCAGGGCCGCAAGGGGTTCCTCAAGGAAGGTCCCGTGGGCGCCTGCCTGTGCCGCGCTGCCTGCCGCCCTTCCCCTTCTAGTGAGAGGCCCCGTCCTGGCGGTGAGATTGGCCATTTCTTCAGGGTTGGTAGGTAAGGCCCCATGCCGACCGCGAACCCCTGCCACATTGCAGGTGAAGATTCTCCAACTCCTGCTTCTCTTCGTCGCTCTCTTGGATGATCCTCCCGAGAACACCAGCCTGTCGAAGTTCGATCGTCGGAGCGGCGCTTCCTCCCGGACAGGGGACTGGAGCAGTTCCTCCGAGCGATTCCTTGACTCTGCACTGGGTGCAGGTCAGGCTCCTTATTCCTGGAAAGCGGCAGCTACTGCCTCCAGCAGTCTCTGGCGACCCAAGGGAGTGCTACCTGGGCCCCGGAGGTAGTTTCTCATGGCCTGCTCGATCCCTTCCCACTCCTGGTCGGGGAGAGCAGCTTGCGGTTGCGTGCCGATGGCAGTGGTAGGAGGAGAGTAGGCCCTGAGTGCCGGGCGGGCAGCCTGGTGTCGGTGTCTACGGCGCCGGCGGCGGGCGCCCTCGGGCCGCATCGGCATGGCAAGTGCTGGTTGGTGAGTCGGGGTCGTCACCTCGACCCTCTCATCTCTTCGAGCCCTCCACGGGCGAAAAGTGCTAGGCCCTGCCTGGGTAGGTGCAGTGGGCCGGGCCTCCTTGGGGACCCAGATTTGCTTTAACTTGGCTGGCCTGTGAGTCGGTGCAGTCTTTGGTGATGCAGCCAGAACTACGGGCGTCGCCTTCTCCTTCAGCTTCTCCAGCCCCTGGAAAGAGTTCCGGACTGGGATAGCCGGGACGACACGGTCCGGTGTCACCTGGGACCTTTGCCCATCCAGGCAAACTCGGAGGGTCCCGACGGTCATAGATTTCCCGGAGTTGGACATGCGGCGCCCCGAGACGACGCCAGTATTATTCCTCCGGAGCCTCCTCTGGTGAGATGCCGACCCTTGGTGGGACGGGTCGGCGGTTTGGTGCACATGGTGCACATTGCAGCTCAGCGTTGTTGTCGGGACGCCGTTGTTGTTCTTGGCCACACCTTGGCCGATAACAGCTTCAGTGGCCCCCGGAGCGAGAGCGTTGGTCTGCGGCTCGTCAGGTGCTTTCACGTCGAGGATGTTGACAAAGGCCACCCCAAGAAGTTGGGGAAGCCCATGGTGGGAGGGAAACTCCCGAAGTTGAGGGGGACCGCCAGGTAGCCGCCCCGAACATGGTTCATGACGACCTGAGGGCTGCAAGTGATTGCCATTATCGGCACCATGATGCGATTCTCCTGCATTTAAGAAAGTAGCGCAATTAATATTACAAGAAGGGGGCCGCAGGGCCCCTAGTTCCGACAAAGAGATGAAGGGTGGATTGGTCCCACCGGACATGCCAGACTTGTGGACGCACTAAAATTCGCTTATTCAAGTTGTTCGTCTATTGAGTGCGTGGGCGTGCAAGTCACTGAAGTGACAATTTATTCGGGCTCCGAAGAGCCCATGGTGAGCTCGATCTGACTCGGTCAGACGATTGTGTGGTTCGTGTCGGGACCAGATCTCGTCTTGCCGTAAAGGTCACGACGTCATTTACATCCCCCGTACGAGGGAACACCCTTGATTAATTGCCGAAATTAGGGGCCCTACGGTCGAAAGGACTAATACTAACTGTGCAAGATAGAAACAGGAATAAATCGCATCAGGATCCACATTGGGTTCTGGGCCACAGGTCATATCGGTCGCTCATAGACCCTTTTCATGTTTAGACAAAAGTCCGTGATAGAAATGCGGTGGAAGCCGGGATCAATCCGTTCAAATGACTGCCGAGCATTCGGTAATTTTAATGATGACTCGAAAGGGGTCCGGCCTGAGAAACTGGTCCAGTCTGGTTGGAATGTCGGCCAAGACTAGGTCGGAGCCTGGCCATGTCGGGACAATTCCCAAGACTCGGGCCCGGTCTGAGAGGGCGGCATTATTGTTCCTTCTGCGTCGAGTCACGGAGAGAGACAGAGCTGTAATATGGATTTTTACCATTTTTTATCTGGGATTTTTTCTTTACCATATAATCTTGTGCTGTTTATTCCCCTTTACGCATTTGTTTCGGATGATTTTTTTTACTTATTATTATTATCATTATTATTATTATCATTATATATATCTATATTATTATTTTTTTACATGTTTTTTTTATTTATTATGCATTCGGGTTTATTTATTTATCATGATTTTTTGTTATTTTTTTTGTTAGTACTATTATCATTATCATGATATATTTTTACATTTTTTTTTATGAAGAGTGGGCCATTTGGGGGGGTTAAGCGGGGCTGAAGGAGTGTGCCGGCGAGGACAGCAGGTAGCGTGCCGACGAGGGTAGCTTGGAGCGTGCCGGGGAAGCCCATAGATAGTGTACCGGTGAAGGAAAAGGGGGTGGCATGCTAATGAAGACATTCCAAAGAGCGCCGGCGAATGGAGGAGAGGAGCGTGTCAGGCTAACTCAAAGTCTATATCTCGTCTGCTAGAGTCTGCACATTATCCATTTGCTATAACTCAAAGTCTGTGCATTGGCTGCTAGCACACACGCAGAGTCTGTACATTAGCCATTTACTGCAACTCAAAGTATGTACACTGGCAGCTAGCACACACAAAGTTTGTACGTCCCTCAGCCCAAAGTCTATACATTGGCTGGTCGCTGCGACACGAAGTCTGTACATCGGTTGGTTGCTGCACACAAAGTCTGTACATTCATCAGCTTAAAGTTTGTACATTGTCTATTTGCTGCAACTCAAAGTCTATACATTGGCCAGTTACCGCAACACAAAGTCTGTACATTCATCAGCCCAAAGTCTATACATTGGCTGCATTCATCAGCTCAAAGTCTATACATTAGCTGGTTCATCGGCTCAAAGTCTATACATTGGCTGGTCACTGCAACACAAAGTCTGTACATTCATCAGCCCGAAGTTTATACATCGGCTGCATTCATCAGCTCAAAGTCTAGACATTGGCTGGTCACCGCAATACAAAGTCTGTACATTCATCAGCCCAAAGTCTATACATTGGCTACAGTCATCAGCTCAAAGTCTGCACATTGGCTGGTTCCTGCAATACAAAGTATGTACATCGGTTGGCTGCATGCACACAAAGTCTGTACGCCCATCAGCCCAAAGTCTATACACTGGCTGGTTTCTGCAACATCAAGTCTGTACATCGGATGGTTGCATGCATACAAAGTCTATACGTCCATCAGCTCAAAGTCTATAAATTGCCTATGCGACCAGCACACAAAGTCTATACATCCTTCAGCTCAAAGCCTGTACATTGTCTATGAAACCAGCACACAAAGTCTATACATCCTTCAGCTCAAAGTCTTTACATTATCTATGCAACCAGCACGCAAAGTCTATACATTCTTCAGCTCAAAGTCAATACTTTATCTATGCAACCAGCACACAAAGTCTATACATCCTTCAGCTCAAAGTCTGTACTTTGTCTATTTGCTGCAACCCAAAGTCTATATGTTGGCCAGCTCAAAGTCTTTACATTGTCTATTTGCTGCAGCTCAAAGTCTATACATTGGCCAGCTCAAAGTCTATACATCGTCCATTTGCTGCAGCTCAAAGTCTATACGTTGGCTAGCTCAAAATCTGTACATTGTCCATTTGCTGCAGCTCAAAGTCTATACGTTGGCCAGCTCAAAGTCTGTACATCATCCATTTGCTGCAGCTCAAAGTCTATACATTGGCCAGCTCAAAGTTTGTACATTGTCCATTTGCTGCAGCACAAAGTCTATACAATGGCCAGCTCAAAGTCTGTACATTGTTGTCACAAGCATATTAGGCCCATGCATTCGTTCACGGCATGTCTGAACATCCATTTCCAATGTACATGCTTCACTGTCTGCATTTGTGCAATCCTTCACGCAAAGTCTATACATTGCTTGTTGTTGTGTTCGTGTATCAACCTGCCAAGTCTGTACATTGGGCTCCACTTCGGAGAGACGGTGGAAGAAGTGGTGAGACGGAGAGATAGATGAGGGAGAGTGAGACGGTGAGAGAGAGAGAGGTGTGCCGGCGAGGGGGGAATGAGACGGTGAGAGGGGGAGAGTGTACCGGTGAGGGGGGAGAATGAGGCGGTGAGAGAGAGGGAGTGGGTGAGGAGGAGTGTGCCGCTGAAGGGCCAAGGAGGTGTGTCGTTAAAGGGCTGTTAGGGTGTGCCGCTGGAGGGCTGATAGGGTGTACCGACGAAGGCTGGAACATGCATGCCGATGAAGGCCCACTCCTCTCTTTTTTTTCCTTATTTTTTTGGCTTTTCTTTTCTTCCTTTCTTTGATTTTTTTTTGCATAGTTTATACAAATCTTTTCTCCTTCTTCTTGCAATCTGTTGTTGTTCTATTCATTCATTGCTTTTGTTGTCTTTTGATGTGTATTTATTATCCCATTTGTTTGTTGCATCCTTTTGCCTTTTAACGTCTTGTTATTTTCTGACAAAAATTCGGCAGTATCTCCCCTTGACCCGAGCGTACGGGAGATAAAGGGAACGCGCCCACATGGAGTGGCGGAACCCGATAGTTGCAGGTGGGTGCCTGAGAGCGGAAACACCTTAACAAAACCTCGGAAAATTTGGAGGAAACGACGGACGGGAGACCTCTAAGACTGGACAGGGTGTACTGGAGAGGGGGTGAGCCAAGGCTCCAAAAGGGTTGACCTGCTAATTGGGGGCGGGGTGTTAGACCGATCGAACCCACAGGGACTCCCGACAGGAGGGGAAAAGGTTCAAAGGGGCAGACACGGGTGAAGGCATTGGGCTTTACATGAGGAGGTTCATGACCCCAAACCATTCAGGATGGCGCCGGATCTGGAGGAAACCGTCGGCATGAGGGATGAACACAAACACCAGAAAGTGAAGGGAAAGACGATCAAACGCATTGTGGCTCAAAACCAACGAGATGAAGAGAAAACTCACTGAGGGGGATGATCTTCATTCATGGGGGAATAGAGGGCCGTAGCCATTCATATACATTACAAAGCATGCCCGAGCTAAGGCTACCGGCAAGAAAGAAAACCAAAGAACAAAAGAACGGAGGAAAAAAAAGAACAAAAGAAGAGGAGGTGTTGGGGATCGAAGCAGGGACGACCATCCACTGCTCTTTCCCCTACTTTCCCCTACTACATCAAGCCCTCTCGCTCTCTTACTCTCTTTTCTCTGCCTGGTGGCTGTCGGAAGACTCCACGCCGGAGCCCTCCCTTTTCTTCTCTCTTCTCCTTCTTCTCGTATGTGGCTTCCTGTCTGTTCTTCTCTTCTCCTCCTCCCCCCTTCTTCGTCGGAATGGGGGTGGTTTTATACTCCCAGTAGCAGGAGCCCTCGAGCATGGCAGTCGGAGGCGGGAAGCGACTGGTCATGATGGGGTTTGACTTCCCCCGTCTTGGATGTCAGGGGAGTAGCCTGCGTGGCCCAATCTCCGGCCGACACCTCGGGCAGCCCACTGCATGCCAAGGATACGTAGGGCCTGGGTGTCACGTCATTCGGCCGTTGAAAATGCCTTAATGCCGTGCCGCTGGCGGGCTCAAGAAGTGTGCCGCTAGGAGGGCCAAAGGTCGTGCCGCTGAAGGGCTGCCCAAGCATGCCGTTGAAGGGGGCAAAAGGTGTGCCACTGAAGGGCTGCCTGAGCGTACCGTTGAACGGGCAAACAGCGTGCCGCTGGAAGCCCAAGGAGGTGTGCCGCTGAGGGACCCAAATGGGCGTGGCGCTAAAGCCTCAAATGGGGCGTGCCGCTGAAGGACCCAAATGGGTGTGCCGCTGAAGCTCTCAATGGGCGTGCCGCTGAGGGCCAGGGGTTGTGCCGCTGAAGGCCACCAGGGCGTGCCGTTGAAGGGCGAGGGTGTGCCGCTGAAGGCCACCCTGGGTACATTTCTGAGCCCGTTCTGAGCCCAAGTCATGGTCCGTCTGGTTTTCTTTGAGGTCCATGAATTGTGGGGCTCTTGGTGGTTGATTTCTCTTCACCGTCGTGACTCCGGAGACGGCTTCACGACTGTGTGTGTATTCAGAGAGTTCAGATGGCCTTCCCTTCTTCACAGTCTCTTCAGTTGACGTTGTTGTTGATGCTGGACTAGTTGGGAAATACAGTAGTATAATTCTGCATGTCCACAAGTATGTCATTTGCACTCCCCTCACGCCATATACAGCCGTCTCACACAAGTCAACACCCACCATATGTGAGGCATTACGACATGGGCGGACGTCCCCTTATGCCAGGATTTCCTCCCGCGTGCCCGTCGGTTGCAACCACATGTGTGCCATGGTGCCATGTTCTCTCGCAGTTACGAGGCCATCTTCGACCGCTCAATTCGAGTAGTGATCAACCCTCGCCTAGATACCGGATCAATGTATCCCTCCAGTCATCCAGTCACAGGCCCCCGTTCGGCACCACAGCCTTGGCCCATGCCATGGGAGGAACCCTCTGTAAAACGCATATGTGCTCATTCATCACGCATTGACCCGGGGACAGACTAGCACGTCGGAGTTGTCCCGTGGCATGCGCCAGTTGTACCTTGGCCATTATGGCTTTCCTGTAAAGAAGTATACACCTCAGTATAACACTACCGATTGGACGAGTGCCCCAGAATTTATGTAATAATTTCTTGATTATTTATAGAATTTTCAGGAATTTATTAGGAATTTATTAGGAATTTATAAAGACTAAATAGATTGATAAATGGTTTATTGGATTAATAACTCATTATAAGGCCCAATTGTATCAAATAATTAACCTAACCTATTTAAATAAGATCCAAAAGGTTTAAGGACCAAGCCCATTAAGTTTGGCCCATATTCAAGAAGGTTATAAGGATAAATACTATTTTATAGATAATTATATTGATAAACGAATAAAAGAGTTTTATTAATTTGAAATTCTACACACGTTGGATGTAACGGTCTATCGTACGACCGCCACAGGCACGTAACGCAACTAGACTGATGTGTTACACCCTGATAGTTCCTTGAATGAAAGAACGAGCAAAAAGATTAGAACTTTGGGATCCTATCTGCAAGAGATCGACTTGGGAGAGTTTATAACATTACTAAGGACTCTTATGGATTAGGTTCTCGCAAATTAAGGACTCTAGAATCGATCTAATCTTCAAACCCTAGCCAAAACCCTATAAATAGGACCTAGTTCTGAACTGAGCGACCCTTACTTTTGGCTCTTGAAGAATCAAGGTAAGGAGTCCTAATTTTGGGTAAGTCCTTTAGAAGATTTTGTTTAGTATACTTTAGACTAATAGTTCTCTAAATTCCGTGCTAGGAGATCAAGCAACCAAGGAGATTGAAGCTTCCAAAGTTGCTGGTCGGACCTTAGCAACCCAAGAATCTGAACGAAAGTCCTCGGAAGATCAGGAGATTAGGACATCTAAACGAGATAATTAGAATTCAATCCTTTAGAACTTTTTGATCACCTTAGTTTCATCTTCTTATCCTCAAAGTTTCACATCTTTCGGACAAGAGGTTGGAGAGATAGAGCAGCAGGAAGTTGCTGAAAAATTGTTGGAAAAGGAGAGCTAGGGCTCAATTTTCAGACTCAAATTAGAAGTTTAAAGCCTAGTTAAGAGGTAGGTTATCTCATGATTGGCAAAAATGTCTTGTTAGGGATAAAAGCCCTCTGGTTTTGATTGATTTCATATATCATAGATCATGAATTTCATGTTTTAGTAGGTCATGCATACATAAATACCCTTAACCCTAACTAAGATGAAAAGGAACTCTCTTGTCAAATTCACTGAAAGTCTATGCATATTAGTAGCTTAGCCTTCATTCTGTCATGTGGAAGTTTATATATGATTTTCAGACATGATGTAAGTTGAAACCTTAGATTTTTATATCTTTTCTGCCAGCAGACGATCTGACGTAAAAAGGTAAGACCGTCACAATGATATAACAGCCTTATGATAAGCCGTCACACCTTCTTTGGTGTTTGAAGTTCTCTGTTGTCTCTGACTTACCATCGATGGAGCGTTACATTACTGTAATAGCCTCACGATAAACCGTCACAGTCACTGTGACGCACCCATTCTAGACCGTCAGGGTAACTGTAGACAGAATGGAAAACTAGTTAAGTTAACTTATAAATAAGCCTAGTTATCTAAGTTTTGACCTGATTTCATGTCTTTAAGATTATTTACTGATTCATGATAGAAATTACATAATTTAGATATCTTAAGTTATTTTAAGTTATGTTAATTTCATGTGCCAAAATTCTATAGTTTTGTATCTAAATCATGATTTTTCAAAGACGTATTGACGGAGTTTTATCATGATTTCCTATTGTTACACATCCTCTTTATCAATAGAGTCATTTCTTCAAGTGCATGGCGCATATTCCGGTATGTTGTCCATTAGTTCACTTTGCACTATAGGAACATTATTCTTGTACATAAGGACCTCTCTATTGGATATTCCTTCCAATGGACTAGGAAATCTTATTGCAAGGCCTCCGTAATTCTCCGCGAGCCTGGGATTCCCACTAGGACGCCGAGTTGGTTGTACCATTAAAGCCCATTGATTAGATTACGCTATCGATGTTTCTGGTTATCAGTAGTGTAACGGATCTATATTGGACCGTCAGGCACATCTAACGGCCCAATATACGATCGTCACATTCATCTGAGTCCGATTTCTTGGTTCTGGATTGACCATTGTAACGGCCCAATACTGGAGCGTCACATCATGTAACGGCCTAGTACACGACTGTCACACTGCTTGAGTTTTTTAACCCGAGGTTGATATTCCAAAGTTTCTAGGTGGACTATTGATGATCTAGAACTTATCATATTGATCAAGAAACCTAATATAATGAATGAATAATAAAGAATGTATCGTTATGTTGTCGATTTATTTCCATAAGCATAACCTTGTTTAAGTCATTCTTGACTCTCGCATTCTTAAAATTGAAGCGTTCATTCATTGAATTATTATTATCAAGAGCTTGTTGGAATTGTACATTCTTGGCCATACTTTATTGTTACATGTGTGGAAATAGCTTAATTTATACTTGAAGATGAGATCGAGCACTGATTATGTTCAAGGGCTCTATGCTAGTCCCCTCGGCTGATTGTCGAAAACATACTATTATAAACCATGGGGTATGATGCTACTGGCGTCGCATTGTGCTGGGAGTATTTTCTCTATAAATAAGTGAAGATCCATGATACAACATGATTGATACTTGTACATGACTTTCTTAATATTCCACAGAAATTCATGAAGTACTTGCTCATAAGTAAAAGATACTGGAGTGATGATTATGTGGCTTGCTAGTACATTCTCGTTACATTCTTATTCATGAAAGGCCATATCATATTCTTATAACATTCTTGCTAGTTCATACTTGCTCTCATTCTATCTTACATACTTTCGTTTAATCGTATGATTGATCGCATTCGCATGATTTTTACCTTATTTTTTTAGAGCTAAAATGTTAATTACTTTAATGATGCCTTCATGTTGATGTGAAGATACCTACTCGGCAAGTGTGCTCATTACCTATTTCTAATCTTTTTCAGGAAATGAAAGTGATTCGAATTCGGATTCGGGTTATACAAGTAGCGGGTTCGAGAGCGAATGAAAGTCATATCAAGTTGAGAGTGAAGACGTAGGGAGTCTACATTGTTTAGATTAAGTCTATGTAATTTTCCTATTTTTGAGTTTGATAGATTGAAAGAAAGTGATTGTATTTGAAAATTGATTATCAATGAAATAAGTTGGAGTTTTGATTAAAGTATTGTGCAGTTACATTTATGTGTGTGATTGTCTTGCGCTCTGATCATTCTTGCTTGCAAGAGGCTTACCATGCCGGCTGTTCATGTTCCTCGAGCTAGTCTTCCGCTGTAATAAAGGCTCGGGGTGTGACAGTTAAGTTGGTATCAGAGCCTAAGTCTCAGGACTTAGGGAGAAGAGTTATGTCATAGGATAAGTCCATGGTTTAAGACCCCTACCTATGAACTAAGGAAGAAATTTCCACACCCATGTGAGAATTGGGTAGAGCCCGGGATAAGATAGTTAATTAGCTTTAAGATTGATTTTCCTTCCAAATCCACGAGAAATAAAAAGTTGTTATTTTTCTCTCATGTACCATATTATTACCATGGCTCATCGCGTAAATTGGGATGGCATGCAACAAATAGTTGCTGGCCACACTCAGGCATTACAAACCATGGCGCAAGCTAGCGTAGGAGCAAGGGCTGGTGATTTACATCGTAACTTTCGGAGCTTAAACCCTCCGTGTTTCTATGGTTCTTCTAATCCGGACGAAGCGGAGAACTGGATAGATGAAATGAATCGTATCTTTGATCTTATCCAATGCACCGATCAAGAGAAGGTGCGTCTCGCAACCTTCAACTCAACAAAGACGCCCGTACATGGTGGAAGTCGGTTCCGGTACCTCCGGCCGATGCACCTCATGCATGGGAGGGTTTTCTTACCCTATTCCGTGCCAAGTACTTTTCTGAGCACGTAAAGGAATGAAAGGCTATGGAGTTCACCACTCTTCGGCAAGGAATGATGATGGTTTCCGAATATGAACTGCAATTCTCAAGGCTTGCACCTTACGCACCACATCTTATCAGCACCGATTTATTGAAGTTAAATCGGTTCATGGACAGGTTACGTCCCGGTTTCATTCAGAAGCTCGGACCCACAATATCTGTACTTATACAGAAATGGTTCAACGAGCATATTTGTGTGAAAGGACCTTAGAGAAGGTCAAGAAATTAAAAGGGAAAGGAGAAGAGTCTAGCCGATGCTTAGATCGACGTTATAAGAAAGACAAGTTCAGCATCATGGAGCCCTACAAGAGCCGTGATAGTAAGAAAAGATTCAGGAATGGGAATGGTGGAAGTTCCCATAAGCAAAAGAAAGTCAAGGAGGAGAAGGAGCAGGTCGCCACGGCTTGTACATTTTGTGAAAAATTCGGCCATTCGGCTGAGGAATGCTTGAAGCGCCTTGGCGCATGTTTACATTGTGGAAGCAGGGAGCATCGCATGCCAGATTGCCCCCTTATGAAAGACCAATCGTCTGGTGGAGGACGTAGGAGGCAGGCTCGCCTCAATGCCATTCTAGAAGATGAATAAGCGTCCAAGGATGGTGGGCTTATGGAAGGTACTCTTCAAATTTGTTCTCGTCATGCATTTGTGCTATTTGACACTGGTGCCTCTCATTCTTTCATCTCCACTACTTTTACAAAAACATTATCAATTGCATCAGTTCCCCTCCTTTAGATCTCGCTATTTCCACACCCTTAGGTTCTGGAACAAAGCTTACCGACTATTATCCTGATAGCGAAGTGATAGTAGAAGGTCATAATCTCCCAGCAAACTTAGTATGCCTTGGCATGAAAGGTTATGATGCCATTTTAGAGATAGATTGGCTTGTAGATCATGATGCTTATATCAATTGCCGTAATAGAATTATATCCTTTTGAAAGCCCGGTCTTCGAAGATTCTCTTTTCTTGGCATCAAGTACCAGAAGCATCCTACTATCATATCTTCTCTTCACGCTTACAAACTTATCTCGTAAGGATGTGAAGCTTTTCTTGCTTTTGTCATTATTACCGAATCCAAGGAGATTATCTTAGCGGACATTCCTATTGTAAATGAGTTCCCAGACGTGTTTCCATCCGAATTACCCAGTTTACCGCCCGAGAGGGAAGTGAACTTCACTATTGAACTCATTCCAGGAGCAACACCTGTTTCTATAGCCCTTTACAGGATGTCCCCCATAGAACTCAAGGAACTAAAGAGGCAGTTGCAGGAACTACTAGACAAGGGTTTTATTAGACCTAGCACATCCCCTTGGGGTGCGCCAGTTCTTTTTGTCAAGAAGAAGGATGGCTCTCTCAGGCGATGCATCGACTACCGGTGACTGAATCAAGTTACAATCAAAAACAAGTATCCATGATGAGGGCATCCCTTGCCCCTCCACATTTTCTCCGGACTCGGATTGTTCGTCGGCAAGCGCCATTATGTTAGTCATGTATTTTTGAGTCTAGTCATGTAATCTTCACATTTTCTTTGATTCAATATCATGTAATTTTCCCTTTATTTCAGTCATGTACCTAGGTTAGTGAGTCATTTTCTTAAGTATTGTGTCATTAGGTTAGTTTTTTAGGCTATTGGGCCCAATTCATTGGGCTTGGCCCAAGGGCGCCCCTACCCCTTCGGTTATTTGTCATTGAGTCAAATGTCAGGGACTTTTGTAAAATGTGGGTTTCCTATAAATAGGACCCCATTCCCCTCACTTTGAACTAATGAACCATTGCATGAATATTGAAATCCAATTCCAAATCCCACTAGATCTCTCTCTCTCTCTCTCTCTCTCTCTTCCCCAACCCCAAAATTTGAAATTTTCTCTCTCCTCCCCATTCACCTCTCATTAAAACCCCTCCCCTTCCCCATACACTCATTTAACTCCCCCCCCAACCCTAAGGTGGAATTCCCCAATAACTAGGCCACCCTCCAACCCCCAACTACCCTACCCACTTCCCCAAGCACCCTTCCCTCTCCCCCATACCACCCACAACTTCCCTAGGCCATTTGAATTCAAATCCCCCTTCCCTCCACAGCCCTAGGGAACCCCCAAGACCCCTCCCCTTGGTTAGGGTCGCACCCCCCTCTCTCTCTCATCTCCACCATTCTTCCTTGCCCCACTCCAACACCATTTGATACTACTAGGTTGTAGCTGGCGATCTGCAGAAGACCACCTGCTTGCAGATGCGACCCCGATCACATCCCAGTGAATCTGAAGGCCCAAGAGGTACCTTTGGAAGCGTCATCGAGTCATCTTCGCAACGGTGGTGGTTTCGTCTCGATCCGAGCTCGAGCTGGCCGTGAGACCATTTCTCCCCCAACTGTGCGTAGCTTCCCTGGCAGAGCACCTGAGCCGGAGTTGAAGCTCTACTGCGACATACCTGTTAGGAATCAGATCGAGCTTTCTTCAGTAAAAGTGTTCTACTTCGAGCCCTCCACCATCCCCAACAAGCAGAGCTTCAATCAGCATCTGGAACCAGGAGTTACCAATTTTCTTCCTGATCATGCGGATCTGCCTCTCCTCGGTCTGCATTGACCCTCTGTCACTGATCAGAAGCCACCGGTCGACTCTGACATCATTTGGTACCCTCGTCAGCTCAGCTTCAAAGTAGACCCACCTACGGTTCCAACGGAGCCAACGGCTCTAGATTCCGAGCTCGGGAGCGTTCGTGGCGCCCTCTGCATCTTGCTGCTTGGAACCTGCAACTGTCAGAACTGAGGAGCTGCTACCCTGATCAAGCACCTACCCTGACCTGCAGCTGTACCAGAAGAAATCAAGAAACTTCAGGCACATTCCCGGTCTAGTTACGAAGGTTTTCCCATAGGTTTCGTCTTCAGCAAAATTCGGGAGTGGCCGCAGCGTCCAGAGAGCCGACTGCCTGTCCAGAAGCGTAGACAGTGGGCAGACCTGGCTACGGCGACCATTTATCATTTCTAGCTCGATTTTCCCTTTCAGCTTGGCCGGCTGAAGGCCCCTCCCTACGTGGAGGTAACTTTTGGTTGTAATACATTAACCCCCACCCCGAGATCCTCCCCCTTGCATGGGACGTAGTGCTGTACGCCTTTCAATTTCAGGTTGAAGCGACACCGACGCGGCGTGCGGGTGCATACCCTCGCCTCCCCGCTCGCCCCCATCTCCCGCCGGAGTCGGCGTCTTCACACCGTCTAGGTGAGCTCATGAACATCTCTCATTGCTGTAATGGACTTTCTTAGCTTAGTATTGCTATAGTTACTCCGTCGGCGGTGAGAGAGTGTCCGATTTTAAATTGCCACCAAATTGAGTGACCACCGCGGGCGAGTTGTGAGAGCTTCCACTCAACCCACACCCTTGGTGTGTTGACCGCCCGTGATTTGGGCTTCCCTTGGCCCATTTGGGGTCCGCCATAAGCTAGCCGACCCTTGGAGAACCAAGGTCCCGCCTTGGACCCTCTCCATCATCACCGAGTCACCTTCGGGCACTAACGTGCGCCAAGCGAGTGAGTCGCTAGTGTGAGTCCTCTGCCTAACCCAAATGCTTGCATACTTAGGTCCAAGGTCGGTCTCACATCAATTGGTATCATCATCATAGCATCCTAGTTGGTCTCACATCAAGTGTATCAAAACATCTTCATCACATCATCATAGGTCTTAGGTCGGTTTTACATCAAGTGGTATCGGAGCAAGTTCACAACTTGTCTCTATCAAGTTGGTCCTAGGGCATGTCTATGCATTTAGAGTCTTCAAGTGCATCACTCTTGTCCCCTAGTATGGCCACCTCATATCGACCTTACCAATCGGCCCACTCCATAAGTCCAAGCGACCAAGAGATGCCTACCACTAACACCCATAACTTCCCTGGCCATGTCAACTACTTCATGAAAGCCTTGACCTATGCCAATGAGCGGCTTGATAACATATCGGGCCGACTCAACCAACTTGGAGAAAATTGGCCCACCCCAAGGACGGACGATAGGATGGTCCCTTTCCCACTTCCCACCTTTGATGGAACATCTCCTAGAGAATATTTAGATTGGGAAGCTACAATGGACCAATACTTCACTTGGTATCCTATGTCCGAGGATGAAAAGACATGGGTTCCCAAAATGCAACTTACCAAACGGGCAGAAACTTATTGGATGCAAATTGTTGGGCTAAAGGTACTTAGAAGGGAAACTCCCATCACCACTTGGAAGGACATGAAGGAGCAACTTAGGGCAAAATATATGTCCCCTTCCTACCCGGGTTACCAAAGCCCAAGGAGCACTCCCACTCCCTCAACCCCACCCGTCCAAAACCTCACCCCTAAAACCCAAGTATCTAAGTCCTCCACCTCCTCACCCAACCCCATAAGGTCCCCCACACCCCAACCAAAACCCCCTCCCCTAACCTACACTAGTCAAGCCCCTTTAACCCCCACCTCCACCCCAAACGATCCCAAGGGCAAGAGACCCTTAACCGGCCCGATTCCCTCCATAAGGACCACCACTCATCCAACATTCACCACTCAAACCCAAGTGGACCCCATGACCACCCCTCCACCTAGGCCCATAATGGCCATCACCCCCCAACCCAAAACCCCTCACCCAACCCTCCTCCCGCTTCCTACACCAATCTTTCCCCAACCTAGGCCTCCTCTACTTCCCCTTCCTATCCAAATCTAAGTTCACCCTTGCCCACCACCCCAAGTGCACCATGCTCCAGCTATCACCAATTCTCCCGCATTAGACCTACCCAACCCATTAACACTAGGAATTGAAACCCACACACCCATCCACATGAAAATAGATGCTAGTCCCGAATAAAAACCTACCCTAGAGAAAATCCAAGAACCTCCACTTCCACCCACCTCTCCTAGTCCGGATCCTCAAAAGCCACACACCTTCACCATGAATGAAGTCATACTCCAATGGCTCAAACAAGGACCCACCCTTCCTAGCTCACCCCCACCTCTCTCACCATTGGGATATCCATCCCAAATTGCCCCCCTCCACTCCTATCACACCACAATCCAATCCTACTATGAGGTAGAAGGTTGGGATGATCTCCTCAAGGGTTTAGAATGGCAACTAGGGTTGACTTGCTTATTGACCTTAGGAAAGGCCCACCCAAAAAGCCTTAGTCTCATCCACCCATGTGATGGTTCTATCACCTCGGTCTTCACCATTGGTTGCTACACTAGTGACCTCCTTCTCATTCTCCCTATGGATGAAAAACCCATCATGATCCACTCCACTTCCATTGAGATCCCAAGTACCTTGATCGACTAGCCCACTAACGACCTTGGTCCAATTACCTTGAGGGAGGAGGACCCACTGTGTGAAGACCATGTGGGCATAGAGTCTCTTCTTCTAGGAAACCCAGTCCATGACCCCTTTGATCCCTTCCTTTGGGAGTATGGGTACCCACGTGACCCACCCACATCACCCACCACCCACCCTTTCCTACCCCCACCCACCATGTTGGGCCAAGCCCACCTCATCCATGACCCAGGTTACACCGTAGAAATCATGACCTTAGGCAACACCCGCCTAGAGATCAAGAAAGTGCCCCACCCCATATCCACCTACCTAGATCCCTTCGACCCTTTTGAGTGGAAGCTCAAAGGCCACCCCACCATCCCACATGAGGAAGTCATCTTTGGGAAAGGAATTCATATGTCTTGGCACATCACACCGCTTGGCATGATTAGTCCGTCGGGTACATTCATCCACATCACCCATATGTCAAGTAGGAAGCATAAGTGGACCATATTTGGATGTAATGGTCCACCCTCTTTCATCATGAGTCATAAGCATGAAAGGAGCATACATGGATGTCCGGGTCCCCCAGCATTTGTCACCACCATGCATACCTATGGATGCCCCGGTCCTCCCAAATCATTCAACGTCCTCATAACATCAATGCATGATAGGTCTATATGTGGTTGTCCTAGACCACCTTTGCATACCATACATTGTCAACTCACATCGCATCATAGTGCATGGCATATGCATTCAAGCAAGTATCAAGCAACAAGCGGTGGGATTCACAAGAAGCGAGCACAAACTCCTAAGCACCACTTTGAGTTCCAAGTTGACAACTTGGTGATGATGGCTTTGGAGTGGCTCTACTTTAGGGTCACCTCCAATCTGAGGGCACGAGGACTTGGACCTTGCCAAGATCTGAGTGGCTTTGGCAACCTAGCTTATGGGTTGGACTTTCAAATGGGTTTTGGGATTCACCCCACTTCCCATGTGGCGGATCCGGCACCCTCTAAGGGCACCGCGGTGGATCCTAGTGAGTGCCTCGAGCTTACACCTACCCTTGTGAGAGACACCCTCGGAGTGCCACCACAAATAGCCTGAGAGCCCGACGTGAGCACACGGCGGCAATACTAGGCAAGCAAGATCCCATCGCCAGCATGAGGGTATGACCGAGTCACTTTGTCGAGCTGAAGCGCTGTTCCACGACTATGGTTGTGGGTTGAGTATGGAGATCGTGGATCGCCCAGAGCTGCAGTTCGATGTACTACTTCCCTGGTGGACCCATACTCGACGGGGTCGAGTTTTCCGCACCCCGGGGGTATGATGAGGGCATCCCTTGCCCCTCCACATTTTCTCCGGACTTGGATTGTTCGTCGGCAAGCGCCATTAAGTTAGTCATGTATTTTTGAGTCTAGTCATGTAATCTTCACATTTTCTTTGAGTCAATATCATGTAATTTTCCCTTTATTTGAGTCATGTACCTAGGTTAGTGAGTCATTTTCCTAAGTATTGTGTCATTAGGTTGGTTTGTTAGGCTATTGGGCCCAATTCATTGGGCTTGGCCCAAGGGCGCCCCTACCCCTTCGGTTATTTATCATTGAGTCAAATGTCAGGGACTTTTATAAAATGTGGGTTTCCTATAAATAGGACCCCATTCCCCTCATTTTGAACTAATGAACCATTGCATGAATATTGAAATCCAATTCCAAATCCCACTAGATCTCTCTCTCTCTCTCTCTCTCTCTAAGGGGTCCCCCCCCCTCTCTCTCTCTCTCTCTTCCCCAACCCCAAAATTCAAATTTTTCTCTCTCCTCCCCATTCACCTCTCATTAAAACCCCTCCCCTTCCCCATACACTCATTTAACTCCCCCCCCAACCCCAAGGTGGAATTCCCCAATAACTAGGCCACCCTCTAACCCCCAACTACCCTACCCACTTCCCCAAGCACCCTTCCCTCTCCCCCATACCACCCACCACTTCCCTAGGCCATTTGAATTCAAATCCCCCTTCCCTCCACAGCCCCAGGGAACCCCCAAGACCCCTCCCCTTGGTTAGGGTCGCACCCCCCTCTCTCTCTCATCTCCACCATTCTTCCTTGCCCCACTCCAACACCATTTGATACTACTAGGTTGCAGCAGGCGATCTGCAGAATACCACCTGCTTGCAGCGGCGACCCCGATCACATCCCAGTGAATCTGAAGTCCCAAGAGGTACCGTTGGAAGCGTCTTCGAGTCATCTTCACAACGGTGGTGGTTTCGTCTCGATCCGAGCCCGAGCTGGCCGTGAGACCATTTCTCCCCCAACTGTGCGCAGCTTCCCTGGCAGAGCACCTGAGCCAGAGTTGAAGCTCTACTGCGACATACCTGTTAGGAATCAGATCAAGCTTTCTTCAGTAAAAGTGTTCTACTTCGAGCCCTCCACCATCCCCAACAAGTAGAGCTTCAATCAGCATCTGTAACCAGGAGTTACCAATTTTCTTCCCTAATCGTGCGGATCTGCCTCTCCTCGGTCTGCACTGACCCTCTGTCACTAATCAGAAGCCACCGGTCGACTCTGACATCATTTGGTACCCCCGTCAGTTTGGCTTCAAATTAGACCCGCCTATGGTTCCAATGGCGCCAACGGCACTGGATTCTGAGCTCGGGAGCGTTCGTGGCGCCCTCTGCATCTTGCTGCTTGGAACCTATAACTGTCAGAACCAAGGAGCTGCTACCCTGATCAAGTGCCTACCCCAACCTGCAGCTGTACCAGAAGAAATCAAGAACATTCAGGCACATTCCCGGTCCAGTTACGAAGGTTTTCCCATAGGTTTCGTCTTCAGAAACATTCGGGAGTGGCCGCAGCGTCCAGAGAGCCGACTGCCTATCCAGAAGCGCAGACATTGGGCAGACCCGGCTACGGCGACCATTTATCATTTCTAGCTCGATTTTCCCTTTCTGCTTGGCTGGCTGAAGGCCCCTCCCTGCGTGGAGGTAACTTTTGGTCGTAATACATTAACCCCCACCCCGAGATCCCCCCTCCTTGCATGGGGCGTAGTGTTGTACTCCTTTCAATTTCAGGTTGAAGCGACACCGACGCGGCGGCGGGTGCATACCCTCACCTCCCTGCTCGCCCCTGTCTCCGGCCGGAGTCGACGTCTTCACGCCGGCTAGGTGAGCTCCTGAACATCTCTCATTGCTGTAATGGACTTTCTTAGCTTAGTATTGCTATAGTTACTCCATCGGCGGTGAGAGAGTGTCCGATTTTAAATTGCCACCAAATTGAGTGACCACCGCGGGCGAGTTGTGAGAGCTTCCACTCAACCCACACCCTTGGTGTGTTGATCGCCCGTGATTTGGGCTTCCCTTGTCCCATTTGGGGTCCGCCATAAGCTAGCCGACCCTTGGAGAACCAAGGTCCCGCCTTGGACCCTCTCCATCATCACCGAGTCGCCTTCGGGCACTAACGTGCGCCAAGTGAGTGAGTCGCTAGTGTGAGTCCGCTGCCTAACCCAAATGCTTGCATACTTAGGTCCAAGGTTGGTCTCACATCAATTGGTATCATCATCATAGCATCCTAGTTGGTCTCACATCAAGTGTATCAAAACATCTTCATCATATCATCATAGGTCTTAGGTCGGTTTTACATCAATCCATTGCCGCGTATTGATGAGCTCTTCGATCCACTTTCGGGAGCAGAATATTTTTCCAAGATTGACCTCAGATCAGGTTATCATCAGCTTAGAATTAAAGAAGAAGACATTTATAAATCGGCTTTTTAAAGTCGTTATGGCCACTATGAATTCGTGGTAATGCCATTTGGGTTAACAAATGCCCCAGCAGCATTTATGCAACTTATGAACTGTGTTTTCCAGCCATATCTAGACCAATTCATCGTCATCTTCATCGATGACATCTTGATATATTCCAAGACAAAGAAAGAACATGAAGAACATCTGAAGATAGCTTTGCAAACATTTAGAGAACATAAACTCTATGCCAAGCTAAACAAGTGTGAATTCTGGCTCAAGGAAGTTTCATTCCTAGGCCACATTATTCCCAAAGAAGGTATCGCGGTGGATCCTTCTAAGGTAGAAACTGTCAAGAATTGGAGCCGGCCAACGACCGTATCGGAAGTACGAAGTTTTCTGGGTCTAGCTGGTTATTATAGAAGATGCATTAAGGATTTCTCAAAGATGGCAGTTCCTTTAACTAGACTCACAAGAGAAGAAAATCCTTTTGTCTGGTCGAAGGAATGTGGGAAGAGTTTCCAAACCCTTAAGAATCATCTTACTACAGCTCCTATTCTATCACTACCGATGGAAGGTGGTGGATTCGAAGTATATAGTGATGCATCTAGCATTGGCCTAGGGTGTGTCCTCATGCAAAATGGAAGAGTAATCTGTTATTCTTCAAGACAATTGAAGCGTCACGAGGAAAATTATCATGTGCATGATTTGGAATTAGCAGCGGTCATTTTCTCCTTAAAAATTTGGCTTCATTATATCTATGGAGAAAAGTTTACGGTCTACTCAGACCACAAGAGCTTAAAATATTTATTTTCTCAAAAAGAGCTAAATATGAGGCAGAGAAGATGGTTGGAATATCTCAAGGATTTTGATTTTGCTATTCAATATCATCCTGGCAAGGCTAATGTTGTAGCTGATGCACTCAGCAGAAAACCAATGGATATGCTATCAAGTCTCATGATTAGTATGACTAATCTTATTCCTCAATTTGCTCAGTTGAACTTAGATATTGACAGGAAGGAGGATTGTTTCCTAGCTAATATTCAAGTTCAACTTACATTGATAGAAGATCTAGTCAAACTGTAAAATGATGATCCTATATTATTGGAGATCAAGGCCAATGTTGAACAAAGGCCGGGTTTTTCTATTAAGGAGGGAAGATTGCTATTTAAAGACCGAGTATGTGTACCGATCATGAGGATACGAAGAAATTGATTCTAGAAGAAGCACATAAATCCAGGTATACCATTCACCCAGGTAGTACAAAAATGTATCAGGATCTTAAAAGAAATTTCTGGTGGCCCAACATGAAGAAGGAAATAGCTGATTTCGTGTCTCGCTATCTCACTTGCCAACAAGTAAAGGCAGAGCATTTTAGACCTGTAGGTAAACTGCATCCCTTAAATATTCCCGAATGGAAGTGGGAGAGTATAGGGATGGATTTCATTATGGGGTTACCTAATACAAGAGGTGGACACGATGGTATATGGGTAATCATAGACCGAGTAACTAAGTCTGCACATTTTCTGCCAATAAAAAGTAGATGGTCTGTGGATATTCTCGCAGCCTTATACATAAGGGAAATTGTCAAATTACATGGTGTCCTAGTCACCATTATTTCTGACCGAGATCCTCGGTTTACTTCACAATTCTGGAAGGGTCTACAACATTCTTTAGGGACCCGACTAAACTTTAGCACGACATTCCATCCACAAACTGATGGTCAAACGGAGAGGACAAATCAAGTGGTGGAACATATGCTCAGGGCTTGTGCTATTGACTTTGAAGGAAGTTGGCATGATCACTTGCCTCTAGTGGAATTTACATACAATAATAGCTATCAGGCTAGTATGCAAATGGCACTGTTCGAAGCTCTTTATGGAAGTAGTTCTCGTTCCCCTATCTGTTGGAATGAAGTAGGAGAAAGGCAATTTCTTGGTCCCGATATTATTAGGGATACTATCGAGAAGATTAAACTCATTCAAGAAAGACTTCAGATGGCCCAAGACAGGCAGAAATCATATGTTGACAATCAAAGGGGTGACTTGGAGTTTCAAGTAGGAGATCACGTATTCCTTAAGGTTTCTCCGAGTCATGGTATTCGAAGATTTGATATTAAGGGCAAGCTTACTCCAAGATTTATTGGTCCTTTTGAAATTCTTGAAAGAGTTGGTAAAGTAGCTTATCGAATTGCTTTACCTCCTCAATTATCTGAAGTTCATGATGTATTTCACGTCTCGATGCTCAAAAAGTATGTTCCTGATCCTTTCCATGTCATCACCTACGACAATCTGGAGATTAAGAAGGATTTGACATATGAGCAGAAACCAATCAAAATTCTTGAACGAGAGGTACGTCAACTTCGGAACAAGATTAATCCAGTAGTCAAAATCTAGTGGACAAAATCAGGAGAAACATGGGAAACCGAAGAGGCGATGCGTAAAAGATTTTCAGAATTATTTGAATGTAAGTACACTCACTACAAGAAAAATCGCGGATAGCGACCGACCTAGCGGTCGCTATTCAGTCGTAGATCGGTCGCAAATCTGAATTGCGACCGAACAGAGACTATCTAGCGACCGAATATGTCGGTCGCTATATAATAGTCGCTATATAGCGACCGACATAATTCGGTCGCAGTATCAGTCGTTACCAGAGACCGATTATAATCGGTCGCCTGATCGGTCGCTAATTAAGTCGGTCTCAATTCGGTCGCTATTCGGTCTCTAATTATGTTGTATTTTTAAAAATAAAATTAACCTATCGGATTTATTCGGTCTCAATTCAGGTCGCCAGTCGGTCGCCAAGTATAATTATTTAATAAAAGAAATATAACGTATAGTCGCTATTCGGTCGCAATTCAGTCTCCATGCGGTCGCTAATTTTGCATTATTTTTTTTTTAAAAATTTATTTAAACTGATAAATAAATTACCTGATAAATAACAAATTCATAACATAAATATAAAATCAACTACACAGACAACAATATCGACAAATCTCAAATTCATCACATACAAACACCTGATAAATAACAATTTCATAAAACAATAATAAATCAACTACACGGATCACAATCTCCACGAACCTCAAATTACACACAATTAAAATAAAATCACAAATTAATCATACATCCATAATAATAAAATGACAACATACACAACTAAAATAAAATCACAAATCCTCCACATATGTCTCATCCTGGTCGTCGTCTCGTCCAACATCATCCTGGTCGTCGTCTCGTCCAACATCTCGCGACGGATGATCCTGTATATCATTTAAAAAAATTATAATCAAATCCTTAATAAAGAAATCAAGCATTAACAAGACTTAATAAAGAAATCAAGCATTAACAAGAGTATGCCAATAGTTTAAGCCAGCTCATTTTCATATATATAAATACACACACACAATATAAGTTCAAATTTCATCTTGTATTTTAAAAATGAAGTTTGAGCGCCGAGCTCAAACCGGGCATCCGATTTGGATTCCGTCAGTTCTGACAAGTCACTTTCATCTCCCCGGTCGTATTGGAATGATCGGCACGGCCATCCGACCGGTATTTCGAATTTTAGACCCCCGGACCCGTCCTAACAGTTCATTTGAACTAAGTGTATTTTAAAAATGAAGTTTGAGCGCCGAGCTCAAACCGGGCATCCGATTTGGATTCCGTCAGTTCTGACAAGTCACTTTCATCTCCCCGGTCGTATTGGAATGATCGGCACGGCCATCCGACCGGTATTTCAGATTTTAGAACCAAATGCCCCTGCCTAACAGTTCATTTGAACTAAGTGTATTTTAAAAATGAAGTTTGAGCGCCGAGCTCAAACCGGGCATCCGATTTGGATTCCGTCAGTTCTGACAAGTCACTTTCATCTCCCCGGTCGTATTGGAATGACCGGCACGGCCATCCGACCGGTATTTCAGATTTTAGACCCCCGGACCCGTCCTAACAGTTCATTTGAAATAAGTGTATTTTAAAAATGAAGTTTGAGCGCCGAGCTCAAACCGGGCATCCGATTTGGATTCCGTCAGTTCTGACAAGTCACTTTCATCTCCCCGGTCGTATTGGAATGACCGGCACGGCCATCCGACCGGTATTTCAGATTTTAGAACCAAATGCATAAGTTGCTGCTTCTCGCTGCCTCCATTCAGGTTTGTTAATGTTTTCTTCTATGAATGGCATAACAAGAGGCACAATGTCATCTCCCACGGTCCGTGCAACCAAACCCAAGCATGTTCCTCCAGCCATTGCAAGATTCCAAACTCCTTCATCCTGATCTTGGTCGTCTTCTTGCTTAAGGAGTGTCTCCAACAGCATAGGGACAAGCGCAGGTAGTGCCTGCTTGATAAAATAAAAGCAAGGGGTGTCAGAATCAGCAGAAAAATCCCCTCCATATTCATCTAAGATGTCAATCTCTTCATCGCATATTGAGCTCCAGAATTCAATAGCTTGTAGAGCAACAGGTTCCTCATCTTCCCTCACAGCTTTTGCAGTGATGTTAAATATGTCCTGCATATACGATGCAAGCTTCTCATAATACATGGAGGATATGGAGACCAAGCATTCGAATGCAGCCTGCCGTATCTTCACCTCAGGGGACAGAGTAGCTTCACAAATGACTCTCATGATATAATCCCTCTCCATATCATTCCCGAAGTTTGCCTGAGCAAATCCCAAAGAATTATGCAGAGCTCGAGTTGCAGCCAGCCTAACATCAATGTTTCCCTCAGAAGCACTCATGCCTTGAACAACCGCTGTCAATATCTTCACTTTGTTTACATTACTCTTGTTCCAGGTTTTTGTGGAGAACGTGAAACAGAGGTCACCTCTTTTGGTACCCCTCGTGTTTGCCTTGGTGGGGTGGGCCATCAAGCAAGTAGTTAACATCATACAGGTCATATTTTGCCTCTTTACATATCCTTTACCCGTTCATTTTGCTGCCAAGATAAAGATTCTTGCAAATTTTAGGTTGGTTCACCTCATGTAAGATCCTGTACACATTGTTGCTCCTGGTATATTAAAGCCCAGTGCCAGACTGAGCATTGACAAAAGCGTTTATGGAGAAAAGAGGTTGAATATCAACATTCTCTATTCGCCAGTCTCTTTGCAATGGGTTTAACTGTCGTACTGGCTAGAAGAGATATAGGCTTGAGTATCAAGAAACTTCTTGCACATTGTTGTCTGGTACGTCTAGGTTGAAATGCAACACCAACTTCATGGATTACTGACGGGATAACTTACTGTGTACTAAGTCAGCAGTTCCATGCAGCTATCTAGAACTGCCTTTGCTTTATAATCAGTGGATGCTGCATTTAGTTTCTTGATATCATGAGATCACTTCATGTTTCTCGTTTCTTTTGCACGAGTCTTATTATGTTTCCTGCCTGTTTCAGATGAAAACAGCAGCTGATGCCTGCGTTCTCTACGACATGAAGAGAAGCCAATGATGAAGCATCACTGACAACCACGGAGTAATCTTTTCCAGTGTGGTCTATTGTCGAAACAAGAAATCACTTTCTTGTGTACTGATGTTCGTGTGTTCATTAAGTAGACATGGATCGATTGTGTCCATTTTCCTGGGTCTAAAAACGTTTTTGGTTTTTATTACATAAATCAAACTGCATTGATTAAAATCAGAAAATTCTCAGTTGTGGTTATACAAATGAGGGTGCATCAAGATTATTTCCTCAAAAGTATGGATATGGAGAACAGTATTTACATGGTAGTGAAAGTAGCCAGTGCCATTCTGGGTTCTGCTACCATGTTGCAATATCATGTTCATCCAGGTTGACAAAGAGAGAACATAAAGAAGTATGGTATAATACGCTCGTGTGCAAGACATGTCAGTGATCACAGACAGCTATGACATGGAAGATGCCAAGAGCTAGCAACCGGCAGGCAAGTTTGATCGTGACCTCCATGACAGGTTGTTGAAGAGAAGCAGAAACGTTATTCCATAATCACCTTCACTGGTAGGGCTGGAGGAGCAATCAAATCTTTTCTGTTATTGAGCCTGGCGGCATTCGTTCCCATTGTTGCAATTTGATGTAGAATGCCTTAATTGTTTGGGACGTGGAGTCCTGTCTACTGGGTGCAGTGTCTCGGGCCCGTGGGAAGCGGCCGTCACAATCCTTCTTCCCAAAGTTTAGGGTGCGTTCGGAACGGATGTTGGAGGACAGATTTTGGAGATTCTAATCATTCATTGAAATTTTCACTTTTTTATAATCATTTTAAATGTTCTAACAACTCCTCAGCTTTTATTTTATAATCTGTGCGGTGTTCAATTGTGTTTTATTTATTTTATAAAGTCACATGTGATTGGACTACATGTGTATGATGATGGTGTAGATGGACTAATGTGACCGTTGATGGATTTACGTGATGCATCAAACATGTTTCGTAAGGAGAGGATATACTATCTTGGACTTGGAGTACGGAACAGATGTTAGCAATAAATAAGTCATCTAACACTTACCTTTCTAAAAAGATCATTTTATGGTGCTATGGTATTTTCAAAGCCGGACAATTCAATGCCTCCAGCTACATGGGTGAGTCGCACCTCTTAAAAGAAACCAAAAGCGTGAACATGATCATCAACAGTCTGCAAAAGCAAGATATTAAGGCAACAAGAGGAATTCAGATTTATATTATGTTGTTTTCATTTCTTGCTACAAAATAATTTTCTAATAAGAATAAGTTCCATGCAAGAAAGTATGCATACCATTGCTGGACTTTCCTAAACTCTGAAAGCACCGGATATATGTTCTCAAAAGCCGTGTATGTCTCCTCTCTCACCTGCCACATGCCAAGAATTGGCAAGTCAGAACTAACATAACAAACTTGATGACAACCATCAATCATATTCAGGAATTCCTTCACCTTTGCTCCTGTAAGAACAATCTTGCCGGAAACAAAGATCAATAATACAATCTTTGGTTGCTTCATCCGATAGATCAGGCCAGGAAACAGCTCTGGTTCATACTGTCAGAAGCCAACATGCAACTGCATTCAAATGCATAGCCCACTCGGAAAGCCAAGAAATAGAAAATCCTAGCAACCTTAAAAAAAATTTGCATATAAAAGGGAGAGGTATCCCAGAGTTGATTTAAGAGAGATTGAGACTTGTTTCTCTTTTTGGCGGGGGATTTATGGATGGCCAGGGTATACTGAGAATTTCAATTGATAATATAATCTTGCAGCCAGATAATGTGTTAGATAGATGTTCATTTCCCTGTTTGGTTCTCAAGGTGACAACAGTTACATAATTTTGAAATGTGGATGCAAGAGTAATATAATGCACAAAACGAAATGTCAGAGGTAACTTACACTTGAGAAAGCACCATGGGCATAAGCCAGACCCTCCAGTCTGATGGGAAATTTTACATCGCATGAACCAACGATATTCTGAATCTTGAAATCCTAAAGCAAGAGAATGGCAGGTTAACAAAGATATCCTTAAGTAGCAACTAGCAAGCAAATAAAAACAGAATATCAGCAGACTGCATGTGTCAGTGTGTGTCATCATCATAGCTACCTTGAACTTAGCAGGAAATCCCAACTTCTGAATGATGCGAGCATACTGGCAATAAGATGTACCGGATTAGATATGCATGAGGTGAGCAAGAAACAACAAAACATTGTGAAGAAACTAGAAAGGTGTTCATACCTTCCGTGCTGCAAGTTTTGATTGTTGTTCACTCTTTGCCCCGGTACAAACCTGATATACAAGTCCATGACAAATGCCATTAGTGAACTAGATTTTTTTCCTACATCCATCATCATTAAGGGGGGTGAAAAAGGGTCCACTTTGAAGGAAGTTAATGCCGAAGAGGAGCTTTTGATGGCTAGCACATAAAAGGAAAACAATCCACAAGGAAGAACAGACATGGTTTGTTATCATAATAAAAGCCTTTCCTGAACCGGGAGGTAGCTTATGGGCTAAATTTAAGTTATTGTATGAATTTTTTGCATGGTAACAGTTGGCTAATGACTTGAGACTAAATAACATACGTACCATAAAAAGAAATTAACAAAATGTCACACAATGATTTGCCAACAAACTGAGCAAGAAGTAGTGACCGTACGGTCACATTTTATTCATTATAAGCTAAAATTACAAACACTAAAATTGAATCCCAGTAATGCAGAACAGCATTTCACATCGTCCAAATATATTGTCCATAAAACTGTTGGCATCAAGTTTGTTGGAATCCCGGGAAGGGGAGGGGGATCAGAGGGGTCAGGCCGGAGGGGGAGGGGCATGGGGATGGGAAGGAGATCTGAGGGGGACGGGGGCGCAGGCCGCAGGGGGGAGGGGAGGGGAGCAAGCCGGCGACGGGGCCGCAGGGGGGAGGGGAGTAGGCCGGCGGGGGAGGGGAGCAGGCCGGTGACGGAGGGGGAAGGGAGAGAGAGAGAGAGAGAGAGAGAGGTACCTGCGGAGGGCGACGACGGCAGGGCGAGCGGCGACGGCGACTCGACGCGAGCGGCGCGGCGACGGGCTCCGGCGGAGGGGGGCTCGGGCGGGAGGCAGCACGGGGAGGGGGGCTCCGGCGGAGGAGGGGGGCTCGGGCGGGAGGGCTCGGGCGGAGGGGGGGCTCCGGCGGAGGGGGCTCGGGCGGGAGCGGGGAGGGGGGCTAGGGCGGAGAGGGGGCCGCAGGGGAAGGGGGCTCGGGAGGGGGGGCTCGGGCGGGAGGGGGGGGGGCTCGGGCGGGAGGGCTCGGGCGGGCGGGGGTCGTAGTAGGAAGTATATCGGCATCAGCGACCGACTGGAGACCGAAGTTAATTCGGTCGCAATAATAGAGACCGATTAGCGACCGATATACATGCGGTCGCTGAAACGGTCTCGGTTATGCGACCGATTATTTCGGTCTCCGAATTGGTCTCTATTTGGGACCGACTAGCGACCGATTAAATCGGTCGCTAATTCGGTCGCTATAGCCACTTTTTCTTGTAGTGACTCTCCACAATCCTCCATAATCCATGTATTGAATTTGGGGACCAAATTCTTCTAAGTGGGGGAGGGTGTAGTGCCCCAGAATTTATGTAATAATTTCTGAATTATTTATAGAATTTTTAGGAATTTATTAGGAATTTATAAAGACTAAATAGATTAATAAATAGATTATTGGATTAATAAGTCATTATAAGGCCCAATTGTGTCAAATAATTAACCTAGCTTATTTAAATAAGATCCAAAAGGTTTAAGGACCAAGCCCATTAAGTTTGGCCCATATTCTAGAAGGTTATTTAGCCTATTCACGTATTTTAAGGATAAATACTATTTTATAGATAATTATATTAGATAAAAGAATAAAAGAGTTTTATTAATTTAAAATTCTGCACACGTTGGTTGTAATGGTCTATCGTACGACCGCCACATGCGCGTAATGCACCTAGACTGATGCGTTACACCCTGATAGTTCTGTGAATGAAAGAACGAGCAAAAAGATTGGAACTTTGGGATCCTATCTGTTAGAGATCGAGATGGATGGACTAGTAAACATCTATAGGACTCTCAGAAGTCGATCTAAGCTTTAACAAGGACTCTAGAATCGAGCAAATCCTCACAACCTAGCAAAAACCCTATAAATAGGTCCTAGTTTTGACCTGCGTGACCCTACATTGGCTCGCGTGGAATCAAGGTAAGACGACATTATTTCAGGTAGGTTCTTTAGAAGTTTTTATTGATAATATATAGGACTAACATCTCCCAAAATTTCGTGCTAGGACATCAAGCACACAAGGAGATAGAAGCTTGCAAAGTTGTTGGTTCCATCTTAGCGACCCAGGAACCTATGCTAAGGTCTGGTGAAGATCAAAGCATTAGAGAACCAAATCGAGGTATTTAGCTTAAGTGCCTTTAGAACTTTTCGTTCGCCTTAGTATCTGCTTCTTACCCTCCAAATTTCACGTCATTAGGATAAGAGGATTAGGAGATATCAGGGCGTGAAGTTACTAATTTATCATTGGAAGGAGCAGAGCTAGGTCTCGATTTTTAGACTCAAATTAGATGTCTAAAGCCTAGTTAAGAGGTAGGTTATCTCATGATTTGCAAAAACATCTTGTTAGAGATAAAAGCCCTCTGGTTTTGATTGATTTCATACATCATAGATCATGAATTTCATGTTTTAGTAGGTCATGCATACATGAATACCCTTAACCCTAACTAAGTTGAAAAGGAACTCTCTTGTCAAATTCACTGAAAGTCTATGCATACTAGTAGCTTAGCCTTCATTCTATCATGTGAAAGTTTATATATGATTTCCAGACATGATGTAAGTTGAGACCTTAGATTTTTATATCTTTTCTGCCGGCAGACGATCTGACGCATCAAGGTAAGACCATCACAATGATATAACGGCCTTACGATAAGCCGTCACACCTTCTTTGGTGTTTGAAGTTCTCTGTTGTCTCTGACTTACCATCGATGGAGCGTTACATTACTGTAACAGCCTCACGATAAACCGTCATAGAAATGTAACGCTCCATCGACTGTGACGCACCCATTCTAGACCGTAAAGGTAACTGCAGACAAAATGGGAAACTAATTAAGTTAACTTATAAATAAGCCTAGTTATCTAAGTTTTGACCTAATTTCTTGTCTTTAAGATTATTTACTGATTCATGATAAAAATTGCATAATTTAGGTATCTTAAGTTATTTTAGGTTATGTTAATTTCATGTTCCAAAATTCTATAGTTTTGTATCTAAATCATGATTTTCCAAAGACGTATTGACGGAGTTTTATCATGATTTCCTATTGTTATACATCCTCTTTATCAATAGAGTCATTTCTTTAAGTACATGACGCATATTCCGGTATGTTGTCCATTAGTTCACTTTACACTATAGGAACATTATTCTTGGACATGAGGACCTCTCTATTGGATATTCCTTCCAATGGACTAGGAAATCTTGTTGCAAGGCCTCTGTAATTCTCCGCGAGCCTGGGATTCCTACTAGGACGCCGAGTTGGTTGTACCATTAAAGCCCATTGATTAGATTACACTATCGATGTTTATGGTTATCAGTAGTGTTACGGATCTATATTGGACCGTCAGGCACATCTAACAGCCCAATATACGACCGTCACATTCAACTGAGTCCGATTTCTTGGTTCTGGATTGACCTATAACGGCCCAATATTGGAGCGTCACATCATGTAACGGCCCAGTACACGACTCTCACACTGCTTGAGTATTTTAACCCGAGGTTGATATTCCAAGGTTTCTAGATGGACTATTGATGATCTAGAACTTATCATATTGATCAAGAAACCTAATATAATGAATGGAAAATAAAGAATGTACCGTTATGCTGCCGATTTATTTCCATAAGTATAACCTTGTTTAAGTCATTCTTGACTCTCGCATTCTTAAAATTGAAGCGTTCATTCATTGAATTATTGTTATCAAGAGCTTGTTGGAATTATACATTCTTGGCCATACTTTATTGTTACATGCGTGGAAATAGCTTGATTTATACTTGAAGATGCGATCGAGCACTGATTGTGTTCAAGGGCTCTATGTTAGTCCCCTCGGTTGATTGTCAAAAACATACTATTATAAAGCACGGGGTATGATGCTAGTGGCGTCGCATTACACTAGGAGTACTTTCTCTATAAATAAGTGAAGATTCACGATACAGCATGATTGATACTTGTACATGACTTTCTTGATATTCCACAGAAATTCACGAAGTACTTACTCATAAGCAAAAGATACTGGAGTGATGATTATGTGGCTTGCTAGTACATTATCGTTACATTCTTATTCATGAAAGGACATATCATGTTCTTATAACATTCTTGCTAGTTCATACTTGCTCTCATTCTATCTTACATACTTTGGTTTAATCGCATGATTTTACCTTATTTCTTTAGAGCTAAAACGTTAATTACTTTAATGATGCCTTCATGTTGATGCGAAGATACCTACTGGACAAGTGTGCTCATTACCTATTTCCAATCTTTTTCAGGAAATGAAAGTGATTCGAATTCGGATTTGGGTTATACAAGTAGCGGGTCCGAGAGCGAAAGAAAGTCATATCAAGTTGAGAGTGAAGACGTAGGGAGTCTACATTATTTAGATTGAGTCTATGCAATTTTCCTATTTTTGAGTCTGATAGATTGAAAGAAAGTGATTGTATTTGAATATTGATTATCAATGAAATAAGTTGGAGTTTTGATTAAAGTATTATGCAGTTGCATTTATGTGTGTGATTGTCTTGCACTCTGATCATTCTTGCTTGAAAGAGGCTTATCATGCCGGCTGTTCACGTTCCTCGAGCTAGTCTTCCGCTATAATAAAGGCTCGGGGCATACACAAAGTCACCATTTTCTTCTTCTTTATTTCTTCCTCAGTAGTTCTCCTCGTATTTATCTCACAGGTCATAAGTGACCCTATGACTTCATCCAAGGAAAGTGTTGATAGATTCTTTGAATCTTCAAGAATTGTGGCTTTTGTGTGCCACGCAGGTAGAAGGGATCTCAAAACCTTCCTCACAAGTTCGAAGTTATTGTACTCCTTCCCAAGGCCTTTGAGACCATTGGTAATTTCTGTCAACCTCACGAACATTTCTGATATTGTCTCCTCCGGCTTCATTTTAAACAACTCATAATCCCTGACCAGCATATTGGCCTTGGTTTCCTTGACTTCTGAGGTTCCTTCATAAATAAGTCGCAGCTTGTCCCACATTTCTTTGCCTGAGCAGCACATAGAAACACGAGAGTATTCATTCGGATGAATATCACATTGCATAATGTTCATAGCATTAAAGTTACCCGTGGATTTATTAATATCCTCAGGGTTCCATTCCTCTTCATTTTTAGAGAGCTCATATGGACCCTTGTCCACTACCCTCCAAATCTTGTACTCTTGGGCTCTCAGAAAAACATGCATCCCATTTTTCCAAAAGGAGTAATTCGAGCCGTCGAAGTATGGAGGACGGTGGATTGAGTGACCCTCAGGCATCATCCCCTTATTGGCCCTTGATCTGGATCTTTCTCTAGATCGTTAGATCTGAAAAATATAGAGCCTTAGCTCTGATACCAATTGAAGTCCCGCGATCAATGACACCCAAAAGGGGGGGTGAATTGGGTGATAACAAGTTTTAAGAAAACTTTATCCAATTTAAACAGGTGTGAGGAACAGCCACAAAGAAGTTCAGATCTATATAGAAATTATTGGATCTAACGAAAACTATCATACACAATGGATCCTTGGTACCGTGGCGGAGGTGTGAATCTGAAAATTCTACTCACACAAAATGTTATCTTCCTGACAAGGTTTACCCTATCGATCTGAACTCACCTTTTGATATACCAAAGATCTACTGTAAGAGTGATCAATTGAGCTAGATCTAAGCGGAGAAATCAGTGGAGATGATTTAAGAAATTGCTAGAACATAATGGGGGTAGAAGATAAGGAACATACCATACAAGAGACAGAGATTTTTAGGTGGTTTGGATGCAATGAGGCCAACCTACATCCACCCCCCACAAACTGTGAGGATTCACACACTATCTTGTAAGGAATTACAAGATCTGAACACACACACACTCGTATGGAGATGAGAACTCCTATGAAGGTGTAAATACACCTAAACACGCATGAATCTAACAGTAAACAAACACACACACAAGGATCTAAGAAGATCCACACACACACAACTGTTTAGAGATTTCAAGAACACACGCTTGAAGCTTAAAGAATATGAAAGTAGAAACACCAAAAGAAAAACTCTGATTTTTGCTCCCCCTGAGTAGGTGATGAAGATTATGGATGAAGCTTGAATCTCCACTTGATTTGGGGTTGATTGGCCTTAGATTCCACTTGAAAATCTTGTAGATGGATGAAGAACTCCTTGCACGAAGTACTGTTCATGGAGCTACAGTAGCAGCCTTTTCTCCCCTTGATAGCTTCCTTGATCTCTCCTTGGTTATTAGGGTTTCTTTGCCCCAAGAGTTGTTTTTATACAACTAGGATAGTCAAGGATAGGCCAAGACACAGATCCATAATTCCAGGGATGTCTGGTGACTTTAGGGATTAAAATAACATTGATAGATGCTTCGGCCTCGTGGAGAAAACAAGTCAATAATGGAGGCTTCGAAGTTGGCGGTCGACCGTGAATAGGTGGGCAGTCAACTAGAATTTTACAGAAATTGAACCTTTCAATGCTAGGAAAACCGGTCGACCGAGCCCTGTCTGGTAGTTGACCGCTCATCTGGAAAACCTGCATTTTGATAATGTTAGCAAATGAATCATAGCCTGCAAATAAATTACTTTGAGACAACTTCTTGTTCCAAACAATATGAGTTGGTTTGACTTATCTTGGGCATTTTTGAGGCACGATAGAATTAGGCATTTGCTTTGATGGAAGATGTCTTGAGAGGGGTTTAAGCAAGTTATCAACATATTTGTAATGTCGGGATTTTATTATCATCAAAATCGTCTGGAGAGACTCAACCGTCGCGCGCCCCGCGGAGAGAGGAGAAGAGAGGAGAAAGAATGGAGGGAGAGAGTGATCAGCGAGAGAAGAGAGAGGAGAGAGGTGAGGGAAGAAAAAGGGAAAGAAAATAGGAAATTATGCAATTTTCCTAAAAATCCAATTTTTTGCACGAAAATCCATAAATCCAAAAAATACGAAAAAATAGTCTTCGCGATCCTCGGAACGAGCACAATGCACCTGTAGCATCCTTGAGTAGAAAAACTCAATGGTCAACTCTCCACAGGGTTCCGCAAGTTATACAAGGGAAAAACCCGTGTGGATCGTAAAACACGTATCAGGACCCACAAAAGCGATCCGATAGCTCTCCGATTCCGATCCAAAAAATCCAGGATATTATAGTCTTTGTATCTCTTCACATGTTCGACAGTCCACGAAGAATCATCACTAGGCAACCCATATGAATCATGCTTAACTAAATCTAAGAGTTTGGGATCAATGGTTTTAACATAACGACTCATGTGCCCAAGCCATTCATTGAAATTTAAACCATTAAAACAAAGAAGAAGGGAAGACAAACAAGTATCAGACATGATGCTTATAAGAAGCTTGCCGAGGGATCTCTCTGAAGATCGTTAGATCTTGAAATAGCAGAGCCTCGCACTGATACCAATTTTTGGTCCCGGGGTAGGCGAGCGGACAAGAAGGGGGGTTGAATTGTCCCCCACACTAGATGGCAAATTAAAACACTACGCAACAGAATTGACAACTTTTAACGAGATTGAAGAATTAACTAAACATAGTAACTAAATTCTCTCAATCTCTCCGTTCCCACACGATCACACAAATGGATATAACATGCAAACCACACAAACGCATAAACCAAATCACAGTGCATAACAATTTTTAAGGTGGTTCGAGACCACGACGGGCTCCCTACATCCACCCCTTACCAAACTGGTAAGGCTTCACTTGGGGAAAAATCCCCAACATGGAGAAAACGCTCCAAACACACACGGGGACACTCCCCAATACACACACACACACACACACACACACACACACACACACACACACACACACACACACACACACACACACACACACACACACACACACACACACACACACACACACACACACACACACACACACAGAGAGAGAGAGAGAGAGTCTCCCACATGATCTGACAACGGATCAACACACACACACACACGAGCTGCAACAATCGCAGCACAATAAGCACAACCGTACACAGACGGTCCACACACACGAATATCTAGTTCAAAAAATAAACACAAATATTCAAAACATGCTTAACCCAAGATATAGAACATGAAGCACATCACAAAGAACGTAGAAAAGATGTAGAAGTTTCCCCCCTTGATCTCCAATAGCCGGTTGAGCATATTCTTCAAAAAACAAGTTGGCGGAATGACGGATTGACTCGATTTTAGCAACCTCAGGATCGTCTCCTCATTCGCTCTTCTTTTACTTCTACCTCGAGCTTCAAAGATGCACGGATGCAAATCAAAACCTTCTCCCAAGCTCTTATTTTCTCCTCCTTGGCCTTCTTTTCCTGCAAGATAGAAAGATAAGCTCCAAATATGGAGTTCTTTTTCAATTCGTAGGTCACACATATGCATATATAGGAGACATCAAAAGTCCATTATAACCCTTCTAGAATCATTTAAAAAGACCCTAATATGACTCCTAAGAACCTAGGAACAAAAGGGTAAAGGTTAGAGCACAAATGGATTGGGTTTAGTGGATTTTTGGATTCATGTATTTGGGGTTCGCCGGTTTCGGTCGACCTAAACATTGGGTCGGTCGACCTAAATTTTACCAGAAAATTTTTAGGCAGCACTGCCAATTTCGGTCGACCGAACTATACAGTTCAATCGACAGAACTCAACAGTTCAGTCCAATGAATTAAAACACAATGAAAGACTAAATGGTTAGATGAAAAAGAACAAACAACCAAGTATTCCTTGGTATTAAACAATGTAGAAACACATCCTAACCACTTTCCTTCAAGATTCAAATGAAAAGAATAGGACTCTAGCACAAGGGTCCTATAAACATATCCATGAACAAACGATATGAAAATATGCAAGCTTATCAATTCCACACTCCATCAAGATTAAAAACACCATATGAAAACTTACCATTTTTCCCACAAACACACACATGCAAAGTGCCAAGTTCTCACCATGATTTATGATACCTTTGCATATGGGATTGACATTGCTTTCTAAACCTGCATAACAGAATAAATGAAGTTAAAACCACGCAAGTTTATCCACTTCGATGCCATCTAACATTTAATCAATGTTTTGGTGTCTTGGGATTCTATTGAGCATTGTCAATCCAATTTTAACACCAAGACCCAATTCATACTTCATAACAAGAGAATTATATGATTCAATAAGCTTCTTGTAGAAGATACATGAACCACAAATTGAGCCCAATTTTCTTAATCCAAAGTTCAAGGCCAAATTGGGCAACATATACCAAGGTTCACATGAAGTTCAAGCTAGAACTCAAACCAACCCAAGGTTATGATCTCAATCATGGAATCTGAATTCATACACAAGAGGAATTGCACATTCACACATTTATCAAGATTTTATTGCAAGCACTCTATGGACATTCACGAGCACATGATGCCAAAAACCCATGCATCAATTTTAACAAATTAGCATCATCAAACCGGTTTCTACCAAGATTACCAAAAACACTTCCATTTGCATTCTAGGCCACAATGATCCCATTAAAAATATGCATAGAGATACCAAATGAATATATGCAACACGTAAAGCACAAGGAAATTTTTAATTCCAACTTCATATGGCCATTGCATTCAAACATGTATTAGCCTCAAAATCCATTTACATCTCAACCATACTTGAACATGGTCCATGTGAGAATTGCATGAAGTATAATCATGAAAACCCATTGAACAACGCAATTCTCTTCAACTAAAGCAATGATCAAATAGTCATGTGTTTGAACAACAAGTGAATACATCATGAAGCCATATATCACCAAGGTCTGTATAAAAGCCTTAAACTCATTACCATATCAAGGATTACAATCTCATATATCATGTAGCAAATCTTCTAGTTCTGAGACATTTGAAACATGGCAATGATCATGAATGCACACTATCATCAAAATCATATGCAAACCTACATAAGGTTTAGTTATCATCAAAAATATAAACAAGTGTAAGGCACACAACAGATTAATCACACAAGGCACACCCTATTGCACATGGAATTTTTAAGGTGGTTCAGTCTTCAAACCCACAGACCTACATCCAACCCTCACCAAATCTGGTGAGGCTTTCTCCACACGAGGATGAAGTCCCCAACTCACACACGAGGTTGAAATCCTCCACCCACCCACCCACCCACACACACACACACACACACACACACGGATGAGATACACCATACACACATACATGCACAGGAATGAGTTCCACCACACACACACACACACGCACACACAAAAGAAAAGAACGAGCTGCAAGTGCAGCACCCACACTTCTGGTCTCTCACAAGAGCACCGGACACCCACTATTCAAAGATTGCAAATACAGAAGTAAAACCAAAAAAGCTAATACGGGGAAAAGGCAACGATGGATTCAGATTCAAGTCTAGAAACTCTATCAAACTCAGATCGGCTGCAAGGAGGGGCTGCACTCCTTTCAGCTTCTTCTTCTTCCTTTCTCACAACTGGTTTGACTCGAACTAGGGTTGGGCTGCTCTTCCACACTCCTTTCTTTTCTTTCTTCTCAAGTTTTTATTGAAGGCACAGAGAGGCGTGGGCTTTTCTCTTTAAGGCATCAGTTTCTCTATTGGAAGCTTCACATATATATAGATGATCCTGGTGGAGAGATTTTTCCCTCCAAAGGAGCTGCAATCGAAATTAGCTGGAGTTCAAATTAAAGTAGCATTTTTTCCTCTGACCTTTCAGCAATGCTTGACTTGATCCACCGGATATAAGGAAGCAGCTGCAAAGTCAAATTTCCCTCCAACATTTTTCCTTGGCCTTGTAGAAAATATTCTGAGGATATTTCTCTTAAGCTGTAGTGCTTTTCAGACCAGTCCTAGGATAGGACGGTGGCAAGTAGAAGGTAAAGTATATTTGAAAATCTGTTGGTAGAGGGAATGGCTTGGTCCAGTGTACACTCGAGGGCAGACCTCCGGGGGCAGTCCTTTCTTAGGACAGAAGAGACAGTCTTCTGATAGAGAAGACCTTCGCATATTTGTTCCCTGACATGGTCTTCTGTAAAAGGATGTTCTGAGATGATATAATGAGGTGGCAGAAGCTCTAACCTGGGTACCTTCTTCCAGACCTCAAAAGGTGTGTATTTGGAGGTTTACGCCTGAAATTAATGCTCTCTAGATGAGCTTTGGAAATTGTGCAGGTCTGACAGATAAAGGCTCGAAGTCTTCTGGTGCGTCGACACAGCAGGCCATCATGTCGATGCAGCTTCACAGTTTCTTTGAGTTACTGGCGAGCTAGATCTCCATTGGTCGATGCAACTTCATAGGTGCATCAAGGCATCCTCTGTCAAATCCGTTTAATAGATAAGGCTTGGAAATCTTCTGGTGCATCGATGCAGCACCACCTGTGTGTCGATGCAAAAGTTGAACGTTGCCTATTAGACGGCTTCTGTGAAGAGCCTGAGGTCGATGTAGCATACTGATGAGGTCGGGGCAGCTGTGAAGGTTTAACAGACAAGGCTTGGAAATCTTCTGGTGCATCGATGCAGCACCACATGTGCATCAAAGCAGCAGTTGAACGTTGCCTGTCAGATGACTTCTGTGAAGAGCCTGAGGTCGACCTCATGTAAGGGTGAGGTCGAAGCAGCATGGCATGACATAACGTCCGTGAGAAGTAGTCGACACATGGAGTCGACACTTTTGACTTGAAAGCTTGCGGAGGTCGGAGCATCAAAATGGTGAGGTCAATGCAGCAACATGACCTAAGGTCGGAGCAATTAAGCTGTGGTCAGAGCAGTGAGGCTGTGAGGTAGATGCAGCATTGTTGAACTTGCACTTTTAAATTCTACTGCTAGTTTGATTTCCCTTTCTTTTGCCAACCATTTCTTGGTTTCTGTGCAAACCATCAATTTTATCATCTACCTTATTTTTATGTGCAATAGCAATGTCTTAGCTTCTAGGAGCATATTCCATGCAGTTTGGTCTACCAAGGTCCTTTCTTCAAATCTCAATTTCCCTTTCTTGAATTCTCTCAATCTTTGCTTGACTATCTCGTGAGTCTTGAGTCTTTTGAGCCTTTTCATGATGAGCATAGCTTGGGAGCATCAAAAATATTATCATGCACATTAGAGCATAGTTGAATCGATTCAATAGTATGATAATGAATCATACTCAGACATCTTCAAAACATCATTTATCCAACATTCTCCCCTTTTTGATGATGGCAACTATGCGTCATTATGAGTCGCCTAAACAATGGAATCATGAAACAGACGATGACTCATCAAACCACCTCTCCCCCTTTGCCATCAACAAAGAGGGCTTAGATTAAAGCCAATACAAGAATCAAATTATAAGCACATGGGTGATAGGGATTTAAAGTGTAAAACTGAAGCAGCCAAATGCAATGAGAGTGCAGACCTTTTTTCCCCCTTTGCCCAATCAATGATACCAATTGTTGGGTCCACTACTGGTTGGGTCTCTTGGCTTGTCATCAACAGTTCACACAAAGTGGCATCGGATGCCATGAAGTCATATCAAAGCAACAAGAGAGACAAAGAAAATGCAAGATGATTTAGCATGATAGGATGATGCAATCAGAGATCAATACTTCAACCATAGAGCAGCTAGGGCATATATGCATTCAAAAATGATGTAGAAGTGAAGATCCAAAAGTGAAATGCCACAAGCTCTGGAGCAGCCAAATACTAGAACAAAAATTGTTGGGTCCCTGGATTGACAATGTTAGGTCCCCTGTTGGTTGCCAATTGTTAAGTTTTTCAGGGTTTTTAAACTTTTTAATGTTTTATGATTTTCAAATTTTTAAAGTTTTCTATGCAATGCATGGAAATGGAAAATGTAAAACCAACCAAATACATGAAGAACTAAAACCAAATGCTTTAGAGTCATTGTACCAAATATTGGGAGTGGGGATGCTTTCATGGCAGCCAGGAGAGTCTATGCAGATTGTTCAAAGAAAGCAGATAGCGTTAGAGCAAGGAGCATCAAGAGGCCAACTTGTCTTAAGGGCAGATGCCAGGACAGGCAAACAGAAGTCTGGATGCAAGGCGTCGACTTTTGGGGTCGACACTTGAAATTTTTGAGACACAAGATCCAAGAGATGAGAAGATGGGGGTTCGTCAACCTAAAGCCAAGTTCATAAATGCAGAGTTATATATAGATTTTTCATAATCTTCAATTATAGAACTCTAATGATAAAGCCCTTATATTCAGATTGGTTTAAAACTGATGAATTTTGAGTTTCTAAATAAAAGCAACATTTGAAAATATCTGCATTCAAAATTAATAGAAATGACCCAGAATTTCATACTTAAACCAGGTTAACCTCCTCTCACCTTACTCATTCAATTCCATTAGCTCCTTTGAGAGTAATTACAAAAAGTATTGAGGTTAAACACCTAGACGTTTCTGATTTTATCCATGAGCATTACAAATTCAAAATTTTCTTTTGAAACCATTGTTGGATACCAACTGTTATCATTTTTACGAGCACTCAAGTGTAGCATATACCTTTTGACGTGAGAGTGAATGTTGATTAGACGTCAGCACCCCTAGTTACTCAGTGTAGCTCACAATTTTGCATCGCACAGAACAGAGGTACCAAGGAACTTCATGACCTTGTCCACTCCACTTTATTGATGAAGGGACTCAATTTCTCGGTGAAACGATTGCCATTGCTCTGCCTAAGAGCACTGAACTCACGACACACCTTTTTTCATAAGGATATACGTTTATCAGATGCTAATATCCCCAGTTACGCAGTGTGACTGACGTTCATTACTTTCATTAAGTGTAGCCCCTTTTTGAAATACAGATTGATTGATGTTTAAAAGCAATACTACAATTATGTTCCTCAATCAAAGATGCCTTGTACTAAAAATAAACTTTCAAACTTAAGAAGACACATGTCAAAATATGAAAAACTGGTTTAGGTCCATTAAGTCTTAATACATGCACTTTCAAGACCATTAATCTTTAAAGCTCAAGAACTCATTAAATTTAAACCAATAGCTTTCATGTTTAGGGCAGTATTATAGAACTCTATAAAAGAAGATTCCTCTTAAGGATTTACTCTGATAAGTGAACTCAACGACAGATAGAAAATCCTCCAAGGAATTCAAGGAATCAAGGATCAGACATCTGAGCAAACAAAGATGGTAGAGTTTCAGACATCCAAGAAGCTTCAGATTTAAAGAGCATTTCAAACCCAAGATAAAACATAGCATATCACATTATGATTCAGAGGCATGATTTATGCAGAGAGTGCAGTTGAGAGAAAGTGAGAATAGATAGTGAACTCTCCCCCTGAGGATGTGCAGTGAGCTCAGACTGGAATAAGTGAATAGGACTTCCAGGTGAACAGTAGTGTCGACACAGGCACCTCATGGTGTCAATGCACTGAGCTCAGATAGAGAGCAGTTTGCAAACAGAAATGAACTGCGAGGTCAACTTGAGTAGTTCTACGGTCGACCTGATCAGTAGCAAAGCAGATTTCAACATATTTTTCTTAGAACAAGCTCCCCCTAAGAAGATGCAATCATTCCATATGACAACAAAATGTACAAGGATGCAGACTTGATTTTTAATGTTGATTCCCCCTAAACTTGTGCATGGGCTGACAATGGAGTATGTAACTTATGACTCATGTAACCACATGATGCAATGGAAATGATACCAATTTATGTGCATTGTTGTGTCCCTTTAACATGATGTGCATTGGAGTGCATGAGACCACAAGATGATGCAAGCACAGATTATTTGCAATGCATTCTGAACTAAGGTGCAAACTCATAGACTCCCCCTTTGTCCAATGCTTATGGGGATCAAGACAATTAAACAATGTGTTGTATATCCATAAGAATGATGAGTTGACATATATGTGCAGCCAAGGTAGACATCATCAAAAGCAATGAATGCTCAATAAGAAATTCATATGGCTGCTAAATGGTAGCAAGAGGCAAATGGCAACTCATCATTGTATCAATTCCATCAGCATGATAGATTCCTCATGGATTAAGCAACTAAATTATTGATTTCTGGTACAAGATGGAGGTATTGATCCAAAGACCCAACTCGTGCATAGTGAGAGTTCCGGGCAAGCTTAACCTGCCTTTCTGCACATCACCATTCGATATACCAGAAACTCAAATTGAGTGTTAAGCATGTAATCCAACTTAGATGATCATCTAAAATCATGGAGGATGTTTCATCAGTTCAGAGAGATAGTTTCAGCTTGCGGGATTGAAATCAAGACAGACCTATAATGCAATAACTACAAAACAAACTTTATCATGCAGAAATAGCAAGAATGGAAAACTTAATTTGCAAACCTGTGCCTTGAGCTTTTATTTCCAACAGTTCCTTTGTTCAGCTCCAAGGCACTCCTTCATTCAAAATGCTCAGTTTGAATTTTTAGGTACCCAAGTTCTCTTGGATCCTTGATGGTTAGTAGCACGATAATCATGTGAGTTTCTTTTCTTGGCTGCGTTTATTTCATCAATTCTCATCCAATGGCAGTCATCGAACACATGTCCAAATTTACCACAATAGAAGCATTGCACAAATGATTTATCATTCTTCCTATGTGCATGTGCATTAAACCTTGGTGGGTGAGCATGGATACCACCATGTTGGCCATGAGAATGAGTCTTACCTTTCAGATGCCAACAGTCCTTGACTATGTGGCCAATCTTTCCACAGTGGAGGCAGCAAGGAGGGATTCTTCTTCCGACGATCTTAGGATGTGTCGACCCATCTTGAGGGGTGCGTCGACGCATCAGGCCATCTCTGGGCTTCTGAGTGTAAGTATGTTGAGCATGCTTTCTTCCAGAGTTGACCCGTCCTTTGGCATTGCCATCTCCATTGCTCCTTCTGTTCTTACTTGCTCTTAATTCATCATTCCTCAAAATAAAACAGTTATGCACAACATGACCGTTCATACCACAATAAAAGCAATGAGCATTTGGTTTATGAGAATCATGGTATTTAGCATTGGACTTCTTATTGTGCATATTAGGACAAGCAGACTAATTTTTATTTTTCTTTTGAGCTGCATGCGATTTTGGGGGACCATAAGAGGTGCTGGCTTCATTTGAGCCAGTGACGAAAGATGTGTACACCTTGCTCCCGGAGGGTTTCTTGTTTACGGATTTATAGCCCAAACCCTTTCTTTGAAAATTGACCTTAGTCCCAAGAATCTTGTCCAATTTTTCTTTACCCTGCACAAACTTTGATAGGGAGTCATTTAAGTCTTTGACATCATGTTTCAACGAGGAGATGTGTAGTTCAAAACTAGCCAAATTCTTCTCACATGCAGCCAATTGCTCATTGAGCATGGTGTTCATAGTTTTAAGATTTTCTATTTCTTATTCGAAGGCGTGCATCTTATTGGAACCATCATTAGCAACTTCCTAGCCTTTTTCAAAGGCAGCCAGCTTCTCACACAGCACCTTGTTTTGTTCTTTCAAATTTTTATTTTCTTTTACAAGTTTTTCATCCTGGGGCATGGAGTTTAGTTTGTCATTCAATTCTTCTTCAACTTGTTCAAGGTCTAAGACCTTCGATAACATGTGTCTGATTTCTTCTTTCAACGAATCAATTAGTTTTTCTTGCCACTCAAGATCAGAATGGAGACCTTCATTTATCTTTTTCAGAAATGAACACGTTTTTCATGCAGAATTAATAGAACATGAATTTTCAGTTTCTCTTATACATTTTTTGTTTTGGGTTTCAGAATTTTTAAGACTTTTCTGAAGTTCTGCATTTTCATTTCTAACAGAGGCAATCAATTCCTTATGATCATTAACATCAAGGGAAAGGGATTCATTTAATTCCTCAAGATTGTTGAGTTTCTCTCTAGCTTCTTCAATTTGATTCCTGAGATTTTCATTTTCAGAGTTCAAAGCCTTCAAGCTTTCATCATAAGAATCAGTGTGAGCTGAAGCATTCAGTTTCTTTTTTAAGGATTTCTTTTGTTTTCCTAATTTTTCATATCTCTCAAGTAGGTCAGCATAAGCATCTTGCCAATCATCTATAGAGAAGTTTTCAAACAAAAAGTTTACCTCCTCATCAACACTTTCTTCGTGGCTTTGCAAGGTATCACCCATGAGACACTTGAGTTGTTCTTCCTTTTTGTAGATAGCAACTAGTTTGTCCCAGATTTCCTTCACATACCTGGAGGAAGACACAAATGGAAAGATGTTGTGATTAATAGCATCTTGCAAGATATTTAAAGCTCTAAGATTTTCATTGTTTTTCATCCTGTGACTGTCTATCCATTTAGACACGTTTTTGGGCAGTTTGTGTAGACCTTTGGAAATGATGTTCCATAGGTTTGGATTTCTTGCATTTACGAAAGTGCACATAATGCCTATCCAGGTAGAAAAATCTGAACCGTCAAACATCGGAGGATGTACCAAGGGAATCAAATCAGAGTTACAACCCATGATCATAGAAGCACCTGTGCAGCAGGATCCTATCTGCAGATGGTTAAATCTGATCTTTCAGATACCCGCTCTGATACCAATTGTTGGGTTCTAAGGGGTGCAACTGGATCTAGAAGGGGGGTTGAATAGATCCTGCCAAAAACTTTGGCCTAATTAAAACTCTTGGCTAATAAAAATATAAACCACTCCTATAAAGTAAATGAGACACTTAGACATAATGCACAACGGATCTAATAGGAATAGCTCAAATGGAAACGGCGAAACACAGTGCATATGCTGCTGAGGGTGACACTACCATAAGGTGAGGTCGATGCACCTTCAGAGCAGGTTCAGAGATAAGGGAGATCTTGCTGTACTAGACTGCAAGGGTCTCACCTAGCTTCAGCAGGATGAATGACTAGCCTGGATATATGAGTGAAGACGATGGTAGAGTGAGTGTTGGAGAACCAACTACCAATGCATAAGTCAATGCGGATAAAATAGTCCAAGTACAAATCCTTTATGTTGCCCATCATGTGAATGGGGGAAAGAAGAAATGGATCAATCACACAAGGCACACCCCATTGCATAGGAAATTTTTAAGGTGGTTTAGTCTGCAAACCCACAGACCTACGTCCACCCCTCACCAAATCCGGTGAGGCTTTCTCTACATGAGGACAAAGTCCTCAAACCACACACGAGGATGAAATCCTCTACCCCCCCCCCCCCCACACACACACACTCACACACAAAAGAAAAGAATGAGCTGCAAGTGCAGCACCCACACTTCCAATCTCTCACAAGAGCACCGGACACCCACTATTCAAAGATTACAAATACAGAAGTAAAACCAAAAAAGCTAAAACGGGAAAAAGGCAACGATGGCTTCATATCGAAGTCTTGAAGCTCTCTCCAACTCAGACCAGCTGCAAGGAGGGGCTACACTCCTTTCAGCTTCTTCTTCTTCCTTTCTCACAACTGGTTGGACTCGAACCAAGGTTGGGCTGCTCTTTCACACTCCTTTCTTTTCATTCTTCTCATGTTTCTATTGAAGGCACAGAGAGGCATGGGCTTTTCTCTTTAAGGCAGCAGCTTTAGCAGCAGCTTCTCTATTGGAAGCTTCACATATATATAGATGATCCTGGTGGAGAGATTTTCCTTCTAAAAGAGTTGCAATCAAAATTGGCTGGAGTTCAAATTAAAGTAGCTTCTTTTGACCTCTGACCTTTCAGCAATGCTTGACTTGATCCACCGAATATAAGGAAACAGTTGGAAAGTCAAATTTCCCTCCAACATTTTTCCTTGGCCTTATAGAAAATATTCTGAGGATATTTGTCTTGAGCTGCAGTGCTTTTCAGACCAGTCCTAAGATAGGACAATGGCAAGCAGAAGGTAAAGTATATTTGAAAATCTGTTGGCATAGGGAATGGCTTGGTCCAGTGTGCACTAGAGGGTAGACCTCCTGGGGCAGTCCTTTCTTAGGATAGAAGAGACAGTCTTCTGGTAGAGAAGACCTTTGCAGATTTGTTCCCTGATAAGGTCTTCTATAAAAGGATGTTCTGAGATGATATAATGAGGTGGTAGAAGCTCTGACCTTGGTACCTTCTTCCAGACCTCAAAAGGAGTGTATTTGGAGGTTTACGCCTGACATTAATGCTCTCTAGATGAGCTTCGAAAATTATGCAGGTCTGACATATAAAGGCTCAAAGTCTTCTTTTGCGTCGACGCAGTAGGCCATCACGTCGATGCAGCTTTACAGTTTCTTTGAGTTGCTGGCGAGCTGGATCTCGATGCATCTTCATAGGTGCATCGAGGCATCCTCTATGAAAGTCGTTTAATAGATAAGGCTTGGAAATCTTTTGGTGCGTCGTTGCAACATCACCTGTCCGTCGAAGCAGCAGTTGAACGTTGCCTATCAGACGGCTTCTGTGAAGAGCCTGAGGTCGATGCAGCATACTGATGAGGTTGGGGCAACTGTGAAGGTTTAACATACAAGGCTTGGAAATCTTTTGGTGCGTCGATGCAGCACCACCTGTGCCTCGAAGTAGTAGTTGAATGTTGCCTATCAGACGGCTTCTGTGAAGAGCCTGAGGTCAACCTCCTGTAAGGCTGAGGTCGAAGCAGCGTGGCATGACAGAACATCCGTGAGAAGGAGTCAACACTTTTGACATGAAATCTTGAAGAGGTCGGAGCATTAACACGGTGAGGTCAATGCAATAGCATGACCTGAGGTCGGAGCAGTTAAGCTGTGGTCGGAGCAGTGCGGCTGTGAGGTCGATGTAGCCTTCTTGAAGTTGCACTTCTGAATTCTACTGTTAGTTTGATTTCCCTTTCTTTTGCCAACCTTTTCTTGGTTTCTATGCAAACCATCAATTTTATCATCTACCTTATTTTTCTGTGCAATCAGTTGCCTCGATTTCTATGTAATAGGAATGTCTTAGCTTCTAGGAGCATATTCCATGCAGTTTAGTCTGCCAAGGTCCTTTCTTCAAATCTCAATTTCCCTTTCTTGAATTCTCTCAATCTTTGCTTGAATATCTCGTGAGTCTTGAGTCTTTTGAGCCTTTTCATGATGAGCATAGCTTGGGAGCATCAAAAACATTATCATGCACATTAGAGCATAGTTGAATCAATTCAATAGTATGATAATGAATCATACTCAGACATCATCAAAACATCATTTATCCAACAGAGTTATCATGTTTCCTCTTTTCTTATTGTTATTAATATCATTATTACATTAGTGTCTTCCTTTTTCTCCTTTCTTCTTTTTAGCTTTTTGGGAAATGGCATCCGTTCAGATGGACGCCAATTCTTTAGCCCAAAGAATTGGCGTCTCTCTGCACGGACGCAAATCCTAACTTCTTATGATTTTTTTAAGTGAATTTTACATAGATGAATTGGCACCCCTTCAGAAAGGCATTGATTAATCAACATCTTTCTGTGCAGACATTAATTATTCTTGGTTTTCTATTTTTTGGGTTGAATTTTAGTTCAAAGAATTGGCACCTCTCCAGGAAGGCTTTAATTAATTCGCGTCCCTCTATGTGGACGTTAATTCTTAAAATTGGCGATGTCCGCAGTGGATGTTAATTCTATTCATGATTTAACAGACTTTAAGACTGGCTGACATGAGTGCGTCGACGCAATCTGCTTAGTGCGTCGACGCACGCTTGCAACAGAGAGCCCATTAAAGCTTTTCCATGGGTTTATCTTCACTCATTTTCACTTCATTCATTTTTTTTGGTTTGGTTATCTTTCTTCTTTCAATTATTTTCATGAGATGTGTGAGAAGGGGATGGAATGCAAGAATATGCATATGGCATCCAAAGGATTAATTCCACACAAGGTGACCCTTGATAAATCGCGGAGTATCAAACTCGCACATAGTGAGGCTTTTCATTCGGACATAATCCGGAATTCCACCATTCACCATTTAATATACCTGAAGGGTCAATGGCATACAAGCACTCAAGACTGAAATGAGGGTGAAATTTGTATTTGGTTTCATGGATCATTACATATGTAGAGAGGCAATCACCATGCATGTGGAAATGCCAAATGCCCACGTGCAAATGCAAGAGTTTCTGCTTCTAAAAACTTTGACTGTTTTAGCAGTTTTTGGAGTTAAGTAAATTATTTGTTTTGTTTTGTGCTTATTATGCATTGATTCATGTTGACCCTTCTTGTTTAGTGATTTCGTTCATGACATTCTCGAGTTCGGTCCGATTGTCATTGTTCCTTGAATCATTATTCTTCAATTTGCCCCGCAAGAATCCAGTAGCATCTCCCCTAGACCGGGTGCATCGGGAGGGTATAAATTGGGTACGCATCCACGGAGGAACTCCGAGACGGCCCCGAAATAAGGAGGATGCGCACGGAAGCGGCAACATCCCGGGACGCGCACGGAAGCGGCAACACCCCATAATCTGAATCGAATACTAACGCCCCAAGGACTAGCCTACGAGGGGCTACAATGACACGAGGGATGCCACAATCCCGATCCTGAGACGTGGCTTTAAATTATCACCACATTGTATGGCCATCAATGTTCATCCCTTTCAAAGAGATCGACCGTGAACCACGCTATGAAGAAGCGAGTCCCCGGGGATCTAGGGATGATCAAGACTCCAGGAGCTAGTATTTGCAAAGAAAATGATCAGTTTGAGATTAAATCCCATATTTCTCACCCCTTTGGCATCATGGCTATTGAATTGGTCCAAATCCCAAGGTGGGGTTTCGAGAGGAAAACTCGATCGTTATAAATTGAAGGCAAAGCTACAAGAGAGACTCCGGCGATTAGGAACCTCAGAGTCATATCCATAGGCTTGGATAAACTTCGGGCCGGTGGTCGCCGAGCTAACAGTTGGGTTGTTACATGGATATCATTTTCATTTTTTTTTTAGATCAAAGACGAAATCACCATATCTATCACGGAGAACTGGAAGGGCTAAAACAGACGCATAGCATCAAGCATACAGGGGGAGCTTCTCGTTAAAACCTGATTACCGGTGAGGGCCAACAAGCGAGGGACATCACAGGTAGGAGAGTGAGGAGGGAAGGAGAAGAAAACATAATCATCAATAAAGGATGAACATCATGCGACCATAATACACAAAATAGGTATCTCCCCAATGGGGGTTTTCTTCATTTCCTATCAAACGGATAGGGATACATCAGAGGAACAGAGGGAAGATGAGGAGCTATAGAACCCACCCCTCTTCCATGGAAGCTCTCACCCTCCCTCACTCACTCTCTCACTCTGCTTCTTCATCTTCGTTGCCTAGGGCTCTCTTCTCTTTCTTCTCTTCTCTTTCTGCAAGAACGTGGGCTTCAGGGGCTTCCGAAGGAGGGGACGAAGAAGCAACTTCTCCAAAAGCTCCAGAAAAGTTTTTGGTTCTCCAAGGGAGCTTTTTATAAGGGTTGAGACCCCCTGTTCAGAGGAAAAAAAACTCTGCATATTTCTTCTTCTTTTCTTCTTTGTTTCTCTGCTATCGCCGCTGTTGCTGCTGTTGCTACCGTGGCCACCGCTGTTGCCACCGTGGCCACCGCTGTTGCCGCCGTCGACGTCGTTGTCGCTGCTGCTACGGCGTGATAGGGGAGGGATGGAGGCATGGCGGCCTCTCCTGTGGCATCTGTTGTGTTCAGTGCTATGTATTCAAAGGGGGGGTAAATGAATATGTCCTTTAAAAACTTTCGCTCAATTAAAGTATAATGCTCACTAGACAGATTTAGACAAATGAAACAAGCTGATCAAATATTCTGTTCAACCAGTAAGCAAACACTTGGAGCGCCCCTATGCAAACATCTAGCAGAAGCAAAGACAGATAAATCAAACCACAATGTAATAGGAGTTTTTAGGTGGTTCGGTCCTCCAGACCTACGTCCACCCCACACTCAAACACAGCTTGCGTCCGCTGGGCATCACAGCTTGCCTACAACCGCTGGGCCTCACAGCTTGCCATCCCGTTGAGCATCACAGCTTGCTGTCCAGAGGAGTCCACATCTGCAACACTGAACATCACAGCTTGATGTCCAGTGGAATCCACCACTTCAACCGCTGACTAACAGCTTGAAGAAAGGTATAAGAAGAAAACAAAAGATGGAACAAAACAGCAACAGAAAGCTATAAATGAAGAACAAGAAATATAGCTCTCGAAGGAGCAGTTCTGGCTTGGATTTGATCCAAAAGCCAGACAACCACAATCTCTCTCTCTCTCAGCTCGAGCACTCTATCTCTCTCTTTCTCTTCTTTCTCTTCTGCTCTTCTTCTTTTTCTCTTCCTTTCTCTTCTTCTTCTCTTTTGCTGGATCGAGGGGCTGTCTGCTCCTGCTCTTCTGGTTCGACTCACCCAGCTTCGATGTCTCTTCTCTTGATGAAGAAGACTCGTATATATAGTAGCAGCAGCAGCACCAGTAGCCAGGGCGTGTGTTCTCCACATTTCCCGCCCAGGACTTTTGGCCACGTGTCGTCTTCCTGTCAGCCCTTCCAGCCTAGGATCACGTGCCCTTCATTGGCCTCCATGAGCAGAGCACCTATCAGACAGACGAGAACACTTATCAGGTTAAGTATAAACCATGTACAGACTTTAAGGAAGCAATGCATTGTATAGACTTGATGTGAAGAACAGCAATGTGTAGACTTGTGAAGTGCAACTGCATGCAATGTATAGAGTTCAATGTAAAGACTTGACGTTATGCAGCCTGGGCAATGTATAGACTTGGCCCAACTAAGAACCAGTCGATGTATAGACTTGGCTGAAGCCAACGCTGAAGCAATGTTCAGACTTTGTTCAACAGCAATGTACAGACTTTATTCAATGTATGGTCTTAGTGTGTGCGAGCATGCTAACATTCAATGTGTAGACTTGGATGAGAACAATGCATGAACACAGTGTATAGACTTAGAAGTCTAAAGGGGCGTCGACTCATCTAATCAGGGGGTCGACCCATTGATGCATGAATGAAATATACTTCCAATGTGTAGACTTTGGACTTTCCATGAAGTGTAGACTTGGAGCACAAAAGCCACGATGTACAGACTTCGTGAGACTTTAATGAAGACAGACGATGTATAGACTTCATGACTGAGGCACGATGCAGACTCGTCCAATGTATACACTTGCTCAATGTTCAATCTTCACAAATGATGTACAGACTACCAATGTGTAGACTTTGAGTCTGTAAAGCAAGCGTTGTACAGACTATGCAAGCATGACACTGGGTGATGTATAGACTTACACTATCGGATGTGTAGACTTCATGAGAATGTAGCAGCCAGTGTATAGACTTCATGCAATGCAATGCAGATGAATGTATAGACTTCATGCAATGCGATGCAGACCAATGTACAGACTTTAGCGAAGCAAAGGCTGTACAGACTTCAACCAATAGAAGCACGATGTACAAACTAGATGAAATGATGTATGCAATGCACTGGACAATGTATAGACTTCATACATGAAGCTACACGATGTATAGACTTGATGAAATGCTTTGAGAACATGAGAAAGTCTGTACAAAGTTTATAGTGCTAAGACGATGTACAGACTTCATGCCAAGAGAAACTCTGTACACACTAGATCAAAGCAAAGCAGTTGACTGTATGGACTTCCATTGTGTAGACATGCCAAAGATAACTGGACGATGCACAGACTTGAACAAGGTAAAGTCTGTACAGACTTGGAAGTTCACAGTGTGTAGACTTTGGCAAGGCAACGTCGGTAAAGCAACCACTGTATAGACTTGTTGAACAGAGCGTAGGTAAAAGTCCCAATGTATAGACTTGGAAGTGCAACGTAGGAAAAGATGCCAATGTATAGACTTTGGCAAAGCAGCGATGTACAGACTTGCACAGTTCTAGCTAGAGGATGTATAGACTTTACCCAATAGTCCAATGTACAGACTTCATCTCGTGAAAGCTTCAGTGATGTATAGACTTGGAAGCAAATGAGAAGCCAATGTACAGACTTGGAAATCGATTTGCAAAGGCTGATGTATAGACTTGAAGGTTCACAGGATGTATAGACTTGGAAGATGAAAGGCGATGTGTAGACTTTGAGGTGAACGGGAGACTGTATAGACTTGGCCCCTTAAAGGGTATATAGACTTTAGATGTGCAAGCTACAGTGCCGTTGTATGGACTTGATCTCAAGGATTGGCTGTACACGCTTTGAAGGCTTAGCGGAGGATGTACAGACTTTGAATATGAAAGCCAATGTATGGACTTCAGGTGAAGACCAATGTGCATTCTTTGAATATGAAGACCAATGTTCAGACTTTGAATATGAAGATCAATGTATGGACTTGGAAAACAAAGGGAGCGTCGACCCATCAGAAGGGGGCGTCGACCCACAACTGTCCAGACTATGCATGAGACGGTGAGCCATGTGCAGACTTTGAAGCTTAACAGAGACACAGGATGTACAGACTTCATGAAATGCATGCTATTCAATGTACACACTTTGAATTCATGCAAGCTGATGTATAGACTTCAGTTAGAATACACAATGTGTAGACTTGACAAATATTAAGACTTTATGTAATGCATGCACAAGACGATCAAGACTAAGTCTGTACAGACTTTGAGAGATGGTGCATTGAGACGCAAATTAAGATGCTGGACTCTGTACAGACTTGAGCGATGTATGGGCTTAGCTTCGTGCAAGCTACAGTCCAATGTATGGACTTTGAAGTTCAACTGGTGAGTGTACAGACTTCACCAATGAGACGCTCACTGTACATACTTTGTCTGTGACACATCCAATGTACAGACTTAGCCATGTATGGACTTAACTGCTCGCACCAACAATGTATAGACTTGGTAGCATGAACTGTGCACATGAATGTACAGACTCTAAGGCATGAGCAAATGCAATGTAAAGACATGCAAAACTGGGGAAATGCAATGTATGCTGGAACACATTAATGCAATCTATTCAAACATAATAATGCATTCAAAACATCATTTCATCATCATTCATGTTGCTATCATATGCAGAATGCTCAAGGATCTCAAGGATAAAGGATGCACAGAAATGCACTCACTTTGTTGCTATCATCAAAACAAAATAGCATTGCTATCATCAAATCAACATAGCACATGCTTGTGCCTAAGGGGCACAACAGCATCCCCACCGTCAGCCATGTTGGAGAGGTAGCCGTTCGAAGGCATGGGCTGCATGGCATGCATTGAATGCTCGCCGTGCTACAGTGCGAAAATCATGAAATTGGAGCCCAGATGGAAGGCCACGGATTCTTCGACGTGAAATTAACATCCAGTAGGGTCGCTGCCTGATAAGTGTGCATTTTTATGAGTTAATTTATGATATTCACACATTTTATGAGCTTTAATGTTACTAATTATGCAGTTATCACACTTAATATCAATTTTTGATCAAAATACTTTGTTTGATGAAATTATTATAATTTGATCAATAAATATGTTATTTTACAGGCACTCGATAAAAACTCCACAAGTCTACGCAAAAATGAGTCAAAACCTATGGCCGACCAAGCTCAACCTTGAGTCAAAAGAAAAAAAAGACAAAGAAAACTATAACTAAATATATACTCATATATATATTTTATGTTTATATAGATATCTATCTATTTATATATATATATATATATATATCTAATATATATAAATATAATACTACTATATATATATATATATCTATAATTTAAATAAAGAAAATAAAAATAAATAAAAATAAAACCCTAAACATGAACACCTCTATATAAATATTATGATATAGATAATATATATATATTCACTTAGATAATATATACATTCATATAATAAATATATCTATATATTAACTTATCTATATACATAATATATTCATAATATATATATTATATCGCCACCCCTTCATATAATATATACATAATATATATTCCTTATATATATAATTTATGTATATGCAGCAGGTTCTCCTTATATATATTATATACATAATATATGTGTGCATGCAACATCCGCAAAGGGGCTTCACGTTGGAATGCATGCAATGGCCAAGCATTATAATATCACCTGGGCAATGGCACTTCACCTTCGCACAAGGTCAGCGAAGCTTCTTTTGCCAAAAGCAGCAACGCGTTGGAGGCTTCCTTACGTGGCCATCCTGTGGGCCTCATATACGCGGGGGTGTGGCCAAGTCACGGAGGGCTCCACGTGAGCTGCACGGTGGGCTGCCCACGGCGGGCTTCACGCATGTTCTCACAAGATTGGCTAGCGGAGGCTTCTCCACACAGTCGCAGGGTCAGCGGCTCAAACATGTGAGGCTTCTCCTCACAGGCGGGGTCCAAATATCTGTGGCTTCACATGCAAGGCCTCCTTCGGCCAGAGTAGCAGCGCCATTCTCACCGCAGCAGCAACGCGAGGTCATCGGCTGGGTCCACAAGCGCAGCGGGTAGGGCCCCTTCACATGGGCTCCTTCGGTGGCTTCATACACATGACAGCCGCGGGGTTCACACAGAACGAAGAGTGCAGAGAGCAGAGAGGAACAGAGGGTTTATAAAGCCTATAAAAGGGGTTGAGATGTGGTTTTGGGAGAATAAGCTTCATAATGTATTTTCTAGTTTCTTTGTTCTTGTGAGAATTTTGTGAGAGCGTTTGAGTTGTTTTGGTGTTTTTGAAGAAGCAAGGAGAGAGAGAGGGGCAGGAGGCCCCCTTCATGTAACAATTTCTTTCAATCTTATTATCCATTTAAATTATTAGAAGCTTTAGATTTTGTAAGTTTAAGTGGTTGTTATTGTAAGTTCTTAAAATTTTAGTCATTTCTTAGCCATTTACATATTTTTCTGATCGTCATTTCAATTTTTTATCTTCTGTAAAGTTGTTCATCTTTCAATTTTCTACATTTTACCTTTCTACCATTTCCTTTAATTCTTCTCCGTTTTCAAGTTATTGCACGTTTTTCCACTTACTCTCCTGGCACATTACTGTTCATCCGAGTTGATATCTTCTTTTGTTCCTCCATTTTTATGCCCTTCCAATCTTATTTTATTTCTGAGTTTTTCATGAAAGTTGTTCCTCTCTTATAAATATAGATTTTCTTCTTCTATCACTTCCTCTAATTCCTCTTCGTTTTTAAGTTATTTTTATTTTTCCATAATTCTATCTTTTACGAGTTTACTGTTCATCAGCGCCGATAGATGTCAGTGTTTCATATTTTTCACTGTCTTCCTCTCATTTTTTGTCTCTGCACTCTTCATAAAACATTTTTTTAACCCTCCTATCTTCAACTTTGTCTTTTGTCACTTCTTCTAATTTTGTCTGGTTTTAAAGTTATTTCTCTTCCTAACTCACCATATTTTCATTATAGTTTTCCATGTGTTCTTCTATCTATTCCACCCCTTCTAAATTACATCCAAATCTCCCTAAGGCGGTTTCAATTCAATTTTCATGATGTTTAAATCTTAAAAACTCAAGGTTTTCAACTTTCAAATCTATTTCTCCCTGTGGATTCGACTCGGTCTCACTACTTAACTATTCTATTTAATTTGTGGGCCGAATATTTAAATTTGGTAGCGGGGCGTATTAACAACGTGCGTTTTTCCGTCATCAAATTTTGGCGCCGTTGCCGGGGAGGGGTTGAATTGGAAGTTGATAACTTTGTGCTTTCTTTTGTACATATATATTGGTGCTCACTCTTATTTTTGCAGAAAAACAAAAGGATCTACAAAAGCATAAAAAATAACAAATTTTGAAAATGCCAAAAACAAATGTTATGTCTCCTCGAGGTAAGTCTTCTTTATCCTTTAATCTTGTTATTTTTCATTTGTCCAATAAAGAACGAGGGAATGTGATTAAGGTTAGAACTCTTACCCTCTTTCTATAGATTTAGTTTCTTTGTTTTTACTTTCAATATGTAATTCATTTTTATGCTTAGAAATGTTCTTAAAAAAAATAAAAAAAAGAAGAAATACAAAAATATGGTGGACTAGCTCAGTTCACTAACTAAAAAAATAGAAAATCAAAAACACAAAAAAGGCATAACTTGGGCTCACTATCATCTTTGAAACTGGTGTCTAAGGCTAGAGGTCAGCGGCAAACGCTATAAGCGGGAAAGTGGTTACTTAATTAGGACCTTGTGAAAGCAAGGGGAGCCTCCCACTTCTCCACATGTTACTTGGCCGGTAGACAAGTTTGATGGTGAATCTAAGTTGGACTTTGTTTGAGAATTTATTTGCCTAAAAAAAATAAAAAGAAGAAGAAAAAATAAATAAAATATACAAAAAATGGTGAGGGCATAAATTTTAATCTATGGATTGGGCACATAAGTTGGACAAGTTTGAGCAATTGGCTCATAAATTTGATCAATTTCTAGCCATGGATCAAAACCACTTCATACCACCTAGTCACCATGATAATGATCACATGTGGGATAACCCAGCCCATTATGTAGGTGGTTGCCCAAATCCACACTCATTTCTCACCCAAAACAACCCGACCTCTTATGATATTCCATGTTCATGGTCGACCCAAAATGAGATCTCGTCACCTATAATGGCCCAGTTTCCATCGTTTACCCAGGACCATGTTCCAACCACTCAGTTTGAGGGCCATGATCTACCTTTCCTCCCAGAGAAAGCCCAATATGATCAATAATTTTTTCAGCCTGATTATGAATCACCTTTAGATACTTATACCTCTAGCTCAGAAAATCAACCAACAATCTCTTGGATGGACCAAGCAAGACAAACCCAAATGTCTCCATAACTCTCCACACCTTATTTTGACCTATGTCCAAATAACTTTAATTCTGGTTGGAGAGATCAACATGATCCTTCTTGGGAGTCTTATCAGGATCAAGGCTAAAGTCCTCAAGAACAAGATTTTCAAAATTGGGCCTCATACCCAAATGATTCTTATGATCAACCCTATTATGGAGGGCACCACATACACTCTCCACCACCTCATTCTCAGACAGAGTGCCCTTCAAATTACTATCCATCATAATCTGACTCTCCGCCCACTTATCTATCTCCTCCATATACAGATTTACATAAGGAGGAGATGTTTGATCAATTGACACGGCTCTTCCAGACTCAACAACAAGCCTTCCAGGAACAACTGTAAAACTTTGAGGCTCATGTGAGCCGGGTTGCTAAAAACATCGTAGAAATAGAAGTCGATCCAATGCCTGGCAACTCCACTACAAGTCTTGAGAATCACCTTCCTAGATTTGATAACACTCAAAGTCCATATGATCAATCTATAATTCCCCAGTCTAACACTCATATCCCTTTTGATCTTGAGAGGATAATTGGGGAGTTTTATGATGAGGACTTAAAGGAAGAGTAGCCCGAGATGCCTAAACCCAACTCTATTTGTGAAGAGGACTATGATGAGTCTGTTGATCTTGAGTCGGGGAGAGAAGAAGAGGAAGATGATTTGCCAGTCAATGCTCAAATTCTATTACTTCATGAATTTGATGAGTCGTCCTTCCAAGTGAATGACGAAGAAATCATGAGTGTAGAGAGAGAATTGAGTTTATTCATAAACCCTTCTTCTTCGGTAATTGAGGAACCGGGTGCTCCACTTAAAATTTACTCTGATTGGGCATCTTTTGATTTAGGGGAGGTTGTGGATCTTTTACCCATCCCTAACCTTAGTGAATCCATAATCATTCCAAATATTCTGCAACTCACCAACTGGTTAGATCCATATGAGCCTTCTGAGAATTCTTGTATTAAGGAGCAAACTTATTTGATTCCTAATCCTTCTTATCTCCTTGACATTAGCCATGTGGTGGACTCCCCAAAAAATGATCACACTCTCATCCTCTCTCACCTGAATGATACGCAAGTAACTCTTAAGAGGGAGGAGGAAGGAGAAAAGCTATGGGAAGTTAAGGTCCGCATTGATGTGTTTAATACTTATAAAGACCTTAAAAATATAGAGGAATATTTTGTGATTGAAGATATGATATTACTCTGCCATTCTCTGACCGAGGGGGTCCATCCAAATTCTTAGACCCACCTTGGCATGCTTTTATCCCACATGCATCGAGACATAATCTTTTCCTCCAATGGCACAAGGGATGGAATCTAACGGAGGATAAGATCACTTGGTGGCTCATCATGAATGCTACCCGTTGGTTAGTGAGCTACATTGCGTCTGGCTGAAGACGTTAAATTTAGCGCTTTTTGGGAGGCAACCTAAAATTTTAATAGTTTCGTGTGCTAATAAATGGCTTCTTGGGAGGCAACCCAAGTTTTTATTATGGTTTTGTATTTATTTTGCACGTTTGAATAAAGGATAAGTTGGGGGGAGAGAGCTGCTTGCTTCCTCTATTGCTCCGATTTTCAAAGTCAAGTGATGCCTCTCATTCCAACAAGGATACCCGTCGAAGTTCACTTCCATCAGGTTGTCCCGTTCCTTCACAAATTTTATGTCTACATTATTCATTATTCCATTTTGTTCATGCCATTGAGGACAATGCCATTTAAGTTGGGGGGACGGAACTCATGTTATCTTATACAACCTTATTTTACCTATTTCTTTTTTTTGACCCCAATTGTGTTTCATGATTTATGCTTCCATTGATAGTGCTTCTGGAATAGAAAATACTGGGATAAGGATGATAGAAGATTATTTAATCTAACCATGGAAAACTGATATAAGGATCTTTTTAAAGTTCATGTGCACTTCAGAAAAATAAAAAAATATTTTGCTCGCTAATGAAACAAGCAGGACAAGCCTTCTGCTATTTTGGGTATATTGCTTGATATTCTATATTTTTTGAAGAAAATATCTTTTATAAGTTTTCTGCCATGTTATCTATTGAAAAAAATTTGAGGAAAACACCATGAAAAATACTCCGATTCTGAGTAACCGGGCCTACTTCACCTAAGACGTGTTGAGGTTCGCGTCAAAAGGAAAAGGAGACATTGATCTGTATAACCGGGCCTACTTCACTTAAGACGTGTTGAGGTTCGCGTAAAATAGTGAAGGGTAGTGCAACATCATGGGTGTATAGAATAGAAAAGAAAAAAAGAGAGAGAGATCCCAAAAAGGGACATAGCAATAAGGCAGACAAAAAGTTATTATACTGAATACTCTATTTAAGAAGTGCAAGATTGAAAGGCACTTGTTCGGAATAGCAAATGGGGGATGCAATTGTCTTCACTGTGGACTTAGTATTACACATGCACAAGTGCTATTGACCTTTAAATAGAACCTTGATCACGTACCTTAATTTCCTACATAAGGCTAGTGTGTGTTAATGATTCCAGATTCCTAATCCGTAGTTGACTCTATGAAAGATGCTCTAGAAATGAGGCATGAATATTTTAAACTCTTGTTGGTCCTTAATTTTAAAATTATTTGCATTGCTAAGGGACTAGCAATGAGTAAGTTAGGGGGTGTGAAAAGTGTGCATTTGTATGAGTTAATTTATGATATTCACACTTTTTATGAGCTTTAATGTTACTAATTATGCACTTATCACACTTAATATTAATTTTCGATCAAAATGCTTCGTTTGATGAAATTATTATAATTTGATCAATAAATGGCACTCGACAAAAACTCCACAAGTCTACGCAAAAATGAGTCAAAACCCATGGCCGACCAAGCTCAACCTTGAGTCAAAAGAAAAAAAAGACAAAGAAAACTATAACTAAATATATACTCATATATATATTTTATGTTTATATAGATATCTATCTATTTATATATATAGATATATCTCTATCTATCTAATATTAATAAATATAATACTACTATATATATATATATCTATAATTTAAATAAAGAAAATTAAAATAACTAAAATAACTAAAAATAACTAAAAATAAAACCCTAAACATGAACACCTCTATATAAATATTATGATATAGATAATATATATATATATATTTACTTAGATAATAGATACATTCATATAATAAATATATCTATATATTAACTTATCTATATACATAATATAATCATAATATATATATTATATCGCCACCCCTTCATATAATATATACATAATATATATTCCTTATATATATATAATTTATGTATATGCAGCAGGTTCTCCTTATATATATTATATACATAATATATGTGTGCATGCAACATCCGCAAAGGGGCTTCACGTTGGAATGCATGCAATCGCCATGCATTATAATATCACCTCGGCAATGACACTTCACCTTCTCACAAGGTCAGCGAAGCTTCTTTTGCCAAAAGCAGCAACGCGTTGGAGGCTTCCTTACGTGGCCATCATGTGGGCCTCATATACGCGGGGGTGTGGCCAAGTCACGAAGGGCTCCACGTGAGCTGCACGGTGGGCTGCCCACGGCGGGCTTCACGCGTGTTCTCACAAGATTGGCTAGCGGAGGCTTCTCCACACAGTCGCAGGGTCAGCGGTTCAAACATGTGAGGCTTCTCCTCACAGGCGGGGTCCAAATATCTGTGGCTTCACATGCAAGGCCTCCTTTGGCCAGAGTAGCAGTGCCATTCTCACCGCGGCAGCAACGCGAGGTCGTCGGCTGGGTCCACAAGCGCAGCGGGCATGGCCCCTTCACATGGGCTCCTTCGGTGGCTTAACACACATGACCGCCGCGGGGTTCACACAGAACGAAGAGTGCAGAGAGCAGAGAGGAACAGAGGGTTTGTAAAGCCTATAAAAGGGGTTGAGATGTGGTTTAGGGAGAATAAGCTTCATAATGTATTTTCTAGTTTCTTTGTTCTTGTGAGAATTTTGTGAGAGCGTTTGAGTTGTTTTGGTGTTTTTGAAGAAGCAAGGAGAGAGAGAGGCGCAGGAGGCCCCCTTTATGTGACAATTTCTTTCAATCTTATTATCCATTTAAATTATTAGAAGCCTTAGATTTTGTAAGTTTAAGTGGTTGTTATTGTAAGTTCTTAAAATTTTAGTCATTTCTTAGCCATTTACATATTTTTCTGATCGTCATTTCAATTTTTTATCTTCTGCAAAGTTGTTCATCTTTCAATTCTCTACATTTTCTCTTTTTACCATTTCCTTTAATTCTTCTCCGTTTTCAAGTTATTACACGTTTTTCCACTTACTCTCCTGGTACATTATTGTTCATCCGAGTTGATATCTTCTTTTGTTCCTCCGTTTTTATGCCCTTCCAATCTTATTTTATTTCTGAGTTCTTCATGAAAGTTTTTCTTCTCTTGTAAATATAGATTTTCTTTTTCTATCACTCCCTCTAATTCTTCTTCGTTTTTAAGTTATTTTTATTTTTCTATAGTTCTGTCTTTTACGAGTTTACTGTTCATCCGCGCCGATAGATGTCAGTGTTTCATATTTTTCACTGTCTTCCTCTCATTTTTTGTCTCTGCACTCTTCATAAAACTTTTTTCTAACCCTCCTATCTTCAACTTTATCTTCTGTCACTTCTTCTAATTTTTTCTATTTTTAAAGTTATTTCTTTTCCTAACTCATCATATTTTCATTATAGTTTTCCATGTGTTCTTCTATCCATTCCACCCCTTCTAAATTACATCCAAATCTCCCTAAGGCAGTTTCAATTCAATTTTCATGATGTTTAAATATTAAAAACTCAAGATTTTCAACTTTCAAATCTACTTCTCCCTGTGGATTCGACTCGGTCTCACTACTTAACTATTCTATCACTACTTAACTATTCTATTTAATTTGTGGGCCGAATATTTAAATTTGGTAGCGGGGCGTATTAACGACGTGCATTTTTCCGCCGTCCCCGCCAATTCTTGAACCCAAGCGAAATTGGCGTCCAGGTCCCTGACGCTAAGTAACAATAGCGTCTGCATGAAGGGGCGCCAATTCATCAGATTAGAAATCCAATAATCTTCATAAAATCTAATAATATCAAGAATTGGTGTCACTTTGCGAAGGTGCCCATTAAAGAATTGGCGTCCATGTGAAGGGCCGCCCATTCTCATGAGTCGACCCAAAGAATTGGCATCACTTCATGAGTCGCCAATTAAAGAATTGACGTCTACGTGAAGGGATGCTGACTCTCTCTCTCTCTCTCTCTCTCTCTCTCTCTCTCTCTCTCTCTCTCTCTCTTGTTTTACTACCAATAGCACATCATCCATTCACGTGTAAGAAAACTTATAGATCAAATCATGCACGTAAGTTGGTGCAATGCCATACCACGAGTCACTCCCATGGGCACGAGTATTTTTGAACTTCCATCCGACTAGCATTGATTGTCAAGTGGGCTAGAGCCCTTTATAATTTCTAGACAATTTCATATAATAGTTATGACCAAGTGGATTCCAAGAGAGTTATGTTCCAGAATATCAAGTGACATAAATAAAGTGCATAGATCATATAAAGGGAAGTACCAAGTAAAAGGAGATCAAGTATAGAACTTAGGGTAAGTTCATGAAGAACAAAAGTCCATGATTCATTTAGTGATTTAAGAAGGTATCGACTCAAAAAGATGCTGACATCAAACCATGTCAAAATAGTCAACTATGGACTCATAGAACTGGATAAAACAAACTCAATCACACGGGCATGATCCATGAAGGACAAAGTTAAACGCGGTTAGGGTCAGGGTCGGGATCTCATGAATGCGGTATGGCTGATGGACACGTTAAGACAAGAGGGTCACCTTGAACTCTCTGGCTATGCCTGTTAGGTGCAAGGTGGGATCTAGAGGGGGGTGAATATTTCCCCTTTAAAAAATTATGCTCAATTAAAACTTTGCTTCCAATTCAGCTCAAACTAGAAGGAAACTAAATAGCAGTTTGCACTGCTCACTTGGTTCGGTCAGAGACTATCTCAAACACTTAGCAGATTGCATGCAAGAACAACACACTAGACGACCTGTGAAGTGGGGTAGAGGAAACAGATTAAACTCACAAATCAAACCATAGACACATGAATTTTAAGGTAGTTCAGTCCACACCAAGCAGACCTACATCCACCCCCAACTCAACCAAAGTGAGAATTCTGCTGACACACAGCTTGAAGCACTGATCAACAGCTTCGAGGGAACAAATCCCTCACAACAGTTGATCCACAGCTTTGGGGAACTAATCCCAAACTGCTGAGCAACACATCTTGCTTAACCGCTGAGCATACAGCTTGCTTCCGAGGAACCAATCCTCAACATCCGCTAACACTTAGCTTGATCGAAGTAATAAGGAAAGACGAAGAACAAAATAAAAGGAACAAAAATAAAAATAGAAAAGTAATGTAGCTCTCGAGGAGCAAAATGGCTTGGATCTGATCCAGAGGCCACACACGATCAAGTCTTCAATGAAGCACCGGTTGCACACTATTCTTTACGGGCTCTCTCTCTCTCTTTTTCTTCTTCTTCTTCTCACGATCTTCTCTCTCAGATCTTCTCTCTGATTTTCTCTCTGATTTTCTCTCACAGATCTTCTTCTCACTCTTCTATCTTTATTCTTCAGACCTCGCAGCACTCTTCTTTCCAGTTCTCTCGCCTTTTTCTTCCCTCATGACAACACTCTTCTTTCCACGAAGAACACTCTATTATATAGAGTAGAGAAACAAAATTTCTAAATTAATCTTATCCTCAAATCTGTAATTCCATTTGTCCACGTGTCAGGAAGAATATTCTCTTCAAAGGGCATGTCAGATGACCTTGGATCACGTGCCAAGTCATAGCCTTCGAACCGGGTGTGTGGTAGACACAAGTTTCCTAGAATTCAGACTACCGAGCTATTTGTTAGACTTAATAAGCATTTTACACCCTTATCGAACATTTGTCAGCCTTAGACACTTATTTGTCACCCTTATCGCTGGGAGCCATCACCTTAACCAGTTCACCTTTTAACACTGAGCCGTCGCCTTTAGTTATTTGTCACCACTAAAAAGTTATTTGTCACCCATATGTGCTCATTTGTCACCATTACTCACTCATTTGTTATCCTTGTTGGCTTGTGTGATGACTGCCCTTAATTGGCTGCGTCGATGCAGTTGAAGCGCTGCGTCAATGTAGTCACTTGTTGGCTTGCATGAAGTCAGCCTTTGGCTGCGTCGACGCTGCTGGAGCACTGCATCAACGCTGCTTCATTTGTTTCACCACTTTCAGCCTTGTCACCTATTTTTCACCGTTGAAGAGGTATTTGTTAGCTTGCTTGAGATCTGCCTTTGGCTGCGTCGATGTTGTTGGAGCACTGCGTTAACGCTTGCTCGTTTCTTAGGTATGTTCTTCATTTGTTGCCCTTAAAACTTATTTTTCACTCTTAGTAGGGCATTTGTCTCCCTTGTACCTCTTTTGTTCCTCTTAGAATACAGTTGCCATCATTGGCTTCAGCTTGATTGAAGACGACCCTTGACTGCGTCGACACTATAGGAGTGCTGCGTCGACGTTACCACTTTCTTTCTTCATGTCAGCTTCTCTTTAACCAGTGCCGAGCTATTTTTCACTCTAGTGACCTATTTGTCACCTTTGTTGCCTATTTGTCGCTTCTATTTCACATTTGTCACCACTGCACATATATTTGTCACCCTTATTCAACTTGAACCGTCGCCTTTGTAGCTTTATCTAGCGGGTGCTTATAGCGTCGACTCCATGAGCTTCTGGCGTCAACTCCATCAACATAAACTCTTCATCTTTGGCCATTCTTCAACACTATGAGCCCATTTGTCACTTGTATCCACCTATTTGTCACCCTTAATGGGTATTTATGACCCGTGTAGGCTTTTTTTCACCCATAGCTCAGGGCTCTGCCTGGTGATTTCTGTTGACCGACTTTTACAAATCGGTCGACCGTTTTTGGCTTCAAGCACATCTTGAATTGTTGACTTCTGCTGAACTGTGTTGACTGGTGATGTTCTTGAATTCATTAATTCTTCACTGCCTGTCTGCCCAAGTCAACTTGTGGAGTGCTAAAGCCGACTTCTCTTGCACTTGATATTGTGCTGCCATTTAACCTGTTCTTCACAAAGTTCAAGAGTGTTGCACAGATATGTATACTATCATCAAAACATATGACTTCATCAAATATGACTTCATCAACACATGACACCAGTGCATCAAAACCAATACATCAAGGCACACCAATGCACTGTCTTCATAGATGAGTCATAGTGTTTGACATCATCAAAACACAGGTGATAGGATCGGTGCGATCGATTCAGAGGGGGGGTGAATGAATCCCACCCTTAAAAAACTTTTCGCTCAATAAACAACTAGATCACTATCAAGGCAAATAGATAATCTGAAGAGCAAGTTAAATTCTCTTTTAAACCACTTAGCAAATATATAAGGCGCGCCTAAACAAGCAACTAGCGGAAGCAACACAGATAAAAACGAGAATGTTAAGGCAACCTGTGAAGGAGGTAGAAGACAAGGAGCAAAACACAATCACACTGCATAGAGGATTTTTAGGTGGTTCGGTCACCAAGACCTACGTCCACCCCTTACTCCCAACCGGAGTGAGGCTTCCACTAGCAACGCTAGAACAGCAGACTCAGTCTACAAACACTTGCTGCCAAACAGCTTGACCAGGGGAACAACCTCCCCTCTTCCTCCCAACCGGAGGGAACCACTAGTGACACCCAGTCACTAGCAAACCAGAGATCGAGGTCTCTCTTCCTCTGAAACCCAGAGGGAACACCTGGACTTTCAACCCAAAGACCATAACTGGAGACGAATCTCCCTTCCTCCAACCCGGAGGGAAACCCACAAGTGACTCCCAGCCACTTGCAACCGGAGACACAATGTCTCCCTTCTCCTGAGTCCACAGGAGGAACCCGACCTCAGTCCAGAGAGTCGGAAGAACAATGATGACCAAATGAAAAGGAAAAATAAGAAATGAAAAATACACAGCGATCAGAAAGCTGTAAAGAATGATAACATAGATGTGGCTCCCATGGAGTTGACTGGCCTGGATTTGATCCACGGTCCAGTAGACAGATCTTCAGTCGAGTATTCTTTCTTCTTCTCCACGAACTCTCACTCTCTCTCTTCTCCTTCTCTTTTTCTCTTTCTTTTTCAGACACTCGATCGTGCAGGCTCTCTCTGTCTCTTCTTTTCTCTTCTTCTTCTTCTTCTTCTTCTTCTTCTTCTGCTTTACTACTGCTCTCACCTTCTTCTATCACACTCTGCTGCTCTCACTTTCTTCTATCACTCTCTTGATCAGCCCTCTTCTGTCAATCTTCTGCGGATGAAGAAACTTCACATATATATATCAGTAGCAACTAGGGCGTGTGCCCCCTTTATTCAGAGGATACCTCAAATCACGTGCCAGGTGCCAACCTCAGATCACGTGCCCTTCATAGGCTTCACGAACAGTACATGTCACATAGAGAGAAACTTAACAGTTTAATGTCGACACTTTGTACAGACTTTCTTGTATAGACTTGATGCAGTGTATGGACTTGAAGGCTTGACAACGAGTGTATAGACTTGAAGGCTTGGAAAGGATTGTATAGACTTCATCTTTGAAGGAGATGCACATGTGCATTGAAGTGTGTACAGACTTGGCGTGCAGGCTGCTGGACGCAATGTATAGACTTTGCGTGCAGGCTGCTGGACGCTGTATAGACATGTTGTGCAGGCAGCCAGACAATGTATAGACATGCTGTGCAGGCTGCCAGACAATGTATAGACATGATGTGCAGGCTATGGGGGAATGCGTAGACTCTGCGTGAAGGCAATGCATGTACAAGTGATGCAATGTTTAGACTTCATGTATGCAGGACTGTGGCATGTACACACTTTGTAAATGCAAAGCTATGGCATGTATAGACTTCGTGCATGCAATGCTATGGCGTGTACAGACTTCGTGTATGCAAGACTGAAGCGTGTACAGACTTAGTGAATGTGACGCTGAAGCATGTATAGACTTCACGTATGTAGACTATGAGCATTACAAATGGTTGTACAGACATGCCAAATGAGTATGCAGACTTAGTGTGCACCATTGTGTAGACTTTGTAACATGCAGTATGAGCATAGCAACACAATGTGCAGACTTCGTGCAATGCATGAAGCAGTGTATGCAGTGTATAGACTTGGAGTCCAATGTGCAACCAACCGATGTATAGACATTGAATGCTTACATGCAGACACGATGTATAGACTTAGTTAAGATTGTCTAGACTCTGCATGCGAGCTATGGCGATGTATAGACTTCCTAACAAGGCATTGTGCAGACTTGCTTACCACAATGTGCAGACTTAACAATGCACGATGTATAGACTTCAAATTAAAGGAGACAGTGGATGTACATACTTTAAGTTCAACTGAGACGGTGCATGAATATACTTGACACTGTATAGGCTAGTATGTTCTGAACAATGTATAGGCTGTACAGACTTGGCATGAGACGCAAGTTGAGACGATGGATGATGTACAGACTTAGCCAGACTTCAGCTCGATGTACAGACTTCATGAACGATGCATGCAATGCACTGGACGATGTACAGACTTCCTATATGCTCAAGACCATGCACAACGAATGTATAGACTTGCTGTAAGGAATGTGCAGACTTGGCAGCGAGATGTATAGACTTGAACTGAATGCAAGCAGTGTATAGACTTTGAGTGTGCATGCAGTGCTGCAACCGATGTATGGACTTGGGTTAATGCTACAAGACAACAACCAATGTATAGACTTTACAAATGCGAGCAAAGCAGCAATGTATAGACTTTGGACTTCGCCATGCAATGTATAGACTTTGGACTTTTCCATGCTTACACTAAGCGATGTACACACTTGATGCCTGGCTAATGTGCAAACTGTATGAATGCATGAAACAGCTGTGCCTGCGAGGAATGTAGTGTACAGACTTGCTATGCCTGCGAGGAATGCGTTGTATAGACATTGTGAATGTGCAGCACATGCAATGTGTAGACTATGCTCGTCTGCAACACATGCAATGTATAGACTTAAGATGTCTGCTACGCATGCAATGTAAAGACTGTGCTGAGAGTGATTATGCATGAATGTATAGACTGTATAGACATAAAAATTAACATATGCATAGATCTGAGATTAGATAGAACATTACCTGATCTAACTGTGTATTGACAGTACCTGTCAGAGATTTGACTTTGACATAGGTTGACTTCATGAGTGTGAGTCATCCTTAAACCTATTCTGACAGTTCCTCATATTTCATCAGGATTAGATCATCAATACATAATGAGCCATAACAGTTGTCATCATCAAAACCACATAACCCCATAACATTTGTCATCATCAAAACCACAGAGCCACAGGGGACACAACAATCTCCCTCTTTTTGATGATGACAATATTATGAGTCATTGCCTTACATTCATCATGATGAATATGAAAATACACAATGGAATGACTCTTTCAGAAATAATGAGCATGTAATGCACCATGTCTGCAAGTGATGACTCACAAAAGTTTCTCCCCCTTTGACAACATCAAAAAGAATGAAATGATCATTGACTGTTGAAGGAGATGATATAGGAGCTTTTAGGCAATGCTGAAACTCCCCCTATCAACATGAATGTATGACTATTCTCCCCTTAACTACACATGACCCAGAAGTTCTCTTGAAGAATAGAAATGAACTCTGGTTAACCAATGAATCAATCTAAAATTCATCACCATAAGGATTCTGAAGTTCAGAAGACTGTAAGTGAACAAGGTAATAATGGGAGTAGCATCTCACATTTGTATGGTCATGAAACTGATACCAAGAAAGACTGATACTAAGGGATGAAACAGATCATGAGGGATTGTAGGGCATGCACAACTACAATAAGTCTTAACATGAAAGACTCTCTTATCATAGAGGGTTATGAATTAGTAACTTGACCAATCTGATTTAATTATGATGTATACCAAATTTATCAATTAAATTCAATACTCATATCTAAATTCAAGTTTTAATAAAGGTGAACCAGATAACCAGATAATACTCATGACTAATCATCTTCATCTTACACACAAAATCTCAATGACTCTTTTAAGAGTTACACAGATTAGTATTAATGTTAAACACTTTTTACAAGAATATGAGTTGACAGAAATTTCAATTTATTTTCATTTGAAGCACATTATATTTTTTCTGAGCAATTTGGGTTGATCAACACCTTTTTACATGAGGCACAACACGTCTCAGGTGAAGTGACCCAGTTACTCAGTGTGATAACTGTCATTGCCTCTCAACTTCGAGAACAGAGTTAACAATATAAGTATCTTTTTACATGAGGAGACACCTTGATTAGAGGCCAGACTCCCCAGTTACTCAACACAGACATGCCATTGCTCTGTCAGGTTTTTCAATAATTTTTTACCAGAGATAACTATGGCACCTCATGACATAAGTTACTTTATTTCATTGATAAAGAACCCAGTTTCTCGGTGACCAAGTCATTGCTCTGAATTCACAATTTTTCAATTAGTCAACATTTCTCAAGTTAATGTTTAACCACAGTACTCACTCTATGTATCTCTACCAAAGAGCCTTGATTTCAAATTTTCATATATCAGATGAGAGAGTCTAAGGTTCTCATGACACATGTGGGTAAAGTTCATTAAATCTTATCATTCAGATATTTTCAAGATATTTAAATGCAAATCTGAGAATACATAGTTCTTCTATCAGTCTGATTCAGTGATTATTCTTAAACCTATATGATAGGAATTTCTACATGAGTCAGACTAGATTGTATGACATGCATCTTGTGTTCCTCAGATCAAGTCAAAAGAATAACTGACCAACAAGTCAACAATAGAATTAAATTTGTCACACCAGCTAAGACGAATATAAAGGGTGAGTGTAAGCTGGTGTATAGTCAATACATGAAGGAATATTTCAGAAGAATGTATATCAACAGACAGTAGCTGAGTCTGAATTTTAGACAGATCAGCTGACAGGTAGTATCATGAAGAGCGTTGATCAAATACTAGACAAGAGGTGTTCAAAATGTGACAAGCAAAACACCAATTCTAAATGCTCCCCCTATCTAAATGCAATGAAATTTCTTTTTAGGTTTTTCAACTGCACTACACTTCATATGCAACATCAGTCAAACTCCCCCTGACAAGGTGCATGAAATATAATTAATGAACTGCTCATGATTTTAAAATATACTCAAGAAGAATTCATGGTTGTTCAATCAGAGAGAGAATTTATCAAATGCATCAATTTCATTTCAAATTTTCTGATTTTTCAAATTTTATGATATTCATTACACTGCTTTTAAATGAAGACATGAATATGTCTGGAGGTTCTTACTGTGTGTGATCAATCATGATAATTCAACATGTAGTCCTATATGCAATCCAGATTTTCAGTGAGCTATGCAACAGACAGATTTCAAACAACATTCATATGCAGTTCAGATTTTCAGAAATTGCAAGTTTATTCTCATTTCAATATCTAAACAGCCAATTCATATGAGTATTGAGAGACATGAATACTCATAGTGTGCAAAAGATGACAAATATGCAAGAACACATCAAACAAGATATGCAATGAATTTTAATATGTAAGAAGAATATTCAAACAGAGTAGTGCAGATAACACATGCAGCTATGTATGCTTAAAAGATTATGCAAACATCTAAACCAGAAATTTCATATGACAAGGTTTAAAGAGAGTTCACGTAACTGACCTGAAAAGTGTAGACCTGGGGTTTTTCATACTTGAGTGCCTTGGTTTATTAACCCCTATTTATTTTCTCAGTCCCAAGGCACACCTGCAAAATAATGTTCATTTTACACAAATAGGTACCCAAGAGGTCTTGGGTCCTGAATTAAAAGTGACATTCCTAGCAGGTTTTCTCAACAATGTTTGTACATGAAGGTCATCAGATTTCATCACATAGCAATTATACATTGAGTGACCTATTTGACCACAGTGATGACATGATGCAGTAGATTTCAAATTCTTTTTATGCAAATTACTGTTGTCATGGAATTTATTGGCAGAGAGAAAATTCTGTTTACTATTATGATAGCAAGATGCAGCAGATTTCAGATTTGATTTATACACATTCTTATTAGCATGAATTCTAAGTGCATATGCATGAAAATTTTTGTTAACAGAATTGAAATTCTGTTTACCAGAATAAGCCAGCCAACAGTCAGTAGCTTTATGGCTGGCTTCCCACATTCAAAACATGCAAGAGTTTTCCTTTCAAAAACAAATCCATTTCTACCAGAAGTGTTTCTATTGACTGGGAATTTACCAGATTTATAGTTAGACTCCCTTCCCTGAGCATGCCAACATTGGGCTGCAATGTGGCCCATCTTGCCACAGTGAAAACATGATTTAGAATTTCTTCTACCAGCTTTCAGCCAACATTCAAATGCCTTATGACCTAATTTGCCACAGTGAAAGCATTCAATTTTCTTTTTCTGAGGTGAAGGATTTTTATCATGAAATTTCCTAGCATTCATATCATCCTTCTCCATCAATTTACACTCATGCATCAGATGTCCAAATCTATGACAGTAATGACAGATCATTTTCTTTTTAGATGCATGTGAGTGTGTGTGAGGACTGTGATCAACATGCACTGATGAACCTTTTTTATTTATTTTCTATTTTCTAGTCTTTTTCTAATTTTTATCCTGTTTTTCTATTTTCTTAGCCTTGTACTGAGGTGGAGATGAGGTAGAAGGCTTTTCTTGTTCTGAAGATTTAACAAAAATAGTTTTCAGGTTGGATCCATCAACCTCCCTCATGACTGGATTGTAACCCAGTCCCTCTTTCTTACAATTAACCTTTGTTCCCAGCATTTTCTGAACAATGGGTTGTTTACCTTTTGATGTTGTGGCTACATTTGAAGCATTTACAAATGATGTCATTACTTTGTTCTGAAAAGCCTTTTTATTTAGATTATTGTAGCCCAACCCTTCCTTCCTGACATTGACTCTTACACCTAGTAGCTTGTCTAGGTTTTCTTGCCCACTCACAAACTTAGACAAGGAGTTCCTCAAGTCTTGGATTTCGTTTTCAAGAGAGGCAATGTGTAACTCATAACTTGCAGTCTCTTGTTCACTTCAATTGATAGCTTCATTCAAAACCTTGTTGGCTATTTTATATTCTTCGATCTCCTTTCTCAGATCTTCTACTTTTTCAGTTTCATTTGTAGAGATCATTTTCCCTTTCTCCAATGTAAGAAGTCTTTCAGACATGGCACTGTTTAACAAATTTAAATTTTCAACTTCTTCTTTAAGCTTATCATTTTGAACCAATTCATTTATTAGAAGCTGATCTTCTGAATTGACTTCTTGCTTTCTTCTATTTTCAAATTCCTTCATTTCTTTTTGCTGTTTTTCATCCTTTTTCTATAACTCCATGTTTACAGATTTTATGGCTTCAAGTTTCTCAATCAGCAAATCATTCTCTCGTTTAAGTTTCTCTAATTTTTCTTCATTTTCTTTGGAGAATTTTCTAAGGGAATCTTTTTCAGACTTCAGCTTGTCTAAATCTGAGTTCACACTTTCGAAATTTTTCATCAATTCTTTACTCTGAACAGAATCATGACAAGTTAGGCTAAGCTTCTTCTCAAGTTCAGAGATTTCTTCTATATGATCTTGATTCTCAATTTTCAGCAACGAAATTTGTTTTTTCAACATTTGAATATCAGAAAAGTACGCATCATGAGATTGTTTCAACTCTATACATTTTTCACAAGAAGCGCTTGAACTTTCTAACCCAGTACCCTTTTTCAATTTTTTATACTGTCTTCTTAACCTCTCATGTGACTCTAATAATTCAGCACATGCATTCTCCCAATCATCTAAAGTATAGTTCTCAAAAGGGTTTACCTCCTCATCATTATTGTCTTCATCCTGATTGCTGCCTTGATCGCTGCCACTTTGATTACTTCTGTTAGCCATCATGCAGCTCGTTTGATTTTCCTTCTCGACTCTCTTTATCATCTCCAATATATCCCTTGCAGATCTGCAACCAAGGAAACATGAATGAAGAGCTCGATTAGTCCCGGCCTTCATTAACTCCAGTGCTTTCTGATTTTCTGCACACATAGATCGATGCTTGTTAGTCCATTTGGACTGATCTTTTAGTAGTCTATGTGGATCATGTGAAATCATTTTCCACAGGTCTGGATCAACAGATTTAACATGAGCACGGAAAGCACTGTGCCACTGGTTGAAATCAGAACCACTAAAGACGGGTGGATAAGCCATTGAAGCAGATCAAAACTAATTCAAAGCAGTGGATTCAAACCGATAAACCAAATCTAACAAAAAATGCACCGAAGACAGCAGGGTCGGATCTGCAGGTCGCTGGACCTACTATGCAGACACCGCCCTGATACCAATTGATAGGATCGGTGTGATCGATTCAGAGGGGGGGTGAATGAATCCCACCCTTAAAAAACTTTTCGCTCAATAAAAAACTAGATCACTATCAAGGCAAATAGACAATCTGAAGAGCAAGTTAAATTCTCATTTAAATCACTTAGCAAATATATAAGGCGCGCCTAAACAAGCAGCTAGCGGAAGCAGCACAGATAGAAACAAGAATGCTAAGGCAACCTGTGAAGGAGGTAGAAGACAAGGAGCAAAACACAATCACACTGCACAGAGGATTTTTAGGTGGTTCAGTCACCAAGATCTACGTCCACCCCTCACTCCCAACCGGAGTGAGGCTTCCACTAGCAACGCTAGAACAGCAGACTCAGTCTGCAAACACTTGCTGCCAAACAGCTTGACCAGGGGAACAACCTCCCCTCTTCCTCCCAACCGAAGGGAACCACTAGTGACACCCAGTCACTAGCAAACCAGAGACCGAGGTCTCTCTTCCTCTGAAACCCAGAGGGAACACCTGGACTTGCAACCCATAAGACCAGAGCCGGAGACGAATCTCCCTTCCTCCAACCCGGAGGGAAACTCACAAGTGACTCCCAGCCACTTGCAACCGGAGACACAATGTCTCCCTTCTCCTGAGTCCACAGGAGGAACCCGACCTCAGTCCAGAGAGTCGGAAGAACAATGATGACCAAATGAAAAGGGAAAATAAGAAATGAAAAATACACAGCGATCAGAAAGCTGTAAAGAATGATAACATAGATGTGGCTCCCATGGAGCTGACTGGCCTGGATTTGATCCACGGTCCAGTAGACAGATCTTCAGTCGAGTCTTCTTTCTTCTTCTCCACGAACTCTCACTCTCTCTCTCTTCTCCTTCTCTTTTTCTCTTTCTTTTTCTGACACTCGATCGTGCAGGCTCTCTCTGTCTCTTCTTTTCTCTTCTTCTTCTTCTTCTTCTTCTGCTTTACTGCTGCTCTCACCTTCTTCTATCACACTCTGCTGCTCTCACTTTCTTCTATCACTCTCTCGATCAGCCCTCTTTTGTCAGTCTTCTGCGGATGAAGAAACTTCACATATATATATCAGCAACAACTAGGGCGTGTGCCCCCTTTATCCAGAGGACACCTCGGATCACGTGCCAGGTGCCAACCTCGGATCACGTGCCCTTCATAGGCTTCACGAACAGTACCTATCACATAGAGAGAAACTTAACAGTTTAATGTCGACACTTTGTACAGACTTTGTTGTATAGACTTGATGTAGCGTATGGACTTGAAGGCTTGACAACGAGTGTATAGACTTGAAGGCTTGAAAAGGATTGTATAGATTTCATCTTTGAAGGAGATGCACATGTGCACTGAAGTGTGTATAGACTTGGCGTGCAGGCTGCTGGACGCAATGTATAGACTTTGCGTGCAGGCTGCTGGACGCTGTATAGACATGCTGTGCAGGCTGCCAGACAATGTATAGACATGCTGTGCAGGCTGTGGGGGAATGTGTAGACTCTGCGTGAAGGCAATGCATGTACAAGTGATGCAATGTTTAGACTTCATGTATGCAGGACTGTGGCGTGTACACACTTTGTAAATGCAAAGCTATGGCATGTATAGACTTCGTGCATGCAATGCTATGGCGTGTACAGACTTCGTGTATGCAAGACTGAAGCGTGTACAGACTTAGTGAATGTGACGCAGAAGCATGTATAGACTTCACGTATGCAGACTATGAGCATTACAGATGGTTTTACATACATGCCAAATGAGTATGCAGACTTAGTGTGCACCATTGTGTAGACTTTGTAACATGCAGTATGAGCATAGCAACACAATGTGCAGACTTCGTGCAATGCATGAAGCAGTGTATGCAGTGTATAGACTTGGAGTCCAATGTGCAACCAACCGATGTATAGACATTGAATGCTTACATGCAGACACGATGTATAGACTTAGTTAAGACTATCTAGACTCTGCATGCGAGCTATGGCGATGTATAGACTTCCTAACAAGGCGTTGTGCAGACTTGCTTACCACAATGTGCAGACTTAACAATGCACGATGTATAGACTTCAAATTAAAGGAGACGGTGGATGTACATACTTTAAGTTCAACTGAGACGGTGCATGAATATACTTGACACTGTATAGGCTAGTATGTTCTGAACAATGTATAGGCTGTACAGACTTGGCATGAGACGCAAGTTGAGACGATGGTTGATGTACAGACTTTGCCAGACTTCAGCTTAATGTACTGACTTCATGAACGATGCATGCAATGCACTGATGATGTACAGACTTCCTATATGCTCAAGACCATGCACAACGAATGTATAGACTTGCTGTAAGGAATGTGCAGACTTGACAGCGAGATGTATAGACTTGAACTGAATGCAAGCAGTGTATAGACTTTGAGTGTGCGTGCAGTGCTGCAACCGATGTATGGACTTGGGTTAATGCTGCAAGACAACAACCAATGTATAGACTTTACAAATGCGAGCAAAGCAGCAATGTATAGACTTTGGACTTTGCCATGCAATGTATAGACTTTGGACTTTGCCATGCTTACACTAAGGGATGTACACACTTGCTGCCTGACTAATGTGCAGACTGTATGAATGCATGAAACCGCTGTGCCTGCGAGGAATGCAGTGTACAGACTTGCTATGCCTGCGAGGAATGCGTTGTATAGACATTGTGAATGTGCAGAACATGTAATGTGTAGACTATGCTCGTCTGCAACACATGCAATGCATAGACTTAAGATGTATGCTACGCATGCAATGTAAAGACTGTGCTGAGAGTGATTATGCATGAATGTATAGACTGTATAGACATAAAAATTAACATATGCATAGATCTGAGATTAGATAGAACATTACCTGATCTAACTGTGTATTGATTGTACCTGTAAGAGATTTGATTTTGACATAGGTTGACTTCATGAGTAGGAGTCATCCTTAAACATGTTCTGACAGTTCCTCATATTTCATCAGGATTAAATCATCAATACGTAATGAGCCATAACAGTTGTCATCATCAAAACCACAGAACCCCATAACATTTGTCATCATCAAAACTACAGAGCCACAGGGGACACAACAACAGGGACACAGCAATCTCCCCCTTTTTGATGATGGCAACACTATGAGTCATTATGACCAATTTATCATCTATAATGCATATTGACTCATCAAACTATTCTCCCCCTTTGTCGTCATCAAAATGAAGACAATAGTTTGATATAGGTAGTGGAAATGTTCTCCCCCTTAGACATTGAATGCCATGCCTAGCAGTAAAGTGTGCAAAACTACTCTTCCCTTTTGACAAAAAAAATGAGTTTGATGCTCAGATGATAATGTGGAGATGAGCAGTTTTAGCCAAGACAAGTTCAAAAATGAAGAAGGTCTCATCAAAACACAGAATTAGTTACCAAGTGACCAGGCTTTCAATTTTCATAATCTTCTATTATATGAACTCTTATGATGCAGCCCTTATTTTATGCTTGGTTTAAGTATAATAAATGTAGAGTTTATTAATTAAACTCTTTGAAACATTTTACATTTAGACTTAATAAGCATAAACCAAGACTACATGGTTAATTCTTGTTTAACCTCCTTTAACCTTACTCATTCAAAATCATGACTCCCTTAGGAGTAACTAAAGACTAGTATTGAGATTAAACATATTGAGCATTTCTGGTTTTGGTCCTTAGGGTTACAACACCTTTTCTGACCTTTTGGTCATACTTTAAGATTTTTCTTTTGGCTCATAAAATTTTTAAGAACAGTAAAGTGTAGTCCACACCTTTTTACATAAGAGTGCACGTTGATTAGATGCTAGCACCCTAGTTACTCAGTGAGACTAACTATCCTTCCTCATTTTGAATAGAGATAGCAAGAGCACCTCATGACATAGTTCACTTCATTTCTTCGATGAAGGATCTAGTTTCTCAGTGAACCCTTAGCCATTGCTCTATCTTGAGCTTGATTCATAATTTTTATCATGTGTTGCCCTTTAGAATTTTTCAGATTGTTTTATATTTAAGAACAATACTTAATCGAGGTTTCTCAACCAATGTTGCCTTAACCTTAAATTTTTAGATCTTAGGAGAGTGCAAAGGAGACAACATGTGTGAATTGGTTGACCCCTATTAAGTTCTGAATACAATCTTTTTCATGTAAGTCAATTTTTAAACTCTTGAATTCATTAGGCTCAAACCAACCGTTTTATTTATGGGACATCGTATGGTTTTATAAGAGAAGATTCCTAAATGTGATTTGCTCGAATTAATGAATTGGTGAATCAGATTGGAATTCTTCTAAATTTTAGATGTATTGTGAAGGTGGAAGTGACAGCCAAGAAAAATGTTCAGTAAGAGACAATGAGTTGAAGAATTTTCAAAAACATTGGGCAGACAAGTGATTTCAACATAGCAACAGTCAATAAGTGACTTCAAGAATGACCACATCAATGAGAGCAAGACAGGGCAAACATCACAATGATTAAGGCATAGATATGGCAAGAGTGATCAACATTTCTAAGCAGGTGACAGATTTTTAGAGAGTTCAAGATGAAGCAATTTGAAACAGTTTTTCATATAGATGAGCTTTATGAAATTCAAATCAGTTCAAAAATTTTCAGATGGGACTCCCCTCAACAAATGCAGGGAATTACTCCCCCTAAGTGTATGCATGCACTTCAAATCCTTTTTGAGAGTTTTTGACTCAATTGTATGCATGAGCAATCAGATGTATGCAGTGACTCCCCCTAACTAAATGTACTGACCCATTAGACTTAACATGAAGACTATGTAGGGGATTTTTGAACTATGCTCATGAATGTCTAGATTGCTCTATATGCAATTATGTCCCATGGTACTCGACGGAGAACTTAGGTCTAAAGACCACCTCTCGCATAGAGAAAGCTTCTAGACATGCCTTACCTACCCTTCAGCAATACACTATTTGATATACCATTGAGTTATGCATGACAATGCAACAATCAATGCAATTCATTTCAGCATGAGCAACAAATTTTTCGAATTAAGCATGACAATGCAGGATAACTTATGCAGCAGATTTTCATGAAAATGCAAAATGACATATGCAGAGATGAGAACCCGTGCAATTCCATTTATTTCAACTAATTTAAGACAATGAGCATATGAATCTAATTTGACCAAATATGCAATTAACAAGAGGGAAATAACAATCAACAATTATGACAATGAAAACATAAACTGGGGTTTTTACCAAACTACATGTGCCTTGTATTTATTTAACCCCTTTTATTTCCTTACTCCAAGGCACACCTGCAAAACAATTCTCATTTGGGATACATAGGTACCCAAGATCTCTTGGGTCCTGAAAAGTTAGTAGCACCTCTCACTGGTGCTCTCCATAGCTTTTGAGCTTGAAGATCATCAAATTTCAATATGAAACAATCACTCATGATATGGCCAATTTTCTCACAGTAATCACATTAAACAAGTGATTTTGTGTTTTTCTTATAAGAATAATCATGGAATTTCCGTGAGGACATGTGGTTGTTTTCAATTTTGTTTGAAGAAATCTTTCTTTTCTTTATTTGCCAACAATTTTTTATCACATGTCTAGTTTTATTGCAATGAAAGCACTGAATTCTATTTTTCTGAATATTATGATTCCTAGCATGCTCTCTATATGCATTTTGTTCATCCCTCATCATTACACGATAGCTTCTCATAAAATGACCATGAGCACCACAGTAAAAGCATGAAGTTCTGACTTCCTTTTTGCTCACATGTGTGTGTGAAACAGAATTGTGATTAGCATGCGAAGAAACACCAACATAATTTATGAATTTACTGTTCACATTTTTCATTTTATCAGATTTGATTTTCAAAATTTTCAACTGTGGAACCTGAGAAGATGTCTTCGATGTTCCAGAGTCATTTGAAGCATGAACAAATGAAGTCTGCATTTTATACACAAATGATTTTTTATTCACAGAGCTATAGCCAAGCTCTTCCCTTTGGAAGTTAACCTTAACTCCCAGTAGTTTATTCAAGTTTTCTTTCCATCAACAAACCTTGATAGAGAATTATTAAGATCATGGATTTCTGACTGAAGAGATGAGATTTGAAATTCATAGTTTGCTATGTCTTCTTCACAGGAAACAATTTGTTGATACAGAACATCATTCAAACTTTTGAGATTATCATTTTTCTATTTCATCTTCCGTTCATTTTTAGATTCATTTCCATACAAAGCATATTTTCCTTTTTCAAAAGTCATTAGTCTTTCAGACATGGCTGTGTTCAAGGCATTAAGCTTCTCATTCTCAAGTTTAAGTGAATTTTCTCTTTCTTTTAATTCCTCCTCCAATTTTTCAAGTTTAATTTTCTTGTCAAGTAGATTTTTATTCTCTTCTCTCAAAGAAGCAATTAAATCTTTTTGCCATTCAATGTCCGAGAGAAGACCTTCATTCAATTCTTTCATAAAAGAATAATCATTGCAGGTAGTATTGGTTGAACATGGATTTTCAACTTCTTCATTTGATTTCTGAGTTTCTCATTTTCAGATTTTAATCCTTCTAGTTCAAAATAGACAGTATGAAAATCTTTCAATTATTTTCTCAGATCATCATTTTTAGATTTCAACATTTCTGAATTTGCATTTTCTGAACTAGAATCAATGATAGCATTCAATTTCTTTTTCATGGCTTTGTTTTATTTTCTTATTTTTTTCATGGGATTCAAACAAAACAATATAAGCATGTTCCCATTCATCTATGGAGAAGTTTTCAAATAGAGAACCCACCTCTTCATCCTCTTGATTTATATGTGCCATGAGTCCACAAATTTCCTCATCTTCTTCTTCACTTGAAGTGCACTCTTCCTCTTGACTCCAGGTTGTGACCATAGCCTTTTGCTTCTTTTCCTTGGCCTTGAAATTCTTTTTGACAAGTTTTGGACATTCATCACGAAGGTGTCCAGGCTTCCTGCAATGATAACAAGTGAATTTGTAAGTTTTTTTGTGCATTTCAGGTTTGTCATGTGACTCTCTATTTATATGATGGCTTTTCCTATTCTTTCTATGCATACCTCTAATTCTTAAAAACTTTTTAAAATTCCTGGTGAGAAATGCTTGTTCACTTGTAGATAACTCACTTGATTCCTCACTACTTTCTCCACTGCTTTTAGAACCCTTGAGAACTATTGTCTTGGGTTTCTTATTATCATCTTCACTTCTCCTGAAGTTTATTTCATAAGTCATCAATGACCCAATTAATTCGTCTACTTTCATAGTAGACAGATCCTTAGAATCCTTAATAACAGTGGCTTTGGTATGCCACGTAAGAGGAAGTGACCTTAAAATCTTTCTGACCAGCTCACTGTCAGAATAGTTTTTACCAAGTGAATTCAAACCATTGGTTAGTCTAGAAAACCTAGCATACATTTCAGAAATAGACTCACTAGGCTTCATTCTAAACATCTCATATTCAGCAACAAGAAAATTAGCTTTGGTAGCCCTTACCTCAGCCGTACCCTCGTAAATTACCTCCAACCGGTCCCACATCTCTTTGGCTGATTTGCATGTAGAGACCCTTGAGAATTCTTCTGGATAGATGGCACACTGCATTGCGTTGAGGGTGCTCCAATTTACTGTTGATTGGCATATTTGCTCTCTTGTCCAGCCATCTTCATTTTCTAGAAGAGTATATGGTCCTTTCTCAATGACCCTCCACATCTAGATCTCATGGCTCTGAGCACGCATGAAGACCTGCATCATGTTCTTCCAATAAGGATAGTTATTGCCAGTAAAGAATGGGGGTCTATTAATCGAAGAACCTTTAGCTTGAAAACTATGAGACTGCACCTCATTAGATCTCCCCTGGTCGTTGGACCACATGTTGCGGAACCTTGCTCTGATACAAACTATTAGGTGCAAGGTGGGATCTAGAGGGGGGTGAATAGATCCCCTTTAAAAAAATATGCTCAATAAAAACTTCACTTCCAATTCAGTTCAAACTAGAAGGAAACTAAATAGCAGTTTACACTACTCATTTGGTTCGGTCAGAGACTATCTCAAACACTTAGCAGATTGTATGCAAGAACAACACACTAGACGACCTGTGAAGTGAGGTAGAGGAAACGGATTAAACTCACAACTCAAACCACAGACATAGGAATTTTTAGGTGGTTCAGTCCGCACCAAGCAGACCTATATCCACCCCCCACTCAACCAGAGTGAGGATTCCGCTGACACATAACTTAAACAGCTGATCCACAGCTTCGGGGAACTAATCCCAAACCGCTGAGCAACACAGCTTGCTTAACCGCTGAACATACAGCTTGCTTCCGAGGAACCAATCCTCAACATCTACTGACACACAACTTGATCGAAGTAATAAAGAAAGATGAAGAACAAACCAAAAGGAACAAAAACAAAAATAGAAAAGTAATGTAGCTCTCGAGGAGCAAAATGGTTTGGATCTAATCCAGAGGTCACACACGATCAAGTCTTCATTGAATCACCGGATGCACACTATTCTTCACGGGCTCTTGTGGACGCACTAAAATTCGCGTAATATTCTGTTCGTTTATTGCCTTTGTTAATTGGTTTATTTAGTGCGGGGGCGTGCCAATCACAAAGTGATGGTTTATTCTGGCTTCGTGGAAACCCGGGTGCGCGCCGTCTGACCGATCAGACGAAAGTGTGATTCGTGTCGGGACCAAAATCCGACGTGCCATAAAGGTCACGGCGTTAATTACATCCCCTCGGAGAGGGGAATATCCTTGATTAGTCGCCAGGAATAAGGGCCTTACGGCCTAAAGAGTTGTAGATGAAATGAGACTAGGAAAGTCTACGATTGTACTAGAAGGGTCCCACGCTATCGGGGTGAATGTCAAAATCATGTCGGTCACTCAGGAACCACTTCATGTTCGGACAAAGGCCCGTGTTGAAAGCACAACGAAAACGGAGATAAACGCGTGCAAATGCCTGCCGAAAATACGGCAAGATTAATATTTAATATGAGAGTGGGTCAAGTTCCAAGGAGATATCGGCCCGAGCAGGACTGGTTCATGACCATGCTGGGGGATAATCCCAGGGGTTCGTGATCAGCCTGTAAGGCGGCATTGATGTTCCCTTCGCGGGGCCCGAGAGAAGAGGAGATTCCGAGAGTATACGCCATGGGGTTGACACTTTTATCTCGTTAATTTGGCTCCACTCATGGGTGAGTTTTATTCCATTCATGTATTGTCTATTCCTTACTTGTTATCATTATTATTATTATATTTTTGTGTTTGCTTCGATTTTCGTTGTTATTTTCTTTCTGTTATTTATTTTTTGCTTTATATATCTATGTACGTTCATTTATTTATTCTAATGTTGCTTTGTTATTATTTATCTATTTATGTGCCTATTTTCTTATTTTGTCACATTATCTTCGTTGTTTTATTTTGTTGTTTTGTTTGTCCGTTTGTGTGTGTTTCTTTTAATATGGGTAGGAAGGTTACGTTAACGAGTCGTGTATTGAGAGAATGTTACAAAATGTGTACAATTGAGTGTGTTTACGTGAGAAGATGTGCACGTGTATATTTGAGCGTGCTTGTATAAGTGTCACCTGAGAGTGAAAGTGTGTGTTATTACGTGAGTTCATTTTTTATTAAAGGGAATGTCAGTGGGTGTGGGGACGTGTTACGTAAAAGAATATGTATGCGGCATTTTTTTATTAATTGGTTCGTGCAATTCTTGAGTGTCCGTGTGTTCTTAATGAAGCGCCTGATCTGCCCAGTTTCGTCCTGTCATGCCCGCATTTAACCCTTCGTATCTTCCACAGTTCTTCCTTCTTACTGGAGTGTCTTATTATTATTTATTTATTTATTATTTCTATTTTTTATATCTTTTCTTTATACGTATTATTTTGATAAAAATTCGTAACCCAAAGTAAAGAAGCACACCGCAGTGACGACACCTTGGAGGGACCCATAAACCAACGGACGGAAGGCCCAAACACATGATTAGGACACAAGGTAGGGGAGAAGATCCCACCGGGTCAGGGAGAGACGGTGGCGGGGCCGCCGGATCGACCGGGACAGTGGCGGCCACCGAATCGAAAGGGGGAGGCCAAAGGCCACCGTATCAAAGGTCGAAGGACGCCACCGGGTGGAGAGAGGCCACCGGATGGAGAACCCACCAGAGTGCCGCCGGACCGACGGCGTGAGCGGGGCTACCGGATGGAAGCCAAGTGAAGCCCGCCGGTGGGGAGGGGTGGGATGCCACCGGTTCGAACCGCCAAGCGAGCCACCGGATCGGGCGGGTTGGCGGACCACCGGATCGAGAGGAAGAAGGCCACCGGATGGGGGACCTTGGGGGGCCACCGGAGGATGAAGGCGAGGGCGGTGCCACCGGATCAAGAAGGTGGGATGCCACCGGATCGAGAGGAAGAAGGCCACCGGATGGGGGACCCTGGGCGGCCACTGGATTACTAGCTGAAAGAGCCATGAGGCCAAGGGAAAAAGAGAGCCAACGGTTCAGAGGCATACACTTCGTCACCGGCCAAAATCATGCGAGGGTACTGCTGGCGAAGGTACATGTAAAGGAGGGAGATTTGAGACAAAGTCAAGGGAACTCGGCCCTATGAGATTTCAGGAGGATGGTGGTGAATGTAGGAATAAAACACTAGTTACAGAAGCATCTGGGCTTAATCAAAGGGGAAAGAACGAGAAGAGAAATCTAGGTGTGAGACCTTTCGGAGAGCGGGATGGCAGGGTCACCAGAGGGATTTGGGTGCCCGCAGCTCTGAACACCAACGCCCACGAGAGGGAACTCAGCTGGCTGGAATGGGGAGAGGGAGAAAGAGGGACCCGGCGGTTGCGGTGAGCGGAGTATAAGCGAAAGATAAAAAAAAAAGGGGCACACTGGGCTGATGAGCCAAGGGGAGTGCAGAGAAGCACAGGGTGAGAGCCAATGGGGGACGCGTGAGATGCAGGCGCATGTCGGCAAGGAGCCATTCGTAGGCTATTACATCGTGGAGAAATGGAGAACAGGGGGGAAATGAGCAAAATACATCGAAGGGGAGGGGGGAGCATTGGCTCCTCCCCTCCCGAACCTCACCCCTCTGCTCACTCACCCTCTTTCTCTTCTCCTCTTTTTTCTTCTCTTCCTCTCTTCACTCAGGCGGTGGCTGTTGGCGAGGTAGGGAGCCGGAGGTGGCCGGCGTCTCTTCTTCTTCTTCTTTTGCTGGTTGCACTTCTCTTATATACGCAGGGCCGTGCCATGCTGGCGGTGAAGGGGGGGGGGGTCAACGGAGCGCCTTCGAAGGCTCTGCTCCGATCTCTTCTCTCTGCCTCCACTGTCGCATCAGGACTTCCAGTTCGGGAGGAGCAGAAGGTTGGCAACCAGGGTGGTACGCCATAGGAAGCTTCCCAAACGGTGACAACTCGGTTTGCGGCCGTTGCGCGCCATGGAGCATTGGGTAAGGACCTTCAGTCGGTGAGGATGACCAACAGTCATCAGCCGCATCGTTTCCACCGGTGAGGGAGAGGTGAGACGGTGAGGGAGAGGTGAGAGAGAGACGGTGAGGGAGAGAGATGGTATGAGAGAGAGGGAGACGACTATTTTATTTATTTATTTATTTATTTTATTGTTATTGTTATTTTATTTTTATTTTTATTTTTATTTTTATTTTTTCATTCATTCATTTTTTATGTTATTCTATCTATTTTCTCCTTTTCTTCTATTCCATCTTTTTTCTTCTTTTCTTCCATCCCATTTTATTTACTTCTATTTCCCTCCTTTGACACCCGACCCTCCACACTCCGGGCTACATCTTCGAGGATGTCGGGACCTCGCCCAATTTCATATCAATTCGTCTCTTGGAACGCGGGTTCATGATGACACGATGCCGTGTGTAGGATGCGGCCCCACCGTCACCAGAGTTGGAATTCAACCGTCGGGGCCTCTTGCTTTGCTTCTTTTTCTTCTTCCGTCGACAGCTTACTGCAAACGTGAAAATTTGAGTGTCCACAGCTCTCTCTCTCTCTCTTCTTCTTCTTCTCACGATCTTCTCTCTCAGATCTTCTCTCTGATTTTCTCTCTGATTTTCTCTCACAGATCTTCTTCTCACTCTTCTCTCTTTACTCTTCAGACCTCGCAGCACTCTTCTTTCCAGTTCTCCTGTCTTTTTCTTCCCTCACGGCAGCACTCTTCTTTCCATGAAGAACACTCTGTTATATAGAGCAGAGAAACAAAATTTCTAAATTAATCTTATCCTCAAATCTGTAATTCCATTTGTCCACGTGTCAGGAAGAATATTCTCTTCAAAGGGCATGTCAGATGACCTTGGATCACGTGCCAAGCCATAGCCTTCGAACGGGTGTGTGGCAGACACAAGTTTCCTGGAATTCAGCCCACCGAGGTATTTGTCAGACTTATTAGGCATTTTACACCCTTATCGGACATTTGTCAGCATTAGACACTTATTTGTCACCATCGCTGAGAGCCGTCACCTTAGCCAGTTCACCTTTCAACACTAAACCGTCGCCTTTACTTATTTGTCACCACTAAAGAGTTATTTGTCACCCATATGTGCTCATTTGTCACCGTTACTCACTCATTTGTTATCCTTGTTGGCTTGTGTGAAGACTGCCCTTAATTGGCTGTGTCGATGCTGTTGAAGCGTTTCGTCAACGTAGTCGCTTGTTGGCTTGCATGAAGTCAGTCTTTGGCTGCGTCGACACTGCTGGAGCGCTGCATCAACACTACTTCATTTGTTTCACCACTTTCAGCCTTGTCACCTATTTTTCACCCTTGAAGATGTATTTGTTAGCTTGCTTGAGATCTGCCTTTGGCTGCGTCGACGCTGTTGGAGCACTGCATCAACGCTTGCGCGTTTCTTTGGTCTATTCTTCATCTGTTGCCCTTAAAACTTATTTTTCACTCTTAGTAGGGCATTTGTCTCCCTTGTACCTCTTTTGTTCCTCTTAGAATATAGTTGCCATCATTGGCTTCAGCTTGATTGAAGATGACCCTTGAATGCATCAACACTATAGGAGTGCTGCGTCGACGTTAGCACGTTCTTTCTTCATCTCAGCTTCTCTTTCACCAGTGCCGAGCTATTTTTCACTCTAGTGACCTATTTGTCACCTTTGTTGCCTATTTGTCGCTTCTATTTCACATTTGTCACCACTGCACATATATTTGTCACCCTTATTCAACTGGAACCGTCACCTTTGTAGCTTTATCTAGCGGGTGCTTACAGCGTCGACTCCATGAGCTTCTGGTGTCAACTCCGTCAACATAAACTCTTCATCTTTGGCCATTCTTCAACACTATGAGCCCATTTGTCACTTGTATCCACCTATTTGTCACCCTTAATGGATATTTGTGACCCGTGTAGGCTGTTTTTCACCCTTAGCTCAGGGCTCTGCCAGGTGACTTCGGTTGACCAAATTTTGCAAATCGGTCGACCGTTTCTGGCTTCAAGCACATCTTGAACTGCTGACTTCTGCTGAATTGTGTTGACTGGTGATGTTCTTGAATTCATTAATTCTTCACTGCCTGTCTGCCCAAGTCGACTTGTAGAGTGCTAAAGTCGACTTCTCTTGCACTTGATATTGTGCTGTCGTTTAACCTGTTCTTCACAAAGTTCAAGAGTGTTGCACACATGTGTATACTATCATCAAAACAAATGACTTCATCAAATATGACTTCATCAACACATAAAACCAGTGCATCAAAACCAATGCATCAAGGCACACCAATGCAGTATCTTCATAGATGAGTCATAGTGTTTGACATCATCAAAACACAGGGACACAACAATGCCGCTGTTGCGCGGATTTTTTTTATGCCGATTACTGGGGTGAGGGAAGGGATACAGCGGTGAAGGAAAATACAGGAGTTTGATATATCTCGGGTATCCTCCTTACGGGTGCATGCCTCTCACGGTAGTATCGGGCACTCTCCTTTCACGGAAAGTCAGAAAGGGTCGAATGGCACGGAAGTGTCGGGATAAGGGTTAACCGGATAAGATGCGGGCGTGCCAGTCGATCTCTCGACAATCACTCATGGAAACAAGGTTTGACCGGGGAAGCACCACCAGGGCGCGGCATGTGGGCTCGGGTGATCGAGCGACACGTGGAGAGAAGGGGTTCCATCGGTGCGAGTGCATGGGTGATTGCGGGAATCGTGTACTGGATATATTTCCCCATCGGCCGCAAGCAAACGGTGTTTATTTATATCGGATTGAATCCGAATACCTTCGTTCCATGCTGAAGAGAAGTCTGTATATGTGTCTGAAGCCGTGGGTAGAGGGTTGGGGGAATTCAACAGCTAGGGGTGCGAGTTGGATCAAGGGGCGTTTGCTGGGGGTTAGGGTGTCAGGCACGGATGCCGAGTGGCGTAGATAGAAGACTAAAGGCCGGGACGTCAGTGCGAGAGCACTCGTCTAATCAGCGGTGTTGTGCTGAGATGTATATTTCTTTACAAGAAAGCCGTAATGGCCAAAGTACAACTGGCGCATGCCACGGGATAATTCTGACACGTGGGTCGGTCCCCGGGTCGATGCGTGATGAATGAACACTTATGCGTTTTACAGAGGGCTCCTCCCGTGACGTGGGCCATGGCCGCGTTGCCGAACGGGGGCCTATGATTGGATAACTGAGGGGAGGGTCGGTCGCGACTCGAGTTGAGCGGTCAGACATGGCCTCGTAACTGCGAGTAAGCATGACATCATGGCACGCGTGTGGTTGCGACCGACGGGCGTGCGAAGGGAAATCCCGGCATGAGGGGACGCCCGCTGGTATCACGACGTCTCACATATGGTAGGTGTTGACTTGTGTGTGACTGTCACATACGGGGTGAGGGGAGTGCGAATGACATCCCCCGGTGTAGTAGACTGCCGAACAAGTCACCCACACACAACTCTCCTTAGCTTGCTGCTCGGAGCCGCGCTCGAAGTCTTGTGCTTTCCGGGTGCCGGACGATCTTGTGTATCGCTCTAGATGCCTTGTATTAGATGCCCCACCCCTTGAGATCCTAAGGGGTGTTTATAGGGGAAGCTGAAGGGTCACAAGGGGTTTACGCGGACCAGCCAGGGGGCCCTAGCTGGTCCGCATAAAACCCCCTCAGATGGGGGTTTACGCGGGCCAGCCAGGGGGGCCTGGCTGGTTCGCCTAAACCCCCCATGGGGGGGTTTAGGCGGGCTGGCTTATTTTCTTTTTTGAAAAAAATAAATTTTTTTGGTTGAATGGGGGTTTACACGGATTCGCAGGGAGAGAGGGGGGGGGGCGCTGGTCCCCACCCTATAAAATCTGATTTTTTGGCCCTTTTTTTCTTCCTAATTTAACTAAGAAAGAAAAGGACAAGTGGGTGAAGGATACGTGGCGACTTGTGGAGACTTGTGCGCGTTGACTTGAGGCCGAGCCCGTCGTGCCGTCGCTTTGCGCTTCCACGTCCGCGTGTTGACCCCTCTAACTGGTACGGCACACGAACCGCATCGTAGGACTGTAATTGGGTGAACCGAGGCTGTGTGGGGTTGTGGGACCACCGGGCTGGAGGGAGGGGCACTGCCCCCAGGGAGTTCACCCTCCCTGGGGCGCGCGGCCATGCCCCGGGGTGAACTGGCCCCGGGCTGGCCGTAACCCCAAGGGATGGCCCCCAGGGGTCTTCTTGTGTTGCCTGGAGATGTCCTTTGACGAACTTTGAACTCCGGGAGGCTGGCATGGGCCCGTAGGGCTGTTGTTCTTTGAGTCGGAGTAGCTGCTCATAAGGTGTTCGGGCGAATGCCCGACACACCCCGGGTTGCCGAACGAGCCGCATAAGTGGCCGACGGGCCTTGGCTTTAGCCTAGGGCCAATGGTAGAAGTCTCTAGCGGCTGGGAGGAGGCGCCTTAGGCCCATGGGCCTTACCTCATGCTGCGTGTCGTGTTGTATGGCGGGTTGGCAGGGTAGCCTCGGGTTGACCCGAGAGCTAAGTTTAGCGGCTCGTTGCCGCGTGTCAGAGGGTCGAGGGTGGCCCCGACTTGTTGGGGGGTCGTTGTAGGACCCAACTAGTGAGTTGGAGCCACAGGGTGGCCCGTGGGTTGGTGTAGAAGGGCTGAAACACGTGCGCCCACAAGGTGTTCGGTAGAATGCCGAACACGTGTGTGTGAGCCGTGCACGCGTATTACGGGCCTCCGAAGCCTGTGGTTGACTCGCTCGGGTCTCCCTTTAACCTTAGAGGGTTGAATGAAGTGTCTCGGAGGAGGCTCGCGACTCTTTTACTGGATGCCACGTGGTGTGGCTTGGCGTCAGGGCGCCCCCGGGTGGCCCCGGGCGGCCATGTAGGGTACGGGGGAGGCCCGTATGAGAGTGGCCGGGGTTGACCCCGGACAATTTCTTGTGTTGCCGCGTGTCACGGCAAGTTGGTTGGGACCCCTGTGGGGACCTGCAGGGTGGTAGAAAGGGCTAGGTAGCCCGTGTCTTCAAGGTGTTCGGGGAAATGCCCGAGCCCTTATTTCTGAGTATTTTGGCTGGGAAATAGTCTGGGTACAACAAATGCCCCCCACAGGGTGTCACGCCCCGACGCGGAATATCGGGACGTACAGTTAGAAACTAGCTAGAAATAACACTAATAAATTAAACTAAACAATTACACAGGTGCTATGGAAAGAAACAATCTATTGATCAAGATGATTCCAATTATTACAATAACCAACACTGCTAATACACGATCAAACATGCCTTCCAATCTGAATTCTAATACAAAAACTGACTCCAAAAATAACAAAGTACTAACACAACTCTAAGGAAATAACTAGAGGTAAACAACCATGCCCACACGGCATAAACTAACAAGTACACTCAAAAGATATCACTCTTGCCCTTCCCGATCGGTATGCGCATCATCACCTGAATAGCCTGGAAAGGGGGGGAAACAACAACTATGAGCTGACGCTCAGTAGGAAATAACTGGTAAGTTTACGTGATTAACAAGTTAATTACATCTTTCATATGCCATGCTAAATAAAAGAAATAAAAGATGATACAATAAAATAGCGTAATACAAAGATCTTGCAAGGTCAAGAAATATAATGATGACAAGAGATAACAAGATAACAAGTACAAGAATTTACAACAGGAGATAGTAATAGAGAATTGAGAATTGGCCAAACAAGCAAGTATTTAAACATCATTCCAAGCACGATCAAGTAACAAGTAACAAGAGATTTTATGTCATAGACGTTACACAAATCAAGTACTCGGTGCAATGCCCCACCATGTCATTAACATCCATGGGCTCACTAACTTTCGGGCGCTCTCCCCAGGACCAGACCGGGCCCCTATGATGCGTTGGCATTGATTTATTGGATCCAAGATCCCATGATTGTCTAGACATTCAGTCAAGTTAAATGGCCAATTTAATCAGAGGAATTACTGCCACAAGCATGAGATTTAAGGACTAACTTGTCCTTGGATTCACTAAAACAAAAACTCGATTATACGGTCACTTTGGGCCGCATTACAAGAATTGGACCAAAACTTAGTCCACGAGGTCAACAAAGAACGGCTGACAGTGTACCGTTCAGGTGTGTAAGCAATCCATTCTACTGGGGTAATAATGACAATCCAACAACTTAACAATCAATTTAATCCTAATTGCCAAGTTGATATACCAAGGATTATCTATTATCATTTGCATTAAGACAATTGCCAAAAAGCTGATTCAAGGTGATAAGGTAAAGAACAAGTTCGCACAGGAGTGAAATAGCATGCATTAACAGAAATTTAGTTGTACAATTAACCACTAATTTATGTGGGTTTCTATTTAACCATTGTATGCGTTGAAATGGAGATGATAAACGGCATGTTTTTACACTATGGTTGAATGCGAGGGCCAAAGTAAATTGAAACCAACGGGTTGCATGAATAGGTCACTGGTTCCTCAAAAATATAATTTTCAATTGAACTAAGTTGAATGGGTCGATACCCTAATGATCCGGATCGATCCTCGGGTCGAAAAATGATAAAAATTGATTTGCTGGTGTATGGGTCGACCCCTGGGGTCGACCCCTGCAAAAACGGGGTCTGCCAGTGAGATGGGTCGACCCCTGGGGTCGACCCCCTGCAATTCCTGCAGAATGGGTCGACCCATTGGGTCGACCCTCATGCTGGGCCGGATGGGTCGACCCCAAGGGTCGACCCTCAGGCAGGCCCTTGCTGCTGGGGCATGGGTCGACCCCATGGGTCGACCCCTGCAAGCCCAAAAACGGCCGTAGCCTCCGAAAAACGCATGAACTCATCCATTTGGGGTCTAAATGGGTTGGGATCTTAACCACATGCTCTAGGGTTCTTAATAGACATACTAGGGTCATAATACAAGAGTTTTGAAACACGAATTTCAATAGAAATCAATTGAATCACAACCTATCTATGATGAACACATGAAAACCTAGTTCTTGACATGCTTCAACTAAATCGTAAGGTTCTCTCAATGTATACAACAAAATTTGGGACTTCTTATATCAAAAGAAAGCTACTTCGATGCTGATTCCATCCATGTATGATATGCTATATGGGGATCAAGATATGCAACTCAAAATCAGCCCGAAATCATGCTTTGACTCATAAGAACACTACATAAATCAAGCCTAGACATGCTCTTACTTCGATCCAAAATTCTCTAGACATGCTCAATGAAATTTGGGGATTTCTATGCCAAATGAAAGCTAACATGATGATGCTTACATCCATGTATATTAATTAGAGTTGGGCTGTTAGATCCTGCCTCAATCGAAGAGAGAATTTAAAGCCCTAGAATGAAGAATGAACTGGACAGCACCTTAGAAAAATCTCGATATCTCCTCGGATACCTAATGAAATTTAGGGCTTCTTATATCATTGGAAAGATCTCGTCGATGTAGATTATGAAAAATCCACTTAAGGAAAACTAAGAAGAATTAAAGGGAAAAAGAAAGGGAAAGGGGAGAAAAAGGGGAGCATGCGAGGATGCTACGTGGAAAGGTGATCGCCAGAGACGCAGGGGCCTCAAAGATATAACAATGAAAATAGAGAAGGGATCGCGATATAAATACCTTAAATGCGGGGGAGATTGTGAGTGCACCTTCTCTTTCTATCGGCCGGCCGATGAAGAGAGTTTTCCTTGATTGATTACCCTTGCAAAATTAACAAACACCAATAAACAAACATGGATTAGAAACCAAGATGTGTAACATCAAATCCAAATGTAAATATGGACATAGAAAGTATGGATATGAACACACCTTATTGGTGTTTGGCCTTTAAACCCCTATGCAAAAGGGTAGGTAAAAGATGATGTATGATGAAGAATAGAGGGAGATGTGCAAGTGTTGCACTAAGGGAGATGTGCTAGAGTGCACAATATGGGAAGATCTCAATAATGAGATAAAAAGAGATAAAAGAAAAATATGATATGATGCATGCAATTAACTAAAACAAAAATAAGAGATAGGAGGGGGAAAGCTTAGTGATTTTCTCCAATTTGGCTTCAAGGATGAAGATCTTCAATGGAGGAAGAAGAGGATGTAGAACTCCATGGATGTAGAGGCTTCAAATCTTCAATAGAGGAAGAAGAACTTCATGGATGAAGCTTTTAGGTGCATGGGAGTCTTCCTTCTTGAGCCTTTGGTCCAACAGCACCACCTCTTGAATTGATCTTGATGTTATTTCACAAGGGAGAGAGAGATTCTATTTATAGGGTTGAAATTTGGAATTAATTCTAAGGGAAATTAGGAAAACATGTTTTAGTGGGATTTGGAAGAGATAAACATTAGGCAAGTGTCCCTTCAGCATTGGAAAGTCATAGGAACCCTTTCCCAAGTGAAAAAGGAGGTTAAATGAGGAAAGGAAGGGAAATTCGGAATTAATTCCAAGAGAAAATAAGAAAACATATTTTAGTTGGATTTGGAAGAGATAAACCTTAGGCAAGTGTCCCTTCAACCTTGGAAAGTCATAGGAACCCTTTCCCAAGTGGAAAAGGAGTGTAAGTGAGGGAAAGAGGGGTGCTGCTGGAGTTCAGAATTGAATAAGAATTGACGACATTGGTCAAGGCGTTAATTGAAATCACGACTGGGACAAAGGCGTTAATTCACGGATTTAATTTTAGCAATAAAAACTTTCTGTATTTAAAAATGATGAAGAGACGCCTGAGGGAGAGGCGTTATTTAAAACACGACCCAAGGAGGGTCGTTAATTCTTATTTTTCTGTTTTGGAAACCAGAAAATTCCAGAAACTGACGCCTTTGCCTCTAGTCGTCCTTTCTTTAAAACGCGCCTCACTTCAAGTCGTGAATTTCAAAAAATAGAGAAAATTGCCCAAAAAATCCAGAAAAATAGGGAAAAATAAGAAGAGGGAAAAAGGGGAGAAATCCAAGAAAATTGGGAAAAATAACTCAAACAAAGTTAATTGGAGGGTCAAATTGGGGCATTACAAGGTAATACGAGATACACTCACAGTAACGTCAATTTTGGCGTGTCTACAGCTGTCCCGCCTTGGCGTCTGCTTTACAAGGGAGCAGAACAAACTGAAAAGTAGATGCCAAGGTGTGATGAGACACGCAATCAACATCACTTGATGAGAATGAAATCAAAAGCTCGAGATGAAGCAATCCCGGGAAATTCAATGAAATCAACGATGTTTGGATAAGAGGAGGAGTGTGCACGCGGGCACGAAGGAGAATGATCAACTTCCAGCGCGGTGGAAGTACCCCAGGTCACAAACCTGTAGGTTTCACCATTGGCGAGCGGTTATCAGCCAACGTGGACGTGCTGCAGCCAAGGTGGATCAAAGTAAAAGGATTGAGATAAGATGATAGAAATCCAAATAAGGAGCTTTCGAAAAAATGACCCAAAATAGTGACAAAACGAACTGAGGATTCCATCAGCAATGAATATCTCATATCTGGAAAGATTAAGATCAATTTGACTCTCCAAATCAGCTTATCAGAATGATTTTCAAAAATTGTTTCGAACTCCTATATGAATGCATGCTGGGTTTAAAAGAAAAAATTAAAACAAATGAAAATATAAGATAATCAAGGATAATATTATTAAACTGCCAAGATTGGGTCAAGAAACCCATTCTGCGAGCCGATACTAAGCCGAAGCCCGTTTATCCACGCATCAACTCGCAAAAGGGAACCATCGTCCCCAGTCTTGGACGGCTCAACGGCCTATCCGTGTGACTAAGACTCCTCTAGAATCATCATTATTTTTGATGAAGGGGAACTCAGATCTCAGATTTACCAAAGTCACAAGGTCCTTGATATAATCTAGTAGCGTATGTAACATATAGTAGAATGCATACAGGGGGGATGGTGATAGCAATGAGCATGGGGGAACTGAGAAATGAGGTGCAAACACCGTGGGGCTTGGATGATGATGCTCAGTCGGTGGGACCAAGAGCTTCTTCCTGCGCTCAAAGACTCATCAGCCAATATATAAAAGATAACAAGCAATGAATATTTAAGCATAGCAAGCATAGTATGAATCAAAGCATCAATAGCAGGTATGTATCATATTCAAGAATAGCATAGATAGCATAGCATCATTGTTTGTCGTTTGTCATGAGGATGACAACTTGGCTAATCAAGATTTGGAGTTGAATGATCAAGATCTGATAATGCCCATCGGCGGAGTGATCAGTAAGATTTGATAAAAAAGATTTGGAGATGAATAATCGAAGTAATGCGTAGTAAATTATGAAGATGTGATCAATTGTGAATATGGGAAGAATCAAAAGGTAGATGGCAATGAATGGAGAGGACTCATCCCGTGCTCTTGGTCCTTGCAAAGTTGTTGTTCCTGCAAAAAGCACTATCAGAAAAACACAATGTAATTTTTTTTAGATTTTGAAATATGCAAATTTTTATGAGTTTTGAAAATATTTGAATTTTTATGTGGATTTTGAAAAATATTTAAATTTTTATTTTGCATTTTAAAATATTCAATTTTTGTTGGATTTTGATCAGGAAATATTCAAATTTTTTTGGATTTTGGCTTAGAAAATATTCAAATTTTTTTTTAGATTTTGACTTAGGAAATATTCAAGTTTTTTTTATTTTTTTCTTTCTTTTGATTTTTTTTATTTTTTATTATTTAGACATTGTTAATGCAGCATCAAGGGGTGTTTTTGAACCACTGGCTAGGGGTCCTTGTTCCTTCCCCTTTTGCTAAAATTACCCAAAGTCGAGCGTGCATTGAAGGGTGGTGCCCTATAACTGACTGCCCTTGATTAACGGTGCTCCTACCAAGGCCATACCCGAGAAACATTCGGTCTTAGAGGGAGAAGAGAAGAATAATTGAGGATAAGCTTTATGCAGGATGGGAGATGTCGGGACTTGAATTCCTTCCAAGGTGTTTCCCCTCAAAGAGGTAGTCTGTTGTGCCGGGACTTTGTGCCTTTGATTTTTAGACCCTTGACATGCATACGACCAGGGTTTTCCCTGCGGGGACTTTGTCACTCTTGACATGCCATAATTCACAATTTTACTTTTATCGAAATTTTGACTTGATTTTCATAATAGCCCTTTTGGCGAGATGTATATCATGAAAACTCATATTGATTTTGGGTCAAGACTGCCCCTATTTGAGACTCCTCTCGTATTGGGGATTACCCTGGGTGGGTCATCTCACCCGTCGACCTCTTGCCCCTGCACGCGGCCGAGTAAAGAAGAGAAAAAGACTTTCAAGAATTCTCATGGCATGGCCAAAGTAGCAACGGCGTTTTAACCAAAGGAGCTGGCTAAGGACGCCGTGAAGTGTGTGGAATGCCCAGCTGAAGGTTACTCTTAACAAGCAGGGAGAGAACGTTGAATTCCCAACGTGGGGTTTTTATTACCAAAGGTGCTGCAAAAACAAGCCTAAAAGACTGTTTTGAGAATGATTTAGTAAAGATAAAGATTTGACCTAGGATAAAGGTCTTGACTACCACTCTTAATCTTGTTAAGAAGCACTTTATTTTAAAAATCATCGTGAAGCAATGAGATAATGATATCATGAAATGAGTACTTACGCCAATATGTTACCTTGCAACCTTTATAGAAGCAGCTGTCAGAGGCGAGGTTGATCATCGTGGGATAGTCCTCTTTGGCAGTCAAAAGGATTGGAAGCAAAGGGTTTGAAAGTGGCTTAACAAGAAGGAGTGGTGCCAAGACCAGACTCAGACGAATAAGGAAAAAAAGGAAGAGAGGCGAGGGCTAGAACTCCCTCACTAAGGTGTGGAGACCCTGATAACATGAAAGGTCTACAGAAGAAGCAGAGAATTAGAAGGAGGAGTGAGGACTAAAGCCTCGAAAGCAGTGAGAGAATGGGCAGATGCCCAAGGCAGTGGATGTGGAAGAAGTTGGGTTGGACCCAGGATTAGGGGGAATCGGAAGAAGAAATTGATAGATGGAAAGAGGCGGATCTGTAGGGTCTGGGAGTAAAGAAGGAGAATCGTGATAGGAGGAATCATCCGGAGGCTCCGGAGGGATAAGATATCGAAGGACGCAGTGCCCAGGAAGAAATAGGGAAAAAGATGATGGAAAAGGAGGAAGAAAATGAAGGATGTGATGTCCCGGAGGAGCAGAAAGATGAATAGGAAGAAAGATGGAGGGTCCGGAGGTTCCGGAGGAATGAGATGCCGAGGGACACGGTGCCTAGGGAAGAGTGGATGAAAAGGATCAGGAGGGTCCGGAGGTTCCGGAGGGAAATATCGAGGGACGCGTTGCCCTCAGAATGGAAAAAGATGATAGAAAAGGAAGAAAAGAATGAAGGACATGATGTCTCGGAGAAGCAAGAGGATGAATTGGAGGAAAGATGGAAGGTCCGGAAGTTCCGGGGGTAGAAAATGGAAAGGGGCGTCATGCCCAAGGGATTGAGAGAGGGGTGAAGGATCTGGAGGTTCCGGGGGAAGAAGATAGAAAAGGGCGCGATGCCCTGGGAGAAAGTCCGGAGGTTCCGGAGGAAGAAGACGGAAAGGGGCACGATGCCCAGGGAGAATCAGTAAGAAGCCCAGAAGATCCGGACTTGAGGGTGTGCAGGGGCGTGATGCCCAAAGAGCGAGATCCGGAGGTTCTGGAGGAGGAAGATACCATGGGACGCGATGCCCAGGGAGGACGGGAGAGAAATTTGGGGAGTCCGGATGCAATGGTTGGAAAGGGGCGCGATGCCCTGAGGAAAGATTGGAGAGGGTGCAATGCCCGGGCAGTGTAAGGGGACCCGCAGATCCTGAGGATGAAGATGAATAAGATGGAAAATGCGGAAGATCCGGAGGTTCCGGAAGGCGGGGAAGATACGGGTCCGGAAACCCGGGAAAGAAGAAGTACAAATGTATGCGGATGCAATGCAACAGATGCAATGAATGCATGAAATGCAAAGAATGTGAAGAATACGAGGGATGCGAGGATGAGATCCTCCTCTTCGCCTGTGGAGTGGCCCATGAAAAATCGATGATAGATGTGAATGTGGGTGAAGTTGAATAGAAGGTGGAAGGTCCCTTAGTGGAAGCATGTCTACCCCTCCACGGCAGCAAAAGTGTACAATCGGATAAAATCAAAGTCTGTGATGAAGCTTTAACAATCACTGCCAACTCCCTTGGAGGGTGAAGAGTGACAATGTGAGAGAATTGGAAAATTAGAGCGTGAAGCATTGTCATATCCAAGGATTGTTGTCACGCCCCGAGCGCGGAAGATACCCGGAGATGCGCGACGTGTCTATATCAATCATATCAATCAGAGTGGTCGTGTATTCGACGCAAAGACAGAGATGCGCAAAATAGCAAGATAACCCAATCCTTTATTTCATAATGGATAGACTATTACAAATCCAATACTCTGTTTAATAAAAAGGAAAAGAATACATATTTGACTCAAGAAACTATAGGAAAGACTAGACGACACTTGAGCAGCTCTATCACTTTCACTCTTGAACATTCCCATCCGATTGACTTCCATCGTCGTCGGACTTACCTGAAAAGTACAAAGGGACAAACGGAATGAGCGAACGCTCAGTAGGAAATTATATCTCAAGTACTAGCAAGGGGTTTAAGTAATTACATCTTTCATGAATGCAATAAAGCTATGCATGCTCGCATAAAACGATAAGATAGAGAGAATGTAATATCAAGAAATAAGATGAACTTAATCATGAACTTCCAACAAGATGACAAGTGTATTCAAGGTATTCAAGCAAGCACGTTTAACAAGTCATGTCAAGAACTTTGGCTATCATGTATCAAGCAAGTAAATTACCCTTTTTCGGGCCACGCATTTCATGTAAAGTCAAGTACGATTCAAGTACAAGATGTGTGTGGAATGTCCAATCAAGCAAGTCAAGTACTCGGTATAATGCCAGATACCTTATCATTTTAACTCCCATGGGCACAAGTACTTTCGGGTGCTCCTCCCAGGACCAGATCGGGCCCTATATGCACAGGCATTTATCATGTATTTTTGACATCCACTCTTGTTTATATAGCCAATATAGAGTTTCAATATTCAAGCTTGTAGACATGTATGACAACTTTGACAGAATAGAGTCCAAAAATATGACAAAGGACATAGATTGGCGGTAATAACGGTAAAATCACGATATCAATAAAACTAGGTAGAATATGGTTCCCTTAACTTAGGTCCCATGACAAATCAATATGGACATTCTTTATATAGAATTGAGCTCCACATAAACATTAGATCAAGCAAGATACCCTCATTCTTATCATAGAATTGAGGTTTACAAGAATGACATGATATGGCATGATATCATCATCCCATTAAGAATTTCTTATGATATACTCTTTGTATAATCATAAGGGCCGGTATACCATGTTTCTTTAGATTGACATGGCAAGGATCGTGTAATGGGTGTTTAGGGTACAACCAGCTCAGTCGGCCTTGAGGGAATCCAAGGCTACGAGGAGTCTTACGGAGGTCTCTATGACTAACTCGCTAGTCCAAAGGAACGGAATGTCCAATGGAGAGCTTGTATGTCAATGAGAGTTGAGTGTGATCGATGAAACAACGTGAAACGTGGGACTATACTCACGGAGTGGAGAATAGTGCCGATATATATATTATATAACATATGAAATCATCGGTTAACAAAAACAGGGAAAAATCAGTTTTACAGTAAAATAACGACTTAGGTCAAGTCGTTTCTCAAGTAATTAACGCCTAACAGAAGGGCGTTTACATATTTCTATTTTACAGAATTTTCAATAATTTTATTAATTCATGAAAAACACGCCCTAGTCAGGGGCGTTAGTCAGGTGAGTAACGCCTAACATAAGGGCGTTTACATATGTTCCGTTTTGCAGAATTTCATTATTTCAATAATTTATATAAAACGCGCCCTGGACTGGGGCGTTTCTTCAGAGTTGACGACTATATAAGCAGGCGTCTCATTATTTAAATATTTGACAGAATATAAATAATTTTCAAGATTTATTTAAAACACGCCCTGGAAAGGGGCGTTACTGTTTAATTATATTTTACAGGATATACATAGTTCAGGAATTTACAGAAAACGCACCCTAGAAAGGGGCGTTTCTTTTCAATTTACGCCCTGTGATGGGGCGTTAACAGGTGTAAAACGACGTTGTCAAGGTCGTGAATTCAAGGAATTTACAATATTTCAACAAATAAATTTCCAAGACAGGAGACATGATCATGACAAGAAAATTAGCAGGAATTTACAGGTAGAGTCATGCAAGATATTAGAATCGATATTTCATATTTATTGAATTTTAAACAGGATCAATTATTGATTACATGCGATTGTTCATGAAATTAACGCCTGTATACAAGGCGTATACTTTTAATTAACGACCACTGTGATGGTCGTTTCTTTTAAAGTAGCACCCTATTCAAGGGCATTTCTTGAAAAATTTACAGAAAACGTATTAAAACTACATGCAAACTGTATAAATATATCATGCATGGTGCTTCTTATATTTATTTTTAGTTTGGGCTACGAGACTTGAGAAAATCCTACCTTAAAGGGTTGATTTGGAGATAACCGTGAAGGGTCTGTAAAAATCAAAGATGCAGCAGACGTTGGATGAAGATGAACGACCTACAGAGGATAGAATACGAAGGTATTATGCTTCGTAATAACTTAACAGAGGTAAAGGAGGAGAAAGAAAGAAGACTTACCCGTTAGTCTTCTTATCCTGCAAGAATAGAAGAAACGAAGAATATTAATTCTTCTCATGCTACGTTCATAAGAAAGGAACAGAAGAAGAAAATAGAAGAACATATGTTCTTCACGTACCTGTGCAGTTCGATCGTCCAAATAGGTTTAGGGTTGTTCGATCAAGACTATTTATAGGATTTTGGAGTCCTAACAAAAGTAGTGTTTGATTGAGGGTAACATATCCCTAATAGAGTCCTTACTCTAATAGACACTTACTAGATTAGGTTAATCTTTCCCTGGATAAGCTCTGGGTTCGAACGGGTCACGAACTGAATTAACGTCTTTGGTCAGGGCGTTTATTCTTAAATTAACGACCTTGTTCAGGTCGTTTCTTAAGAAACGTCTTGTATAAGGGCGTTCCTTGTTTTTGAAACACGCCTAAGACATGGGCGTTTATTTTACTTGCCTATTTGGTCGCGTGAGAGTTGACGACCACATGCGTGGACGTCCTTTCTTTAGTCACGCCGTATGTAGAGGCGTTTATTTTTAAATTAACGCCTTTCTCAGAGGCGTTATTTTTAATTTGCTTTATTTTGTCTGTATTACTTCTGTACTATGTATGTTTTTACTTTTATTTTAATATTCATTTATCAGGGTTGCTACAATTGTGGTGTTTGAAAAGTGTTGAACAAAGCGGGCGTTCGCCCCTTGTATGAAATAGAAGGTTCCAGATTGAAGGATCGGAACAAGGGGTGCCCTGTCTGGCCCTTGGACATAGACTTATACGGCATCAACGCTTGGCATTCTCTTCTGGCGAGCAGCGGCGGGGGCTTGGCCTCTTCGACCATTCTTGGCACAACAACCGGGATTGGCATTCGACAAATAAGTTCTTGCATCTTGAACATCATGGCCGCGGCCAAATCTTTCTTTTCCGGCTCTTGATCATCTTCATCACAAGTACTTACAGAAGGACACCCGTTCCGAGTAGTAAAGGGAAGTGAAGCGGAGGCGGAAGGTTCCATAGATGGTGGAGGTATAATGGAAGGTGTTGGAGAAAGGGTGAGTGGAAATGGCGGTTCAAACACATCGAGCTTCTCCCTTTGCTCGGAAGCAGTCGGGGTTGGCTCGAGTGCAAAAAGGGGTGAATCCTGCTCAGGATTAGCCACGGGTAAGGGTGAAGGGTTAAGTAGTCGAATAGGAGTGGCTAGGTTTGGGGTTAAAGGTGTAATGGAGGGCCGAGGTGGCGGTAATAGGAGGTTAGCTGATGAAGTGGAGGCTAATGGTATAGCAGGTGGAGGTTTAGCGGAGGCCGGTGCTGTGGAGGCTGATGGTATAGCAGGAGGTGTAAAAGTATAAGGTTTGGTCCGGAGGAAATGCCGGATGGGGCGAGCGGTGTCTGGGGTAGGAGACATGTCTTGGTGCGCTGACATGGGTGATTGGAGTATTGATCCCTCGTCATAACACCAATAAGTCTTAGAAGCGGGGGTTATATTAAGGACGATGGCATCGTCTTGAGCAGGGGGTTCATCCAGTGGTAGCGGAGGGAGAGGAAAACGAAGAAAACTCAGAAGGGATGCCTACAGAGCTTCATCATCATGTGCCGTCTTGAATTATTCAATTGCCGGTTCTTCATTATCGAGTTCAAGTGGATGCCATGGTGGAGATGTATTAGTAGGTGGTGGAATGTAATGGTATTGCAGATGATGTGGTGAATGCAAGTGTGAATGCGTAGGTGGAGGCGGAGGGCCATATGAATGAACGGGGTGAATGGGTGGAGGATGGACAACGTCCACTTGAACGTTGAAATCTGCCGGCTCTTACTTGCTTGAACTGTCGACGCCGTAGCCGTCTCTCCTATCCTTCCAATCTTTATCTATCTTTGTAATGTCATTTAGAGCCGCATAAAGGGGATTGACTGGAGTAGGAGGAGCGGGCCGTGGGCTCGTAACCCTCTTTAATTGTTCCTCCAACAAAGTGACTTTGTCGAGAAGAGTTCGTTGGAGGTGTGTGACTTGAGCAACAGAGGGTCGGCAGGGCCTTGAAGGAGGGGCCGCATAAAAAGGTCGTGGAAGGGGATTAATGGGATGACCCATAGAAGAACCCGGATGGGCCGGGTTGCAAGGAATAAATGGGCCTTGGAGCCGTGGTGGAGGAGGAATAAAAGGAGGCGGGTGACGGGCCACCTGAGGAGAAGTGTGAATAGGAGGAGATGGGTGATGGGCTACCCGGGTAGGAATGTGAATAGAGGAGGGAAGTGGGTGATGGGCCACCCGCGTAGGATTGGAAGGAGGATGAGGGGAATGAGGTGCACCCTCAACAACGGCCTTAAGGGCTTGGATTTGTTGAGGGGTGAGATGATCTAATGCATGCAAGATCTGGAAGACCTTCTCATCTTCGGGAGGAGACGGTCCCGTAGGAGTAGTGGCTCGCGATTGAGGCGAGGGACCATGGGATTGGATATTGCCCATGGGTGGGGCAAAACCGTGAAGATGAGGGCGTGGTCCCTTTAAAAGATTATGGTGAGAGTTGTGATGAATATGTTGAAATTGAAGGGAATAAGATGTGCTTGGTTGATCACCCTCATGAACATTAATTGAGTTAAACATGTTGACTTTCTTATCAAGGTAACCCAAACAATTCAATGTGCAATCAAAACAGCTCACATAGATAGCAAACAAGCTAGGATGGGGTTACCTTTGATTTCTTTTATTTGAACCTTGGCAAATTAATTGATTTTATGCAAATTGATGTGATCACTCAAGGGGGGAACCTAGTTTCAAATGTGGTTTTCTCCGATGCCAACTAGGAACACTCTCTCACCATGCATAGGCCAACTAAACCCGGGACTTCAAAGGTACAACCTGCCCAGCATCCGTGAGGGAATCCACGGGTGCGGGGACTTATGGAGGCTTGGTTTAAGAATTTCCGGTCCAATGAGACGGAGTGCTCAATGGAGGGTTCTTCCTTCACCAAGAGGGTGGTGTGACTCCTAAAAGTGTGGGGAGAGGAGGTCTCCCAAACCAATGCAAGGATGAATGCAGTAGACAGTATCAAGCAGATAACAACACAGAACAAAATGACGACCTGGGAAAGGTCGCTATATCAATAAATAGCGTCTGAGCGTCAGTCGCTAGTCACTATGAATAGTGCAAGCAGAGTAAAATAGCGCCTTAGGGTGAGGCACTTTCTCTAGAATGGACGCCCGGGAGCAGGGGCGTCAAATGGCATTAATCAGCACGAATAAACAATGATAATAAAAATGACGCCTTACAGTAAGGCGCTATTCAAGTGAAAGACGCCTTGATGTGAGGCGTTATACTGATAAAAGACGCCTCTGAGAGGGGCGTTAATTACTTCAATACTTCAACGGCCATAGGGCTCAAACAGTGGAAAATACCGACAGAAATGAAAAACACTCACAATCTCAGTATAAGAATCATGGCAATCAAACATGACAAGGGATATAGCATGCTCATCATTTTTTTTAAAAAAAAAATAGATGGATAAATGGAATTTCTAAAAACCTATCAAACTGACAAATCACATAGGGAGAGTGCTACGTGGAGCACAAAGGGAGACGCACCGTGGGTGCAAATGGGGAGATGGCACACGTGGGTGCCCAAGGGGAAAGGGTAATCAAAAGAAAAACAAAAGGTGTCCCACCGTGATAGCCAATTTGTAGATTATGAAAAATCCACTTAAGGAAAACTAAGAAGAATTAAAGGGAAAAAGAAAGGGAAAGGGGAGAAAAGGGGGAGCATGCGAGGATGCTACGGGGAAAGGTGATCGCCAGAGACGCGAGGGCCTCAAAGATATAACAATGAAAATAGAGAAGGGATCGCGATATAAATACCTTAAATGCGGGGGAGATTGTGAGTGCACCTTCTCTTTCGCTATCGGCCGGCCGATGAAGAGAGTTTTCCTTGATTGATTACCCTTGCAAAATTAACAAACACCAATAAACAAACATGGATTAGAAACCAAGATGTGTAACATCAAATCCAAATGTAAATATGGACATAGAAAGTATGGATATGAACACACCTTATTGGTGTTTGGCCTTTAAACCCCTATGCAAAAGGGTAGGTAAAAGATGATGTATGATGAAGAATAGAGGGAGATGTGCAAGTGTTGCACTAAGGGAGATGTGCTAGAGTGCACAACATGGGAAGATCTCAATATTGAGATAAAAAGAGATAAAAGAAAAATATGATATGATGCATGCAATTAACTAAAGCAAAAATAAGAGATAGGAGGGGGAAAGCTTAGTGATTTTCTCCAATTTGGCTTCAAGGATGAAGATCTTCAATGGAGGAAGAAGAGGATGTAGAACTCCATGGATGTAGAGGCTTCAAATCTTCAATAGAGGAAGAAGAACTCCATGGATGAAGCTTTTAGGTGCATGGGAGTCTTCCTCCTTGAGCCTTTGGTCCAACAGCACCTCCTCTTGAATTGATCTTGATGTTCTTTCACAAGGGAGAGAGAGATTCTATTTATAGGGTTGAAATTTGGAATTAATTCTAAGGGAAATTAGGAAAATATATTTTAGTGGGATTTGGAAGAGATAAACATTAGGCAAGTGTCCCTTCAACATTGGAAAGTCATAGGAACCCTTTCCCAAGTGAAAAAGGAGGTTAAATGAGGAAAGGAAGGTAAATTCAGAATTAATTCCAAGAGAAAATAAGAAAATATGTTTTAGTTGGATTTGGAAGAGATAAACCTTAGGCAAGTGTCCCTTCAACCTTGGAAAGTCATAGGAACCCTTTCCCAAGTGGAAAAGGAGTGTAAGTGAGGGAAGGAAGGGGTGCTGCTGGAGTTCAGAATTGAACAAGAATTGACGACCTTGGTCAAGGCGTTAATTGAAATCACGACTGGGACAAAGGCGTTAATTCACGGATTTAATTTTAGCAATAAAAACTTTCTGTATTTAAAAATGATGAAAAGATGCCTGAGGGAGAGGCGTTATTTAAAAACACGACCCAAGGAGGGTCGTTAATTCTTATTTTTCTGTTTTGGAAACCAGAAAATTCTAGAAACTGACGCCTTTGCCTCTAGTCGTCCTTTCTTTAAAACGCGCCTCATTTCAAGTCGTGAATTCCAAAAAATAGAGAAAACTACCCAAAAAATCCAGAAAAATAGGGAAAAATAAGAAGAGGGAAAAAATGGAGAAATCTAAGAAAATTGGGGAAAATAACTCAAACAAAGTTAATTGGAGGGTCAAATTGGGGCATTACAAGGTAATACGAGATGCACTCACAGTAACGTCAATTTTGGCATGTCTACAGTCGAGAGGAACAATTTGATATATTCAAGTGCAGGTTTTGGTTAAGGAAACCTACCTCAATCGATGGAACAAAGAGGAGAGGAAGTAGGACGACGGCTGCCGACCCACCTCCACTAAATGACCAAGATCTTCCTAGATCTGAATCCAGTGCAAACACCGCAGCTACCAAAAGAAAATAGACTCATAGAGCTTCATTTTGATAGCTCATAGAGCTTCTGGAGACTTCGGAGCTGGGAGAAATCGACCACGCAAGGTGGTGTTGTAAAACGGCGCCGCCAAGGTTGACCAAGCCAAAACTCGGCCGCCACCATGTGCTAGGGTTAGGTTTGGGTTCGATTGATAGAGGGCTATTGATCCTTAAATCGTGACCTTTCATTTGCCACCGATTTGAGCTCATTTGGTTGAGTATTAAGCTCTAATTTGATGTTCTAAGATGAGGTTAGGTAAAGGTTAACTAAGTGTGCACTTTTGGGCTTAATCCACTAATTAGCCCTAATTACGGATTTTTGCTGGGTCGAACACAGAAGACAAAGTTGCTAACTACATGGTCCTTGACCCAATTAGCATTTGTCCAGATTTTTATAAGGTAGTCAAATTTTCACTATTCTATTTTCTAAGGAATTAAATATTATAAGTCCGAAATTCAAGCATTAATTCACTAAAAATTCAATTTTAAGTTAATAAAAGCTTAATAAATACATTGGGCTCAATAAAAATTATCGGGGTATTACACGGGGCGTGCGTCGGAGGCGGGGACGAGGGCGTACGGCCCGTGAGATCCCCTTTCTGAGTTGTTGTAGTTGTATTTTGATGCTTCATATGTCTTTGTTTTGCTGTGTTGTACATGTGGATTTTCTAGTATGCTGACTATTTTTCTGGGCGCCTTGTCTTGCAGCTATGGCACGCTTCGGCAGAGACGGGCGGGTCCCGAGGCAGTTGGCTCGGGAGGAGGATCACTGGGTACAACGGACTGATCGATCGATGCGTCCTCTAGACGCACCTGTGATCACCGTGGCTGGTATAGAGCAGTTGAACCGGTGCCATCTGGCCGTGGCGGAGGGTCCGATAGGTGAGAGGACAGCTGGAGCAGGGGCCGTGGAGGTGGCCAAGGTTCTGGAGGCGGGTGAGCTGTACAGTTATGACCGGAGCGGGGGTTATCCATTGGAGTTCCCCCTGGATCGTCATCTGCTTGAATTCATCTGCGGCTATGTCCCTCCTGGCGTGGAGGAGGGCGACTCACAGATTTTGGGAGCCTGCCGTCGACTTGAGCGGGCCATCCTGATTGGCAGGGACAGCCTGCTTGGTACCACTTTCTGCAGCTACCCGAGCTTTTCAGAGGACTACTGGAGGCAGCGCCAGTTTCCCAGTGTCGATTGTTTGGGGTTTTTTGGCATGGCGGAGCAGTCCAGAGTCAGAGTTGGGCCGATTGGCCCCGCTAGCTAGGATTTGCACAGCCACCACCGCACAGAGACGGAGGGAATTGCTGGATTGGTAATAGAGCCCGCTGGTGTGCAGTACGCTGGAGAGGACTACGATGACCACAGTATGCTGAATGGAATCATGCGGCAGACCGTCACTAGCTGGTATGGCCGCTGGACAATGATCCTGTCACATTACTACCGCCAGGGTGCCACAGAGTGGTTGATGGGGATTGTCCACCACTATCGGGTATTGCTGGATCGAGCCGGGATCAGGTACGCGGTGACTGCCGCTCTGTACGCGTACCCGTACTATATCGGATTGCTGCAGGGCTTGCTGGAGCATTTCAACCGTCGTTGGAACACGGTGGCAACAGCAGAGGGAGAGACCAGCCTTGACTTGTGGTCTCTATTCAGGATTTCTGGCTTGCCGATTGTCGGCGAAGGGTATGAGGAGGTAGTGCTGGATGACCTCCACCGCAATCATACTGATGGACTAGGAAGATACTGAGTGCCTTACAGTTATTGGTATCTGATAAAGACCTGGAGAGATTTAGCTCTCGCAAGGAGAGAGAGAGCCGCACAGACTCCCCGGGTACTACTGAATATATGGGTCCGTCATTTCTACAACGGGCTATTTTGCTTTTACCAGGAGTTCGCCAGGGATCAGACTCCATGGGAGGAGTACACGGAGGTGAAGCAACACTTTCGGACGTACTCCAGATACGTGTATGCACCGCGGGAGGGATGGAATCCTCATGGTTTGCCAGACGTAACATATCTTGTAGTGTATCTGGCATATTGGCTGGCGAATTTCGTAGTTCCTCACGGAGAGGACGGGTTGTTGAGAGCCGAGTTGTTGTGGCCGGCTTGCTTGTTGGCTGAGGGGAGGCAGTTGGCTCTAGCTCATTCTGCCCTGGCCAACATCTACCAGGGGCTTGGAGTTCTGGCGGCACACTCAGCGCCAAGGGAGAGGAGTATACTTCAGCCGACCCACTACCTTAGTGTGTGGGCCGGGTTACTGTTCCCGGGACTGGTGACGCGAGGTGCTGTGGTGAACCCGACGGCACCACTTTTGTTCAGCTTTACTGGGCAGCCGGATGGAGACACAGAGGAGCAGTTTGAGGGGGCCAGGAGGGCCCTTTGTTATTTACCCGCCCGGGAGAGGAGAGACTGCCCTTCGACAGTGCAGCGAGGGACCTTGGCCTCTTTCTAGGAGCTTCAGGTGGAGGGGCGACCAGTGCCCACTCCAGTCAGGGGGCGGCCAATGCGAGACTGCAGACTGAGTGGATATTGAGCACCCGAGCATCCGTGTTGGAGTTGCACCGGTCGGCGACGAGTTTCTTGGAGCCATACTACCCACATCGCTTTGCCAAAAACTTCAGGTACGAACAGGGAGTTCCATCTGACGGGCAGGCAGTACAAGGGCAAGGACACCCACCTTCTTGCAGGGGCCTGGTGGGATTTCTATTGCCGCCGGGAGTCGGAGCGATTCCCGATGCCGGAGTAGAGTTGTCGGGGATGATTTGACGTGCACTACGCCCGGTGGTGATTCGGGCACAGTCACCTCTACCGATAGAAGGCGTCCACGATTAGGAAGGCGGAGGAGAGTCGCCTACTGAGGGAGGATCTGCCTCCCATTGCACTGGACGAGGGGTACCTGAGGACTCGTGTCGCTCGGATCCGTCGGGAGGTCGAGCGGATTGCGGCGCAGTGGCCCCGGAGTGGCTGGGGTTCATCTTCTGGGGGCCGAAGCAATGGAGGGGCACTACAGCCCCTGGGATGAGCATCGGCGGCAGTGACCGGCGTGAAGGTGTCTCGACCGAGGGCACGTAGGGCTTGGTGGACTCAGTTCTTGGCGGATTGTGGCATCCGGGGTAGAGGGTCGCTGGACCGGGAGCTTCCACATAGGAGCTTTGCCGACACAGGGGTCGATGACTGGGGATGACACATCGCCCACGCGATCGGGTCAGTTGGGCCCGTGGAGTTCGTGTCCCAGATTGAGTGTGCCCGCACTCCATGCGATATTCGGGAGGCCGCCATGATCGCGGCCCGAGCCCTGGCGACAGGGATGGAGCAGTTGGAGCCCCTACCATTGACCCCCTTTGGGGCTTCAGGTTCAGCTTTCCTCCCTTAGTATGTTCTCTTTCTTGCATTCTGTATGATGAGAATCGACGCCGAGCATGTACATTTACTTTTGCATTTATATCCTTTAGTTTGTTTTTATATCCTTGGGAAAGTATGTACGCAAATGTAAGGCTTTATAAGCCAAGGAGTCATTCCCATGGATTGTGTGGGTTTTTATGCAATTATGCAGTAGGACCAGCAAGGGGGCCCTCAGCCCATTCCCATTGGTCCATGTCACCTTGTGGGCCTGGTCAACCTTCCTAGGTGGACATCTAGAAGGGTGGGCTGGTCATATGGACACATGGGGTTAAAGGGGTCAACATTCTAATAGGTTGGCCACCTACCCTATTCAACCTTACACATGGTCAATGGTGCGCCCCCTTCCCCTTGATTTTTTATTAGTTTTTGTGTGTTGTCCAAACCACATCCCAGCCCTTCAATCCCAAGCCCTTGATCCAAGGGTGTACAATTGATTAGATACCTAGCATATAAAACCATGTATTTTCCTTTGAAAATTAGTGAAAAAATCAGAAAATTATGTTGAATGCTTGAAGCTTCTTGCACCCCCAGCCCCTCCTCCTGCTGTTATTCCCTCTCCAACCCCCCTTTCTAGAGTGGAATCATATCTATTCCTCTTCCCCAATCTCTGGTTGTGATCTGTGCCGCCGTCGCCGCCATTCGTGCCGCCGACGGACCGCCAACGAGCCACCGTCGAAGTTCTCTCATTGGCAGATAGCAGTCTCTTCTCAAAATTCCTGCTCTCACCCACGGCCTCTTCTTGGTCTACAGTTTTTATGGTATGTTCCCATCTTCTACCCCATCATCCACAACAAAATTCAGGTCCAAAATCCCTCATTTAGTATTTTTTCATTTTCGTGCATCTTTCATTCCCAGATCTATTTTGTCTCTATCTACAGTGACAGCAGCCCTGTGTTTCTCACCTCCGACCCTCTTTTTGATTTTTCCAAACTCTCCCAATTTTAATGGGTGTTCTGTCCATCATACCCTACATCCACCATTTTTCTTGATTTTTGACTCGCCCTCTATCTATTTTTCAAAATTCGTGTTCTATCTCAGCTACAATGCTTTTAGCCCATTTCCAGATCCGACCCACTGTTAGAGAAAAACTCCTATCAATTCGTATCCACATCCAGACTTGTCCAAATTAGTTTTGCCGTTTTTCTAGCTCAATTTCCCACAACATTCATGAAGAGGTCGAAGTCTGAATCCAAGGGCTTCATAGCGGTCAAATGTAGTTCTCAGAGAATAGCCCTACAGATCTGAGTGTTCGGCTACTGTACAACAGGAAGTTGTAAATTCATTAACGCCTAGATCCGTGCAGATCTAGGCCAGATCTCCTGGCCTAGGTTGAAGGATTTGAAGTTAGATTTCCAACGGCGCCAGTCTCGTGTCGATCTGACATCGGGGCTGATCGCAGCGCCCGTTCTCGCCGGGACGCGTGCTGAAAACCAGAAGCTGCAGATCCGTCGTCGGTTATTCCGACCGGTGCCGAACGGAGCCGCCCGGCCTCCAGCCGGCGAACCAGCGTGCCGCCAGCCTGGGGAGCGCTTCCCTAAGTGTCCCCACTACAGCGGTTCCATCGGGTCCCACACGGCCCCTCCGGACAGCACGTGGGCCCCACAGCCACAAGTTCGGGTGCTGCCGAAGCTACGCGAGAAGCCGCCCGTCAACCCGAATTCGGTCCTCCCGGGCCCATTTGTGTAGCCTTTTACCTCCCTGCGTGGAGTGGGCAGTAGTCCATTGCTGTAACATTGGTGTAGTAATTGTCCGGGAGTACGTGTTTCGGCCGGGTCCGTCTTCCCCACGCCCAGTAGCGTGGAGGTATCGTTTTCGCTCCCTTCTCGGCATTTTACTTACATCATATATATTTGTTTATGCCGCTGCTAGTGAGCATGTGTAGGGATATCTAGCTCGCTTTATATGTTCATTACCGCTGCTGCGAGAGAGAGCGTGACCGTCCCGTGACCCGATCCGGGCACAAGTGAGAGCCGACCACCCTAGCTCACTGCCTGTTTCTCAACCGCGCACGTCCGACGCTTCCCTCGTTAAGGGACAGTCACGAGCTTGTCGTGTCCGTGGTCTCGTCCCGCATCAATTTGGTATCAGAGCAAGTTTGAGTCTAGGGTGTCAAAAAGAAAAAAAAAGAGTGTCATGTATGTCTAGTCATTAGTCATTGTCTAAGTCGTGTTTAGGGTCATCATTGTTTTAAAACAAAAAAAAGTGTCTTTTTGCATTACATCCAAATAGCCCGGTATATCAAAAGGTGTTATCCGAACGTTAGGCTACGCCTATCGGGAAGGCCGCACACTTACGCGAGTGATCTTCGGATAGATTAACTCCGCCACATGCCGAGTTTTGGTTACGTCTAGGTGCATCATCTTGTAGTGTGCATTTGCCTTAGTCGGTGTCTCCTACTCCGTGTCTTGCATGCCCACTCGTCGAGGTACTCAATACTCACCCCCACCACCACCTATGGCGGAATCCCGGGTCTATAGTTCCGATGAAGTGGCCACATTGTTCCGAACTCTTGTGGGAAAAATGGATGGGTTGAGTGAGCGCATGGATGAGTTAAGTACTCAAGTGGATAGGATGGAAGGGTTGAGTACTCAGGTGAATGGCCTAGGCACCCGCCAAGAAGAGAGGATGAAGGTCTTAGAGGATAGGGCCGTCGAGTCGAACCAGTCTGTTCAGGGATTGGTCGGGAGAGTTGCCGCACTAGAGAAAGGACCAACCCATGCACCCATCCCACCTACCCAAGGTCAACCGGAGCCATCACCAACCCGCGACTCCAAGGGTTCAAGGGGTAGCTGTTAGGAGGCACGAAGTTCCCGAGGTGCATGACTATGAGTCCGATAATGAGCAACGGGGGCATGGTCGTGACCACCGCCATACGCGGCGTACCCATGACCAAGATATGGATGAACGGGCCATTCGGACCTTTCGGGCCGACCCTCCCACCTTTGACGGGTCCTTAGACCCAAAGGTCTATCTTGATTGGGAGGCTGGTATGGACCGATATTTTGAGTGGTTCGAGATGTCGGACCAACGAAAAGTCAAGTATGCCAGGATGATACTTTTAGGCCAAGCCCAAACCTATTGGCGGAACATGGAGAACCTATTGTTTCATCATCAAGAACCCCCGATCGATACATGGACCGATATGAGGGAGAAGCTTAGGAAGAAGTACCTCCCTACCTCCTACCGCCAGCGTCTTATAGAGAGGTGGCAAAGTCTCACCCAAGGAGATCGGTCCGTCTCTGATTACATCGCCGAATTTGATGAATACTACTTGCGATGTGATGCCACGGAGGAGGATTCCCTTACCGTCTCCCGGTTTCGGCGTGGTCTACGCCCGCACCTACGGTATGAGCTTCTCCGCCGCAAGGTGGACAAGTTGGAGGATGCATATCAAGTTGCTCTAGAGATGGAGCAATTCGAGGGAGAGTTCGAGTCTATTCCTCGGTGGAGTCTCGCTCCTCCCCGTAGTGATTCCCGTGGCTCCTTAGGTTCATACCCGAGGGGACCCATGGCTCGTCCTCAGGAGCCCGCCCGTCAGGAGCACTTCGCTCCTAGACCTCGACCTCCCCCACCACGGGATCTACCTCCACTCCATCCACCGGCACCCGTTGCCCGTCCCCCAGCACACATGGCCCGTCCCCTGGCCCCGACACTTCCCCCGCTGTTGCCCACGGCGCCTACACCTCCACCCTTATTACCTCGCCCCCTACCCGTAGGGAGGATAAGGGTAAGGCCCCTCTTATCAGAGAGAGTAGTAGGTCGCGAGTGCAATGTTTCCACTGTCACGGGTTTGGCCACATTGCCAATGAATGCCCCGCCCGTGCAACCCTAGCCCTAGGGGTTGGAGATACCTTACCTCCTGAGCTTGAGTGTGTCGATTATGAGGCCGACCAAGCACTAGCCGATGAGTACTATGCCTTGGGGGGAGAGCTGGGTGACTCACCCGTCGCCCAGGATGCCGCCACTTAGTGGGCTTGATGTCACCACCTTAGTCTAGGGTCATATATGAGTCGGTGTGTTTTCCTTTTGTGGTTTGTTTTGTGTGGTTTGTTTGCATGGTTTGTGTGTCGTTTATTTGTCTGCATGTGTCTTGTGCAAGTTCGTTGTCGTTCTCTTATGAGTAAGAGGCAAGTGGACTCATTCGATAAGTATGGGATCGGTTCTATATCTACACCCGGATCTAGTCACCTACAAGGACTCAGCGGTGATTCCTAGTAAGTCTTCGAGCCGCCACCTCCCCCTTTGAGAGTGCCCCACCCGGAGTGTTCACCACTAGCCCATGGCAGCTTGCGCATATCGAGTATATATGGAATGAGCAGGTGACGATCACTCGGAGTGGAGCGTACCCGCGTTACTTGGCATGGTGACGGATCCACCAGAGTACTCGAGCATCCATACCCCTACTCGACGGGGTCGAGTTCCTCCCACCCGGGGAGAGTTGATGGGAATCGACGCCGAGCATGTACATTTACTTTTGCATTTATATTCTTTAGTTTGTTTTTATATCCTTGGGAAAGTATGTACGCAAATGTAAGGCTTATAAGCCAAGGAGTCATTCCCATGGATTGTGTGGGTTTTTATGAAATTATGTAGTAGGACTAGCAAGGGGGCCCTCAGCCCTTCCCATTGGTCCATGTCACCTTGTGGGCCTGGTCAACCTTCCTAGGTGGACATCTAGAAGGGTGGGCTGGTCATATGGACACATGGGGTTAAAGGGGTCAACATTCTAATAGGTTGGCCACCTACCCTATTCAACCTTACACATGGTCAATGGTGCGCCCCCTTCCCCTTGATTTTTTATTAGTTTTTGTGTGTTGTCCAAACCACATCCCACCCCTTCAATCCCAAGCCCTTGATCCAAGGGTGTACAATTGATTAGATACCTAGCATATAAAACCATGTATTTTCCTTTGAAAATTAGTGAAAAAATCAGAAAATTATGTTGAATGCTTGAAGCTTCTTGCACCCCCAGCCCCTCCTCCTACTGTTATTCCCTCTCCAACCCCCCTTTCTAGAGTGGAATCATATCTATTCCTCTTCCCCAATCTCTGGTTGTGATCTGTGCCGCCGCCGCCGCCATTCGTGCCGCCGACGGACCGCCAACGAGCCACCGTCGAAGCTCTGTCATTGGAAGATAGCAGTCTCTTCTCAAAATTCCTGCTCTCACCCACGGCCTCTTCTTGGTCTACAGTTTTTATGGTATGTTCCCATCTTCTACCCCATCATCCACAACAAAATTCAGGTCCAAAATCTCTCGTTTAATATTTTTCCATTTTCGTGCATCTTTCATTCCCAGATCTGTTTTATCTCTGTCTACAGTGACAGCAGCCCTGTGTTTCTCACCTCCGACCCTCTTTTTGATTTTTCCAAACTCTCCCAATTTTAATGGGTGTTCTGTCCATCATCCCCTACATCCACCATTTTTCTTGATTTTTAACTCGCCCTCTATCTATTTTTCAAAATTCGTGTTCTATCTCAGCTACAATGCTTTCAGCTCATTTCCAGATCCGACCCACTGTTAGAGAAAAACTCCTATCAATTCGTATCCACATCCAGACTTGTCCAAATTAGTTTTGCCATTTTTCTAGCTCAATTTCCCACAACATTCATGAAGAGGTCGAAGTCTGAATCCAAGGGCTTCATAGCGGTCAAATGTAGTTCTCAGAGAATAGCCCTACAGATCTGAGTGTTCGGCTACTGTACAACAGGAAGTTGTAAATTCATTAACGCCTAGATCCGTGCAGATCTAGGCCAGATCTCCTGGCCTAGGTTGAAAGATTTGAAGTTAGATTTCCAACGGCGCCAGTCGCGTGTTGATCCGACATCGGGGCTGATCGCAGCGCCCGTTCTCGTCGGGACGCGTGCTGAAAACCAGAAGCTGCAGATCCGTCACCGGTTATTCCAACCGGTGCCGAACGGAGCCGCCCGGCCTCCAGCCGGCGAACCAGTGTGCCGCCAGCCTGGGGAGCGCTTCCCTAAGTGTCCCCACTACAGCGGTTCCATCGGGTCCCACACGGCCCCTCCGGACAGCACGTGGGCCCCACAGCCACAAGTTCGGGTGCTGCCGAAGCTACGCGAGAAGCCGCCCGTCAACCCGAATTCGGTCCTCCCGGGCCCATTTGTGTAGCCTTTTACCTCCCTGCGTGGAGTGGGCAGTAGTCCATTGCTGTAACATTGGTGTAGTAATTGTCCGGGAGTACGTGTTTCGGCCGGGTCCGTCTTCCCCACGCCCAGTAGCGTGGAGGTATCGTTTTCGCTCCCTTCTCGGCATTTTACTTACTTCATATATATTTGTTTATGCCGCTGCTAGTGAGCATGTGTAGGGATATCTAGCTCGCTTTATATGTTCATTACCGCTGCTGCGAGAGAGAGCGTGACCGTCCCGTGACCCGATCCGGGCACAAGTGAGAGCCGACCACCCTAGCTCACTGCCTGTTTCTCAACCGCGCACGTCCGACGCTTCCCTCGTTAAGGGACAGTCACGAGCTTGTCGTGTCCGTGGTCTCGTCCCGCATCAATTTGGTATCAGAGCAAGTTTGAGTCTAGGGTGTCAAAAAGGAAAAAAAAGAGTGTCATGTATGTCTAGTCATTAGTCATTGTCTAAGTCGTGTTTAGGGTCATCATTGTTTTAAAACAAAAAAAAAGTGTCTTTTTGCATTACATCCCAATAGCCCGGTATATCAAAAGGTGTTGTCCGAACATTAGGCTACGCCTATCGGGAAGGCCGCACACTTACGCGAGTGATCTTCGGATAGATTAACTCTGCCACGTGCCGAGTTTTGGTTACGTCTAGGTGCATCATCTTGTAGTGTGCATTTGCCTTAGTCGGTGTCTCCTACTCCGTGTCTTGCATGCCCACTCGTCGAGGTACTCAATACTCACCCCCACCACCACCTATGGCGGAATCCCGGGTCTATAGTTCCGATGAAGTGGCCACATTGTTCCGAACTCTTGTGGGAAAAATGGATGGGTTGAGTGAGCGCATGGATGAGTTAAGTACTCGAGTGGATAGGATGGAAGGGTTGAGTACTCAGGTGAATGGCCTAGGCACCCGCCAAGAAGAGAGGATGAAGGTCGTAGAGGATAGGGCCACCGGGTCGAACCAGTCTGTTCAGGGATTGGTCGGGAGAGTTGCCGCACTAGAGAAAGGACCAACCCATGCACCCATCCCACCTACCCAAGGTCAACCGGAGCCGGATCACCAACCCGCGACTCCAAGGGTTCAAGGGGTAGCTGTTAGGAGGCACGAAGTTCCCGAGGTGCATGACTATGAGTCCGATAATGAGCAACGGGGGCATGGTCGTGACCACCGTCATACGCGGCGTACCCATGACCAAGATATGGATGAACGGGCCATTCGGACCATTCGGGCCGACCCTCCCACCTTTGACGGGTCCTTAGACCCAAAGGTCTATCTTGATTGGGAGGCTGGTATGGACCGATATTTTGAGTGGTTCGAGATGTCGGACCAACGAAAAGTCAAGTATGCCAGGATGATACTTTTAGGCCAAGCCCAAACCTATTGGCGGAACATGGAGAACCTATTGTTTCATCGTCAAGAACCCCCGATCGATACATGGACCGATATGAGGGAGAAGCTTAGGAAGAAGTACCTCCCTACCTCCTACCGCCAGCGTCTTATAGAGAGGTGGCAAAGTCTCACCCAAGGAGATCGGTCCGTCTCTGATTACATCGCCGAATTTGATGAATACTCCTTGCGATGTGATGCCACAGAGGAGGATTCCCTTACCGTCTCCCGGTTTCGGCGTGGTCTACGCCCGCACCTACGGTATGAGCTTCTCCGCCGCAAGGTGGACAAGTTGGAGGATGCATATCAAGTTGCTCTCGAGATGGAGCAATTCGAGGGAGAGTTCGAGTCTATTCCTCGGTGGAGTCCCGCTCCTCCCCGTAGTGATTCCCGTGGCTCCTTAGGTTCATACCCGAGGGGACCCATGGCTCGTCCTCAGGAGCCCGCCCATCAGGAGCACTTCGCTCCTAGACCTCGACCTCCCCCACCACGGGATCTACCTCCACTCCATCCACCGGCACCCGTTGCCCGTCCCCCAGCACACATGGCCCGTCCCCTGGCCCCGACACTTCCCCCGCTGTTGCCCACGGCGCCTACACCTCCACCCTTATTACCTCCGCCCCCTACCCATCGGGAGGATAAGGGTAAGGCCCCTCTTATCGGAGAGAGTAGTAGGTCGCGAGTGCAATGTTTCCACTGTCACGGGTTTGGCCACATTGCCAATGAATGCCCCGCCCGTGCAACCCTAGCCCTAGGGGTTGGAGATACCTTACCTCCTGAGCTTGAGTGTGTCGATTATGAGGCCGACCAAGCACTAGCCGATGAGTACTATGCCTTGGGGGGAGAGCTGGGTGACTCACCCGTCGCCCAGGATGCCGCCACTTAGTGGGCTTGATGTCACCACCTTAGTCTAGGGTCATATATGAGTCGGTGTGTTTTCCTTTTGTGGTTTGTTTTGTGTGGTTTGTTTGCATGGTTTGTGTGTCGTTTATTTGTCTGCATGTGTCTTGTGCAAGTTCGTTGTCGTTCTCTTATGAGTAAGAGGCAAGTGGACTCATTCGATAAGTATGGGATCGGTTCTATATCTACACCCGGATCTAGTCACCTACAAGGACTCAGCGGTGATTCCTAGTAAGTCTTCGAGCCGCCACCTCCCCCTTTGAGAGTGCCCCACCCGGAGTGTTCACCACTAGCCCATGGCAGCTTGCGCATATCGAGTATATATGGAATGAGCAGGTGACGATCACTCGGAGTGGAGCGTACCCGCGTTACTTGGCATGGTGACGGATCCACCAGAGTACTCGAGCATCCATACCCCTACTCGACGGGGTCGAGTTCCTCCCACCCGGGGAGAGTTGATGGGAATCGACGCCGAGCATGTACATTTACTTTTGCATTTATATTCTTTAGTTTGTTTTTATATCCTTGGGAAAGTATGTACGCAAATGTAAGGCTTTATAAGCCAAGGAGTCATTCCCATGGATTGTGTGGGTTTTTATGAAATTATGCAGTAGGACTAGCAAGGGGGCCCTCAGCCCTTCCCATTGGTCCATGTCACCTTGTGGGCCTGGTCAACCTTCCTAGTTGGACATCTAGAAGGGTGGGCTGGTCATATGGACACATGGGGTTAAAGGGGTCAACATTCTAATAGGTTGGCCACCTGCCCCATTCAACCTTACACATGGTCAATGGTGCGCCCCCTTCCCCTTAATTTTTTATTAGTTTTTATGTGTTGTTCAAACCACATCCCACCCCTTCAATCCCAATCCCTTGATCCAAGGGTGTACAATTGATTAGATACCTAGCATATAAAACCATGTATTTTCCTTTGAAAATTAGTGAAAAAATCAGAAAATTATGTTGAATGCTTGAAGCTTCTTGCACCCCCAGCCCCTCCTCCTGCTGTTCTTCCCTCTCCAACCCCCCTTTCTAGAGTGGAATCATATCTATTCCCCTTCCCTAATCTCTGGTTGTGATCTGTGCCGCCGCCGCCGCCATTCGTGCCGCCGACGGACCGCCAACGAGCCACCGTCGAAGTTCTGTCCTTGGCAGACAACAGTCTCTTCTCGAAATTCCTGCTCTCAGCCACGGCCTATTCTTGGTCTGCAATTTTTATGGTGTGTTCCCATCTTCTACCCCATCATCCACAAAAACATTCAGGTCCAAAATCCATCGTTTAGTATTTTTCCATTTTCGTGCATCTTTCATTCCCAGATCTATTTTATCTCTGTCTACAGTGATAGCAGCCCTGTGTTTCTCACCTCCGACCCTCTTTGTGATTTTTCCAAACCCTCCCAATTTTACTGGGAGTTCTTTCCATCATCCCCTACATCCACCATCTTTCTTGATTTTTGATTCGCCCTCTATCTATTTTTCAAAATTTGTGTTCTATCTCAGTTATAGTGTTTTCAGCCCATTTCCAGATCCGACCCACTGTTAGAGAAAAACTCCTATCAATTCGTAGTCACATCCAAACTTATCCAAACTAGTTGTGCCATTTTTCTAGCTCACTTTCCCACAACTTTCATTAATAGGTCAAAGTCTGAATCCAAGGGTTTCATAGCGGTCAAAGGTAGTTCTCAGAGAATAGCCCTGCAGATCTGAGTGTTTGGCTACTGTACAACAGGAAGTTGTAAATTCATTAAAGCCCAGATCCGTGCAGATCCAGGCTAGATCTCTAGGCCTAGGTTGAAGGATTTGAAGTTAGCTTTCCAACGCCGCTAGTCTTGTGTCGATCCGACATTGGGGCTGATCACAGCGCCCGTTCTCGCTGGGACGCGCGCTGAAAACCAGAAGCTGCAGATCCGTGGCCGGTTATTCCGACCGGTGCCGAACGGAGCCGCCCGGCCTCCAGCCGGCGAACCAGCGTGCCGCCAACCCGGGGAGCGCTTCCCTAAGTTTCCCCACTACAGTGGTTCCATCGGGTCCCAAACGGCCCCTCCGGACAGCACGTGGGCCCCACAGCCACAAGTTCGGGTGCTGCCGAAGCTACGCGAGAAGCCGCCCGTCAACTCGAATTCGGTCCTCCCGGGCCCATTTGTGTAGCCTTTTACCTCCCTGCGTGGAGTGGACAGTAGTCCATTGCTGTAACATTGGTGTAGTAATGTTCCGGGAGTACGTGTTTCGGCCGGGTCCGTCTTCCCCACGCCCGGTAGCGTGGAGGTATCGTTTTCGCTCCCTTCTAGGCATTTTGCTTACTTCATATATATTTGTTTATGCCGCTGCTAGTGAGCATGTGTAGGGATATCTAGCTCACTTTATATGTTCATTACCACTGCTGCGAGAGAGAGCGTGACCGTCCTGTGACCCGATCCGGGCACAAGTGAGAGCCGACCACCTTAGCTCACTGCCGGTTTCTCAACCGCGCACGTCCGACGCTTCCCTCGTTAAGGGATAGTCACGAGCTTGTCGTGTCCGTGGTCTCATCCCGCATCACTGTAATTCTTGGATACCGAACTGAGATGTTGTATATTGCTGCGCTTACTAGTAGGTTCTGCGGCGGAGGGGGATCAACCCTCCACGGGAACATCCTCAGGGAATGGGGACAGAGGTCTGCGGCCTTGGAGGAAGCGCCCTCGTGTGGCGGCTGCCGCGGTTGAGACTGGTGGGTCATCTGAGGGACCCCAAACTGGAGAGCGAGTTGAGGAGGAGACGGCCTTGAGTGAGTGTCGCCCCAACCATTTTATTTTTTTTGTCTGGTTTGGCCAAGATGATTGACTAATCCTGTTTTGTTGGACTCGTCTATCTATTGCAGCTCCGCTGGCGACTGGTGTGGAGGCGACCTTTTCGCCTCCTCAAGAGGCAGATCCCCCGCGTGAAGAGGAAGCTAGAGGGGAGGTTGACATGGAGGAGTGATGCAGGACGGGACCACGGACACGAAAAGCTCGCGATCGTCCCTTAACGAGGGAAGCGTAGGACGTGCGCGGTTGAAAAACTGACAATGAGCTAAGGTGGTCGACTCTCTCTTTCGTGCCCGGATCGGTTCACGGGACGGTAACGCTCTCTCTCGCAGCAGCGGTGATATAAATAGAAAGTGAGCTAATTACCCTATCATGCTCTCTAGCAGCAGCATAAACAAGCATATATGAAATTAAGCAATATGCCAAGTAAGGAGCGAGGACGATACCTCCACGCGCTCGGCGTGGGGACGACGGACCCGGCCGAAACTCGTACTCCCGGAACAATAATACACAAGATTACAGCAATACAAATCGCTACCCACTCCACGCAGGGAGGTAAAGGGCTACACAATGGGGTCCGGGAGGACCGAATTCGGATTGACGGGTGGCTTCTCGCGTTGATTCGGCTGCACCCGAACACGTGACAGTGGGGCCCACGTGCTGTCGGGAGGGACCGTGCGGGACCCAGTGTCACCACTATGGTGGGGACACTTGTGGAAGTGTTCCCTGGGCTGGCGGCACGCTGGTTCGCCGGCCGGAGGCCAGGCGGATCCGTTCGACACCGGTCGAAATGGCAGGCCACGGATCTGCCGGTTCTGTTTTCCGGCGTGCGCTCCGGCGAGAACGGACGCTGCGATCAGCCCCGATGTCAAAATGCGACAAAACTAGCGTCGTTGGAAAGATGCTTCGAAGGGCTTCAACGCAAGGTGATTACAGAAAAATAATCAAGCCTGTACTTCTTATTGGCGAATTTTGAAGGTTGTTGTTGTACAGTGTCTGAACTCTGAGACTAGCAGGGAACTTTCCTGAGAGTTACCTTTGATCAATATAAAGACCTCAGATTCAGACTTCGACTTGTTCATGAAAGGTGTAGGAAATCAAGTAAGGAAACTAGGAATATTTTTGTATCTGGATTTAGAGGTGGTGGCGATTTGTTCTAATTTTTGAAGTGAAGGGTGGTCGGATCTGGGATCTGACTGACAACACTGTAGCTGAGGAAGAACACAAATTTCTAAAAATAGATAGAAGGCTGATAAAACATTAAGAAAATTTTTGGATGTAGGGGGTGATGGATAGAACTCCCAGTAAAATTGGGAGGATTTGGACAAATCAACAAGATGGCCGGAGGTGAGAAACACAGGGCTGCTATCACTGTAGATAGAGACAAAACAGAACTATGAATGAAACATGCACGAAAATGGGAAAATAATAAATGATGGAATTTGGGCGTGAAAATTTAGGTGGAGCTTGGGATGCAAGGGAAGAATACAGCATAAAAATTTCAGACCATGAAGAGGCCGTGGCTGATAGCAGGAATTTCGGGAAGAGACCTCTATCCAGTAGGACAGAACACTGAGAACGGTTTCGCGGCGGCTCGAAGGCGGCACGAACGGCGGCGGCGGCGGCACAGACGATCACCGGAGATAGAGAGGAGGGGATAGGAGGTAGAAACACTCTAGAACTTTAGGTTGGAGGAGAGGAACCAGAGGGGAGAGGGCTGGGGGCGCACCAAGCTCTTGGCCATTCAACAAAAATTCTGATTTTTCATTGCTTTTCTCATAAAAATACAAGCTTATATATGATTCCAACCAAATCCATCCTCAACCCTTGGATCTAGGGGTGTGGATTGAGGGGCTGGGATGAGGTGTGAATATCATACAAAAACTAATAAAAAATTCAAGGGGAAGGGGGCGCACCATTGACTATGTGTAAGTTGAATGGGGTAGGTGGCCAACCTATTAGAATGTTGACCCATTTAAACACATGTGTCCATATGACCAGCCCACCATTCTAGATGTCCACCTAGGAAGGTTGACCAGGCCCACATGGTGACATGGCCCGATGGGAAAGGGCTGAGGGCCCCCTTACTGGTCCTACTGCATAATTGCATAAAAACCCACACAATCCATGGGAATGACTCCTTGGCTTATAAAGCCTTACATTTGCGTACATACTTTCCCAAGGATATAAACACAAACTACAAGGACATAAATGTAATAAAAATTTACATGCTCGGTGTTGATTCCCATCAAGGCGCTTACACACCTGATGAGTGAACCTTTCCCGAACATGGAGGACTTCCCTGACTTTGAGTCGTGGACAGCCACGGGAGGAGCCCGCGCAGGTAAGAGTTTCGAACCGTGGGCATATTCCATAGCTTCGGTTTGCCTCTGGTTATTGGTTGTGATCATCTGGATTATGCAAGGGAGACCGAGGCACCAGGGGCCGAGGCCCCTCCTGAGACACAGGGTGAAGCGCCAGGCCAGGCCAATGAGCCAGGGTCTACGGTGGCCAGCAGTCGTGAGGGTGAGTGTCCGACCGACGTCGAGGGGGCCTTCTTGTTGCTTTCGAGACCCTTTTTTGGCAAGCCAAAATTATTGACTTGATTTATGTTAACGATTTGGCAGGCGAGGACGCGGCGACGACCCTGGAGATGATCCGGGGATTGGTGGATGTCGGCTTGATAGTGGCCCTACCATCTTTCGGAGATGAGCCTGAATCAGTGACCTTCGTGCCCTCAGCCACCGTTGAGGACCCGTTGGGTAGACCACCGCCATTGCTGACGAGAGTGCCTCTCCCACCTTTGCCGACCGTAGTGTCGGCCTGTACGGTGGGGCTGGTAGAGTCCTCCAGTGTGGGACCGTCAGGTATGTAACTGAGCACTTGATTGTTTCAGGGTGGATTATTTGACTTTCCCGCCTGTGCTGAGCCTTGACTGAGATGGATTGTAGGTACCTCTTCCCCTCTGGAGGAGGGAGAGCTCCCTCGGGACATAGATCGGCCATTAGGAGACGACCCACCCATCGCAGCTACTGCTGAGGGCGACGAGGAGTTTGTCGACATTGAGGAGGTTTCTGAAGGAGACGCCCCGACTGGTGAGCATCTTCCCTAGCACCTTTGACTAGGGAGCTGCCTTTATGTGAGGCTGAACTTGATAGTAGCCTAATCTGGTTTCCCGATGTATAGGTGCCCCTGATTTACCCACGGCCGGGGGTTCTTTAGAGAGCTCGTCTGGTTCTTCAAAGGGTGGTAGTGCCACGATGGACACTGACGAGAGCTAGAGCTTGAGTTCTTCTTCTTCCTCCGAGGCCTCTTCTGCCGGGGATGCCGAGATGGAGGCGACGTTGGAAGGTATATGCGGCTTCCCCCTTGCCTCCGCATTGGCTTTGATATAGAGGTTTATGACAGAGTACTGCCATTTTTGTGTTATGTCCAGCAGTGGAGACTGAGGAAGAGCACGCGCCGGCTCCCGTTGAGGGAGGTCAGGAGGAGCCCTCCATCACCCCAATGGCCATTGGGGAGGATCATGTTGTAGGGGAGTCTCTACCCTCTCTAACTCCGACAGAGGACACTACTGGGGTGGAGGAGAGGTTACCTTCACTGACCCCGAATGGGGAAATCACAGGCACTGAAGGAGCTACATAAGGTTAGGGTCAGGACCTTTCTCAGGTTTTTCACCTTGTCTTCTTAATGGGAAGTTCTAAACATTGTTGACCCGTTTCGTGTTTGATGGGATTGTGCAGGTCCCTCTGGTGTGCTGGCCGAGATGGGTCACTCCTCTCTCGAGCTAGAGATTGAGTGGCCTACATCCGTTTCACCATCGGAACCATTGTTGGATGCCAGCGTAGGTGCGGCCTTGCTTCAGCGAGCACGAGGCTACGTAAAGGGTGATCCCCTGCCTTCCCCAGAGGAGCTTCGACAACGGTTGCGAGAGTGCACACGCGGTTACCATGGCCTCGGGTTCCCTCATGGGCCCTGGATGTCGGGCTTAGCTGGCCTCTGGGCGGAGTACCTGCGGCTTCTGGAGGCTCAGGAGCAGCGGGCACATCGGCTGGCGGCCATCCGGGAGGTACGGGAGTAGCGCGTTCAGCTTATGGCAGCTGTGACCGAGCAAAGGAGGCTTGCCGACGCGGCCGTGTTTCTTGCTCAGGACCGCGCCAGGCAGTTAGGCTAGGCGACCAGCAGAGTGGAGGCCCTACATAAGTCCTTGGAGGAGCATCGGCAAGCCGTAGAGCTTGATAGAGCTGAGTGGCGAGCTGTCGAAGCCGGAGCCGAGGCCAGCGTTCAGCTTGCGTCGACCTTGGAGGCGGAGCTCGCGGCTGCGGAGTCCCGCCTGGCAGAGCTGGAGGGGAGCGAGGCTAGGCTGTGATTGTATCATTTCCCTTTCCCCTTTTTATCTATCCGGACTATGTATTTTTTTGTTACCCCAAGGGCATGTCTTGGGCTCCCTATTATAGAGTATCAATGACAAATTCATGATTTTTGTGTTGTTGTTTGTTGAGTTGTCCTTCTCCCCAATCTCTGGAATAGGGTTGAGTATAGGGGGTGGCTACCACTTACCGTTGGTCATGCTTGATTGTTTTAACACGTGCTAGCATAAGGGGCAGCAAACTGGGTTTTACCCGAAACTGGAGCTGAGATGAAAAATTGGGTGAGGAGAGTAGTGTGACTGGATATTAGGTACTGGGTACTGTGAGCGACGTCACGCGGTTAAGGGTGCGAAGAGGACGTGGAGCGCGCGGGCTCCTTCTTTTTTGTTTGCTGCAACACAGAAATAAGAGAAAAGAGAAGGGGCCACCACGGGAGATTGCTCCGGCGGGGCGAGCGAGACAAATATAATATAGCAAGATATGGGGGTTAAACGGCCATAGCGAGAAGTGACTCGCCACGACCTCGGGGGGACGGGAATGGTGCAGAAATTAAATAGCAGGAATTGAAACGGCCATTGGGGAAGTGACTCGCCGCGGCCTCGAGAATATGAGCAGATTAGAAGATAGCAGAATATAAAGAGAATATAAAGAGCGGGAATTTAAACGGCCATTGGGGAAGTGACTCGCCGCGGCCTCGAGAATATGAATAGATAAGAATATGACAGGATATAAAGAGAATTTAAACGGCCATTGGGGAAGTGACTCGCCGCGGCCTCGAGAACATGAATAGATAAGAATATAACATATAAGAACGGGAATTTAAACGGCCATTGGGGAAGTGACTCGCCGCGGCCTCGAGCATATGAGTAGAATATAACAGAATATAAAGAGAATATAAGAACGGAAATTTAAACGGCCATTGGGGAAGTGACTCACCGCGGCCTCGAGAACAAGATGTGATCGCCAGGGGCCGAAAGACCCCAAAATGAAGAAAGTGATCGCGCCTACCTCAAGAGCGGGAGATGGCGGGATGCTTCTTCCTCCCCCTTCGGCCGGCCGACGGAGAGGGCTTTCCTTGGGTACCCTTGCAAAACAACGACAAACAAGTAACTAGTGGATTAGAAAGATGAAGGTGTAGTATTCAAATCCTTGCGATAAAAAAAATAACGAAATGATGGTAAGACACACACCTGGTTGGTGTTGTCTTTTAAACCCCTCTCGGACTCGAGTAAGAGGAAAATGAGATGATGGATGCAAGAAGTATATAAGAAGAGGCGCCCTTATGAAGGGGGATAGATGATGCGAGATGATGAATGCAAAAGAACTAGAAAGAAAAGGAAAGGATTAGCTTATTGGATGTGCCGATGGTGAAATCCGGCGGAGCTCCGGCAGCGTAGGAATGGCGTGGAAGCGTGGTGGATGAAGACGACCCTCCTCTCGCGAGCGTGGGCACCCGAGAAGTCGGCAGAACCTCCACCTACAAAAGACCCCACGGGTTAGAAAATGACTCCGGTAGCCTCTGGGCTCCGGCAGCCTATCGGATCTCTTCGAAGCTCTTCCAGAACTGAGGGGGTGGGCCTCTATTTATAGGGCTCCGGAGGGTGGAGGCGTCCAGGACCCTGGACACCTCCATCAGGGCCGAACTAATATTATATTCTATTTTTATTAATTTTTTTGGAATATTTTTGTGGAGGCGTCCGGGGCGTCGGTTTTCGGTGGACCTGTTGGAGGCGTCCGTGATTCAGAAATGGGCGCGTCCAGGTGGCTGGACGTCTCTATAATTTGGATTTTTTCACACACGACAAACCGTCGTTCGGTGGCCGGCGCCCGTGAGAGAGTTGATGGAGGCGTCTAGGGGCCTGGACGCCTCCAAAAATATATTATTTTTATTTTTATTTTTATTTTTATTATTTTTTTTGTTTTGTCTTTTATGCCAAGGCTGGCATTTTAATTATTTGTTTTTATGGAGGCGTCTAGGGGCCTGGACGCCTCCATTAATATGTATTTTTTTATTATTTGTTTTTGTCTTTTATGCCAACGGGCACTTTACACATTTTTTATATTTATTTTTATGGAGGCGTCTAGAGGCCTGGACGCCTCCATTAATATATATTTTTTATTTATTTTTGGGCTTTAAAAAAAGAAAAAATAAAAATAAAATAAATTTAAAGAATGGGGGCGTCCAGGGGCCTGGACGCCCCCATTAAGACCCACCGGGTCCTCAGTCGGCTACCGCCCGGCAGACACCCTTCTTGGTTCCGGAACTCCTAACGCGTCTGACTGGTGTTGATGCCGTCCGAATGCCGTGACGAGACGATTCCGGATGCCGAAAAGGGCGGAAGAAGACTCAAGAAAAGGAAGCACTCAAGTGAGTTAGAACGCGTAAGCCGTCGCGTGGCGTTGTATAGTAATATGAGACTTTCTCAGGAGACGTCAAGAATGGCGTGTCTACAGCTGCCCCGTCTTGGCGTCTGCTTTGCAAGGGAGCGACACGTAGTGGTATGGTATCGAAGTGGAGTGAAATGAAGTGGGAGCGGACTGATAAGTTGATGCCAAGGTGTGATGAGACACGCTTTTGACGTTACTGTTTAGAATCTTTCCTAAAGTTTCAATGAGGCGACCTTGAAGAAGGTCTTTCAAATATTGACGATTGCTTGGACGGAGATCAAATAAGGGAGGGTGAGATGTGCGCTCAGGCACGAAAAGGAGACCAACTTCTCGGTGTGGAAGTACCTGGGTCATAAACCGGAGGTTTCACCTTTGGGGAGCGGTTACCAGCCAATGTGGAAGTGCTGCGGCCAAGGTGGGTCAAGCAAGGTAAAAAGGAATATCTAAGGGTCTGTCCAAACAAGGGTCTCCTTTGGAAGAGCAGCGTAGAGCCGTTTCAAGGAAACTCAGTATTTCATTCGGAGTGGAATATCTCATATTTGTAGGAATTGAAGCACAACGGTCTTCGCAATCGAATCACTTGAATGATCTTCCGCAATAAATAAAAATCCTATATGAATACATGCTGGGTTAAAATAAAAATTTAAAACAAACTAAAATAGAAAATAGCCAAGGATAATATTGTCAACTTGTTAAGAACGGGTCAGGATACCGATCCGGTGAGCCGACACTGAGCTGGGGCCCGTTTATCCGCGCACCAACTCACTGAATGGAACCGTCGTCCCCATGCTACCACAAGTTAACGGCCTATCCGTACAACCCAAATTCTTCCGAGATCATCACTGTTTTTGTTAAAGGGGAACTCAAATCCCAGATTTGTTCGGGTCGCAAGGTCCTTGACATGTTCTAGTAGCGTAGGTATCGTATACTATGATGCATGACATGGTGGGACCAACCATTGAAAGGTGGGACAGGAGACAGGACAAAGGCGTCCGTTAGTAAAAGCTGCACAGACTAGCAAAGGTTAGCAACATCAGAAAGTAGCAGAATCACAGCAGAATCGCACCACAGTACAAAGGAGATCCAGACAAAATCTTGACAATGACCACTGATGTGACATGTTCCATCCTGTAGCGATCTTCCCTTCCTATAAGAACTCCCCTTAGGCTAGTTCATTCAAATGCACCAAGGTGGGTTTTGGAAGCTCAGGAGAGGAAAGAGAGGAGAATCTAGAGATTTTCAGGATGGAAGGGGAGTCTTCCCGCGTTATGAAGAGGAGCAGGCCCAGCAGCGAGATCAGGCGACTCTCCGACCTCGAGGGTCATTTGAGTGGGACGATCATGTCGCATATGGTAAGCTGATTCATATCAAATTTCTCCACGTGAACCTTCTTCTTACTACCTTCCTTTCTTCTTCTTTCTTTTCTCTTCCAGCCATATCCACTCTTCCCAGGCCCGAGGAAGTTTTCCAAACTGCCATGGCTTTCAAAGCTAACTTCCAACATCTCCATCGGCATTAGGGCCATACTCTCGAAGTGGCATCTGCAGGGGCTCCTTATTCACGCCCAACACTATGAGAAGATTCGTATGGACTGGGCGGCTATGGGCGCACTAGTGGAGATCTGGCATCCCCAGACCCATACTTTTATCTTCCCGACCTTCGAGGTGACCATCCTCCTCGAGGAGGTGGAACTTCTGCTCAGATTGAAGAAATTCAAGAGTGACGGGAAGGTGAAGGCTATGCGGATGCTGACACGGGGGACTTCCGAAAGCGTTCTTGGAAGCTTCATGCCGTCCGACGCAGCCAGAAAGGTCCGTACTCAAAAGGGGATCGATCTCCAAAAGCTTGCGGAGTGGGTCATGGACGCCCTGAGAGGGTCACCAGACGATGACTATTTAGAGGGAATCATGAAGGGGTTCACCATTTGTCTGGCGGGTGCTCTCTTGTTTCCTTATACCGACAACATGGTGGAGGAAGACCAACTGAGTGCTATCTGCGGGATCTGGCGTGGAAAAAGGGTGGGACCCGCTGTCCTCGCCTACCTGTATAGTGGCCTTACTGCCTCGAGCATGGGTAAGCCTCCTTTTGGTTGCGCACTTGTCCTGAATTGCTGGCTTGATTTGCACTTCAAATTCGACCACCGCGAGGGAATGCCAACTGCTTCGAAGCTCTTCCAACAAAGCCCTCTTCATCACATAGCCGACGTGTTAGGCTTCGGTGGTACTGTAGTGAACCGCGTTCTGTGGCTGAAGAAACGCGAAGACTGGCGGTCTCACTTCCGCACCGTGACACAAGGCTTCTTTACTTACGCACCGGCATGTTTGCTTTCGCTAGATCTTCTCATGAGGCCTTCTCCCGAAGTTGATCTTCAACTGATCGGTGCGACCGAGTTCGTCCTTTATAATGCGCATCGGTGCTGCCTCCAGATTGGCATCCCACGCCATTCGTTCCCGCTACCGAGTGGCATTGTTCCATTGAAGAAGAGGGAGTTGGGCACTGAAGCGGATGCGAAGGAAGCGAAAGCTGTCAAAGCTCCCTGGAAGACAAGTGTTGCGGGAAAGGCCTTAGCGCACGTGGGTGAAGAGTGTGAGCTGTGGAGGGCTTATGTAACCGAACTGGGGAGGTTAAGGCCTAAGGCGCCTAAGCCCCTAATGTAGCTCATTCTGCTTTTCTGATGGAATAAAACCTGGCATGGATGTTTTGGGACCCCCGTCCCCTTAATTATATTATCTTTTTTGTGGTTTTTCTTTTTCTTTGTGTTTTTTCTTTTGTTTGGACTATATACATACTCTTATCTTTTTTACTTTTATTATATATTTTTTATTTTTTTAAAAATTTTATTATGGGGGCGTCCAGGGGCCTGGACGCCCCTAATTTTTTATTTTTGATTTTTTTAAGTTTTTTGTTTTGGGGGCGTCCAGGGTCCTGGACGCCCCTAATTTTTATTTTATTATTATTTTTTTTGATTTTTTGTTTTGGGGGCGTCCAGGCGCATGGACGCCCCTAATTTTTTTGAATTTTGAAAAAAATAAAAAAAAGTGGGGGCGTCCAGGCGCCTGGACACCCCAAAGAGAGTGGTTTCTATATAAATGGGGGGGCCTCACCCCCTGCTCACCTGTACTGTTCATTCTGACGACCCAGTCACCCCAGACGACCCATTCTTAGTCTCAATGGAGCGAGGAGGATCGAGCCGGGGTCCAGAGAAGCGGAAACGACGGGCTCGTCGTCCGAGGAGGCTGAGGGATGGTGCCGAGGAGGCTGCAGCGGCGGAGGAGATTGCCGCGGGTGAGGAGGCTCTTCCTTTGGCCTTGGAGGCTGCAGTGGATGCTGGCGACGCGACAGAGGACGAGCACGATCCGGTAAGCCCCTTAGACCTCCATTCTATTGGTTCACTGGGTTAAAAGGGCGGACGAGAGGCTGTGTGGAGAACGCCGGGTGTGAGGGAAGGAGGCGTCCAGAGGCCTGGACGCCTCCACATTTTCTTTTTTATTCTTTTTTAATTTATTTATTTTTGTAAATAATAAAAAAGAATTAAAAAAAAGGAGGCGTCCAGGGAATGGGACGCCTCCATGATAATATATATTTATTTTTTATTTATTTTTGTTTTTGGGTTTTTCTAAAATTAAAATAAAGAAAATGTAATGGAGGCGTCCAAGGTGTTGGACGCCTCTAAAAAAAACATAAATATTTTTAAAAATAAAAATAAAATAAGATAAATAAGTAGTATATACAGTGTTATTGTTTATTACTATTCATAATGCTGATGTGTTCTTTTGTTGGTTTTGTGGTGTGCAGGGCGTGATGAAGGGCCGGATCAGCTGGTCCTTAGTGGTGGCAGCATACCGTGGGCTGCCAGACTTCCAGAGGGCGCGTGTGGACGCCATGGGCTTTGGAGCTTTCCTTAGGATTGAGCCCTTCCGGCTCGACCTTCCTCTTATCCAGGCATTGAGGGAGCGGTGGCACGCGCCGAGCCGAGCGTTTCTGATGCCCTGGGGGCACATGGTGCCGTCACTGGAGGACGTGGCTCGGCTCACCGGGCTACGGGTGGACGGAGAGGCGGTGAGCGGGGTCACCTACCCCGACTACCGAGAGAGTGCCCTGGACCTGCTGTGGTTAGAGACGAGTGTGACTGACAGGGACAGCAGGGTAGTTGGCCGAGTGGAGATCATGGAGGCGCTCGGATTCGTTGACCCGCGCCAGCGGGTTAGTGAGACTGGAGCGGAGTTTCTGGCACGATTGGAGGGAGATGCCCGTGCAGCTTTCACCCAGAATCCGAGCGAGAGGGAGCTGGTGGATCTAGACCTCCGGAGGTTTCTTTTCTTCTTCTTGGGCCGCCTTCTGCTGGGGATGAAGGGGGATGGCATCCACTGCCGTTTCCTCGGGATCTTGGCGGATCTGGACAGAGTGGGACACTACGCGTGGGGAGCGGCTCTGCTTGCCCATTTGATTGCTGATCTCTCCCATACTTCGGAGAAGGAGACGACAGTCAGCGGCTTCGCACCTTTTCTCCAGGTACACAATTTATTTATGCATTTTCACAGTTAAATATGCAATTATTGTACTAATGATGTATGATGAATGCAGGTGTGGAGCTATTACTATTTCCCGATGGGGAGGGCTAGGCATGGGAACAGGAGGGCCGTGCCTCTGGCGCGGCGGTGGAGGCCGGTCGTGGTTGCAGCACCCCACGGCTACCAGCTGGCGTCACTTCGTCGGGAGCTGAGCGAGTATCCCGAGGCCATGGTATGATGCGTATGGTTTTTTGTGTTCTCTTATGTGACTGAATGGCAACTAATATGATGTATGTATGGTGATGCAGGTGGTGTGGAGACCCTACCTGGGCATGGGCGACGTTGGCCAGCCTTGGGTTGTAGCGGGTCTTCCTCGTTTCAGGCGGGACGTGTGGGTCCATTGCCTGAACGAGATCGAGCCGCTTCGGCTGAGGCTGGTTATGAGGACGTTGGGGCTAGCCCAGGAGTGGGTTGATGTAGAAGAGCCGGCCCGCATCGGGCGGAAGACCAAGGGGAAGGCGAAGGTTGTGGACTGGTGTACGCGCTTCCCAGCACAGTACCAGGACTGGCAGCAGGGCGGGGTCCCAGTGGTGTCCCATGTACAGGACAGTACTGATTACCTGAGACGGTACCGGGCTACGTATGGGGACCGCCTCTTCCTTGGTGGTATGGCAGGGGTAAGTGAAATGAGAATGCTTCACTCTTTTATATGTATATGCATGTAACACTAACTTATGTACAATGTAGGATGCTCGTGATAACATGATCGCCGACCTGCGGGCCCAGTTGGCGGACGCCAGGCGGCAGTTGGTGGTCCTGGTGAGTTTATGCGATGCATTTTTTGTGACCTGGATTTTTTTGATACTTGGCCTCTAACTGTCGTTCGCTCTGTGTTTCAGTGGGCCCACCAGACAGCGACAGCCGGGATGGCTGGTGGAGCGGGTTCCATTTCGCGGGGCCCTCCTCCAGAGGTTTCTGCCCTCCAGGAGCAGCTGGCGTATGCGGTGGCTCAGGCTGAGGAGGCCGAGCGTGACCGCGAGGCTCGAGTCAGCGTTTGCCTGACCTCGACTCTCCTTCTGGCTGCCCTCCTTCTATCACTATTCTCTTACGGTGCATGCGTGCTTTGACAGGTGGCCGAGATCCGAGAGGCCCTGGCGCGTGCTGTTCGTGCCGAGCAGGAGCGCGACGCTCGGGTGGCGGAGCGTGACGCCCGGATTACGGAGCGTGACGCCCAGATTGTGGAGCTGGAGGAGGAGCGTCGACGGGAGGCTGAGGAGCTCCCTCGTGACGTGCTGGATCTGCGAATCGCCCTCGAGCTGTCAAGGAGGGAGGCGATGAGGGAGAGAGAGGAGAGAGAGAGGGATAGGGAGAGCGTGGAGAGAGAGAGGGAGAGGGAGAGGGATAGGGAGGAGCGACAGCGGGATCAGACCGAGAGGAGGGCTCTGGAGACCCAGCTGCTGGAGCTCCGATTGAGTCTTGGCACGGCGGAGGGGAGGCTTCGGGAGAGCGAGGAGTGGTACCAGAGGGCGAAGGAACGCGGGGTGCGACTTCGTCAGTCTGGTTCTTTTTCCATGGGCAGCTATCTGGTTTCTTCGGCCGAGGAGCGTCGTCGCGCCTTCGAGGCTGGAGTGCCACCGCAGGGCGAGGCGAGTACGGCTTCTCAGGGTTCGCAGAGGCCCCCTAGGGATCCCCGATAGAGGAGGGAGGAGAGAGATGACCAGGAGGGTGATGGTGAGAGTTAGAGAGTTGCTTGTACACGTCACCCTTCTCACTGTATGATGTACTTTGACTATTATATGAAATGGATTTCGTGTGACGTGCCCTTTTCTTTCCCGCACTTTCTTTTGCACCACGTTGTTCACGCTTCACGGGACTTTGCCCTGGACAGGAGGGAACTACTTTGCATGGAGATTTTTTTGGTTCCCTTTTTTTCGCTTTCTTTTGGGCGCGTCCAAGCGCGAGGACGCGTCTTAATCATCAAATTCAAATTTAAAGCGACGGGTGGCCTTCCTTCTCCGTGCCTTTCCCGAAAACGAGCCCGCCTTCCGCCGAAACTTGCTCGCCCGTCTTTGTCTTCTTCCCCTCGATCGATGGAGTTCGGCGGTCTGGACCACAGCGAAGGTGGAGAGGGACGCGGGACCCCTCGCCCAAGGAGGGACACGCCAGAGCACGGAACGGCGTCTATGGAGGAGGAAGGGCCGCTTCGGGCCCCCGAGGGACCCGAGGGGCCCGATGTCGCGGAGGGAGGTGAACACGGTCTGGTAGGTGCTTGGTTTTCCCCCTCTTTGATCCATTTTGAGTTTTGAAGCAAGCCGTGCGAGGGGGGAAAGGGTTCGGCGAGTGTTGCACTTAAATGATGGATGCGTCCTAGATAGGGGACGCGTTCTTTTTGACTGATGTGGGACCCTTTTCTTGGTGCAGGACATGGCGAGGACCCTGGGCCTGGCCGATGAGTGGGCGAGTGCGGACGAGCCGAGCCGCGTCAGGAGGGAGAGTCACGGCAAGGCGAGGCTCGAGGACTGGCACGTACGTCTCCCTGGACAGCAAGGGAGTGTATTGGTGCAGGACAGCGCCGACTTCCTGTGGCGGCAGAGAGAGAGTTATGCGGGACTTCCCTAAGCTGGGGACACGCGTGGGGTCGGCGGCTCGCGCGCCCAACTGTCAGAGGCTAGGCGGTAGCTGGCCGTCGCTCAACATGAGCTGTCGCTCCTGGTAAGTTACGTGCCGCACTTTTATCTTCAGATTTGGAGTTTCACTGACGGCCGTTGTTTATTTTGTTCCAGCGTGCCCAGCAGACAGCGACGGCGGGGATGATTGGTGGCGCATCTTCTAGTTCCTCGGCCCCTTTTCTCGAGATTGCCTCCCTCCGGGAGCAACTTGCCGGTGCGGTGGCTCGGGCGACCCGGGCGGAAGAGGAGCGTGATGCCTGGGTGGCGACTGTAACGGAGCTGCGGCATCGTGGTGAGGAGAGACCTTCTCTAGACATCATGGAGTTAAGGGTTCTTTTGCAGATGATGAGGAGGGAGGCAGAGAGAGAGAAAGCTGAGAGAAGGTCCGAGCGACAGCGGGATCAGACCGAGAGGAGGGTCTTGGAGGCCCAAGTGAGGGAGCTCCAGCTGGGCCTTCAGGCCGTCGTGCAGAGGCTAGGAGGGATGGAGACGCGCTACGAGAGAGCGCGAGAGTTCGGGGAGCGACTGCGCCAGTCTGGTCGCTTTGCCGCTAGTGGCTTCTTTGCCACGCCAGGGGAGGAGCAGCGAGTCACTACTGTGGAGCAAGCGCCAAGAGGCGAGGCAGGTGCTGCTGCACGAGGATCCCAGAGGCTTCTGAGGGACCCGCACCTCAGGGGAGAGGAGGGGAGCGCCCAGAGAGATGAGTGATGGTGAGGATCGGCGAGCTGGTGGACTCGCCTCCTCTCTATGATTGTAGTGTTTATGACAGCGTATGTAGAATTATGAATGGAGTGATTTGATTTTCTGCTGCTCGTTTGTTCTCTTGTGCATTCCTTCTTCCTTACACTTCCTCTCCTTTGCACTGTTCCCATGTGATGGGTCTGTCGAGACTCAATGCCGAGCGGAGAATCGCGTCTTGTTGTGACCATTTTCCACGTGAATCTGCCGTCGAAGTCAATAATGACAGCCCTAGCCCCTTTTCCCGGATGTTGTGTCAAATTTTACGGACGTCCTCCAAAACATGATAGGGTTTCCCTAGACAACATAGGGGGCTAGTCGTCATATTTTTCGTCCAATCAATCACCATGTGCGAGCGGTGAAGTGACACACGGGACCGCATGGCAGGTTCCTCATTGCGAGGGCTATCATTAACAGGTGATGGAGGTAATCTTGGCCCGCACTCCTTCCATTTCTATAAATTCTTGTCCCTTTTATCTTCCCAGGTATATCGAGAGCTAACTCGAGGAGCACAAGTTTTCACAGGAGAGGAGGAGTTCAAAATTCCGAGGGTTGGATGGAGGGCGAATCTTCCCACTCCTCGAAGAGAAGCAGGTCTAGTGGTAGTAGTTACAGGAGGCTTTCGGACCTCGAAGGACACTTTAGCGAAAGGGCCCAATCACAACTCGTAAGCCAAGTTTTCTTGCCCTCTTTTCCATTCTTTTTTTCTTCCCTTCTTTCTGACCAAACCTCCTCTCCATTCCCTGCATGCGTAGAGTGTGATGAAATCACAGATCTCATGGGAGTTGGTAGTGGCAGCATACCGAGGTCTCCCAGATTTTCAGAAGGCCAGGCTAGACGTGATGGGTTTTGGCACCTTCCTTCGGATCGAGCCGATCCAGCTCGACCTGGTCCTGATCCAAGCCTTGTGTAAGAGATGGGACCCAGTGAGTCAGGCATTCCTGATGCCCTGGGGGCACATGGTGCCCAGCTTGGAGGATGTGGTCCGAATTACGAGTCTCAAGGTGGATGGCGAGGCAGTGACCGGAGTCACTTACGCGGACTATCGAGAAGGTGCCCAGAAGTTACTGGGTTTAGACCTAGATGGTCGGAAAAACAGGTCGGTAGGTAGGGCGTCCCTCATGGATGCATTAGGGCTCACCGACACTCGTCGGCGAGACGATGAGTCCTCAGAAGAGTTCATGGAAAGGATGGAAATAGGATGCCGTGCCGTGTACTGCACAGATTTCGGCGACTGGGAAAGATGCAACATAGATTTGAGGAGATTTCTCCTCTTCCTTTTGGGGAGATTGGTACTGAGCTCGAAAGGGGACGGTATCCAATGTCGCTTTCTGGAGCTGCTGTCAGATCTTGAAAGAGTAGGGTATTATGCTTGGGGAGCCGCCATACTGGCACACTTGTTTGCAGGCCTATTCCAAGAAACGGATCGTGAGATGACTGTGAGTGGTTTCACACCATTCATCCAGGTATTTTTTTGGTTTTGCTTGTTTTGTATTTTTTTATGTTTTTGCAAGGTTCTGATGACCTGCGCCAAGCAGCTGTGGAGCTATTATTACCTCCCTATGGGGAGAGCTTGGCATTGGCGACCTGCGATGGTGCCGCTAGCCAGGCGGTGGGAACCCATCATGAGTGCGGTACCCCTAACCTACCAACTGATGGTGCTAAGGCGGGAGCTACAGGAGTTCCCTGCAGTGATGGTAAACTGGAGACCCTACTCAGACATGGTCGATGCCGACCAGCCGTGGGTTCTAGCAAGTCGTGCCTGGTTCGGACGGGAATTGTGGATGCACTGCCTAAATGAAATCGAGCCGCTTCGGCTACGATTGGTTATGAGGACTTTAGGACTGGCTCAAGAATGGGTGGATTCAGCTGCGCCACCTCGTGTCGGGAGAAAGACGCGAGGACCGGCGACCTGCATTGACTGGCGCGTGCGGTTCCCTGAACAGTATGAGGACTGGCAATGGGGTGGCACGATTGTAGAATCACATGCGCGGGATAGCGAGGACTACTTGCGTCTATATAGGACAAAGTACGCAGAGCGGCTCCAACCCCGGGGACTTGTGGAGGTAGGTTTCCCCTTTTTCTCTTTTCTTCTTTTCTTGGTTTTCTGGTGAAAACGCTGACTCGTAAGGCTGTAGGATGTCCGTGATACCACGATAGCGAATTTACGAACTCGCTTGGCAGAGATGGAGCAACGGTTGGGCGATGCCCGCGGAGCTACGAGCACCTTGGTAGGTGTACAGTGCGTTCCTAATTAAAATCCCAGATTCCAGATGTTGGCTGCTAATTCACGCGGTCGTAGTATGCCCAGATTGGCGCGGCTTCCCCAGCGATGGGAGTAGGTGGTGCCTCTTCCAGCTTGTGGAATCCCACCTCAGAACTTGACTTGCTTCATGAGCAACTTGCTCATGCCACGCAGCGTGCCGCGGAGGCAAAAGGGATGCTCTGTATACAGATAAGAGTCTCAGTGTTGAGTTCTCCTTGTTTATGCCTTATCGTGTATCTGAGATGGTACACTCGGTAGGAAAAGGAGACGGAAGAAGCGCTTGGCCAAGCTGCGCAGAAGGAGGCTAGGATAGCAGAACTGGAGAGGGAACTGCGGCGTCATCCTGATGACGACTCCTCTAGGGATGCTTTGAAACTGAGGATCACTCTCCAGTTGGAGAGGGAAGACCGCGAGAGAGAACGTGCAGAGAAAGAAAGAGACGCAGAGAGAGAAAGAGCCAACAGATTGACTGAAAGGGAGGAACGAAGGGCCATGGAGGCCAACTATTCGAACTCCGAATCAGCCTTGGTCTTGCTGAACAGTGGCGGAGAGATGGTGAGGAGCGCTACCGAAGAGCACGAGAGCGTGGCTTTCGTGTTGGTAGCTTCTCTGCTGCTTCCGTAGATCAACGCCGGGATGTGGGAATAGGAAGAGGAGTACAGAGCGGTAGGAGTACTGCTTTTCGTAGTTAGGTAGTACCTTTGAGAGCGTTTTGCCCGGAGAGTAGTGGGACGAGTAATGCGGAGAGAGAGGGCGGAACTTGATGTAATATTTTTTTTGGTTTTTTGGAATAAAATACAAGGTTTGGTTTGTTTGGTTTTCACCTTTGCTTCTGTTGCCTGTATCCCTGCACACATCACTGAAACAAACAAATCAGAATTTCTGTTCTGACTTGGCCCCTTGCTCAATAAGCAAATGGTCACTGTGACTGTCCTTGATGACTGGTCAAGGGGCCAAGCCTTTATTTAAGGAAGGCAAGGGAAAGATGCGGTGATGATAAATGCGACAGGCAAGCACACGAATGCAAGCGGTATTAAAAGTGAGATGCTGCACGCAAATGCAATCATGCTAAATTGATTTATTTTCTTTTTATATTTGGCATTTTTTTTGTTTTATCGTAAAAAGATTTTTGTTGTTTGCAAATATGTGTATTTTCTCTTTTCCATTTTTTTGTTGTTTTTATCATTTCAATTTTTTTTGTTGCTAACGCCCGGCAAGCACCCAAATGGCACCTAACCTACGTGAGAACAGGGGTTTCTTACTAACCTCCCAGGTATCCTAAGTGCACATCTAGGTTGATTTGGGCCTCTAGACCCCTCGAATGATGATCCCGCCGGCTAAGACTTACCCTGATGACAATACCGTCATGCCATGCTTAGGCTCCCAGTCGCTTCCGACCACAGGGATTCACCCAAAAGATGTTTGAGGTAAGAGATTTGCCCGACCCAAGTCTGTTTCCTCACAACTCTAGATGGTATATGATGGACCACCCTGGAACCCTAACGACCAACCGCGCGACACTGACCCGGAATCAGACGCCGTTGCACCCATAGGTGACGCGCTTGCATTGGCCTAAGCCCGAGGTTAAACAAGAAGACATCAAGGTGGTAAACAGGGGTCTTGACCAGCCAGAAACACGGAGATTCCTTCGCAGCGATAGCTTTTGCTTTTCAAAGTAGGCAACCAAATGTGTATATTAAAATAAGGTCGCAGACCTTGGGCAGTTTTCACCTTTCGGAAACTCCATCGAACCTTCATCTTTAGAGGAAGAAGGAAGAGCGTGGGGGATAAACCTCCTGAGAGGATCAGCAAAACCGTTAACTCGGCGAGCGAATAAGGGCCCATTAACTCTTTCCTTTCGGACAACTTCGGACCAAATCTCGAGCATTTACGTTCCACGGCCCCTTTTGTGGATTCAGACTTTTGCTTTGAGGGGTTCCGTTTATCGCAACAGGCACGGTCACGACCAGGTTTTTGTCTTGATTTTGATTTTATATTTCTTTTTGTGAGGGAGATATAGTCGTTTGACATTTGTGGGCTCCCTTTTTGTATGCCTGCGGGGACACTGTCCTCTTCTCGTGCTCTGATCGATGCTCGAGAAAATGGATCCTACTCTTGCCTTTGGGGTTTGAGTTTCGGTTTCTCATGCTCAGGGTTTTAAGGGCGCCGACTGTCTAATTTGGTCGAAGAGAAAAGAATAAAGATTACAGCTTCCGGAGATCTTCTGGGTGACGCTCCACCGTAGGTGATGCTATCGACTTTTTTTTGAATAAAATACATAGGTGAGCACATGTTAGCTTCCTTCGAGCGAGCATAGGCCGACGTGGCCGGACAGGGATCTCCACAGTTCTGGCAAACCAAGACCCGGTGCCTACCAAGCCTTAATGGGCCCTATCCTAACATGAAGGTTAGATGCATGGACTTAACTACATGGTGACTGCCAGGCATCGACATTTTGAATTTTCCATATTTTTAGTGGTTTTCGGTATTTCTTTATTTTTGATGTTTTTATCTTTTCATCATTTTTTTTGTTTGTGCTAAGGGTAGTATTTCTTAAGATAAAGCCCATTCCAAGGGTGGGATAACTCGGTCCCTTCGGCGTTGACTAGCTTGTAGGCATTGCCAGGGTACACGGCTTGAATTATAAATGGTCCTTCCCAATTGGGTTGGAGCTTAGAACGCGGCCCTCCAGGTTTGACAAAAATTCTTTTTACGACCATCTCACCGACTTTGAATTTTCTCTCAACGACTTTCTTTTGGTAAAAGCGAGCGAGTCTATTTTGATACACACGCGCGTGTTCAGCAGCGGCCAGCCGCTTCTCATCTAAGAGTTCCAACTGGGCGAGGAGTGAATTACGACGATCGTCGAGGGGAAATTCCTCATCCAATTGTACCCTGAGAGAAGGGATCAGAGTCTCGTACGGGACTACCGCTTCCATACCATAAGTAAGGGCAAATGGAGTCTGCCCGGTGGGGGTACGGATTGAAGTGCGATAGGCCCATAGGGCTTCGATAAGTTTTTCTGGCGAGTCTGAAAACTTACTAGACTCGCAGGTTTTCTTGATGATTTTGAGCAATGTTTTATTGGTGGCCTCCGCTTGGCCGTTACCTTGTGGGTAATAAGGCGATGAATGATGCAATACAATTGCGTACCTTTTGCAGAGGTCCTGTAGGTCTTGAGAAATGAACTGTGGCCCATTGTCGGTGACGATTGTGCTTGGGACGGCGAATCTGGCGAGGATATTTTTCATGATGAACTTGCAGACTGTTGATGCCTTGATTTCCGCGTAAGCTTCGGCTTCGGCCCATTTGGTGAAGTATTCCGTCGCAGTAAGGATGAAAGATTTCTGCTTGGTGAGGGAATTGGGATCACCTAGGGGACCAATGATGTCGAATGCCCACATGGAGAAAGGCCACGGGGAAGATATTGGATGAAGTGAGGAAGATGGTGAATGGATTTTATCGGCGTGAAGTTGACACTTGACACACCTACGGACATAGACAGCACAATCTTCTTCCATAGTGGGCCAGTAAAAGCCTTGCCGAATGATCTTCTTGGCGAGCATCTGACTATTCACGTGGCCACCGCACACACCCGAGTGCGTCTCCTCTACACATTTCCAAACCTCATCGTCACCAAGACATCTTAACAAAATACCAGTAAGGCTCCTCCTATACAACAATCCTCCAACTAGGGCGGTTTATTTTAAATAAGTGGGGGATAAAACAAGATTTAGGTGAAAGATACCTAGAAGAATTTACAGGATGAGAAGAAATCAAAGAAATCAGTGAGGACTAAAGCCTCGGAAACAGTGTGAGAACGGGCAGGTGCCCGAGGAAGTTAACGTGGAAGGAACCGGGTCGAACTCGGGAGCGGGATCGGGAGGAATCAGAAATTGATGAATCGAGAGAGGCGGATCCGAAGGGTCCGGACGTAAAGGAGGAGAATCATGGGGAAATGAATCCGGAGGTTCCAGAGGAAGAAGATCATGAGGGACCCGATGCCCTGGGAGGTGTGTAAAAAGACAATTCAAAGGGGTGAAAAGAATGAAGGACGTGATGACTTGGAAGAACAAAAGGATAAATCGAAAGAAGGAGAGGCCCGGAGGTTCCAGGTGGATATGGGAAGGAAGGGCGCGATGCCCTGAGAGAGATAGAGAATAAGATAAGAAATCCAGAGGCTCCGGATGAGGGTGAGAGATGGATAAAAACATGGAATTAAATAGGGAGGGGTCCGGAGGTTCCGGACAGGGATGAATGTAGGGGTCCGGAAGCTCCGGACAACGAGGAATGTGAGGGTTCGGGGACCCTAGAGCAGAGGAGCTTGATGGCTTAGATTTAGGTGACAAAAGGCGTCTCCTTAACCAATGGACTGCCCATAAAAAGAAGCTGAATAGCAGCATGAGCAGCGATGAACTGGGATAGGAAGTGGATGAACTGATGTGGGCTCCTTCAACAAGGGATTTATTATCCTTAAGCTTCACTTTATGCTTTTCCCTCTTCTTGGTAAATACTCTCCCATAGTGCGGCCTCTCAACCTTCAACATGGCTTCCTGACCTCTTGGCCCTGCATGCTCTCTCCAATGAAGAGACGGCCTAGTCCTTTTCTGACCAACCAGTCCAATCAGTGCGGTCAGGGCCCATGGGCTCTCATTTGATGGACTTTTAGTAAGGCCCTTTGGACATTCATATATGAACGGTAACTCTCTTAGCAAAATATCATAAAAAAAATTTGAGAGTTCCGCTCGTGAAGCAGGGATCTTGACATGAACTGGCTCCTTTAGAAATAGCTCCCTTGATAGATGAATGGTGTCTATGATTGGAAGTTCGATGCTCGGTATAAGGAGCTTCATGTTTGGGGTACTGCTCAAGGCCGTTGGAATATCACATGTGAATATGCCGGGTAACATAGGCGTTCGCCTCTTGCATGAAAGTTGGTAGTGAGTAGACATGATGTCAAAAGCTTCCAACAAGAACTGCCCTGACCCACCCCTGAGCATAGAATTCATCATCTCCTCGGCAGTAGAATGTGTCATCACTATGCATGAGGAGAACCCCTTCTTTTGATTGGCCATTTAGACTATGACCGAATAAGGGGTAATAAGAGCCTTGAAAGCATGTTGGCCAAGGAGTAACGTGATCGTGGTTATTTTGGCCCCTGATTTGGTCAGCACCAATTCCTGAGGGTCCTTCTTGATGGGCATTGGTGCAGATGGAAATTCGACCTTCTCAAAGGTGACCGGCACAAGAACCCGAATCGGCATTCGGTAAATTAAATCTTGGATCTTGAATGGCATTGCCGTGGCCAAATTCTTCTTGTCCGATTCTTGAACATCATCTTTGGCACATGTATTTTTAGAAAGATGCCCACTCCGAGAGGTGGTGGAAGGAGGTGAGATTGAGACAACAGGCTCAATGGGTGATGGAGATTCAATGATGGGGGCTATAGAAAGGGTAAGTGGAGGTTGAAACACGACGGGCTTCTCCTTGTTCTCGAGGGGAGACGAGGTTGGCTCGTGTGCAACAATCAATGGGCCCGGCTCAGGGTTAATCTCGGGTTTAGGTAAGGGGAGTGGAGGAATAGGAATGGTTGGATTCGGGGTTACAAGGCTAGTAGAGGTTTTAGGTGGAGATGATGGAGGATTACTTGGTTGGGAACAAGAGTTAGTGGAATGCTTAGTGGAAGCCAATGGTGTGGGGGTTATTTGTACAATTGGAGGGGTGACAGTAGAAGGCTTGGTACATAGGAAACGTCGAATTTTGGTGGTACGTGGGGGGTTAAGGGTAGAAGGTGATTCATGGTGCATTGATGCGGGTTGTTGGGGTGTAAACCCGTCATCGTGACACCATGATGACTCATAAGTAGGGGTAGAACTAGTGGCTTCATCCTGAGCAGGGGGTTCTTGTGGGAGCAGTGGAAGAGGGAAACGAAGAAAACTCGGAGTAGGTGTATATTCAAAATCTTCATAAATTTCATCATGTGCCATTTCCAATTCTTTATGATCATCAAGTTCAAATGGACGCCGTGGTGGAGGCACGTTGATGAGTGGAGATGGTGTATATTGACATGAAAGGTTTTGTGGATATGAATGCGGAGGCGGAGGGCCATATGAATGAGCGTAATGAATGAATGGTGGGTGGACGGCATCCACTTGATCGTTAAAACTTGGGAGAACTTCTTGCTCACTCATATCCCAGATGCCATACTCATCTCTTCTCTCCTTCCAATCCTTCTCCATTTTGGTAATATTATTCATGAAAGCGTGAAGGGGGTTGGCTTGAGGAGGGGAAGGAGGAAAAAATTTCCTCTCAATAACAGCCTGTAAGGCTCCAAGTTAAGAGCTGAGAGAGTCGACATGAGAAGCCATGAAATCCCAGGCATAGGGAACACTAGTGGAGGGGGAAGCTCCACTAACAGTGGCCTGTATTCCATATGAGGACTTATAGGATGGGCCAATGTCCATGGGATGAACCTGTGGGTCAGGCTGATAGCCCCAGTCTGAGTTATAGACCCCGTAAGAGTCATGACCTGGGTCACACATTTGAGACCCATAACGGAAGGCATCGGCCTCGAAACAATTGTAATTATATTCAGCGATCCATCATGTTTTTCGAGAGCATAATAGCATACACCAACAAACGATCAGCAGAGATTAACACACAAGTGAATGCCTTACGTCTTTTTTTTTGTGTTTTGATTTTGATGATTTTTTTTGTGTTTTTAGCGAGATCCGAAGTTCACACAAAATAGGGACCCTAGTTTATTTTTGTTTCACCGCCGTGTCAGCTAGGGTCTCTCGTCTCACCACGAATGGGACGACTAACTCCGGGGAACTTCAATGGCACAACCAGCCCAGTGAACGAAGAGGAGATTCTTCGATGTCGGGGACTTACGGAGGTCCCAGTGGAGGAGATTCTAGTCCGTTGAGAGGAATTCTCAAACGGAGAGTCCTTCCTTCACCGGGAAAGGGTGATCCTTAGAAAAAATGAAAAAGGATATAAAAAGAGGGATGGATGTATGCAATGGAATGCTGACAGAGATATAGAGTAAGAAAACAACAGAAATAACAAACATATAATAAACACCCAACCAATCACAACTGACAGTGCTGCCGTGAGCACAACGGGGGCGCGCGAGGGCGCCAAGGTGGAGAGGCACGGACGGTGCCGAACTTGCAAGGGTAGCCAAAAGGAAGCAGTAGAAGTCCCATCGTGATCGCCAATCTGTGAGCGACGTCACGCGGTTAAGGGTGCGAAGAGGACGCGGAGCGCGCAGGCTTCTTCTTTTTTGTTTGCTGCAACACAGAAATAAGAGAAAAGAGAAGGGGCCACCACGGGAGATTGCTCCGGCGGGGCGAGCGAGATAAATATAATATAGCAAGATATGGGGGTTAAACGGCCATAGCGAGAAGTGACTCGCCGCGACCTCGGGGGGACGAGAATGGTGCAGAAATTAAATAGCAGGAATTGAAATGGCCATTGGGGAAGTGACTCGCCGTGGCCTCGAGAATATGAGTAGATAAGAAGATAGCAAAATATAAAGAGAATATAAAGAGCGGGAATTTAAACGGCCATTGGGGAAGTGACTCACCACGGCCTCGAGAATATGAATAGATAAGAATATGACAGGATATAAAGAGAATTTAAACGGCCATTGGGGAAGTGACTCGCCGCGGCCTCGAGAACATGAATAGATAAGAATATAACATATAAGAACGGGAATTTAAACGGCCATTGGGGAAGTGACTCGCCGCGGCCTCGAGCATATGAGTAGAATATAACAGAATATAAAGAGAATATAAGAACGAAAATTTAAACGGCCATTGGGGAAGTGACTCGCCGCGGCCTCGAGAACAAGATGTGATCGCTAGGGGCCGAAAGACCCCAAAATGAAGAAAGTGATCGCGCCTACCTCAAGAGCGGGAGATGGCGGGTTGCTTCTTCCTCCCCCTTCGGTCGGCCGACGGAGAGGGCTTTCCTTGGGTACCCTTGCAAAACAACGACAAACAAGTAACGAGTGGATTAGAAAGATGAAGGTGTAGTATTCAAATCCTTGCGATAAAAAAATAACGAAATGATGGTAAGACACACACCTGGTTGGTGTTGTCTTTTAAACCCCTCTCGGACTCGAGTAGGAGGAAAATGAGATGATGGATGCAAGAAGTATATAAGAAGAGGCGCCTTTATGAAGGGGGATAGATGATGCGAGATGATGAATGCAAAAGAACTAGGAAGAAAAGGAAAGGATTGGCTTATTGGATGTGCCGATGGTGAAATCCGGCGGAGCTCCGGCAGCGTAGGGATGGCGTGGAAGCGTGGTGGATGAAGACGACCCTCCTCTCGCGAGCGTAGGCACCCGAGAAGCCGGCAGAACCTCCACCTACAAAAGATCCCACGGGTTAGAAAATGACTTCGGTAGCCTCTGGGCTCCGGCAGCCTATCGGATCTCTTCGAAGCTCTTCCAGAACTGAGGGGGTGGGCCTCTATTTATAGGGCTCCGGAGGGTGGAGGCGTCCAGGACCCTGGACACCTCCATCAGGGCCGAACTAATATTTTATTCTATTTTTATTAATTTTTTTGGAATATTTTTGTGGAGGCGTCCAGGGCCCCGGACGCCTCCAACAGGTCCACCGAAAACCGACGACGGCCGCACACGATTTGACACAACGCGTGATTTTGTGAGCGGCGCCTCATGATTCAGAAATGGGCGCGTCCAGGTGGCTGGACGTCTCTATAATTTGGATTTTTTCACACACGACAAACCGTCGTTCGGTGGCCGGCGCCCGTGAGAGAGTTGATGGAGGCGTCCAGGGGCCTGGACACCTCCAAAAATATATTATTTTTATTATTATTATTATTATTTTTTTTATTTTGTCTTTTATGCCAAGGCTGGCATTTTAATTATTTGTTTTTATGGAGGCGTCCAGGGGCCTGGACGCCTCCATTAATATGTATTTTTTTATTATTTTTTTTGTCTTTTATGCCAACGGGCACTTTACACATTTTTTATATTTGTTTTTATGGAGGCGTCCAGAGGCCTGGACGCCTCCATTAATATATATTTTTTATTTATTTTTGGGCTTTAAAAAAAGAAAAAATAAAAATAAAATAAATTTAAAGAATGGGGGCGTCCAGGGGCCTGGACGCCCCCATTAAGACCCACCGGGTCCTCAGTCGGCTACCGCCCGGCAGACACCCTTCTTGGTTCCGGAACTCCTGACGCGTCTGACTGGTGTTGATGCCGTCCGAATGTCGTGACGAGACGATTCCGGATGCCGAAAAGGTCGGAAGAAGACTCAAGAAAATGAAGCACTCAAGTGAGTTAGAACGCGTAAGCCGTCGCGTGGCGTTGTATAGTAATATGAGACTTTCTCAGGAGACGTCAAGAATGGCGTGTCTACAGGTACTGGATGCTGGTTGTTTGTGTTGTTAGCTGGTAATGTAGCTCTTCTGGACTTAAGAAACTAGGACTGAGCTGGCCGAATGGCCTCAAAAGGCATCATAGCCGAAGGCCGTGAGCCGGACTGGAACTGGTCAGTCCACCCGTGGAGAGATTATGACCGAACTTGGAGCTGGGAGCTGGCAGCTAGCCTGTAAAGGCGTCGTAGCCGGTGACTGGAACTTGAAACTGGTGGCTGGCCTGTGAAGGCATTGTAGCCGAAGTACTGGGACTGGAGGTTGGAGGCTAGCCTGTGGAGGCATTGTAGCCGAGGTCAGAGTTGGAAACTGGCGGCTGGCCCGTGAAGGCATTGTAGCCAAAGTTGGAAGTGGAGACTGAGTGGCTGGCCGGTAGAGGCATTGTAGCCGAAGTGCCGGGACTGGGGCTGGCGGCTAGCCTGTGAAGGCATTGTAGCCGACGTCTAGAGATGAAAGCTGGTGGTTGGCCTGTGAAGGCGTGGTAGTCGGAAACTGGAGTTGAAAACTGGCGGCTGGCCTGTGAAGGCGTTGTTGTCGAAAACTGGTGTTGGAAGGCTGGCGGCTGGCCTATGAAGGCGTTGTAGTCGAAGACTGGAGTTGAAAACTGGCAGCTGGCCTGTGAAGGCGTTGTATCCGGAAATTAGAGTTGAAAGGCTGGCGGCTGGCCTATGAAGGCATTGTAGCCGAAGACTGGAGTTGAAGTCGGGTGGCTGGCCTGTAGAGGCATTGTAGTCGAAACTGGAAGCTGGAGACTGGCGGCTGGCCTGTAGAGGCATTGTATCCGAAGTGCCGGGACTGGGGCTGGCGATGACCGACCCTCGGGGGTGTAGTGGCCACCATTGTTGTGGAGTTATGTTGAGCTCGCCATCGGGGTGTGTTATAGCCGATGACTTTGTAAGTGAAGAATAGAAAGGGAGAGTGTGCTTTTTTTTCTTTCTCTTTACCAGCCCTACCGCCCTTGCGAGTTTTCCCCAGAGCTGGCCCAATTTAGCTTTTTCCTGTGCGCCCTTGCAGGTTTTCACACCGAGGGGTTACCTGATTTTGCCTAAGGCGCCCTTTCGGGTTTTCACCTTAGCTGGGTTAGTGGCAATTTTTGCACCTAGTCGGCTCCCTGTAATGGATTCGACCAGGCCCGCCGTGGTATCTCTATTTTTAACCCCATTATTAATATTATTATTTTGAAACCGTCGTCCATAGCATGCTGTTGTCAGGGGACGTAACCTGAGACTGGAAGGTGTGGATAGCCGAATATTGTTCGGCCATTCATAAGGATTTTTTTAAAAATCCTCAAGCCATGGTGGCGAAGAGCCACTTTGCCATGGCAAGGTATGACTGGAGTTGTGACTAGTGAATCAGGGATTGTATGGGGGAACTGGGACTATAATGAACTGGAAGGTTTTGGATTTGCAGGGTATGTAGGATGTGGGGGTAGAGAATAATAAGTGGTTGGGGATGTACCGGGATGCAAGCTTAACAAGATGGACTGGGGGATCGACTATCACAGGGACTGGTTGCTCTGTGTTGACGAAGCAAGGGCTAAAGGTTGGCCAAACTGAGCAGGAATAATGCAAAGTTAACTGGGGATCGGAGGGTTCGCACCGTAGCAGTGCGAATGGATTGAAGACTAGCTCTGGATGAGGCTAACGGCCCATCAAGGAACAGGTGGAAGGCCGTGCTGACTAGTAGGGAGAAGAAGATTTTATCGTTATCGGCTCTACCGCCCTTTCGGGTTTTCGCTAGAGCCGACCCCCTTAGCTTTTTCCGACGCTCCCTTGTGGGTTTTCACATCGAGGGGTTTCCCCATTTTGCCTGAGGTGCCCTTTCGGGTTTTCACCTCAGCCGGGTTATTGGCCTTTTTGCCCCCAGTCACCCCCCTGTGGTGAGGATGACTGGGACTGTCGGGGCATCTCTATTTTTAACCCCATTTTTTTTGTTTTGTGTTTTATTGTTGTTGTTTTTTTTTACTTACCTGAGAGCCTGGCGGCTAGACTAGTGTTGGTGCGGAAGGGCCCGTGTTCCCGTGGTGACAGAAATGAGGGCAGGAGATCAGTCCCAGCGGATGCCTGGCAGCGATTCCGAGGAGCTGAGCTGGTTGGTTGACTGGGGATTGTAGACTGGAGGACTGGCCGATTGAATCCTTCACGGGGAAGGACCCGCCTTATTGGTGGTGGCTGGGACGTGCGCCTTAGTCTGGCTGGCATGTGAACTCGTGCTCGGGTGCATAATATAGCTTCATTTGTTTGCCATTGAGAGGCGGGAACGGTCTATGACTTTTGTGATCAACAACCATGTATGCCCCACCCTCATAGATGTTCTGGATGATGTATGGACCTCGCCAATTTGGCTGTAGTTTTCCACTGGAGCGCCCTGCCATGACCTTGTTTTCCTTGATCATGACAAGGTCGCCTTGCTTGAAAGCTCGCTGTTTGACAAGCTTATCGTAGGCCCAGGCCATGCGAGCCTGGTATACTTGTAGGTGTTTGTAGGCTTCGAGTCGCTTGCCTTCTAGATCGGGGAACTCTTCTAGCCTTCGCTGGTACTCTTCTTCATCAGAGCCGGTAAGGCCGGTGTGGATTGCCACATAATAAGAGGCTAACTGGACTTCGATGGGGACAACTGCTTCTTTCCCGTAAGCAAGGGAGAACGGTGAACACCCCGTGGGGGTTTTGTAGAGCGTCCGATAGGCCCATAATGCTTCGAAGACCTTTTCACCCCAATCACGTTTCCGGTGGCTAACCATCTTAGCCAGGAACTTACAGAGGGTTTTGTTGAAGGCTTCCACCAAACCATTAGCCTGAGGGTTGTAGACCGAAGAGGCTCTCCAGTCGATGTGGAATTTGGCCGCTAACTAGTATACGGCCTTATTCTTGAATGGTGTCCCGTTGTCGAACACTATGCGACTAGGAGTAGCGAATCGGTATATGATGTTGTGCCGAACGAATCTAGTAACGATTCCGCCGGTGACCTCTCGCAAGGGTAGAGCCTCCGCCCAACGAGAAAAATAGTCAGTGACAGCCAAGATGTATTTATGGCCCTTGGAAGATGGCGGGAAAGGCCCCGTAATGTCCATGCCCCACTCAGCGAATGGCCAAGTGGGGGCTGTAGGACGCAGTGGGTTAGGAGGTCTTCTGGGTACTGGGCCAAAGGCTTGGCATTGATGGCATGTACGGGCATACTGGATGCAGTCCACGTACATGGTCGGCCAGTAGAAGCCTTTGAGCTTGATGTTGTTCTTCATTCGGTCTTCGGCCTGGTGCGCACCGCACAATCCGGAGTGGACCTCCTGCATGATGGCTCGTGCCTTGGCGAGGGAGACACATCTTAGGAGAATTGACCTGTCCTTCTCGTGGACAAGCCGATACAGGGAGTTGCCGATCAACTCGTAAGAGGTTGCTCGGCGGAGTAGCTGAACGCTTTGAGCTCGGTCAGGAGGGAGCCATCCTTTCTTGAATCTGATGATAGGCACACGCTAATCATCTTCTTCTAGAGGTGTGCTCTGGTCAAGGTCATGGACCTCGTAGATGGTGAGACCGGTGTCACCTTCGAGTGAGCTCAGCATCAGCCTTCTGTGCTTGATGACGATGTCGACCTCACTCTCGGGCGGAAGCTTGATGGCCACAGCCAATCTTGCTAAGGCATCCGCCCGAGCGTTGTTGCTCCTGGGGATGTGATCTATTTCGAAGAAATAGAACTTCTGGGATAACCTGGTGACGACGGTATGGTATGGAACCAATTCTGGCTTCCGTACATTGTAGACGCCGAGGACCTGTCGGACTATCAACTGAGAGTCCCCGTAGGCTTTGAGGCATTTAACGCCCATGTGGAGAGCCATTTGGAGTCCAATGAGTAGAGCTTCATACTCGGCTTCATTATTGGTCAGGGACTTCATAAGGGCGCAGGAGTTGTACAAAACTCCGTCTTGAGGAGTCAGGAAGACTATGCCAGCACCTGCCGTGGTGGCTTGATCCTGGTTGCTCCGGGTGATCCCTCGGGAAGCACCATCGAAGTAGAGCTCCCAGCAAGGCACGCTGGTTGTGAGAGTGTTTTGCTGCCAATAATGCAAGACATCTCCGCTCTGTTCAACTGGTTGTCGTGATTGAGCAGCAAGGGACTCCTCGTCCGGGAGCTCCGAGTTGAAGGGTGAATCATCCGGCACTAGATGGGCCGCCAAGAATTCAGCCATACCCTATCCTTTGATTGCTTTTCTGGGGACATAGGTAATGTCGTATTCCATCAACAGGAGAGCCCACCTCCCCAGTCTGCCTGAGAGGATAGGTCGTCAAAGGAGATACTTTAGAGGGTCGTGCTTGGATATAAGCTCGACTTGATGGGACAGGAGGTAATGCCGCAGCTTCTTAACTGCGAATACCAGTGCCAAGCAAACCTTTTCCATAGGGGAGTAGCGGTACTCGGCACCGATTAGCTTCTGGTTGAGGTAATAGAGGGGCTGCTCTTTGCCTTCCTCATTGATTTGCGCCAACAGAGCTCCCAGCGAAGCATCCATGGCAGCGATGTAGAGGATGAGGTGTTTACCCTTGACTTGTGCCCCCAGGACTGGGGGAGTAAGGAGATACTCCTTGATTTGCTCGAAAGCCGCTTGGCATTCCGAGTCCCATGTAATGGGGCGTCTTTCTTCATTAGCTTGCTGAAAGGCGCACACCGACCGGAGAGGTTAGAGATAAACCTCTAAATGTAAGTCTACCTCCCTTGGAAGGACCTGAGTTCAGTGATGTTGCTGGGCAGTGGAAGCTCCCGGATCGCTTTGATCTTGCTGGGATCCACCTCGATTCCTCGGTATCTGATGATGAAACCGAGAAACTTGCTGCTGGATACGCCAAAGGCGCATTTCATGGGGTTCATCTTGAGCCCATATTTTCGAAGACACTCAAAGACTTGGCAGAGGTTGTGAGCGACGTCACGCGGTTCGGAGTTCGATGGAGCGGGGAAGAGGATGCGGAGAGCGCGCGGGCTCCTCTTTTTGTTTGTTTTGCTGTTTGCTGCAACACAGAGATGAGAGCAGAGAGAGAAGGGGCCACCACGGGAGATTGCTCCGGCGGGGCGAGCGGGACAAGTATAATATAGCAAGATATGGGGTTCAAACGGCCATAGCGGGAAGTGACTCGCCGCGACCTCGGGGGGACGGGAATGGTGCAGAAATTAAATAACAAGAATTGAAACGGCCATTGGGGAAGTGACTCGCCGCGGCCTCGAGAATATGAGCAGAATATAGCAGAATATAAAAGAGAATATAAGAACAGAGATTTAAACGGCCATTGGGGAAGTGACTCGCCGCGGCCTCGAGAATATGAGCAGAATATAACAGAATATAGAGAGAGTATAAGAACGGAAATTTAAACGGCCATTGGGGAAGTGACTCGCCGCGGCCTCGATGATATGAGCAGAATATAACAGAATATAGAGAGAATGTAAGAACGGAAATTTAAACGGCCATTGGGGAAGTGACTCGCCGCGGCCTCGATGATATGAGCAGAATATAACAGAATATAGAGAGAATGTAAGAACGGAAATTTAAACGGCCATTGGGGAAGTGACTCGCCGCGGCCTCGATGATATGAACGAAATATAACAGGATATAAAGAGAATATGAGAACAGAAATTTAAACGGCCATTGGGGAAGTGACTCGCCGCGGCCTCGATGAAAAGATGTGATCGCCAGGGGCCGAAAGACCCCAAAATAAGAAAGTGATCGCGCCTACCTCAAGAGCGGGAGATGGCGGGTTGCTTCTTCCTCTCCTTCCGGCCGGCCGACGGAGAGGGCTTTCCTCGGCTACCCTTGCAAAACAACGACAAACAAATGACAAGTGGCTTAGAAAGATGAATGTGTAGTATTCATATCCTTGCAATAAAAATGACGAAATAACGGGAAGACACACACCTGGTTGGTGTTATCTTTTAAACCCCTCTCGGACTCGAGTAGGAGGAAAATGAGATGATGGATGCGAGATGATGAATGCAAAAGAACTACGAAGAAAAGGAAAGAGTTGGCTTATTGGATGTGCCGGTGGTGAAATTCGGCGGAGCTCCGGCAGCGTGGGGACGACGTAGAAGCGCGGTGGATGAAGACGACCTTCCTCTCGCGAGCGTGGGCACCCGAGAAGCCGGCAGAACCTCCACCTACAAAAGACCCCACGGGTTAGAAAAATGACTCCGTAGCCTCTGGGCTCCGGCAGCCTATCGGATCACTGCTTAGCTCCCCTAGAACTGAGGGGGTGGGCCTCTATTTATAGAGCTCCGGAAGGTGGAGGCGTCCAGGACCCTGGACACCTCCATCAGGGCCGAAATAATATTTTATTCTATTTTTATTGATTTTTTTGGAATACTTTTGTGGAGGCGTCCAGGGTCCCGGACGCCTCAAGCAGGTCCACCGAAAACCGACGACGGCCGCACGCGGTTCGGCACAACGCGTGGTTTTGTGAGCGGCGCCTCGTGATTCAGAAATGGGCGCGTCCAGCTGACCGGACGTCTCTATATTTTGGATTTTTTCACACACGACAAACCGTCGTTCGGTGGCCGGCGCCCGTGAGGGTTTTTATGGAGGCGTCCAGGGGCATGGACGCCTCCAATATATATATATATATATTATTTTTTGTCTTTTATGCCAGGGCTGGCATTTTGATTTTTTTAGATTTGTTTTTATGGAGGCGTCCAGGGGCCTGGACGCCTCCATTAATGTATATTTTTATTTATGTTTTGTTTTATTTTATGCCAACTGGCATTTTACAAACATTTTTTATTATTTTTGTTTTTTATGGAGGCGTCCAGGGGCCTGGACGCCTCCATTAATTTATATATATATTTTTATATTTTTTTATTTGGTTTTGGGCCCTGAGAAAAGAATAAAATAAGAGAAAAGAATGGGGGCGTCCAGGGGCCTGGACGCCCCCATTAAGACCCACCCGGGTCCTTGGATCAGGCGTCGGCGGTCGCCCGGTAGACCCCCTTCTTGATTCCGGAACCTCCCGATGCGTTCGACTGGTGTTGATGTCGCCCGAATGCCGTGACGAGACGATTCCGGATGCCGAAAAGGGCGGAAGAAGACTCAAGAAAAGGAAGCACTCAAGTGATTCAAAACGCGTCAGCCGTCGCGGGGCGTTGTATAGTAATATGAAACTTTCTCAGGAGACGTCAGGAATGGCGTGTCTACAGCTGCCCCGCCTTGGCGTCTGCTTTGCAAGGGAGCGATACGTAGTGGAATGGTATCGAAGTGGAGTGAAATGGAGTGGGAGCGGACTGATAAGTCGATGCCAAGGTGTGATGAGACACGCTTTTGACGTTACTGTTTGGAATCTTTCCTGGAGTTTCAATGAGGCGACCTTGAAGAAGGTCTTTCAAATATTGGCGATTGCTTGGACGGAGATCAAATAAGGGAGGGTGAGATGTGCGCTCAGGCACGAAACAAAAAGGGACCAACTTCTCGGTGTGGAAGTACCTGGGTCATAAACCGGAGGTTTCACCTTTGGGGAGCGGTTACCAGCCAATGTGGAAGTGCTGCGGCCAAGGTGGGTCAAAAAAGGTAAAGGAATATCTGAGGGTCTGTCCAAACAAGGGTCTCCTTTGGAAGAGCAGCGTCGGGGCCGTCTCTAGGAAACTCGGTATTTCATTCGGAGTGGAATATCTCATATTTGTGGGAATTGAAACACAATGGCTTTCACAATCGAATCACTTGAATGATCTTCCGCAATAAATCAAGTCCTATATGAATGCATGCCGGGTTTAAAGAAAAATTCAAAACAAACTAAAATAGAAAATAGCCAAGGATAATATTGTTAACTTGTGAAGAACGGGTCAGGATACCGATCCGGTGAGCTGATACTGGGCTGGGGCCCGTTTATCCACGCACCAACTCACTGAACGGAACCGTCGTCCCCATTCTATCACAAATTGACGGCCTATCCGTACAACCCAAACTCTTCCGGGATCATCACCGTTTTTGTTGAAGGGGAACTCCAATCCCAGATTCGTTCGGGCCGCAAGGTCCTTGACATGTTCTAGTAGCGTAGGTATCATATACTATGATGCATGACATGGTGGGACCAACCAATGAAAGGTGGGACAGGAGATAGGACAAAGACGTCCGTTAGTAAAACCTGCACAGGCCAGCAAAGGTTAGCAACATCAAAAGGTAGCAGAATCGCACCACAGTTCAAAGGAGATCCAGACAAAATCTTGACAATGACCACTGATGTGACATGTTCTGTCTTGTAGCACCCTCCCCTTCCTATAAGAACTCCCCTTAGGCTAGCTCATTCAAATGCACCAAGGTGGGTTTTGGAAGCTCAGGAGAGGAAGGAGAGGAGAATTTAGAGATTTCAGGATGGAAGGAGAGTCTTCCCGCGTTATGAAGAGGAGCAAGCCTAGCAGCGAGATTAGGCGACTTTCCGACCTCGAGGGTCATCTGAGTGGGACGATCATGTCGCATATGGTAAGCCGACTCTTTTCAAATTTCTGCACGTGAACCTTCTTCTTACTTCCTTCATTTCTTCTTCTTTCCTCTCCCAGCCATATCCACTCTTCCCAGGCCCGAGGAAGTTTTCCAAGCTGCCATGGCTTTCAAAGCTGACTTCCAATATCTCCATTGGCATGAGGGCCATACTCTCGAAGTGGCATCTGCAGGGGCTCCTTATTCACGCCAAGCATTACGAGAAGATTCGTATGGACTGGGCGGCTATGGGCGCGCTAGTGGAGGTCTGGCATCCCCAGACCCACACTTTTATCTTCCCGACCTTCGAGGTGACCATCCTCCTCGAGGAGGTGGAACTTCTGCTTGGTTTGAAGAAATTCAAGAGTGACGGGAAGGTGAAGGCTATGCGGATGCTGACACGGGGTACTTCTGAAAGCGTCCTTGGAAGCTTCATGCCGCCCGACGCAGCTAGAAAGGTCCGTACTCAGAAGGGGATCGATCTCCAAAAGCTTGCGGAGTGGGTCATGAACGCCCTGAGAGGGTCACCAGACGATGACTATTTGGAGGGAATCATGAAGGGGTTCACTATCTGTCTGGCGGGTGCTCTCTTGTTTCCTTATACCGACAACATAGTGGAGGAAGACCAACTGAGTGCTATCTGCGGGATTTGGCGTGGAAAGAGGGTGGGACCCGCTGTCCTCGCCTACCTGTATAGTGGCCTTACTGCCTCGAGCATGGGTAAGCCTCCATTTGGTTGTGCACTTGTCTTAAATTGCTGGCTGGATTTGCATTTCAAATTCGACCACCGCGAGGGAATGCCAACCGCTTCGAAGCTCTTCCAACAAAGCCCGCTTCACCACATAGCCGACGTGTTAGGCTTCGGTGGTACTGTAGTGAACCGCGTTCCGTGGCTGAAGAAACGTGAAGACTGGCGGTCTCACTTCCGCACCGTGACACAAGGCTTCTTTACTTGCGCACCGGCATGTTTGCTTTTGCTAGATCTCCTCATGAGGTCTTCCCCCGAAGTTGATCTTCAACTGATCGGCGCGACCGAGTTCGTCCTTTACAGTGCGCATCGGTGCTGTCTCCAGATTGGCATCCCACGCCATTCGTTCCCGCCACCGACTGGCATTGTTCCTTTGAAGAAAAGGGAGTTGGGCACTGAAGCGGACGCGAAGGAAGCGAAGGCCATTAAAGCTCCCTGGAAGACAAGTGTTGCGGGAAAGGCCTTAGCGCACGTGGTGGAGGAATGTGAGCCGTGGAGGGCTTATGTAACCGAACTGGGGAAGTTAAGGCCTAAAGCGCCTAAGCCCCTGATGTAGTTCACTCTGCTTTTCTGATGGAATAAAATTTGGCATTTGGATGTTTCGGACCCCCGTCCCCTTAATTATTATCTTTTTTTATGGTTTTTCTTTTTCTTTGTATTTTTTATTTTGTTTGGATTATATACATATTCTTATATAAATATATTTTTTTTTTGAAAATTTTTTATTATGGGGGCGTCCAGGGGCCTGGACGCCCCTAATTTTATTTTATTATTTTATTTTATTATTATTTTTTTGACAATTTATTTTTGGGGGCGTCCAGGGTCCTGGACGCCCCTATTTTGATTTTTCTTTTATTTTTTTTATATTTTTATTTATTTATTTTATTTTTGGGGGCGTCCAGGCGCCTGGACGCCCCTATGTTTTTGAATTTTTGAAAAAAAATAAAAATTGTGGGGGCGTCCAGGCGCCTGGACGCCCCAATAACAGGTCATTCTATATATAGGGGGGGCTCCCCCCTGTTCACTTATACTGTTCATTCCGACCGTCCAGCCACTCCAAACGACCCATTCTTAGTCCCAATGGAGCGAGGAGGATCGAGTCAGGGTCCAGAGAAGCGGAAACGACTGGCTCGTCGTGCGAGGAGGTTGAGGGATGATGCCGAGGAGGCCGCAGCAGAGGAGGTTGCTGCGGGGGAGGAGATAGAGGTGCCTCTCCTGGCCGCGGAGGCCGCTGCGGATGCTGGTGACGCGGGAGAGGACGATCACGACCCGGTAAGTACCTCGGATCTCTCACTTTGTGGTTCAATAGGCTAAAACGGGTGTGCGAGAGGCTGTGAGAGAAAGGCGGGTAGTGAGAGAAGGAGGCGTCCAGGGGCCTGGACGCCTCCACGTTTTCTTTTTATTTTTGGTTATTTATTTATTTACGAAAAGCAATAAAAATAAGGAGGCGTCCTGGCTCCAGGACGCCTCCATTATAATATATATATTTTTAATATATTTTTCTTGTTTTGGCTTTGTTTTTCTTTTTTCTAAAAAAACAAAATAAAGGGAAAAAAGAGGAGGCGTCCAGGGGCCTGGACGCCTCCTCAAGAAAATATAATTTTTTTAAAAAAAATGTAAAAAAAAATAAAAGAATAAGTAGTATATATACAGTGTTATTGTTTTATGACTGTTCATGATGCTGATGTGTTCTTTGTTGGTTTTGTGGTTTGCAGGGCGTGATGAAGGGCCGGATCAGCTGGTCCTTGGTGGTGGCAGCATACCGTGGGCTGCCGGATTTCCAGAGGGCGCGTGTGGACGCCATGGGCTTTGGAGCTTTCCTTAGGATCGAGCCCTTCCGGCTCGACCTTCCTCTTATCCAGGCACTGAGGGAGCGGTGGCACGCACCGAGCCGGGCGTTTCTGATGCCCTGGGGGCACATGGTGCCGACGCTGGAGGACGTGGCTCGATCACCGGGCTACGAGTTGACGGAGAGGCAGTCAGCGGGGTCACCTACCCCGACTACCGAGAGAGTGCCCTGGACCTGCTGTGGTTAGAGACGAGCGTGACTGATAGAGATAGCAGGGTAGTCGGCCGAGTGGAGATCATGGAGGCGCTCGGATTCGTCGACCCGCGTCAGCGGGTTAGCGAGACTGGAGCAGAGTTCTTGGCTCGACTGGAGGGGGATGCTCGTGCTGCTTTCACCCAGGACCCGAGCGAGCGGGAGCTGGTGGATCTAGACCTTCGGAGGTTCCTTTTCTTCTTCCTGGGCCGCCTTCTGCTGGGGACGAAGGGGGATGGCATCCACTGCCGTTTCCTCGGGATCTTGGCGGATCTGGACAGAGTGGGGCACTATGCGTGGGGAGCGGCTCTGCTTGCCCATCTGATTGCCGATCTCTCCCAGACTTCGGAGAAGGAGACGACAGTCAGCGGCTTCGCACCTTTCCTCCAGGTAAACATTTTATTTATGCATTCCCACAGTTAAATATGCAATTATTGTACTAATGATGTATGATGGATGCAGGTGTGGAGCTATTACTATTTCCCGATGGGGAGGGCTAGGCATGGGAACAGGAGGGCCGTGCCTCTGGCGCGGCAGTGGAGGCCGGTCGTGGTTGCAGCACCCCACGGCTACCAGCTGGCGTCACTTCGTCGGGAGCTGAGCGAGTATCCCGAGGCCATGGTATGATGCGTATGATTTTTTTTTGTGTTTATGCATGTGACTGAATGGTAACTAACATGATGTATGTATGGTGATGCAGGTGGTGTGGAGGCCCTACCTGGGCATGGGCGATGCTGGCCAGCCCTGGGTTGTAGCGGGTCTTCCTCGCTTCAGGCGGGACGTGTGGGTCCATTGCCTGAACGAGATTGAGCCGCTGCGGCTTAGACTGGTCATGAGGACGTTGGGGCTGGCCCAGGAGTGGGTAGACGTAGATGCGCCGGCCCGCATTGGGCGGAAGACCAAGGGGAAGGCGAAGATCGTGGACTGGCGTACGCGCTTCCCAGCACAGTACCAGGACTGGCAGCAGGGCGGGGTCCCAGTAGTGTCCCACGTACAGGACAGCACAGACTACATGAGACGGTACCGAGCTACGTACGGGGACCGCCTCTCCTTGGGTGGTATGGCAGGGGTAAGTGAAATGAAACTGCTCCACCTTTCTATATGTATATGCATGGGATACTAACTTATGTGTAATGCAGGATGCTCGTGATACCATGATCGCTGACCTGCGGGCCCAGTTGGCGGACGCCAGGCGACAGTTGGTGGCCATCCGACAGGAGTTGGAGATCCTGGTGAGTCTATGCAATGCTTTTTTTTTGTGACCTGGATTTTTGATGCTTAGCCTTTGACTGACGTTTGCCCCGTGTTTCAGCGGGCCCACCAGACAGCGGCAGCCGGGATGGCTGGTGGAGCGGGTTCCAGTTCGCGGGGCCCTCCTCCGGAGGTTTCTGCCCTCCAGGAGCAGCTGGCGTACGCGGTGGCTCGGGCTGAGGAGGCCGAGCGTGACCGCGAGGCTCGAGTGAGTGCTTGCTTGGCCGCGACCCTTTTCTAGCTACTTTCCTTCTATCACTGTTCTCTTACGGTGCATGCGTGCCTTGACAGGTGGCCGAGATCCGAGAGGCCCTGGCGCGTGCTGTTCGTGCCGAGCAGGAGCGCGACGCTCGGGTGGCGGAGCGTGACGCCCGGATTGCGGAGCGTGACGCCCGGATTGTGGAGCTAGAGGAGGAGCGTCGACGAGAGGCTGAGGAGCTCCCTCGTGACGTGCTGGATCTGCGGATCGCCCTCGAGTTGTCGAGGAGGGAGGCAGTGAGAGAGAGAGAGGAGAGGGAGAGAGAGAGGGAGGAGCGACAACGGGATCAGACCGAGAGGAGGGCTCTGGAGGCCCAGCTGCTGGAGCTCCGATTGAGTCTTGGCACGGCGGAGGGGAGGCTTCGGGAGAGCGAGGAGCGGTACCAGAGGGCGAAGGAACGCGGGGCGCGACTTCGTCAGTCTGGTTCTTTTTCCATGGGCAGCTATCTGGTTTCTTCGGCCGAGGAGCGTCGTCGCGCCTTCGAGGCTGGAGTGCCACCGCAGGGCGAGGCGAGCACGGCTTCTCAGGGTTCACAGAGGTCGCGGAGGCCCCCTAAGGATCTCCATCAGAGGAGGGAGGAAGGAGATGACCAGGAGGGTGGCGGTGAGAGTTAGAGAGTTGCTTGTACGTCACCCTTCTCACTGTATGATGTACTTTCGGCTATTATATGAAATGGAAATGGCTTTTATGTTGTGTGTACTTTTCTCTCTCCCACACTTTCTTTTTTGCACTGAGTTGTCCCTTGAGGCACGCTCCGCGAGACCTTGCCCTGAACAGCGGGGAACTACGCTTTGCACGGGGGGATTTTGTTTCCTTTTCCCCCTTTTGGGCGCGTCCAGGCGCGAGGACGCGTCTTAATCCTTGATTTTAAATTTAAAGCGACGGGTGGTCCTTTCTTCTCCCGTGCCTTACCCGCAAACGAGCCCGCCTTCCGCCGAAACGCGCTTGCCCCTTTTTCGTCTTCCTCCTCTTTTGATCGATGGAGTTCGGTGGGCCCGACCGTGGTGAAGGTGGAGAGGGACGAGGAAATCATCGCCCAAGGAGGGACGCGCCCGAGCACGGAACGGCGTCCATGGAGGAGGAAGGGCCGCTTCGGGCCCCCGAGGGACCCGATGGCGTGGGAGGAGGTGAACACGGTCCGGTAGGTCCTCCGATCTCTTCCTCTTTTAATTCATTTTGGGTTTTGAAGCGAGCCGCGCGAGGAGGAAAGGGTTCGGCGAGTGTTGCACTCAAATGATGGACGCGTCCTAGACAGGGGACGTGTTCCTTTTGACTGATATGGGACCCCTTTCTTGGTGCAGGACATGGCAAGGACCCTGGGCCTGGCCGATGAGTGGGCGAGTGCGGACGAGCCGAGCCGCGTCAGGAGGGAGAGTCGCGGCAAGGCGAGGCTCGAGGACTGGCCCGTACGTCTCCCTGGACAGCAAGGGGGTGTACTGGTGCAGGACAGTGCCGACTTCCTGCGGCGGCAGAGAGAGAGTTACGCGGGGCTTCCCCAAGCTGGGGACACGCGTGGCATCGGCGGCTCGCGCGCCCAGCTGTCAGAGACTAGGCGGCAACTGGCCGTCGCTCAACATGAGCTGTCGCTCCTGGTAAGTTACGTGCCGCCCTTTTAACTTCAGATTTTGGAGTTTCACTGACGGCCGTTGTTTATTTTGTTCCAACGTGCCCAGCAGACAGCGACGGTGGGAGCGGCTGGCGGATCTTCTAGCTCCTCGGCCCCTTTTCTCGAGATTGCTTCCCTCCGGGAGCAACTTGCCGGTGCGGTGGCCCGTGCGACCCCGGCGGAAGAGGAGCGTGACGCCTGGGTGGCGACTGTAGCGGAGCTGCGGCATCGTGGTGAGGAGAGACCTTCTCCAGACATCCTGGAGTTAAGGGTTCTTCTGCAGATGATGAGGAGAGAGGTAGAGAGAGAGAAAGCCGAGAGAAGGTCCGAGCGACAGCGGGATCTGACCGAGAGGAGGGCCTTCGAGGCCCAAGTGAGGGAGCTCCAGCTGGGCCTTCAGGCCGTCGTGCAGAGGCTAGGAGGGATGGAGACGCGCTACGAGAGAGCGCGAGAGTTTGGGGAGCGACTCCGCCAGTCCGGTCACTTTGCCGCCAGTGGCTTCTTCGCCATGCCAAGGGAGGAGCAGCGAGTCACTGCTGCGGAGCAGGCGCCCAGAGGCGAGGCAGGTGCTACTGCACGGGGATCCCGGAGGCTTCTGAGGGACCCTCACCTCGGGGGAGAGGAGGAGAGTGCCCGGAGAGATGAGTGATGGTGAGGATTGGCGGGCTAGTGGACCCGTCACCTCTTTATGTTTATGATGTTTTTGACAGCTTATGTAGAATTATGAATGGAGTGATTTGATTTTCTGATGCTTGTTTGTCCTCTTGTGCGTTCCTTCTTCCCTACACTTCTTCTCCTTTGCACTGTTCCCATGTGACGGATCTGTCGAGACTCCGCCTCGAGCGGAGAATCACGTCTTGTTGTGACCATTTTCCACGGGAATCTGCCGTCGAAGTCAATACTGACGGCCCTAGTTCCTTTTCCCGGATGTTGTGCCAAATTTTGCGGGCGTCCTCCAAAACATGATAGGGTATCCCTAGACAACATAGGGGCTATTCGTCCTATTCTTCGTCCAGTCAATCACCCTGTGCGAGTGTTGAAGCGACACATGGGGCCGCTTGGCCGGTGTCTTATTGCGAGGGCTATCATCGACAGGTGATGGAGGCAATCTTGGCCCGCACTCCTTCCATTTCTATAAATTCTTGTCCCTTTTATCTTCCCAGGTATATCGAGGAATAACTCGAGGAGCACAAGTTCTCACGGGAGAGGAGGAGTTCAAAATTCTGAGAGTTGGATGGAGGGCGAATCTTCCCATTCCTCAAAGAGAAGCAGGTCCAGTGGTAGTAGTTCCAGGAGGCTTTCAGACTTTGAAGGGCACTTCAGCGAAAGGGCCCAATCACAACTCGTAAGCCAAGTTTTCTTGCCCTTTTCTCATTTTTTCTTCCTTTCTTCTGACCAAACCTCACCCCCATTCCTGGTATGTGTAGGTTGTGATGAAATCACAAATCTTATGGGAGTTGGTAGTAGCAGCGTATAGGGGCCTCCCAGATTTTCAGAAGGCGAGGCTAGACGTGATGGGATTTGGTACCTTCCTTCGGATCGAGCCGATCCAGCTTGACCTAGTCCTGATCCAAGCCTTGTGTGAGAGATGGGACCCAGTGAGTCGGGCATTTCTGATGCCCTGGGGGCACATGGTGCCCAGCTTGGAAGATGTGGTCCGAATTACGAGTCTCAAGGTGGATGGCGAGGCAGTGATCGGAGTCACTTATGCGGACTACCGAGAAGGTGCCCAGAAGTTACTGGGTTTGGACCTAGATGGTCGGAAAAACAGGTCGGTATCTAGGGCGTCCCTCATGGATGCATTAGGGCTCACCGACACTCGTCGGCGGGATGACGAATCCTCAGAAGAGTTCATGGAAAGGATAGAAACAGGATGATGTGCCGTGTATTGCACAGATTTCGGCAACTGGGAAAGATGTAACATAGATTTGAGGAGATTTCTCCTCTTCCTGATGAGGACATCTCCCAGTATTCACTATGGCACGAGGCGTCCCCGACTTCGTGACCCATTGGAGAAGTGGTTCTCATATCTATCTTTATTTTCTTGCTTATGTATTTTCTTTTATTTGAGTCATATCAGGTGTAATTGTCTTTTATTTGAGTCCACTATCTAGGTTTAAGGATTAATTAGCCATAGTGAGTCACTTGGGCCCTTAGTTGAGGGTGTTAGGCCCACTTAGTGGGCTTGGGCCCAGGGGCGCCCCCTTCTTGACTCATAGTTTTCTGTAGTTGTGTTAAATGTCAGGGGGTTTTGTGTAAAGGTCCTAGCTCTATATAAGGACCCCCCCTCCCTCCTTTGTAGCAGCTTTGATGAATTAAGAAATTTGCCACCCAATATTGTCTCTAGCTCTCTCTCTCTCTCTCTCTCTCTCTCACTCTCACTCTCTATCTCTCTCCAATTCTCTCTCATCCCCACCCCAAATTCGGAATCCACTCTCTCTCCTCTCTTTCACCTCTAATTAAGACCCCTCCCCCTTCCCTATACCCCTCATTTAAGTCCCCTCCCCTCCCCTAGGTAGAACTCCCACTCCCTAGGCATTCTCTCCCCTTCCCCACACAACCTTTCGTCTTCCCAGGCACCCTTTCATCTCCCCAAGGCCCAATTTCGAATTTGGGTGTTCCCTCCTCTCTCTCTCACCACCCCATTACCTCCCCACCTCCCAAAAGCACCCCCCTGCAACCCCAGCCACGTCCATCCCCCCCCCTCCCTTAACCCAAACCCACAAATCCCTTCCATCCCCCTTAATCCCCCCTCCTCAATCAGCTCCATTCGCAGGCAGAAATCAAGCCCGAGTTGCAGTCGATATTGGGAGCAGTTCCAGGCAGAATCGGCTTCCGGGTTCTTCATCAATAACGTACGTTGGCGAGTCTTCTGACCAGGCGAGGTGGAATCGTCCGGTTTCGACTTCGTGGCCATTCAAGACGGCGATTCTCCCACGACTGGTCCAGTTGTCCCCTGCAGAGGACCTGAGCTCGGTGGAAAGCTGCTCCACGACCAACGGTGCCGGAATCAGACCCAAGTCTCTTCTACGAAAATACTCCTCCCCCTGTCTGCGACCAAGATCAAGAAACAGAAGTGCGTTTGGTCCCCGGGAGCGTGATTTCTGATTTTTCCCCTCCAGACACTCGGGGCAGTCTGCTCAGGTCTGCTTCGACCCACAGTCAGTCAACAATGGCCCCCGGATCACTCCGACCCCGGAAGACATCCCCGCCAGTTTTGCTGCAAGGGGGATTCGACCACGGTTCCAGATCTTCAAGCGGTTCGAGAATCGGAGTTCGGGAGTCCCAGGTACCGTTCCTGCAAGCTACTACAACAATTCTGTGGGTACCGGCTCTCAGATCCTACCTCCAGTTCGCACTTCTACCACGGCCAGAGACTGCGTCCGATTAAATCAGTAAAATTCAGAGGTGTTCCTGGCCCAGTCACGAAGACTACGCAGGTGGTCTCGCCATCGGCAAAATTCCTGAGGGTGAGATACGACTGCTGCACCGCCTCCTGCCCCTGTCCACAGCAAGCGAGCAGAATCGACGGAGACATCCGCTCCATCGTCGGGGGCACATTTCCCCCACCCGCCTGGCCGGCTTAACGCCCCTCCCTGCGTGGAGGTACATTTTGGTTGTAATAAGTTAATCCCCACCCCGAGATCACCCCTCCTGCGAGAGGCGTAGTGGTGTAACAGTTAACCCGCAGGTTGAAGCTACCCCGCCGCGGCGTCCGGGTACATACCCACGCCTCCCGGCGCGCCCGTCGTCTCCGGCCGGGATCGGTGTTTTCACACCGATCAGGTGAGCAGCTGGTCCCTCTCCTGGTCCTTTCAATTGCTTTGCTCGTTTAGTATCGTTTCCTTAGTTCGCCGGCGGTGAGTGAGAGCTTGAGCATGAATGTTTGATTTCGCCGTGAGTATCCACCGTGGTAAGTGAGGGAGAGCCACCCTAAACCCACGCCCCAGCGTGCTGGCCCGCCCATAAAGGGGGCATCCCAGGCCCATTAGGGGTCAACCATAAGCCCACCAACCGGTGGAAACCTTGGGGTCCCACCCCGGACCCTCGCCGTCATCATTCGGGCCCACCCGGGTGCACGTGTGCGTCGTGTGAGCTCGGCCACTCGGTGAGCCATTTGAGTGCTTGTATGCTTGTGGATTGGTAGGTCCAAGGGTCAAACATCTCATTAGTGGGCTGTGCCACATCAAGTGGTATCAGAGCCAAGTTGTAGGTTTGTCCCATCAAGCCTAGTCTTGGGTCATTTGCATCCTAGGTCTTAGGTGCATATCGTTCGCCGTTGCATAGCCCAACCTTGCATGACCACCCGGAGTGGTACCCCTTACCAACATCATTCAGCATCATCTTCCCAAACTACAATGGAGCCCAATCCCCATGAGGAGCCCGACCACAATGGAGCAAGACACCCCGATCCCATGGGCTTTGTAATGGAGGGTATGGCCGACATCATGGTTCGGCTTGATGACATCACTCGGCGCCTTGGCCAACTTGAGACCCACATGCCAAGATTAAATGAGAGAGTAGCCCCTCCCCCACGTGAGGAGCCCGTCAATAGGGAACCACACCATGAACTTCCTCCCGAACCACATAGGGGTCCCATACCTAGAGGAAATGAACGGCCACCCCGGGACAACCCGGATGACCACCTTATGAGGCTTGTCAAAGTGGATGCTCCCACTTTTGACGGATCACACCACCCTAGTATCTACCTTGATTGGGAGGCAGCCATGGACCAATATTTTGATTGGTACCCAATGACCGAGGATAGGCGGGTTCGGCTTGCAAGAATGCAACTAATCAAGCTAGCCAAGACCCATTGGCTAAATGTGGAAGCCCTTAGAATTGTTAGGAGGGAGGCACCCATTACCACATGGGGAGCCATGAAAGAACAACTTAGGATCAAATATGTCCCACCCTCCTACCACCAAAATCTATTAGATGAATGGCAAGCCCTGACACAAGAAGGAAAACCCGTCATGGATTATATCGAAAAATTCGATTACTACCTTCTCAAGTGTGGAGTCCAAGAGGACCCCGCCGTCACCCTCTCACGCTTTAGGAATGGCCTCCAATTCCATATCAAAAAGGAACTTTTCATGAGGCAAGTGACTACCCTAGAGCAAGCTTACCAAGTGGCTAGGGATGCGGAGAAGTTTACCAGGTTCACGCGTTTCACTCCCCCACGGGGAGTTGACCCCAAAGTCATGGCACCTCGGCCTAACCCACTCCCTCCCCAAAGGGGCCTCCTTCCCATACCCCCGGGAACCCAACCCACTAGGGTAGCCCCTCCCAACCACACTCCATTCCCTCGCCCTACTAATGGGCCCCAAAACCCCACCCCCACTAGGCCCAATCCTACGCCCACCAAAGGTGCCCAAAATCCCCCTAGTGGGCCACAATGCTTTAGATGTTCGGGGTATGGCCACATTGCCACTCAATGCCCTACTAAAAGTGCATCCAACCTCTACATAGAGGAGGCCACACCCCAAACCCAAGTTGAGTACGAGGGCGAATTAGAGGTTTATGAACCCTCCCAAGAATGGGAGGAGGAATATGAGAGTCATCTTCTAGGGGCCCACCAAGAACAACCTTCCCCATCCGCCGACTCCCCCCTCGGAGTTGTGAGGTGCACCCTTACCCAAACCCAAGAGCATGATTGGAGGAGGACAACCATCTTCCATACTTACATCCGGGTAGGGAACCATGTTAGGAAAGTCATCTTGGACAATGGGAGTAGTGTGAACGTAGTGTCACCCGACACCGTCAAACTCCTAGGCCTTACCATTACCCCACACCCCCAACCATACCGGGTAGCTTGGATAGATGCCACATCCGCACCCGTTAGCACCCGATGCCTTGTCCCCATCACCTTCCAGTCATATCAAGGGCAAGTTTGGTGTGACATCCTCCCAATGGAGGTGGGTAGCATTCTTTTAGGGCGACCGTGGATCTACGATGTAGATGCCACTTTCTATGGGAGGGTCAACACTTGTGTCTTCACCCATGAGGGGAAGAAGATCCTTCTCAACCCCACACCCCCACGCCCAAGTCCCAAGAAAACACCCCCTTCCCTTGAAGGGACTCCTACCCCCCCAATCCCTCAAAACCCCACCCCAAGTCCACCAAACCTAACCCCAAGTCTCCCTTCCCCCTCACCTAGCCTTAGTGTAGTCCAAGAGCCCACTAGGAGCCTCCATCTCGTCACTAGGCAGGAATTTGAGGAAGAGGTTAGCCAAGGGGGTCAAGTGTGTGCCATTGTCATTTGTCTTGGGGACTCCACCCCAACCAACCCCCATCCCATAGAGATCCAACAAGTCCTTGAAGAATTTCAAGATGTATTCCCCGAAGAGCTTCCGGATAAGCTACCTCCCATGCGCGATGTGCAACATGCCATCGATCTTGTACCCGGGGCTACCTTACCCAACCTTCCCCATTACCGCCTCAACCCCACCGAGCACGCGGAACTTAGGAGGCAAATCGAGGAGCTCATCAAGAAGGGCTTCCTCCGCCTAAGCAAGAGTCCATGTGCCGTCCCGGCCCTCTTAACACCCAAGAAAGATGGGACATGGCGCATGTGCGTGGATAGCCGAGCAATCAACAAAATCACGGTCAAGTACCGATTTCCCATCCCTCGGCTAGATGATATGCTCGACATGCTTGCAGGAGCCACTATCTTTTCCAAGATAGACCTCAAGAGTGGCTACCACCAGGTCCGCATTAGGCCCGGGGATGAATGGAAAACCGCCTTTAAGACCAAGGATGGTCTTTATGAATGGCTTGTCATGCCTTTCGGGCTCTCAAATGCCCCAAGCACCTTCATGAGGCTAATGACCGAGGTCCTTAGGCCCTTCATAGGCAAATTCTTGGTCGTCTACTTTGACGACATCCTCATCTATAGCCAAAGCAAGAAGGCCCACCTCGATCATCTTAGGCAAGTTTGCATCACCCTTAGGAAGGAGAGCCTCTTTGCCAACCCCGGGAAGTGCCACTTCATGACCAACCAATTGGCCTTCCTAGGTTACATAGTCTCTTCCCAAGGAGTGTCCATGGACCCCGAGAAGGTCCAAGCTATCATTGAGTGGCCCGAGCCCAAGAACATCCATGAGGCCCGTAGCTTTCATGGACTAGCCACCTTCTATAGGAGGTTCATCCGTGGGTTTAGCACCATCACCTCCCCCATCACGGATTGCCTCAAAAAGGGGAATTTTGTTTGGACCAAGGCGGCCTCCAAGGCCCTCTTAGAGCTGAAAGACAGGATGACTCAAGCCCCGGTCCTTTGCCTACCCGACTTCTCCAAGGTCTTTGAAGTCACATGTGATGCCTCGGGGGTCGGGATTGGAGGAGTCCTTAGCCAAGAAGGTCACCCTGTGGCCTACTTTAGTGAGAAGCTTTGTGAGGCTAAGACTAGATACTCCACCTATGACAAAGAGCTCTACGCCGTGGTCCAATCCCTTCGGCATTGGAGACACTATCTCCTCCCCAGTGAGTTTGTGATTTTCTCCGACCATGAGGCATTAAAATATCTCAACACCCAACAAAAGCTCAATGCCCGCCATGCCCGCTGGGTGGAGTACATTCAGTCCTATACCTTTGTCCTCAAGTACAAAATGGGTAGTGAGAACCGGGCCGCCGATGCCCTTAGCCGGAGGGTGACTTTGCTATCCACTATCCAAGCGGAAGTCACCGGGTTTGAGAGAGTGAAAGAAGAGTACCCCACTTGTCCCGACTTTGGGACCATCCATAACACTCTCTCCACCCAACCCCTTAAGGAACATGAGGGGTTCATTCTCCAAGATGGGTACCTCTTCAAGGGTACTAGGCTGTGCATACCCCGGACATCCCTTAGAGATTTCTTGGTGAGGGAGTTACATGGGGGTGGCTTGGCTGGCCACTTTGGGGTCCAAAAGACCATTGAGCTGGTAGAGAGACAATTCTATTGGCCTAGCCTTAAGAGAGAGGTGGCCAACATTGTTGGTCAATGCCGTACTTGTGCCTCCGCCAAACAGGTGAAGCAAAACACCGGGCTCTACACACCCCTCCCCATCCCAGACCGCCCATGGGAAGACTTGAGCATGGACTTCATCCTGGGCCTCCCCAAGACCCTACGCAAGCATGATTCTATCTTTGTGGTGGTGGATAGGTTCTCTAGGATGGCCCACTTTATTCCCTGCTCCAAAACCTCCGATGCCTCAAGGGTAGCCCGGCTATTCTTTGATGAGGTGGTCCGCCTCCATGGACTACCCAAGACCATTGTCTCTGACCGGGATGTCAAGTTCACTAGTTATTTTTGGAAAACCTTGTGGCACCTTTTGGGCACTCTTCTCAAGTTCTCTACCGCCTACCACCCCCAGACTGACGGCCAAACTGAGGTTGTCAATCGTAGTCTCGGAAACTTGCTCCGTTGTCTAGTTGGGGACCATCCTGGGAATTGGGACCTCCTCTTGCCCCAAGCTGAATTTGCATATAATGATTCTGTCAATAGGTCCATAGGAAAGAGTCCATTTGAGGTAGTGCATGGATATAGTCCTAGAAAGCCTTCGGATCTCATACCCCTCCCCCCTCATGCTAGAGTGTCAGTCTCAGCTGAGTCATTTGCACAACACATCAAAGAATTGCATGAAGATATCCGCAAGCATATAGGCAAAAGCAATGAGGCTTACAAAAAGCGGGCTGATGCTCATCGGCGACACTGTGAGTTCCAGGAGGGAGACCAGGTGATGGTGAGAACGGAGCGGCTCCTCCCAGGGCCCGCCTCCAAACTGAGGGCACGGGGTTCGGGACCCTTTCGGGTTCTACGACGGATTGGTACCAATGCTTATGAGTTAGACTTACCTGAGGGCTTTGGGGTTCACCCCACTTTTAATGTGGCGGACCTAGTGTGCTACAAGGGCCCCACGGTGGAACCCAGTCAGGATCTTGAACCTCTACCCCCCCTTGTGAGTGACCCTCCCGGAGCGAAATTACCACCCCAATTGAGAGGCCGGCTTGAGCAAGTGGAGGCAATACTGGATGAACAAAGTACACTTACCAGGAACAGGGTCTACCAGCGCTACCTCGTGAGGTGGAAGGGCCGTCCCCCGACCGAGGATGCATGGGTAAGCCGAGAGGACTTGATGCGCCTGGACCCGAGCCTGCTGGAGCAGTATGAGAGGCGATTGGACCCCTACTCGACGGGGTCGAGTTCTCCCCACCCCGGGGGATTTGATGAGGACATCTCCCAGTATTCACTATGGCACGAGGCGTCCCCGACTTCGTGACCCATTGGAGAAGTGGTTCTCATATCTATCTTTATTTTCTTGCTTATGTATTTTCTTTTATTTGAGTCATATCAGGTGTAATTGTCTTTTATTTGAGTCCACTATCTAGGTTTAAGGATTAATTAGCCATAGTGAGTCACTTGGGCCCTTAGTTGAGGGTGTTAGGCCCACTTAGTGGGCTTGGGCCCAGGGGCGCCCCCTTCTTGACTCATAGTTTTCTGTAGTTGTGTTAAATGTCAGGGGGTTTTGTGTAAAGGTCCTAGCTCTATATAAGGACCCCCCCTCCCTCCTTTGTAGCAGCTTTGATGAATTAAGAAATTTGCCACCCAATATTGTCTCTAGCTCTCTCTCTCTCTCTCTCTCTCTCTCACTCTCACTCTCTATCTCTCTCCAATTCTCTCTCATCCCCACCCCAAATTCGGAATCCACTCTCTCTCCTCTCTTTCACCTCTAATTAAGACCCCTCCCCCTTCCCTATACCCCTCATTTAAGTCCCCTCCCCTCCCCTAGGTAGAACTCCCACTCCCTAGGCATTCTCTCCCCTTCCCCACACAACCTTTCGTCTTCCCAGGCACCCTTTCATCTCCCCAAGGCCCAATTTCGAATTTGGGTGTTCCCTCCTCTCTCTCTCACCACCCCATTACCTCCCCACCTCCCAAAAGCACCCCCCTGCAACCCCAGCCACGTCCATCCCCCCCCCTCCCTTAACCCAAACCCACAAATCCCTTCCATCCCCCTTAATCCCCCCTCCTCAATCAGCTCCATTCGCAGGCAGAAATCAAGCCCGAGTTGCAGTCGATATTGGGAGCAGTTCCAGGCAGAATCGGCTTCCGGGTTCTTCATCAAAAACGTACGTTGGCGAGTCTTCTGACCAGGCGAGGTGGAATCGTCCGGTTTCGACTTCGTGGCCATTCAAGACGGCGATTCTCCCACGACTGGTCCAGTTGTCCCCTGCAGAGGACCTGAGCTCGGTGGAAAGCTGCTCCACGACCAACGGTGCCGGAATCAGACCCAAGTCTCTTCTACGAAAATACTCCTCCCCCTGTCTGCGACCAAGATCAAGAAACAGAAGTGCGTTTGGTCCCCGGGAGCGTGATTTCTGATTTTTCCCCTCCAGACACTCGGGGCAGTCTGCTCAGGTCTGCTTCGACCCACAGTCAGTCAACAACGGCCCCCGGATCACTCCGACCCCGGAAGACATCCCCGCCAGTTTTGCTGCAAGGGGGATTCGACCACGGTTCCAGATCTTCAAGCGGTTCGAGAATCGGAGTTCGGGAGTCCCAGGTACCGTTCCTGCAAGCTACTACAACAATTCTGTGGGTACCGGCTCTCAGATCCTACCTCCAGTTCGCACTTCTACCACGGCCAGAGACTGCGTCCGATTAAATCAGTAAAATTCAGAGGTGTTCCTGGCCCAGTCACGAAGACTACGCAGGTGGTCTCGCCATCGGCAAAATTCCTGAGGGTGAGATACGACTGCTGCACCGCCTCCTGCCCCTGTCCACAGCAAGCGAGCAGAATCGACGGAGACATCCGCTCCATCGTCGGGGGCACATTTCCCCCACCCGCCTGGCCGGCTTAACGCCCCTCCCTGCGTGGAGGTACATTTTGGTTGTAATAAGTTAATCCCCACCCCGAGATCACCCCTCCTGCGAGAGGCGTAGTGGTGTAACAGTTAACCCGCAGGTTGAAGCTACCCCGCCGCGGCGTCCGGGTACATACCCACGCCTCCCGGCGCGCCCGTCGTCTCCGGCCGGGATCGGTGTTTTCACACCGATCAGGTGAGCAGCTGGTCCCTCTCCTGGTCCTTTCAATTGCTTTGCTCGTTTAGTATCGTTTCCTTAGTTCGCCGGCGGTGAGTGAGAGCTTGAGCATGAATGTTTGATTTCGCCGTGAGTATCCACCGTGGTAAGTGAGGGAGAGCCACCCTAAACCCACGCCCCAGCGTGCTGGCCCGCCCATAAAGGGGGCATCCCAGGCCCATTAGGGGTCAACCATAAGCCCACCAACCGGTGGAAACCTTGGGGTCCCACCCCGGACCCTCGCCGTCATCATTCGGGCCCACCCGGGTGCACGTGTGCGTCGTGTGAGCTCGGCCACTCGGTGAGCCATTTGAGTGCTTGTATGCTTGTGGATTGGTAGGTCCAAGGGTCAAACATCTCATTAGTGGGCTGTGCCACATCACTTCCTTTTGGGGAGATTGGTACTGAGCTCGAAAGGGGACGGTATCCAATGTTGCTTTCTGGAGCTGCTGTCAGACCTTGAAAGAGTAGGGTACTATGCCTGGGGAGCTGCTATGCTGGCGCACTTGTTTGCAGGCCTATTCCAAGAAACGGATCGTGAGATGACTGTGAGTGGTTTCACACCATTCATCCAGGTATTTTTTTGGTTTTACTTGTTTTGTATTTTTTTTGTTATTTTCGCAAGGTGTTGATGACCTGCGCCGAGCAGCTATGGAGTTATTATTACCTCCCTATGGGGAGAGCTCGACATTGGCGACCCGTGATGGTGCCGCTAGCCAGGCGGTGGGAACCCGTCATGAGTGCGGCACCCCTAACCTACCAACTGATGGTGTTAAGGCGGGAGCTACAGGAGTTCCCTACAGCGATGGTAAACTGGAGACCCTACTCAGACATGGTCGATGCCAACCAGCCGTGGGTTCTAGCGAGTCGTGCCCGGTTCGGACGGGAACTACAGATGCACTGCCTGAATGAAATCGAGCCGCTTCGGCTACGATTAATTATGAGGACTTTAGGACTGGCTCAAGAATGGGTGGATTCAGCTGTGCCACCTCGTGTCGGGAGAAAGACGCGGGGACCGGCGACTTGCATTGACTGGCGCGTGCGATTCCCCGAACAGTATGAGGACTGGCAACGGGGTGGCACGATTGTAGAATCACAGGCGCGGGACAGCGAGGACTACTTGCGTCTATATAGGACAAAGTACGCAGAACGGTTCCAACCCAGGGGACTTGCGGAGGTAGGTTTCCCCTTTTTCTCTTCTCTTCTTTCTCCTTTTCTTGGTTTTTCTGGTGAAAATGCTGACTTGTAAGGCTGCAGGATGTCCGGGATGCCATGATAGCGAATTTACGAACTCGCTTGGCAGAGATGGAACAACAGTTGGGCGATGCCCGCGGAGCTACGAGCACCTTGGTAGGTGTACAGTACGTTCCTAATTAAAACCCCAGATTCCAGATGTTGGCTGTTAATTCACATGGTCGTAGCATGCCCAGATTGGCGCGGCCTCCCCAGCGATGGGAGTAGGTGGTGCCTCTTCCAGCTTGTGGATTCCCACCTCAGAACTTGACTCGCTTCATGAGCAACTTGCTCACGCCACGCAGCGTGCTGCAGAGGCAGAAGGGATGCTCCGTATACAGGTAAAAGTTTCAGCGTTGAGTTCTCTTTGTTTACGCCTTATCGCGTATCTGAGATGGTACACTCGGCAGGAAAAGGAGATGGAAGAAGCGCTTGCCCAAGCTGCGCAGAAGGAGGCTAGGATAGCAGAACTGGAGAGGGAACTGCGGCGTCATCCTGATGACGACTCATCCAGGGATGCTATGGAACTGAGGATCACTCTCCAGTTGGAGAGGGAAGACCGTGAGAGAGAACGGGCAGAGAGGGAAAGAAACGCAGAGAGAGAAAGAGTCAACAGTTTTGCTGAAAGGGAGGAGCGAAGGGCCATGGAGGCCCAACTATTCGAACTCCGAATCGGCCTTGGTCTTGCTGAACAGTGGCTGAGAGATGGTGAGGAGCGCTACCGAAAAGCACGAGAGCGTGGCTTTCGTGTTGGTAGCTTCTCTGCTACTTCCGTGGATCAACGCCGGGATGTGGGAATAGGAAGAGGAGTACAGAGCGGCAGGAGTACCGCTTTTCGTAGTTGGGTAGCACCTTTGAGAGTGTTTTGCCCGGAGAGTAGTGGGACGAGTATTGCAGAGAGAGAGGGCGGAACTTGATGTAAATTTTTTTGGTTTTTTGGAATAAAACACAAGGTTTGGTTTGTTTGTTTTTCACCTTTGCTTCAGTTACCTGAATCCCTGCACATATCACTGAAACAAACAAATCAGAATTTCTATTCTGACTTGGCCCCTTGCTCAATAAGCAAATGGTCACTGTGACTGTCCTTGATAACTGGTCAAGGGGCCAAGCCTTTATTTAACGAAGGTAAGGGAAAGATGCGGTGATGATAAATGCGACAGGCAAGCACACGAATGCAAGCGATATTAAAAATGAGATGATGCACGTAAATGCAATCATGCAAAATTGATTTGTTTTCTTTTTATATTTGACATTTTTTTTTGTTTTATCATAAAAAGATTTTTTTGTTTGCAAATATGTACATTTCTCTTTTCCATTTTTTTTTGCTTTTATCATTTCAATTTTTTTTATTGCTAACGCCCGGCAAGCACCCAAATGGCACCTAACCTACGTGAGACAGGGGTTTCTTACTAACCTCCCAGGTATCCTAAGTGCACATCTAGGTTGATTTGGGCCTCTAGACCCCTCGAATGACGATCCCGCCGGCTAAGACTTACCCTGATGACAATACCGTCATGCCATGCTTAGGCTCCCAGTTGCTTCCGACCACAGGGATTCACCCAAAAGGTGTTTGAGGTAGATGATTTGCCCGACCCGGATCTGTTTCCTCACAACTCTAGATGGTATAAGATGGAACACCCTGGAACCCTAACGACCAACCGCGCGACGCTGACCCGGAATCAGACGCCGTCGCACCCATAGGTGACGCGCTTGCATTGGCCTAAGCCCGAGGTTAAACAAGAAGACATCAAGGTGGTAAACAGGGGTCTTGACCAGCCAGAAACACGGAGACTCCTTCGCAGCGATAGCTTTTACTTTTCAAAGTAGGCAACCAAAATGTGTATATTAAAATAAGGTCGCAGACCCTGGGCAGTTTTCACCTTTCAGAAACTCCATCGAACCTTCATCTTTAGAGGGAGAAGGAAGAGCGTAGGGGATAAACCTCCTGAGAGGACCGGCAAAGCCGTTAACCCGGCGAGCGAATAAGGGCCCATTAACTCTTTCCTTTCGGACAACTTCGGACCAAATCTCGAGCATTTACATTCCACGGCCCCCCTTTGTGGATTCAGACTTTTGCTTTGAGGGGTTTCGTTTATCGCACCAGGCACGGTCACGACCAGGCTTTTCTCTTGATTTTGATTTTGTATTTCTTTCTGTGAGGGAGATATAGTCGTTTGACGTTGGTGGGCTCCCTCTTCGTATGCCTGCGGGGACACTGCCCTCTTCTCGTGCTCTGATCGATGCTCGAGGAAATGGGTCCTACTCTTGCCTTTGGGGTTTGAGTTTCGGTTTCTCATGCTCAGCGTTTTAAGGGCGCCGACTGTCTCATTTGGTCGAAGAGAAAAGAATAAAGATTACAGCTTCCGGAGATCTTCTGGGTGGAGCCCCACCGTAGGTGATGCTACCGATTTTTTTTTTGAATAAAATACATAAGTGAGCAGATGTTAGCTTCCTTCGAGCGAGCATAGGCCGACGTGGCCGGACAGGGATCTCCACGGTTCTGGCAAACCAAGACCCGGTGCCTACCAAGCCTTAATGGGCCCTATCCTAACATGAAGGTTAGATGCAGGGACTTAACTACATGGTGACTGCCAGGCATCGGCGTTTTGAATTTTCCATATTTTTAGTGGTTTTCAGTATTTCTTTGTTTTTGATGTTTTTTTTTATCTTTTCATCATTTTTTTGTTTGTTTTGTGCTAAGGGTAGTATTTCTTAAGATAAAGCCCATTCCAAGGGTGGGATAACTCGGTCCCTTCGGCGTTGATTAGCTTGTAGGCGTTGCCAGGGTACACGGCTTGAATTACAAATGGTCCTTCCCAATTGGGTTGGAGCTTAGAACGCGGCCCTCCAGGTTTGACAAAAATTCTTTTTACGACCATCTCACCGACTTTGAATTTTCTCTCAACGACTTTCTTTTGGTAAAAGCGAGCGAGTCTATTTTGATACACACGCGCGTGTTCGGCGGCGGCCAGCCGCTTCTCATCCAAGAGTTCCAACTGGGCGAGGAGTGAATTACGACGATCGTCGAGGGGAAATTCCTCGTCCAATTGTACCCTGAGAGAAGGGATCAGAGTCTCGTACGGGACTACCGCTTCCATACCATAAGTGAGGGCAAATGGAGTCTGCCCGGTGGGGGTACGGATTGAAGTGCGATAGGCCCATAGGGCTTCGATAAGCTTTTCTGGCCAGTCTGAAAACTTACTAGACTCGCAGGTTTTTTTGATGATTTTGAGCAATGTTTTATTGGTGGCCTCCGCTTGGCCGTTACCTTGTGGGTAATAAGGCGATGAATGATGCAATGCAATTGCGTACCTTTTGCAGAGGTCCTGTAGGTCCTGAGAAATGAATTGTGGCCCATTGTCGGTGACGATCGTGCTTGGGATGCCGAATCTGGCGAGAATGTTCTTCATGATGAACTTGCAGACTGTTGACGCCTTGATTTCCGCGTAAGCTTCGGCTTCGGCCCATTTGGTGAAGTATTCCGTCGCAGTAAGGATGAAAGATTTCTGCTTGGTGAGGAATTGGGATCACCTAGGGGACCAATGATGTCGAATGCCCACATGGAGAAAGGCCATGGGGAGGATATTGGATGAAGTGAGGAAGATGGTGAATGGATTTTATCGGCGTGAAGTTGACACTTGACACACCTACGGACATAGACAGCACAATCCTCTTCCATAGTGGGCCAATAAAAGCCTTGACGAATGATCTTCTTGGCGAGCATCTGACTATTCACGTGGCCACCGCACACACCCGAGTGCGTCTCTTCTACACATTTCCAAACCTCATCGTCACCAAGACATCTTAACAGAATACCAGTAAGGCTCCTCCTATAGAGTAGACCTCCAATCAATGTGTATTTCTGAGCCACCCTTCTTATGGCTTTCTTGTCCTCTGTGGTGGCCCCTTCAGGATAAGACTGATCTTGGCAATATTTGACAATTTCATAGAACCATGGTTTCTCTTCATCAGCCAGTTCTTCTTCGGCCTCTGCCAACATGAGCTCCCTCTTCTCAAGGATATCTTCCTGCAGGATCTTCCTTGCTATCCTATCTTTGATGTTTACGTAGGAAGCATCATCGACTACAGGGGCGTGAAGTTTGTAGATGGAAATGGACTTAAACCATCTTCCTAGAGGGAACCTTATGGATGATGCCAATGAGGCGAGGGCATCGGCGAGAATATTCTGATGACGAGGGATATGAACAAAGATCAGTTTTGTGAACAGTTTGGCAAAGGCAGCAGTGAGTTATTGGTATGGCTTGAGTTTGGGATCGCGAGTGCGATACTTAGTGAGTACCTGGCGAAGGATGAGTTGACTATCACCTACGACTCGCAACTCAGTGATACGAAAAGAATGAGCGAGTCCTAGGCCAGCTAGAAGAGCTTCATATTCGGCTATATTGTTGGTGACTGAAATTTGAGCTGGTATGCCAATGGGAATGTGAGGCCTTCCGGCGACAGGAGGGCGATGCCGATTCCTCTCCCTTGAGAATTCAGAGCTCCATCAAAATATAGCGTCCACATTGGCTCATCTGATTGGTTGATGGACATTAGTTCCTCATCTGGAAACTCTGATTGGACGGGATCGAACTTGGGAAGAGGATGGTGAGCGAGATGCTCGGCTATGGCATAACCTTTAATCTCCTTTTGCTGGATGTAGGTGATGTCGAACTGAGAGAGAAAACTTTGCCAGCGTGCTAGCCTATCCGTAAGGACGGCTTTCTCCAGAAGGAATTTGATAGGATTCATTCGAGCAATCAAGTGGACTTCGTGAGCCAAGAAGTAGTGCTTCAATTTCTGCACTACCCAAACGAGGGCAGCACAGGTTTTCTCCATGCCGGTGTACTTCTGCTCACAGGGATTGAGAAGTTTGGACAAGTAATAGGTTGCCCGTTCCTTGCCTTCTTCATCAGCTTGTGCGAGGACGGCTCCCACGGAGTCATCCAAGACTGAGATGTAAAGGATCAGAGGTTTTTCTGGTTTAGGTGGAATGAGAACGGGTGGACTAGCCAGATATTCCTTCAACCCTTCAAAAGCTTTCTGACATTTAGAATTCCAGTGGAATTCTACTCCTGACTTGGTCAACTCGTAGAGAGGTCTACACCTTTGTGAATGTTGAGACACAAACCGACGAATAAACTGCAGCCTGCCGATTAAACCTCGGACTTCCTCAAATTCTTGGGAGGCGGCATATCCCTGATAGCCTTGGCTTTGTCGGGATCTATCTCGATCCCTCTTTTACTCACAATGAACCCCAGCAATTTACCTGACGACACACCAAACACACACTTTTTCGGGTTCATTTTCAATTGGAATTCTCTTGACCTTTGCAAGACCTTAGCCAAAACTTCTGGATGTTCCATCCTGGTCCTTGATTTCACCAATAAGTCATCCACATACACTTCCAGATATATGTGCATCATGTCATGAAATATGGCCATCATCGCTCTTTGGTAAGTAGCTCCAGCATTCTTTAACCCAAACGGCATGACCACGTAACAATATGTTCCCCAAGGGGTAGTGAATGACGTCTTTTCCTGATCCTCTTCTGCCAAACGAATTTGATTGTATCCTGAAAATCCATCCATGAAAGAGAGGGTTTCAAAACCTGCCGTGTTATCAATCAACACATCAATGTGAGGTAAGGGAAAATCATCCTTTGGACACGCGCGGTTAAGGTCCCGGAAGTCGATGCAAATCCTGACTTTCCCATCTTTCTTCATGACCGGGACAATGTTCGCCACCCATTGAGGATAAAGAACGACTCTAATGAACCTGGCTTTGTGGAGCTTATCGACCTCTTCTTTCATTTTCAAAGCCATCTGAGGGTGGAAACGCCTTAACCTTTGTTTTACCGAGATGGACCCTGGTTTTAGGGTTAAACGGTGTTCGACCAAGGTTGAATCCAGACCCAGCATATCCTCGTAGCTCCATGCAAACGTGTCCTTATATTCCTTGAGAACCTCAATTAATGTCTCTTCTTCAGAGGGTGGTAGGTTGTCACTTATGAGGATGATCCTAGGATCTTCCTCAGTCCCCAAGTTGACTTCTTTGGTGGATTCTTCTACGGCGGTTGACGGCTCGTCGAATCTCCTCATTCCGCTAGCGTATGCGCCCGCCGCATCCTCATATTCTTCACCCTCATCTTCAGTGGGGCATTCTTCATTCGTGATCTCGTAGACTCCATACCCTTCATCAGATGCACAGTCACCCTCGCATTCTATTTCGGGTAGCTGGATGGGATTTTCTAACAACTGGGGGATGGCAAGAAGGGCCTGACACCTGGCGGCCAAATCCAGAAGGAATCGACGAGGGATCTGCCTACCCTTGGATTTCTTCCTAGGTACTACCCTTGGCCTATCATTCCTAGATTGATTGACAATATTTACAGAAGAAGAGGAAGACGAAGAGGATGGTGTAGAATGTACAGGAGAAGACCCCTCAGAGGAGGGGTAGAAAAGGTCGCTCATCGGACCTCGGACGGGTGGTCCGCAAGGCGGTACGCACCCGTGGGAGATGTAGGAGGTTTCCTCAACGAAGATGTGTTGTTGGGGAGTTTGAAAATTGACGTTTTTTTTTCGTTTTCATTTTTAATGACAAAGCAGTGAAAAGAGATTGGAGGAGAGAGAAAAGGGGTTATGGCTAGAGGATTGTGAGGCTCATAGAGCAGATCATGGTTGAAGACCTGACGCGGGTTGAAAAGCCCGCGTAGGTATGTAAGCAAAGAAGGGGACCTGGGAAGATCATCAGACAATTGTCTGGCCCAGGAAGAAGATATCAGCAAAGGCTGAGACGAGTGGATGGAGAGGATGGCGGCTAATGAGCCGTCGACGGCAATGTTGAGGACGGACGAAGATCCGTCGATGACAGAGTCCTTCTGGCGAGGACGAGGATAGTTTGGAACCTTGGCAAGAGTGGTAATATTCTCTGGTATTTCGGAGATCAGTGGTGGTCCTTCAAGCGGTGGAGACGAGAACATCCTTTCCAGTGCAACGGAAATGTCCCATATGTCGAACCATTTGTCCCACTCGCATTCCGGATCTTTGATCTTGCCTCTTTTGGTGATCCTCGGACATTTTTCAGCCAAATATACAGCATGTGATCCCCCATGTGCTTCTCGTGGGTGATCTCCCATCTGAACAACGGGTCCTCTGTTGAAGTGGTTTGATAGAGTCCACGTGAGGGGCTTCCAATCTGCCTTGAACGGTCCTTTGAAGCCTAGGCCAAACCTGCGATTCGGCCTAATTTCCTTTGGCGGTTTGAGCATACCCTGTGACTGTGCGCCCAGACCCTTTCCTTGTTGATAGCCGATGTTCCTCATAATCTCCCAACCTTTGGAGTGAAAAGGGAGACATGATGTTGCGGTTACCCTGACCGGCTCCTTTGGTGCTAGTGGAATGTGAGATGGATCACGCACGTCCAGCAGTGATAATATGGGCCGATGAGATGGCCAAACGGAGGGCAGAGAGGTGTTGATAGCATCCACTGTGTGAAGGACCGGTGTACTGACCACTTTAATAATTCTCCCATTGTAAGGAAACTTCATGCACTGATGGTTGGTGGAAGGCACAGCGTCCATGGCTTCGATGTAAGGGCGACCCAGTATAGCCTTGAATGTGGGGTCCATGTCGAGGACATGGAATTCCGTGGGAATTGACATGGGGCCTAGTTCTGCCTTCAGAATAATCATCCCCTGCGGCGACCTTTTGCTATTGTCATAAGCCGTGACCGTGATCGAGGAAGGTCTTATTTGTTCCTCGTTGACCCCACACAACTGAAGAGTGCTCATGGAGATCACATTTATGGATGCACCCGTGTCCACAAGACACGGGTTTATGGATACCCCATTAATTTTTATTGAAATGCACAATGCATATTTCCGAGCTTCCTTGGGAGCGAGCTCGTAGTTGTGGAACATGATGGCCGGTTGTGTGTCTGTTGGGGTCAGGACGGTCGAAATCTTCTCCACGGGGAGGTCTTCATTAACCATGACCTTTTGAAGATATTCCATCAAGGCCGCCTGGTGGGATGTGGATCTTTGAAGTAGCTCTAGGATGGAGATCCGGGCAGGCATCTTGTCCAAGTGTTTCAGTAGATCATACTGTGTTCCAGGGATAGCTCTTTCTGGTTGTTCTGCATCATCCTTCTCTGGCTGAGATTGCTTGGGATTCTGACTGTTGTGGGGGAAAACCCTGTGGAAAATCCTTCCACTCCGGAGCACCATTGCCTGCGGCTTTTGTACCTCTGTGGGGGTAGCAGTGGGTTTTAACAGGGGTTTGAGGGGTAGTAGTGGAGGAATGGTTGATGAAGCAGGGGTGATGACGGGAGCAGGGATTCTGATGAGGGGTTTGTTAGGTGGAGGCATGGCGGAGGTAGAGGGGATATCGCGCGGATTATGAAGGATAAGGGGTTTGGAAGGTGGAGGTGGAGGTAAGGTTTAAAACGGGTAAAGGTTTTGAGGTGGATGGTGGGTGATGAGTGGTTTTGAAGGCATTAGTGGTGATGTGGTGGAGAAAGACGGGGTTATGTATGGTGGACGGATGATAAGGGGTTTAGAAGGCGTAGGGGTAAATGTGGTAGAGGTTAATGGTAAAGTGGGGGAGTGGGAGAAGGTGAGAGGGTGTGAAGGCGTAGTAGAAAGTGTCGGTTGATAGGAGGTCGGGGTGTGGATGAGAGGGCGTAATGGTAGTGGAAATGGTGAAGGCGATACCGATGCGGGTTGATGAGAGAGAGGTGCTACCCGGGCAAGGTGAGGGGGTTGCATGACGATAGGGTTGGAGGTATAAAGAATGGAGGTACTTTCCTGGTACCACACCTGCTCTCTCCCGACTTCCGGGAAGGAGGAGATGGGGTTAACCTGATGATTGGGCTGTTGGTGCTCCGGTAGTGGATTCTGGATTATGCCCATGTCGGGCTGTTGTTGTGGGGCCTGCTGAGGCTGCTGTTGTTGTTGTGGTTGCTGCTGCTGTTGTAACTGCTGCTGTGGCCTCTGAGGAGGTCTCCTAGCCTTGAGAGCCGCGACGTACCGTCTCATCTCATCCCAATCTATTTGATGTTCATCATTCATATCATGGATTTAATCTTTGAAATGGAAGCAGTAATCCACTGTGTGTCCCGGCTGCCTGTGGTAGACGCAGTATTTGGAGGTATCAACATTGGGGGGCCACGCGGGCCTTTCTCTGGGTAGGGCGAGTTGGTTTGATGCCATGAGGGCATTAAAAATATCTGCTAAGGTTTCTGGCAATGGTGGATAGTAGGCTCTCTTAGGACCGAGCGGCCTCCTTTGTTGCTGTTGGGGACCATAGTTCCCCGGGGGTGGAACTTGGTTGTACTGAAGCGGTGGTTGTTGTTGCTGAGGTTGTGGTTGTTGTTGCTGGGGTTGGCGTAATGGAGGCATATTATCCTGGGGTGGATTATTTTGGGGTGGAGGACGGAGAGGGAAAGGACCTGATTGAAGGGGTAGTCGGGGCATTTGTTGAGGCCTTGGGTTGACTGCATAGTTGGCATTGTTGACCGCACTGACTTGCTCATTTGTCACGACCCCTTCTGTGGCTCCGCCCGGGACACCAGCGCCTGTCTTTCTGACCACTTTGGGCTTCGGCGACTCAAACATGTTCATGATGGGGGAGTCTTTTAGCTGGGTTTGGATGTATCGGGCCCTTTCATAGAGTTCCTCCATTGTAGTAAGTTTATTCATGGCGAGGACGTGTCTGAACTGCGGGGTTGCATTAGACACAATCATTTTCACTTGTTCGGGCTCGGAGAGGGTATCCCTTATTCTTTCCGCCAGAGACCTCCATCTATCAGCATATCGGACAAAATCCTCGTCGGGTTTCATCTTTTCGGCCACTAGGTCAGTAATGGAGAGTGAGGGACCGACCCTATCCCTATATTTCTGCAAGAACCTTCTCTGCACTATTTCAAAATTCTCGGCCTCGCGGGGCTCCAGAGAATAGAACCACTCAAGCGCGGGACCATCCAATGATCTCCGAAAGAGGTATGCCAGGGACCTCTGATCGTTTTGCCAATAGGAGGACTCATACATGAAGTCCTTGAGGTGAATGAAGGGGTTGCCGGTACCATTGTATCTGCGGTACGTGGGCATTTCGGAGGGAGGAAGATGAATGACGGGGAGGATTGGCAAAGCAACCTCCGGGGTGGCTTTCACGTCCACCATTCTTCTCAGATTTTGAAACTGCTCGTCCATGCGATTGAACCTATTGAGGAGCGATTGGGCGAGCTCCTCTGGGGGTGAAGGTGGCACTTGCCATTGGGGGAGAAACTGTCTCCCGGAGACTTGAGGGGGAAACCCGGAATGAGAGGGAACTGTCGGACCACCGACAGTTGGCCCTGGCTGAAACGGTGTGTGAGGAACACCGGGAGTTTGAGATTGTGACGGGAATTGGAATGAGGGAGGTTGTTGGCTCGCTTGTCCTTGAAGCGAGGGAGACTGGATGGCTTGCGCCAATGAAGGAGATGGAATGGCCTGCACGGACTCGTGGAGAGGTGCGATAGCTGGAGTTGACTCCTGGGGCATGGGGGAAACAGATTTCCTCTTTAGAATGGCCTGGAAGGCCCGGAGCTGTTCAGAGGTAAGCTCCGTGTTGGCGAGGACGCCCAGTAAGGAAGTGATATCCTGTGGCGGGGACGTGTCCCCGGCAATAACCTGCACCTCATGCGAGGGGTCATGAGAAGGACCCGAGTCCATAGCATAGACTCGCGGGTCGGCTGTCAAACCACGGCTAGGGTGGTTCTCCTCAGAAGACTCGTGAGACATGCTCACAGTTCTCCCAGAACGCAAAAACATACACTAGCAAGTAGGAAGCAGAGATTATCAAACAAGTGGATGCCTTTACGCCCTTTTTTTATTTTGATTTTGATGATTTTTTTTATTTTTAGCGAGATCCGAAGTTCACACAAAGTGGGGACCCTAGTTTATCTTTTTGTTTCACCGCCGTGTCAGCTAGGGTCTCTCGTCTCACCACGAATGAAATGACTAACACCGGGGAACTTCAATGGTACAACCAGCCCAGTGAACGAAGAGGAGATTCTTCGATGTCGGGGACTTACGGAGGTCCCAGTGTAGGAGATTCTAGTCCGTTGAGAGGAATTCCCAAACGGAGAGTCCTTCCTTCACCGGGAAAGGGTGATCCTCAAAAAAAATGAAAAAAGGATAGAAAAGAGGAATGGATGTATGCAATGGAATGCTGACAGATATATGGAGTGGGAAAACAACAGAAATAACAAACATATAATAAACAAAGAACCAATCAGAACTGACGGTGCTGCCGTGAGCACAACGGGGGCGCGCGTGGGTGCCAAGGTGGAGAGGCACGGGTGGTGCCGAACTTGCAAGGGTAGCCGGGAGGAAGCAGTAGAGGTCCCACCGTGATCGCCAATCTGTGAGCGACGTCACGCGGTTCGGAGTTCGATGGAGCGGGGAAGAGGATGCGGAGAGCGCGCGGGCTCCTCTTTTTGTTTGTTTTGCTGTTTGCTGCAACACAGAGATGAGAGAAGAGAGAGAAGGGGCCACCACGGGAGATTGCTCCGGCGGGGCGAGCGGGACAAGTATAATATAGCAAGATATGGGGTTCAAACGGCCATAGCGGGAAGTGACTCGCCGCGACCTCGGGGGGACGGGAATGGTGCAGAAATTAAATAACAAGAATTGAAACGGCCATTGGGGAAGTGACTCGCCGCGGCCTCGAGAATATGAGCAGAATATAGCAGAATATAAAAGAGAATATAAGAACAGAGATTTAAACGGCCATTGGGGAAGTGAGTCGCCGCGGCCTCGAGAATATGAGCAGAATATAACAGAATATAGAGAGAGTATAAGAACGGAAATTTAAACGGCCATTGGGGAAGTGACTCGCCGCGGCCTCGATGATATGAGCAGAATATAGAGAGAATGTAAGAACGGAAATTTAAACGGCCATTGGGGAAGTGACTCGCCGCGGCCTCGATGATATGAGCAGAATATAACAGAATATAGAGAGAATGTAAGAACAGAAATTTAAACGGCCATTGGGGAAGTGACTCGCCGCGGCCTCGATGATATGAACAAAATATAACAGGATATAAAGAGAATATGAGAACAGAAATTTAAACGGCCATTGGGGAAGTGACTCGCCGTGGCCTCGATGAAAAGATGTGATCGCCAGGGGCCGAAAGACCCCAAAATAAGAAAGTGATCGCGCCTACCTCAAGAGCGGGAGATGGCGGGTTGCTTCTTCCTCTCCTTCCGGCCGGCCGACGGAGAGGGCTTTCCTTGGCTACCCTTGCAAAATAACGACAATCAAATGACAAGTGGCTTAGAAAGATGAATGTGTAGTATTCATATCCTTGCAATAAAAATGACGAAATAACGGGAAGACACACACCTGGTTGGTGTTATCTTTTAAACCCCTCTCGGACTCGAGTAGGAGGAAAATGAGATGATGGATGCGAGATGATGAATGCAAAAGAAGTACGAAGAAAAGGAAAGAGTTGGCTTATTGGATGTGCCGGTGGTGAAATTCGGCGGAGCTCCGGCAGCGTGGGGACGACGTAGAAGCGCGGTGGATGAAGACGACCTTCCTCTCGCGAGCGTGGGCACCCGAGAAGCCGGCAGAACCTCCACCTACAAAAGACCCCACGGGTTAGAAAAATGACTCCGTAGCCTCTGGGCTCCGGCAGCCTATCGGATCACTGCTTAGCTCCCCTAGAACTGAGGGGGTGGGCCTCTATTTATAGAGCTCCGGAAGGTGGAGGTGTCCAGAACCCTAGACACCTCCATCAGGGCCGAAATAATATTTTATTCTATTTTTATTGATTTTTTTGGAATACTTTTGTGGAGGCGTCCAGGGTCCCGGACGCCTCAAGCAGGTCCACCGAAAACCGACGACGGCCGCACGCGGTTCGGCACAACGCGTGGTTTTGTGAGCGGCGCCTCGTGATTCAGAAATGGGCGCGTCCAGCTGACCGGACGTCTCTATATTTTGGATTTTTTCACACACGACAAACCGTCGTTCGGTGGCCGGCGCCCGTGAGGGTTTTTATGGAGGCGTCCAGGGGCATGGACGCCTCCAATATATATATATATATTATTTTTTGTCTTTTATGCCAGGGCTGGCATTTTGATTTTTTTTAGATTTGTTTTTATGGAGTCGTCCAGGGGCCTGGACGCCTCCATTAATGTATATTTTTATTTATGTTTTGTTTTATTTTATGCCAACTGGCATTTTACAAACATTTTTTATTATTTTTGTTTTTTATGGAGGCGTCCAGGGGCCTGGACGCCTCCATTAATTTATATATATATTTTTTTATATTTTTTTATTTGGTTTTGGGCCCTGAGAAAAGAATAAAATAAGAGAAAAGAATGGGGGCGTCCAGGGGCCTGGACGCCCCCATTAAGACCCACCCGGGTCCTTGGATCAGGCGTCGACGGTCGCCCGGTAGACCCCCTTCTTGATTCCGGAACCTCCCGATGCGTTCGACTGGTGTTGATGTCGCCCGAATGCCGTGACGAGACGATTCCGGATGCCGAAAAGGGCGGAAGAAGACTCAAGAAAAGGAAGCACTCAAGTGATTCAAAACGCGTCAGCCGTCGCGGGGCGTTGTATAGTAATATGAAACTTTCTCAGGAGACGTCAGGAATGGCGTGTCTACAGAGGTTACGCAAATGGTCTTCTCGCCTTTTAGTCTTGACGACGAGGTCGTCCACATAGCATTCGACGATGTTGTGTAGCATCTCGTCGAATATTTTAGTCATGACCCTTTGGTAAGTAGCACCAACATTCTTCAAACCGAAGGGCATGCGCTTGTAGTTGAAAATCCCCTTGGGGGATCTGAAGGCTGTGTGATTCTTATCTTTAAAGGACATCCGGATTTGATTATAATCGGACGACCCATCCATGAAAGACAAGGCTTCATGGCCGGTGGTCATGTTGACCATTGTTTCTGTGATTGGAACTGGGAAGTCATCCTTCGGACAGGCTTTGTTGAGGTCCCGAAAGTCGACGCAGATGCGGACTTGACCATTTTTCTTCTTGACTGGAACTATATTGGCGAGCCAGATCGGGTTGATTCATGGCTCGATGAAGTCGACCTCCGCCATTTTATAAACTTCGGCCGAAACCTAGAGCTCCAGCTCATGGCACATGCGCCGTTGTGGTTGCTTGACCAGAGCGACTGAGGGAAAAATGGCTAGATCATGCTCCGCCACGAAGGGGTCTAGCCCTGGCATCTCCTTGTAAGTCCAGGAGAAACAGTCCTTGCATTCAAGTAGGAGTTGCTTGTAGTCCTGCTTCTCCACCTTCGTAAGGAGAGCGCTGACGAATGTAGGCTGAGGTGCTTCATCCTCGCCCAGATTGATCTCTACAAGATCGTCGACAGTCGCCTGGCCACCGTCCTCCAGCTCGGGAGGAGAGGGTTGGAGGTCGATGAAATCGTCATCATCAGTATCGGCTTCGTGTATTTCTTGGTTCTCGAAGCCACCGATTGATGCTGAAGGGACTGGAGAGTGGTTGTCACTGGGATCCACTAGGGATCGATCTAGGCCGCATGCTTTTATCCAGAAGTCGTCAACTGGAGCTACTGAGGTCTGCCCGGGATTGCCTGGCGAAGCAAACAATCTTTCATAGTTAGGACCAGAGATATTCCCCCCCTCAGGAGGGTTTATTGTAATGGGCCCATCGACGGGCTGAGAGACCGGAGGAGCTTCTTCTGCCCCTTTGTCTTGGCAGGGAGACGGAGAAGGTTCCCCAACGACCTGAGCCGGGGTTCTGGCTTTGGCGGAGATCGGGATCAGGATGTCCTCTCACCCATCCCCAGAGCTGTCGAATTTGGCTTCGACTCTTGTTTGGTCATCGGCTGGTAGTGCCAAGCCTACGACGTTAACTGCGTAGTGGACGCGGAAGTCCAGGTCCTCGTCGTAACCAAGCCCCCTGGTGTCCTTATGGAAGGATGGGGGTTGCCCCCGAACCTGGGAAGGGTCCCACAGTCGACGAAAGTATCTTTGTTGGGCAGAAGTTTGCCACAGTGGAATGTGTTGCTTCAAACACATTTCTTGAATATGCGGCGATAGCTCGCCCCACACCTGGACTGCTTCAGGGGTGTTATCGGCTTGCCTAGACCAGCCAAAGTCATCATCCGACGGGGCTTGAGGGGCCATGTCTCCTTTGTAGAAGACAATGGGTTTGTCCCTGTTAGCCTTCCTCTTATTCTGGCGTTGTCGCTTAAAGGTGACAATAAACGTTATCAGCGACTCGACACTATGCTCCTCGGATGCACACGGGAGTTGGATGCAGTCTGGTGGCAAGCATATACTCTTGCCGATAGCCCGGCTAATAAGATTAGCCTCGAAGTCGATATGGCACCTTTCACGGTGGTCTGGGGTTGACTTGGGGCCAAGGCACAACCGGTGAAGCTTGGCCTTCTCCTCGTCGACAGAGAAGAGATCATCGTCGTCTTCCTCTGAGAGCGAACCGTTGCTTTTGCTCTTGATCACGGGGTAGGGACTAATCCCCTTGAAGTAGAGCGCAGCATTGGCTAGGTTGCATTCAGCCGGTGTGAACGGCGACAGGTCTGCAAAGACCTTGTGCTACTCCCCATCCTTGGCATACTTGATGCATTGGTGGAGAGTCGATGGGACGACCCAATTTTCGTGGAGCCAGGGTCTACCCAATATCATCTTGTAAGACGTGTTGGAGTCGATGATGTAGAATGTCACCTTAGAGGCAAAATCATCGAGCACCAAATCGACGTCCACCCGGCTGAGGACGTCCTCGGTGTTCTGGTTGAAGCCGGATATCTTGACCGCTTGAACCTTTTGGAGGTATGGGGTCAGGTATAGAGACTTAAACGTATTGAGCGGCATGACGTTAACTGTGGCACCGGCATCCACTAGGATCCGGTTCACATCATGCCCGTTGATCTTCCCCTTCATGTAAAGAGGACGATTGTGGCACGGAGGGGAAAGCAGCATGTCTTTCTCCGTGAAGGTGATGGTGGCTGCGAAGGCTCCATAAGCAGCCGCCTTCATTTCTGCGGCATGCGCTTCATAGACTTCCGGCTCCAGGAGTATTTTGATAAGGGTTTACCTTAGATCCTTACTCCAAGCGATGGCTTCCCAAATTGAAATACTGGCAGGGAAACGCTTGATCTGGTGGAGGATCTTCCGGTCAGCTCAGGCTCGAGCATCCTCTAGAGAGGGTAGTATGTCAGGTTGAGCCTTCTGCGAGTTGCCGCGCTGTTCCCCATCGGGAAGTTGCACTGCCTTGCCCTTACCACCGGGATCAGATTGACCTTGATCACCAGCGGACTCTTGAAACAGGGATGCCAATGACGGCTCTTCTGGGGGTGATTGGTGGGCTGGCTCGTCCTTGCCGGAATGTCCCGCTTGCTCTGCTGCAGAAGCCGGTACTGGCACAGGGGCTGGGAGACTAGCAGTAGTCTCGTCAATGCCAGAAGGGTCGAAGACACCGGGTTCGTCCCGTATTTCTACTTCCGGAATAGGAGCCGGTTCCTCTCCTCGAAAGAGGATGATTCGCTCTGGGTCGAAGGTGGACGGGTGAAGAGGTAACTCGGGAGTTCTCCCACGACCTCTACCACATCCCCGGGCACGACCTCGGCCGTGACTGGTGTGCTCTAGAGCTGGCTGTAGCCCAAGAGGGGCAAAAGTTCTTTGTCTTGTCCGGGAGGCTACTGGCTTGCCTCGTCGAGAAGCGTTGATATTGTCAGGAGGTGGGATGGCCACCATGTTGCAGGTGCAGCGCCGAAGCATTTCTTCCAGCTACTCTGTTGTGATCTCCTTGTCTTTATAGCACAAGGAGAGCTCATCCGAGATTACGAGTCTTTCACCATTCTTGAGCTTTTGTATCATCTCTTGGACCCAATTTCTGAGGCGGGATCATTTATGTATTTCTTCCCACGGGATGTAGCTGTCGAGTAGGAGAGCCCCGGTAGGACGAGGAGGAACGTATTCCTCCAGGTCATCAATGAGCCGCTGGAGCCTTTAGAGAGGCATTGGCTCGATTGGGGATTGCAGGGCGGCTGCTTGTTCAGCTTGTTTCTTCAGCCGCCTTCTGAGGTTCTTCCTCCTATTTTTCTCTTGTCTCTTGGCGATAGCCGTGTCCAAGGGAGTAGGAGGGAGAGGTGCTGGAGCCGGAATTGATAAATCCTGATGAGGATATCTCCGAGCGGATGCCCTTGTATGGCGAGGTCGATGACTCTTCCTCGTCCGGATCTCGATCCATGCGCCTTCTGCTTGTTGTATCTGGAAGGTGGCATTGATCGCCTGCTCGATCACCTTGAGCGGCAATTCCTGGTACGCTGGAATGCTGGGACCGACGTCCGGAGACATATGCGCGGTTTGGTACCTTAGCCGTGGTTGCAATGGGAGCCTACGAGGAGTTGGTAGGCTGGTGCTGGCATCTGAAGACGTGTTCCCGATTTGATGCCTTAACCGCGATGGCGATAGAGATGTCTTCTGCTGAGCCGGTATGTTGGGACCGGTGTTAGAGGACACATGCGCAGTTTGATGCCTTACCCGCGGTGGTGGTAGAGATGTCTTCTGCTAAGCTGGTATGTTGGGACCGGTGTTAGAGGACACATGCGCGGTTTGATGCCTTACCCGCGGTGGCGGCAGAGATGTCTTCTGTTGAGCCGGTATGTTGGGACCGGTGTTAAAGGACACATGGGCGGTTTGATGCCTTACCCGCGGTGGTGGTGGCTTCTGTTGAGAAGCGGGCAGAGAGGTGCACTAGTCATCCTGCTCCTTAGCCTTGCCTTTGCAACCATACTGAGAGCTGGGCCTAGCAACAACTGACAGCGTCGCAAGACATTGTCGCTCTGCACAGTTATCCTGACTCTGCGGAATGGCGGAGCCTTGTTGCGGCAGGCCTGCCACTTGAATCGAAGCCACTGAAGACTCCGAAGATGTCTTATTTGTACTTCAGATTATGTCAACAGGTAGGCGGGGTAGACTAGACGGCCCCTCCGCCGAGGAGGTGCACCAAGGCTGAGGCGGGGCCTCACCCTATTTTTGCTTTCCCTTCCTATCCGCGGCTGTCGGTGATGAAGATAGGGCGGGAGGAGGACGAGAAGGAGCCAAACAGCTTGTCGTCATATCGCCCACCAGAATGTCCTCTCGGCCGAGAAGGACTTGGAGGAGCCTGGCAGTGTCTTCTTCAGGAAAAGGGAGAGACTTTAGCTCCCACCAGGACCACCACAGCATGGCCGAAGTGGATGGGGTTGGCTGGCTAGCTGTAGATGCCTGAGGGCCCTCAAGGGCCGGAGGAGCAGGAGAATGGATGACGTTGATCGAGAAGTTAGTCGGCTCCGTCTCTTGACTGGCATCCTGCTCTCTACGCCTTCGCAGTCGCTCGAGCGCCTCTTGGTTGTCGGTCTGGAACCCGAGCCATTCCGAAAGATGCTGGTAAGGCAACCCGTGCCCATTTTCTTGAAGAGAGTCTGGCCGCTCTGGCACATCCCTGGCGATGCGCAGGGTCTCTTCGACAGCTTGCCGAAGCCTAACGAGTGACATGGAGTTTCCTTCCGCATCGATCTACTCCCATCGGATCTGTTCCTGGATGAGGTATTGAACTTCCTCGCAGGACTCGATCGGGTGGTAGATTTTGGCGTGGAAGGGGCAGTATTGGGGGTGACTATGATCCTAATGGGTGTAGTCGGCAGGTGAGTCGCAGGGCATGATTTGTCCAGTCTCGACGAGGATATCGAAGAGTTGCCGAGTTCTCTCCCTGGGGAAGGAGTGGGGTCTCTGATCATGCCAAGGTCTCCACCCTGGGTACCAGATCGAACGTTCCCTTCAATTAGCCCTGGGCTCCTCTGACTCGTCGTCAGAGAGAGAGAATGCGGCCATCATGTGGATGACATTGGCTGAGGGGTAAGCCACATAGGCTGCATTAGCAGGCCGGGCTCACGTGTGTGGTTGCGTGGGATCGACGAGACCGCTCTTCATTTTTACAAGACCGTCTCGGATCAGCTTCTGTGCCTGAGTCTTGAAGACGTAGCAATCTTCAATTGAGTGGCCCAGCATGCGATGGTACAGGCAATAACTGCCAAAGAGAATAGAGTTCGGCTAGGGAGACCTTCCGCTCGTCCGTTTGAAAGTGGTCGAGGAATTTCTTCAGGAGATCAGCCCAGTTGATGACTGAGTTGGGCTTCAGGCAGGAATACCATTGAAAGGCCGTTCCCGTGAGCAAAGTGGCAAAGTAGCGGAGGAGATATGATTTGTCCAGCGCTAACTCACCCATGGTAGTAACATAATAGGCCAAGTGTTCGTGTGGCGACCCCTGCCCGTCGAACTTTTGCAGCTTTAGGGGCTTGGAGTATTCTGGAGGAAGCTTCTTCAACTGATGGTGAAGCGGGTAGGGTACACTATAGAGATCTACCATGACCGCCCCTTCACCATACTGGGCGAGCTCTGTCTCGATAATGCGCTCGATCATCTGGCACTGGCGTGTTGGAGGCTCGTGGCTGAGTCTCAACCGGAGGCGTGCCAAACCCAATTGCCAACGGGGTTCGGGCAATCGCCGCTAAGGTGTTGGCAGCATCACGGGCTACTGGGGGTGCCGGTGCCTCGGCTTGGGGCCTAGCAGGTTGCTGAGGACGAAGGTCTCGTTCCTGGAGGAGGTCCTACAGGAGGGCCTTCAGATGCTGGTTCTCCTTCATAAGAGTGTCGAGGGTCACTTCTTGAGCCTCGTTCGCAGGAGGGTCATTGTTGACCGGCTCTGCGTTGATAGGAGGGTCGCGATCTTCTACCGGGACTTCTTCTATGCGTTCCGACGCCTACGGTCCGGCAGAAGTGCCGATGTGACCTGTTAGGGGAGGCAACGGAGCCTGGTGGCACGGCCTCCTGAAGTGGGACAGAGGCTGGTTCAAGTCATCAAACTGGGTGTCTGGCTGGTTTCCGGTGGTGTAGCATGTGAACACTCGAACCACATCATTGATGAACCGGGCCGTCCGCTTCTTCCGCGGGTGTCACTCGGGGCAAACATGCGTCCCTAGTCTGTCAGAGACCGAGATGCGTTGCGGAGGGGGCTCACTCCCGATGTCAGCCAGAGGGGAACCCTGGATGGGTTGCTGGAGGGCCCGAGGACGGGCTAGCCTTTGCCTCCACTTGCTCGTGCGGGGGATATTAGACGACTGGGCGTCGTCAGATGATACTACTGTGGGGCCAGCCGCATCCCATCTGATGTTGCGTCTGAGTGCTCGCAGGGGGTTTGTGATCCGCGCCCTTCGAACAGCTTGAGCTTCTTCTGGGGTGACCCAGATTCTCCTCACGTCAGGTTGCTGCTCTCTATTGTCGCCGCTTTTCCGACGAGTTGTCTTGGGAGGCCATGTATCTAGCTGCGGTGGGTGCCCCCGGACTGCTGCCGAGGAACCCACTCCTTTGAGCTTCATCCCGTCCTCTCGTGTTTGACGCAAGAGGTCAAAATTATTGGAAGTGGGGATGGTGGGAATGGTCCGTTCCCGGGGTATGATTGGTTCACCCAGTCGAGACGGATCTGCAGGACCGCCTTGCCGGAGTTGCTAGTCACGGCAGCGAGGCGCCTGCCTCTGCGGCCATGGCAACGCTTCTTCTGAGGAGCTGAGGAAGACTCCGCCCCAAGATGGTAGACCGACAAGACATGGCCCAGAACGACCGGCAACATGAAGCCATCAGTGCGAAGTGCTATGATCGGCCCCTGGGGTAAGTAACCCGCACCGGGAGTCCATAGCTGGGCGACTCGGGTGTAAGCCTTCGCCCGCGCTGATAGGAGTGTCGCCGATGCTTGAGATGACGTTCTTGCACCGGGAGGCGACGCCGTCGGAAGTACTAGGATGCCAACGCCCCTGGGTCGAAGACCTGTGGTAGGTGCCGGCGTAGTCTGGGCTCGGGTCGGGGGACCTGAGGAAGGTGCTGAGGAGGGCTGCCCCCTGGGTAGAAGACCCACGGGGAGAGCCGGTTCAACTGGAGCTCGAGACCATGGCCCCGAGTGCACTACCGGGGAGCTGCGAACTCGGGGCTGTGAGCCCGTGTTGAGCGTTGGCCTCGCTGGGATTCGGGGTCGGAAACCCGATGCAGATGCTAAGAAGCCATAGACCCAGGGTTGAAAGCCCATATCGGGTGCCGGCTTTGCTGGGGCTCGGGGTTGAGGACTCGAGGAAGAGGCTGGGAAGCCGTGGACACGGGGCCGAGAGCCCGTGCTGGGTGCTGGCTTGGCTGCGGCTCGAGGTTGAGGATCCAAGGAAGAGGCTGGGAAGCCGTGGACCCGAGGTAGGGAGCCCGTGTTGGGTGCTAGCTTGGCTGCGGCTCGGGGTTGAGGACCCGAGGAAGAGGTTGGGAAGCCGTGGACCCGGGGCAGGGAGCCCGTGCTGGGTGTTGGCTTGGCTGCGGCTCAGGGTCGAGGACCCTAGGAATAGGCTGGGAAGGTGACCGAAGTCTGGGGCGCGGGGCCTGTGTTGGAGATCGGACGAGGCTGGCCTCGAGGGCTGATGTTCACTCGGGCCGACGTTGATCTAGGGGCCCTGTAAGGGCCTGCAGTGACAGTCCGGCGCTCGGCAGTACTAGTGATAGTCCGGCACTGTGGTGCGGACACCAGAGCACGCGAGAGGCACGAGCCGGCGAGTCATCAGTACCGTACACGGAGCACCACTCGAGCTACAGCAGCATCTCTTTGGCTAGGCGATAGCCTGGAGTCCCCACTTTGATTTTTAGTCACATTTAGCATTTACTTGCATTGTTTTAGCAATTGTTTGCTTTGCCATTGGGTTGTAATGAGTGTTTTATGTGGGTTTTTCATATTGGGTTCAATGTAAGGCTCTTAATAAGCCAAATGGGTGCCAAATGGGTGAGTCCTTTAGGGTCCATTTAGGGTTAATTGCCATATTGGGTAATAAGGCCTCATTAGGCTTCATATTGGGTTCTTAAGCCACTTAAGGCCCAATTAAGCCTCCCCTCCACATGGGCCTCCTAGATTGGAGTAATATGGACTTGTGGAAGGCCTTATGAGACTTGAAGCAATTTGGCCCAAGAAGGGCCCAAGCTTGGGGCGCCCCCTCTTTTGGCCTTATTAGGCTAGGTTAGTTTTTTTTCTTTTCTTTCCTCTCCTTCTTTGACCACATGGGATAAAATTATGAATTGGTTTCTTTTAAATATTTCTTTTTGTGGTTGGTCACATCCAATCCAAGCCATCCATTCCCCCATACCTAGATCTAAGGGTGGATATTGGATTTGGCATGTAACCTATAAAGAGTTGTATTTTTTCATTTTAGTGGAATTAATGCCATTTGAATCAAACTTAATGTTGGAGCAAGGCCTAGGCCGCCCCCTTCCTCTCTCCCTCTCCCCCTCGCAGCTGTGAAGGCTGCCTCTTGGTGGTGTGACTCCACCCTATCAGTTCCGGTCGCCGCCGCCACGAGCCGCCATCGCCACCGCCGGAGTTCTGTCCGCGCAGTACCACAGCCACTTCCATGAAATTTCAGTCTCAGCCACGGCCTCAGATCGAGCTGGAACTTTTACTGGATGTTCCAGAGGTGTTCAGCACGTCCTCAGAATTTTGGTTGGTCATAAATAGCTCATTTGGTATTTTTTTATTTTCGTCCAATCCCAGTTTCCAGATCTGTCTCCTATCTGTTTCCATTTCCACCCACCCTGCGTTGTAAGTCTTAGGTCCACTTTTTGATTTTTGTTAGTTCGACCAATTTTACTGGGAATTCTGTCCACTATCCCCTCTATCCCAAATTTTCTTGAATTTTTTTGAGTCCATCTTATATTTTACAAAAATCGAGTTCTTCCCTAGCTACAGTACTTTCTGCCAGTTCCCAGATCTGACCACCAGACACTCTAAAACTCCTATCAAATCACAACCACCTCGGTATCCAATTTCAAAAATTGTCCCATCTTCGTGGTTTAAATATCAATCACTTCGAAGAAGAGCTTGATGTCTGAATCCCACTATAAGTAGGCGGTCAACGGCCGTTTACAGGGAACTAAGGTACTGATCTGAGAGTTCTGGAACTGTGTAACAGAGAATTGAAAATTAGTTAAGGTCCAGGTCCGCAGAGGTTCAGAAGATTCCACTGGCCCTAAGTTGGAGGATTTTGAGTCCTCTTTCAAACGGCGCTGGTCTCGTCGCATTCCGGCGACGGGGCCGACCGCAGCGGCTGTTTTCGCCGGAGCGCGCGCAGGGAAAACAGAACTGAAATCCGTGGGCAGCCATTCCACAACTTGAAGATCGGACCCGACCGGCCACCAATCGGTGTCTCCAGCCGACCGCCGTCCGTGGAGGCGCGCCACCAGGGGTCTCCATCATAGTGGGACCCACCTCCGCAGATCCGGAGGACAGCGCCATCCGTGGGCCCCACAGGCCCGCAGAACCCGCCGTTCGGGAAGCACGAAAACGCGGAGTTCGGCGCGTCGAGTCGACATCAAGATGCTGCCTGTCAACCTGATTTGCGTGATCCCCGGGGCCCACATGTGACCTTTTACCTCCCTGCGTGGAGTGGGTCGAATCCTTTTGTACTGCTGTGAATTATGTTAACCGGGGGTCCGTAAGTCAGCCGGGGTGTCTTCGCCACGCCGGGTGCGTGGAGGTAAATGTCTTAACTTCTTGGCGTTACATTGCTTAGTTAGTATACGGTCTTAGGCCGCTGCCGAGAGTGTAGGTTCCTAGCCCGTGTGTCCATGTCACCGCTGTGAGCGTGAGAGTGACCCGTCCCGCGACTCGATCCGAGTCCGGAAGTGAGTCTGACTACCTTGAACTCTGCCGGTTCCTTAACCGCGCACGATCCACGCTTTCCCTCGCATGGGACGCCGAGTGAGCTTGTACTTCTGTTAGCGACATTTTGCCACTAGGAGCTCGTAGTGTCGGGCTTAGTGTCTCCCTGGTGTGTATTGTTGGTCGCGTCTTCATCTAGAGTCCGAGGGTGGCACTGTATAGTGTCGTCTCCCGTGTCCGTCCCGCATCAGTTTGGTATCAGAGCAAGTCGAGTCTAGGGTAGTCGTTGCATAAGTCTTGCATAGTCTAAGGTTACCCCACATACACCTTCACTCGGTATATCCAAAGGTGTTGTCCGACCGTTAGACTTCGCCTACCGGGAAGACCACACACTTGCGCGAGTGACCTTCGGGTCGATTACCTCCGCCGCGTACCGAGTCTTGGCCGTGTCTAGGGTGTAGTCGAGTCTCATTCTTTTCAAAACAAAAAAAAAGTGTTTTAAATTGCATTCTTTCAAAATACCAAAAAAGGAGTGTTTTCAAATTACAATTAGGTCTAAGTGTATCATTTAGTGTGTTTGTATTAGTCGGTCGTTGTCACCTAGTCCGTACGTCTTTGCATGCCCACCCGTCGAGGCACCCAATACTCGCCACCACCACCTATGGCGGACTCCCGAGCCCGTAGTTCCGATGAGTCTTCCACGGCCGAGATGTTCCGGGCCATCATGGATCGTTTAGACACGCGTATGGATGGTCTTAGTACGCGTATGGATGGCATAGGGACGCGTCTAGAAGGGAGGATGAAGGTCCTCGAGGATCAGGCCGGGGTTTCGGAGCAGTCCATTCAAGGCCTTGTTGGGAGGATTACCGTCCTAGAGAGGGGCCCAGTAGCGGCGCAACCCGCGCCGACGAACGGCCAACAAGAGTCGGTGCAGCAACCCGCTGTGCCAAGGGCTCAGGTAGAGGATGTCGAGAGGCAACAGGCGCCTATAGTGGATGATTATGCCTCCGAAAATGATCACGGGGGTAACGGTCGTCGTCATCAACGACGGAATCATGATGACGAGGATGACGACCGCATTCTTAGGGGTGTGCGTGCGGACCCTCCCACTTTTAGCGGGTCCTTGGACCCTAGGGTGTATCTAGATTGGGAGGCCGGTATGGACCGGTACTTCGAGTGGTTTGAGATGACGGACCACCGAAGAGTCCGATATGCGAAGATGAAGCTGCAAGGGCAGGCCCAAACTTATTGGATCAATGTGGAGAGCCTGCTCAACCAGCGACGTCAACCCCAAATCGGTACCTGGGATGATATGAAACTCAAATTGAGGGAGAAGTACCTTCCTGCCTCATATCGCCAACGTCTTATAGACAAGTGGCAAAGCATCTCCCAAGGGAACTGATCCGTGACCGAGTACACCGCCGAGTTCGATGAGTATTATTTGCGGTGCGGGGTCTCGGAAGAGAGCACCATGACGATATCCCGCTTTCGGAGAGGTTTGCGGCCTAATTATCAATATGAACTCTTTCGCCGCAATGCCACCACTTTGGAGCAGGCATATCAGATTGCTCTCGAATTGGAGCAGTTCGAGGCCGAGTTCGAGTCACCCCATCGGTTGGGCTCCTTTCCCCTTCGTAGTGTCGAGTCCCGTGGCTCATCTGGCACATATCCGAGGGCCCCCATGGCTCGACCTCAGGAGCCCGCTCGCCACGAGCCCTTTGCTCCTAGGCCTCGCCCTCCACCCCCGAGGGACCTTCCTCGTCCCCAGCATCTTACGGCCCCACCCATAGCCCGTCCCCCGGCACCCGCACCACCCACACGTCCTTTGTTGCCTACGCCTCCTATCCGTCGGGAGGATAAAGGTAAAGGACCTATGATTGGGGAGCCTAGTGGATCACGGCAGCAGTGTTATCGCTGCAATGGTTTTGGCCATTTCGCCAACCAGTGTCCCACCCGTCCATCTCTTCACATTGGGGACACACAGGCCGAGGATACCACTCCTACGGGCCTCGAGTTAGTCAGCTATGAGGCAGATGAAGAGTTAGCTGACGAGTACTATGAGATGGGAGGTGAGGCCCAGGATGTCCAGCAGTCAGACGATACCCGCGTGGGGGTCGTCAGATGTATCCTCACCCAGCCACAGGTCAGTGATGACTGGCGTCGGACCACTATTCTTCATGTATTCTGTAGGCTGGGAAAGCAAATTTACAAGGTGGTCATCGATAGCGGGAGTTGTATCAATGCAATCTCCACGAATGCTGTCACTCGTCTTGGTCTCACACCCGTAGACCATCCTTGTCCCTATCAGGTATCATGGGTGGATACCACTTCCATTTCGGTCAGGCTGCGGTGCTTGGTCCTGCTGCAGCTCCACTCCTACCGTGACGAGATCTGGTGTGATGTTCTTCCCATGGAAGTGGGAAGTATCATTCTTGGTAGGCCGTGGTTATTCGACCGAGATGCCACACTCCATGGTCGGTCGAACACCTGTACCTTCGACCACGATGGCCAACGGGTCACCCTCCAACCCGTTCGGCCCAGGAGCCCATATGTTAGGGGTCCTACTGGCCCTAGTACTCCGAAGCCTTCCGTTCCCGGGCCTAGTACCCCATCCCCAGCTCGGGCTATGACCGTTACCTCTGGCCCAGGAGAGCCCTCGACGAGGAGATTGATGATGATTAGCTCCCGGGAGATGGAGCAGGAGCTTAGTCGACTCCGAGGGTGAGCTCCCACCCGAGGTTGTTCCCATTCTGCAGGAGTATGCTGATGTCTTTCCCGATGAGCTTCCCGAGGGACTCCCACCTATGCGGGATATTCAGCATGCCATCGACCTTGTTCCGGGCTCTTCTTTGCCCAATCTTCCTCATTATCGCATGAGTCCCACGGAGCATGCCGAGCTTAAACGGTAGGTCGATGAGTTAGTGCAGAGAGGATCTGTTCGGGACAGCATGAGTCCATGTGCTGTACCCGCGTTACTCGCCCCGAAGAAGGATGGCACGTGGAGAATGTGCATTGATAGTCGTGCCATCAACAAAATCACCGTGAAGTACAGGTTCCCTATTCCCCGCCTGGATGACATGCTAGATATGATGGCAGGTGCCACTATCTTTTCAAAGATCGATCTTAAGAGTGGCTACCATCAGGTGAGGATTAGACCAGGTGATGAGTGGAAGACCGCGTTTAAGACCAAGGACGGTCTATATGAGTGGTTGGTCATGCCTTTTGGTTTGACCAATGCCCCTAGCACATTCATGCGACTCATGACACAGGTCCTTCGTCTTTGTAGTGGTGTACTTTGACGACATCCTTATCTATAGTCGCACCACGGGGGACCACTTAGACCACCTTCGGCAGGTCTGTCTTCTTCTCAGGCGAGAGCAGCTTTATGCAAACCCACAGAAGTGTGCCTTCATGACACCTCAGCTTACCTTCTTGGGTTTTATTGTGTCTAGTACTGGGGTCTCCGCCGATCCGGAGAAGGTCCGGGCCATTGTTGAGTGGCCGGAACCCCGTACGATTCATGACGTCCGCAGCTTTCATGGTCTTGCGACGTTCTATCGTCGCTTTATCCACGGATTTAGTTCCGTCACTGCCCCGATCACGGATTGCATCCGTAAGGGCACATTTGTATGGACGAAGGCCGCATATGCTGCTTCAGGGACATCAAGGAGCGTATGACCCAGACACCTATCCTTCGACTACCTGATTTCTCGAAGGTGTTTGAGGTCTGTTGTGATGCGTCGGGTGTTGGGATTGGAGGAGTTTTGAGTCAGGAGTCCCACCCGATCGCATATTTCAGCGAGAAGCTGAATGACGCGAAACTGCGATATTCCACGTATGATAAAGAATTCTACGCAGTTGTTCAGGCTCTTAGGCATTGGAGGCACTATCTTTTACATCAGGAGTTTGTCCTATACTCCGACCACGAGGCATTGAGGTACCTCCATTCGCAAAAGAAGCTTAATTCGCGTCATAGTCGTTGGGTCGAGTATCTCCAGCAGTTCACCTTTGTGCTTAAACATAAGGCTGGAGTGGAGAACAAGGTGGCTGATGCCTTGAGTCAGCGAGCATGTTTGCTTACCACCATGAGTGCCGAGGTCATAGGGTTAGAAAAGATGAAGGAGGCCTATGTTGATTGCCCTGACTTTGGTCAGATTTTTACCACCCTCCAGGCCGGACCCTCGAGAGACTTTGATGAGTATGTGCTTCAAAAGGGTTACCTCTTTCGAGGTAGCAGGCTATGTGTTCCCCGAACTTCGGTTCGAGATTTCTTAGTGTGGGAACTACATGCGGGAGGTCTAGCCGGCCACTTTGGTCGGAACAAGACTATTGAGGCAGTGGAGCATCGTTTTTATTGGCCGAGCTTGAAGCGCGATGTTGCTAACATCGTGGCTCAGTGCCGTACTTGTGCTACGGCCAAGATGAAGAAGCAAAGTTTGGGTCTTTATACGCCTCTCCCCGTGCCTGATGCCCCGTGGCAGGATGTTAGTATGGATTTTATTTTGGGATTGCCACGTACCTCTAGGAAGCATGACTCGGTCTATGTGGTGGTTGACCGTTTCTCGAAGATGGCCCTCTTTATCCCCTGCTCGAAGACTTCGGATGCTTCTAGGGTAGCCCGCCTATTCCTTACTCATGTGGTGTGCAAGTTCGGGTTGCCTCGCACTATAGTGTCTGACCGTGATGTTAGGTTCACTTCCTATTTTTGGAAGACACTATGGCATATGATGGGTACGCACCTCAAGTTTTCCACTGCATACCATCCCCAGACAGATGGTCAGACCGAGGTGGTCAATAGGAGTCTGGGTGATCTTTTGAGATGTCTTGTTAGAGACCGCATTGGGGATTGGGATCTCATTCTACCTATGGCTGAGTTTGCATATAATGATTCGGTGAATAGGTCTACTGGCATGAGTCCATTTGAAATTGTCACAGGTCGTAGGCCTAGGAAACCCGTTGACCTTGTCCCCATGCCTGTCCATGCTAGAGTGTCGGAGTCGGCCGAGTCATTTGCTAGGCATGTTAGGAGTTTGCATGACGACATCCGTCGTCACATTGAGTCCAGCAATGCACGGTACAAGGAGTTAGCCGATGCCCACCGACACCACCGAGAGTTCCAGGAGGGCGAATACGTCATGATCAGGGTAAGACCTGAACGGTTTCCCTCTGGAACCGTTAAGAAGTTGCAAGCTCGCGGAGCCGGTCCCTTTAGAGTGTTGAAACGCGTTGGATCCAATGCGTATGTTGTGGACCTGCCCGAGGAATATGGTATAAGCTCTACCTTCAATGTATCGGATCTTGTTGCATATAGGGACCCAGCGGTGATCCCTAGTGAGCCTTTTGAGCCATCTCCTCCCCTTGAGAGTGATCCCACACCTGAGTGTCCACTTCCATCTCCAGCCCCTTTTTCACGGCAGCGTGAGCATATAGATCGTATACTGGACGAGCAGGTGACAGTTACCAGGAGTGGATCTTACCCGCGCTACCTAGTGCGATGGAGAGGACGGCCCGCTACTGAGGACACTTGGATCACACATGGCGAGTTGCAGCGGATCGATCCGGACCTTTTGGAGCGATACAAGAGCGATGCAGACCCTTACTCGACAGGGTCGAGTTTCTCCCACCCGGGGAGAATTGGTGCGGGCACCAGAGCACGCGAGAGGCACGAGCCGGCGAGTCATCAGTACCGTACACGGAGCACCACTCGAGCTACAACAGCATCTCTTTGGCTAGGCGATAGCCTGGAGTCCCCACTTTGATTTTTAGTCACATTTAGCATTTACTTGTATTGTTTTAGCAATTGTTTGCTTTGCCATTGGGTTGTAATGAGTGTTTTATGTGGGTTTTTCATATTGGGTTCAATGTAAGGCTCTTAATAAGCCAAATGGGTGCCAAATGGGTGAGTCCTTTAGGGTCCATTTAGGGTTAATTGCCATATTGGGTAATAAGGCCTCATTAGGCTTCATATTGGGTTCTTAAGCCACTTAAGGCCCAATTAAGCCTCCCCTCCACATGGGCCTCCTAGATTGGAGTAATATGGACTTGTGGAAGGCCTTATGAGACTTGAAGCAATTTGGCCCAAGAAGGGCTCAAGCTTGGGGCGCCCCCTCTTTTGGCCTTATTAGGCTAGGTTAGTTTTTTTTCTTTTCTTTCCTCTCCTTCTTTGACCACATGGGATAAAATTATGAATTGATTTCTTTTAAATATTTCTTTTTGTGGTTGGTCACATCCAATCCAAGCCATCCATTCCCCCATACCTAGATCTAAGGGTGGATATTGGATTTGGCATGTAACCTATAAAGAGTTGTATTTTTTCATTTTAGTGGAATTAATGCCATTTGAATCAAACTTAATGTTGGAGCAAGGCCTAGGCCGCCCCCTTCCTCTCTCCCTCTCCCCCTTGCAGCTGTGAAGGCTGCCTCTTGGTGGTGTGACTCCACCCTATCAGTTCCGATCGCCGCCGCCGCCGCCACGAGCCGCCATCGCCACCGCCGGAGTTCTGTCCGCGCAGTACCACAGCCACTTCCACGAAATTCCAGTCTCAGCCACGGCCTCAGATCGAGCTGGAACTTTTACTGGATGTTCCAGAGGTGTTCAGCACGTCCTCAGAATTTTGGTTGGTCATAAAGAGCTCATTTGGTATTTTTTATTTTCGTCCAATCCCAGTTTCCAGATCTGTCTCCTATCTGTTTTCATTTCCACCCGCCCTGCGTTGTAAGTCTTAGGTCCACTTTTTGATTTTTTTTAGTTCAACCAATTTTACTGGGCATTCTGTCCACTATCCCCTCTATCCCCAAATTTTATTGAATTTTTTTGAGTCCATCTTATATTTTACAAAAATCGAGTTCTTCCCTAGCTACAGTACTTTCTGCCAGTTCCTAGATCTGACCACTAGACACTCTAAAACTCCTATCAAATCACCACCACCTTGGTATCCAATTCCAAAAATTGTCCCATCTTCATGGTTTAAATATCAATCACTTTGAAGAAGAGCTTGATGTCTGAATCCCACTGTAAGTAGGCGGTCAACGGCCGTTTATAGAGAACTAAGGTACTGATCTGAGAGTTCTGGAACTGTGTAACAGAGAATTGAAAATTAGTTAAGGTCCAAGTCATCAGAGGTTCAGAAGATTCCACTGGCCCAAAGTTGTAGGATTTTGAGTCCTCTTTCCAACGGCGCTGGTCTCGTCGCATTCCGGCGACGGGGCCGACCGCAGCGGCTGTTTTCGCCGGAGCGCGCGCAGGGAAAACAGAACTGAAATCCGTGGGCAGCCATTCCACAACTTGAAGATCGGACCCGACCGGCCACCAATCGGTGTCTCCGGCCGACCGCCGTCCGTGGAGGTGCGCCACCAGGGGTCTCCATCATAGTGGGACCCACCTCCGCAGATCCGGAGGACAGTGCCATCCGTGGGCCCCACGGGCCCGCAGAACCCGCCGTTCGGGAAGCACGAAAATGCGGAGTTCGGCGCGTCGAGTCGACATCAAGATGCTGCCTGTCAACCTGATTTGCGTGATCCCCGGGGCCCACATGTGACCTTTTACCTCCCTGCGTGGAGTGGGTCGAATCCTTTTGTACTGCTGTGAATTATGTTAACCGGGGGTCCGTAAGTCAGCCGGGGTGTCTTCGCCACGCCGGGTGCGTGGAGGTAAAGGTCTTAACTTCTTGGCGTTACATTGCTTAGCTAGTATACGGTCTTAGGCCGCTGCCGAGAGTGTAGGTTCCTAGCCCGTGTGTCCATGTCACCGCTGTGAGCGTGAGAGTGACCCGTCCCGCGACTCGATCCGAGTCCGGAAGTTAGTCTGACTACCTTGAACTCTGCCGGTTCCTTAACCGCGCACGATCCACGCTTTCCCTCGCATGGGACGCCGAGTGAGCTTGTACTTCTGTTAGCGACATTTTGCCACTAGGAGCTCGTAGTGTCGGGCTTAGTGTCTCCCTGGTGTGTATTGTTGGTCGCGTCTTCATCTAGAGTCCGAGGGTGGCACTGTATAGTGTCGTCTCCCGTGTCCGTCCCGCATCACACTGTGCTAGGGGTGCGCATGGCGCGCTGGCCACAGGGGCCACTGGAAAAACTGGAGTTGGCTGAGAAGCAGCCACACACCCAGGAAATAGGGTGATCCGATAACTGGGGCGAAGCTTCCGAAAGCGATCGGCATCGCCAAGTAGCCCACCCGGGCATGGGTGGCAATGACGTTAGGGTCGTAGGTAACGGCCGCCATGGTTGCAGGAGAGCTGAGTGCTGCGGAGGCAACGGTCACTGACAGTTGCCAAGAGCGGTCCGACGATCAGAACGTGAACCGGAAGCTGCTGGGGAATGCGCGCACGAGTACCCTCCTCTGCCTCTCCTGCAAGGATAGGGAAAGGGCACCAGGCTTCAGGGCTCGCACAGACTTTTCTTTAGCAAAAATAAGGAAGGCGGGAGACGTCCCACCGGGCGTGCCATCCTCTCTGTTGCGCGGGTTTTTTTTATGCGATTACCGGGGTGAGGGAAAGGATACAATGGTGAAGTAAAACACGGGAGTTTGATGTATCTCGGGTATCCTCCATACGGATGCATGCCTCTCACGATGGTACCGGGCACTCTCCTTTCACGGAAAGTCAGAAAGGGTCGACTAACACGGAAGTGTCGGGATAAGGGTTAACCAGACAAGATGCGGGCATGCTAGTCGATATCTCGACAATCACTCATGGAACCAAGGTTTGACCGGGGAAGCGCCACCAGGGCGTGGCAAGTGGGCTCGGGTGATCGGGCGACACGTGGAGAGAAGGGGTTCCATGGGTGCGAGTGTGTAGGCGATTGTGGGAATCGTGTACAGGACGTCTTTCCCCACTGATAACGCGAAAGTTCATCGTTTAAAACACGCGTATAACAATCTTAAAACTGAACTCTCAAAAAATGATCAAAAGAGGACGTAGTACTATGGCAAGCACGGGTCTAATCCACAGGGAAGAAGAAATTTTTAGAGTTAAAAACCTTGGAGTCCTTTAGAAAACACTTGTGATTTTGTTTTGCTTAAAGAAAATTGTGAAGTGATGAACAAGCCAAACACTTAATTAAAAACACATATGACTATGCGCCTATGCTATAGAAAATAATTACATGAAGTGAGAAGAATAGATAGAAGAAGGATGTAGAAAGGGAAGAAGATCAAGAACTAGATCAAAGAAATAACTCTGTTTATTAACTTAAAAGAAAGAGTACATGAAGTGCAAGATAAGCTTACAACAAGGATGTGACGAGATTACAATGAAGTAAAATGAAACTAAAATAATAAAAATAAAAGGAGCCTGAGATATGAAGATGGTAGCAGCAATGGTGATGACAGCGCTGTCCTCTCTTGGCCTTGGATCACGAACCACCTTGCGGAAGATGTCGTCTACGCCGGGAGGAAGTCACCTTCGTCGTTGAAGCAACCTTTGGAGGGTGAATAACTTTAAAACCAAGATGAAGTAGGGGATGCCAAAGAAAAATAAGTTGAAGCGGAGGGAGAGAGGAAGAACTTTGATGAAGAACTCAGATAGAAAAGAAGAGCAGAAGGGCTTCAAAATAGAGAAATAACAGAAGCTAGCACCTCGGATGAACAGTGAAATCACAGGACAGCAAGTTGAAAAATGAGAAATAACTTTCAAACCAGAAAGAATTAAAATATGATGTAAAAGAAGAAATTGTAGAATACTTAAAAACAAAGAACTTTAATGAAGATAGTAAGAGAATAAAATGACTAGAAGGGTGATAAATAAGGGGAAGAACAGAGAGAAATACTGGTTCGCAGATGAACAAGATAGCACAGAGAAAAATATGAAATACCTTGACAACTAGGAGGTATTAGAAGATAATGCAGAAGAAGAAGTTGTAGGGGACTTAAAAATAAAGAACTTTCATGAAGACAGTAAGAGGAGAGGAGGGATGGAAGAGGGCGAACTTGGCGACCTAAGATGTGAGAGAGAGAGGGTAAAAATTACCAAAAGAAGAACTCCCTTTTCTCCTCCTTGTCATGGACTATTTATAGGGAAAGTTGGATAGATGGAGGGCGGAGATTGTATCAAAAGGAGATGGATGACTGGGATTTAGGTAGAATATGATACACGGGGAAGAAGAAAAGTAGGTGGGCACCCCTTTCTTGGACTTTGGGCACCCCCTTTCCCAAGGCTCATCATGTCTCTCATTAAATTCGAACTTTGAATTCAATTTTCCCTCCAACCAAAATATGTGTTTCTTTTCCTCAATTTCAAACTTTTGAAAATTTTTTCCCTCCAACCAAAATATGTGCTTTTGACTTGGTCAAAGTGGTGGTGACAGTTTTACCCCCGGCTTCTTTTGTAATTACCTTCGGTGTCCTACACACACATAATTGCTCTTTAGTCCATAAAAATTACCACAATGTGCACATAAATCTCAAATGCTCATGGTTATGAATAGAGAATTAATGCTCATGGCCCTCAACTTTAATTTATTATTAAATAATATCACCGAATTAATCAATTTACGTGAAAGCTCCAATTTAAATGCGGAGTTGAGGTTAACTATGAAATATGCATAATTGCCTAATTATATGCACATAAAATGATGTACATGCGATGAATTATCATAAGAAATGACACTTATCACACCCCCAACTTACTCATTGCTAGTCCCTTAGCAATGTCAATAAATTAAAATTTAAGACTAACAAGAGTTTGTAAAATTCATGCTCTCATATCCAGTTCTCCCTTCATAGAATCAACCAAAGATTAGGAATCTGGAATCATTAATTCACACTAGCCTTATGTAGGAACTTAATAGTATATGATTAAGAATTCAAATCAAAGCTCAATAGCACTTGTGCATGTGTAACTACCAAATCCACAGCTTAGACAGTTGCATCCCCCTTTTGCTATTCTAAGCAAATATCTTTCAACCCTGCACCTCTTAGATCAGAGCATTAAGTATATTAACTTTTTATCTGCCTTATTGCTTTGTCCCTTTGGGATCTTTTATACCACATATGATGATGTACTACCCTTCACTGTTCAACGCGAATCTTGACTCTTACCTAAGGAGAAGCAGGCCCGATTTCACAGATCAAGGTTCTCTTTTCCGTTTTACGCGAACATCAACACGTCTTAGGTGAAGTAGGTCCGGTTACTAAGACTAGGGACATTTTTTATGGTGTGTTTTTTTCTTTTTTTTTCTTTTTTTCTTTTTTTTTGTATCATTACACTTATTTGATAGATAATTTGGTAGAAAGTTTTGTAAAAAGATCTCTTTTCTTAAGAAATGTAGAATATCAGACAGCATACCAAAAATAGCAGAGGGCTTATCTTGCTTGTTTCATTAGTGTGCAACGTGAATTTCTTTTTTTTTTCAAAGTGCACATGAACTTTAAATGGATTCTTATATCAATTTTCCATTGCTAGATTGACTAAATTTTTCATCATCCTTTTCCCTAGTCTTTTCTATTCCAGAATTACTTTTAATTTAATCATGAATCATGAAACTCAAAATGGGGTTTACATCTTTCTACTTTCATGCAACGATGACATGCAATACAGAACTCCTATCAGGTTGTACTATATGCATCATGGAAATTTCTCTCTCCCCCCCAACTTGAATGACATTATCCTCAATGGCATGTAGAATATATGAACAGGAAAATGCATACATGAATGTTTGGGAAGGAAAGGTACAACCTAGGGTGCGCAACGTGACTATTTTGGCAGGCAGTTTTGCGAACGACTTCTTCCAGCTCCTACAAACACAAATGAAAATGACTCACTAGATTTTTGAAGAGAAATAGTTGGGTTGCCTCCCAACAAGCGCTAAGTTTAACGTCTTCAGCCAGACGACATTCTTGTATTTCTCATGGGTCACTCAGTGGGATTGATTCTTTTGATGGAAGTTGTGTGTTCTCCAAGTAGAGTTTGAGACACTGACCATTGACAGTGAAAATTTGACCATTTTTAGGATCTAGAATTTTAACAGTACCATGATCAAAGGGTTTGAGCACAACAAATGGTCCATCCCATCTAGACTTTAATTTTTCGGGGGAATAAGCGCCACCTTGAATTAAAGAGCCAAACTTTTTGATCAGGTTGAAATGATTTTCTCACAATGTGTTTATCATGGAAAGCTTTGGTCTTGACTTTGTAAATCTTGGCATTTTCATAGGATTCATTCCTCAACTCCTCCAACTCATTTAGTTGTAGGGCCCTATGAGATCCGGCTTGGGCCAAGTCAAAATTGAACTGTTTAATAGCCCAATAGGCCCTATGCTCAAGCTCAACGGGTAAGTGACAAGTCTTTCCAAAGATTAACCTATATGGAGACATTCCAATGGGAGTTTTGTATGCTGTCCGATAGGCCCAAAGAGCGTCATCCAATCTTTCGGACCAATCCTTCCTATCGGGCCTAATAGATTTCTGTAGGATATTTTTGATCTCCCTATTGGATGTCTCCACTTGGCCACTTGTTTGGGGGTGATAGGGGGTGGCAATCTTATGAGTGATCCCATATTTATCAAGAAGAGCTCGGAATTGGGCATGAGTGAAATGAGAACCTCCATCACTAATGATCGCTCTCGGACACCCGAACCTTGAAAATATATTCTTTCTGACAAACTTCATGACAACTTTGTGATCATTAGTCCGAGTGGCAATGGCTTCAATCCATTTAGACACATAGTCGACTGCCACAAGAATGTACTCATGTCCGAATGATGGCGGAAAGGGCCCCATAAAATAAATCCCCTAAACATCAAAGATTTCGACCACTAGAATGGGGTTGAGTGGCATCATATCGCGTTTGCTCATGTTTGTAATGGCTAGACACCTAAGATAAGTCTTTCTAAATTCATAGGCGTCTTTGAAGAGAGTGGGCCAGAAGAATCCACTTTGCAACACTTTGGCGGTTGTTTTCTTTCCCGCGAAGTGTCCCCCACAAGCTAGAGTGTGACAAAAATTCAGGACGCTTTGTTGTTCTTCCTCGGGGACACATCTCCTAATTATTTGATTTGGACCTACGTGAAACAATTCAGGATCTTCCCAGAAATAGTGTTTGATTTTGGCAAAGAAATGTTCTTTTTCATGTTTAGACCACCCATTAGGAATTTATCCCACAGCTAAGTAGTTGACAATGTCTGCGAACCATGGGAGTTGACTATGGGTGATGGAAAAGAGATGTTCATCTGGAAATGAATCTTTCAAATGAGCATTATCAGTTGTGAGAATCCGAGAAAGATGATCGGCAACTTTATTCTCAGAACCTTTTTGTCTCGGATCTCAAGATCAAATTCTTGGAGTAGGAGGATCCACCTAATGAGTCTAGGTTTGGCATCTGTCTTAGAGAACAAATATTTGAGAGCTGAGTGATAAGAGTACACAATGACTTTTACCCCTAAGAGATATGATCGAAACTTTTCAAGGGCAAAGACAACAGCTAACAGCTCCTTTTCCGTGGTGGTGTAGTTAAGCTGAGCATCGGCGAGGGTGCGACTCGCATAATATATCACCACCGGACACTTGTCAATTCTTTGGCCTAGAACTGCCCCGATAGCATAGTCGGAGGCATCACACATGATTTCAAAAGGCAAATACCAATTAGGATATTGAAGAATGGGTGCCTTGGTCAAAGACTCTTTAAGGGTATTGAAAGCCTCAAGGCAGGCAACATCTAAATAGAATGGAGTGTCTTTGGCCAAGAGAAGAGTTAACGGGCGGGCAATCTTAGAAAAGTTACTTATGAACCGACGGTAAAAACCGGCATGGCCGAGGAATGAACGAATTTACCTCATAGAGGTCGGAGGAGGGAGATTATAAATAAGGTCGATCTTCGCTTTATCGACCTTTATACCCCATTCGGACACAATATGACCCAAAACTATACCCTCTTGAACCATGAAGTGACTCTTTTCCCAAATAAGAATAAGGTTGGTTTCAATACATCTCGCAAGCACTTTCTTCAAATTTTCCAAACAGTTTTCAAATGACTCCCCAAACACAAAAAAATCATCCATAAAGATCTCCAAGAATTCTCCTACCATATCAGAGAAAATGGCCATCATGCACATTTGAAAAGTGGCCGATGCATTGCAAAGACCGAATGGCATTCTCCGAAAGGTAAATGTTCCATATGGGCAAGTGAATGTGGTCTTCTCTTGGTCTTCCGGATAAATGGCCATTTGATTGTACCCAGAATATCCATCTAGGAAACAAAAATATCTTTGGCCCGTCAATTTCTCTAGAATTTGGCCAATAAAGAGGAGTGGAAAATGGTCCTTTTTGGTCATGGCATTGAGTTTCCTATAATCGATGCACACTCTCCATCCCGTTGTGGGCCTAGTGGGCACATCTTCTCCTTGTTCATTTTGGACCACAGTGAGTCCCGATTTCTTAGGAACCACTTGAGTGGGACTCACCTATTGGTTATCCGATATGGGATAAATAATTCCCGCATCGAGCCATTTGACAACCTCCTTCTTCACCACCTCCTTCATGTTCGGATTCAACCTCCTTTGCATTTCCCGACTAGGTTTGACGTTGTCCTCTATGTAAATGTGATGCATGCAAATAGACGGACTTATCTCCTTAAGATCGGCCACTATCCAATCTATGGCACCCTTGTGAGTCCTAAGGACTTCTAGGAGAAGTGTTTCTTGGGTAGGGGTAAGATTGGAAGCTAAGATAATAGGAAGGGTTTGATCGGGGCCTAGGAATGCATATTTGGGGGAGTCCGGAAGGGGCTTAAGCTCAAGTTTAGGAGGGCTTTCAAGTGATGGAAGGGCTGGTTCATCTTGCAAAGCTGGAAGTGGTTCAACCTTATGTCAAATGCTACTATGATGAGGGGAATCTTGAAGAGCATTGACCTCCCTTATTTGACCCATGCCCAGATCATTCTCAATAAGTTCATCGCAAATATCTATGAAGTGGCATTCTTCATCGAGGTCCAAATATTGGGAGGCTTTGAACACATTGACAGAAACTTTTTGATCTCCGAATGAGATGTCCATCATCCCCGTAGCACGATTGATGTTGGCTTTTACAGTAGCAAGGAATGGGTGGCCTATGATGATTGGGGTGTGACTTAGCTCCGAAGAGAAGGCCATGTCAAGAATGAGGAAATCAACAGGGAAGTAGCAATCATGGACTTTCACAATCACATCCTCTATCAAACCTCGAGGGGTCTTGACTGAGCGATCGGCCAGTTGGAGAATGACGGGGGTTGACTTGAGTTCCCCTATATCAAATTGCTCATAAATAGAGGTGGGTAAAAGGTTGACATTGGCTCCTAAGTTGAGGAGGGCACGGTCAAAGGTTACACCACCTATATCACATGAGATGAGGGGAGCACCGGGATCCTTCAACTTTCTAGGAAGATTGTTCATCAAGACCGTACTAACATCCTCGGAGAGCCAAATTTTCTTAGGGGTCGACTTGGGCCCTCTTCTTGGAGTGCAAAGTTCTTTGAGGAATTTGGCGTAGGCCGGAACATGTTTTATGGCATCTAGGAGTGGAATATTGATGTGAACTTGTGAAAAGAGCTCCTGAATTCCTCATTTTGGGCCGGCCTAGTCTTAGTGGGCTTGGGTTCTAGGGCATTAGGAAAGGGGACCTTGGGTTGATAGAAATTTGGATCTTCATGGGCCTTTCCTTTCCCTTTAGGATCTCCCCCCAACTTATCTTGAGTGCAATCCTCCTTACTTGTATCCTCATTATCTTGATTCTTTTCTATGGAATCTTGCAACTCCTTTCCATCCTTGTATGGGTCATCTAACACCTTTCCACTCCTCAAAGTTGAAATAGCCTTGACATTTTCAAATTGTGGGCCTTTAGGTTGGGCTTGTGGGATGGGTTGAGGTAGGAGGCCCGATTGTGGAGGAAAACCCGGGGGTTGGTTTCTTGGGTTGGCCACGGGTTGACTTGGAAGTTGACCCACTTCTCTTCTCATTGTAGCTTCCGCCAATTGTCCTATTTGACTTTTCAACTTGGAAATGGATTGTTGTTGATTCAAGATGATTTGTTGGAGTTGATTGAATATCTTCAAAGTTGGATTGAGGCAGAGGTTGATAAGTGGGTTGGCCTTGATTAGATTGAAAATGTGAATAGCCCATAGGAAGGATTTGAGCTTGTGGACCTCTACCAAATGGATTGAAGGTGTTGGGTTGGGTTTGAAATTGACTTTGCATGGGTTGCTTTTGGGCTTGATGAATAGAGGGGTTGGTTGCTTGAGGTGGAGCTTGTTGGGATTTTCAAGAAAAGTTTGGGTGATTCCTCCAGTCCGGATTGTATGTGTTTAAAAATGGGTCATTATTGAGCTTAGAGAATCCTTGGGCTGCAAAGACTTGCTCCTGGATGGCAGGGGGTAATTGAGCCACAGTTGGACACTCCGTGATGTGATGGGATGGGCTTGCACATAGAGTGTATGCCTCATGTGAAGTGACAGATTGACTCGAGTAGGAATGGGATGATGGTTGGCAAGAAGGGTCTTTCAAAGTCAAGAGTTGGTCTAACTTTTGAGTCAGACTCTCTACTTTATCCAACTTTTGAGTGATGAGAATTATGTCCAATCTTGGTTCAAAATCACCCCGGGCCTTGACCTCATATAATCCGGCCCACTTGGAGGGCCCAATGGATCTCTCATAGGATGATAAAAAAGCATGATTGATAGAATTCTCACTAAGAATTTCGAACAAATCATACGCCTCATCCTCACTTTTGCTCATGAATGTCCCTCCACATGATACATCTACCATTTGTCTAAATTGATCGGATAGACCCTCATAAAAAGTTTAGACTGTTTGCCATTTGGACAACTCATGGTGAGGACACTTCCTAAGCAATTCCTTGAGTCTTTCCCATGACTCATGCATTTGTTCCCCTGGAGTTTGGGTAAAACCCGTGATTGCCCTTCTCATGGTATTGGTGCGGCCTATAGGGTAGAACTTCTTCAAAAATTCTTGCTGTATCTCGACCCAAGTTCTCATTGGCTTTCCTATAGTGCCTAACCAATATTTAGCCTTATCCTTAAGAGAGAATGGAAAGAGGGTCAATCTAAGGGCATCATCCGCGAAATTTTGGATTTTTACCGTGGAACAAATTTCTAAAAATTCATCAATGTGCTTGTAGGGGTCCTCATTGGTATTTCCATAAAATGAGGGGAGTATTGAATTGTGCTTGACTTGATCTCATAATGGATGACTTGATTTTGAAGAATGTAAATGCAAGATGGAGGTTGATATTGGTTGGGAATGAAATAATCCTCCATTTGCTTTGGAGGATTGGGATTTTTGGCCATGAGATTTTATGGTGAGGTCCTTGATTTTCGGCCATAAGATCTTCTTAGAGATCGTCTCTTGGATACAAGACTCTCTCTATTTCCTGAATGGGTCCTAGTAGGTTTGGATGTTGTGATCTTCTTCCTTGCATAAACTAGGACGAAGAGAGAGATGAGAGAGATTTTTTTATGATGATTTTTATTTTTTTTAGTTTTGACACAAACTAGGACGAAGAGAGAGAAGATGAGAATTTTTTTTGTTTTTTTTCTATTTTTTATGCAAACACAAATAAGTTGTCACACAAATTACCTAATGACCTGATGTGATTTAGACCTACAAATTGGGTTTCACAAAATGGCTAAAGTGTAACTTGAGTTCACCCTCAATATTTTCACCGGTCAGGTAAGGGGTGGGGTAGTGGGAGGCTCCCCCTACTTTCGTAGGGACCTAATTACAAACCACTAACCCGCTTAAGACGTTTGCCGTCCGATCGTCTTCCCTTAGGCACCGATTTTCACAAGAGGGTAAGCCCAAATAACACAAGAACCTCAGTGTGAACCTAGGGCCAACGTCTATTGAATTTTATTTAGGGTTTAGGTGATGCAAAGATGAAGGAAATTGTGATTTGTGGGTTAAGGAAGGGTGATGAAATCCCCACCTTATCTTGCTTATGGGTGTTGCCCTTAGAATATTTTAGAATGATATGCAACAAGCCAAGTTCAAACAAGGGGTTCTATGCAAGTATGCATGAGCAAGTGATTAAGAAAAAGATTTGAAAAGAACTCACCTTGTCCCTCGCAATCTCCAAAATGCAATGACCAAAGTTAAATAACAAGGGAAAAAAATTCTATCCTAAATGATGCATGACTTAGAACATGAAAGTGTGATTTCTATTCTTGGAATGAGAATTTTTATTGGGTTCAAGTGAAGAGCTTTTTTTTTAATTTAGTGAACCTATCTAACCATAATATGTAAGAACATTAGGGAAATAACACAAAATGAGAGGAGTTATGATACTTACTTGAAGCGCAATCCCTCGTTCTTTTTTTTTTTGAAATGAATGACAAAATTAAAAGATGAAAGAAAGAAAGGCAAACTTACCTCTATTTTTTTGATTTTTTTTCTGTAAAAAAGAAAAAAAAGAAAATAATTTTTTATTAGTACACTATAAACATAAGGAAAATAAAGTTCTTAAATCAAAAATCATCATTCCTCCTTGGCAACGACGCCAAAAATTAATAACACGAAAGTTCGTCGTTTAAAACACGCGTATAACAATCTTAAAACCGAACTTGCACAAAATGATCAAAAGAGGACGTAGTACTATGACAAGCACGGGTCGAATCCACAGGGAAGAAGAGATTTTTAGAGTTAAAAATCTTGGAGTCCTTTAGAAAACACTTGTGATTTTATTTTGCTTAAAGAAAATTGTGAAGTGATGAACAAACCAAACACTTAATTAAAAGCACCTATGACTATGCCCCTATGCTATAGAAAATAATTGCATGAAATGAAAAGAAGAGATAGAAGAAGGATGTAGAGAGGGAAGAAGATCAAGAACTAGATCAAAGGAATAACTCTTTTTATTAACTTAAAAGAAAGAGTACATGAAGTGCAAGATAAGCTTATAACAAGGATGTGATGAGATTATAATGAAGTAAAATGAAACTAAAACAATAAAAATAAAAGGAGCTTGAGATATGAAGATGGTAGCAGCAATGGTGATGACAGTGCCGTCCTCTCTTGGCCTTGGATCACGAACCACATTGCGGAAGATGTCGTCTACGCCGGGAGGAAGTCACCTTCGTCGTTGAAGTAGCCTTTGGAGGGTGAATAACTTTGAAACCAAGATGAATTAGGGGATGCCGAAGAAAAATAATTTGAGGAGGAGGGAGATAGGAAGAACTTTGATGAAGCACTCAGATAGAAAATAAGAGCATAAGGGCTTTAAAATAGAGAAATAACAAAAGTTAGCACCTCGGATGAACAGTGAAATCACAGGACAGCAAGTTGAAAAATGAAAAATAACTTTCGAACTAGAAAGAATTAGAATATGATGTAGAAGACGAAGTTGTAGAACACTTAAAAAAAGAACTTTCATGAAGATAGTAAGAGAAGAAAATGACAAGAAGGAGGAGAAATAAGGGAAAGAACAGAGAGAAACACTGGTAAATAGATGAACAGGATAGTACAGTGAAAAATATGAAATATCTTGCAAACTAAGAGGAATTAGAAGATGATGCAGAAGAAGAAGTTGTAGAGGGCTTAAAAAAAAGAACTTTCATGAAGATAGCAAGAGGAGAGGAGAGACGGAAGAGGGCGAACTCGGCGACCTAAGATGTGAGAGAGAGAGGGTAAAAATTGCCAAAAGAAGAACTCCCTTTTCTCCTCCTTGTCATGGGCTATTTATAGGGAAAGTTGGGTAGATGGAGGGTGAAGATTGTATCAAAAGAAGATGGATGACTGGGATTTAGGTAGAATATGACACATGGGGAAGAGGGAAAGTAGGTGAGCACCCCTTTCTTGGACTTTGGGCACCCCCTTTCCCAAGGCTCATCATGTCTCTCCTTTAATTCAAACTTTGAATTCAATTTTCCCTCCAACCAAAATATGTGTTTATTTTCCTCAATTTCAAACTTTCAAAATTTATTTTCACTCCAAGCAAAATATGTGCTTTTGACTTGGTCAAAGTGGTGGTGACAGTTTTGCCTCCGACTTCTTTTGTAATTACCTTCGGTATCCTGCACACACATAATTGCACTTTAGTCCATAAAAACTACCACAATGTGCACATAAATCTCAAATGCTCATGGTTATGCAATGAGAATTAATGCTCATGGCTCTCAACTTCAATTTGTTATTAAATAATATCACCGAATTAATCAATTTACGTGAAATCTCCAATTTAAATGCGGAGTTGAGGTTAACTATGAAATATGCATAATTACCTAATTATATGCACATAAAATGGTGTACATGCGATGAATTATCATAAGAAATGGACACTTATCACCCACTGGTCGCAAGTAACCGGTGTTTATTTACATCAGATTGAATCCGAATATCTTTCTTCCATGCGGAAGAGAAGTCTGTATATGTGTCTGAAGTGTTAGGGTGCAATGCCCGGATACAGAGGGGGTGAATGTATCCTTTTACAATTAATGCCCAAATAAAAGCTCAAGTGCTGGACGCAATCTCAGAATAAAACCAAATTCAATTAAACCAATGAGCAAACACAAGAGACGCGCCTATTCAAGCATCTAGCGGAAGCACACTCACAATGCAAACCAATGCTCAAGAGATTTTTAGGTGATTCGGTCCACCAGACCTACATCCACCCCACACTCAAACCAAGTGTGGCTAAACTAACAGCTGGGCAACACAGCTTGCCAACAGAAGCTGATACACAGCTTACCCAGGGGAACAAACTCCCCTCTTCCTCCTACCTGGAGGGAACCTCTAGCAACCCTTGGTCACTAGAAAACCAGAGACTAGCGTCTCTCTTCCTCTATACCAAGAGGGAACCCTCACTGGTAGCAGCCCCACTACCCGTGAACCAGCCAGCAGCACTCTGCTACCAGCAACCCACCAGAGGCAGAGCCTCTCTTCCTCCAGACCAGGAGGGACCCCTGGACTTGCAACCCACAAGCCCAGAATTGGAGATCAGATCTCCCTTCCTCCAAATCGGAGGGAACACACAAGTGACTTCCAACCACTTGCAGACTAGAGGTCGAAGACCTCTCTTCCTCCAGACCAGGAGGGACCCGACCTCAGTCCAGAGGATCGGAAGTACAGAGCTAACCAAATGAAAAAGGAAAAAAAATAAGAAAAGAAAAATACACAGCGCTCAGAAAGCTGTAAGGAAAGATAACACAGATGTGGCTCACAAGGAGCTGACTGGCCTGGATTTGATCCACGGTCCAGTAGACAGATCTTCAGGTAAGCTTCTCTTCCTCTTCTCTTCTCTCTCACTTTCTTTTTCTCTTAACCCTCACGAGCTCTCTAACTTTCTATCTTTTTCTTCTCCTCTTCTTCTGCTCTTTTACTCTCTCGATCTCTGCTCCTCTATTCTTTCTGGCTCATACGCTTGCTATCTGCTCAATCAGCCTTTCTTCTTTTTATAACAACAGCCAGCAGGATGATAGGGTACAAAGTGCGTGTGCCTCCCACGCTTGATCTAGAACCTTCCTGCCACGTGCCCTTTTCGAATTTGTTCCTCTAGTATTGGATCACGTGCAGCCCAGTTATTGAGGAATATTCTTCCTCGGACCTGCAAGGAGATAAAAACTATTAATACTCAGGGTTCGCTATATATATCTACCTACAATGAGTTGGTTGACACTCAAGCTGAAACTGCACGAGGTATGTGGGAACGACAAGAGGTGCACTATACTGAGAACGACACGAGATACAGTGGTGACAAAACAAACACTACCAAGAGAACGACACGAAGTCCAAGGGTGACAAAACAGATACTACAAAGAGAACGACACGAGGTAGAGAGAGAACAACACGAGATATACAATAATAAAGCTGACACTACAAAGAGAACGACACGAAGTAGAAAGAGAACAGCACAAGGTAAAAAGAAAATAGCACGGAACTAAAAAGGTAGTAAGACACGCGGTCAGAGGAAACCTGGACGAGGATAGAAACAAACAACACGCAGACATAAACACAAGAATAACACGAAGACACGAATATAAAAGCAACACGACATAACAAACAGCAAAGAGAACGGCACGAGAACAACATGGACTGAAAGCAACTCGAAGACGAAAATGACACAAAAACAACATGGACTGAAACCAACTCGAAGACGAAAACAACACGAAAATAACATGGACTGAAACCAACTCAAAGACGGAAACAAAAACTGACACGAAGTGTGGTCACAAAGCAAAAAGACACGGGGTCTAGGAAAGACAACACGAGGACAGAAGACAGGAACGGTTACAACGACACGTGATAAAACAAAGAAAGTAGGAAAACGACTCGAGTATCTACAGTAAATGACACGAAAACACAAGAGCAAAAATAAAAAGGATGACTCGAGATGAGCAACTAAATACTGAAGAAACGACACGAGGTGGCACAGAAAGTAACACGTGGTGCTGCAATGTTCTGCACGCAATGGAACAAAACGACACGAAGACAAGCCCTGAAAATACTGTTTAGACTTTACGCTGTACAGACTTTGAGGAGTCTGAACCAATGTACAGACTTTAAAGGCTGTGAATACCAAGGCATGCTGAACAGACTTGAAACCTATGAAGATGGAGTGTATAGACTTGAAAGTCTGAATGCGATGTGCATACTTGCTGAGTTGACGCTGCAGCCCAATGAGTTAACGCTGCAACGTATACACTTTGCGTTCAACTGAAGGTGTATATACTTGAAGTTTCAAGGCCACAATGTATAGACTTCAAAAGAAGCAGTCCGATGTACAGACTTCAAATGTGAAGACATTATGAATGCAAATGCAATAATCAGACTTCATTGTATAGACTTGGAGAACATAAAACAATATGCATACTTGGGACGCCTGAAGACCAATGTATAACATGACTGAACATAATCAATTATGTAATGCCATATTAGAACTAATGAAGAGCTGCATTATGATCAGAAAGTGAATACTAGCGATTTGACTCACACAAGATGACTCACAGTGAATAGCTCACTACAAAGGCCAAACATCAAAACCACCATTAAAACCATCATCAAAACCACAGGGGCACAACAATCTCCCCTTTTTTGATGATGGCAACACTACACAGTGAGTCATTTGAGAAGTCTGATGACTCAAACTATTCTCCCCCTTTGACTTCATCAAAAAGAAAATAGTTTGAGAAATTAAAGCAACCAGCATGCTATAATTGAAAACCAATCTCCCCCTTTGATATAGCCAAGATGAATCATGGGAGGATAAGAATGCATATGCACGTGGAGATTTCAAAATGCAAGATCACAATTCTTCCCCTTTGGCAACATCAAAAAGAAAGAAACAAAAGGAGACAGAAATGCAAATGATATGAGATGTAATTAACAAATCCAAGAGTGTGAGAGAGAGCCTCAAAATGGGCAACAAGATACAGATCACTGTCTTTTTAAGGATTAAAATATCTGGTATGTCTGCTGGAAGGGCCACGCGGCCTGCCTTGTGGTGGTCTCCCCCTAGGAGCAGCAGAGGTATATTCTTGAGGTGGAGTTCTGCTAGAGGAAGCCTGACCAGGGGCTGAACCCAAGACAGATTGAAATTCCTTCAGGTCATTGGATAATTCAGCTAGCCAATACACCACAGCGCTTCTGACATTTGCCACTTCAGAAATAATGTCTTCTTGGCGAATATTAACAGTTTCATATCTGTCAGTCAGAGTTGTCATTTCTGATACGAAAGTGATCAATTTATCATAGATCTTCTGGACATCTGGACCTAGGGCACTGAATGACCCCTTCAAAACTTCTAAGGATGTCCTGATCTCAAAACAGTGATTTATAATGCTGGCAGAAGACTTAAAGGAGGAAATTTGAGCATCTTGTAATTCACGAAGTGCTGTTGCGATCTTTGAACATGCCTCATGCAAGCCTGACATCAAGGACCTGTTGGCATCATCTGAAGCTTTCTTGTTTAACAGGAACCTTTTCCATTCAGTTAGGAGAGAAATTTCAAGCTTCAGTAGCCTGGAATGAACTTGATTGATGTTGAGAGTGACATACGTGAGCAGATCATCCATTTTCTTATCTTGTCTTTGCATTTGCTGAGTCAAATTTATAAGAAGTTCTTCAATATTTGGCGCCCTAGCAGATAGAAGTCGAGGTTGACCTAGAGGTGTACCAAAAAATTCACAGCCAGGTGCAGTTCTCTCATCTGTTTCTTCTTGCACTGGCGTTTGGTTGTCTACTGCTGGAGCCTGATCTTCATCTTCAGCTTGGATGTCTTTGTCAGGAACTACATTTTCAGGTGCCTCTTCTTCACTAGATGATTCTGTTTCTAGGTCTATGACAGGAACTTTCTCCTGACACTCATCCACTATTTCTTCCATGAGATCATGATCTGCAGGACTTTCAACAGGTGCCTGTTCTAGAATTTCAGGTGTAACTACGTTTTCAGCCTCTTCCAAACTTTTCTCCATAGCTTCTCTTAGAATGACATTAACAAAATTAGCAAGTTCTTGATCATTACTTACTTGCTCTTGATCAGGCTGTTCCACGGGCACCCTCACTTCGTCTGATGTCTTCCCAAAAGAATCAAACAGACCATCAATGTTTGTATCTAGATCAGTCTGAATGCTGTTTTTAGACAACCTGACTTCTTCAGATGCAAACTCGACAAGCTTCTGAAAAGAAAAAGATACTTCAGTGGGTGCAGCAGACATAGTTGACTGTGGATGTTCAGATGGTGTTTCCTGTAGAGCAACCTCAGAAGCTGATGCTAAAACTGTTTGGGTTGAATCTTGAGGGTGTTCCAGAAGCTCCCCCTGAGCTTGTGATTCCTTAACTTTCTGGGCCTTAACCTTCCCCAAGAGAGAAGAGCCCTCCAACCCCAAAAATACTGAAACAAAATTCATGTTAAAAATGTTTCGAGCCCTAACTTCTGACATGGCCTCTCCATCCAAGGGAATCTTTGAATACTTGAAGATGTCTGTCAAATGGGCGGCGTAGGGCAGATGTCTTTTGGATCCAATACACCCCTTCATGACATTAAAAATAACTTCAGGCAAACAGATCTTTACATTCTGAATCAGACAGAACAATAGGAACCTCTGTGTGTCTGTGATTCTTCCTCTAGCTCCAGTCTGTGGGGTGACTATTGAAGCAATGATGTTTTGAAGAAGCTTGTGAAGAGGGGGAAATGGCGAGGTTTGGTAAGCTTTCATCTTCAACTGCCTCTTGTCATGAATGTTACTGGGTTTACCAATAATGACCGAAAAGACTTCATGCAGACTATATCTATATCCTCTCTCCACTTTCCCTTTTTCTGGAATACTAAGAGCTTTGTGGAGAGAGTCACATGTTACTGTCATCTCAACCCCTTTAACAGACGAGATCAAAGCAGACTTATCTCGGCTCAAAGACAAATTATTGTAAAATTCCATTACCAGGCTAGGGTAATAGACACGGTGGTTTTCTAGGAATTTCCTCCATTCCTGAAACTCAAGAATCTCCAAAAGTTCTGAAAACTTCAAAACCAGGGTTTCATCTCTGAAATCTACTATCCTCGGAGGAATGATTTTCCCACTCTCTAAAAACACGGTAGACTGAGAGGGCCTAGTACCTTGTGCTGAAGACATTTCCGCAGCTGTTTCTAGTTCAAGACATCTTTGCTGCTTGGACGAAGGCTCCTCATCTATTTCTTTTCCTTTCCTCTTCCTTTCCACAGGAGCGACGGATTCTGGCTGATCCATTTGTCGTAACTCTCAGAGTATCAACTCTTTCTTGCTGGTTGCTGCTGGAAATGAAGCTAGAGCCAAGAACGGAGGAGAACTCTATGGTGGAGATGAGATTTTAGTGAAGAAGAATGAGCGGGAGAGAAGGGTTTGAAGAAGCATACAAGACGTATCGACACGAGGAGACACAGGAAGCGGCAGGGGCACGCGAGGGTTTATGGATGTAACCTTGAGGAACAAGAAGGGTTTTGGGGGGTCACTTTTCACTCTTATTGTACTTTTCAGGAAATGCCCAAACTACCCTTATACAATATGTAACACAGCCGTTTCCCGTTAAAGTTCGCTCTTCAATATATGGAATTATTATATTCTTCCGAATACCTTGGTCAGTTACCTCAAGACGTTAAATCAACATGATCACAAAACTAGCTGTTAAAGGTACTTAGCCTAGAGAAGGTTACGATTAAAATACTCCTTATGTTTGTCAGGCAAAGAAATACCAAACAGATAGTTAAGCACGGTTCATTACCTCATTTAAAGGACAAGAGAGGGCATACAGAGTCAACCAATTTGTTGAGCACTAGGTAGAATTGTCCCTTTTTACACAAGGAGACATGTTTATAAGACACCAGAATCCCTGTTTACTCAGGACAAGCTACCTTTATGCCAATGAAAACCAATGAATTTTTTGTTGACTTTTCTTTCCCCTTTTTTTTATTTCAACTTTTCCATAATATACAGAGATAGCTAACTGTATCATGACAGATCTCTAGACTTCTTTGATCTAGAAAATCTATTTCTCCACAATTGCCATTGCTCTGCCACAAGGTATGGCGTATTCCCTGGTAGCACCTCTCAAGATCGTAGACACAAGACAGAACCCTTACTTAACACAATTTTTTATCTCACAGCCATCTTCACATAAGTTTCAGTTAAGACGAAATCCTCAGCAAGGCTTTTCCATTTAACAGAAATTTTTACAATGTGTTGACCAACAATTGAGGAAAACCTTGGGAGGATTAAAGGACAAAATATAACCCCCATATATTAAAGTTCTTTATTAACAGGTATAACTTGTTACAATAGATTTTGGGTGGTTTAAGGTATTCTGATCAAATCTGATAAGAGTGACAAAGTTATAAGAAGGAATTTTCCTTCAAGAGAATTCCTGAACCAAAGGGGATAAAACAAGGATAAGAAGGTGACAAACAAAATGGAGAGAGATGAGATGAGATGAGAAGCACTCCATACACCAAAGCAGCAAGTGAGAGATAACTCTAGAGAGTAAGGACCAAGGAGCTCACAAATAAAATCTTCCTAAGGAAATTCAATCTAGTAACCAGAGAGTGCTCTTGAGCAATAAGCTGCAACCTCATGAGATGACTGAACTCAGCACCAATTAACCACATTGGCAGACAAAGGTTCTTCAGAAACCAGATGACCTGACAAGCTCCTTTTCAGCCCATGCAAGGACATCTCACACACAACTCTTGGAAATATTAATTATTTATTGAATGACATGCATGCTATCAGTTGAAATGCAATACATTGAAGCAAACTTATGGTTTTTCAATTAAGTGGAATGTAATGCAATGAGCACGAGTCAAAAATAGCATGCCTCCCCCTGACTATGAGCATGAAGCTTCCCCAGAGAGCATGCAGTGTTTGCCATGAAAACTAAACAAATGAATTTGTGATTCATGCACATTCAGGCTGCCCTGTTCAGTAGAATGACCTATGGTACTAGGCGGAGCACTTGGTCTGAAGGACCTCTTCACACATAGTAAGCACCTCCAGACAGATTTTCCCTGCCTTTGATAGCCTACTATTTGATATACCATAATGGTCAAACATGATGATCAAAGGGCATGCCAGACAAGTAAGATTGTTCTAATCATGATAATCATATCTAGTCTAAAACAGGCAGTTTATATGTTCAACAACAATCATCAGTCTGATGGATTAAGAATTGAATTCAGATTAGGAAGGCAACAGTAGATTTACCTGAAGCGTTCAGGCATGGGGTCTTTTTATGTGCCCTGGTTTATTACCCCTTTATTCCATCCAAGGCACACCTGTCAGGCACCTTCCTATTTTCCACTAGCAGGTACCCAAGTGGTCTTGGGTCTTGCATAGTAATTGGCCCCTTTTGGGACTGCCTGCATCCTTTTCTGTGCCAAATAGTCGTCAGAGTTCATGATAAAACAGTTATGCATTGAATGCCCAGACAGCCCACAATAGTGGCATGAACTAGCAGGTTTCATGTTCCTCTTATGTACACTAGCATGAACTTGAGCATTATAAGAGTGAGCATGAGGGTTTCTGTTATAATTATGAAATTTTTTTCTTTCATGACCAGCCGCCCAACAAGTAGCAACGTGGTGGCCTGGTTTTCTGCAATTTGAGTAAACATGAATTCTTTTAAGAACATGTTTGTTCCTACCAAATCCTTTGAAATTTCTATTCCTACCTTGGACATGCCAGCAGTCCTTGACTGCATGTCCATGCTTCCCACAATGGGAGCAGAAAGGAGACTCTCTTCTAAAAAAGCTTGCCCAACATTCAGTGGCCTTGTGCCCAAGCTTGTTACAATTAAAACATTTGACATGCTGGTTCAGAGAAGCAGTTTTGTTGATATTAAGAGCATGTTGGTTAGCATAAGATTTAGCATGATGTGAGAGTGATTTTTTCTTTCCATTAGCAAACCAACATTGAACAAGGGTGTGGCCTAATCTACCACAATGCGAGCATTCACTTTTCTTTGAATGAGCAGCAGGATTTCTATCATGATATTTCCCAGCATCCATCATTTCAGCATTTAAATCATCTAGTTCTTTTAATTCACACTCATGCATCAAATGGCCTATCTTGTGACAGTAATGACATTTCATGATTTCCCTCTTATGTGCATGTCTCGGTATATCAGTGTGTTTTACAGCATGCACATTTTCACTGTGATCCAATCCTTTCTTCACATGACTGACCATATCAATAACTTTTGTTTGTTTCTGATTCTTCTGAACATTTGGTTGTTTATTTTCTGAGGTGGTGGCTACATCAGATGCTTTGATAAAAGATGTCATTAGCTTATTTTTGAAAGCCTTTTTATTTATATCGTTGTAGCCTAACCCTTCCTTTTGAGTATTGACCTTAACACCTAACAACCTATCCAGATTTTCTTGTCCTTTCACAAATTTTGACAGGGATTTATTCAAATCTTCAATTTCATTTTCCAGAGAAACGATGTGTATTTCATAACTGGTAATTTCTTGTTCATTGCAATTTACACATTCGCTTAGCACTTTGTTTGCAATTTTGTAATCCTCAACTTCTTGTTCCAGATTTTTCATTTTTTCAGATTCTTCAAAGTAAACAGATTTTCCTTTTTCTAAAGCTAGAAGCCTCTCAGACATAGTAGAGTTCAGCACTTTTAACTTCTCATTTTCTTCCTTAAGCTTGTCATTCTGAATTAACTCATTTATTAAAATCTGATCTTCTGAGTTAGTTTCAAGTTTTCTTCCAGCCATAAATTTCTTCAAATCTTTTTCCTTCTCTTCAATATCTTTCTGTAATTCCACATTCACAAATTTTATGGCTTCAATTTTCTCAATCATCAGAATGTTCTCTTTTTTCAGTTTCTCTAAACTTTCTTCATTTTCTTTGGAGAACTTTCTAAGAGAATTATCTTCAGATTTCAGCTTATTTAGATCAGATGTTAGACATTCACATTCCTTCATCAAGTTTTCGTTCTGATTTTTATACCTACGAATATCAGATAGACAGGTATCATGAAGTTGCTTGATACTGGAGCAATTTTCACATGGGGATCTAGACCTTTCTAACCCAGTATTCTTTTTCAACTTTTTATACTGACTTCTTAAGCTCTCATGTGATTCTAGCAATTCAGCATATGCATTTTCCCAATCATCTACAGTATAATTTTCAAAAGGATTTACCTCATCATCTTCATCTTGAATGCTGCCTTGATTATTTCTATCAGCCATCATGCAGCTGTCCTTCTTTGTCTTCTGAATTCGCTTCAGCATGTTCAGAATATCTTTAGCAGAACTGCAATCATGAAGACAAGACCATAAGGCTCTGTCAATAGCTGCTTTCATCAGATTAAAAGCTTTCTGATTCTCTTCATGCAAGGAGGTATGCCTGTCAGTCCATTTGGACTTTTTCTTTGGTAGTTCATGAGGACCGTGTGAAATTACTTTCCACAGGTCTGGATTAATAGATTTAGCATAACTCTTTAGATTAGCAAGCCATGCACTGAAGTGTGTACCACTAAAAATCGGTGGATTAGCCATGGGAACAAATAGCAAGTAGATTCGAGGCAACAAGAGTGTTGATGCACTAAAAATAGATAAGCATCGAAGACTACAAGATCGGATCTGCAGGTCGCTGGACCTTCTAGGCAGACACCCGCTCTGATACCAATTGTTAGGGTGCAATACCCGGATACAGAGGGGGGTGAATGTATCCTTTTACAATTAATGCCCAAATAAAAGCTCAAGTGCTGGACGCAATCTCAGAATAAAACCAAATTCAATTAAACCAATGAGCAAACACAAGAGACGCGCCTATTCACGCATCTAGCCGAAGCACACTCACAATGCAAACCACTGCTCAAGAGATTTTTAGGTGGTTCGGTCCACCAGACCTACATCCACCCCACACTCAAACCAAGTGTGGCTAAACTAACAGCTGGGCAACACAGCTTGCCAACAGAAGCTGATACACAGCTTACCCAGGGGAACAAACTCCCCTCTTCCTCCTACCTGGAGGGAACCTCTAGCAACCCTCGGTCACTAGAAAACCAGAGACTAGCGTCTCTCTTCCTCTATAACAAGAGGGAACCCTCACTGGTAGCAACCCCACTACCCGTGAACCAGCCAGCAGCACTCTGCTACCAGCAACCCACCAGAGGCAGAGCCTCTCTTCCTCCAGACCAGGAGGGACCCCTGGACTTGCAACCCACAAGCCCAGAACTGGAGATCAGATCTCCCTTCCTCCAAACCGGAGGGAACACACAAGTGACTTCCAGCCACTTGCAGACTAGAGGTCGAAGACCTCTCTTCCTCCAGACCAGGAGGGACCCGACCTCAGTCCAGAGGATCGGAAGTACAGAGCTAACCAAATGAAAAAGGAAAAAAAGTAAGAAAAGAAAAATACACAGCGCTCAGAAAGCTGTAAGGAAAGATAACACAGATGTGGCTCACAAGGAGCTGACTGGCCTGGATTTGATCCACGGTCCAGTAGACAGATCTTCAGGTAAGCTTCTCTTCCTCTTCTCTTCTCTCTCACTTTCTTTTTCTCTTAACCCTCACGAGCTCTCTAACTTTCTCTCTTTTTCTTCTCCTCTTCTTCTGCTCTTTTACTCTCTCGATCTCTGCTCCTCTATTCTTTTTGGCTCATACGCTTGCTATCTGCTCAATCAGCCTTTCTTCTTTTTATAACAGCAGCCAGCAGGATGATAGGGTACAAAGTGTGTGTGCCTCCCACGCTTGATCTAGAACCTTCCTGCCACGTGCCCTTTTCGAATTTGTTCCTCTAGTATTGGATCACGTGCAGCCCAGTTATTGGGGAATATTCTTCCTCGGACCTGCAAGGAGATAAAAACTATTAATACTCAGGGTTCGCTATATATATCTACCTGAAATGAGTTGGTTGACACTCAAGCTGAAACTGCACGAGATATGTGGGAACGACAAGAGGTGCACTATACTGAGAACGACACGAGATACAGTGGTGACAAAACAAACACTACCAAGAGAACGACATGAAGTCCAAGGGTGACAAAACAGATACTACAAAGAGAACGACACGAGGTAGAGAGAGAACAACACGAGATATACAATAATAAAGCTGACACTACAAAGAGAACGACACGAAGTAGAAAGAGAACAGCACGAGGTAAAAAGGAAATAGCACGGAACTAAAAAGGTAGTAAGACACGCGGTCAGAGGAAACCTGGACGAGGATAGAAACAAACAACACGCAGACATAAACACAAGAATAATACGAAGACACGAATACAAAAGCAACACGACATAACAAACAGCAAAGAGAACGGCACGAGAACAACATGGACTGAAAGCAACTTGAAGATGAAAATGACACGAAAACAACATGGACTGAAACCAACTCGAAGACGAAAACAACACGAAAACAACATGGACTGAAACCAACTCGAAGACGGAAATAAAAACTGACACGAAGTGTGGTCACAAAGCAAAAAGACATGGGGTCTAGGAAAGACAACACGAGGATAGAAGACAGGAACGGTTACAACGACACGTGATAAAACAAAGAAAGCAGGAAAATGACTCGAGTATCTACAGTAAATGACACGAAAACACAAGAGCAAAAATAAAAAGGATGACTCGAGATGAGCAACTAAATACTGAAGAAACGACACGAGGTGGCACAGAAAGTAACACGAGGTGCTGCAATGTTCTGCACGCAATGGAACAAAACGACACGAAGACAAGCCCTGAAAATACTGTTTAGACTTTACGCTGTACAGACTTTGAGGAGTCTGAACCAATGTACAGACTTTAAAGGCTGTGAATACCAAGGCATGCTGAACAGACTTGAAACCTATGAAGATGGAGTGTATAGACTTGAAAGTCTGAATGCGATGTGCATACTTGCTGAGTTGACGCTGCAGCCCAATGAGTTAACGCTGCAACGTATACACTTTGCGTTCAACTGAAGGTGTATATACTTGAAGTTTCAAGGCCACAATGTATAGACTTCAAAAGAAGTAGTCCGATGTACAGACTTCAAATGTGAAGACATTGTGAATGCAAATGCAATAATCAGACTTCATTATATAGACTTGGAGAACCTAAAACAATATGCATACTTGGGACGCCTGAAGACCAATGTATAACATGACTGAACATAATCAATTATGCAATGCCATATTAGAACTAATGAAGAACTACATTATGATCAGAAAGTGAATACTAGCGATTTGACTCACACAAGATGACTCACAGTGAATAGCTCACTACAAAGGCCAAACATCAAAACCACCATTAAAACCATCATCAAAATCACAGGGGCACAACATGAAGCCGTGGGTAGAGGGCTGGGGGCATTCAGCAGCTAGGGGTGCGTGTTGGACCGAGGGGCGTTTGCTGGGGGTTAGGGTGTTAGGCACGGATGCCGAGTGGCATAGTTAGAAGACTGAAGGCCGGGACGTGGGTGCGAGAGCACTCGTCTAATCGATGGTGTTGTGGTGAGACGTATATTTCTTTACAGGAAAGTCGTAATGGCCAAAGTACAACTGGCGCATGCCACAGGACAATTTCGACACGTGGGTCGGTCCCCGGGTCGATGCGTGATGAATGAACACTTATATATTTTACAGAGGGCTCCTCCCATGACGTGCCAGGTTGGGTCGCTGGTGCGGCCGAGGGAGGGAGCCCAAGGAGGAGAGGTCAATGCCAAACCAGAAGTTGGGGCCATGGGGGGACAGGACGATCGGACGGGCGGCAGGTTTCTGGTCGATTCCTCCTCCCTCCCCCCTCTACCTCTAACTGTTTTCATTCTCTAGGGTAATGTTTGTTTGCAGAATAGGGTTGGGTTAACCCGGATATCTTACCCTTATCTATCCTAGTCGATTTGATTGCACGGATCCCATATTCTAATTGATATCTGAATTAAGGGCCGATTAGACTGCTTGAGAGAAAAGGTGAAATAAGTTAACTCTGGTTATGGCATCTCTCGATCAAAGTTCATTGAAATAAGCTAACCCCGGTTATATATAGTATCTCCCTTAACCTATTTTTCAAGGCCCTATTTGACAATCGAATGACATTAAGGTCAGATTGCACATTCGCAGCACGCGCATGGCCTATTCCGGGGGGTGGTCTATTCGGCACAGGTCACTCGAATACGGTACCCAGCACACCGCTAGCAACATATGTTCACCCCCTACCCCAACGCTTTATCAAAGGCGAACAAGGCTTGCACCGGCAAATTAGGGGGAAACATGTTCATAATCGTCAAATACACCAACCCTAGGTTGCATATTCTGTTATCGAAGTCACCCCAAATAACCTATTCATAACTTAGATGAATGGTGTCTTTAACAAATGAATAGTAAGGCCCTCTTTGAAATTTGGGTGGGATACCGTGTTCGACCTCATAGGGTCGAATACGGTGCCCGACCATGGTTATGGAGAATGTGTGTTATGGGAGAGTGTGGGCCCTCCATAATTCTCTCTCATCGGGTTAAATATCCACCGCCGATATTTCGATAACAAAGTAACCTTCAAAGAACACCGGTAAAAGGAAGAAATAAAATGTGACCTCTTCATATTAATGGTAAAAGAGAAATGCCCTCTTAGAATGAATAGTAAAAGAGAGGAACGAACAGTGCCTCCCCCTCCCCCGCAGCCTCTCCCACCTCCCTCCCTCTTCTCCTCTCCGCCGCGGCCTCCTCCTCCCTCTGCCGCCGTCTCCGCCGTGGCCCCCCCTCCCTTCGCCACCGTCTTGGCCAAGATTTAGGCCGTGTCGGTGACCCACGATCCAGTGTTTTTCAAGGACAATGCAGGTCGATCGATTCGCTCTCATAAGACATGGGTGAACAAACCCGTAAAACGTTTACTTCCACTTTTCTTTAAAAAAAGATGGTACGAAAGAGAGGAGATATGGGCTCACCAATTCCCGGGACTGGGACGGGCCCTGGGTTGACCATGCAATAGACTTTTGGTCGGTCAAAATGAGAGAGAGAGAGAGAGAGAGAGAGCATGAACATAGGAGCGAGGAGCTCCAAACGGATCAGCAGCAGCAGTCCCCCGCTGAAAGGATACATGGGTCTTTTTAAGAGCAAAAGAAAAGATCAAATTTTGGTGCAAACAACGTATGCATTCCAATCTTTTCTTTGTTATGGTCCCCCGCATGATGGCGAGTTGGCGACTCCACGCTCTCCTGAAGAAAGAGAGAGAAGGGGGGGGGGGCGCGAATGTGCCGCGTGGGGAGGTGGACGCCCCATCTCGCGGCTGCCACGGCGACGGGGATGGGGTGCAGGTGCGTTTGAAAATATAACGGGCGTCGTTTAAGAGGTAAAATCTCCCGATAATTTTCAAGTTTTATCAAATGTCTCGGTACATCTGACTTTTTGAGACGCAAGAAATCAAAGGCTAGTGTTTCCTCCGGAAACCTGTGAGCTCAAACGGGATCTCCCTGCACGAGCAGCACACCAAAACGTTCGAGCCGCATGTGTGCGCGTTTGCGCGCATGCACGCCCGCCTCGTGGCGTCGGCCGCGGGAGGGCAACGGAAGGTGTCGCCGCTGCTCCACCCCTGTTGGCTGCTGCCCACCCTCATTCCTTTCCCGTGTCCACTTGTCCTCTATTCGCCGTTGCCGTCGCCGTTACATTTAACCAGAGGGGAGGCCGGAAGCCGTAGCGGGTGCCGGTTCTGAATTCGCCACTGCGTATCCAGCTCTTCCTCTGTTATATAAGAGTGGGAAGGGGCCGGCGGCTGGGCTTTGAGGCGCTGCTCATAGAGAGTTCCCCCGTTTGAATCTTTCGATGAACAGGTTCGACGACGAAGAAGGAGAAGAATGATTTGTTTTCTTCTTTCAAGAAGATCGTTTTATCTTTCTTTCTTCACCATTTCAGGAGGAGGACGAGGAGCATCTGAAAGCGGATAGAGGATTCCAAGAGTTCCGGGAGAAAGGCGCTTCCTTTTCTCAGCGTAACAACTCTAGGTTTTCTTTGGCGAAACCTTGTTCTTCTCCCACGTTGTTCGACCAGATTTGATCTTTCTTGAAGCGGATTACATTATCGCTGATCAATTTCGCATCTTGCGCATAGCATTTTGGCTGGTGGGCAGGGGAGGCATCGATTTGTTCATCTGTTGTTCCATTCCATTTGAATTTTTTGAGCCCCCAGCAGGAAGGGGTAGAGCGAGAGGGGGCGGTCTGGTCTGTTTGCATTTTTGTCGTCTGCGAAGATGGTGAGGAGGACGGTGGACCTCCGCTCCGACACGGTCACCAGGCCCAACGAGGCGATGCGGGCGGCCATGGCGGCCGCGGAGGTAGACGACGACGTCCTCGGCTCCGACCCCACCGCCGTGCGCCTCGAGGCGGAGGTGGCAAGGGTCACGGGGAAGGAGGCCGCCCTCTTCGTGCCCTCCGGCACCATGGGCAACCTCATCTCGGTGCTCGTCCACTGCGAGGTCCGGGGCAGCGAGGTCATCCTCGGGGACAACTCCCACATCCACGTCTACGAGAACGGCGGCATTTCCACCATCGGAGGCGTGCATACAAAGACGGTGAAGAACAACCCCGACGGGACGATGGACCTTGCCCAGATCGTGGCGGCCATCAGGCACCCCGAGGGGGAGCTCTACTACCCCACCACCCGGCTTATTTGCTTGGAGAACACCCATGCCAAGTGAGCACTCACCCACCCTTTTTAATCCTCCTCCTGGGTTCTTTTCTCTGCGCTGCAGGGCATTTTTTTTCGCCGATATCTAGATGATTTCCTCTGTAAAAACAATTCGCCCGCGCAGCAGTCGATGCTAGTTTCCTAATTAGAATATTCTTTCGATGCCTCCGGATTTTGCCCTGTTCTTATGCATCCCTCCATATTCCTCTTCGTGTAATTTATATATTTTTCTTACTTCTCTGCAATGCCCATGAAAGTTCTGTCTCGTTGTGGACCTCCCTGACCTACGCATCTTAGCCCCAAATTCCAACTGCTCAACTATGATCGGACATCACCCACTCATGCTGTTTGTTTATTCATCTGTTTGGTAGATTGCCAACTACATGCTCTCCCAAGGTGCATATTTTTTAATGAATGTTCTGCTTTCTTATGGTTGTGGGTTCTGGTTCCCCTTTACTCAGTTCTGTATTATATTGGTGGACGTCCACCTGATGTTTTTATTATTAAGGCGTGGCTAAATTTTGGGACGTGCCAAGTTCCAAGAACAATGCCCACATCGTTTTTGATGAAGAATTAAAACGCTGCTTATACAAGTGTTCATGGGTCACGTAAGGGTAACGTCAGGCTTTGAGCATTTTATATGGTTGCAGACTGGTCTCTAGGCCAGCATACAACCAACGAGAGTATAAGCTTCTTGTCCAATAGTTGCCCCAGAATGCTGGCTGGAAACCTGACGAGCGCCCGCCTTGCCAAATAAGTTGTATCTCTTTGAATTGAAAGATCAGATGAAAGCACGCTGTTCCTTGCTATTATTCCTGAAATTTGTGTGGAGTTTTTCTTTTCAGGTGCTACTTGGAGTCCTTGTGTTTCAATCTAACATTCCATTCCACTTGTTTCCTGAGCTTATCAACATGTCATATAGCTCTTAAGTTGACGAAAAATTTCACTAGTGTTGAGTGCATCTTTGAATTATTTCTCGATACCATTGCAGCTCTGGGGGAAGGTGCCTTACTGTAGAGTACACAGACAGAATAGGAGAGATTGCAAAGAAACATGGGCTGAAGCTTCACATTGATGGTGCACGCATATTCAATGCTTCTGTGGTAAGTCTTTCATGAGTTTTAATTGTCAAGTTATTGTGCCTGTTGTTACTTATCAATATTGGTGATATAGCCCTTTCGAATGCTTTGGTGCACATGTGACCGACTACACAGGGATGTGAGTTGTGACTAAATTGATCACCTAATATTGGGCCAGTATTTAGTTTTATTTCTTTTTTACTCTGCCATCTGCACGTGATTTTACTTATTTCTGCACCTATCCTTTGCCTTCTATTATTTTGTTGCCATCATGCCATTTCAGAAATGTGCCTCCTTCAGAAGAGGTTTAATAGTTACAAGACATCATACACAATAAGCATTGTCCTTTTAATTTGCATTTCAGTCCGTTCATCGTCAGATATCAAATTTGCTGCAACTGTTTGTTTCAGTATCTCAGTTATTCGATGATAAATTGCAGGCACTGGGAGTTCCTGTTCATAGACTAGTCCAAGCTGCCGACTCAGTTTCAGTATGTGCTCAACTTATTGCTGATTCAACCTAGATATGTTGCTTAATAGCAAACTGAGGTCATTTCAGAAATCGACTTTATACTAATTTTGCGGCAATATATCTGATTCTTTCTTCATCTGATATGCAAGCAAGGTCTGCATGTCCAAAGGCTTAGGTGCTCCAGTTGGATCTGTTATTGTAGGCTCTAAAAGCTTCATTGCCAAGGTATTAATGATACTTTTGCCATTAGAAAGATATTTTTTTAGTATTTTATTCATTAAAAATAATTGAATTTCAGGCTAGAAGGCTCCGGAAAACCTTGGGTGGTGGAATGAGGCAAGTGGGAATCCTGTGTGCGGCAGCTCATCTGGCCTTGAGGGACAATGTCTGCAAGCTTGAGGATGACCACAGAAAAGCCAAAATGTTTGCAGGTTCATTCTCTCATGAACAAGGCACCCTGTTTCCTGTTTTGTTTGATGGTGAAACTCTCCTTCTCGTATGACCTGGTGAATAAACAGAGTATTTCACACAGCCAGTTATTTCTGCTTACACACTAGTATACCGTGTGTTCCTTAGCTTAGTGAAGGGTGTGACTGGCGTGCAATTATTTTGTGAGGATTCATGTTCTTCTTTGATGGACCAATCAGCTGGAAGTTTTCATGCTCTAGTTAGCATGTCGTTTTGATTTTTATTCAAACACTCAGTTGGTCTCTTCGGAGACAACTGATAAACATTCAGTTGACTTTTGTTCGTTTCAATAATATGTCATCATTCAATTTGTTGTCTTAACATTGAGAAGTTACAGCAAGTTGTATGCTGGTAGATGTTAAATATTTGATCTGTGGCATCTTTGAATTTCTTTCAACAGAAGGGCTCATTCAAATCAAAGGATTAAAGATTGACATAGCTTCAGTGGAGACAAATATGGTTGGTATAATCAATTACATGAATATTTTCGAACTATTCTCATTTTCTATTCGGTTTGACTTGTACAGAAATTTCAGGTAGGCTCATGAGAATGAAGGAATTTTTGTTTAACTTGCTCCTTTCTTGTAGATATTTTTTGATATTGTAGAAGGTTTAGATTTATCACCTGAAAAGCTCTGTCAAGTTTTGGAGGAACATGGTGTGCTAGCAATGCCAGCAAGCTCAACAAGGTGTGTTTTCCTGTCTGGGATTGTAGATGTCTCTAGTTAACCTTTCATCGCCCTTTATGAGAATTTTTTCTAGAGCAAGGCTATGGTGGCACAGCTTTGACCATTCCTTTTGCCACTTTCACCTTAGTCATCCGTTCATGGACATTGGATGGCTAAGCGAATAACTTAAGTTCAGTGCTCTCGAGCTCGGAAGTACCAAACTTAAGTTCACTTTTTGACCATCTAATTTTCAGAGCGGACAGCGGAAGAAGGGTGAGGCAAAGAGGGTGGTAAAAAATGTGGTACCATAGTATTCCTCATTCTTTTATACAATCTTAGGAACAGCATTCTTTTGATGGATATTTATGGGTTATTATCCTGTGAATCTCAGAGTGACAATTTTCATATGTTAAAATTGCCCTTTCCTGGATACTACGTTGTGTAAGCTTTTGGAATTATTAAGGATAGAAATGTGCATTTGCTGTAACTTGCTGTATCCTCATCTCAATCCAGTGTTCTAGACTTTGAACTTGCAGACATTTTATTCTTCTGGGCAAGTCAAATTGCTTCACCAAAATCCATATAATAGTGTTTGCTTGATTAGCAAGGTTTGGATACTAGATACTTGGAATGGAGGGACTTGCATATGAAGGATAGTACTTACACTGAGGGACTTCTGTTATACCAAGGGATGCAGAAGTTTAACAACATCCCATACAAATCTTTTATTGCTTTTCATTCAATAAAGGTTTGTAAGTTATATTTGTATCTTTTGAAATTTACACAAAAAAAAGTATAAAGGAAAACAATGAAAAGGAAAGCAAGGCACACTTATTCACATGGATTCCTACTTTCCCTCTACTTGGATATGTAATTAATATGACGGGTATCTATTTAATTTATTACTTCTGATATAAAGTATGTTTTCCTGTGTGCCTAGCATGGCTTGTCATGAATTCATGTTGTTTGCTAATTCAGTTTCTTATTGATTTATGCTTAGAACTCAATTTCCTGAGTTTGCAGAGATAAAACTGTAAAAAGTTCATCTGCAGGAGATAGCTAAACGGAGGATGTAAGCAAAAATTAAGAAACTGTAACCTGATGTACACCACTAAAATTATTTTCTGATGGTAATGCCACAAACAAGAGGCTCTGAGGTTCTTTGGCTATTCTGAACATTCATTTCCGCCTCTCTTTTAAAGATGGAAGAAAACAACCATAAGATGGATATCTTCATTCCATAGAATACGGCCTTTTCCTGCTGAAAGCAGGTGTAACTTAAAAAGTTCACGTGTCAAACATCAGATTTCACTAGTGAACTAATCAGATTGCCTCTTTTGTCCTTTCAGTGTCCGGCTTGTTCTCCACTACCAAATATCTGAGAGCGATGTTCATTATTCATTGATGTGTATTAAGGTGACTGAAGAACCATACTTTCCTGTTTCTCATCAGTGTCTGAAATTTTCATGTTCAATCACTCACTTCTTACCCATGTGTGTGCAGCAAGCGATGCATCAACTACTTGAATATGCCAGAAAATGAGGTGCTGTGGTCATGGAAGACTTTGAAGCAAGGCAACAACACAAGGCTCTGCCAAGTATCAGCTTATTTTTGTGGTGAAATTTGTTTGTTGAAAACTGGAGTCATCGTTTGAACCTTCAGTCTTTGGTTATAATTCATGCCATTGAATTCTTCCTTTGTCATAAGGTGGTGTTATTGGCATCTTCTATGGCCCCTGAACTTACTGTTCAATCATTCGCCAGGATATTATGCTTAACATTCCATTCCAGAATGCAACAAAAGTTACAGTTGTTAACCTTCTGTTCCAACTTACGCTGTGAGAGGGGACACAAAAAATTGTCTGGAGGTGCAAGTTGAAGGATTTGCAGGAGCTGTTCCATTGCCTTGTCAAATTAGTGATCTATCACCATACTAATCCCTGACCATTTGCTCTCAGCCATGTGTTTGATCACCGAGTTGCCCTTGGTATTCAAGAGATCTTAAATTGTTGATTTCGTTAACACTAGGTTGGCACCTTTCTTTCTTTCTTGTTTCCTTTTTTTTTTTTTTGAGACAGAACTTAGCAAAATAGCACTCAGGTCTACACGGAGTGCGAGACAGACTTGAAGTAACGCCTCTCCATACCACACCTTAGAAGTAGTGGTCCATCTCAATAGTGAAGTGGACCAGGTCCTGCCTAATACCCCGGCTTTTAGTGGTGTTCGCTGGTCGGTTTGGTTTGGGTTGAAGGGAAAAAATTTTCAAACCCAAACAAAACCGAGTGTTCTTCGGAATCGAACCAACTTCGGTTTGAACCAATTATGAGAATGTAAATACAAAAAATTAAGAGAAACTAAAAATGCTCATAAATATTGCCTAGTCATATGGGCCTATGAGTTCAGGACCTCAAGCCCATGGCTCACATCAGCCTAAGAACTTGCTAGATATATGCAGTAAATTAAAATACTTTAAATGTTATTTGATAAATATTCAAATTTTGGTTTAGTTTGATTTCTGCGATTTGAGGACTCTGGAAATCAAACTAGACCGAAATATTTTCCAAATCGAACCAAACTGAAATTTTGGTTTAGTTTGGTTTGATTTTTCTGGCTGAACCAAATCGTGAACAGCCCTACCGGTGCCGTGGAGATCTCAGACACTTAAAATTTTCATTAACGTTTTAAGTTAGGAGTATTCTTAATATCTCAAGATACTCCTACAGGTGGAGCTTTACAAAGAGTAGTCTATCTCATTAGTAAGCTAGATCGGGTTTTTACCGGTTCACATTAATTACCATGTGTATTGCGTGTGTTATGGGATATCGGGTGGAGTACCGGAGCACGAGGAGCATCTTCAGCGCAAGTAGCACCTTTCCGAGAGAGTAATTCACCTAGACTGTTGAAATTGAGACCCCTTTTGGACTGGACTTCAGAAAAAGACTGCACCAAGTTTTAAGATGTTGAATAAGGTAAGATTATCTACCGACACATCTTTCATATTTCAGGTGTCGAATAAGCTAATCTTTGGTAGCAATACAGAATTCCAAACTTTAAGATCGACAATTTATCAAACGGTCGTAATGCGCCAATCTTCTTGAGAAATCATGCGTTGCATGCGCTGTACTTACCTAAAAAGGTCGCAATACGTATGATGCAAGTTCGTACACTTTTTTGTTAAACCGCACAGCGCGGGGGGGAGGGGGGGAAGTAAAAAAAAAAAAAAAAAACACGGTTGTTACCCGTTGGCATCACTGCAACTATGCTTAATTAGCTTGGTGCAGACGTGCTTGTAACCACCGGAAAAGATCGATCTTTGTGATGTCTTTGTGCTCAAGGGGGATCGATCTAGCTACATGGGACGACAAAATTGTCACTTCGGGTTATTCTGTGTGCATAGATTGGACTCTTCAACTAGTTTTGATAGTGAGAAGGCAAAGTTAAATGGCCTATGCTGGTCATCAAAGTCAGATCTTCGGTGTCTGATGTATCGAGAGCAAGGAGGTGGCGTCCTTGAAGAATACATGTTTGTAGTTGCCGGAGTGTGCTGCGATTGTGCATGCATGAGAGAAGTTGACTATCGACAGTTCTGTTGACAATCTCCAATGTGACGCTGGTTGATGGACCCAGATTATCTACTTTTGTTATGGCCTCACTCGAAGGTATTTAATATCTGTCATTTCATCAGTAACCTTTACTTTTTGTCCATGGAAAATGTTGCCGGAAGTCTAGTGTTCTTCGTAAATCCTTCATCCAAACATGTAGATCTCTGCCTGGCAGGCACGTTTGATTTTTAAGCGCCCAATGGCTTCAAAGCCCACCCCAGCAATTCTATGGCACGAGCAGGCGCCTGTCTTTTCATTGTTTCAGCATATTTGTCTTCCTTTTTTTCTAGCCCTATTGCATGCATTCTTTGGATTTCCGATTTACGTTTACGACCAGTTCACTGTTGCAATGTAGCGTATAGACCACCAGTTGCCGTGACCACACAACGTCTCACCTTCTTTGCTTTTGATACTTTTGTGGCTTGGTCATGTAAAAGCATAAAGACGGACAAATGGTTTGCTTTTCAGAGAGAGCTTGGGAGCATACACACACAACCATGCAGTTTGACTCGTAATTTAGTTTGCCCATCACTTTTGAAGTCCATCAATCCTCATCCCATGCTCTACATATATGAACTGCGCTCAAGATTTAGTACGTATGATCCAAAATTAAGGACATAGATTGCCCCAGGGTATCATCATCTCGTGTTTTATGATTCTCTGTTTTTTTTAAACCATGCAGTTTTGTGAAGGACCAACTTTTTGAAGACAAGGAGACGCCTACTAAAACGGAGTTGGTACTAATAACAAAAGGAAAACTATGAAATGTTTATAATCCCAAGTACAACTGTACCCTCCTCTAGAGGAGCTCAATTATGCTTGACTTAGAACGATTCACAGTCCATTAGATGCCCAAAAACTGAGGATACACAACCTAGGAGCATGTGGGTCATGCGCATTGCTCTTGATGTGCTAGATCTAAGTTCAGTGTTTTCTTTTTTCATATGCATACTTGTATTGTAGCTAGGGAGAGTGAGTGAAGCTTCACGGTGGCATGCTAAAGATGCAATCAAAGCCGCTGCAAAAGACTACAAGGCAAATTCTAGATCTCCAATAGTTGAAAAATCGAAGATGCTATGTAGGATCTGTCTAATATGTGCTCTGCGTTACTAGTGATTGCCTACATGTTGGAGGAGTGCAGAGTCTAATCTTTATCTTGATATGCTTTCCCCTATCTTTACGCGGGAGCTCCCGAGGCGAAGATTATGAGGATGTTATTATAATATTACCCATGACGTGTTACCCTAGGATCCTTATATTTAGGGTAACATCTCTTGTAATTGTGTATTCCTTTTGTGAAAAGAAAGAGAACTCAATACGACTGTGAACGTAGAAGACACATCATCTCTCCGAATCACATAAAAACTTTTATGTTCATATGATTTGATCCCTTCTTTCCCCCACTTTCTTCTTCCTCTACCTTTGTTAATCGTTACATGTACTCCGGCTCTAAACACTACTAACCTTCACATGGTTGTGTGCCCACTGGATATTTCTAACCTGTTATGAGATCAGACGGCTTACCACTATGAACCAATCCAAAGTGTTTATATAATACCTTTTTTTTTTGTTTACCGTGTTTACATTTGTTATTGGGTGAAGGTGAGCGAGTTCCCTCTTATTGTTCGGTTTTCAGTAGAGGGTGAGGTTTCTGAAATTCTTATATCCTTTAAACGAAGAATTTATGTTCACATATATCTTTGATCGTGGCACAGGAGTCATTATAGCAATGTTACAAGATGAGGTTACTATTGATTTAGCCAAGAACATTGTAATTACTTAAGCAAGCACTGGGTGGTTGTGTTTCTCACAGTTTCCTAGTGTTTCATAAGATATCTTCTTCTTTTTTCTAATATTGGGACAAATCTTTCCAAGCTACTTGACAGCATTTACGGTTGCGAGTGGTAGAGTTTTAACAGTTGGATGTAAACAAATCAAACTCATTGGACAGTGGGCTTGGTCATATATATCTCGAAAAATTTATGTTAGAAATTAAAGTAGCATTATCTTCTTAGTTTAAAGAAATCTTTGGGTCCCCCATAATGGGCGAAATTCATACAAAATAGTAAAATCATGGGCTTCCAAGCAGTGAATACTTTTGGACTCATAGTGTTAAGTAAATATTGTTACATAATAAATATTTTTATGAGTGCATGATAGGGTGTCTACGTAACTAATATTATTTAAAAAGATAGTGATTTTTCTCCTATCACTCTTGATTCACACCCTAGTTACTAGAGTTGTCAATGGGCCGGGTCAACCTGACTAGCTCACGGACCAACAGTGTGTCGGGCCGTGGCATTATTTGCAGCCCGTGGATTTTTTGCCGGGCCTAAAAGCCCGAGCCCGTTAAAAGAATGAGCCAGGCTCGGGCTCGTGGGGTCAGCCCGAATGGCCCGACCGCGGTTCACCCCCGGCACAACAGAAGTTTATGTGCTCTTAGCCAAATTGAAATATGCATTGCTGCAGCATAGCAACTTTGGTTCACAGGAAAATCATCCCAACTGATTAAACATGCTTCGTTCTTTGATTTACTAAGTACTACACAATGTACGTACAAATTAAGAACTGACTACCTGATCCTAAACATGGGGCATTTCAAATAACTCCTCTACAGTAACTCTCCGAGTGGAAATGAGTTCATCTTGCAACTGTAAAATATAATGGCTTCCTCCGTGAGAAGCTTCCTCTTTGATCCACCACCGCCGTCAAAATAAGACGGTGACTTGCATGTTCACTGTCACAACCCTCAAAAGGTTACACCTTTGCTGGACTTTCATCAAACATTTGATGCTATTGCTTTTCCAAAATCTGGTGGGCCGAATAGAAAAATGAGAGTACACAATTTGTTCGCGGTGGTCTCACCACCTCTCTCTTGTTGGGGGGAGGTCTGAGATTTGATCTCGAGTTCTGTCTCCTTATTTTTTAAAACAAAGTGTCTAGCATAAAAAAAAGATGGTGGGCAGAGGGTCGCGTCGGGTAGAGAATGACTTAGCCTTGGGTCAAGTTGGACTTAAAAAGGAAGTCATTGGGCCTGTGCCAGTCCCGTTTGGGTGCCGCCCATTAACAGCCCTACTAGTTTCCCACGCGAGGACTTCTTAGGAAGTATGTTCCTAGTAAGGTGTTTTCTACAATTTTTTCAGCCGGCGTGTGCCCACCAGGTTGCGAGCGGGAAACGCTGGGGCCGGAACTATTGTTTTAAACCCTGAAACCCTAACGGCACCCCCCCTACACTCCCCCGGCGACGACCACCTGAGACCGCGATCGACGTTGAGATGGCGCGCGCACGGCCATTCACCATGATGGACGACCTGCCGGCGATGAAGGCCTGCAACGTAACGTGCCCGCCGGAGAACCCCCAGATGAAGTACTGCCCCCGCCATATCCTCTCCTGGCCGTCGGCGTCTCTGCGTCGCTGAGGGTCCCGACCGCAGGATCGCCGGCTACGCCCTCGCCAGGATGGAGGAGGAACCCGCCCGGCCCCCGGTTCATAGCCACATCGCCCCCCTTCCTCGCCATCATTGGCGGCGGGAGTTGCTCGCGCGAGATGAAAGATGGCGGAAGTGGGGGGTGTGGGGGGGGAGAAGGTGGGCATCGCTTCCTCTTCTGACGACGCCGGCGGTGGTGGTAACTGTGGGGCTTCTCTTGCAAGTGGGTGTTCGGGTGGGATTCGTGGTGGAGGGAGGTATTTGATCCTTTTAATCCGTTCAAGGACCAGCTGTGGTAATCGTACTTGTTGGTTTTGGACATTCTGTATTGTTATTTATTTTTGCGACTCTGGTGTGTTCGAGGAAAAGAAAAGTTGAAACCAGTTTGACGAAATTATAAATTTTAATGTGATGATCTTTTTTTTTTCAAATTTTCGGGTGTGCAAAGATTTTTCTTTTTTTGACAGTGGTACTCGATTGCTCTTCTTCCTTATTGTATTTGAAGTTATTATTTGCTTCTACATTGCTTACAGTCAATTGCTTCCTTTTGACCATTTATTATAGGAGATACATGCCCAGAGAAAGGTGATGGGTATAAATACACCGACTTATGTGTACGGACAAATCTAGACTGACCGAATCACGCAGCGAAAAAATCAATCGGAACACAACTACATGAAACAGCAGGATTTACGTGGAAAACCCCTCCAATGCGAAGGGGGAAAATCACGGGCAAGCTACAGGAGAAAACTTCACTATGAACAATAATGAAAGTACAAATAACTCAAAGTCTCTTGCCAAGACTTGAGTTGGAATTACAAGAGAGCAACTGGGATATAAACACAACTGAACTCTCCTACTCGATCACGGCAGAACACACTGTAAACCTGATCTTCCCTGTAGTGAGAACCCTGTTCAGCTGATGAAGATCCTCCCTGCTTTTCACCTTCTCCTCTAGCAGCACCTTCTTCCCCGGAGCTACAGTAACCCCTTTCCTTCACCCTTGATGGCCTCCTAGATCTCACCTTGGATCTTAGGTTTTAGACCCCAATAAGATGTTTTATACATCTAGGGTGGTTAAGTGATAACCCAGGGACCAGATCCACTAAACCTGCCAAATCCCATGACTTTTTAGATTAAATAAACCAAGTAAAAGATTTATTTTCGGACATGGAGCAAAATGTCAAACATGGCTGCCTCGGGGCTGCCGGTCGATCGGACCTACAGTGGCGGTCGACCGGAAATTCTCATACATCCGGATCTTTACTCCCTGGCAAAACCGGTTGACCGGAAAAGATCCGGCGGTCGACCGGTTTCGGTCGACCGTTTCTGCTGGGTTGGTCGACCGCTAGAGACGCATGGGCTGAAAAAAAGGAGATGGGCAACGTGCCCAACAACCTCCCCCTTCAGCCCATAAGGGAGGCTGCCCCGTGACTTCTTAATGTGTAGTCATGCCGACCAGTCGTCGGCAAACCTCTTGCCTTTCTTTTGGCAAAGTCTTCGTCAACATGTCTGCCCCATTGTCATCTGTGTGAACTTTCTGAAGCTTCAGTTGCTTCTCTTCAAACACATTTCTAATCCAGTGGTATCTAACGTCTATGTGCTTTGACTTGGAATGAAGAGTTGGGTTCTTGCACAAGTGGATGGCACTTTGGCTGTCACAGTACACCACATAGCTTTCTTGTTTCAGCCCCAATTCATGTAAGAATTCTTTCATCCACAGTATCTCTTTGCAAACCTCTGTAGCAGTAATATATTCTACCTCTATGGTGGAGAGAGCAATACACCTTTGTAACCTGGATTGCCATGACACAGCTCCCCCTGCAAAAGTAAGAACAAAACCTGATGTGACTTCCTTATATCAATATCCCTTGCCATGTCTGCATCTGTATAACCTGTCAGAACAGGTGGTCCACCCCCAAAACTTAAACAAATTTTGGAGCTACCCCTGAGATATCTAAGGATCCACTTCACTGCTGCCCAATGCTCCTTTCCTGGATTTGTAAGAAATCTACTAACAACACCCACTGCATACGCTATATCCGGCCTCGTACATACCATTGCATACATCAGACTTCCGACTGCTGAAGCATAAGGGACTTTCTACATTTTCTCCTTCTCCTCTTCATTTGTTGGACTCTGCTCTGAGCACAACTTAAAATGACCTGCAAAAGGAGAACCAACTGTCTTTGCATTGCTCATACTAAACCTGTCCAATACCTTCTCAATATATTTCTCCTGTGACAACCATATTTTCTTGGATTTTCTGTCACGAGAAATCTGCATGCCTAGTATTTACTTTGCTGGCCCCATGTCCTTCATTACAAAGGACTTGCTAAGTTCCTTCTTCGGCCTGTCAATCATAGACATATCTTTCCCAAGGATAAGTATGTCATCAACATATAATAAGAGAATAATGAAATTCTCACCAAACCATTTGATGTATACACAATGATCTGTGATGCGGGACGGACCACGGACACGACTCCAATTGGGAATGTGATCCTCGAACTCTAAACAAGCTCGTGATTGTCCCTTAACGAGGGAAGCGTCGAACGTGCACGGTTGAGAAACCGACAAGAGCTAGGGTGGTCAATTCGCACTTTCGTGCCGGGATCGGGTCACGGGGCGGTCACGCTCTCTCTCGCAGCAGCGATGATATCACAATATATAGCAAGCTACGATCCTAGCATGATATCTAGCAGCGGCATAAACAAGTATATATGAATAAAGCAAATGTCAAGTGTAGGAGCGAACATGATACCTCCACGCTCTCGGCGTGGGGAAGACGGACCCGGCCGAACTCGTACTCCCGGGATAATTAATACACAAATAGTACAGCAAAGAACTACTGCCCACTCAATGCAGGGAGGTAAAGGGCTACACAAGTGGGCCCGGGAGGACCGATTCCGGGTTGACGGGCAGCTTCTTGTGTTGATTCGACTGCATGCATGCTCGCGACCGTGGGGCCCACGTACTGGTCGGAGGGGCCGTGTGGGACCGGGTGGCACCGCTGTAGTGGGGAAGCCTGGAGGAGTGCTCCCCTAGGGTGGCAGCGCGACTGCCACCCTAGGGCGGTCACGCTCTCTCTCGCAGCAGCGATGATATCACAATATATAGCAAGCTACGATCCTAGCATGATATCTAGCAGCGGCATAAACAAGTATATATGAATAAAGCAAATGTCAAGTGTAGGAGCGAACATGATACCTCCACGCTCTCGGCGTGGGGAAGACGGACCCGGCCGAACTCGTACTCCCGGGATAATTAATACACAAATAGTACAGCAAAGAACTACTGCCGACTCAATGCAGGGAGGTAAAGGGCTACACAAGTGGGCCCGGGAGGACCGATTCCGGGTTGACGGGCAGCTTCTTGTGTTGATTCGACTGCATGCATGCTCGCGACCGTGGGGCCCACGTACTGGTCGGAGGGGCCGTGTGGGACCGGGTGGCACCGCTGTAGTGGGGAAGCCTGGAGGAGTGCTCCCCTAGGGTGGCAGCGCGCTGGAAAGTCGGTCGGAAGCCGGGCGGCTCCGATCGTCACCCGCCGGAATAACCGGCCACGGACCTGCACTTGCTATTTTTAGGCGCGCAACCCAGCGAGATCGCTCGCTGCGACCAGCACCGATGTCGAATTGAGGCAAAACTAGCACCGTTGGAAAGCTACTTCGAAGTGCTTCAACCTAGTGGCCTTCATAAAAATATATCAGATCTGTGTTGTAGATGGCCGAATTTAGAACCGAACTGTTCTCAGTTTCAGATCTGACTGGGCAGAAACTGAATTTCCTGAGAGTTGGCGTTGACCAGTGGGTATACCTCCGAATCTGAAGTTTGGTTCTTCAGAAAAGTCGTAGGAAATCAAGAGAGGAAATCAAGACTATTTTTAGATCTGGAAAAGACGGAGATTTGAATTTTCTAGAGAGTTTAAACTGGAGGTGGGTCGGATCTGGACTGATGCAGACAGAACATGTTTAGGAATTTGGACGAATTTTAGAAAATATGTAAGGAGCTTAACAAAAATCAAGAAAATTCGTGGTGATGGGGGAAGGTGGACAGAACTTCCAATAAAATTGGGAGATCCCGTAAAAATTAAAAAAGGTCCGGATATGGGAAACTCAGAGTTGCTGTCACTGTAGATAGAAACCTGGCAGATCTGGGAATAAAAGAGGAACGAAATTTGAAAAATACCAAATAAACAAATTTTGGCTTGAATTTTTTTTTGAAGATAGGGGTTCGAGAGGGGAACCAGCCCTGAAAATTTCAACTCCATAGGAGGTGAGAGGTGGGAGCAGGAATTCGGGGAAGATACTTCTATCGTAAATGGACAGAATACTGAAGACGATGGCGGCGGAGCGACGGCGGCACGACGGCGGCGATCACCGGAGATGAACCAGAAGGTAGAGAGGATCAATAGGGGAGAGATATCACTCTAGAATTGGGGTTGGGGAAGAAGAAACCAGAGGGAGAGAGGGGAGGGGCGTAAGGAGCTTCAAGCTTCCAACAAATTTTCTCTTCATTAATTGTTCTAAATGGGAAAATACAAATATATATATGCTACACATCAATTCCAATCTCCACCATTGGATCTAGGGATGGGGAAGAGATGGCCTGGATTAAATGTGGCCAACACACAAAAGAAATAAAAAAAAATTAAGGGGAGGGCGCCCCCTTGACCAAGGGGGGGACATGGTAGAAATGCTTGGACTTTGAAGTCCAATTGTCTCCCATGTGCATATTGACATTCAACCCTTCTAGATGTCACCTAAGCATGTTTGACCAGTCCCACATGGGTGACATGGACTAATGGGAAAGGGCTGGGGGCCCCCTTGCTGGACCTACTACACAATTGCACAAAAACCCACACAATCCAAGGGAATGACTCATTGGCTTATAAAGCCTTACATTTGCGTACATACTTTCCCAAGGATATAAATGCAAACTAAAAGGACATAAATAAAATAAAATGTGGGCGGCCAAGTGTTGATGTCCCCATCAATTCTCCCCGGGTGGGAGGAACTCGACCCCGTCGAGTAAGGGGTGCGGCTGCTCGAGTACTCCGGCGGATCCGTCACGGTGCTAAGTAGCGCGGGTATGCTCCACTCCAAGTGATCGTCACCTGCTCATTCCGTATATACTCGATATGCACAAGCTGCTGTGGGCTAGAGGTGGACACTCCGGGTGGGGCACTCTCAAAATGGGAGGCGACGGCTCGAAGACTCACTAGGAATCACCGCTGGGTCCCTGTAGGTGACTGATCCTGGTATAGATGTAGAACCAATCCCAAACTCCTCGAGTGAGTCTACTCGCTTCACACTCATAAGGGACTGACATCGATGAGCTTGCACAAGAAACATGCAGACAAACAAACCACACACAAACCACGAAAAACAAACCACACAAAACAAACCACACAAAGAAACAGACTGACTCATGCATGACTCTAGACAAACCTATTGTTAGTCTGACCCGTACATGGGTGACGGTGGACCAGGACACCTGAATGTGTGCCATGCATGCATTCGACGTAACCGGAGGTTGACGTCATGGGGAACTCCTAGACACCCTACGATGCACCAATCATGGACATTGGGCTTGGATGTGGGAAGTCCGGGAGGTACGGGTGGTTTAGATGTATCGGGGAAACCAAAGTTTTCATTACCCCCAAATGAAGGTTCGGACCTATGGCTATGTGGAGGTTGCTTGGCCCGAGTGGAGAAGGCATGATAGTGAACTCTGCGGAGGAAGTGGAGTGAAGATGGTAGCTCGGGAGGTTCACTAGTGACGGGGTCAAAAGGGTCGAAGAAGGTGTGACCCCGTGAGATGGGTTCCAACATGACATGGTACCAAGTTTGGAATTCATAATCACCGCCATATATTATGATTGGTGGGACGACGGACATGTGTAGAAAATAAGATTCCTCCCTTGGGCAAAAGGGAGTGAAGTCAAATTCGGCCGACACAGGGAGGAATAATAGAATCTCCGTGGTGACACAACCCACGGTGCACTCGGAGGTAATGGACCCTAAGGCCGGATGGGTGAAGCTAAGACTAGCGGGTTGGTCAAAGCCTCGGGCCAGTAGGTGCGTCAACTTCCATTGTGAATCTAATCCCATGACAAGATCGTCCAACGTGTCAACATGGTGACTAGATCGAAATGTGGTATGGAAGGAGTTGACCGGCACTAAAGGTAGGGTGGGGTCCATGGATGGAAAGGGAGGTGGGACCAAGCCATCCTTGAGCCAACTAAGAAGCAGCTCGGTGATGTTTAGCATACCCGTTAGAAGTATGGGTGGCTCGGGCCTTGGTGGCTCCAAATGAGATGGTTCCGAATCAAGTTCGAAAATAGAGAGTGATGACATTGGAGCTCTCATGGGTGAGGAAGGGATGTCCTTCTCGTGGTGAAGGGGTCCTTGGGGTGGCTCCGGGAACAACCGATCCACCCCGATAGTAACCCGATCTAGGCTAGTACTAAACTGATCTAGGCTTGTACTGAATCTTTGCACTTGTCCCATCATGGCTTGGAACATTGCGACCACTTCATCGGGACTATAGGCTCGGGGTGCGGCCATGGTTGCAAAGATTGGGTTGGGTCCCCTAGGAATGGATATGCAAGGCCATTTTTTTGTTTTATTTTTTTAGCAAGCACCTAGACACGACATAGAATGAGATGCACATGCAAAGTTAAAATGAGACTCGACTACAACCTAGACACAACCAAGATTCGGTACGCGACGGAGTTAATCGATCCGAAGATCACTCGCGCAAGTGTGCGGCCTTCCTGATAGGCGTAGCCTAACGTTCGGATAACATCTTTTTATATACCGATTAATGGTATGCAAATGCAACTCCTAAGACCGACTTAGACACTTAGACTTAAATGACACTTTTATTTTTTGATTTTAGACACCCTAGACTCAAACTCGCTCTGATACCATATTGATGCGGGACGGACCACGGACACGACTCCAATTGGGAATGTGATCCTCGGACTCTAAACAAGCTCGTGATTGTCCCTTAACGAGGGAAGCGTCGGACGTGCACGGTTGAGAAACCAGCAAGAGCTAGGGTGGTCAATTCGCACTTTCGTGTCTGGATCGGGTCACGGGACGGTCACGCTCTCTCTCGTAGCAGCAGTGATATCACAATATATAGCAAGCTACGATCCTAGCATGATATCTAGCAGCGGCATAAACAAGTATATATGAATAAAGCAAATGCCAAGTGTAGGAGCGAACACGATACCTCCACGCTCTCGGCGTAGGGAAGACGGACCCGGCCGAACTCGTACTCCCGGGACAATTAATACACAAATAGTACATCAATGAACTATTGCCCACTCCACGCAGGGAGGTAAAGGGCTACACAAGTTGGCCCGGGAGGACCGATTCCGGGTTGACGGGCAGTTTCTTGTGTTGATTCGACTGCACGCGTGCTCGCGACCGTGGGGCCCACGTACTGGTTGGAGGGGCCGTGTGGGACCGGGCGGCACCGCTGTAGTGGGGACGCCTGTAGGAGTGCTCCCCTAGGGTGGCGGCGCGCTGGAACGTCGGTCGGAAGCCGGGCGGCTCCGATCGTCACCCGCCGGAATAATCGGCCACGGAGCTGCACTTGTTGTTTTCAGGCGTGCGACCTAGCGAGATCGCTCTCTGCGACCAGCACCGATGTCGGATTGAGGCGAAACCAGTGCCGTTCGAAAGCTTCTTCGAAGTGCTTCAACCTAGTGGCCTTCAGAAAAATTCATCAGATCTGTGTTTCAGATGGCCGAATTTAGAACCGACCTGCTCTCAGTTTCAGATCTGACTGGGTAGAAACTGAATTTCCTGAGAGTTGGCATTGACCAGTGGGTAGACCTCCGAATCGGAAGTTGGGTTCTTCAGAAAAGTCGTAGAAAATCAAGAGAGGAAACCATTACTATTTTTAGATCTGGAAAAGACGGAGATTTGAATTTTCTAGAGAGTGTACACTGGAGGTGGGTCGGATCTGGACTGATGCAGATAGAACAGGTTTGGGAACTTGGACGAATTTTAGAAAATATGTATAAGGCTTACCAAAAATCAAAAAAATTCGTGGTGATGGGGGAAGGTGGACAGAACTTTCAATAAAATTGGGAGATCCTGTAAAAATCAAAAAAAGGTCGGATATGGGAAACGCAGAGTTGCTGTCACTGTAGACAGAAACCTGGCAGATCTGGGAATAAAATAGGAACAAAATTTGAAAAATACTAAATGAAGGAATTTTGGCTTTAATGTTTTTGTGAAGATAGGGGTTCGAGAGGGGAACCAGCCCTGAAAATTTTAGCTCCAGAGGAGGTGGGAGCAGGAATTCAGGGAAGATGCTTCTGTCCTAGATGGACAGAATACCGAAGACGATGGCGGCGGAGCGACGTCGGCACGACGGCGGCGGCGGCGATCATCAGAGATGAACCAGAAGATAGGGAGGATCAATAGGGGAGGGATATCACTCTAGAATTGGGGTTGGGGAAGAAGAAACCAGAGGGAGAGAGGGGAGGGGCGCAAGGAGCTTCAAGCTTCCAACAAATTTTCTCTTCATTAATTGTTCTAAATGGGAAAATACAAGTATATATATGCTACACATCAAATCCAATCTCCACCAGTGGATCTAGGGATGGGGAAGGGATGGCCTGGATTAAATGTGGCCAACACACAAAAGAAATAAAAAAAAAATTTCAGGGGAGGGCGCCCCCTTGACCAAGGGGGGGACATGGTAGAAATGATAGGTAGCCTACCTTGGACTTTGAAGTCCAATTGTCTCCTATGTGCATATTGACATTCAACCCTTCTAGATGTCACCTAGGCAAGTTTGACCAGTCCCACATGGGTGACATGGACCAATGGGAAAGGGCTGGGGGCACCATAGCTGGACCTACTACACAATTGCACAAAAACCCACACAATCCAAGGGAATGACTCATTGGCTTATAAAGCCTTACATTTACGTACATACTTTCCCAAGGATATAAATGCAAACTAAAAGGACATAAATAAAATAAAATGTGGGCGGCCAAGCGTCGATGTCCCCATCAATCTGAAGCCGTTCTTTTGTATTCATTTTCAACCATAAATGAATCAAACTTCTTGTACCACTGCCTTGGAGCTTGCTTCAGCCCATACAAGCTCTTTCTCAATCTGCAAACAAGATTCTCTTTACCTGTGACTTTGAATCCTTCTGGTTGCTCCATATATATTTCCTCTTCTAAATCACCATGGAGAAAAGCTGCCTTCACATCCAGCTGCTCAACCTCCAAGTCCAGGCTAGCAGCAAAACCTAGAGCAACACGAATAGAAGACATTTTTACAACATGAGAAAAAATTTCTTCAAAGTCAATACCTTGCTTTTGACCAAAGCCTTTTACAACCAATCTGGCCTTGTATTTTGGTTGAGAACATTGCTCCTGAGCCTTCAATTTGAAAACCCATTTGTTCTTCAATGTCTTTCTACCCTTTGGTAGTTGCACCAAATCATAGGTGTGGTTCTTCTGTAAAGCATCCATCTCTTCCTGCATAGCTTCTAACCACTCATTCTTCTGCTCACTTTGCATTGCTTCTTGGTAACACTCTGGTTCACCTGCATCAGTAAGCATTACATACTCATCTGTAGGATACCTTTTGGAAGGCTGATGTTCTCTAGAAGATCTTCTCAGCTGAGGTTTTATAGGAGGTTGCTCCTCCTCTGCTTCATGCTGTACATGTTCTGCAAGTAAGTCAGTATCTGCCTATGCATCATCTTCCTACTGATCTCCCCCATCACCCTGACATACTGGAGGGAAAATTGGATCACAATCTGCTAAGCCTTCTTCAGAAGCCTTGGCTGGTACCTTTTTCTTGAAATCTTCAAAGGTTTGATCTTCAAAGAAAATAACATCTCTGCTTCTGAATACTTTCTGCTTTACTGGATCCCAAAGCCTGTAACCAAATTCATCACGTGAGTACCCAAGAAAAATATATTCTTTTGTCTTACCGTCTAGTTTGGACCCTTCAATGTCAGGGACATGTGCAAATGCACGATAGCCAAACACTCTCAAATGCTTATAGAAGACATCTTTTTCTGACCATACATGCTCAGCAACATCACCATCTAGAGATGTGCATGGTGACAAGTTGATCACATAAACTGTGGTCCTCAAAGCCTCATCCCAAAATCCTTTGGGTAGCTTGGCTTGTGAAAGCATACATCTGATCTTTTCCATGATGGTCCGGTTCATCCTCTCTGCAATTGCATTGTGCTGAGGTGTACCAGGAACTGTCATCTCATGGTGAATGCCCTGTGATGTGCAATAAGCATTAAATGGCCATGTATACTCACCACCATTGTCTGACCTTATGCATTTCAGCTGTCTGTGGACGCACTTTTTATTTAAAATCGTTGTTTATTTATTTATTGGGTTTATTAAGTGTGTGGGCGTGCCAGTCACAAAGTGACAATTTATTGTGCGCTCGATTTGACTAGTCACACGATTGTGTAGTTCGTGTCGGGACTGAGAACCCGCCGTACTGTGAAGGCTACGACGTTAATTACATCCCCTCAGAGAGGGGAAAACCCTTGATTGATTGCCAGGAAAAGGGGCCCGATGGCCAGGAAATTAATGCATAGAAAAAAACTATTAAGAAATGCTGAAGTCCTCGCGCGAGGGTGTGAAGAAAGTATCTGAGCCTGTGTCAGTCATGTGTTGACCATTTTAATGTTCGGACGAATGTCCGGCTTGAGAATAGTGTAATCGTTGCGGGAAAACCGGAACATGTGTACGTCGGGATACGACATATTTATTGTTCAAAGGAACGGAAAACGCCCAGTTAAATCCCCGGTTAGAGCGGCCAGGAATCGAGAAGTTTGTCGGCCCGAAGCAAGATCAAGCTGCGACCATACTGCGGTGGGCCCCCTGCGGTCGAAGTCGGGCTCGCGTGGGCATCGTCAATGTTCCCGGTGCAAAGGGGGCAACGGGAAAGTGTCCCGGGACTAGGTTCCGAAACGAAGACATGTGCAGAGGTAGCTAGCTATAGGCCTAGGATGTGGGTTAGGCAATGACCATGGTTGGGGCGAACCCGAGGTCCAAACGCGACTCACGAAGGTCTTATTGATATTCCCATGCAAAGGGTCCGGGGATGACGAGAGCCTTCTCGTTCCATTCAGATTTTGTCGGTCATACACGGATCATTTTATGTTCGGACAAAGATCCGTATAGAAAACAAGATGGTGACGGGAGCGAATCCGTGCAAATGTCTGCCGTGAGTACGGCAAGTTTAATGCAAGCGCGGGATTAGATCCCGGTATATATGTCGGTCGCTAATGGACCATTCATCGTTCGGACGAGAGTCCGCATTTGAAGCGTCGAAGACAATGACAAAACCACATGGATGTCTGCCGTAGGTACGACAAGTTTAGTGTGGGTACAGGATTAGATCCCGACATATATGTCGGTCACTAACGGACCATTCATTATTCGGACGGAAGTCCGTATTAGTAGCGTCGAGGATGACGATAAAACCGTACGGATGTCTGCCATGTTGTGCCCCTTGTGCTTTGATGATAAGGTGGCGTTTTAATGATAGCAACATGAATGAGTCACCATATTGTTTTGCTAAGAACATCACATTGATTGATAGCAACATGAATGCATATGACTGATCTATTCTGTGGAGAATGCATGAGTGTGCTATGTCTGGTCTGTTCTGTGGAGAATGCATGAGTGTGCTATGTCTGATCTGCTCTGTGGAGAATGCATAAGTTTATACATTGCATATATTTGTGCTGCACTCGTAAGTCTATACATCGTGCATTCATTGCCATAGTCTTTGTGTTTAGCATACACTGCATCAGTTGCTGCATGCGTCTGTTAAGAAGTCTGTACATTGCCCTGCTTCAGGCTGAGCAAGTCTATACACTGCTGCACGAACATCAAGTCTATACTTTGTCTTGCACAGCATGCAGGCAAAGTCTGTACATCTTATTCTATTCATGCATTGCATCAAGTCCATACATTGTTTGTGCACAAGTCTACACATTCTTCAGGTGCATCATTTCAGCAAGCCTATACATTGGACCTGAGCATATAGGAAGTCTATACATTGTGCATCGTCTTACTTAGCGTCTCATGCTAAGCATATAGGAAGTCTGTACAGCCTTCCGTCTCATGTTGCGTCTCACGGATGTCTCACATGCTTCAAAGTCTATACATCCTTCAATAGTATGTCAATGCATTTAAGTCTATACACTCCATCGTCTCTCTTAGCGTCTATGTGCATAGTCCATGCATTGCCAAGTCTACACATCGTCAGCCTGCTCATGCATCGTCTTGGTGGTAAGTCTGTACAGTGGCCAACTCTATACATCCACCGTCTCACTCAAGTCTATACATTACAGCCTTTGCATTGCACATACATTGAAGTCTATACATTGCATCTTTACCTATGATCTGAACTGAGAAAGTCTATACACTCCTTATCTTCACCTACGTTCAGTTCAGCAAGTCTGTACATTGGGCTATCACTTAAAGTCTATACATCGATGCATTGGCCAAGTCTATACATTGACTGTGCATTCATTTGTCTGGCTGCAGAACACCAAGTCTATACATTGCATTGTGGCATGCATTTCCTCAAGTCTGTACATCGGTTGGCTTGCGCATGCATCGTGTGGCAAAGTCCATACATCGGTTGCCTTGTGCATTGCATCATCTGGCAAAGTCTGTACATCGGTTGCCTTGTGCATTGCATCGTCTGGAAAAGTTTATACATCGGTTGGCTTGTGCATGCATCCTCTTCAAAGTCTACACATCGCATGTATATTTGAGTTGAAGTCTGTACAGACCAAGTCTGTACATTGTTCTGTTTCAGGCACAAGTGAAGTTTGTACAGAGTTTGCTGTCTGCACGTAGCTTGATGACTTTCCAAGTCTATACACTGCACGCCCAGCACGCATGACTAAGTCTATACATTGTGTATTGCTCAAAGCAGAGTCTGCACACTCATTGTCAGCAAGTCTGTACATTGCTTCATGCATTGCACAAAGTCTGCACATCGCACGCAGAGTCTGCACACAATGCATTAGCAAGTCTATACAACGTCTGCATAGTGAACATGAGGTCTGTACAATGGTCGACGGCATGTTAGTGCATTCAGTTCTGTTGTGCATACTTCACCTTGTGCACACTTCAGCAAGTCTATACAACGTCTACACATTATGCATTCAGGCTTAAGTGTTAAGCACAGAATGTCTGTACAGCCTGTGCATCCTTTTGATTCAATGTCTACACATTGCAACTTAGCATGCTCGCACACACTAAGTCCATACATTACACAAAGTCTGTACAGCCATGCACTGCTTCGCTTGCATAAGTGAAGTCTGTACATGCCTCAGTGTTGCATTCACTAAGTCTGTACACACCTTAGCTTTGCATTCACAACGTGAAGTCTGTACATGCTTTGTTTTCGTATTGCAAAGTCTACACACTGCACTGCCTTCATAAAGTCTGTACAAGCTGTTAGACTTAAACTGATAATCCTATTCGACTGTCTGACAGGGACTCTTTGCAGAGCTTAATGAAAGGCACGTGATCCGAGGCTGGAAGGGCTGACAGGAAGATGACACGTGGCCAAAAGTGCTGGGCGGGAATTGTGGAAGACACACGCCCTATCTACTTCCTGCTGCTCTATATATATGAAGCCTCTTCCATCAGAAGAAGGTGATCGACTGAAGCAGAGGAGAGCCTGCACGATCCAGTGAGAAAGAAAAGAGAAGCAGAAGAAGCAGAGAAGAGAAAGAAGATAGAGAGAGAGATAGAGAGCTCGAGCAGAGAAAGAGAGTGAGAGATCGAGAGCAGAGAAGAAGAAGAAAAAGAAAGAGAAAGAGGGAGCGTGAGTTGAGAAGAAGAAAAAGAAGAGAGATAGAGAGTTAGAGGAGAAGAAGAGAAGCTGCTTGAAGATCTATTTCTGCTGGACCGTGGATCAAATCTAGGCCAGCCAGCTCCTTGAGAGCCACATTGTGCTTCATCTTTTATAGCTTTCAGTCGCTGTTATTACTTGCTTTTGTTTTTCTTTTTGAACCTTTTATCAAGCTGTTAGTTAGCGTTTGCAGTGGAGGATTCCACTGGACGGCTAAGCTGTATTGCCCAACGGTTTGCAGAGGTGGACTCCTCTGGACAGCAAGCTATGAGGCTCAGCGGGGCGAGGTGGATACCTCGGACAGCAAGCTGTGAGGCTCAGCGGTTTGTAGGCAAGCTGTGATGCCCAGCGGTTCAAGCTATGAGTCAGCGGAATCCACACTCTGGTTTGAGTGTGGGGTGGATGTAGGTCTGGAGGACCGAACCACCTAAAAACTCTTTGTGCAGTGGTTTGATCTCTTTGTGTGTTTGGCGCTAGATGAATGCATATGGACGACATGGGTTGATTTTCTATATGTGTTCATTTCATTGCTGCGCACACTATATGTTTGACAGTGGTATTGAGTGTCCTTTAACATTGTTATTCCGCAATTGCTTATTAGCCTTCTATTTGTATTAGGAAGAATTTTTAATTGGGCGAAAGTTTTTAAGGGGAGATTCATTCACCCCCCCTCTGAATCGAACGCACCGAACCCAACACTTGGTATCAGAGCGGGTGTCTGCACAAAGGGTCTGGCGACCTGCAGATCCGATCCTTATTTGGATTCGGTGCTATTTGAGTTGATCCGTTCGCTTGCACTATTTTAATCTCTTTTTATTTAGAATTCTGATCTTGTTTGAGCATGGAATTCATAATTGATCTTCTGAAGTACGAGGGTCAAAGCTTCTACAATTGGCTTAATCAGTTCAGGGAATATGTGATGCAGACTAATCCAGATCTGTGGATAGTCATTGCACACAGTCCTTATGAAGTTCCAAAGGATGAATCCTTATGGAAAACTTCAGACAGAAAAAAATTCTCTACAAATCAAAGGGCGATAAACACTGACAAGTTTCCTTGTGTAGTTGATTGCTGCAGTGCCTCCGAAGTGATCGAGATAATAACAAGCAGTAAAAGCTAGGGTAAAGCGAAATGTCTCATGGCAACAGAAGAAGACGAAGATTATGTGGAGGATACTTCGTCACAGGTAAACTCTGACACTGATAAGTTTTCTCTGGAAAGCATGATTGCGTTGAATGAGCATTTATTGATTAAATACGATAGAGTCAAATCTGAAAAGAGAAAAATGAGAAAAGAAATGACTCATGAAGTCACTCGTTTGAAGGCAGAGAATGAAAATTTGAAATCTGACATGAATAAAGAAAAAGATGAGTTGAACCAGTTGAAATCTAAAAATGAGAACCTTAGAAACAAACTCATCAGTGAAAATAATACTTGCAAAGCCTGTGCCATTCTCCAAGAATTGATTAATAATATAGACCATGATGATAATTCGTAAAAGGAATTAATCAAATCTCTGGAAGAAGAAACCAAATTATTATTGGCCAAGAAAATTGAGGTTGAAAAAGGTGGAGAAAAATTGTTTGAAGAAAATAGTTACTTGAAAGATCAAAATAAAAAGCTAATGGTTCTTAATACTGTCTTCTCTGAAAGATGGTTGTCATTTGAAAAAGGAAAATCAGTTGTGAAGGAAAATGAGAACATCATTGAAATAATGGTTCAACAAGAAAATGAAACTCTGAAGAACTTGAATGATGCTTTGCAACAGCAACTGATTGTTTGTGAATCTGAGCTATCCAAGTATGAAGTGAGTATTGCTTCATTGAATTCTGAGATTGAAGATCTGAAAAACTCTTTGTCAAAATTTGTTAAAAGAAGAGATAATCTGAATAAGCTGCTTGGTTCTAAAGTGAATTTCTAGAAAGAAGGACTTGGGTATGTGCCTGTTAATAAGAAAGTGAATAAAAAGAAGAAGTCAACTGTATTCGTGAAAAGCTCTAAACAGGCTAATCAATCTAGTTCTTCTATTTTTCAATTCACTGCTAAGAAGGCTGAAAATTCAGATAAGAAACAGGAAAAGATTCAAAAACAAAAGAAAAGTGTTGATCTAAAGAAGTCCAAATCTGTCATTGATTCACATGTGCATGCTGCTAATTGCTCCCACACATATTCACACTCTCATGCGAATGTCAATTTTGTCAAACAAGTGAATGTAAATAAAAAGGTGGTAACATGTCACTATTGTGGGAAGCTTGGACATATTATGCATGACTGTGTTACATTGATAAATGATGAAAGGAATGTTGTTAGGAAGTATCCTAGAAATCATATTCCTAGGAAACCTTCTACTGATAAGAGAAAGAAAACTCAATGTTATTGCTGTGGGAATTTTGGTCACATTGCTACTTTTTGCTGGCATGCTTAGAAAAATAGATTGAATTCTAAATCTGTAAAATTCCCTGCTCATTATGATGCTGATAGAAACAAATCTATTTTTAAAGAAAAATCCTTTGCATGTTTCAAATGTGGAAGATCTGGCCACAGGGCTGCAACATGTTGGGTGGCAAGATATCAAAACCAGACTGGTTTTGGTAAACATAATTTTAATTCTGTTAACAAAAATCTTCATGCATATGCACATAGAACTCATGCTCATAGGAATGTGCACAAAATGAATTTCAGAACTGCTGCATCATGCCACTATTGTGGTCAGATAGGTCATTCAATGAATGATTGCCATGTGATGAGAATTGATGACCTTCATGCACAGAAATTGGCTACCATACCTGCTAGATATGTGACTGTCATGTCAGGACCCAAGACATCTTGGGTGCCTATTTATGCAAAATAGTTGATAACTTGCAGGTGTGCCTTGGTGGGAGAAATAAAAGGGGTTGAATTAACCAGGGCACTCAAGAATGAAAACTCCATGATTGCACCATTCAGGTCAGTTCTAAAACTCTGTATTTAAATTCCATCATCTGAATTTGTGAGTATGAAAGATGTGAATTTCATGGTGATTTGCTTGTTTGATTTCTGATGTTCTCTTCTTGTCTAGCTGATCAGTCTGCATTCCAGACTCAGCTACTGAATTTACTCTGCATATATCTGATGCTCTTCTCTTGCATTTATTGCACTGTGAACATAAGATGCCAGATGCACTGCACAATTTTTTTTATGCATACCTTGCACTGAGTTTGAATGGGTCATCTAGTGCACATAGTCAATACATGTGTCTAATGTCTGCATATATCATTTGCATGACTTTCAATGCATATAGGACTGCTTTGCACTGCATATATCATTTTTATAACCCTGGTATATCAAATGGTAAGCTACTAAAAGGCAGGGAAATCTGTCTGGAAGTTCTTACTATGTGTGAGATGGTCCTTGTGACTAGGTTCTCCTCCAAGTACCAAGGGTCAAGTCTTCATATAGAGCAGTGTAATGCATATTATAATAATTTGTCTGTGCTAAATTGATTTATCTTGAAAAGTTGATTGCTCTCGCATAATGCTCTCTGAATAAAGAATGCTCTGATGTTTGAATAATCATCTTGCATAAATTACATAAATTCAGGGGGAGGTTGTTGAGTTTTAAGTGTGTCACTGCATATAGACAGGGGGACCATTATAATATTTTTTGACACTGTTTGAAATTCTCACTGTCTACATTCTTTCAAATCATCAATTGACTATGTTGAATTCATACTTTCTTGAATCTGAGAATTTGACTGCTAATCCTCAATCTGTTGAAGGAGAGTTTTTTTTTGTCTGACTGAAATTCAATCTCTGCTATTGGCTTTAAACTTTTATTCTCTCTTGCTGATTGACTCTTCCACCAGCTTATACTCATCCTTCATATATCTCTTAGCTGGTGTGACTTTATTGGTTCTATTGTTGATTTGTTGGTCAGCTAAATTTATTGATCTGGTCTGAGGAAATTAAGCTGCATGTCATGCAATTCAGTCTGAGAACCTTGTAGAAATTCTATCATATAGGTTTAAGAATTACCACTGAATCAGACTGATATAAGATTAATGTATTCTCAGATTTGTAATTAAATGAATTAAAAATATCTGAATGATAAGGTTTAATAAACTTTAACCACATGTGTCATAAAAACCTTAGACTCACTCATCAGATATTTAAAAATTTGAAATCAGGACTACTTTGGTTAAGATGCATAGAGTGAGTATTGTACTTAAACATTAACTTTGAAAAATTTGATAGGAAATAAAATCAGTGAGTAATGAAATGACTTTGTTCACTGAGAAACTGGGTCTTCCATCAAAGAAATGGAGTGAACCCAAGTCATGAAGTGTCATAGTCACTTAAAATGAAAATTCATTGAGAACCTGACAGAGCAATAGCATTTCTATGTTGAGTAACTGGGGAGTCTGGCCTCTGATCAAGGTGTCTTCTCATGTAAAAAGACACTTATATTGCTAACTCTGTTCTCTAAGTTGAGAGGCAATGACAGTTATCACACTGAGTAACTGGGTCACTTCACCTGAGACGTGTTGTGCCTCATGTAAAAAGGTGTTGATCAACCTGAATTGCTCAGGAAAAATATAATGTACTTCAAATGAAAATATTTTGAAAATTCTGTCAACTCATGTTCTTAGAAAAGTGTTTAACCTCTGTACTAATCTGTGTTTCTTTCAAAGGAGCTATTGAGATCATGTGTGTAAGATAAAAGATGATTGTTTTTGAGTGTTATCTGACTATTTGATTCACCTTTATTAAAACTTGGATTCAGATATGAGTATTGAGTTTAATTTGACAAATTTGGTATACATCATAATTAAATCAGATTGGTTAAGTTGCCACTTCATAACCCTTTATGATAAGAAGAGTCTATACTTCTTAAGACTTATTGAAGTGGTGCAAGCATTAAAATCCCTCATGATCAGATTCTTTCTAGACAGCCTGATCAACATCTTGCTATTAATTGATTCCTTGAGATATATTATGCTTTGACTATTTCTCACCCCTACACTTGGCTACATTTACTTCTTTTACATTATTAGTTGTTTGACTCCTGAGAAGTACTCCTCTCCACACTGTTGGAATCTTCCATCTTGTTTTGCAACCAGTTCTGGTTCTGTGGTCTTTTCACCTATTTCATTCTGCTCATGCATATGTGAGGTGCCATAACCAGAATTCAGATTCTTTGTAATGGCAGATTTCAGATTGATTTATTGGATAACCAGAGTTCATTCCTGCGCTTCAGGGGGAGTTATGGGTTATCTGCTTTTAAGGGGAGTGTAGTCAATCATGCATGTTGATAGGGGGAGAGCTATTTTATTGTCATAAAGGGGGAACTCCATTTCAGTGAACCTTGTTTCATTCTGTGTATTTGTGTGCTGAATTTTGTATCTCAAACCATCTCCTTTTTGCTTATGTCAAAGGGGGAGAATAGTTTGACGAGTCAGTGTGACTCATTATGCTGCCATCATCAAAAAGGGTGAGATTGTTGTGCCCCTTGTGCTTTGATGATAAGGTGGTGTTTTAATGATAGCAACATGAATGAGTCACCATATTGCTTTGCTAAGAATATCACATTGAATGATAGCAACATGAATGCATATGACTGATCTATTCTGTGGAGAATGCATGAGTGTGCTATGTCTGGTCTGTTCTGTGGAGAATGCATGAGTGTGCTATGTCTGATCTGCTCTGTGGAGAATGCATAAATTTATATATTGCATATATTTGTGCTGCACTCGTAAGTCTATACATCGTGCATTCATTGCCATAGTCTTTGTGTTTAGCATACACTACATCAGTTGCTGCATGCGTCTGTTAAGAAGTCTGTACATTGCCCTGCTTCAAGCTGAGCAAGTCTATACACTGCTGCACGAACATCAAGTCTATACTTTGTCTTATACAGCATGCAGGCAAAGTCTGTACATCGTATTTTGTTCATGCATTGCATCAAGTCCATACATTGTTTGTGCACAAGTCTACACATTCTTCAGGTGCATCATTTCAGCAAGCCTATACATTGGACCTGAGCATATAGGAAGTCTATATATTGTGCATCGTCTTACTTAGCGTCTCATGCTAAGCATATAGGAAGTCTGTACAGCCTTCCGTCTCATGTTGCGTCTCACAGATGTCTAACATGCTTCAAAGTCTGTACATCCTTCAATAGTATGTCAATGCATTTAAGTCTATACACTCCATCGTCTCTCTTAGCGTCTATGTGCATAGTCCATGCATTGCCAAGTCTACACATCGTCAGCCTGCTCATGCATCGTCTTGGTGGTAAGTCTGTACAGTGGCCAAGTCTATATATCCACCGTCTCACTCAAGTCTATACATTGCAGCCTTTGCATTGCACATACATTGAAGTCTATACATTGCATCTTTACCTACGATCTGAACTGAGAAAGTCTATACACTCTTATCTTCACCTACGTTCAGTTCAGCAAGTCTATACATTGGGCTATCACTTAAAGTCTATACATCGATGCATTGGCCAAGTCTATACATTGACTGTGCATTCATTTGTCTGGCTGCAGAACACCAAGTCTATACATTGCACTGTAGCATGCATTTCCTCAAGTCTGTACATCGGTTGGCTTGTGCATGCATCGTCTGGAAAAGTCCATACATCGGTTGCCTTGTGCATTGCATCGTCTGGCAAAGTCTGTACATCGGTTGCCTTGTGCATTGCATCGTCTGGCAAAGTCGATACATCGGTTGGCTTGTGCATGCATCCTCTTCAAAGTCTACACATCGCATGCATATTTGAGTTGAAGTCTGTACATACCAAGTCTGTACATTGTTCTGTTTCAGGCACAAGTGAAGTCTGTACAGAGTTTGCTATCTGCACGTAGCTTGATGACTTTCCAAGTCTATACACTGCACGCCCTGCACGCATGACTACGTCTATACATTGTACATTGCTCAAAGTAGAGTTTGCACACTCATTGTCAGCAAGTCTGTACATTGCTTCATGCATTGCACGAAGTCTGCACATCGCACGCAGAGTCTGCACACAATGCATTAGCAAGTCTATACAACGTCTGCATAGTGAACATGAGGTCTGTACAATGGTCGACGGCATGTTAGTGCATTCAGTTCTGTTGTGCATACTTCACCTTGTGCACACTTCAGCAAGTCTATACAACGTCTACACATCATGCATGCAGGCTTAAGTGTTAAGCACAGAATGTCTGTACAGCCTGTGCATCCTTTTGATTCAATGTCTACACATTGCATGTTAGCATGCTCGCACACACTAAGTCCATACATTACACAAAGTCTGTACAGCCATGCACTGCTTCGCTTGCATAAGTGAAGTCTGTACATGCCTCAGTGTTCCATTCACTAAGTCTATACACACCTTAGCTTTGCATTCACAATGTGAAGTCCGTACATGCTTTGTTTTCGTATTGCAAAGTCTACACACTGCACTGCCTTCATAAAGTCTGTACAAGCTGTTAGACTTAAACTGATAATCCTATTCGACTGTCTGACAGGGACTCTTTGCAGAGCTTAATGAAAGGCACGTGATCCGAGGCTGGAAGGGCTGACAGGAAGATGACACGTGGCCAAAAGTTCTGGGCGGGAAATGTGGAAGACACACGCCCTATCTGCTTCCTGCTGCTCTATATATATGAAGCCTCTTCCATCAGAAGAAGGTGATCGACTGAAGCAGAGGAGAGCCTGCATGATCCAGTGAGAAAGAAAAGAGAAGCAGAAGAAGTAGAGAAGTGAAAGAAGATAGAGAGAGAGATAGAGAGCTCGAGCAGAGAAAGAGAGTGAGAGATCGAGAGCAGAGAAGAAGAAGAAAAAGAAAGAGAAAGAGGGAGCGTGAGTTGAGAAGAAGAAAAAGAAGAGAGATAGAGAGTTAGAGGAGAAGAAGGGAAGCTGCTTGAAGATCTGTTACTGCTGGACCGTGGATCAAATCCAGGCCAGCCAGCTCCTTGAGAGCCACATTATGCTTCATCTTTTACAGCTTTCAGTCGCTGTTATTACTTGCTTTTGTTTTTCGTTTTGAACCTTTTATCAAGCTATTAGTCAGCATTTGCAGTGGAGGATGCCACTGGACGGCTAAGCTGTATTGCCCAGCGGTTTGCAGAGGTGGACTCCTCTGGACAGCAAGCTGTGAGGATCAGCGGGGCGAGGTGGATACCTCGGACAGCAAGCTGTGAGGCTCAGCGGTTTGTAGGCAAGCTGTGATGCCCAGCGGTTCAAGCTGTGAGTCAGCGGAATCCACACTCTGGTTTGAGTGTGGGGTGGATGTAGGTCTGGAGGACCAAACCACCTAAAAACTCTTTGTGCAGTGGTTTGATCTCTTTGTGTGTTTGGCGCTAGATGAATGCATAGGGACGACATGGGTTGATTTTCTATATGTGTTCATTTCATTGCTGCGCACACTATATGTTTGACAGTGGTATTGAGTGTCCTTTAACATTGTTATTCCACAATTTCTTATTAGCCTTCTGTTTGTATTAGGAAGAATTTTTAATTGGGCGAAAGTTTTTAAGGGGAGATTCATTCACCCCCCCTCTGAATCAAACGCACCGAACCCAACATGCCATAGGTACGGCAAGCTTAATGTAGGTGCGGGATCGGATCTCGATAAAGATGGGTCGAGCTAACGAACTGTCGGCTCGGGATAAGATCGGATCATGGTCACGATCGGGCGAGGGCTCCCGAGATCCAAGTCCGACCTAGTGGGGCATCATTGCTTTTCTCTTCAAACACAGTCCGGGGAAGCGGATTGTTAAGTGTGGAGCCCAAACTCGCCAACGTGCGCCCTCGCACGCGGATCGACCTGCGCGGTCAGGTCACGAGGTTCGACCTGCCCGGTCAGGTCGCGAGGGTCAAGGGGGCAGCGCCCCTTACGGTGGTTTTCGGGGGCCGCGCCCCCAGAACAAAATTTTAATTAAGGCGCGGGTGATAGAGTTTCTTTTATTCTTTTATTAGCATGATTGACCTTTTATTATCATTTTTTGCTTATTTATTCCCCTTTGGATTTAGGAGGCGTGCCGGTTTAGTGAAGGAAGAGGATGGCGCCGTTTTAGAGTTCAAAGGAAGAAATGGGGCGCCGTTTTATGGTGAACAGTGAAGGACAAATGCGTGCCGATTTAGGACATTAAAGGGGGGGGGCACCGGTTTTTGGCCACGCCGTTTTAAGGGTTAAACAAGGGAGGCGTGCCGGGATAAGAGGGAGTCAAGGGCGCGCCGGGTAGAGGCACCCATGGGGGCGCGCCGGTTAAAGGGAGGTGCCATAGGGCGCGCCGGTTAAGGGGGGGGTCCAAGCCCAGGAGATGGGGGCACGTCGTATAGGTGGTTTGGAATAGAAATAGGCGCGCCGTTTTAGCGGTCAAAGAAGGAGATGAGGGATTATGAGAATGGAGTTAAACCGACGCGGTGAAATAGTGACCGCGCCGGATTAGGCCATGCCGGGACATCATCTCCCGAGTTTTTATTCGTTCTGTGGACTTGTTTTGCTTTCTATTCTTGATTCTATGGCCTGCAGAGGGATCCAAAGTTAGATTGATTGTTCAATTGACACCACAGATCAATAGGATGAAGGTTTAAGCATCGTTGATGGTTTGTTAAGGTGAGTGAGCATGAGGTTTAAGTGTTTTATTCTGAGGGTTTGTTCATAGAGGTTCAGTGGTTGTTCACAGAAGTGGTTTGTTCGTTTGTTCTTGAGCGTTCTTTAATTCCTGGCAAAAATTGGGCAGCATCTCCCCCGGACCGGGACTTGCCAGAGATAATAGAAGGCCACCAAACGGATTACTCCGGGGTGACCCTTAAAAATCGGAGTGGCCTCACGGCGGTCCGACAACCCAAATGTGAGTATGGAACGCTTGAGGGCAAGCCTACAAGAGCGACCACGGCTCACGGGTGATAGCTTCGCGTATATCCTAACGGGACGGATGTTCGCCATGAACGGCTGTAACTCTTCATCCTCCAGACGGGTTTCCTCAGAGGAAATGCCACAGAGAGGCAAGCCTCCGAGGCACCGGGATGATTAGAAGAACGGGAGAGAAAAGGAAAAAGACTCAGTGAGACGGGCAAGCCAATGCAGTAGAACGCTATGTAGATTTGCCAAAGTTACTCTTTTATTCATCCACGAGGAAAAGGGAGGAATGCAATACAGAAGGGGGGATCATCCCCCTAACCAAAGAAAGTATGAACGAAAGAGACGAAGAATACAATGGTAGAAGGAGGGCGGAGCCTAAACCTATTTCCCAAGCTCGCCTCTCTTCCCTCGCACTCACTCTTTTCTTCTCCACCTTAACGGTGCAGGGGAACGAAGCTTCTTCTTTTTCTTCTGAGGGAACTACCAGCTGAACCGGAGTTTCTCCTCTGCTCTCTTCCTCTCTTCTCTCAGCTTCTTCTCTTCCGACCCTCTCTCTTTTGTCTTGACGGGTTCGTTACATATATATGGAGGTGGGGGAAGAAGTCTCTGAATCCCCCTTCCCTTTCGTTCCATTCTTCTCATCCCACTATGTGTCTAAAGCTCTCGAGTGGCATGCAGGTGGAGAGGTTGATAGAGTAGGCATGGTGCCTCCATGAGATTGGCCGATGGTGACCGACGGGGAAGTGTCGTTCGGTGCGGAGCTCGAAGATTGCCATTCCAGGGAGCTTGAGGAGCTCAGGCGGTTGCACGTTGGTCGGACGCAGGAGGCATGGCCATTTCAGGTAAGTTCTCTTTGTTTGCGCCCAAAAATAGGGGATCAGACTAATGACGGGATGGGATGTCTCGGAGGTAAAACGGCGCAGAGGATGGTGATCGCGCCGGATTAAACCCAAGTGAAATTGGCGCGCCGTTTCAACTTTTTGGCCTTCAAAATGGCCATGCCGTAGTAGCTCTCGAAGGGATAGCTTTGCATATGGACGCCGTTTTAATGCAACACAAGTGGCGCCATTTTATGCATCAAAAGGGGGAAGGCCCCTTCGACAGGAGCGCGCCAGATAGCCAAAGAAAATAAGGGGCGCGCCGTTTTAAGCAAGGGGGGCGCGCCGTTTTAAGGCCCCTTCGAGCTGTTTTAAGCACCAAACAGATTCTTTTCGAAGTCGCGGCCGCTTATATGAATGTCGGCATTCCCAGAACGTTCCGGTTGCGATGCATGGCATCCATGATGTTTCATTCGCAGTCTTTGGGCTGCGGTTCAAAACTTTGCGTGCCTTCTGGTGCATGCCGAGACTGTGTCGGTGTTCCCGACTCTTCTTTGATTCAGCTCTCGGCACGGTCGGCTGTGGAGTTGTGGCCGTATCTTCCGCCCGGGGGGCTCTCTCATCGGCTAGCGGACCACCAAGAGATTCCTCATCTTGATCGGGCGAGGTATGAGGTTTATTCGGTATTTCCATCTTCGGCTTGCTCTCGAGTGTCGAGACGTGCTTGCCGTATGATCCTCATCGACATTTTTTCGACGTCCACAAATGCCCCCCACTCGTGTGCGGCACAAGGAAGGGATGAGTGCACGGGGCCTGTGAGTGTAGAGTTCTTTGACAGGATGTCTGTTCTTTCAAGCCAGTGGGATGCTAGTCGGGTGCAGATTTACGGGAAAGCGCTCACTCCTTCAGCGAAGGGATGAGGGGATCGCTTCACCGCATATGCACATGGACCGACATATCTGAGTGGAGGTTTGGTCATCGGCATGGCGGGATGCCGAAGCAAGAAGGAAGGGCTTATGCGTCATCTAGGGCGAAAGGCCCAAAACGACTTCAACGAGGCCAATCCCAAGGGGGAGTTGGTGACTCGTACTGGGTTTAGGAAAGTCGTTCGTTCATCAACTCGGGCGGAAGGTCCGAGCCAAGCAAGGAGGGGTTTCTTTGTGCTCATGGACTTAGATAGAAGGTCCGAGCCAAGCAAAGGGGATGCATTTTTTGTTCATGGACTGGGACGGATGGTCCGAGCCAAGCAAGGAGGGGTTTATTTGTGTTCATGGACTTGGACGGAAGGTCCGAGCCAAGCAAAGGGGATGCATTTTTTGTTCATGGGCTGGGACGGAAGGTCCGAGCCGAGCAAGGAGGCTCTTTCTGTTTTTCTTTTTTATTCATTGGCTTGGACGGAAGGTCTGAGCCAAGCAAAGGAGGTTCTTTTTGTTCATCGACTTGGACGGAAGGTCCAAGCCACGGGTTTGTTTGTCAGTAGGATAGGGAATTGGAGATGGACGTGGTTTATTCATTGACCCAGGGTTAGTGCCAAAGCAAGAGTCTTTTGTTCATTGACTTGGACGGAAAGCCCGAGCCAAGCAACGAGGTTCTTTTTATTCATCGATTCGGACAGAAGGTCTGAGCCAAGCAGAGGAGGTTCTTTTTTTTATTATTATTGACTTGGACGGAAGGTCCGAGCCAAGGGTTTGTTCGTCGGTGGCACTAGGAGTTGTGATATTGAGGTGGTTTATTCATTGACACGAGGCTAGTGCCAAAGAAAGGGCCTTTTGTTCATGGCTTCAGACGGAAGGTCTGGGCCATAGGTTTGTTCATCGATGCCGGCAAGAAGTCGGAGACCGACATGGTTTATTCGTTGACATGGGGTTAGTGCCAAAGCAAGGGTCTTTTGTTCATGGAACCAGACGTAAGGTCTGGGCCACTAGTTTGTTCATCGATGCCGATAGGGTGTCGGAGACCGACGTGGTTTGTTCATTGACACGGGACAAGTGCCAAAGCAAGGGTCTTTTTGTTCATGGCACCAGACGAAAGGTCCGGGCCACTTGTCTTATGCGTCGGTGGGACTTAAAATATTTTGATCTCTGGCGGGACTTGACGAGTCGACATCCCTCAGAGGCTTCGATGATGATTTTTTCCTTCTCTTCCTTTTTTCTTTTCTTCTCTCTTTTTGAACAACTTTGTATAGTTGTCGGCACGGACGCCGATAATGAGACAGCTGTCGGTATGGAAGCTGATAACGGGATAGCTGTCGGCTAAACGCCGATATTTAGATAGCTGTCGATCATGAAAGCTGATATTTAGATAGCTGTCGGCACGAAAGCCGATATTGAGATAGCTGTCGGCACGGAAGCCGATATTGAGATAACTATCGACGCAGAAGCTGATATCAAGGTAGCTGTCGGCATAGAAGCCGATATTGAGATAGCTGTCGACATAAAAACTGATAATGAGATAGCTGTCGGCATAAAAGCCGATAATGAGGTAGCTGTCGGCGTGGAAGCCGACAATGAGCTAGCTATCGGCATGAAAGCCTATAATTAGATAGCTGTCGGCATGGAAGCCGATGATGAGATAGCTGTCGGCATGGAAGCCGATAATTAGATAGCTGTCAGCATAAAAGCTGATAATTAGATAGCTGTCGGCATGGAAGCAGATGATGAGATAGCTGTCGGCGTGGAAGCCGATAAAATCAGATAGCTGTCGGCACCGAAGCCGATAATTAGATAGTTGTCGGCATAGAAGCCGATATTTAGATAGCTGTCGGCACGGAAGTCGATATTGAGATAGTTGTCGGCACGGAAGCCGATATTGAGATAACTGTCGGCGCGAAAGCCGATATCAAGGTAGCTGTCGGCATAGAAGCCGATATTGAGATAGCTGTCGACATAAAAGCCGATAATGAGATAGCTATCGGCATAAAAGCTGATAATGAGGTAGCTGTCAGCGTGGAAGCCGATAATGAGCTAGTTGTCGGCATAAAAGCCGATAATTAGATAGCTGTCGGCATGGAAGCCGATGACGAGATAGCTGTCGGCATGGAAGCCGATAATTAGATAGCTGTCGACATAAAAGCCGATAATTAGATAGCTATCGGCATGGAAGCCGATGATGAGATAGCTGTCGGCATGGAAGCCGATAATTAGATAGCTGTCGGCATAAAAGCCGATAATTAGATAGCTGTCGGCATGGAAGCCGATGACGAGATAGCTGTCAGCGTGGAAGCCGATAAAGTCAGATAGCTGTCGGCACCGAAGCCGATAATTAGACAGCTGTCGGCATAGAAGCTGATATTGAGATAGCTGTCGGCATGAAAGCCGATGATTAAAGAGATTGTTTTTGGTTTGTTCCTTTCTTGTTTATTGTGTGTTTGTTCTTTTTATTTGTTTCTTTTTGTTAGTTTCCTTTTGTTTGTGCTTTTTGTTTGTTTGTTATTTTTTGTTTGTTTGTTGGTTTGTTTGTTTGTGTTTAATGTTTGTTTGTTTATTTGTTTGTTTGTCTGTTCCTTTGTTTATTTATTTCTATTATTTGTTTCTTCTTTTGTTTGCTTATTTTTGTTTGTTTGTTTGTTTGTTTGTTTCTTGTTTGTCTGTGTTTATTGTTTGTTGGTTTATTTGGTTGTTGGTTTATTCTTTTGTTTGTTTATTTTGTTTGTTCATTTGTTTGTTTGTTCGTTCCTTTTGTTTGTTTGTTTCTTTTGTGTTTGTTGTTTATTTGTTCTTCTTTTTTTTGTTATTTGTTTGTTCTTCTTTTTTTTGTTATTTATTTGTTTATTTGTTTCTTTTGTTTGTGTTTTTGTTCATTTATCTGTTTATTTGTGTTTTTAAGCACTCAAGCATTCGCTAACATCAAGCATCAAATAGATACATAGTATGTCCCCTATATCGAGGGTAGGGTAGGGATGAAGCCCCGAATTCACAGACCACGTGCGGCTCACGAGTCATAACTAAAAGAGCTGTGCATTCGTCGAAAAGGCATCGCATCGCCTCTGCGTATAGTTTAAATCACGATTTCCACCCAAAACAAATGTTCTGTGGTGTGAGAGTGCAGGCATGTGAGCCGTGGCCCCAAAACATAGGGATGTGCAGACGTTCTAAGCAACACTAAAGGATTGCTCTACCGCCTACGTGTACATTTCAGGCTTTCGACTTTCGGTAGCTTCACACAGCCCCCTTATTTATTTTGGACTTCCAGACTTCACCGTTCGATGCGAGTTTCCTCATTTGTTTTAGTGGAGATTCCTGGCTACTAGGATTCATCCTTGGCCATAATTAGCTTCACCATTTTCGCGCGAGTCTCCTCATTTGTTTCAGTGGGGATTCCCAGCTACTTGGATCCATATTTCATTTCTTCATCATCATTTGTTTTTACACACATTTTTTTAAGGAGGCAGGCAGCTTTTTCCTCACGATTACCATTCATGCGAGCGTAGGAAATTCAAGTATCCACAGAGTGTTGGGAAGAAATTTCACGATCCCTACAGTTAGAAATCACTGATCGCATTGTGCGTAAAGTGTGGGAACATCATCTCGAGTATATTTTGTGAGTTATGCTAACATCATAGCTATGACTCTTCCTCTCGACATATGCACTCGCCATGATGGGCTTTTCTTCTTTAGCATATGCCATGGCGCACGCAAGTCTATGATCGGGGCGGCATTATTTATTCAAGGAGATGCGGTCCTAGGAGGTTCAAAGGAGATGGATTAAATATAATATAAATAATCGTGCAAGCAAGGTGAGCACACATTCAAAATTCAACTCATGCAGCGTTTATTGTTGTGTTTTTTTTTGTTTTGTTTGTTTATCATTTCGTTGTTGTTATTATTTTTTGTTTTCTTCTTTCTTTTGTTTGTTTGTTTGTTTTATTATTCGCATATTCTCTTTTATTCTTTATTCTTATTATTTAGTAGTATTATTATATTTTTTTTATTCTTTTCCTTCTTTCAGTTTTGTGATCTTTCTTTTTTTTTCTCCTTTTTTGGTTTGAATATCTATAAGCATATGTCGGCACGAATGCCAGTGGTTGAGTGCCTTGTGGATTGCTATTGGCTCGGATGCCAATGATGAAATGTTGTTGGCTTAAGTGCCAATGGATGGATTGTTGTCGGCTTAAACACCGATGGTTAGAGCTGTCGGCTTTAAATACCGATAATTAAGAAGCTGTCGGCTCAAACGCCGATGATTAAAGAGCTGTCGGCTCAGAGGCCGATGATTAAAGAGTTTTCGGCTCAGAGGCCGATAATTGGGAAGCTGTTGGCTCGACGCCAATAATTTTGTTTGTTTGTTTATTCCCTTTTTTTTTGAACATCTTTGAATAGTTGTCGGCCTGGACACCGATGGTTGAGGAGCTGTCGACCCGAAAGCCAATAATTAAGAAGCTGTCGGCATGAAAGCCGATGATTAAAGAGCTTGAATATCCTTTGAAAAGCTGTCGACTAGGATGTCGGTGGTTGAGGAGCTGTCGACCAGGATGTCGATGGTTGAGAGGTTTATTCTTTCTTCAGCTTTCGCCGTATTGCAAGGGGCTTGAGACGTCCCTCGTGGTTTGTTCTTTCTTCAGCTTTCACCTTACTGCAAGGGACTTGAGATGTCCCTCGTGGTTTGTTCTTCTTTGCCCCCGGCACGGGTTGTAGTTTCTTGCCTCTTGTGCCCCCAGAGCGGGGTATATTTCTCTTCATCTGCCCCCGGCACAGGGTGTATTTTCTGCTTTTTATGCCCTCAGAGTGAGGTACATTTTCTTGCTTCTTATGCCCCCAGAGCGGGGTATATTTCTTTGTTTCTGCCCTGTGGAACGCACTGAGTTTCGTGTGGTTCCGAAATATCGTGGTATCGATGGTTATATTGATTCGGGATCATCTGTCCCACCGGGCGTGCCAGCTTGTGGAACGCACTAGATTTCGTTGGGTGAAAATATCGTGGAATATCGGTGTTCTTTTTATCAGTTTTATCTAGTGCGAGGGCGTGCCAGTCACCTAGGTGACAATGTGTTCGGGCTTCGAGACTGGAGTGGTCCGAAACCCGGGGTGCGCTCCATCTGACTGATCAGACGATTATGGATATCGGGTCGGGACTGGAGACTCGCCGCGCCATAAAGGCCACGACGTTAATTACATCCCCTCGGAGAAGGGAAGACCTCTGATTAATCGCCAAGAAAAGGGGTCAAATGACCTAAAGATCGTTTTTCATTAAAGCATGCGAGTTGGGTTGACATGATTTAAACCCTCCGCATCGGTACGCAAAATGGTGTTCAAAACCATACAAATACTTGCTGCGAGTGTGGCGAATTTAATGAAAGTGCGGGATTAGATCCCGGTATATATATATATCAGTCACTAACAGACAATCCAGTATTCGGTCGAGAGTCCATATTCGAAGCATCGAAGGTAACAACAAAGACATTTGGATATCTGCCGTAGGTACGGCACGCTTCACGTGGGTGCGGGATCGGATCCCGACAGCGCCCCCGGAACAAAATTTGGATTATAGTGGAGGGGAGACTTTTGATTAGTTTTCTATTAACTTGAATTGCATGTTTTCTTTTATTTTCTTGATCACCTTCTCTCTTCCAGGCACGCCGGATTAAGTGATATTGAAGGGGGACGCGCCGGTTAAGGATGCCACAAGGGGAAGGGCGCGCCGATTTAAGGACACTACAAGGGGGCTGAAGGGCGCGCCGGTTTAAGGGAGTTCAAGGGGGGGCGCGCCGGTTAAGGTCCAGGAAGGGGGCGCGCCGGTTTAAGGCTCAAATAGGAAGAGGTTCCACAGTATAGCGCGCCAGTTTAATGGGCTAGTGCAAGGGGGCGCGCCGGATAGCTGCAAGAAAAAAAATGGGTTTTGAGTGTGGGGTTAAACCGGCGCGGGGGGGTACCGCGCCGGATTAACCCGCGCCGGATTAGGGGGCGCCGGATTAAGCATTGTATAGCTTCTTTCAACCCGTTTGTGCTCTGTTTCTTCTTTCCTTCAACTGTAAGTTGATTTATTGATTGGTTTGTTCATCTTATTGATGAATTATGTTTGTGGAAAGAAGATTTAAGTGTTTTAAGTGTTTGTTCAGGTGGATTAGCGTGGATGCTTAAGTGTTCGTTCAGGGGGGTTCAGTTCACAGAGTTTTACTGTGTGTTTCTTATCTTTCACCCGTAGGCAAATTCTATGATACATTTATTCATTGTTCTTGGTGTTCTTGACCCTGACGAAAATCGGGCAGCACCTCCCCTAGATCGGATGGGTCTGGGGAAAAATATGGGGCGCGCCATGCGGAGAGAACTCCGACGGCCCCGAAACATCCCGGTGTGTGCTAAGCAACGACACCAGTAAAATTACCCCATCAGGGGCCGGAGATCCCGAGGGCTAGCCTACAAAGGAAACCGGTGACCCATGGGTTGTTGCGATCGTATCGACTCCCCCCGTTCGGGGCCGGAGGTCCTGAGGGCCAGCCTACAAAGGAACTCCGACGACCCGAGGGTTGCCGTGATCGCGTGGCTGAAGACCGCGTGAGAGCCGAAGTCGACACAAGAACACGGTGGAAGGGAGATCCAAGGGACAGCAGTAAAATGAAGTTAACACATGCATGCGTATATATCTATCTACAGATACATATGTACATATCTATGCATATATGATCCGACGGAAACATATGGACTTGCAAAAGGGAAGGGATGAGCGAGCATCAAAATCGAGTTTCATGAGGGAGATAAGTGAGGATCGGGGTTGAAGGCCCCATGCTTCATTTCCATTTGAACAGAAGAGCTACATCGGGGCTGGACGTCGCTGAGCAGAATACAAGGGAAGAGGGGAAATACAATGACCCACCCTCACACGGCTGGCTCTCACTCTTCCTCCCCTTTCTCTCCCACTCTTTCTCTCTTCTTCTTCGCACAGGCTTCGGGCTTCAAGGGGTTTCTCTCAAAAGGAAAGCTTCTGCCTTTCAAGCTTCCAAGAGTTGTCCCTTCTCTCCAACCGATCAAAGTTCCCCGTGGTGGGCTTTTTATAGGGGCCAGTGGCCCTGTCGAAGGGAGAGGCCCCCCCCTTATTTCTCTTTATTTCCTCTTCTTTCCATCTTGCTTCGCCTGCAATGCCTCTGCCGTGTCGCCGTGTCGAGTGCCGTTGCCGTGGACGTCACCTCCGCCGTGGCTATAGTGTGATCGGGAGAGGGGCAGAGGCATGGCCTCCTCCTCTACTGGCATATCCACCGCGCGACACGCGGCTTTCATCATTTGCAGGAGCATGGGCGGCCGACGGACGAAGTGGGCGTTCGACGGTGCAGGGCTCGAGGGTTTCCATTTGAAGAACATGCTTGGATGCCCAATGGGTCGAAGCATACCTTTTTCCATTTTAATAAGTTCGTCGACGTGCTGTTCGCAGGAAACAGGGGACCGTAATGCCGACGGGATGGGTTGGTTGCTCGCCAGGAAGCGCTTCAGAGAAAGGGGTTAAAACGGCGCCACATCCAAAGGGGGGCGCGCCGTTTTAAGCATCCAAAGGGGGGCACGCCGTTTTAAGCATCCAAAATGGAGGCCCCTTCGAGCGTGCCGTGTAGCCAATGAAAATAAAAGAGGTTAAAACGGCGCCACACCCAAAGGGGGGCGCGCCGTTTTAAAGGGGGGGGGCGCGCCGTTTTAAAGCCTCCTCGTGCCGTTTTATGCACTAAACGGATTCTTCTCGAAGTCGCGGCCATTCTACGCGAATGTCGACATTCCCGGAAGGTTCCGATTGCTATGTATGACCTCTACAATGTTCCATTCGTAGCCTTTGGGGCCCGGTCCCAGACTCTGCGTGACTTTCGGTGCACGTCGGGCTGTGTCAGAGTCCCCGACTCTTCTTTGATTCAGCTCTCGGCACGGCCGGCTGTAGAGTTGTGGCCATATCTTCTGCCCGGGGGGGGCTCCCTCATCGACTAGCGGACCACCAAGCGAGTCCTCATCCTGATCGGGCGAGGCATGGAGTTTATTTGGCATTTTCATCTTCGGCTTGCTCTCGAGTGTCGAGACGTGCATGCCGTATGATCATCATCGACATTTTTTTTTTGACGTCCACAAATGCCCCCCACTCGCGGGTGGCGCAAGCGAGGGATGAGTGCGCGGGGATCGCGAGTGTAGAGTTCTTCGACAGGACGTCTGTTCTTCCAAGCCAGTGGGATGCTAGTCCGGTGCGAATTCACGGGAAAGCGCTCACTCCTTCAGCGAAGGGATGAGGGGATCGCTTCACCGCACATGCACACAGACTGGCATATCTGAGTGGAGGTTTGGTCGACGGCATGGTGGAATGCCGAAGCAAGAAGGAGGGGTTCAAGTTTCTCCGACTTGGACGAAAGGTCCAGATCGAATCGCACGGCTGAGGCCCTAGAAAGGCCTTAGGCGCCGAGTTAAAGGTGGTTCGTTAACGCTGGGATTGCATCAACGCAAGGAATTCAATCTTCTTCCGACCCAGACGAAAGGTCTGAATCGGGGCTTTCGACGAGGGTGCCGCATAAAGTGGATTCGTCAATGCTGGGATTACATCAACGCAAGGATTTCAGTTTTCTTCCAACCCAGACGAAAGGTCTAAATCGGAGTTTTCGGCGAGGGTGCCGCATAAGGTGGATTCGTCAATGCTGAAATTGCATTAACGCAAGGATTTTAGTTTTCTTACGACCCAGACGAAAGGTCTAAACCGGAGCTTTCGACGAGGGTGCCGAGTAAGGTAAATTCGTCAATGCTGGGACTGCACCAACGCAAGGATTTCAGTTTTCTTCCGACCCAGACGAAAGGTCTAAATCGGAGCTTTCGGCGAGGGTGCCGCATAGGGTGGATTCGTCAATGCTGGGATTGCATTAACGCAAGGATTTCGGTTTTCTCCCGACCCAGACGAAAGGTCTGTATCGGAGCTTCCGGCAAGGGTGCCGCATAAAGTGGATTCGTCAATGCTGGGATTAGATCAACGCAAGGATTTTAGTTTTCTTCCGACCCAGACGAAAGGTCTAAATCGGAGCTTTCGGCGAGGGTGCCGCATAAGGTGGATTCGTCAATGCTGGAATTGCATTAATGCAAGGATTTCAGTTTTCTTCCGACCCAGACGAAAGGTCTAAATCGGAGCTTTCGACGAGGGTGCCGACTAAAGTGGATTCGTCAATGCGGGGATTGCATTAACGCAAGGATTTTGGTTTTCTTCCGACCCAGATGAAAGGTCTAAATCGGAGCTTTCGGCGAGGGTGCCGAGTAAAGTGGGTTCGTCAATGCTGGGATTGCATTAACGCAAGGATTTTGGTTTTCTTCCGACCCAGACGAAAGGTCTAAATCGGAGCTTTCGGCGAGGGTGCCGCATAAGGTCAATTCGTCAATGCTGGGACTGCATTAACGCAAGGATTTTGGTTTTCTTCCGACCCAGACGAAAGGTCTAAATCGGAGCTTTCGGTGAGGGTGCCGCATACGGTGAATTCGTCAATGCTGGGACTGCATTAACGCAAGGATTTTGGTTTTCTTCCGACCCAGACGAAAGGTCTAAATCGGAGCTTTCGGCGAGGGTGCCGTATAAAGTGGATTCGTCAACGCTGGGATTGCATCGACGCAAGGATTTTGGTTTTCTTCCGACCCAGACGAAAGGTCTAAATCGGAGCTTTCGGCGAGGATGCCGAGTAAAGGTGGATTCGTCAATGCTGGGATTGCATTAACGCAAGGATTTTGATTTTCTTCCGACCCAGACGAAAGGTCTAAATCGGGGCTTTCGGCGAGGGTGCCGCATAAGGTGAATTCGTCAATGCTGGGACTGCATTAACGCAAGGATTTCAGCTTTCTTCCGACCCAGATGAAAGGTCTAAATCGGAGCTTTCGGCGAGGGTGCCGTATAAAGTGGATTCGTCAACGCTGGGACTGCATTAACGCAAGGATTTTAGTTTTCTTCCGACCCAGATGAAAGGTCTAAATTGGAGCTTTCGGCGAGGGTGCCGAGTAAGGTAACACTAAGGAACAACTTCTTTCTTATTCTTTTTCTTTTCCTTCTTCTTTTTTTTTCTTTTTTTCTTTTTTTTCTTTTTTTTCTTTTTTTTTGATGATCACGGTGGGACCGGATCACAAAGGTATGATAGTATCATCGACATTGGGTTCATATCAACGCAATGGAGTCAGGTTTAACCGGCTTAGGCGGAAGGTCTAAGCCATGTTACTCGGTTGAGGCCTCGGAGGGCCACGGGTGCTGAGTTGAGTTTTCGGGTGCTTTATGTAAAAGGCTCCATGACAGAATCCTCTTCATTGTGGGGTATTGGTTTCAGTTGATCACCGAGCTGGGGAAGCGGCGCATGGTATAGTTTCAAGTGTTTCCCATTGAGTGGTGGGAATTGAATTTCCCCCTGGTGGTTGACGATGACATAAGCACCGCCTTCATAGACTTTCTGGACCACATAAGGTCTTGTCCAGTTTTCATTCAGTTTGCCTTTGGGGTTGGCCGCCATGACTTCTCTTCGCTTGACCATGACTAGGTCTCCCTTCTTGAATTCACGTTCTTTGACGAGTTTGTCAAAGGCGCGGGTCATACGGGCCTGGTAGACCTGTATGTTCTGCTGGGCTCTGAGCCGCCGTCCTTCTAGATGGGAGAGCTCCTCCAGTCTTCTTTCTATATTGGCTTGGCCATCTTTGACTAATTCGTGCTGGATCGCCACTCGTAGTGAGGGTATCTCCAGCTCTATCGGGACGACCGCTTCTGAGCCGTACACCAAGGAGAATGGTGAGCAACCCGTGGGGGTCTTGTACACGGTGCGGTATGCCCATAGTGCTTCATACATCCTGTCTTCCCAATCCTTCTTGCTAGAGCTGACCGTCTTGGCAAGAAGTGTGCATAGTGTCTTGTTGAAGGCTTCCGCTAACCCGTTTGCCTTCGGATTATACGGAGTGGATGTCCTCCAATCAATCTTGAATTTGTCGGCCAATCTGTAGACCTTGTGGTTTCGGAAGTGGCTTCCGTTGTCGGAGACAATTCGATCGGGCACGCCGAATCAGAATATGATATTCCGACGGACGAATCTGGCTACGATTTCTCCCGTCACTTCTCTTAGAGCCACAGCTTCAGCCCAGCGAGAGAAGTAATCTGTTGCTGCTGGAATGTATTTGCATCCCGCTGAAGACGCGGGGAGCGGGCCCACAACATCAGTACCCCATTGAGCAAAAGGCCAACTGGGCACCGTTGGGTGCAAATGAGCTGGAGGTCTTCTTGGGATCGCAGCATGCTGCTGGCATTTATGACATGACTTGGCATACTTGCAGCAGTCATCGAACATAGTCGGCCAGTAATATCCCAGCTTCTTGACTTCAATCTTCATTTTCGGCCCAGCTTGATGAGCACCAGCCGACCCGGCATGCACTTCCTTCATGACCGTCCAAGCCTCCTCCATGGATATACATCGGAGGAGCACCTTTCTTCCGGCATCAGCCATGGTTCGGAACAGAGTTCCATTTCTGACTTCGTAAGAATCTTTTGTTCTGATCAATCTGATCCTTTCTTCCCTCTGCTTGGGCAATTCTTGGTGTTCAAACCATTTCATTAGGTGTTCCCTCCAATCAGGAGAGTTAGTTGTTTCTGCTGTCGCAGCTTCATATTCTTCTTCGTCACCTGGCTCCTCTATCATGCTGGGGACCTGGCGCCTGTTTATGACTGTTATGTTGAGGGATTCGCCTGGCAGGGCCGCCAGTGAGCTTGCTAATTTTGCTAGTGCATCAGCCTGGGCATTCTGGCTTCGGACGACATGGCCTACTTCAATGAAGTAGAACCGCCCCATGAGCTTCTTCACCTTGGCGCAATACGGAAGTAACCCGGGCTTCCGGACGTCGAACTCTCCTTGTATCTGCTTGACAATCAGCATAGAATCACCAAACACCTGCAGCATTCGGATCTCCATGTGGAGGGCTATCTGAAGATCGATAATCAAGGCCTCATATTCTGCTTCATTGTTCGTGCACGGTTTGTTGATCGAACACGATGTATGCAACACTTCTCCTTCTGGGGATTTGAGGACGATGCCTGCTCCAGCCCTTATCCTCGTATGCCCTGATTGAGATGTTTCAGTTCTGGATGCTCCGTCGAAGTATAACTGCCATATGGCTTGACGGACTTGGTCCACTTCCAGTGTTTCATCTTCCGGAAGTTCCGTGACAAGCGGGGAATTCTCAAGCACAGGGTGTGCTACAAAGAAATCTGCTATCGCCTGGCCTTTAATAGCCTTTTGCGGCACATATGTAATATCAAATTCCATCAAAATGACGGCCCACTTCCCCAGTCGCCCTTTCAGCGCCGGCTAGGACAAGAGATGTTTGGCTGGATCGGCCCTTGATATCAGCTGTATTTCATGTGAGAGCATGTAATGCCTCATTTTCTTGGCCGCAAAGACCAAGGCAAGACAAACTTTCTCGATCGGGGTATACTTTGCTTCTGCCCCGACCAGTCTTCGACTGAGGTAATAAAGTGCCTGCTCCTTTCCCTCGTCGTTGTTTTGAGCCAACATTGCCCCGCGTGAACATTCGGTGGCGGCTATGTAGAGAATTAGCGGCCGCCCTTTGACAGGTGCCCCCAGCACTGGTGGGGTCTTCAAGTATTCCTTCAGCTTATCAAAAGCCTTCTGGCATTCTTGATTCCATTCGAATGGCGCATCTTTCATCATCAGCTTATGAAATGGTTGACATCGCCCGGACAGGTTGGAGATGAACCTGCGGATATAGGCCAATCGGCCCTGCAGTGATCGCAGTTCCGTTAGGTTCTTCGGAGGCGGCAGCTCCTGAATAGCTTTTATCTTGGAGGGGTCTATTTCAATCCCCCTATATCGGACAATGAAGCCCAGAAACTTCCCACTGGAAACGCCGAAGGCACACTTCAGCGGGTTCATCTTCAACTCGTATTGTCGGAGCCTTTGAAATATAACCCTGAGGTCACTCAGGTGATCTTCTTTCTTTTGGGTCTTGACAACCAAGTCGTCGATGTAGCATTCGACCTTGTCATAGAGCAATTCATCAAATATCCTGGTCATCGCCCTTTGATAAGTGGCGCCAGCATTCTTGAGGCCAAAAGGCATCCTTTTATAGTGGAATATCCCCTTGGGTGATCGGAAAGCCGTATGAATTCTATCATGCTCGGCTATCCATATCTGGTTGTATCCGGACGACCCGTCCATGAAAGATAAGGCTTCATGGCCAGTGGTGGCATCGATCATGACTTCAGTGACGGGCACCGGAAAATCATCTTTCGGACAAGCCTTGTTCAGGTCCCGGAAGTCCACACATATCCGGATCTGGCCGTTCTTCTTCTTGACGGGCACAATATTGGCCAGCCAGGTGGTATACTGGTTTTCTGCTACGAAGTCAACGTCTATGAGCTTGTCGACTTCCTTGCAAACTTGGCTTATCAGTTCCGGCCTCATTCGCCGGGGTGACTGCTTCACTGGTTCGGCCTTGGGGTCAATGGCCAACATATGCCGAGTAATCATCGGGTTAAGGCCCGGCATTTCTTTGTAGTTCCAAGCAAAACAGTCTCGGAACTCTTGTAGGAGCTTGATGTATCGCTCTCTCTCTTCTGGGAGAAGGAGGGCGCTGAGGAATGTTGGTCTGGGGTCATCTTTTGTACCCAGATCCACTTCGATCAGCTCATCAACAGTGGCTTGGCCACCATCTTCTATCTCCGGGGGAGCCGGTTGCAAGTCGATGAAGCCTTCATCATCTTCTTCAGCCTCGAGGGCATCATAGATGTCTTCTTGTACCACCCCGCTTAGTGGCAGGGCTTTGTCATCTTCTTTCAGAGGGGTTGAAAGGGGTGCTTCACTAGCTTCGGGGCATCTTCCATCGGCCGGGCTTGTGACCTCTGCGAGGAGGGAAACGACATGGACTCCCTTTTCACAGACAGCTGCTTCATGGGGTTGTGGGGGCTTCACCTCATAATCCTCCATCTTCAATTCTCCTCTCTTGATCAGGTTCTGGGCGATATCCTTGAAGACATAGCAATCTTCTATAGGGTGGCCAAGGATTCGATGGTAGAGGCAGAATCTAGGGTCATCACTCCTTGTAGCATCCTCTGGCCTTTTGGACTTTGGCAAGGTAACCCTGCTATAGTGGCAAGCCCATTTAAAGATCTCCCAAGTTTTATCCCTCGGGAAGGAATAAGGCTTCTTCATCTTCTCCTGCAACGTGAGGACTCGTTCCACCGGCCGGCTAGTTGAAGGGCCGGCTATTTCTTTCGCCTTCCTCCTTGAGTGCATAAAAGCACTAAAGTTGGTGGTCAGGGATTGATTCTCCCATCTTTTCGTGGTGGCATAGGAGCCCCCCGGGTTCATGGATCTGCCCTCTCGGAGGTAGATACCCTCGGTAAGACCGGACAGTAGTTCGATCATCTTGGCCAACTGCGCCTTCAACATCTCGATCTCCTGCTGCTGCTCACAACATATTGCGAGCATAACAGGGTCACAAAGGGAGAAGTCTGGAGTGTAGCTTGGACTGCTATCTTCTGTTCTGACATCGAGTGGAGGTAGCAGCGCCCCGCCACCGTGACTATCTGGGAGTGGTGCCTCGGAAGTGGATGGTACCCCCTCTATATCCCTGCTTAGAGGCGGGTTCTGGAGGAACACTTCTTCATCTTGAGCTTTGTCGGCTGAAGGCATATGCTGCTCTTTGCTCTTGGTTTCTAGTGCATCTGTGTCTTCTGGGGGACCGTCGCCAACTAGAGTTGAGACGGCTATCATGTTTGCTTCATAGAATTCTTCTGCTGAGAAACCCAACCCAGGGTGCTGGGTAATCTTCAGGAGTTCCCTATCCAGGTTCGGTGGATACCACAGCTTCTTGAACATTTGATTCAGACTTTCGGTCTGAAAGAAGGGCAGTTGTTGCCTTCTAGCCATTTTCACCACTCTGCTAGATATATCCGGAAGTCCCATGATTGGGCCGACCGGGTCACGGATTTCTTCGGGGAATTTACAATCATCATCCCCTTTCACTGGATGTTCATCAGCCACATAGAACATCGTAGGTGGGCCCTCTGGGTTGGGCACCTCCCAGATCTTCAAGAATTCGACTATTTGACAGTCTAAATCTGCGGGTGGCTTTGTGATCCCCGGAGGGACCTTCACATACCCAGGTAAATCCTCGAGCTTCGGCACTCCTGTCTCGAGGTAAATATTAGAGGGGATGGCTCTAACCACGCCTTCAACTTTAGAAATGTGTGACACTTCCTGCGGTGCCACATAGTCGGGCGGTGGTGGAGGGAACCAGTCGTCGTCCTCTGCTATCTCCTTTTCTTTGCTTTGAGTCGGTTGGGGATTCTGCTTCGGCTCCTCCATGTAAAGTGCAGCATCGAGTAGGTGGCATTCAAACACCTCAAAGGGGTGTAAGTCTACGAATATTCTTTCTTCTTTTCCATTCCGGGAGTACTTAATGCACTGGTGCAGGGTTGAAGACACTATCCGATTCTGATGCAGCCACGGTCGGCCGAGCAATGCTTTATATGTGGTATCGGAGTTGATGACGTGGAACTGCACTTTGGTGGTGAAGTCTCCTAGTGATAGCTCGAACTCTGCTACACCCATGGGAACTTCAGACTTCTGGTTGAACCCAGTTATCTTCATATCCCTGACCTTGATCAGGTGCACATTGAAGTAATGTTTCTGGTAAACCTGGTAGGAGAGTATGTTTACTGCTGCCCCTGTATCGACCAAGGTCCTGTTTATAGGCTGGCCGTTCAACTGCCCCCTCATGTACAAGGGTCTGTTGTGGCTGACCGAAGGAAAGAGCATGTCTTCTTCGGTGAAGGTGATGGTTGTTCCCAACTGCATCTCAGCAAAACAGCTTTCATAATGCGCCGGGGTTTGCAGAGCCGCAATGACAGCCTGCCTGGTTTCCTCATCCAGGGAGAGTATCTCCCAGACACTGAATCTTGCTGGGATTCTTTTCAATTGTTTCAATATCCGAGTGCCGGCCCGGACGTTAGCTAACTTTGCTTCTTTGGCTTTGCTATGCTTGCCATGTTCTGGTGCCAGAGGAGTCGGCGGGGAAGATGGTTTATCTTCTTCGGGGGTCGCCCGACTCCGGCTTGCTTGGTCGGCTGGTTCTTTCATTTGCACGGGCTGGGCCACAGGTGTGGCGCCCTCATCATCTTTATTCGCCAGAGGGGGCATTCCCGAGGTGGAGGCAAGAGTGCTCTTGGCCTTGGACCTGGGCTGTTGGTATGGTTGTTTGCTCTTCTTTGCGAGCAAAAATTCGGCGAACGAGGGTACCACTTCGCCTGCTGCATCTTCAGGGTACAAGCCCGATGGAGGCGGGATTGCTGCGCCCTTCACTTCAGGTTGGGGGATTTGGTATGGCCGCTCGCCCCTGAATATAATATTGTGATTGGCCGGGGGCAAACGTCCCCACCTTCTCCCAGACCTGGTGACATGTTGGGAAGTAGAGGCCTCGACTTGGTTTGCTTCGGTAGGTGCGAAGCATATTTCTTCTTCTCCCTCCTCTTCAGAGTTTTGGGCCATGTTGAACAAGGCCGACAAGGTATTGCAAGACAAAAGGCTGCATTTTCTTTTATTCTTCAGCTTCTTCTTCTTTTTCTTCTTCTCTTCTTTTACAGCTGGAAGCTGTTCTCGGGGAAGTTCATCCCATATGCCTGTTTCTTGTGTTTCGGCTTCAGCTTCTTCAGCCAATTTTAGGGATTCAAAATGTTCCCAGGGGACATATTCCTTCAGCCGCACCGGCTGGATCTTGGGTTGTTCATATTCTTCTAACCCGTCAATGATCGCCTGCAGCCGTTTAACCGCCGGGCTGACTTGCATGTGCATCCGCAACAAGAGTGGCTTCTTCCTGTTGTCAGTCATTCTTCGGAAGACCAACTGAGGAGCAGTTTCATACCAGACCGGGGTTACAACCGGTGGTGGTGGCTGAGGCGTGACGCCATGAATTCAGACTCCCGGGGTAGGGCAGGATGTCGACTTTCTTCTTGTCTTCTTTGGCACCATCCGCCAATCTCCCTGGCTCTCTGCGGGAGCGAGAACAAATGCCTCATAGGTGTGCTTTGTACAAGTATCTGACACTTCTTCAGGCAGTTGTTGGTATAAGGATATCATATTTACGGTTGCCCCCAGCACTGGCAACTCATGCGGGCGGGGCGGGTCCACCTTGTGTTCGCCCATCTGGAGCTCTCCCTTCCTGATCATGCCTTCAATGATGTCTTTGAAGACGTAACAGTCTTCGAGGGTGTGCCCGAGCATCTGATGGTAAGGGCAAAATCGAGGATCATCTTTCCTCTTGATGTCACCGGGTCTCTTCGGCTCCGGGAGAGTAATTTTGTTATATTTGGTGGCCCACTCGAAGATGACCCGGGTCTTCTCCTTCGGGAAGGAGTAAAGTTTCTTCATTCTTGACCGCAAGGAGGCGGCCTCTTGTTGTTCATCCTGCTTGGACGGAGGAGCACTAGTGACTCCTTTATCATTGTCCTTCTGCTTCTCGAAATCCTTGAAGTCGACAGTGTTGACTTCTTTGGGCACGGACCGCTTCTCAATTGATTTCCTTTTTGGGCTGAGGTGGCCGGTGCGGAAGAGTATTTGGAGAGGTAGGACTCAATTTCCACCACCACATTATTTAATCGATCAAATGACTTGATCTCCATCCCGATCATTTTCTTGAAAACTTCACGCTTCAAATTCTGCTTGCAGATTTGAACCGCATCTTCTTGGTGTGGCGGGCGTCTACACCTCATGCTGAGGTTCCGCCATCTCTTGATGAATTCTAGAGCAGTTTCATCATTCTTCTGCTTGGTTGCATAGAGCTCGGCCACTGTGACCTCTCTTTCGGTGACGTGGAACCGCTCCCGAAATTTTCTTTGCAAATTTGGCCAGTCATTAACAGACCCCGCCGGCAAGTTCGAGTACCATTCGAAGGCGAGCCCTGTGAGCGAGGACCCGAAGAACTTCAGTAGGTATGATTCATCAGTCGCCAGATCGCCCATCACATTGACGTAATAGGCTATGTGCTCCTTCGGTGACCCCTGGCCATTAAATTTGTCAAACTTTGGCGGCTTGCTGACGCCAGGAGGCAATCTCTTCCCCGCATGATGGACAGGGTAGGGTACCTTGTACACATCATATGAGGCATATTCTTCACTTCCCCGATCGGCCAGCTTCATCTCGACTATCTGCTCGATCATGAGCTTGTTAGCCGTTGCCGGATCCACTGCTTCTGGGTAGAAATGAGCTGACTGCATCTGTGGCGTCGTCAACACCGTCGCCTGGGGTATAGTGGCGGTGCCTTGGTGTTGAGGAGCCGAAGGGGTCATTGGGGCCGTGCCCCCAGCATAGTTGGGGATTGGCTGAGAGGCTGTCACCTGGGGTGAACCCTCAAATTCTCCAGCGCCTTGCCTGGATGTTTCTGGAGACGGTTCGACCTGCTTCGATGTGGAAGCATGCATGGTCAGTTCGCCCACCTGTCGCTTCAGAGCTTCGATCTCCTGTTGATAGGCTTGAAGCAGCATCAGCATCGCCGGGTCGGAGGTGGAAGGGCTAGGAGCTTGGCCTCCCCCTTCTGTCAGAGTATCTAGAGAAGGTGCTACCCTTTCTCCTTCATCCCCAGTGGTAATCACGTTCGCCGCCATGGCGACCGCATCTGAACTTGTTTCACCGGCGAGGGCTTGTATTATCTCAGCTGCAGCTGCTCCTCTCTGGTGAGGGGACCCGACCTGCCAGCCAACCTGGCCATCTCTTCTTGGTCTTCAGGTAGGGCTCCATATTGGTTGGCCACTCCGGCCATATTACAGGTATAAACCCGCATCTTTTGGTTTCTTCGAGCCGCCTCCCTGGTTGTTAGTCTAGGAAAGGTTAGCCTGTCAAACACCGAGACTCTTGGTGGAGCTTCTTCACAGAGGGGTGGCCCATAGCACCCTGACTCCGCATCTTCGATATCTTCCGGGTTAACTTGTTGCTCCCGGTTTCTTTCAGCATCATTCACGGCTTCTAGGAGCCGCTGAGTTCCCAAGAGGGTGTTTCCAAGGCTGCGGAGATATCCTCTCACGGCTTGAGTGATGTCGTCTTCTCCCTGGCTGGGGCAGACAGTTGGTGGTGATGCTTGCACTGGCGGTCTATAGGCGAGACGCCTCCGCTCGTGCATCATGCTGTATCTTCCTTCCTTCAAATAGATGTTCACCTGCCGACCGTGAGCACGGCAGGCAGGTCTTTGAGACGCTTGAACTGGCGCCTCAATCTTCTCTTCTTCATCTTCCTTCATCTTTTTCTTGAGCCGGTCAGTCCTGACGAGCTCCAGTTGAGTTGAGGCTGGGGCCCGCCTGATGGGGACCCATGCTTGCTTGAATTTAGTCGGCTTCTGGGCCGACTCTTGCTTTGGCATGGACCTGACGCGGTCTTCTCGCTCCCGGGCCAGTGCTTGGAATTGGTTGTGCACCGGCACCATTGGGATTGCCTATCTGGTGAGATCGTGGCCTGACGGCCATTCAGGTACACTCGGACTCCTCCGATCATTACGGATTTGCCCGAGAGGGAAAGCCGGCCTTGCGGCGTGCTAGTGGTTCTCCTTGCCGCCCTCCTGGCAGCCGAGGAGCGCTTCTTCTTCGCTTCAATGTGGTGGACGTAATAGCCCACCATCTTCACAGCTTCGGGTGTCGCCTCCACGGGGGCGACGGGCTCGACCTCCTTGACATCCAAGAGGTCCACGAACATAACCCCAAGGAAGTTGGGGAAGCCAACGACCGGGGGAAAATCGCCGAACTGGATCGGCACTGCCAAGTAGCCATGCTCGGCATGGCTCGCCACAACCAATGGACCGAAAGTGACAGGCATTGGTTCTTCGAAAATGGATCCCTCCTGCAATTTTTAAAAAAATGCGGAAGTTAAGACTTTGGAAAAGGCCATTGGGCCCCTAATCTCGGCGAAAAGATGAGAGGTAGTCCGGTCCCACCGGGCGTGCCAGCTTGTGGAACGCACTGAGTTTCGTGTGGTTCGGAAATATCGTGGTATCGATGGTTATATTGATTCGGGATCATCTGTCCCACCGGGCGTGCCAGCTTGTGGAACGCACTAGATTTCGTTGGGTGAAAATATCATGGAATATCGGTGTTCTTTTTATCGGTTTTATCTAGTGCGAGGGCGTGCCAGTCACCTAGGTGACAATGTGTTCGGGCTTCGAGACTGGAGTGGTCCGAAGCCCGGGGTGCGCTCCATCTGACTGATCAGACGATTATGGATATCGGGTCGGGACTGGAGACCCGCCGCGCCATAAAGGCCACGACGTTAATTACATCCCCTCGGAGAAGGGAAGACCTCTGATTAATCGCCAAGAAAAGGGGTCAAATGACCTAAAGATCGTTTTTCATTAAAGCATGCGAGTTGGGTTGACATGATTTAAACCCTCCGCATCGGTACGCAAAATGGTGTTCAAAACCATACAAATACTTGCTGCGAGTGTGGCGAATTTAATGAAAGTGCGGGATTAGATCCGGTATATATATATATCAGTCACTAACAGACAATCCAGTATTCGGTCGAGAGTCCATATTCGAAGCATCGAAGGTAACAACAAAGACATTCGGATATCTGCCGTAGGTACGGCACGCTTCACGTGGGTGCGGGATCGGATCCCGGAAGAAGTGGGTCAAGCTGATGAACTATCGGCCCAAGAGGTGCACGGATCATGACCATGTCGGGGATCCCGAGGTCCACGTCCGATACCACGGGGCATCATTGCTTTTCTCTTCACGCACAGTCCGGGGGAGCGGGTTGTTAAGTGTAAAGCCAAAACTCGGCAACGTGCGCCCTCGCACACGGATCGACCTGCGCGGTCAGGTCGCGGGGTTCGACCTGCCCGTTCAGGTCGTGGGGGTCAAGGGGGCAACGCCCCTTGCGGGGGTTTTCGGGGGCAGCACCCCCGGAACAAAATTTGGATTATAGTGGAGGGGAGACTTTTGATTAGTTTTCTATTAACTTGAATTGCATGTTTTCTTTTATTTTCTTGATCACCTTCTCTCTTCCAGGCACGCCGGATTAAGTGATATTGAAGGGGGACGCGCCGGTTAAGGATGCCACAAGGGGAAGGGCGCGCCGATTTAAGGACACTACAAGGGGGCTGAAGGGCACGCCGATTTAAGGGAGTTCAAGGGGGGGCACGCCGGTTAAGGTCCAGGAAGGGGGCGCGCCGGTTTAAGGCTCAAATAGGAAGAGGTTCCACAGTATAGCGCGCCGGTTTAATGGGCTAGTGCAAGGGGGCGCGCCGGATAGCTGCAAGAAAAAAATGGGTTTTGAGTGTGGGGTTAAACCGGCGTGGGGGGGTACCGCGCCGGATTAACCCGCGCCGGATTAGGGGGCGCCGGATTAAGCATTGTATAGCTTCTTTCAACCCGTTTGTGCTCTATTTCTTCTTTCCTTCAACTGTAAGTTGATTTATTGATTGGTTTGTTCATCTTATTGATGAATTATGTTTGTGGAAAGAAGATTTAAGTGTTTTAAGTGTTTGTTCAGGTGGATTAGCGTGGATGCTTAAGTGTTCGTTCAGGGGGGTTCAGTTCACAGAGTTTTACTGTGTGTTTCTTTTCTTTCACCCGTAGGCAAATTCTATGATACATTTATTCATTGTTCTTGGTGTTCTTGACCCTGACGAAAATCGGGCAGCACCTCCCCTAGATCGGATGGGTCTGGGGAAAAATATGGGGCGCGCCATGCAGAGAGAACTCCGACGGCCCCGAAACATCCTGGTGTGTGCTAAGCAACGACACCAGTAAAATTACCCCATCAGGGGCCGGAGATCCCGAGGGCTAGCCTACAAGGGAAATCGGTGACCCATGGGTTGTTGCGATCGTATCGACTCCCCCCGTTCGGGGCCGGAGGTCCTGAGGGCCAGCCTACAAAGGAACTCCGACGACCCGAGGGTTGCCGTGATCGCGTGGATGAAGACCGCGTGAGAGCCGAAGTCGACACAAGAACACGGCGGAAGGGAGATCCAAGGGAAAGCAGTAAAATGAAGTTAACACATGCATGCGTATATATCTATCTACAGATACATATGTACATATCTATGCATATATGATCCGACGGAAACATATGGACTTGCAAAAGGGAAGGGATGAGCGAGCATCAAAATCGAGTTTCATGAGGGAGATAAGTGAGGATCGGGGTTGAAGGCCCCATGCTTCATTTCCATTTGAACAGAAGAGCTACATCGGGGCTGGACGTCGCCGAGCAGAATACAAGGGAAGAGGGGAAATACAATGACCCACCCTCACACGGCTGGCTCTCACTCTTCCTCCCCTTTCTCTCCCACTCTTTCTCTCTTCTTCTTCGCACAGGCTTCGGGCTTCAAGGGGTTTCTCTCAGAAGGAAAGCTTCTGCCTTTCAAGCTTCCAAGAGTTGTCCCTTCTCTCCAACCGATCAAAGTTCCCCGTGGTGGGCTTTTTATAGGGGCCAGTGGCCCTGTCGAAGGGAGAGGCCCCCCCCCCTTATTTCTCTTTATTTCCTCTTCTTTCCATCTTGCTTCGCCTGCAACGCCTCTGCCGTGTCGCCGTGTCGAGTGCCGTTGCCGTGGACGTCACCTCCGCCGCGGCTACAGTGTGATCGGGAGAGGGGCAGAGGCATGGCCTCCTCCTCTGCTGGCATATCCACCGCGAGACACGCGGCTTTCATCATTTGCAGGAGCATGGGCGGCCGACGGACGAAGTGGGCGTTCGACGGTGCAGGGCTCGAGGGTTTCCATTTGAAGAACATGCTTGGATGCCCAATGGGTCGAAGCATACCTTTTTCCATTTTAAGAAGTTCGTCGACGTGCTGTTCGCAGGAAACAGGGGACCGTAATGCCGACGGGATGGGTTGGTTGCTCGCCAGGAAGTGCTTCAGAGAAAGGGGTTAAAACGGCGCCACATCCAAAGGGGGGCGCGCCGTTTTAAGCATCCAAAGGGGGGCGCGCCGTTTTAAGCATCCAAAATGGAGGCCCCTTCGAGCGTGCCGTGTAGCCAATGAAAATAAAAGAGGTTAAAATGGCGCCACACCCAAAGGGGGGCGCGCCGTTTTAAAGGGGGGGGGCGCACCGTTTTAAAGCCTCCTCGTGCCGTTTTATGCACTAAACGGATTCTTCTCGAAGTCGCGGCCATTCTACGCGAATGTCGACATTCCCGGAAGGTTCCGGTTGCTATGTATGACCTCTACAATGTTCCATTCGCAGCCTTTGGGGCCCGATCCCAGACTCTGTGTGACTTTCGGTGCACGTCGGGCTGTGTCGGAGTCCCCGACTCTTCTTTGATTCAGCTCTCGGCACGGCCGGCTGTAGAGTTGTGGCCATATCTTCTGCCCGGGGGGGGGGGTCCCTCATCGACTAGCGGACCACCAAGCGAGTCCTCATCCTGATCGGGCGAGGCATGGAGTTTATTTGGCATTTTCATCTTCGGCTTGCTCTCGAGTGTCGAGACGTGCATGCCGTATGATCATCATCGGCATTTTTTTTTGACGTCCACATGCCCCCGACACGGGGTGTGGCTTCTGCTTCTTATGCCCCCAGAGCAGGGTATATTTTTGCTTCTTATGCCCCCAGAGAGGGGTATATTTCGCTTCATTTGCCCCCAGCACGGGGTGTATTTTCTGCTTCTTATGGCCCCAGAGCGGGGTATAGTCTTTGCTTGGTTTCACATAATTCTGCCTTGGTGGCTTCTTCTTCAGCTGAATCTGCTCCAACTGTCTACTCCATACTTGGCTCGTTCATTGCCGGCAGAGCCGTTAAATTCAGGTGCAGGTCGGCCTGGCCCAGATCCATTTCACTCATCTTTTTCTTCAGGCTGGCAGGGGCCAAGGTTGGAGGTAGAAACCTCAGGTTGATTCGGCCTCGTAGGCACAAAGCATATTTCTTCATTTTCTTCTTCTTTCACCATTCAGCTTGCGTCGGATGATGCCGACAAGGTATTCCAGGAGAAAATAATGGCCCTCCTCTTATTTCTTGACTTCGTTTTCTTTTTCCCATCTGTGGCCGGCATGTGTCCCCATGATGGATCATCTTCAGATTGCCGGTGTACAGACACTGTGTTGACAACTTTCTTGAAATCGGGAAGCTCGTGAGGGCATGGAGGGTCCACCCGGGACTCGCCCATCTGGAGCTCTCCCCTCCCGATCATGCTTTCAGCCATGTCTTTAAATACATAGCAGTCTTCAATGGAGTGCCCAAGCATTCGGTGATATGGGCAAAAGCGGGGGTCATCTTTTCTTCTAAGATCGCCTGGCCTCTTCAGATCTGGAAGGGTGACCTTATTGTATCTGGTGGCCCATTCAAATAAGAGTCGGGTCTTGTCCTTCGGGAAGGAGTAGGACTTCATCATTTTGGCCCACAAGGGAGGCCCTTCTTGTTGTTCGACAAGTCTGGTCGAAGGAGGGTTGGCAATACCTTTATCTTTATTTCTTCGCCGCTCGAACGTCCCGAGGTCGACTGTATGAACTTCTTCGGGCGCGGGCCGCTTATTTGGTGATTTGACCTCTTGTCTTGAGGCCATAGGGGCAGAGGAGAGGAAGGCCTCAATTTCTGCCACCACATTATTTAATCGGTCAAATGACCTAATTTCGATCCCGATCATCTTTTCGAGGATCCTTCTCTTCAAATTTTGTTAACAGATTTGCACTGCCTCATGTAGCGGTCGCCTCCACCTCATGCTAAGATTGCACCATCTTTCAATATATTCGAGAGGAGTTTCATCATCTTTCTGCTTGGAAGCATATAATTCGGCCATGGTTACTTCTCTTTCGGCAACGTGAAACCGCTCCCGGAACTTCCTTTGCATATCCCGCCAGTCGTTGATAGACCCAGCTGGTAAGTTAGAATACCACTCAAAAGCGAATCCTGTGAGAGAGGACCCGAAGAACTTGAGTAGGTAGGATTCATCAGCTGCCAGGTCACCCATTGTGCTGACGTAGTAAGCTATGTGTTCTTTCGGCGAGCCTTGTCCGCAAACTTTTTCAAACTTTGGCGATTTATTGACTCCGGGAGGTAGCCTCTTGGCCGCATGATGGACAGGGTAGGGTACCCTGTACACATCGAAAGCGACATAATCAACATTGCCTCTATCGGCCAGCTTCTTTTCGATCATCTGTTCTATGATTATTTTATTCGCCACAACCTGATCGGTCGGGCCTGGGCAGAAGTGGGCCTGCTGCATTTGCGGTACCGCCGTTGTTGCTTGAGGTGCTGCTGCAATCCCCTGGTGCGGAACAACTGGGAGTCGTGCTGAGGTTGTATGTTGCTGTGGGGGAGGGATGCCCCCTGTGTAATCAGGTGTCGGCTGAGACGCGGCCGCCTGTAGTGAAGCTTCAAGGGTTTGGCCCTCATTTCCCAAGGTTTTAGAAGGGACTTCCATGTCACGCCCCGACGCGGAATATCAGAACGTACAGTCAGGAACAACCTGGCAAGAGAGAAAACTAAACTAAACATGTACAAGTGCTAAGAAATGGAAATAACTTATTGACCAATAAACAAAATATAACTGGTACAACAATCCTCAAATCAACTCAAGACAACTGGGATAACAAACTCTAAACCACAATATCATAGCTGAAGCACAACACACTCTAAACACAACTAACTGCTACACTCAAAACATCACTCCTGCCCTTCCCCATCGGTAAGCGCGTCACCTGAAAAGCCTGGAAAGGGGGAAACAACAACTATGAGCTGACGCTCAGTAGGAAATAACAGATAGGTATAAGTGATTAGCAGTTTAATTACATTTTCAAAATATCATGCTACAAAGGATAATGCAATAAAAGAATAAGGATGATATAATGAAACAAAATTTAAAGATCTTGCAAGGTCAAGAAATATAAAGGAATAGAATGGTAATACTTAAGAGGAATAACAAGGACAAGAATTTACTACAGGAGATAACGATAAAGAGTTGGCCATATCAAGATAATTCAAGTCATGTCAAGCACGTAAGTAGTTTCATTTCCACGTCCAAGTAATAGCAAGTAAGTATCAACAAGTAGGGTATAGAAAAGTGAAGAGTGGAAAGTGAAAAGTAGTAGAGAGTAGTGGAGAGTAGTAGAGAGTAGTGACCAGTTCTAGATTTAACTCATGTCATAGTACTGGTGCCAAATGCCACACCTAGTCAATCACCTCCCCGGGGGTACACGTAGTGTTCGGGCGCTCCTCCCAGGACTAGACCAAGCCCTTAATTATTTTCCAGACATTGATTTCTTTGGATCAAAGATCCCACGAATCTAGACTTCCACAATTTATGGCCAGAATTCCAAGGTTTGAACCATGTAGCAATAACAATTTCAAGTAGGAAGGAGATTCATTTCAGAATTTCAAGGTAAGCACAATCATCAAGAAGATTGAAAACCAAATCACAATAAGAGTTAATCATGCTGCGCTACTGTAGTACAGCAGCTATCCAACAAGCTAATCAACATATTAATCCTAATTACCAAGTTAATATGTCAAAGATTATCCATTATCATTTGCATTAATCATTAAGCCAAAAGAAGATTCAAGATGATAAGGTAAAGGAACAAGCTTGTACAGGAAGGAAAAAGCATGCATTAATAGAGATTTAGTTACACCATTAACCACTAATTATGTGGATTTCTATTTAACCAATGTATGAGTCGAAATGAAGATGGTAACCGACATGTTTTTACACTATGTTTGCGAGTAGGAACCAATGTAAATTGAAATCATAAGGTTTCCAGAATGGTCACTGGTTCTTCAAAAGTATAGTTTTCAATTGGTCTAAGTTGAATGGGTCGATCCCCTAATGATCCGGATCGATCCACGGGTCGAAAAATGATGAAAATCGGGTTTCTGGTACATGGGTCGACCCCTGGGGTCGACCCCTTCAAAATTGGGGTCTGCCTGCTGGATGGGTCGACCCCTGGGGTCGACCCCCCTCAAATCCAGCAGCATGGGTCGACCCATTGGGTCGACCCTCGCGCTGGGCCGAATGGGTCGATCCCAGGGGTCGACCCTCGGGCTGGCCTTTGCTGCTGGGGCATGGGTCGACCCCTGGGGTCGACCCCTGCAAGCCCAGAAAAGGCCGGGGCCTCCGGAAAACATGTAAACTTACCCATTTGAGGTCCAATTGAGTTGAAATCAAAACCCCATGCTATAGGAATCTTGCTAGACATATGAGGGTCATAATACATGAGTTTTAAAGCACGAATTCCATCAGAAACCCATTTAATCACAACCTATTCTATGAAGAACATAAGAAGACCTAATTCTTGACATACTTCCACTAAATCTAAAAATTCTCCCAACGTACACAACAGAATTTGGGGATTTTGGTGTCAAAAGAAAGCTAACTACATGCTGATTACATCATGTAAGGTAATTAGAGTTTGGTTGTTAGATCCTACCTCAAATCGGAGAAAGAATTCGAAACCCCAGAATGAAGAACAAGCTTGACAGTAGCTCACAAAAAGCTCGATATCTCCACGGATACCTAATGAAATTTGGGGCTTTCAGTCCCATTGGATAGATCTCGTCGAGCTGATCAAAATACTATATTTACAAGTCTCATTTGGTTAAGGGTATCTACCTTAATCGACGGATTAAAGGGCTGGAGATGAAGAACGACGAACTACCAACACCCTCCACCAAAACGACGAATACTCCCAGATCTGGACTCCTCGTCGGCTAACCCAGCTACCAAATGAAACTAGAGTCGAAGAGCTACATTTCTATAGGTCATGGAGCTTCTAGAGCCTTCGGAGTTGGGAGTATTTGGCGCTGCAAGTTACGTGTTAGAAACGGCGCCGGAATCCCTGACTCGACCAAAGCTATGTCGGCAGCATGTTTTAGAGCTAGGTTTACCTCAAATTGATTAAGGGTAAATGTTCCTTACCTCGTGACCTTCCATTTGCCCTTGATTTCAGATCATTTGGTTGAGTAATAAGGTCGAATTTCACGTTTTAAGTTACGATTAGGTAAATGTGAGGTAAAAGTCAAATGCGGAATTAATCCTCTAATTAGACAAGGTTACGTAATTAATTTGGGTCAAGTCCAGAAGACAAAATTGCTATAAAAATGATCTTTTACCCAATTACTATTTTTACAGATTTTTCTAAGGTAGTCAAATTTTATAGGTTCTATTTTCTAATGAATTAAATATTAATATTTCAAAATTCAAACATTAATTCATTTTAATTCAATTTTTAATTAATAAAAGCTCAATAAAACTTAATAAATAATCGGGGTCTTACACCCTCCCCTACTTAAAGAATTTGGTCCTCCAAATTCACTGCACTATATACGGAAAGTAGGGAAAAGATAGATCACCTTGAATAGGTCGGGATACCGCTTCCGCATAGTATCTTTCGATTCCCAAGTAGCCTCTTCGGTCCCACGCCGACTCCACTGAATCTTGACCATCGATATAGAGCGATTCCGGAGTTGCTGTTGCTTCTGGTCCAGAATCTTTATCTGTCTTTCCTCGTAGGTCAGATCCTCCTTCAGCTCGAAATCCACATGATGAATAACATGAGTGGGGTCGTACACATACTTCTGCAACATAAAAATATGGAAGACGTTGTGCACGCCAGACAACTGAGGTGGTAACGCCAATCGATAAGCCACCTCACCCACTCTATCCAGAATCTCGAACGGACCGATATACTGCGGGCTTAGCTTGCCGCGAATGCCGAATCTACGAATCCCTTTCGTAGGAGAGACCTTCAGGAATACATGCTCACCCACTTGGAACTCTAATGCCCTTCTCCGGTTGTCAGCATAGCTTTTCTGTCTTGATTGTGCCACTTGCAACCGGTCTCGGATGATACGGATATTCTGTGACTACTCCGAAATAAGATCCGGTCCAAGCCATTGTTTCTCGCCCACCTCGTCCCAACACAACGGGGAATGACAGCTTCTTCCATACAAAGCTTCAAATGGAGCCATTTGTATGCTGGATTGGTAACTGTTGTTGTAGGCGAATTCAATCAATGCCAAGTGATTACTCCAACTGCCTCCGAAATCAATCATGCAAGCTCGCAACATATCTTCCACTATCTGGTTGGTTCTTTCAGTCTGTCCATCTGTCTGTGGATGAAAAGCAGTACTGAAATTCAGACGAGTACCAAGAGACTCTTGCAGTCCCTTCCAGAAATGTGAAGTAAATCTCGGGTCTCTATCAGACACAATGCTGATAGGTATACCATGGAGCCTTACCACTTCCTTCAAATATAAAGCAGCCAATACATCAACTGTCCACTTGGACTTAATGGGTAAGAAATGAGCTGACTTTGTTAATCGATCGACGATCACCCATATCGTATCAAATCCACCACGAGTCTTAGGTAGACCCATAGTAAAATCCATGCCGATGCTTTCCCACTTCCATTGGGGTATGTCGAGTGGTTTTAATTTCCCTGCCGGTCTGAAATATTCGACCTTAACTTGTTGACATACTAAGCATCTACTCACAAAATCCGCAACTTCTCTTTTCATATTCGGCCACCAAAAGGACCTTTTCAAATCTCGGTACATCTTAGTGCCTCCAGGATGAATGGTGTATCTGGATTTATGAGCTTCCCCGAGAATCTTATTCTTTATTGCAGCCTCATCAGGTACACAAGTTCTGCCTTTAAACAATAATCTACCATCATCGGTCAACATGAAGTCAGGTCTGCTGCTCAAGCTTCCCTTGATCTCAACCAACTCGAGATCATTATCTTGCAAGGACTTGATTTCCATCAACAACTCGGGCTTAAGTTGGATCTGAGCAATCAAGACCCAATCATTGTCAATATTAAGATCCAGACTAGATAATTGTTCCAGTAATCTCCATTCTTGTAACATAAGACTCGACAATCTAGCTACCGGCTTCCGGCTTAATGCATCTGCCACAACATTACCTTTGCCAGGATGATACTCAATCGAGAAGTCGAAGTCTTTCAAGTACTACAACCATCTCCGCTGCCTCATGTTGAGTTCTTTCTGAGAGAATAAATACTTCAAACTCTTATGATCTGAAAACACTGTGAAGGTTTCTCCATACAAGTAATGCCTCCAAATCTTCAAAGCAAACACAACTGCTGCCAGTTCTAAATCATGAACAGGATAATTCTCTTCGTGCTTCCTCAACTGCCTAGAAGAATAGGCAATCACCTTTCCATGCTGCATGAGTACACAGCCTAAGCCAATACCAGAAGCATCGGTATAAACCACGAAACCACCGTCGTCAGAAGGTAAAGCGAATACGGGTGCAGTAGTGAGGCAATCCTTCAATGTTTGAAAGCTCTGCTGACATTCCTCGGACCATTCAAACTTGTTGTCTTTGCGGGTCAATCGAGTGAGAGGTACCGCAATCTTGGAGAAGTCTTGAATAAATCTCCGATAATAGCCTGCCAGGCCTAGGAAGCTTCTCACTTCGGTCACTGTAGTAGGTTGATCCCAGTTCCTTACTGCCTCCACTTTCAAAGGATCAACTGAAATACCTTCTTTGGTGATGATATATCCTAAGAAGGACACTTCTTGCAGCCAGAAATCACATTTACTGAATTTGGCATATAGTTGATGATCTTTCAATATCTGCAATGCCATCCTGAAATGTTCGGCATGCTCTTCTTCAGTCTTGGAATAAATCAAGATGTCATCAATAAAGACCACGACCCATTGATCAAGATAGGGCCGAAATGCATTGTTCATCAACTGCATGAAAGCTGCAGGTGCATTCGTTAGACCAAAAGGCATAACGACAAAATTCAAAATGACCATACCTGCTGCGGAAAGCCGTTTTATAAATATCATCTTCCTTAATCCTCAGCTGATGATATCCAGATCGAAGATCGATCTTAGAGAAATAATGTGCTCCCGCTATCTGGTCGAATAATTCATCGATCCTCGGCAATGGGTATTTATTCTTGATAGTTAGCTGGTTCAGTTGCTGATAATCGATGCATAATCTCATCGAACCATCCTTTTTCCTGACGAATAATACAGGAGCTCCCCAAGGTGAAGTACTCGGACGAATAAAGCCCTTCTCGAGCAATTCCATCAGCTGCTGCTTCAATTCCCTCAGTTCCGCAGGAGACATACGATAAGGAGCTCTAGAAATAGGAGACGCGCCAGGAACAATATCAATGGAGAAGATAACTTCCCGCTCAGGCGGAAGTCCTGGTAGTTCCTCCGGAAAAACTTCAGAGAATTCTTGGACAATAGGAGTGTCCTTTATCTCAACTCGCTGTTCCGGTGTAGCATGGACAAAGGCTAGAAAAGCCTCGCAACCTCGCCTCATCAGCTTGTCGGCTCGAAGAGAAGAGATGAGCGATACGGGGTTATGGTGCTTGATCCCCGTAAAAGATAAACTAGAATGTCCAGTAAAAGTCACTGAGCTAGAACTGCAGTGAACACTGGCCTCATACTTGGCCAACCAATCTGCTCTAAGGATTACATCATAATCCTTCATATCCATGCAAACTAAGTCGGCTGGAAAGTTCCGTTCATCAACAATAACCTTACTAGAAGGATAGTAATATTGAACAGCCGCTCCAGAACCAATAGGAGTTGATATAACCAATGGAGAATTCATCATAATAGGTTCGACAGATAACGACTTCACAAATTTTCGAGAAATAAAAGAATGCGTTGCACCAGTATCAAAGAGAACAAATGCGGGCTTGTTGATTATAGTAAGGGTACCTTCGACGAGTCTGCCAACATCAGAAATCCCAGTTTCATCCGCATGTAAAGCTTAGAGCCTTCCTTGCGGCTTCTTGATAACTTGAGGTTTTGCCGGTGTAGCTTGTTTCGATAGAAGAGGGCAGTCAGGGATACGGTGTTCCCTACTCCCACATCGTAAACACGCACCTAGCTTGCGCCAGCATTCTTCCATCTTGTGACCTGGACGATCACAATACTTGCACTTGCCCTTGAATGGAACAATAGGGCCAGGTTTCTTCTCTTCATTTCTTGGCATCTTGCCTTTCCACGTTCCCGATCCGATCCACGAACTAGACCCACTCATGGGCCTCTTTTTGCTAGTGCCAAATTCGGGTCTAGGAGTTGGTTGTTCCTTCTTCATGCCTTGCCCACGGATCCTCTCCGTCATTTCTAAGGTATCTTCTAGAACTTGTGCCTTTCTCACCATCTCAGAATAAGTAGAGATCTCCATCGGCGCCAGTTGATTGATGTAGTGAAGCTTCAACCCGTTGAGAAATCGCTTAGCTTTCATCTTTTCTGTAGAGATAAGGTGAGTAGCATAGCGCGAAAGCCGAGAGAACTGTGCTTCATATTCGGCCACCGATAGGCTTCGCTGCTTTAGAGCCGCGAACTCTGCCGCCTTCTTCTCTTGTACACGATCGGAAAAATATTTGTCGTTGAAGAATTCCTCGAACTCTTCCCATGTGACTTGTTGATCGCCTAGAGTTGCCTTGACGGAATCCCACCAAGTACGCGCGTCCCGCTCCAATTGGAAGGTAGAAAGAAGGACACGCTCTTGGTCGGTGCATTGCATGACTTCAAAAATTCTCCCCATTTCGTTGAGCCAATGCTCGGCCTCGTCGGGGTTAGTCGAACCAGCAAATCTTGGCGGGTTCATTCCTCGAAAGTTTCGGTATAAGTCACCAGTGCCATGACCCGCTGCTCCAGCTTGAGCTACCTGATGTAACGCCTGAGTCAGGCCTTGAACCGTGCGCTGCAGGTTCCTCCATTCAACACGTTCGGCTGCCATCTACACGAGAAATAGATTACTTAGGTCCAATAAAATAGATAATAACACGATTAAGAAACGAACTTAACCCAAGTTTCTACCCAATCTCACCAGGTCAGGTTCTAGACTTTAACAAGGTTAGAGGTCCAATGCACCTAAACACGACCAAAAACTCGGTACCTGGCAGAGCTAATCGGTCCGAAGACCACTCGCGCAAGTATGCGACCTTCCCGATAGGCGTAGCCTAACGTTCGGACAACACCTTTTGATATACCGATTATTGGGATGCCATACAAGAAAACCTAAACTTAGGGAACCTAGGAATATGAAACCTAGGCTCTGATACCAAGTAAACTGTCACGCCCCGACGCGGAATATCGAAACGTACAGTCAGGAACAAGCTGGCAAGAGAGAAAATTAAACTAAACATGTACAAGTGCTAAGAAATGGAAATAACTTATTGACCAATAAACAAAACATAACTGGTACAACAATCCTCAAATCAACTCAATACAACTGGGATAACAAACTCTAAACCACAATATCATAGTTGAAGCACAACACACTCTAAACATAACTAACTGCTACACTCAAAACATCACTCCTTCCCTTCCCCATCGGTAAGCGCGTCACCTGAAAAGTCTGGAAAGGGGGAAACAACAACTATGAGCTGACGCTCAGTAGGAAATAACAGATAGGTATAAGTGATTAGCAGTTTAATTACATTTTCAAAATATCATGCTACAAAGGATAATGCAATAAAAGAATAAGGATGATATAATGAAACAAAATTTAAAGATCTTGCAAGGTCAAGAAATATAAAGGAACAGAATGGTAATACTTAAGAGGAATAACAAGGACAAGAATTTACTACAGGAGATAACGATAAAGAGTTGGCCATATCAAGATAATTCAAGTCATGTCAAGCACGTAAGTAGTTTCATTTCCACGTCCAAGTAATAGCAAGTAAGTATCAACAAGTAGGGTATAGAACAGTGAAGAGTGGAAAGTGAAAAGTAGTAGAGAGTAGTGGAGAGTAGTAGAGAGTAGTGGCCAGTCCTAGATTTAACTCATGTCATAGTACTGGTGCCAAATGCCACACCTAGTCAATCACCTCCCCGGGGGTACACGTAGTGTTCGGGCGCTCCACCCAGGACTAGACCAAGCCCTTAATTATTTGCCAGGCATTGATTTCTTTGGATCAAAGATCCCACGAATCTAGACTTCCACAATTTATGACTAGAATTCCAAGGTTTGAACCATGTAGCAATAACAATTTCAAGTAGGAAGGAGATTCATTTCAGAATTTCAAGGTAAGCACAATCATCAAGAAGATTGAAAACCAAATCACAATAAGAGTTAATCATGCTGCGCTACTGTAGTACAGCAGCTATCCAACAAGCTAATCAACATATTAATCCTAATTACCAAGTTAATATGTCAAAGATTATCCATTATCATTTGCATTAATCATTAAGCCAAAAGAAGATTCAAGATGATAAGGTAAAGGAACAAGCTTGTACAGGAAGGAAAAAGCATGCATTAATAAAGATTTAGTTACACCATTAACCACTAATTATGTGGGTTTCTATTTAACCAATGTATGAGTCGAAATGAAGATGGTAACCGGCATGTTTTTACACTATGTTTGCGAGTAGGAACCAATGTAAATTGAAATCATAAGGTTTCCAGAATGGTCACTGGTTCTTCAAAAGTATAGTTTTCAATTGGTCTAAGTTGAATGGGTCGATCCCCTAATGATCCGGATCGATCCACGAGTCGAAAAATGATGAAAATCGAGTTTCTGGTACATGGGTCGACCCCTGGGGTCGACCCCTGCAAAATTGGGGTCTGCCTGCTGGATGGGTCGACCCCTGGGGTCGACCCCCCTCAAATCCAGCAGCATGGGTCGACCCATTGGGTCGACCCTCGCGCTGGGCCGAATGGGTCGACCCTCGGGCTGGCCTTTGCTGCTGGGGCATTGGTCGACCCCTGGGGTCGACCCCTGCAAGCCCAGAAAAGGCCGGGGCCTCCGGAAAACATGTAAACTTACCCATTTGAGGTCCAATTGAGTTGAAATCAAAATCCCATGCTATAGGAATCTTGCTAGACATATGAGGGTCATAATACATGAGTTTTAAAGCACGAATTCCATCAGAAACCCATTTAATCACAACATATTCTATGAAGAACACAAGAAGACCTAATTCTTGACATACTTCCACTAAATCTAAAAATTCTCCCAACATACACAACAGAATTTGGGGATTTTGGTGTCAAAAGAAAGCTAACTACATGCTGATTACATCATGTAAGGTAATTAGAGTTTGGTTGTTAGATCCTACCTCAAATCGGAGAAAGAATTCGAAACCCTAGAATGAAGAACAAGCTTGACAGCAGCTCACTAAAAGCTCGATATCTCCACGGATACCTAATGAAATTTGGGGCTTTCAGTCCCATTGTATAGATCTCGTCGAGCTGATCAAAATACTATATTTACAAGTCTCATTTGGTTAAGGGTACCTACCTTAATCGACGGATTAAAGGGCTGGAGATGAAGAACGACGAACTACCAACACCCTCCACCAAAACGACGAATACTCCCAGATCTGGACTCCTCGTCGGCTGACCCAGCTACCAAATGAAACTTGAGTCGAAGAGCTACATTTCTATAGGTCATGGAGCTTCTGGAGCCTTCGGAATTGGGAGTATTTGGCGCTGCAAGTTACGTGTTAGAAACGACGCCGGAATCCCTGACTCGACCAAAGCTATGTCGGCAGCACGTTTTAGAGCTAGGTTTACCTCAAATTGATTGAGGGTAAATGTTCCTTACCTCGTGGCCTTCCATTTGCCTTTGATTTCAGATTATTTGGTTGAGTAATAAGGTCAAATTTCACGTTTTAAGTTACGATTAGATAAAGGTTAGGTAAAAGTCAAATGCGGGATTAATCCTCTAATTAGACAAGGTTACGTAATTAATTTGGGTCAAGTCTAGAAGACAAAATTGCTATAAAAATGATCTTTTACCCAATTACTATTTTTATAGATTTTTCTAAGGTAGTCGAATTTTATAGGTTCTATTTTCTAATGAATTAAATATTAATATTTCAAAATTCAAACATTAATTCATTTTAATTCAATTTTTAATTAATAAAAGCTCAATAAAACTTAATAAATAATCGGGATATTACATTCCACCTGTCTGGAGGTAGATGATTGCGCGTTCTTTTCATTCAGCTGCTTTTTCAATGTTTCAACCTCCTGTCGATATTCTTGCAACAACATTAGCATCGCGGGGTCATGCATGGTGGGGTTGAGAGTGACACCTCCTTCCCCAGCTGGATTCTCTTCAGATGACGTGGATGATATCCCGTTATTGCCTTCAGTCGTAACTGCATTGACGGTGATGACCGTCACAGTCTTGTCCTGGCTGGTTTCTTCTGCAAGGGTCCGTAACACCTCGCCAGTTTGCACTGGAGTTCGGGGCCAAGATCACTCAGACACCATGAAATGTTTGAATGTGGTTGGCTTCAGGGCCAGCCCCCCTTTTGATTTGGCTTCGAAGTGAGCCAGCTTTTCTTGGGCCAGCACTTGGAAGGTATTGTGTACCGGCACTGTTGGGATTACCCTATCGGGCGTGATTCTGGCTTGTCGGCCATTCAGGAAGACCCGGACGCCTCCGATGAGCACGGACTTGCTCGAGGTAGATAGTCGACTTTGCAATGTGCCGGGGTTCTTCTTCGCCACCCTCCTGGCGGCTGGCGCGTTCTTCTTGCTGACGGGGGCGCGCGAATCAACATGGCGAGCGTGGAAGCCCACTGTAGCAGCTTCAGTCGGGGTCGCCTCGGCGACATCAACCAATTCCATCTCCTGGATATGTAGGAGCTCCAGGAATGTGACTCCCAAAAGTTGGGGAAGCCGACGACTGGCGGGGAGGTGCCGAACTGGATCGGCACCGCCAAATAGCCATGGGTGGCTTGGCCGGTGACAACAAGGGGTCCGAACGACACAGCCATCCTAGTTGTCGTAAAGTAGCCTGCGGGATAAACATCACACAGTTAGAATTTTAAGAAGACGCCATTGGGCCCCAAATCCTGGCAAGGAGATGAAGGGAAGTTCGGTCCCACCGGGCGTGCTAGACTTGTGGACGCACTTTTTATTTAAAATCGTTGTTTATTTGTTTATTGGGTTTATTAAGTGCGTGGGCGTGCCAGTCACAAAGTGATAATTTATTGTGCGCTCGATCTGACTAGTCAGACGATTGTGTAGTTCGTGTCGGGACTGAGAACTCGCCATACTGTGAAGGCTACGACGTTAATTACATCCCCTCGGAGAGGGGAAAACCCTTGATTGATTGCCAGGAAAAGGGGCCTGATGGCCAGGAAATTAATGCATAGAAAAAAAACTATTAAGAAATGCTGAAGTCCTCGCGCGAGGGTGTGAAGAAAGTATCTGAGCTTGTGTCAGTCATGTGTTGACCATTTTAATGTTCGGACGAATGTCCGGCTTGAGAATAGCGTAATCGTTGCGGGAAAACCGAAACATGTGTACGTCGGGATACGACAGATTTATTGTTCAAAGGAACGGAAAACGTCTAGTTAAATCCCCGGTTAGAGCGGTCGGGAACCGAGAAGTTTGTCGGCCTGATACAAGATCAAGCTGCGACCATACTGCGGTGGGCCCCCCGCGGTCGAAGTCGGGCTCGCGTGGGCATCGTCAATGTTCCCAGTGCAAAGGGGGCAACGGGAAAGTGTCCCGGGACTAGGTTCCGAAATGAAGACATGTGCAGAGGTAGCTAGCTATAGGCCTAGGATGTGGGTCAGGTAATGACCATGGTTGGGGCGAACCCGAGGTCCAAACGCGACTCACGAAGGTCTTATTGATATTCCCATGCAAAGGGTCCGGGGATGATGAGAGCCTTCTCGTTCCATTCAGATTTTGTCGGTCATACACGGACCATTTTATGTTCGGACAAAGATCCGAATAGAAAACAAGATGGTGACGGGAGCGAATCCATGCAAATGTTTGCCATGAGTACGACAAGTTTAATGCAAGTGCGGGATTAGATCCCGGTATATATGTCGGTCGCTAACGGACCATTCATCGTTCAGACGAGAGTCTGCATTTGAAGCGTCGAAGACAACGACAAAACCACCCGGATGTCTGCAGTAGGTACGACAAGTTTAGTGTGGGTGCAGGATTAGATCCCGGCATATATGTCGATCACTAACGGATCATTCATTATTCGGACGAAAGTCCGTATTAGTAGCGTCAAGGACGACGATAAAACCGTACGGATGTCTGCCATGTTGTGCCCCTTGTGCTTTGATGATAAGGTGGTGTTTTAATGATAGCAACATGAATGAGTCACCATATTATTTTGCTAAGAACATCACATTGAATGATAGCAACATGAATGCATATGACTGATCTATTCTGTGGAGAATGCATGAGTGTGCTATGTCTGATCTGCTCTGTGGAGAATGCATAAGTTTATACATTGCATATATTTGTGCTGCACTCGTAAGTCTATACATCGTGCATTCATTGCCATAGTCTTGGTGTTTAGCATACACTGCATCAGTTGCTGCATGCGTCTGTTAAGAAGTCTGTACATTGCCCTGCTTCAGGCTGAGCAAGTCTATACACTGCTGCACGAACATCAAGTCTATACTTTGTCTTGCATAGCATGCAGGCAAAGTCTGTACATCGTATTTTGTTCATGCGTTGCATCAAGTCCATACATTGTTTGTGCACAAGTCTACACATTCTTCAGGTGCATCATTTCAGCAAGCCTATACATTGGACCTGAGCATATAGAAAGTCTATACATTGTGCATCGTCTTACTTAGCGTCTCATGCTAAGCATATAGGAAGTCTGTACAGCCTTCCGTCTCATGTTGCGTCTCACGGATGTCTCACATGCTTCAAAGTCTGTACATCCTTCAATAGTATGTCAATGCATTTAAGTCTATACACTCCATCGTCTCTCTTAGCGTCTATGTGCATAGTCCATGCATTGCCAAGTCTACACATCGTCAGCCTGCTCATGCATCGTCTTGGTTGTAAGTCTGTACAGTGGCCAAGTCTATACATCCACCGTCTCACTCAAGTCTATACATTGCAGCCTTTGCATTGCACATACATTGAAGTCTATACATTGCATCTTTACCTACGATCTGAACTGAGAAAGTCTATACACTCCTTATCTTCACCTACGTTCAGTTCAGTAAGTCTGTACATTGGGCTATCACTTAATGTCTATACATCGATGCATTGGCCAAGTCTATACATTGACTGTGCATTCATTTGTCTGGCTGTAGAACACCAAGTCTATACATTGCACTGTAGCATGCATTTCCTCAAGTCTGTACATCGGTTGGCTTGTGCATGCATCGTCTGGCAAAGTCCATACATCGGTTGCCTTGTGCATTGCATCGTCTGGCAAAGTCTGTACATCGGTTGCCTTGTGCATTGCATCGTCTGGCAAAGTCTATACATCGGTTGCTTGTGCATGCATCCTCTTCAAAGTCTACACATCGCATGCATATTTGAGTTGAAGTCTGTACAGACCAAGTCTGTACATTGTTCTGTTTCAGGCACAAGTGAAGTCTGTACAGAGTTTGCTGTCTGCACGTAGCTTGATGACTTTCCAAGTCTATACACTGCACGCCCTACACGCATGACTAAGTCTATACATTGTGCATTGCTCAAAGTAGAGTCTGCACACTCATTTTCAGCAAGTCTGTACATTGCTTCATGCATTGCACGAAGTCTGCACATCGCACGCAGAGTCTGCACACATTGCATTAGCAAGTCTATACAACGTCTGCATAGTGAACATGAGGTCTGTACAATGGTCGACGGCATGTTAGTGCATTCAGTTCTATTGTGCATACTTCACCTTGTGCACACTTCAGCAAGTCTATACAACGTCTACACATCATGCATTCAGGCTTAAGTGTTAAGCACAGAATGTCTGTACAGCCTGTGGATCCTTTTGATTCAATGTCTACACATTGCATGTTAGCATGCTCGCACACACTAAGTCCATACAATACACAAAGTCTGTACAGCCATGCACTGCTTCGCTTGCATAAGTGAAGTCTGTACATGCCTCAGTGTTGCATTCACTAAGTCTGTACACACCTTAGCTTTGCATTCACAACGTGAAGTCTGTACATGCTTTGTTTTCGTATTGCAAAGTCTACACACTGCACTGCCTTCATAAAGTCTGTACAAGCTATTAGACTTAAACTGATAATCCTATTCGACTGTCTGACAAAGACTCTTTGCAGAGCTTAATGAAAGGCACGTGATCCGAGGCTGGAAGGGCTGACAGGAAGATGACACGTGGCCAAAAATTCTGGGCGAGATATGTGGAAGACACACGCCCTATCTGCTTCATGTTGCTCTATATATATGAAGCCTCTTCCATCAGAAGAAGGTGATCGACTGAAGCAGAGGAGAGCCTGCACGATCCAGTGAGAAAGAAAAGAGAAGCAGAAGAAGCAGAGAAGAGAAAGAAGATAGAGAGAGAGATAGAGAGCTCGAGCAGAGAAAGAGAGTGAGAGATCGAGAGCAGAGAAGAAGAAGAAAAAGAAAGAGAAAGAGGGAGCTGTAGTCCCGTGATCAATGACACCCAAGAGGGCGGTGAATTGGGTGTTTAGCAATTTTAAGGAAAACTTTTAGCTTTTTACAAAATATGTGATAAACGATAATTAGCAATAGAAAATTGATTAACCAATTCTCTCAAACTCACCGATCCCACACGACCAAACAACGAAGACAATCAAACCACACAAAAACACACAATGCACAACGGTTTTTAAGGTGGTTCGGATGCAACGACGGCAATCCTACGTCCACCCCTCACCAAACTTGGTGAGTCTTCACTCGGGATAAAACCCCAAACGGAGACGATGCTCCAAACACACATGCAGGACGACGCCTGCCCACACACATGGGGACGCACCCCAACACACACACACACGGAGACGAGGTCTCCAACATGATCCAACAAGCGGATCAACAAGACACACACACGCTGCGACAAGTGCAGCACTCCACACACACAACACTAAGATCCAGATAAAACCACACACACACACACGCAAATCTAAAAAGACTATGCACACACAGATCAAAAACGACACGCACACACACGACCACGGATCCAACAACGATCCACACACACACAAGTTCGCAGTTTATACAAAACACGAATATGAACTTGAAACCCAATAAAGCACCGTTTAGAATGCTCCTGATTTAGGCTCCCCCTGAGTGTATGCTCCGGATGTTTGCGTTGATTCCTTCTTTACTTGAATGGCTTGATACTCAACTTGAATAGCCTTGTATTTGATGTAGATCCTCTTGCACGAAGTACTGTTCACTGCTACAATACTTCTTTCTTCTTTCACTTGGACATCATTCTCTTAAGCTTTTCTTGAGACCATTGCTTGATTTGAACTCCTTGGCATGGGAAGATGCTTGAATGGCTTCAGTTGATGCTAGAACGGCTTCGATCAGATGATGAACTTGTTGAAAGGAATGTTGTTCATGAACGTTGCACCAATCTTCATTTAATAGCTTTCCTCTCGATCTCTCCTTGTTGATTTCTTGCTTTTTCAGTTCTTGGGAGGATGAAGGCTTCGAAATGGATCTTGAACCCTCAGCTATGGATGAAGCTTTGCCCACGGATCACTGTTTACGGCTACAGTGATTCTCCTCTTCCTTGAGCCACCTTGATCTCTCTCTTTGTTGATTTCTTCTCTTGGAGTCTCTTAGGGTTTATGACCTCAAAGAGAGGTTTTATAACCCTTGGAAGGTTAGGAGACATGCCCCAGACCTAGATCCACAAATTCTGGGGTGATTGGGAGCATTGGGATTAAAGAAATGGGTGGAAAGACCACCCTTCGAACTTGAACCAAAAGCCAACAAAAGTAGGCCTCGGGGCTGGCGGTCGACCTACAGAGGCCAGCGGTCGACCGCCAGAGGCCAACCTATAGTTGTGTGGCTGCTGGGAAAAACGGTCGACCGCTAGGTCCTGGCGGTCGACCGCCAGGGTCACATGTTGCCAAATTTCAGTTCTGTTATTTTAGGTCGACCGCCAAGGGTCCACAGGTCGACCGCCAATCTTCAAACCTGCAAAAATGAAATGTTAGACCAATGAAACATGTCTAAAAGTCAAGAGCTTCAACTCCATATCAAATCCATGCGTTTTGGGATTGAATACAACTTAGAATATGCTTTGAGCATTTCTAAATTTTGTTTAAGGTGCATGAAAGATGTGTATTAATGAAACATATATGAAATATCCATGGTTAGATTGATGCTTTAACAAGGTAAGTATCTTACCAATGGCTCTTGACAGTAAATGACATATATCACTTGTTTTGGATTGCAGAGGAGCAGGGTGCTTATTCACAAGTTTAGTTCGCCAGGAGACGGCCATGTGTTTGATCCTATAAGCAAGATAGTTAAGGCTAATACCATGCTTGTTCACATTAAAGAGGTTATGAAACCTCTTGCCTCTTGTAAAAATAATTCAATCAAGCATGAATCAAGATCATGTACCATTGCCATTTTCCATCTCAAACATATTTAAACATGAATGTGCAATCAACCATAAGTTTAGTTATCATCACTCAATCACACATTAAGTTTAGTTATCATCAAAACTATAACGCCAACAATCAGCAAAACCATAACTCAACAGGAGCGTGAGTTGAGAAGAAGAAAAAGAAGAGAGATAGGGAGAGAGATAGAGAGTTAGAGGAGAAGAAGGGAAGCTGCTTGAAGATCTGTTCCTGCTGGACCGTGGATCAAATCCAGGCCAGCCAGCTCCTTGAGAGCCACATTGTGCTTCATCTTTTACAGCTTTCAGTCGCTGTTATTACTTGCTTTTGTTTTTCTTTTTGAACCTTTTATCAAGCTGTTAGTTAGCGTTTGCAGTGGAGGATTCCACTGGATGGCTAAGCTGTATTGCCCAGTGGTTTGCAGAGGTGGACTCCTCTGGACAGCAAGCTGTGAGGCTCAGCGGGGTGAGGTGGATACCTCGGACAGTAAGCTGTGAGGCTCAGCGGTTTGTAGGCAAGCTATGATGCCCAGCGGTTCAAGCTGTGAGTCAGCGGAATCCACAGTCTGGTTTGAGTGTGGGGTGGATGTAGGTCTGGAGGACCGAACCACCTAAAAACGCTTTGTGCAGTGGTTTGATCTCTTTGTGTGTTTGGCTCTAGATGAATGCATAGGGATGACATGGGTTGATTTTCTATATGTGTTCATTTCATTGCTGCGCACACCATATGTTTGACAGTGGTGTTGAGTGTCCTTTAACATTATTATTCCGCAATTGCGTATTATCCTTCTTTTTGTATTAGGAAGAATTTTTAATTGGGCGAAAGTTTTAAGGGGAGATTCATTCACCCCCCCTCTGAATCGAACGCACCGAACCCAACATGCCATAGGTACGGCAAGCTTAATGTAGGTGCGGGATCGGATCTCGATAAAGACGGGTCGAGCTAACGAACTGTCGGCCCGGGATAAGATCGGATCATGGTCACGATCGGGCGAGGGCTCCCGAGATCCAAGTCCGACCTAGTGGCGCATCATTGCTTTTCTCTTCAAACACAGTCCGGGGAAACGGATTGTTAAGTGTGGAGCCCAAACTCGCCAACATACGCCCTTGCACGCGGATCGACCAGCACCCCCGGAACAAAATTTTAATTAAGGCGCGGGTGATAGAGTTTCTTTTATTCTTTTATTAGCATGATTGACCTTTTATTATCATTTTTTGCTTATTTATTCCCTTTTGTATTAAGGAGGCGCGCCGGTTTAGCGAAGGAAGAGGATGGCGCCGTTTTAGAGTTCAAAGGAGGAAATGGGGCGCCGTTTTAAGGTGAACAGTGAAGGACAAATGCGTGCCGATTTAGGACGTTAAAGGGGGGGGGGCGGCGGTTTTTGGCCACGCCGTTTTAAGGGTTAAACAAGGGAGGTGCGCCGGGATAAGAGGGAGTCAAGGGCGCACCGGGTAGAGGCACCCATGGGGGCGCGCCGGTTAAAGGGAGGTGCCATAGGGCGCGCCGGTTAAGGGGGGGGTCCAAGCCCAGGAGAGAGGGGCGCGCCGTATAGGTGGTTTGGAATAGAAATAGGCGCACCGTTTTAGCGTTCAAAGAAGGAGATGAGGGATTATGAGAATGGTGTTAAACCGGCGCGGGAAAATAGTGACCGCGCCGGATTAGGCCACGCCGGGACATTATCTCCTGAGTTTTTATTCGTTCTGTGGACTTGTTTTGCTTTCTATTCTTGATTCTCTGGCCTGCAGAAGGATCCAAAGTTAGATTGATTGTTCAATTGACACCACAGATCAATAGGATGAAGGTTTAAGCATCGTTGATGGTTTGTTAAGGTGAGTGTGCATGAGGTTTAAGTGTTTTATTTGGGGGGTTTGTTCACAGAGGTTCAGTGGTTGTTCACAGAAGTGGTTTGTTCGTTTGTTCTTGAGCGTTCTTTAATTCCTGGTGAAAATTGGGTAGCATCTCCCCCGGACCGGGACTTGCCAGAGATAATAGAAGGCCACCAAACCGATTGCTCCGGGGTGACCCTCAAAAATCGGAGTGGCCTCACGGCGGTCCGACAACCCAAATGTGAGTATGGAACGCTCGAGGGCTAGCCTACAAGAGCGACCACGGCTCACGGGTGATAGCTTCGCGTATATCCTAACGGGACGGATGTTCGCCATGAACGGCTGTAACTCTTCATCCTCCAGACGGGTTTCCTTAGAGGAAATGCCACAGAGAGGCAAGCCTCCGAGGCACCGGGATGATTAGAAGAACGGGAGAGAAAAGGAAAAAGACTCAGTGAGACGGGCAAGCCAAAGCAGTAGAACGCTATGTATATTTGCCAAAGTAACTCTTTTATTCATCCACGAGGGAAAGGGAGGAACGCAATACAGAAGGGGGGATCATCCCCCTAACCAAAGAAAGTAGGAACGAAAGAGACGAAGAATACAATGGTAGAAGGAGGGCGGAGCCTAAACCTATTTCCCAAGCTCGCCTCTCTTCCCTCGCACTCACTCTTTTCTTCTCCACCTTACCGGTGCAGGGGAACGGAGCTTCTTCTTTTTCTTCTGAGGGAACTACCAGTTGAACTGGAGTTTCTCCTCTGCTCTCTTCCTCTCTTCTCTCAGCTTGTTCTCTTCCGACCCTCTCTCTTTTGTCTTGACGGGTTCGTTACATATATATGGAGGTGGGGGAAGAAGTCTCTGAATCCCCCTTCCCTTTCGTTCCATTCTTCTCGTCCCACTCCGTGTCTGAAGCTCTCGAGTGGCCTGCAGGTGGAGAGGTTGATAGAGTAGGCATGGTGCCTCCACGAGATTGGCCGACAGTGACCGGCGGGGAAGCGACGTTCGGTGCGGAGCTCGAAGATTGCCATTCCAGGGAGCTTGAGGAGCTCAGGCGGTTGCACGTTGGTCGGACGCAGGAGGCATGGCCATTTCAGGTAAGTTCTCTTTGTTTGCGCCCGAAAATAGGGGATCGGACTGATGACGGGATGGGATGTCTCAGAGGTAAAATGGCGCGGAGGGATGGTGATCGCGCCGGATTAAACCCAAGTGAAATTGGCGCGCCGTTTGAACTTTTTGGCCTTCAAAATGGCCATGCCGTAGTAGCTCTCGAAGGGATAGCTTTGCATATGGGCGCCGTTTTAATGCAACACAAGTGGCGCCGTTTTAAGCATCAAAAGGGGGAAGGCCCCTTCGACATGAGCGCGCCGGATAGCCAAATAAAACAAGGGGCGTGCCGTTTTAAGCAAGGGGGGCACGTCGTTTTAAGGCGCGCCATTTTAAGGCCCCTTCGAGCCGTTTTAAGCACCAAACGGATTCTTTTCGAAGTCGCGGCCGCTTATATGAATGTCGGCATTCCCCGAACGTTCCGGTTGTGATGCATGGCATCGATGATGTTTCATTCGCAGTCTTTGGGCTGCAGTTCAAGAATTTGCGTGCCTTCCGGTGCATGCCGAGACTGTGTCGGAGTTCCCGGCTCTTCTTTGATTCAGCTCTCGGCACGGCCGGCTGTTGAGTTGTGGCCGTATCTTCCGCCCAGGGGGCTCTCTCATCGGCTAGCGGACCACCAAGCGAGTCCTCGTCTTGATCGGGCGAGGTATGAGGTTTATTCGGTGTTTCCATCTTCGGTTTGCTCTCGAGTGTCGAGACGTGCTTGCCGTATGATCCTCATCGACATTTTTTTGACGTCCACACTGTCTTTCTATCTCCCTTTCAACCCTGACATGAAACTCCTTGAAAACATTAATAACTTGATCTTTAGTCTTCAAAGCATAAACCCAGACTTTTCTTGAAAAATCATCTATAAAGGTGACAAAGTAAAGTGCACCACTGATACCTGGAACATTAACTGATCCACCAGGAGTTTTTATTTTTAAAGGGCCACATACATCTGTATAGACACGATCCAAGACATGCATCTTTCTAGACAATGCAGGACTAGTAAAGGAAACTCTATGCTGTTTTCCAGCCAAACAATCAATACATGAGTTCAGATGTGTACCTCTGAAGTTTGGTAAGACTTCTTTCTTAGAAAGAACCTGCAATCCCTTCTCGCTCATGTGTCCCAGTCTCATATGCCACAACTCCATACTGGAATCTTTCTCAGTAGCATTCAACTGATCACCACAAGCTTGAACTTGTAACCTGTATAAGGTGTGACATTTCTTTCCGGTAGCAACAACAAGAGAACCCTTGCCAAGCTTCCATTTACCCTTGTGAAATCTGCTATCATAGTCTTCATCATCTAACTTCCAAACTGAAATTAAATTCAGCCTCAAATCAACCACATGCCTCACATCCTTAAGTATCAACTTGCAACCAAGATTAGTCTTTATATGAATGTTGCCCATGCCAATGATGTCTGCAGTCCCATTGTTGTCCATCTTGACGACACCAACGTTTCCAGCCTTGTAGGTGGCAAAGAACTCCCTCCGTGGTGTAGCATGGTAAGAAGCACCTGTATCAACCACTCACTCAAGGTCCTGGCACACGTAAGAAAAAATATCATCAGAAGTAGACAAAATCAGATAATCATCACTTTGTGCTGTAGCTGTGACATTATCTTTTGACTCTGCATTCTCTACTTCTTTTCCCTTTTTCTTGTTCTTATTTGGTTATCTGCACTGATTCTTGAAATGCCCTTTTCCTCCACAGTTGTAGCAAGTAACGTCCTTTCTTGGCCTTGACTTACTTCTAGTCTTCTATGAATTTCCTCTCCCTTTGGACTTTGACCTTCCCCTATTCTCTGAGACGAGTGCCTGTGAATCACTGTGAGAAATTCCTGAATTCTTTCTTCTCAACTCTTCATTCAACAAACTGCTTGTTACTTGACTCATGGAGACAACTCCATCTGGTGCAGAATTACTAAGAGAGACCACCAATGTCTCCTACCTTTCTGGCAACGAACTGAGAAGTAATAATGCCTACAACTCATCATCAAGAGACATCTTCGTAGAGGATAACTGGTTAGTGATACTCTGCATTTCATTCAAATGCTCAGCAATAGAAGTGCCCTCTTTAAACTTCAAATTGACAAGTTTTCTAATCAGGAAAGTCTTATTTCCACCTGTTTTTCTTTCATAAAGATCCTCCAACTTTTTCCATAGAGAGTGTGCAGAACTCTCAATGGAGACATGATGAAAAATACTATCATCAAGCCATTGTTGAATAAACCCGACAGTTTTCTGATCTAACATTTTCCAGTCATCAGGTGACATTGTTGTGGGCTTTCCACTATCTCCTTTCAATGGACCATACAGATCCTTGCAATACAAGAGATCCTCCATTCTTGGTTTCCATATCATCCAGTTGTTTCCGTTTAAACTAATCATGTGGGATGAGTTACCGGCCTCCATATTCATACACAAATAATCAAAAATGATCTAACAACAAGCTCTGATACCAGTTGATGGGTATAAATACACCGACTTATGTGTACGGACAAATCTAGACTGACCGAATCACGCAGCGGAAAAATCAATCGGAACACAACCACATGAAACAGCAGGATTTGCGTGGAAAACCCCTCCAATGCGAAGGGGAAAAACTACGGGCAAGCCGCAGGAGAAAACTTCACTATGAACAATAATGAAAGTACAAATAACTCAAAGTCTCTTGTCAAGACTTGAGTTGGAATTACAAGAGAGCAACTGAGATATAAACACAACTGAACTTTCCTACTCGATCACGGCAGAACACACTGCAAACCTGATCTTCCCTGTAGTGAGAACTCTGTTCAGCTGATGAAAATCTTCCCTGCTCTTCACCTTCTCCTCTAGCAGCACCTTCTTCCCCGGAGCTACAGTAACCCCTTTCCTTCACCCTTGATGGCCTCCTAGATCTCACTTTGGATCTTAGGTTTTAGACCCCAATAAGATGTTTTATACATCTAGGGTGGTCAAGGGATAACCAAGGGACCAGATCCACCAAACCTGCCAAATCCTATGACTTTTGGGATTAAATAAACCAAGTAAAAGATTTATTTTCGGACATGGAACAAAAGGTCAAACATGGCTGTCTCGGGGGTGCCGGTCGACCAGACCTACAGTGGCAATCGATCGGAAATTCTCAGACATCTGGATCTTTACTCCCTGGCAAAACCCGTTGACCGGAAAAGATCCGACGGTCGACCGGTTTCGATCGACCGTTTCTGCTGGGTCGGTCGACCGCTAGAGACGCATGGGCTGAAAAAAAGGAGATGGGCAACGTGCCCAACAAAAGGTGCGATCTGGCGGATCATATGTTGATTATGGGTTGCTGTGGAATGGTTATACGCGGAGATTTTCGAAATTTGTGTACATTGCGGTTCCCGTTTCCTGTTTTTCTAGCTGATGCATTATTCCAAATCCATTGCTTGTTTCTTGATTAGCTTGTTCTAAGGTAGCTAATACCCTCTTCTTCCCAAGAGGTGGAAAAGAAAGGAAGAGGAAAGTCAGGTAAAAAGAGGGTTCCAGTGACCTTTATTAGTAGTTTCATGTTGGATGTTATAGGAATCAATGGAAGTCCTAGAACTCTATCTGAACAGTGGGATCAGTGTCCCGTCTATATGAAGGTGCTGTGGATCCACCTTTACTTGGGATGGGTAAGGGGCATGAGAGGCCGAGGACGGTTGGCATTCTTGCTTTCCCTGCCAGAGTTCGGGATATATGGTCATATGAGAGTAGATTTCCAACGGGAAGCTGGTTACATGGACGCAGGGGTCAGAGTTTCCCAATGTGTTCCGAGCTTTGTTTCAACACACTGTGTTTCAAAATTCCAACTTGGGGAACGAGTGACTTATCAGCATCGGTAGGTCCTGGGGGGACTGTTAATATGGAACGTAAGGACAGGGGAGGACAGGGACTTCATTAGCTCTTGCTACTGAGCCAAATGTCTGGAGTGATTAGAATGAAATTCTATAGCAGAGGTGAATTAGGAGCTTCAATCTCTTTATAACAATGGATTGTATGTCTTCGCTTTGTTGGAACCTTTCTAGTTTCTACTACGAGGACAAATTTGTTTTATTTTTTGGACGGATAAGTTGCTTCTGGTAGGTGGCAAGACAGTCAAGCCTCCAATATATATATATATATATATATATATATATATATATATAAAGGAATTGTGTCAAGGCAGTTTCTTTTTCATGGAGAGAGTAGAACACTTGGGTTCCACGAGTACTGGACAGGTCATGGTAGCCATTTTTGTAGAATTCCCATTTCTATGATTAGAGTCAGCGTTTTGTAAGATTTTGGTGTTTGGCTGGGAGGTTTAAATAGTTTACACGTTTCGTTTTCATGGAGAGACTAGAACACTTTTGAGTTCCATGAGTACTGGACAGGTCATGGTAGCCATGTTCGTAGAGTTCCTATTCCTATGATTAGAGTCAGCGTTTTGTAAGATTTTGGTGTTTGGCTGGGAGGTTTAAATAGTTTACATGTTTCTCAGATGCAGAAGGTACTAGACTTTGGTTGTGTTACACTGAACTGTGGATATGAATCTGATCACATTTACTTGCAGGGTGTTTCTTGCAAACTGGTCTTGCAATATAGGCATCTAGAGAAGGTAAGAGACAAGCTCCACGTTTTATCAAGCACCCAAGTTGTCATACCCGCCAGGGGGAGGACTATTGGGAAGTGGGGAACTCTTTCCTGTCCTTGCAGGGATGACTTCTCAAATTCTCTGTCCATGGAGTCTTGAGTAGTAGGTTGCGATTCTTAGATGAGTGTTTTTTTTTTTCCCCCCAATCTTTGATGACTCATGATTCCTTTAGCAGTATTTTTTTCTTCCATCTTTCTGTTTTGTTTCTGTCGGTTTAAAAGTCCAATTCTTAGCAAGTTCTTTTTTTAGATGGTACCACGTCCAACTCTTAGCAAGTTAATGCCTTGCCAGTGGAAGGGGGGGATGTGGAGGGAGGCAGCCGCACTGCACCGTATGATCTTTTTGCCGACGCAGCTGTGTGGTTTATTTGCTTATTCTCTCCATATTTTATTACTTCGCCCAGTTCTGGAAATGCTATGCAACTTGGAACCGATGTGCTCCTAATATTCTTGGGAATCATTGCTCCAGTAGGACCTTGGGTCTTCATGTGCATCAACATTTCATTTCATGGACCCCTTGGTTCCAGTGTAAAGAAGATGGATGCATTTTTTTTTTATCTCAACTCGTTTCCAAATTCGCTTAACGTTCGTTGACTCTGTATACTTCGTTACAGCTGTGTGATTCAGAGTCCATGAGCTTGCAACAAATGCATGAACATCCTCCGACGTCAATCCACAATATGGATGCCCTCTTTCAGTCGCTTCTTAAAATGCAAGAATCCCACGCATCTTTGTTTGGACCTGAGTTCTTGTGACGACTCATTGCGCTAACGAGTTTTTCACTCCTAAGCTTTCCCTAAATTCTAGGTTAAAATGCAGAGACCGTCGCTTTGACAATCGATCTCTTGTAACCTTCCCCACGAGAGATTTAGCCTTCCTTTCCCTGCGGCATTAGAATTTCTGTCCAGCAGCAATGGAACTCTTAATTCTAGTTACCATGTGTTTCGACTCGACATGTCGTTTTTAAACTCATTTATTTCTAATTTATTATTATTATTTTATTAATTTCAACAATGATAGTAAAATGAGTAAAATGGACTCAGGTGGTTTGGACATGTGATTCGTCGCCCTAATTCAGCGTCAGTTAAAAGATGTGATCGAATCTTAGTGAATGCTAGTAAAAGAGTTCGAGGAAGGATTAAAATGAGATGATGCGATGTTATTAGGAATGGCATTAGTTTCTTAAGTTTAAATATGAATATAGCACTTGATAGAAATCTTTGACGAACATGATTCGCGTAGTCGACTCTAAATAATTGAGATAAGGCTACGACGATGATGATTCGTGTCCCTATTATTAGACGTGATTTCAAAATTTGCGACTAATCAAGAAGACGCCAATTATTAAATAGCGACTAACTAAAAAGACGTGGTTTTCTAAAAAAAATTATTATTAAGCGCGTATGAACAAATGGATGCGTTTCTATCGCGTTTTGGAATTGAGTTAATTCGCATCGAATCCAAAAGACACATTTTAGACATACTTAGTAAATTAGTGTTAATACGCATATGACTGTTCTAGATGGCTTTTAGACTCTGTGAAATAATTATATTTCTGAATTGTATTTATTTTTATAAAACTAATTATTTATATTTTTAGAAAATTATATATTTAAATAAAAAATTATATATTCTATTTTTGTTATTTCTGAAAGTACATTTCTGTTTTAAATAGTTTCTATTTACAGAAAATAGTTGTTTAAGAAAATACTTATTTCTTTTTTTTCAGGAATTACAATTCTAAAAATCATTTCTACATGAAATAATTTCTATTTACAGTAAATTAATTCCTGAAAATTTGTTGCTATTTACAAAAAATAAAATAGGGATTTTTTAATATTAGTCCCTACAAACTTATCAAATTGTCGATTAGTCCCTCAAATCTGACTATTATCTTAAATGTCCCTTTAATTATCTCCGTTGTCCAAATAAGTCCTTGTAATTTATTGCCGTCCAAAAGAAAGAATATTCCGTAGAATATTCTATCAAGTGTATGAGAAAGGACCAAAATACCTATCTTGACCATGGACTCTCTCTCTCTCTCTCTCTCTCTCTCTCTCTCTCTCTCTCTCTCTCTCTCTCTCTCTGCATCATCACCCAGTGGGTCACTGCGTTGGCTCTGCTGTTGCTGCATCTGTTTCCCCTGCCAAGAGAGATTCAGGACCACCTACCTCAGCGACGATTTGGGAGGCTGGCTGCGACGATCTAGAAGGGTGGCTGATGAGGATGGAGCGGCTCGACATGCGAGGCTGCAGTAGGTGCGATAGCGGTGGGAGCACGGCCGGCGATGGTGACGGTCAGTGGCGACCCAAAGCCAGCGGCAGCACAAGCGCCGTGAGCATAGAGGCACGATGGGGGGAGCGTAGCATTGTTGCAGCGGCAGGTGGTTCTGCAGCGGAGGAGCTGCAGCGGGACAGCAGTGAGAGCACCACTAGCGGCTGAGGTTCATGGCGATCCGTCATTGGAGGGGGGTCCGAGGTGGAGGGAGAGGGGACCGGAGAAAGAGGGAGGAGGGGGGCTGGAGGGGGATCAGAGGGGGAGAGGAGACGGTGGACTAGAGGGGGAGGGGTATCGGAGGTGGGGTTAGAGAAAGAAGAAGAGAGAACGGAGGGGGGGAATGGCTGTGTGCGATGTGTGTATGTGTATGTGAGAAGGAAGAGGGTGAGAGAGCGGTTGCCGCCGGTGGGTTGTGAGTGTGTGGGTAGTATGTGCATGCAAGTGAAGAGAGAAAGGGGGAGGGAATGGGAGAGAGGTGCAGAGAGAATAGAGAGGGGGAGAGAGATGACAGAGAAGGGGGGGTCGACTCCGCAGGAGGGGAGGTCGACCCACCGGCGGTGCAACGTGTGTGTGTTTGCAATGTGAGGGGGAGAGAGGAGTGCAGGGTGTGGAGAGGGAGGCGACAGTGGCGAGGGGTGCGTGTAGTGTGAGGGTTAGAGAGAAAGAGAGTGAGATAGAGGGAAGAGGAGACGTGTGTGCAGTGAGCGTGTGGAAGAGAGATAGGTAGGGGGGTGCGAAGGGGTCTACCGGCGCTGTTGTGTGTGTGTGGTGGGTAGTGCAGCAGAGAATGGAGAGTAGGAGGTGGGGGAAGGGAAAGAAGAGGGATTGAGAGAAAGGGGAAGAATGGCCGCCGGTGGTGGAGTGAGAACGAGAGAGAGGAAGAGAGAGTTGCAGGAAGAGTGGGAGAGTAGATGGAGAAGAGAAGAGAGAGGGAGTGGGCAAGAAGAGGAAACCGACGGTGTGACAGGGGAGTGTGTGTGTGAGAAGGTGAGCGTGAGCAGTGTGAGACAGAGGGAGAGAGAGCGAGGGAAGGTGAGAGAGGGGATCGAAAGTTAGAGAGAGAGGGAGAGAGAGGGCATGCAGAGAGGAGGAAAGGGGGGGAGAGTGCAGTGTGTGCGATGTAGTGGCGGACGGGAGTAGCAGAGAGAGATGCGGCAAGGGTTTAGCAAGGAGAGGGAGAGGAAGAGAACAAGTGCAGAGAGGAGGAGAGAAGTGAGACAAAGAGGTAAGGGGGAGTAGGAAGAAGACACCGGCGGTGCCCCTGTTCAAAAAAGGGGATCAGAGGGGGAGGGGGAGTTTCCTCTCACCTCTCTCTCTCTCTCTCACACACACACACAGACGACTAACTAGGGGTAAGTTAGTCTTTTTATTATGTTGAGTCAATTAAACTCTAATCTAATTAATTTCATCGAATTAAAATAACGGTAGGGACTTCTTTAGACAACGGAGATAATTAAAGGGACCTTTAAGATAATAGTCAGATTTGAGAGACTAATCGATAATTCGATAAGTTTGTAGGGACTAATATGTAAAAATTCCAATAAAGTATTATTGTCCTTTCATATTTTATTGAAATTCTTACTGTTTGAAAGAATTGTTTTTGTTTTCAAAAAATAAAAAAGGTCTTAATATTATTCCTGCTTAAGTAAATTAATTCTACTTATAGAAAATTAAAAGTCTAAAAAATTATTTATGCTTACAGAAAAATATTTAGTTATGTTTTCTGAAAATAAAATTCTGTAAAGTGCTATTTTCATTAGTTTACATAAACTAATTAATTATGTTTGCTGAAAATAAAATCTCAAAAATTACTACTTGCTAAAAAAATATTACTATTCTTTGTCATTATTAAGTTGTTGTTGTACTATTATTAAGTTGTGGCTCATTAATTACTTTATTAGAATTGATTATTTATTAATTGTATAAATTCAAATGTATTGACAAAAATTCAAAACACTTCATTTACATATTGTGTTTACCCCACGCTTTTCTCAAATGGCCAACCTAAGGACAAAGGAAACTCTTAGTGCCAAACTGGAAAGATTTGATGGAGGGAACTTTAGGAGGTGGCAAAACTAAATGAGATTTTGGCTAACTACGTTGAGACTTATCTTGGCCATTATCGAGAGCTCCACCGAGAGTCGTGCGTTGGGTTCCTCCCAAACCACAACCTGACGAGTTCACACTTGCGCATCTGGTGTGTTAGGGTGCTAGGCCCGGATACAGAGGGGGGTGAATGTATCCTTCTATGTATAATGGCCAAATAAAAACTTGGATGCTAGAGATAGACACAGAATAGAACCAATTCGATTCAACTCAAATACAAACACTTGGAGCGTGCCTATTCAAGCATCTAGCGGAAGCAAAGCAAACAATCAAACCACTGCACAAAAGATTTTTAGGTGGTTCGGTCCACAGACCTACATCCACCCCTCACTCCCAACCGGAGTGAGGCTTTCACTAGCACAAGCTAGAACCTGCAGACTCAGTCTGCAAACAAGGTGCTGCCACACAGCTTGACCAGGGGAACAACCTCCCCTCTTCCTCCCAACCGGAGGGACACCCCAAGTGACTCCCAGCCACTTGGAAACTAGAGGTCGAAGACCTCTCTTCCTCCAGAACAGGAGGGACCCCTGGACTTGCAAGCCACAAGCCCAGCACTGGAGACAAGTCTCCCTTCTCCTGAATCCACAGGAGGGACCCGATCCCCAGCAGGGCAATCGGAAGAACAAGATAACCTAATGAAAACGGAAAAATAAAAAACACGAAATGAAAATAACTTCAGCAACCAGAAAGCTGAAAAACGAAATGCACAATGTGGCTCTCAACGGAGCTGACTGGCCTGGATCTGATCCACGGTCCAGTGAAGACAGATCTTCAAGCAGCTTCTTCCTTCTTCTTCACGAGCTCTCTCGCTCACTCTCTTTCTCTCTTTCTTTCTCTTCTGCTCTCCAAATCTCTCACTCTCTATCTCTCTTTCTTTCTCTTCTGCTCTCCTAATCTCTCACTCTCTGCTCTCTCTTCTATCTATTCTTCCTCTCTTTTCCTTCTTTTTCTCTTTTTCTGGATCGAAGGGCTTTCTGCTCTTCAGGCTTCTGCTTCGATCAACCTTCATCTGAAGACGAAGGCTCCATTATATACCAGCAGCAGCAGCAGCAGGGTGCGTGTGGCTTCCACAGTTCCCGCCCTAAGAATTCGGACCACGTGGCAGCATCCAGTAGGCTGTCAGAACACGTGTCCTCATCTGGTCACTCTCCTTATCCTCGGATCACGTGCCCAGCACTAGTACGCTCAGCAACTGGAGTTAGATGGCGCCAACTCACTTGCTCCAAATAGTTGACGCAGCCATCAGAGATCTTCAACCTTTTTAACCGCTGCGTCGACTCCATCAGCCTGCTGCGTTGACGCAACGGTATCGGCAGTCCAGTGATCAAGTCTTCAACAAATGGACGTGCTGCGTCGACGTTATCAGCATGTTGCGTTGACGCATTGAAGACATGTACATTTGTATAATGGCGTCTCTTAAGCCGCTGCGTCGACACTGCTTGTTGATGGCGTTGACGCAGTGGAAGATATCGTGAAAGCTTCGTCGCTTGTAAGAGTCTCTGCTTCTTTAACTGCTGCGTCGACGCTGCTTGCTTGTGGCGTTAACGCAATAGAAGACATCGTGAAAGCTTCGTCTACTGATGCGTGGACGCTTTAAGCTTCAGGCGTCGACCCTGTTCCCTTCAGCAACAATAATGAAGTGTATAGACTTAGTGTTAACGTGAAGCATTGTATAGACTTTAGAGATCAATATAGCAAGTGTGTACAGAGTGAGGGAGTGTATAGACTTAGCAGTCTAGGCCTCTAACAACGAGTGTATAGACTTGCAACTCTTCATGAGATCTCAGTGTATAGACTCAACCAATGTATATAGTTGAAGATCTAACAATCGAGTGTATAGAGTTAGTTATGTGAGCATGCATTGTATAGACTTCACACATGAAGACATCCGCTGTTCAGACTTGAATAACATTCAGGAATGCATAGACTTAGGCGTTCTGTTCAAAAAAAAACCAATGTACAGACTTCATGCTGTACAGACTTGATGTTGATCAACAGACCTTTGAATATCAGCACAAGACGTCAACGCTTCCATCGTGCAACGTCGCCTCAGCTCCTCAGGCGAGATGCTCACGCCGTTGGCAACAGGCCAATGCGTCAACGCATCCAGTGTCAGCGTCGACGCAGTGAACAAGACAGGTGATGAACAATGCATACACTACTTTTACCAATGTTTAGACTTCACAATGCACAGCCACTGTATAGACTTCACGAAGCTCAACCAGTGAATAGACTTCAATGCAGAAACCAAGGCTGTATAGACTTCAAACTTGAACATGTGACCAGTGAGCGATGTATACACTTGGCCCTTGAAGGATGTACAGACTTGAAGGGACGAAGCCCACGATGTATAGACTTGAAGATTGAAGGCGATGTACAGACTTTGATGCCCAAAGGCGATGAACAGTGAATCAGTGTATAGACTTCAAAGTTCATTGAAGGATGTACAGACTTTGTTCCACCGACCAGAGTATTGACTTTGCAAGCGTGAGACGCTGATTGAGACGGTGGCTGAGACGAACGCTGTATAGACTTTGAATGCAATGTATGGACTTTGCATGAGACGCTGGCCAAGACGATGGATGCAACAGTGCAATGTCTAGACATGAAGAATGTGAGACGATGGCTAAGAGACTGCACAATCGGATGTATAGACTTTCGTTACTGTAGCAACGTGTAGACTTTGCCTTAGACGCTAAGTGAGACGCTCAATGTACACACTTAACCAATTCAAAGGCAAATCGAGTGTACAGACTCTGAGTCCAAACCCAACGGCTGTACAGACTTAGAAAGTGAAGACTGATGTACAGACTTCATTAATCAAAGCATGAATGAGACGCTGTACACACTTAGCCTAGGACAATGTATAGACTCAATCAAATGAAGAAACACATGATGCAATGTGTGGACTTGGTGACACATGCAAACAGATGAGTGTACAGACTATGCCAGCAAGCTACACGATGTGTAGACTTAGAAGTGCCTGCAGCTGTGCAATGTGCAACCAGTGTATGGACTTGTCGTGCCTACACAGGGCGTTGTACACGCTTGCTGCCTGATGCAAATGTGCAGATTCTATTAATGCATATCAATGCTTTATGCAGCAGATAATCAATTTGAACTTCAAATGCAATGACTCACAGTGTAAGCAGATAAACTGACTGAACATATGAGAGACTGAATGAACATTTGAATGACAGACTGAATATAAGAATGACTGAATAAAACCATGGTGACTCACAGTGATTAGCTCACATTAAAACCAATCATCATAAACCCCTAGAGCCAATCATCAAAACCATAAGCCACAGGGGCCAGGGGCACAACAATCTCCCCCTTTTTGATGATGGCAACAATATACAGTGAGTCATTCTGATGATGTAATACATTCTTAAGAGATATTCTCCCCCTTTGACTTCATCAAAAAGAAAATAGTTTGAGAAGTGAAAGCAAACCAGCATGCAATGATTGAATAAAATTCTCCCCCTTTGGCAAAGATCTCCCCCCTTTGAGATAATCAATATGAATGCAGATGCAGAAAGGGATACCAAAATGCAAGAGCTCCCCCTAGAAATATGAATGCAAGAACACAATGTTCCCCCTTTAAGAGTTTCTATGCAACATGATGCATATGACATGGAAGCTCCCCCTTGCAAGAACACGATTCTCCCCCTTTAAGAGTTTCAGCAAAAACATGAGGTAGAGATGATCAAAAGGAACCTGCATGCATGGATTGAATGATATTCTCCCTCTTTGGCAAACTATCTCTCCCTTTGGTATAATCAAAATAAACCATGGGAAGGGGTAAATGCAAAAATGTAGATGCAACAAGAAATGCAATACTTCCCCCTAAGTATATGAATGCAAGGATAGAAATGATCTGAACACGATTCAGTATGACTAGGAATGCTCCCCCTGAATAAGTGGAATCTTATGAGATAGATGAGAAGGAGACCACAGGGGCAAACAAGGAGAAGTTCAGGTCAATGACCTAAAGAAAGTGAGCAGAAAGGTTCAAATAATCAGATATACAAATAAGCTCCAAACAGAAATAATTCAGCAAGATTTTCAAGGAGATATCAATCTCATAAATCCAAAATATAATTTTTCAAAGTCTTCCATTATAGGGACTTATGAATGAGCCTTTTAAACAGCATGGTTTAAACATGATGTATGCAGAGTTTATCAATAAAATTCTGTATTGATATCTAAAACCATGTTTTAATAAAGATGAACCATGCCCTCATATTTATCTTGATTAATCTCCCTTTCTCTTACATAATCAAATCTATTGACTTCTTTCAGAATTACATGCACTAGTATTGAAGTCAAGCAATTATGAAGTCATATGATTTTATCTAGGGTTGTAGCAATTTGATTTTAGCATTAATATTCAGATATTGAGATATGTTCAACAATTTTTCATGCTACAAATTTTACGAGCAGTCTAGTTCAGTTCACACCTTGTAACTAGAGGATATACCTTGATCAGAGGCCAATATCCCTAAGCACTTAGTGTGACTAACTGTCATGCTATATGTGAACAGAGTTAGCATTTACACATCATGACACACTACAAATCATTTTTAATGAGTGAGTTGTATTTCTCAGTGTGCATGCCATTGCTTTGCCTGATTTTCAATGAATTTTATGCAGAGTTAACTAAGGCACCTCATGACATAGTCCTTTGGACTTGTGTTTCTCAGTGACCAATGTCATTGCCCTGACAGATATAACTCTTTAGACATTTCAGAGACATTCATTTGCTTCAAATCAATAATAGTTTCATGTACTTAATCAATTAAGGTCATGTATTCAAAAGTGCAGATTTAAGAAATTTTTCACAAGACACAGCATGAAACAAATGGTTAAGGTTTATTAAACATGCTTCAGATATATTTTTTAAGAGATTTTAAAGTCAAACTCCATGAACATTAAACTTAAACCACATGAGTTATTTCAGACATTCATAAAACTGTATAATAGAAGATTTCTAGTTCAAAATTTTCAGATTTATGATCGAGATAGCCCATTGAAATCTTCATGAAGGACTGATTGAATTCTGAACCCAAATCATACCAATTGATAGGAGGAATACCAATTGTTAAGAGAGATTGTGAAGCTCAAAATTTTCAGAATATGATTAAGGTTTGTCAACAAAATCAATAAGAGAGAATATGCAATGAGTTCTGACACATGTATGCATTTGACAACCTATATGCAATGCATTAACTCCCCCTCACAACATGCAATGTTTGCACTGAAAATTGAACATCTGATACCAAATGATTCATGCACATTCAGACTGTCCTAACCAGCAAGATGACCCATGGTACTAGGCGGAGCACTTGGTCTAAAAGACCACCTCACACATAGTAAGAACCTCCAGACAGACCTCCCTGCCCTTTGGTACCTTACCATTTATATACCATTGAGGTCATGCATGATTATTCAACATGCAGTCCTATATGCAATACAGAATTTCAGTGAGCTATCGCAACACACAAGTTTCAAGTCACACTCATAGGCAGTTCAGATTTTTCAGAAAATTCGAAATGCAATTTATTTTCAGAGTCTATGCATAACACAATTATCAAACAATTGCAATTAGCCTATGTATGCATCAGATACAGACAACCCTTTTTAATCTGATATTTGCACAGAACTCTCATCAAATGCATGATCAGAAAATAATGCACATGGCAAATGATGAATGAAAATGCAAAAACAGATTTAACTTGCTATGCATTAAAACTAAAAACAAGAAGAACAGGAAGTTTACCTGAAAAGTTCAGTATGGGGTTTTCTTCTTGAGTGCCTTGGATCATTACCCCTTTTTATTCCAGTCCCAAAGCACACCTGCATAGCAATGTTATTTTGCACAAACACGTACCCAAGAAGTCTTGGGTCCTGACAAAACAGTATTACTCCTAGCAGGTTTTCTCAGCACATTTCTAGGAGCAGTTTTTCAGATCTGATTTATGCACATTCTTGTTAGCATGAATTCTATGTGCATAAGCATGAGATTTCTTGTTAACAGAATAAAAATTATGTTTGCCAAAACCAGTTTGGTTTTGATATCCTGCCAGCCAACAGGTTACAGCCCTGTGACATGGCTTCCCACAGTTATAACATGAAAGTTTTACAATTTGTCTTATAGGGAATTTAGCATGTTTGAGATTCACATTTCTACCCTGAATATGCCAACAGTCCTTGACTATATGGCCATACTTCCCACATTTGAAGCACTCATTGTGCTTGCCTCAAAAAACATTACTTCCAAAAGCATTTCCATTTGCAGGGAGTTTAACTGTTTTAGAATTGAATTGTCTACCCTGAGCATGCCAACAGTGGGCTGCAATGTGGCCCATCTTGCCACAGTGAAAGCATGAATTAGAACTTTTCTTACCAGCATTCAGCCAGCATTCAAATCTCTTATGACCCAATTTTCCACAATTAAAGCATGTCATATGCTGGTTTATTGGACCAGACTTGTTCTTGTTAAGAGCATAATCGTTTGCATGAAATTTATTCTTATCACTAACAAACCAGCATTGTGAAATTTTGTGTCCTAGTTTACCACAATGAAAGCACTCAATTCTCCTTTTCTGAGATGAAGGATTTTTATCATGATATCTCCTAGCATTCTTATTATCCTTCTCCATCAACGTACACTCATACATCAGATGTCCAATTTTATGACAGTAATGACAGATAATCTTCTTTTTAGATGCATGTGAGTGTGTGTGTGGACTGTGATCAGCAAACACTGATGAACCCTTTTCATTTATTTTCTGATTTACAGTCCTTTTCTGATTTTTATCCTCTTTTCCTGTTTTCTTAGCCTTGTACTAAATTGGAGATGTAGTAGAAGGCTTTTCCTGTTCAGAAGATTTAACAAAAATAGTTTTCAAGTTGGATCCATCAACCTTCCTCATGACTAGACTGTAGCCCAGTCCCTCTTTCTTAAAGTTATCCTTTGCTCCCAATATTTTCTGAGCAATGGGCTGTTTGTCTTTGGAGGTGGTGGCTACATCTGAACCACTTACAAAAGATGTCATAATTTTGTTCTGAAGTTCCTTCTTGTTTATCTTATTGTAGCCCAGCCCTTCCTTCCTAGGGTTGATTTTTATACCTAGTAGCTTGTCTATGTTTTTCTGTCCATCAACAAATTTAGACAAGGAAACTTTCAAATCCTGAATTTCATTTTCAAGAGATGCTATGTGTATTTCATAACTAGCGATCTCTTGTTCACTACAATTGACAGCTTCATTCAAAACCTTGTTAGCTGTTTTGTATTCTTCAATTTCCTTTCTCAGCTCATCTACCTCTTCAGTCTCGTTTGTACAGATGACTTTCCCTTTCTCCAAAGTAAGAAGTCTTTCAGGTATTGAAGAGTTCAGCAATTTTAACTTCTCATTTTCTTCCTTAAGCTTGTCATTCTGAATTAACTCATTTATTAGAGTCTGATCTTCTGAGTTAACCATGCTTTCTCTCCTAGCTTCAAACTCCCTCAATTCCTTTTGTTGTTTTTCAAAATCTTTCTGTAATTCTATGTTTACAGATTTTATGGCATTAAAATTTTCAATCAGCAACTCATTCTCTCGTTTAAGTTTCTCTAATTGTTCTTCATTTTCTTTAGAAAACTTTTTGAGAGAGTCATTCTCATTTTTCAACTTGTTTAAGTCAGATTTAACACATTCAAGTTCTTTCAGCAAATCCTTACTCTGAACAGAACCATGACTAGCTAGGCTAAGCTTCTTTTCAAGTTTAGAGATTTCGTTTACATGATCTTGATCTTCAATTTTCAGCAATGAAATTTGTTTCTTCAACATTTGAATATCAGACATAAAAGCATCATGAACATTTTTCAGTTCAGCATAGTTTTTACATGGAGAATTGAAACTGTCTGACCTACTATTCTTCTTCAATTTTTTGTATTGTTCTCTTAACTGTTCATGAGACTCTAATAATCCAGCATATGAATTCTCCCAATCATCCAAGGTATAGTTCTCAAAAGGGTTTACCTCCTCATCATTATCGTCTTCACTTTGATTGCTGTCTTGATCGCTGCCACCTTTATTACTTCTGTTGGCCATCATGCAGCTTGTTTGATTTCCTTTCCCGGCTCTCTTCATCATCTCCAACATATCCCTTGCAGATCTGCAATCAAGGAAACATGAGTGAAAGGCTTTGTCAGTGGCTGCTTTCATCAGATTTATAGCTGTCTGATTCTCCTCATACATTGATTCGTGACTGTCAGTCCATTTGGACCTTTTCTTTGGTAATTTATGAGGACCATGTGAAATCACTTTCCACAGGTCTGGATCAACAGATTTAACATAAGCACGTAAAGCACTGTGCCACTGGTTGAAATCAGAACCACTAAAGACGGGTGGATAAGCCATTGAAACAGATAGCAGATAGATTCTATGCAACAGGAATATTGATGCACTAAAAACAAATTAGCACCTACGACTGCAAGATCGGATCTGCAGGTCGCTGGACATTCTAAGCAGACACCCGCTCTGATACCAACTGTTAGGGTGCTAGGCCCGGATACAGAGGGGGGTGAATGTATCCTTCTATGTATAATGGCCAAATAAAAACTTGGATGCTAGAGATAGACACAGAATAGAACCAATTCGATTCAACTCAAATACAAACACTTGGAGCGTGCCTATTCAAGCATCTAGCGGAAGCAAAGCAAACAATCAAACCACTGCACAAAAGATTTTTAGGTGGTTCGGTCCACAGACCTACATCCACCCCTCACTCCCAACTGGAGTGAGGCTTTCACTAGCACAAGCTAGAACCTGCAGACTCAGTCTGCAAACAAGGTGCTGCCACACAGCTTGACCAGGGGAACAACCTCCCCTCTTCCTCCCAACCGGAGGGACACCCCAAGTGACTCCCAGCCACTTGGAAACTAGAGGTCGAAGACCTCTCTTCCTCCAGAACAGGAGGGACCCCTGGACTTGCAAGCCACAAGTCCAGCACCGGAGACAAGTCTCCCTTCTCCTGAATCCACAGGAGGGACCCGATCCCCAACAGGGCAATCGGAAGAACAAGATAACCAGATGAAAATGGAAAAACAAAAAACACGAAATGAAAATAACTTCAGCAACCAGAAAGCTGAAAAATGAAATACACAATGTGGCTCTCAACGGAGCTGACTGGCCTGGATCTGATCCACGGTCCAGTGAAGACAGATCTTCAAGCAGCTTCTTCCTTCTTCTCCACGAGCTCTCTCGCTCACTCTCTTTCTCTCTTTCTTTCTCTTCTGCTCTCCAAATCTCTCACTCTCTATCTCTCTTTCTTTCTCTTCTGCTCTCCTAATCTCTCACTCTCTGCTCTCTCTTCACGGCTTCTCTCTTCTATCTCTTCTTCCTCTCTTTTCCTTCTTTTTCTCTTTTTCTGGATCGAAGGGCTTTCTGCTCTTCAGGCTTCTGCTTCGATCAACCTTCATCTGAAGACGAAGGCTCCACTATATACCAGTAGCAGCAGCAGCAGGGTGCGTGTGGCTTCCACAGTTCCCGCCCTAAGAATTCAGACCACGTGGCAACATCTAGCAGGCTGTCAGAACACGTGTCCTCATCTGGTCACTCTCCTTATCCTCGGATCACGTGCCCAGCACTAGTACGCTCAGTAACTGGAGTTAGATGGCGTCAACTCACTTGCTCCAAAGAGTTGACGCAGCCATCAGAGATCTTCAACCTTTTTAACCGCTGCGTCGACTCCATCAGCCTGCTGCGTTGACGCAATGGTATCGGCAGTCCAGTGATCAAGTCTTCAACAAATGGGCGTGCTGTGTCGACGTTATCAGCATGTTGCGTTGACGCATTGAAGACATGTACATTTGTATACTAGCGTCTCTTAAGCCGCTGCGTCGACGCTGCTTGTTGATGGCGTTGACGCAGTGGAAGATATCGTGAAAGCTTCGTCGCTTGTAAGAGTCTCTGCTTCTTTAACTGCTGCGTCGACGCTGCTTGCTTGTGGCGTTAACGCAATAGAAGACATCGTGAAAGCTTTGTCTACTGATGCGGGGACGCTTTAAGCTTCAGGCGTCGACCCTATTCCCTTCAGCAACAATAATGAAGTGTATAGACTTAGTGTTAACGTGAAGCATTGTATAGACTTTAGAGATCAATATAGCAAGTGTGTACAGAGTGAGGGAGTGTATAGACTTAGCAGTCCCCAGCCTCTAACAACGAGTGTATAGACTTGCAACTCTTCATGAGATCTCAGTGTATAGACTCAACCAATGTATATAGTTGAAGATCTAACAATCGAGTGTATAGAGTTAGTTATGTGAGCATGCATTGTATAGACTTCACACATGAAGACATCCGCTGTTCAGACATGAATAACATTCAGCAATGCATAGACTTAGGCGTTCTATTCAAAACAAAACCAATGTACAGACTTCATGCTGTACAGACTTGATGTTGATCAACAGACCTTTGAACATCAGCACAAGGCGTCAATGCTTCCATCGTGCAGCGTCGCCTCAGCTCCTCAGGCGAGATGCTCACGTCCTTGGCAACAGGCCAATGCGTCAACGCATCCAGTGTCAGCGTCGACGCAGTGAACAAGACATGTGATGAACAATGCATACACTACTTTTACCAATGTTTAGACTTCACAATGCACAGCCACTGTATAGACTTCACGAAGCTCAACCAGTGAATAGACTTCAATGTAGAAACCAAGGCTGTATAGACTTCAGACTTGAACATGTGACCAGTGAGCGATGTATACACTTGGCCCTTGAAGGATGTACAGACTTGAAGGGACGAAGCCCACGATGTATAGACTTGAAGATTGAAGGCGATGTACAGACTTTGATGCCCAAAGGCGATGAACAGTGAATCAGTGTATAGACTTCAAAGTTCATTGAAGGATGTACAGACTTTGTTCCACCGACCAGAGTATTGACTTTGCAAGCGTGAGACGCTGAATGAGATGGTGGCTGAGACGAACGTTGTATAGACTTTGAATGCAATGTATGGACTTTGCATGAGACGCTGGCCAAGACGATGGATGCAACAGTGCAATGTCTAGACATGAAGAATGTGAGACGATGGCTAAGAGACTGCACAATCGGATGTATAGACTTTCGTTACTGTAGCAACGTGTAGACTTTGCCTTAGACGCTAAGTGAGACGCTCAATGTACACACTTAACCAATTCAAAGGCAAATCGAGTGTACAGACTCTGAGTCCAAACCCAATGGCTGTACAGACTTAGAAAGTGAAGACTGATGTACAGACTTCATTAATCAAAGCATGAATGAGACGCTGTACACACTTAGCCTATGACAATGTATAGACACAATCAAATGAAGAAACACATGATGCAATGTGTGGACTTGGTGACACATGCAAACAGATGAGTGTACAGACTATGCTAGCAAGCTACACGATGTGTAGACCTAGAAGTGCCTGCAGCTGTGCAATGTGCAACCAGTGTATGGACTTGTCGTGCCTACACAGGGCGTTGTACACACTTGCTGCCTGATGCAAATGTGCAGATTCTATTAATGCATATCAATGCTTTATGCAGCAGATAATCAATCTGAACTTCAAATGCAATGCTTACAGTGTAAGCAGATAAACTGACTGAACATATGAGAGACTGAATGAACATTTGAATGACAGACTGAATATAAGAATGACTGAATAAAACCATGGTGACTCACAGTGATTAGCTCACATTACAACTAATCATCACAAACCCCTAGAGCCAATCATCAAAACCACAAGCCACAGGGGCCAGGGGCACAACAATCTCCCCCTTTTTGATGATGGCAACAATACACAGTGAGTCATTCTGATGATGTAATACATTCTTAAGAGATATTCTCCCCCTTTGACTTCATCAAAAAGAAAATAGTTTAAGAAGTGAAAGCAAACCAACATGCAATGATTGAATAAAATTCTCCCCCTTTGGCAAAGATCTCCCTCCTTTGAGATAATCAATATGAATGTAGATGCAGAAAGGGATACCAAAATGCAAGAGCTCCCCCTAGAAATATGAATGCAAGAACACAATGTTCCCCCTTTAAGAGTTTCTATGCAGCATGATGCATATGACATGGAAGCTCCCCCTCGCAAGAACACGATTCTCCCCCTTTAAGAGTTTCAGCAAAAACATGAGGTAGAGATGATCAAAAGGAACCTGCATGCACGGATTGAATGATATTCTCCCTCTTTGGCAAACTATCTCCCCCTTTGGTATAATCAAAATAAACCATGGGAAGGGGTAAATGCAAAAATGCAGATGCAACAAGAAATGCAATACTTCCCCCTAAGTATATGAATGCAAGGATAGAAATGATCTGAACACGATTCAGTATGACTAGGAATGCTCCCCCTGAATAAGTGGAATCTTATGAGATAGATGAGAAGGAGACCACAGGGGCAAACAAGGAGAAGTTCAGGTCAATGACCTAAAGAAAGTGAGCAGAAAGGTTCAAATAATCAGATTTACAAATAAGCTCCAAACAGAAATAATTCAGCAAGATTTTCAAGGAGATATCAATCTCATAAATCCAAAACATAATTTTTCAAAGTCTTCCATTATAGGGACTTATGAATGAGCATTTTGAACAGCATGGTTTAAACATGATGTATGCAGAGTTTATCAATAAAATTCTGTATTGATATCTAAAACCATATTTTAATAAAGATGAACCAAGCCCTCATATTTATCTTGATTAATCTCCCTTTCTCTTGCACAATCAAATCTATTGACTTCTTTCAGAATTACATGCACTAGTATTGAAGTCAAGCAATTATGAAATCATATGATTTTATCTAGGGTTATAGCAATTTGATTTTAACATCAATATTCAGATATTGAGATATGTTCAACAATTTTTCATGGTATAAATTTTACGAGCAGTCTAGTTCAGTTCACACCTTGTAACTAGAGGATATACCTTGATCAGAGGCCAATATCCCTAAGCACTCAGTGTGACTAACTGTCATGCTATATGTGAACAGAGTTAGCATTTACACATCATGACACACTACAAATTATTTTTAATGAGTGAGTTGTATTTCTCAGTGTGCATGCCATTGCTCTGCCTGATTTTCAATGAATTTTATGCAGAGTTAACTAAGGCACCTCATGACACAGTCCTTTGGACTTGTGTTTCTCAGTGACCAATGTCATTGCTCTAACAGATATAACCCTTTAGACATTCAGAGACATTCATTTGCTTCAAATCAATAATAGTTCCATGTACTTAACCAATTAAGGTCATGTATTCAAAAGTGCAGATTTCAGAAATTTTTCACAAGACACAGCATGAAACAAATGGTTAAGGTTTATTAAACATGCTTCAGATATATTTTTTAAGAGATTTTAAAGTCAAACTCCATGAACATTAAACTTAAACCACATGAGTTATTTCAGACATTCATAAAACTGTATAATAGAAGATTTCTAGTTCAAAATTTTCAGATTTATGATCGAGATAGCCCATTGAAATCTTCATGAAGGACTGATTGAATTCTGAACCCAAATCATACCAATTGATAGGAGGAATACCAATTGTTAAGAGAGATTGTGAAGCTCAAAGTTTTCAGAATATGATTAAGGTTTGTCAACAAAATCAATAAGAGAGAATATGCAATGAGTTCTGACACATGTATGCATTTGACAACCTATATGCAATGCATTGACTCCCCCTCACAACATGCAATGTTTGCACTGAAAATTGAACATCTGATACCAAATGATTCATGCACATTCAGACTGTCCTAACTAGCAAGATGACCCATGGTACTAGGCGGAGCACTTGGTCTAAAAGACCACCTCACACATAGTAAGAACCTCCAGACAGACCTCCCTGCCCTTTGGTACCTTACCATTTATATACCATTGAGGTCATGCATGATTATTCAACATGCAGTCCTATATGCAATACAGAATTTCAGTGAGCTATTGCAACACACAAGTTTCAAGTCACACTCATAGGCAGTTCAAATTTTTCAGAAAATTCGAAATGTAATTTATTTTCAGAGTCTATGCATAACACAATTATCAAGCAATTTCAATTAGCCTATGTATGCATCAGATACAGACAACCCTTTTTAATATGATATTTACACAGAACTCTCATCAAATGCATGATCAGAAAATAATGCACATGGCAAATGATGAATGAAAATGCAAAAACATATTTAACTTGCTATGCATTAAAACTAAAAATAAGAAGAATATGAAGTTTACCTGAAAAGTTCAGTATGGGGTTTTCTTCTTGAGTGCCTTGGATCATTATCCCTTTTTATTCCAGTCCCAAGGCACACCTGCATAGCAATGTTATTTTGCACAAACAGGTACCTAAGAAGTCTTAGGTCCTGACAAAACAGTATTACTCCTAGCAGGTTTTCTCAGCACATTTCTAGGAGCAGTTTTCAGATCTGATTTATGCACATTCTTGTTAGCATGAATTCTATGTGCATAAGCATGAGATTTCTTGTTAACAGAATAAAAATTCTGTTTGCCAAAACCAGTTTGGTTTTGATATCCTGCCAGCCAACAGGTTGCAGCCCTGTGACATGGCTTCCCACAGTTATAACATGAAAGTTTTGCAATTTGTTTTACAGGGAATTTAGCATGTTTGAGATTCACATTTCTACCCTGAATGTGCCTACAGTCCTTGACTGTATGGCCATACTTCCCACATTTGAAGCACTCATTGTGCTTGCCTCTAAAAACATTACTTCCAAAAGCATTTCCATTTGCAGGGAGTTTAACTGTTTTAGAATTGAATTGTCTACCCTGAGCATGCCAACAGTGGGCTGCAATGTTGCCCATCTTGCCACAGTGAAAGTATGAATTAGAACTTTTCTTACCAGCATTCAGCCAGCATTCAAATCTCTTATGACCCAATTTTCCACAATTAAAGCATGTCATATGCTGGTTTATTGGAACAGACTTGTTCTTGTTAAGAGCATAATCATTTGCATGAAATTTATTCTTATCACTAACAAACTAGCATTGTGAAATTTTGTGTCCTAGTTTACCACAATGAAAGCACTCAATTCTCCTTTTCTGAGATGAAGGATTTTTATCATGATATCTCCTATCATTCTTATTATCCTTCTCCATCAACTTACACTCATGCATCAGATGTCCAACTTTATGACAGTAATGACAGATAATCTTCTTTTTAGATGCATGTGAGTGTGTGTGTGGACTGTGATCAGCAAACACTGATGAACCCTTTTCATTTATTTTCTGATTTACAGTCCTTTTCTGATTTTTATCCTCTTTTCCTGTTTTCTTAGCCTTGTACTGAATTGGAGATGTAGTAGAAGGCTTTTCCTGTTCAGAAGATTTAACAAAAATAGTTTTCAAGTTGGATCCATCAACCTTCCTCATGACTGGACTGTAGCCCAATTGCGTTGAATGTTGAATCTTCTATTACATGCCATTCAAGATTGGGGCATGTTAATTATAACTCAATTAAAATACTAATAAGGTTAAATTTGATCCTTAAGATGGACATCCAACATCATGAAAGATCTGAGATTTGTGTGGAAGCTAAATTACCTAAACAATCTTTCAAATCAGTTGATAGATATTGTGATATTCTAGAAGTTATACACAACAATGTGTGTGATGCTGGACAGATCTCTAGAGGTGGTAATAAATATTTTATAACATCCATTGATGATTTATCTAAATATTGCTATCTCTACCTAATCAAAACCACAGATGAAGTATTAAATAAATTTAAATTTTATAAGGCTGAAGTTGAAAATAAACAAGAAAATAAAATTAAAATACTTAGATCTAATAGTGGAGGAGAGTACACCTCTCTTGCACTCATCTAATTCCGTCAAGAAAATAGGATACTACATGAGGTGACTGCCCCTTATTCTCCCCAATTCAATGGTGTAGTTGAAAGGAAAAATAGAACACCAATGGATATAGTTAATTCAATATTAATTAGTTCAGGAGCACCCGAGAACTTGTGGAGGAGGCTCTTTTAACTGTCTGTTACAATTTAAAGAGAATTTCTTTCAAACAAAATGACTCCACTCTATATGAAATTTGGAAACGTAGAAGACCTGCCTTAAATTTTCCCAAAGTGTGGGGGTGCTTTGCAAAAGTAAAAATACCTAAAATTAAAAAGAAGAAAATTAGACTTAAGATAGTAGACACTATTTTTATTGGGTATACTACAAATCACTATGCTGATAAAATCTCTAGCAATACAAATAGATTTTTAATAATTAGTTCTTAAATAAGTGATATAACAAATAGCACCATAATCGAAGCTAGATATGCAGTCTATTTTGAAAATATATTTTTATTTAAATCTAGAATTGAAACTAATATAGGAAGTAATGAACCTCGCTCTAGCTCCAATCTCACTAACCCTAGAGAAGAAGAAGATGCTCCTAAAGAACTAAGAATAAGTAAAAAAAACAAGAATAGAAAAGGTCTTTGATGACTTTTATGCACTATTGATAGAAGACTCCCCAACTACATATTCTGATGCTGTGAACTCTATGGACTCACCTTTCTAGAAGGAAGCCATAGATAATAAAATGAATTCAATAATCCAAAACAACACTTGGATTTTAACTGATTTACCTCTCGGATGTTAGACAATTAGATGTAAATAGGTCTTTAAGAATAAATTGAAACTAGATATATCAATTGACAAGTATAAGGCCAAGTTAGTAGCCAAAAGATTTTCACAAATGGCTAACATAGATTATTTTGATGTATATTCTCATGTGGGTAGGTTCACCACCATTAGAATGCTAATTGCTTAAGTATCCATACATAAATTAGTCATACATCAAATAAATGTAAAAACTACTTTCTTAAATGGTGAATTAGAAGAAGAAATTTATATGGATCAACCTGAGGGCTTCATTATTTCAGGTAAGAAAAGAGAGTATGTAAATTAATTAGATCACTTTATGGTTTAAAGCAAGCACCCAAACAATGGCATGAAAAATTCAGTCAAACCATTCTTTCTTATGATTTTAAAATCAAGCAAACTGATACATGTGTTGACCATAAAATATTTGGTAAAATATTACCATCTTGTACTTGTATGTTGATGACATTTTAATCTTTGGATCCAATATGCAAGTTGTGAAAGAAGTAAAATAATTTCTTTCCCAAAACTTTGACATGAAAGATTGAGGTGAAGCTGACTTAATTCTAAACACTAGAATCGTAACAAATTCGAGTGGAATAACCTTATCACAATATCACTGTGTAGAGAAAATCCTTAGGAAGTTCTATCACATAAATTGGCAACCCATATCTACTCCCTATGACATAAATGTTTACGAAAAGAATAACTTAGGAAATCCAGTGATGCAAAGTGAATATGAATAAATCATAGGATCACTTGGATTCCTTACAAACTACACCAGACCTAATATTGCTTATGCGGTTAATAAGCTTAGTAGATACACTACTAATCCTAATGAGAGTCAGCGGGATTAAGTCGGGAACGTGAACATCCGACAAATAAAGCCTCAAGCGAGAATGACAATCAAAGCGCAACATTCCCACATAAAGAGTGAACACAACATATACTCAAAATCTCAACTTTATTGAATAATAATAATCCAACGTTTACAAGTACCATTTGACTCTTGTTGACACAACAACTCTCTAGACTCACTAAAATGGAAAATTACATCAAATTGATTTTCAACTAACATAACAGAGTCATGACTCTTTAATCCTCTAAGGCTTCTCTCGAACTTTACTCTCTCTCGGAATGACCACTTGAGTACTCTGACTCCGAGCCACTAGAACTTCCTGAAAAGATTAGAAAAGTAAGAATGAGTGCACTCGTCTAGTAGGTATCTTCGTATCAACATGATGGCAATGTTAAAGTAATTAACATTTTAGCTCTAGAAAAGGCAATATTGAAAGTGCGATAAAACACGCGAATAAAACCATAGTAATAACAAGTAGCAAGATAAGTGTAGAGATATGATATTTCAAGTAAATATGAGGGCATGATCAAGCAAGATTATAGTATGGCCTTCCAATAACGAGAATGTACTATCATGTAACGAGAATGTACTTTTCATAACTTTGAAAAGGCTATGCACTAAAAAGTCATGTAACAAGAATGTCCTAGCAAGCATGTAAATTTCATAAGATAACCTCGTGAATTTCACCCGTTTATAAAAAAAGTACTCCCAACGTAATGCGACGCCAGTATTCATCATACCCCATGATTTACAGTATGTTTTCGGCCATCTGTCGAGGGGGCTAGGGTGGAGCCCCTGGACACCGTCCGTACCCGCCCTTGCATCTTCAAGTTATAAATCAAGCTACTTCCATGAGATATAATAATAAAGTAGGCTAATAAAATCAAGTTCAAACAAAAGTTTCATGGCAACAAAACCAAGGTAAGAACATACCAAAATGAACATGTGAGGTCAAGAAAGAATTAATAACAATGTCATGCTACAGGAGGAATCTGGCAGCATAACAGTATATTCATTAATTTCTATGATTCATTAGTGACTTAGTGAATAAGGTTTCGGTTCCAGACAATCAGTAGATCACCTGAGAAAAGAGCAAGATCAACCCTTGTGTCAAACCTCGGGTTGGATAAAACCTAATAGAACGCAGTTATGACCCGACCACTATCAGGAAGTAGCAGTCGAGTAGGGTCCTCTATCTTGCAGTGCACAGAAGGTGAGTCGATGCAGGAAAGTGCTGGGTCGACGCGATGAACAAGTTGGAAGAACGCAATTCAATGAGGACCGCTAGCAAGAGCTCGCGATAGAGTGCAAGCCGCGATCAAGTGGAGTCGACACAGAACAAGGAAAAGGTCAACTCAATTGAACAATTGGCAGAACGCAGTCAGAGACCAACTTCTATCTGAAGGTAGCGGTCGCCTGATGGCCACGATCATGAAAATGCAGAATTCACGAAGTTCTCTCTATACTTTGGGTTTTTAAGGTACAACCATCTCGACGTCCTAGTGGGAATCCCAGACTCGCAGAGTCTTACGGAGGCCTTGAAACAAGATAACCTAGTATGGCAGATGGAATATCCGACATAGAGGCTCTCAAGTCCAAGAGGGTTTCCTAACATGTGCATGTGAACTAATAGCATCGTACTGGAGTACAGGCTACATGTGAAGTAATAAAATAGAAATAAGATGAGAAGGGAATGAGTAAATCAAGGTGTAACTAAGTCATGAAACCTCTTTAAGTACAAAACTATAAGGTTTGGCATGAAATTAACATATATGAAAATAGGCTTTTAAACACATGCTAACACTAACTATGAAGTCATGACATGATCAGGAACATAAATAAACGAAATAAGGCATGCTTATTATCATATATAATAGGGCATAAATAGGGTTTGATCTGGTTACAGAACCCAGATCGCGGTTGGTCGAAGACCGCCACTTGAAGGTAGCGGTCTCTTCAGGACCGCTATCTGTCTGCTTCAGACAGAAGCAAACATCCGACGTGTAGAGCCTATTTCTAAGGCATATAATGATAGAACTAATAGAAAACTAGTAGGGAAAGCATGCTATCTTGAAATTAAAGCATGAAAACGTGGGTAATGATCAGAAAGTTATTAGATTTTGATTAAGGTTATATGGACAGTATGTAGTAAAAACCCTATTGCGCAGTCATAGAAAATATGAAATTCTCCATGTCTCATGCGTGGAATCAGGAGAAATCAGAGGGCTTTTAAGCCTAACTTACTGTTTAAGCCAATCATGAGATAACCTACCTCTAGGGTTGCTCCTAGGTTGCGAATTTGTTACCGAAGAGGGCTCTAGCTCCTACTGTTGAACCTATGGGAATTGTTGCAACAGTGGAGCAAGGATTCAGAGGGGGGGGGTGAATGAATCCCCTTAGAAAATTCTAACCAATTTTAAGAATTTAAACTACAAACAATAAGCTATGCGAAAATGAAGACTGATTAGCTTAACTGAATGTGAACTATAATGACGCACACGGTCAAATAGATGATAACTGACTATGGCCTATGATGAGGCACTGTCAAACAGATGGTCAGCGTATGCAATGTACTACTCAGCAACTTCTAAGCTGTTTGCAGAATAGACTAAGCAGACAATGTGTTCTAGAGGCACTCAGGTAGAACTATCAATCGGAGCTCACCTAGGCATTCATCTAATGAAAAATAAATAAGCAATGAAACCACAGTAGACAGGAAATTTTTAGGTGGTTCAGTCCTCTGGACATACATCCACCCCACACTCCAACCTGAGTGTGGATTCCGCTGCCAAACAGCTTGAACGGCTAGGCCTCACAGCTTGCCAACAACAGCTGAGCTTCATAGCTTGCTTAACTGCTAACTAATAGCTTGACTGCTGGGCAATACAGCTTCGCCACCCCTGGGCATTATAGCTTAGCCACCACTGATACACAGCTTAATCCGCTGGGCCTTACAGCTTAGCCTCTGCGGATACACAGCTTAGAACAAGAGTTTAAAGGAAAAATAAGAAATGAAAACTACAGCACCGGAAAGCTGGAAATAAAACATAGATAGAATGTAGCTCTCACAGGAGCAGACTGGCTTGGATCTGATCCAAAGGCCAGTAGAGACAAATCCTCAAGAACTGCTTCAAATGCTTCACAATCTCTTCTCTCAAGATCCCTCTTCTTCACTATCTCACGATCACTTTTCACTCTTGGACTCACACTCTTCTTTCTCTCAGATTTCTTCTGCCCTTCTGCTCTCTCAGACTGTTTCTAATCTCTCTCTCTTCGAGCTTCCTTGCTCTTCTCTCTGATCATCCTAATTCCCTTCATCTATCTCTCTATTCTTCTCTTCTCAGCTCTTCACTCTTTCTTTCTCTTTCTTTTCTGATGCTCGCTCTCTGACGGCTTCTTCTTTCCACTCTCTGGTTCTTATCTTAGACGTCCACTCTCTTTTGCACACCCCTTTTTCTTTCTTTCTTGCGCCACACTCCTCTTTATGGATGAGAGTCTATTTATACAAAACAGAGCCTCCGTATGGATGAGACAGAAATGACCTAGTGAAGCCCCATTGGCCCACGTGGCATGGATGAGAATGTTCCTCTACTATAGTGCCTTGGATCATGTGCCCATCATTCGCTCCCTGGGTTCATGCGCTAGCATCCTGCCATTTTTGGGAACATGTGCCATTAACCTGTGTGTTCCAGACAAGCTGGACTTCTCAGTTATGGGATCACGTGACTACTTAAGAGGTTGATGCTTCTTTACCCACAAGGTAAGATTCATGCAGATCAAAAGACAGTCATTCAATCAAACATTTTGAATTGGAGTGAAATATTCTGCATACAAATGAAACATTTTGTACACAGGTTAAACATTTTGAGTTGGAGTAAAATATTCTGCATACAGGTGAAACATTTTGTACACAGGTTGAACATTTTGAGTTGGAGTGAAATATTCTGCATACAAGTGAAACATTTTGTACACATGTTGAACATCAGAATGTGCACCGACCTTATATGCAGTCTATCTAAATGTGCACCGACCTTGGTCTTGTACAAACAGGATGTGCACCGACCTTTTATGTAGATAAACAAAATGTGCACCGACCTTGGTCTTACACAAATAGGATGTGCACCGACCTTCTATATGCGCATGGCAAAACCTGCACTGACCTTCTATTGAAGGAACAAGAATGTGCACCGACCCTAGTAAGCAAACCAACCAAGTGTGCACCGACCTTGATATGCATACTAACAAAGTATGCACCGACCTTATATGCAGGTGACAAGAACGTGCACCGACTTTAGACGCTGAACAACAAAATGTGCACCGACGTTAGATGTGTAGGATGGCCTATATGCACCGACCTTATATGCAGGTAATGCAAAACGTGCACCGACTTCATATGCATTCTTCAAAATATGCACCGACCTTATATGCATTTCTACAGAAACGTGCACCGACCTTGATGTGCATGCAGCAAAATGTGCACCGACCTTATAACAGCTAGCATAGAAACGTGCACAGACCTTATGTATTGAAGTGAGAAACATGCACCGACCTACTATGCAGACTGTCTAAATGTGCACCGACCTATATGCTGGTTGAACAGTGATGTGCATAGACTTTGTTTGCGAAGTTGCATAGGCCTTGAGACATTGAAACCAGAACATGCACAGACGTCTAGTGTTCAAGTCAAAACATGCATCAAGCTTGTATGACATAAAACTAAACATGCACTGACTTTTATGTATGCATGTGAATAGTGATATGCACCGACCTAGTTTCTGCCAAGAAGATGTGCACCGACCTTCATGCACCGACCTTGACTTGTGCAAAGGACAACATGCACCGACCTTGGTGTGTGCATATGAATTATCAACCTGAGAGAAATTTGTGCACACAACCTGTTCGATGAAATGTATATGCATGCAACATGATATGCAGTGGTCTGAAATGTGCATGGACTTCATATGCAATGGACGGAGATATGCATGGACCTCATATGTAGACACACAAAATATGCACTGACCTGCATGCTGACCGATCAGAGTGTGCGCAGACCTGATATGCATAAGAGGATAAAAATGCACTAACTTTGTATATCTCAATAGAGAAGTGCACTGACCTATATGCTGTCCTTACATGTAGACTCACAAGGTATGCACCGACCTATATACTTCAGACTAAAAAGTCCATTGACCTTACCTGTCTTGACAGATGAATTATGCACTTACTACCTGGCGTTGACCTTCTTGTCACCAGCGTTGATAATCTATCACCTTTTTGAACAGTCATTGCTTTGAGTCATTTTAAAACCTATTCTGACAGATTTTCATACTGATATATGAAGATGATGAGATTAGTAGTAAATCCATCAAAGTTATATAATGATTCATAATATTTGTCATCATCAAAATTTCAAAATCACAGTGACAACAATCTCCCCCTTTTTGATGATGGCAATATTATGAGTCATTTCAATAAATCAGTATGATAATCAAGTCAGCATTAACAATGAGCAATGAATAATTCTATCAGAATGCATCAACAAACTGATAACACATCAACAAACTGATAACCAACCAACCAGTCAACAGACAGAACAACCAACAGCCAACAACATTCTGATAACCAACAGCCAACATAACCAACTAATGACTCACAAAAATTCTCCCCCTTTGACAACATTAAAAAGGAAGGAACATTAAGGATGCTGATAAGATCTCCCCTTTTAAGTGCTATTATGCAAGATGATTCACTTTTAACTAAACTCCCCCTGAATAGATACACTTCTTTTGTATGAAGCAGATGGAGTGAAATGAATGATCAGTGAACTATAGGGACACAAATTGAAGCAGACATTGATATCAATGGGTGGACATTCAAATTTTAGTAGTCAGTTGAAATAGGTCACATGTGCAGTCAAGGATAAGTTCAGGTCATGAGGAGTGTATGAAGAGCAGCGTGCATAATCTGAGTTTTGAATGTCAATCAGTAAATGCAAACTGAGCACAGGATGATCAGATAAGCTTCAAGCATATGAGAAATTCAATAAGATTTTCAAAGAATATACCAGTTTCATAAATCCAAATGTAGGAATTTTTCAGAATCTCCCATTATAAGGGTTTATGAATGAACTTTATAGAGCTGCATAGTTTAAATATGATGTATACCTGATTTGACAATAAAGTTCTGTACTCATATCTGAAATCAAGATTTAATAAAAATGAACCAAGCCATCATAGTAGCATCTTGATCATCCCTTCATGTTACTCAATCAATTTCAATGACTTCTTTAGTAATTACAATCATAAGTATTGAGGTTAAACAACCATGAAACCATTTGATTTTATCCAAGGTTAGCAATTTATCCTTTGCATTCATTTTCAGATTTTTCATTTAATCAAGCAGATAATTTTTGCTATCAAATCTTATGAGCAATCTAGTTCAGTACACACCTTGTAACTGAAGGATATACGTTGTTTAGACGCCAATATCCCTAAGCCCTTAGTGTGACTAACAGTCATGCTTTGTAATAAACAGAGTTAACTTTTTCACCTCATGACATACCTCAACTCATTTTTTTGATGAGTGAGATGTGTTTCTCAGTATGTAAGCCATTACTCTGCCTTTTTTTTCCATCAATTTTTATGCAGAGTTAACTATGGCACCTCATGACATAGCCCTTTGGACATGTGTTTCTCAGTGACCAAAGTCATTGCTCTTACAAGCTTTGACCCTTAGACATTTTCAAAAAAGTTAGATGTTTAAAAAAATACAGATTTGATGTATATCAACTAAACAAAGTCATGATTTCAACATTTTTAGATTTCAGAGATTTGACAAGATTTAACATGAAGCAGTTGGTTAAGGTTTATTAAAGTTGATTCAGATATTTTCAAGACATTTATAATCAACCTTAATGAATACATTAAACTTAAACCAATCTGATCGTTCAGACATTCATAAATCTGTATAATAGAAGATTCCTCATTGAATTAGCTTTTCAGATTTATGAGCAAGGTATATAGATTGAAATCTTATCAATTTACAGATAAATCATGAGAAGGTTTTTCAGAAACACCCAAATTTATCAAGGAAGTCAGCAATAGAAATAATCACAGGAGTGAGTGAAGTTGTTAGATAAGCACCAGAGATGGCCAAGAGTCGTTTAGTCAGATAGAAATTCAAGGAGTACAGAGATTACAGATCATTCAGGTAGCAGCTAGACCAAAGATTCAGCAGTAGCAGGAATATGCACTATGTGCAAGAGACTTGAAGATCAAACATAAGATAGGATCTTGCAAACATTCAAGGTTTAGCAGATAAGCAGTGTTTTTAGCCAAGTTTAAGAATATGACAAGAGTTCCAAGCACATGACCATCATTGATTAGAAACTTACAACCTCAAAGGTATGACAATGATAGTCAAGAGAGCAAGAGCAGACAATTTCAGAGAGATAGTCACAGGATTGAAGATATGAAACAGTGAAGACTTCAATTGACCAATCAAGGGAGAAACATGATCAGAAGTACATTAATGAAGGTGTCGACTCTTTGTGTCGACATCTATTCACAAACTCCATTAGACAGAATGATTGAGAGATAATGTCGACTCATGGTGTCGACACTGAGAATCAGATGAAGCTTGAATAAAGAGTCAATCAAGAATAAAGTGAATTTTACTTCACTTGCATCAAGAAACATTAAGGTTCAATCAATAGAGATTCAGACAGAAGAAGGAACAGCTCAATCCAAGGATGTGAGCAAACGATTCAGATTAAGACAAGAGCTCCCCCTAAGAGTATGCATGACAATTACTCTTTTTGGTATTTTCAATATGAATAATATGCAATTAACAATATGTATGCATGTGCATTGATTTCGCTTAGCTAAATGCATTAAATAATCATATATGACGTGAAAACCATGCATGAATCACAAAAATTATCTTGACAGACTCCCCCTGAATGAATGCATTCAATCTTTTGGGATTTTCAAAATGAATGACAATCAATTTGAAATCAGTGGTTGTATGAGAGCAAACAAATGCACATCATTGCATGATGAAATGCATGAACTTCCCATTTCAGGATGCATTCCAACATGGCATGACGACTATGTAGGATGACAACTTTAAACAAATATGCATGAGCCACAAAAATTACCTAGGCGGACTCCCCCTATCTGTATGCATATATTAACTGGATTCTGAAAGCAGCATATGCAGAACATTAGAAACAAGAGGGAATATGCTCATGAACAACTAGACTGCTCTAATATGCAATTTTGATCCATGGTATTAGGCGAAGGGCTAGCCTCTACGTATAAGGTGGGTTTCCAGATAGAAATGATTTGCCCTTCTCCCAACATCCCATTTGATATACCATGAGATCATGTAGGACATTGAGGTGCAAATGTAGTCCTATGTGCATCACATATTGACAATATGCTAAACATTGTAAGTGTGACTATATGCGCATGTCATGTATGTAGATGAACATTTAATGCATGAGACAACATGCAGGCATCCAATTCAGTCAATTCAGATTTTTAGTGAATTATGCAACAGATGAGCAGTACCATTTCGACAGACTTCAGGCATCATTCATGTGCAGTTCAGATTTTTAGACAACTTCAATTTAATGATGCACAGATGTGATAATGAAGTCAGTTATGACACTGCAAATGTCACATAAGAATGCGAACATGTATTCTGACAAATCAAAAATATGCAACTATAAAGATAGAATTAAAAGAAATTCAAATAGCTAACCTGAAGAAGTGCAGGAATGAGGTTTTACCATATCAGGTGCCTTGGCTTATTACCCCTTTTATTTCTCATCCCCAAGGCACTCCTGCAAACGAAAATTTTATTTTACCATTTTAGGTACCCAAGCATTCTTGGGTCCTGAAGGGTTAGCAGTAGTTCGGACTGGTGATTTCCACATCCTCCTAGCAGTTTGATCATCAAACTTCATGACCAAGCAATCATTCATAGAATGTTCAAACTGTCCACAATAATGACATGATGAACCAGATTTTAAATTCTTTTTATATATGCACATTAGCATTAACATGGAATCTATGTGCATGTTCATGAAAGTTTCTGTATTTATCATGAAATTTTTTTCTTTTATTGCCACCAAACACATCCTTATTTACATGGAATCTAGGATATCTAGAATTCACATTCCTTCCCTAGACATGCCAACAGTCCTTGACTGTATAACTAATTCTCTTGCATTTTAAGTAATGAGACATTTTGTTTGAAGACAGATTTGGCCTTCTTTGATCAGTAAAGTTTCTTTGAGCTGTTAATTCAACATTTTTAAGAAATCAGCAATCATGCATTATATGCCCAAATCTTTTACAGTGAAAGCATTGAATTTTCTTTTTCTGCATAGCATGATTATTGACATTTTTAAATTCATTTAGTTTCTTAGATGCAGACATTTCATCAGATTTCATAACATGGCAGTCATGCATTACATGCCCTGCCCTACCACAATAATGACATGAAACAGTTTTTCTATGTGCATGTGAGTAACTAGGAGACCTATGAGCAGCATGCACTGAACTACCAGAATCCACAGAATTGACAAAATTAATAGGACTAGCAGGAACAACTTTGAATTTATTCATATCCACATTCTTTTTCAATTTTCCTGTCTTTTTCAGATTTTTACTTTGGTTTTTAGTTCTTTGAGTAGTGAATTGGAAAACAGGTGGAGATGATGTTTTGGATGCCTCAGAACAGCTCATAAAAGTAGTAAGCTTTTTATTTTCAGATTGATTCTCATGGACTGAATTGTAGCCAAGTCCTTCTTTTTGGAAACTCACTTTAGTTCCAAGAATTTTATCCAAATTATCCTTTCCCTTAACAAATTTAGACATAGAATTTCTTAGGATTTTGAATTTAAGATTTTAGAGATACAATTTCAACCTCATAACATGCAATGTTAGATTCACAGATAATTAATTGTTGTTGTAAAACATCATTCAAGCTTTTGAGTGTGTTTATTTCATGTTTCAATTTCTATTCACTGTCAGCTTTATTTTCATTCATGACACATTTTCCCTTTTCAATAACCAACTATTTTTCTGACATGACAGTGTTCAAGACCATGAGCTTTTTATTCTGTTCTTTGAGATTTTCATTCTACTTTACCAATTTCTCAATTTCTTCCTCATGTTTTTCACAACTGGATATTGAGTCCAGTCTTCAATCAGTTTCTCCTCTCTTTGTTCAAATTCAAGTTTCTCATCTAACAGAGTTTTATTTTCTTCTTTAAGAGAGGCAATCAATTTCCTCTGCAATTCAATATCAAGGTGGAGACCTTCATTAAGTTCCTTTAGGAGAGGACATTTATCGCAGGCTGACTCTATAGGACATATGTTTGAAGCTTTCTCCTTGAATTCCTTTAATGATATGCAACTATTACATGATGAACAATCATAAGAGGTATTGAGCACGTTTTGTCCAACTTCCTTTTTCAGCCTCTTATTTTCCTTTTTTATTTTCTTATATCTATCAGTGAGCTATTCATACATATTGACTAAATCATCAAATGAAAGTTATTCGGATCCAGAACTTATCTGAGATGAAGTCTCCTCCTGTTCATCATTGCTATGATCACTTCTTTTAGCCACGAGACATTCTTCTTCATTTTTCTCATGGATAGCTATCACCTCATCTAGGATTTCCTTTCCAGAATTGCACCTGAAAATGAAAGGAAACATGTCAGAGTTAACTGCAGCTTTTAAAATATCGAGAACCATAGTGTTCTCACTATCCTTCAGTCTGTCCTCATCAGACCACTTGATCTGGTCATGAGACAGTTTATGTGGGCCTTTTGAAACTAAATTCCATAGATTAGAGTCGATGGAATTCATGTAAACGCATAGGCCGCCTAGCCAACTGCTAAAATTAGAACCATCACAAACGAGAAGGGAAGCCATTGAAAATCAGTTAAATCGATTCAAAGTACTTAGCTAAAACGCAATGGATGAGCAATGCACCAAATGAAAATAGCAGGATCCTCTGCAGATCGTTGGATCTGAACAGTCAGAGACCTGCTCTGATACCAATTGTTGAACCGATGGGAATTGGTGCAACGGTGCAGCAAGGATTCAGAGGGGGGGTGAATGAATCCCCTTAGAAAATTCTGACCAATTTTAAGAATTTAAACTACAAATAATAAGCTATGCGGAAATAAAGAATGATTAGCTTAACTGAATGTGAACTATAATGAAGCACAAGGTCAAACAGACGATAGCTGACAATGGTCTATGATGACACACACTGTCAAACAGATGGTCAGCGTATGCAATGTACTACTCAGCAACTTCTAAACTGTTTGCAGAATAGACTAAGCACACTATGAGTTCTAGAGGCACTCAGGTAGAACTATCAATTGGAGCGCACCTAGGCATTCATCTAACGAAAAATAGATAAGCAATCAAACCACAGTAGATAGAAAATTTTTAGGTGGTTTAGTCCTCAGGACCTACATCCACCCCACACTCCAACCAGAGTGTGGATTCCGCTGCCAAATAGCTTGAACGACTGGGCCTCACAGCTTGCCAACAACAACTGAGCTTCATAGCTTGCTTAACCGTTGACTAACAGCTTGACTGTTGGGCAATACAACTTCGCCACCGCTGGACATTACAGCTTAGCCATCGCTGATACATAGCTTAATCCGCTGGGCCTTACAACTTAGCCTCCACTGATACACAGCTTAGAACAAGAGTTTAAAGGAAAAATAAGAAATGAAAACTACAGCACCGAAAAGCTGGAAATAAAACATAGATAGAATGTAGCTCTCGCAGGAGCAGTCTGGCTTGGATCTGATCTAAAGGCCAGTAGAGACAAATCTTCATGAACTACTTCAAATGCTTCACAATCTTTTCTCTCAAGATCCCTCTTCTTCACTATCTTATGATCACTTTTCACTCTCGGACTCACACTCTTCTTTCTCTCAGATTTCTTCTTCTCTTCTACTATCTCAGACTGCTTCTAATCTCTCTCTCTTCCAGCTTCCTTGCTCTTCTCTCTGATCATCCTAATTCCCTTCATCTATCTCTATATTCCTCTCTTCCCAGCTCTTCACTCTTTCTTTCTCTTTCTTTTCTGATGCTCGATCTCTGACGGCTTCTTTTTTCTGCTCTCTGGTTCTTCTCTCAGACGACCACTCTCTTTTGCACACCCCTTTTTCTTTCTTTCTTGCGCCGCACTCCTCTTTGAAGGATGAGAGTCTAGTTATACAAAACAGAGCCTCTGTATGGATGAGGCAGAAAAGACCTAGTGAAGCCCCCATTGGCCCACGTGGCAGGGACGAGAATGTTCCTCTACCATAGTGCTTTGAAGGATGTTCCTCTACCATACAAGTCACGTGCCCATCATTCGCTCCCTGGGTTCATGCGCCAGCATCCCGCCATTTCGGGGAACACGTGCCATTAACCTGTGTGTTCCAGATGAGCTGGACTCCTCAGTTATGGGATCACGTGACTACTTAAGAGGTTGATGCTTCTTTACCCACAAGGTAAGATTCCTACAGATCAAAAGACAGTCATTCAGTCAAACATTTTGAATTGGAGTGAAATATTCTGCATACAAATGAAACATTTTGTACATAGGTTAAACATTTTGAGTTGGAGTAAAATATTCTGCATACAGGTGAAGCATTTTGTACACAGGTTGAACATTTTGAGTTGGAGTGAAATGTTCTGCATATAAGTGAAACATTTTATACACAGGTTGAACATCAGAATGTACACCGACCTTATATGCAGTCTATCTAAATGTGCACTGACCTTGGTCTTGCACAAATAGGATGTGCACCGACCTTCTATGTAGATAAACAAAATGTGCACCGACCTTGGTCTTGCACAAATAGGATGTTCACCGACCTTCTATATGCGCATGGCAAAACCTGCACCGACCTTCTATCGAAGGAACATGAATGTGCACCGACCCTAGTAAGCAAACCAACCAAGTGTACACCGACCTTCTATTGAAGGAACATGAATGTGCACCGACCTTGATATGCATACTAACAAAGTATGCACCGACCTTATATGCAGGTGACAAGAACGTGCACCGACGTTAGACGCTGAACAACAAAATGTGCACCGACGTTAGATGTGCAGGATGGCCTATATGCACCGACCTTATATGTCGGTAATGCAAAACGTGCATCGACTTCATATGCATTCTTCAAAATCTGCACCGACCTTATATGCATTTCTACAAAAATGTGCACCGACCTTGATGTGCATGCAGCGAAATGTGCACCGACCTTATAATAGCTAGCATAGAAACGTGCACAGACCTTATGTATTGAAGTGAGAAACATGCACCGACCTACTATGTAGAATGTCTAAATGTCTGACCTATATGCTGGTTGAACAGTGATGTGCATAGACTTTGTTTGCGAAGTTGCACAGGCCTTGAGGCATTGAAACCAGAACATGCACAGACTTCTAGTGTTCAAGCCAAAACATGCACCGAGCTTGTATGACATAAAACTAAACATGCATTGACTTTTATGTATGCATGTGAATAGTGATGTGCACCGACCTAGTTTCTGCCAAGAAGATGTGCACCGACCTTCATGCACCGACCTTGACTTGTGCAAAGGACAACATGCACCGACCTTGGTGTGTGCATATGACTTATCAACCTGAGAGAAATTTGTTCACACAACATGTTCGATGAAATGTATATGCATGCAACATGATATGCAGTGGTCTGAAATGTGCATGGACTTCATATGCAATGGACAGAGATATGCATGGACCTCATATGTAGATACGTAAAATATGCACTGACCTGCATGCTGACCGATTAGAGTGTGCACGGACCTGATATGCATAAGAGGATAAAAATGCACTGACTTTGTATATCTCAATAGAGAAGTGCATTGACCTATATGTTGTCGTTACATGCAGACTCACAAGGTATGCACAGACCTATATGCTTCAGACTAAAAAGTCCATTGACCTTACCTATCTTGACAGATGAATTATACACTTACTAACTGGCGTTCACCTTCTTATCACCAGCGTTGACAATCTATCACCTTTTTGAACAGTCATTGCTTTGAGTCATTTTAAAACATGTTCTGACAGATTTTCATACTGATATATGAAGATGATGAGATTAGTAGTAAATCCATCAAAGTGATATAATGATTAATAATATTTGTCATCATTAAAATTTCAGAACCACAGAGACAACACCTACGTGTCCTGCGTAGAAACTGCTACTTCCGAGCACTCTATCTCCTTAAACCCTTGATCTCCTAATATGAAAGTTTGCAGAGGGTTAGAAGATACTAAGAGGAATAAAAACTTCTAAAGGAAGAACTCAAAATAAGGAAACTATACCTTCGTACCACGCGATCCAAAATTAGTGTTCGCGCAGGACGAGTCTGGATCCTATTTATAGGGAATGACCTAGGGCTGAGGGATTAGGTCGAATTAGGAGTCCTATGGGTTATCAATTCGATCCCCTAAGAGTTCTAGGCAAGTTCCCATGCTAGACCACATCGATCCTTGGCGATTAGGAGGATAAAAATCTAGACTTTCCATGGTTTATCAGTTTCTATTTACGGAACTTGAAATCGGTATTCTCTGGACCGTGACCTCCAAAACGCGGTCGCGCGACTGACCGCGACTTGGCTGGGCCACCGTAATTTGAATTTAATTCAAATTCCCTTTGTAATTATCCCTTAATTTATCTATGTATCTACTTTAATTAGGGAAAATTACCCTATTACGTTTCTAGGGTTGGGCTTGGGCCAAAAGGCTTAGGTTTCTGATTTTAAGGCACATTTTAAGTGGGCTTAATTGTCTATTAGTAGTTGGGCCTTTAATAAAAAGTTTAATAATACAATAACCCATTAATTGACCTATTTAAGTCTTTTAAGCCTATTAATTACTTAAATAACCTATTTAATTTTTAAAAATTCAGATAATTACCAGAGAATTTTTCGAGTTGCTACACCCTCCCCCACTTAAAAAGAATTTGATTCCCAAATTCATTGCATGAGATTTGTGAGGGGTGCAACATTCTCATAATTAAATAGTTCCGGGTATTAAATGAGACCAAAAAATCGGATGCGAAACAGGTTAGGGTAGTACCTTTAACCACATTACCATCCCTTGTAGTTTCATCACCCATGATAGTATTAAGATGACCTTGTTGTCTATGTCTTCCATTATTCTTTGTAGATTGCTCCTTCATGAGTGGTCAATCGGGCATCCGATGCTCCCGACTGCCACAACGAAGACAAGCGCCAAGACGCTTCCAACATTCTTCGGCCGAATGACCGAACTTATCACAGAATGAGCAAGCCGCCATGACTTGCTTCTCGTCTTCTTTTACCCGCTTGTTCTTGCCGTTCCCATTGCCATTACGGGACCTCTTCTTGTTGTCGCGGGACTTATAGGTTCCCATGATGCTGATTTTTTCTTCTTTCCGTCCTCTCTTGTCGTGCTTCTGGCTAGATTCTTCTCCCTTGCCCTAGAACTTCTCAACCTTCTCAAGGGTCCGTTCACATAAATGGGCCCTATGCACCATCTTCGTATAAGTTCGGATATTTTGGGGCCCAAGTTGCTTGACAAAGACGGGCCTCAATCCGTCCATAAAGCGATTGGCTTGAGAAGTTCCGTACTAACCAAATACGGAGCACATGGGGCCAGCTTGGAGAATTGTAGCTCATATTCTACCGCAGACATCATGCCTTGCCTAAGGGAGGCAAATTCGGCAGCCTTACTCTCCCGAACGTGTTCCGAGAAATACTTTTCACGGAAGAGTTCGAGGAACTCCTCCCAGGTAAGTTGTGCATTATGAAGATGAGCTAAGGTGGCCTTCCACCACGTACGAGCATCCTTGTTGAGCTGGAATATAGCTAGCATGACCTTCTCCTGGTCTGTGCATTGTATGACATTGAAGATTCTATCCATCTCGTCAATCCAGTTCTCTGCTTCATTGGGGTTGGATGATCCTGAGAACCGTGGAGGGTTCATACTCCGGAAGTTTCGATGAAGATCCCCGACGCCAGCTCACGCACCTGCTTGTGCAACCATTTGTAGGGCCTGGGTGAGACTCTGGACGGTCTGCTACATGGCCTCCCAATTTGCACGGTTAGTGGCCATCTGGAAAGTGAGGTTCTTGAGAAAAATAGACAATTGTCATTTTCTTTGGAATTATGAGGGTTAATGTCACACCCCGAGACATATGTACAGCGGAAGTAATATCGGGGACGTGAATAGCCGGTAATACGCCTCAAGCTAGCAATCAAGATTAGAGCGCAATAAACATTCACATAAAGATGAAGTATATAATATTTGGCCAAAATTCTAACTTTTATTGATAATAATGGCTCATGACAATATAAGATTAACTCTTGATCTACTAGACTCAAGAAAAATGAAAATTACATAGTAAGACTCAATAAAGTAAAAATTACATCAGGACTCTAGACTACACTTGACATTCTAGGTCTTCTTTCGACCATCAGTCATCACTCTCGGACCCGTTGCTAGAATACTCCGAATCCGACTCACTTGAACTTCCTGAAAAGATTAGAAATGTAGGGTAATGAGTACACTTCCCCAATAGGTATCTTCGCATCAACATGGAGGCATGCTTTAAGTAATTATAGTTTTGCCCTAGTGAATAAGGTAAAAATTGCGATAAAACACACGAACAAAATCCAAGTAACAAGATATGAATAATAGAGATACGAAGAATATGAATGGACAATAGAGCATGATCAAACAAGATTTTTTTTTTAGAAAACCCTACCTAGGTGTAATAGGAGAGTGCACCCTCTATCAGAGATAGAGGGAAAGCCACTCCACCATCACATTACTAGGAGGTAGATTTTATTGATATCAAGGGTACAAAAATTTACATCAATCGGATGCTAGGCAATCCTAGCTTATCCATGCGAGCAATTCCCTTTATATGCTTAGGGAGTTGTTGCTGCGAAAAGAAACAAGAGTTACATTTCATGGTGCATGCAAGGTTGGCCAATGAATCAGCCACTTTATTTGCTTCACGGAAAATATGGCTTATTGAATCATTGGTAGATAGTAAGCTCCAAATTTCTCTCACATAAACTATAATCCTCCATGGACAAGGGATCTTTCGGGTAATCACTTGCACAAGAGTTTGGGAATCACATTCAATAAATGTCGGCTGAGATGTAGTTGCCTTAAGAAATTTCAAACCATCCATAATAGCTCTTGCTTCAGCTATAGCACTATTACTCTGTGCATAGTAATGGGAAAAGGCAATAATAGGAACTCCAAAAGCATCCCGAACAATGCCACCACCTCCCGAATCACCTACATGTTTGGAAGCTCCATCGGTGTTAAGCTTGAAGTGAGGCCATGAAGGACACTGCCACTTTACGAGCATTACAGGCAGTTTCTTGTTACACTGGATTGTGATATCAAATGATGCTAGTATCTTCTTCCTACTGAAATTTGGTTCCTGTAGATCAACAATTTTAATGGCTTGTTTAACCTGAGTAATCACCTTTGGAATCAGACATTGCGGTTGAGGAATCCTGTTATCATGAGTTGCTGCATTCCTAGCAGTCCAGATCTCCCACAGACCGTAAGCTATAATCCCAATAGAGAATAAGCCAAATGTGGTATTACCTTTAACTGCTAGAACAGTGTGAGTTATTATACTCCTTGCTGTGTTACTAGAGATTGGGAGTCCTTTGGATCTGAAAAAGGACCATATGTTAGTGGCCAAATCACTATTAACAAATAAGTGATTAATGTCCTCCTCTTGACTTTGCTTGCAGCATCTGCATTTAGAACAAAATGGAATGCCCACACGTTTGATGTTCAGGTCCAATGGCAAATAGTTTTGGATAACCTTCTAAAGGAATACATAAATTCTCATAGGAATCCATTTAGACCATATATACTTCCAGCATGATTGAATATCCAGTTGCTGCATACTAAAATGGTTGTGATAAATGGTTAAAACAGTGCAATTTCCGCTCGAAGACAGACACGATATAGCCTTATCCGGAATTTGATATGACACAAGGCCCTTTTTATATCACTAGGAAGGACAACATCAATAAGATTAGCAGTTTCCTGAGTTGGCTGAGTGAGAATTTCCTTAACAGAAGCTTTATTATCCTGGATGAGATTAGAAGAAACCATGGACTCTAAATTTCTATTCCCAATCTAGATGTCTTTCCAAAAATTGGTGTCTTGACCATTGCCAATGATAAACCTCTGGTGTTGAATGAGAAGATTTTTGCCACGCAGCCAACTTTTCCTTGCAAAGCCATTCATTTCTTTGAAGCTAACTAAACTAATGTGATTGCCTCTAATATATTTAGCTCTGAAAAAGCCAGCCCATATTGAGTCAGAAAATAAGACATGCCAAAGCATTTTTACCCGAAGGGCAGTTTCCATATGCCTTAAGGACATAATTCCCAAGCCTCCCTGAGGTATTGGTTTGCAAATCTCCTGCCAAGCCCTCCAATGCTTCCGGTTGCCATATTGGAATGAGCCCCAAAAAAAATTGGCAAAGGACTGATCTAAGATGTGGTGAATTCCTTCATGAAGAGGAGTGGAAGCCATAGTATATATTGGGATGGAAGTGAGTACATGTTTTATTAGAATAAGGCGCGCACCTTGAGAGAGGAACCAGACTTGCCAACCTTCAATCTTCTTTTGAATTGCCGTAATAATACCCACATAGTGTACTTTTTTGATCATGCCCAGAGCCAAAGGAAAACCCAAGTATTTATGAGGAAAATTTAGTCTAGAAAGAGATTGGACTTGTTTTGGGTGAATAAAATAACCACTCTTCTCCACATTAATAAGTTGGCCAGAGGCTTTTTCATATGAGCTCAGAACAATCATGAGGTTGCGAATAGAATCAGTTGTAGCATTAACAAATACTAGAGTATCATCTGCAAATAAAAGATGAAAGATGGCTAGACATCTCCTAGGACCAGAGAACCACCCAATAGAACCTCTCATGTAGGCATTTTGAAGAAATCTGCTAAGAGAATCTTGTGCAATTATAAAGAGGTATGATGCAATAGGATCACCTTGTCTTCGGCCCCTTGTAGACTTAAAAAAGCCAGTGGATTCTCCATTAATAGAAATAGAAAACCAGCAGTTGTTGACCATGAGATCAATCATATCAATGAAGGTATTACTAAAACCAAATCTCTTCAATATCGCAAAAAGAAAATCCCATTCAATTCTATCATGTGCCTTTGCCATGTCCAGCTTCAAAATGACATTACTCCTCTAATTTTCCTTCCTAATTCCTGAGTCATTTCCTGGGCCAAAGCAATGTTATCTACAATGTGTCTGCCTTTAACAAAGGCCGACTGTTCTTTTGAGATAATAGTTGGCAAAAATCTACTCAGTCTATTGCACAAGACTTTGGAAATAATTTTGTAGGAAAAATTGCATAAACTGATTGGCCTATATTCAGAAATTGTAGAAGCATTGCTAATCTTGGGAATAAGAGCAATAAGAGTTGCTGTGAATTCTCTTGGGAGGGGTTTTCTATTAGCAAAAACCTCCTGAATGGCTTTGATCACTTCCTTATCAATGATTGGCCATGCTTTTTGAAAAAAACATCCAGTAAATCCATATGGTCCTGGGGCACTGTCAGGGGAGATAGAGAAAATAGCTTCCTTAATTTCCTTGTAATCAGGAACATCACATAGAAATTCATTATCTTCAGCCAATATCAGTTGAGGGATACAGTTTATAAGATCACTATCAATAAAATGCTACTGAGATGTGAAAGCTTTATGAAAGTGATCCACAGCTATAGCTTTCATTTCCTGACTGTCTGATGTAATAGAGCCCAAGTCATTCCGGAGATGATTAATAGAATTATGTCTTCTGTTTGCCATTGTTGTCATGTGAAAAAATTTAGTATTCCTATCACCTTCTTTTAACCATCAAATTCTAGATTTTTGTTTCCAAAAAATATCTTGTTGGACTATACAATCAGTGAGACTAGACTTTGCAGTTTCTAAAGCATCTAGATTTGCAGCACTAGGAATGGAATCAAAAAGATGTTCAGCTTTCAGAACCTCATCCTCCACAACCATAAGATTTTTATGGACATCACCAAAAACCTGTTTATTCCAAATCCGTAACATATTCCTCAAAGCCTTGAGTTTGATACATAAAGTAGTGATTGCAGAAGAGGCTATAGGACTGGTTTTCCAACACTGTTCAACTGCCTGAGGAAAGGATTCATGATTGTCCACATTTGTTGAAAATAGAATTTGCTTCTAAACTTGCTTAAAATATCCAATTTAACAAGAAGAGGCACATGATTTGAGGCCTCTCTCGATAAATGCTCTACTGTTATTGGGAACCTATTTAACCAACTTGAGTTTATAAAAACTCTGTCCAGTCTACTCCAGATTCCTTTTGCACCATGTTGATTATTATGCCAAGTGTATTTAGAACCCATATAACCCGCATCAATTAAGCCACAATCATTGATACAATCCTTGAATTCAGAAATAGATTTCAAACAAGGGGCATTTCCTCCACCTTTTTCATCCACATTAAGAATACAGTTAAAATCACCAGCCACTATCCAAGGACCTTGAATCAGCGAATGAACATGAATAAGGGAAGCCTAGAGAGATAGTATGTCAATATTGTTGCATTTGGCATAAATGAATGAAGCACAAAAGAGAGGCAAGGCAGAATTAGTTTGCTGCAAAGAAATGTGTTGCTCATCCTGATGCAAAATTGTAAAGTTAAAAGGCTCTTTACACATAACCCAAATGTGAGCATTTTCATCCTGATTGGCCAGACAGTTATTCATTCCAAGCTTCTTACAAGTGTTTCCCAACAGGGAGGTCTTTATTTTAGGTTCTAAAATGACCATACAATCCACACTGAATTCCTTGATTAAGAATTTAACACGACTAAGGGATAGATAATTCCTAATACCTCTAATGTTCCAAATAATAAAAGTCATTGATCTTTTGATGTAAGACGAATGTTACCTGTGGAACCAGTCCTTTTCATACATCTGGTAATAACTCCTGGATGCTCTTTGTACAATGATGCAATATTACTTATCTCTGCCTGAAGATCTATTTCCTTGCACCGTTGATGAAATTCTTCTTGCATTAGCTGAGGGATATGTTGCTGCAGGGTTGGCGGTTCACCAACACTAAAATGTTCAGGTCCACCCTTAATTATACACTGACTTCCTGAGGAAGTGCTGAGATTAATTTTGGAGTCGTTTTGGGTTGAAGGGAGCTTGGAGTTATCCACAATAAATTGCTTCAAAGAATTACCAGTGCTATTTACAGCTTGAACTGAACTATCATCTGAAATTAATATTTGCTCATTGTCAACAGGTAAAATAATAGAATCAATAGAGTGTGAGCTTGTATTATCAACTTGCTTCAAGGGATTGTGCGAATGGTTCCCAAAATGAGCTGATTTGTCATCAGAAAGTAAAATTTGTTTATCCTCATGTAGGATAGTACCAACAGTTGGAATTTGGATCTCTTCCAGAACCTTAGATATATAAATATGAGAAGTTGAATGGTTAATAGTTGGTTGTCTTAAAGACATTGAGGATTTTTGTGGCTCACTAATAGTCATGTTAATCCCTTCTGAATTGCCAACTGACTTTCCTTTCTCAGAGGGAGAGATGTCATGGTGGTTCAAATACAATTCCTCATCAGCCTATTGTAGAATTTCAAATCTATTTGCATCAGTGGCATTTGGTCGAATAGGAATAGTATCTTATTTTCAAGGCCTGAAGACCTGAGCATTGTTCCTTGGAATAGGATTTGGAGCAATGCGGCAACTATTTTCCTTATATACTTTCTTCTTGCACTCAGCAGCTACATGTCCAAGCTTGTGACAGAAAGAACATGGATGTGGAATTCGGTGGTAGTTAACCGACTGCCAGAAACCATTGCCATCCAATTCAATCCATATCCGTTCTTTGCATGGAGCTGAAATATCCAATTCAACACAAGCCAGAGCTTCAGTTGTTTCGGTCATTGCCAGAGTGTTCTCATGGATTCTTAATACCAGACCAAAATTCCCAGCAATTGACCGCATACAATCCTCATGAAACAAGTTAGCAGGAAGTGAAGGGAACCCAATCCATACTGTAGCAAACGCAGGATCTGCTTCAAAATCGAAATCCTGCGTCCAGCGAAAAAAATGAAGCATAAAACCTTTGATATACAAATTCTTTTGTATAAGGAGCTTGAGGAAGTCAGGTTCACTATCAAATCTCAGAGAAGATGTCTCGAGTTAAGACGACTAATAACAAAGTCTGAAACCAGCGGAAGCCTTTGAATCAGACAGTTCTTGATCTCAGGAATTGCAGGCCTTCCATATGAACACTTTACTATAATGGCGTAATTGAGCATTTTCAGTGAAGCCTCAACATCCGCCTTGGAGAAGTAAACTGCAGGTTCTCCAAGATCAGTAAATCCTGGAGCCTTCACAGGAATGGGGATCTTCGGTTTATGTTGAGACGCCAAGAGAATTTGGGCATAAGAACAACGAGAGACATCAATAGCCAGAGGATGAGAAGCCTAGAGAGGAGCTGAATCTGCAGGAGCAGCGATCGGGGGAGGCTCCCCCACCACTGCAATCGCCATGGATCTCTACTCAGCCCGCCATGATCAAACAAGATTTAAAAATGGCCTTTCATTAACAAGAATGTACTTCATAACCATAAAGGCTATGCACTAGAAAGTCATGAACAAGAAAGTACTAGCAATCATCTAAATTATCACAAGTTTACCTCATGGTTTTCAGCTGTCTATAAAAAAAGTACTCCCGACGTAATGCGACGCCAGTATTCATCGTACCCCATGGTTTTTAACACGTTTCGGCTATCTGTCGAGAGGGCTAGTGTGGAGCCCTTGGACACTGTCCATGCCCGCTCTTGCATCTTCAAGTTACAGATCAAGCTACTTCCATGAAAATATAGTAAAGTTTTGGCCAATAATATTCAATTCAACAATAGTTTCATGAGAATGTAACCAAGGTAGAGAACGCATAATAAGAGATCATAAGAATTCCAAAGATGACTTAAGACAAGGTCATGCCACGGAAAGAATCTGGTAGCATAATGGCATGTTCTTAACGTTCTTAATTCATTAGATAGATTTGGAATAAGGTGTTAGATTCTAGATAATCAATAGACTATCTAGGAACTTAGGAAAACCAACCCTTGGGTCAAACCCCGGGTTAGACATAGCTTAAACATAAGACGGTCAAGTCCAGACCATTTATGGACAGACGCGGTCTTTCCATGACCATTTTTGGATAGATGCGGTCAGAGAAGGACCGCTTCTATGAAGAGTCCACACATGAAGAAAAGAAGGTCAACGCAGTGAAAACTCTGGACAGACGCAGTAACGGGTTGGCCGCTACTGGAAATTAGCGGTCTCCTGAGGGCCGCCTCTAGCTAGAACTCAGAAAAACACCGGTAGTGTAAGTGCTTTTCTAGATAATTGGGCTTTGAGGGTACAACCAGCTCGGCGTCCTAGTGGGAATCCCAGGCTCGCGGAGACTTACGGTGGCCTTGAAACAAGATCACCTAGTCTGGTGGAAGGAATATCCAATGAAGAGGATCACAAGTCCAAGAGGTGTGCTTATAAGTGCAAAAGTGTATCTAATGGTCACGCACCGGGATACACACCATGTACTTAAGAAAAGACTCTAGATGAGAAAGGATCGTGACAAAATAGCGATCAAAACATCACTCAAACAAGTCTGTGAAGCATATAGAATTAACTTTAATACAAACTATAAGGGTTTTGGCATGAAATTAACATAAGTTTAAAATAAGCATTTAAAACATGTAGGGCATGCAATCTATCAAGGGTAGTGCACAATATAACCAATAGTACGATTATAAAGTTCAAACTAGGAATAAAACCTCATTAACTAGGCTTGACATATATACAATAGGGTCAATCTGCCATCTGTTTGGAATTAACAAAGTGCAAACTATAGGAACCAAATAGCAGTCAGATGATGGCTGCCTACCCGGGCTTAGCGGTCTATCGCAAGGCCGCTAAAGACCTCTGGCAGTCACAAGAAGATCGTTTCCTTCTATCTCTGGCAGACAGCAGTGAAACCGAAGTACACACTAATCTAGGGTAGTAAATCATATAAAACATGCTAGACAAAGAGAGAAAACTCTTCTACAATGAAGATAACTCATGGAGATGCATAGGTTGTCACGAATTAAGCTAAGATCATCGTCTTGTCATTAAGGGTAGAAATTATGCATGCAGAAATAACCTAGATGTGCAGTGCCAATAAAAACCTTAAATACTCCATGTAGAAAGTATGAAAATTCATGAAATCAAAGGACTTTTATTCCTAACTTGGTATTTTAGTCATCCACGAGATAACCTACCTCTAGGATAAGCTTTAGACTTCAAATTTCTAACTAGAAGATCGCTTAGGTTCCTACACGTCCTGTGCTAAAGCATCAACATCCCACCTCTCTATCTTCTAGTTCTCTTGACCTAAATACGTGAAAATTGGAGGGTATGTAGAAGATAGAAAGGGAAACAAAAAGTTCTAAAGGATCAACTTCTAAATACCTTGATTAGGGCTTCTAATTTCCTGATCTTCACTGGACCGGTACGCTGGTCCCTGCACAGCTTGCAGTGAAATAGAAACTTTGGGGGCTTCTATCTCCTCAAAGACTCGACCTCCAAGCATGAAAATTTGAGAAAAGTTAGACAATAGTAAGGAGAACAAAATCCTTAAAAGGTCTAACCTGAGACAGAGCCTCCTTACCTTTGAAAAATGTGATCCAACATTAGGGTTCGCATGGGTCGAAGTTAGGGTCTATTTATAGGGTTTACCAAGGGTTTGGGGGGATTAGATCGAACTTAGAGTCCTAATTAGGGGTAGGATCGATCCCCAAGAGTCCTAGACACGTTTACTTGTCTACACACTTCGATCCATGTGGGTTTGGTTGTCAAAAATCTAAGCTTTTCACATTTCTCCCATTCACAGAATCAGAAGTGATTAGCGGTCATGGAGGGACTGCTAGGATGGATTGACGGTCTCACGATAGACTGCCAATTGGCGTTAAATCCAAAAATTCAGATTTTCCTATTATCTCATATTTACCTCCTAATTGGTGTATAAATCTTATTCTAATTTCGTAATTTAGCCAATTTACGTTTCTAATATTGGGCTTGGGCCTAAAGGGCTTGGATTTTGATCTTGTGGGCCTATTTAGGTAGATTTAAACCTATCATAATATATGGGCCTTTAAATAATTATTAAACAGACCTATATATTTTAAATAGCTCATTAAGTCCATTTAAATGCTTAATAAGTACATTAAATCCCTAGAAAATTCTTATAAAATTCTCGGGCGTTACAGTTTATCCAAAGGTTAATTCTTATTAGAGATCTAGCTTAATCATAACCCGAGCTCTACCCAATCTCACTTGGGTTTGGAAATTTCTTCCTAGTTCATAGGTGAGAAATCCTTAAACATTGGACTAAACCTATGACTTGACATTTTCCTAGGACTTACTTAAGCCTAGGCTCTGATACCAACTTAACAGTCACGCCCCGAGATATGTAGCAGAATTAAGTTAGGAACGTGAACAGTCGGCAAATAAAGCCTCAAGCGAGAATGACAATCAGAGCGCAACATTCCCACATAAAGAGTGAACACAACATATACTCAAAATCTCAACTTTATTGAATTATAATAATCCAACGTTTACAAGTAACATTTGACTCTTGTTGACACAACAACTCTCTAGACTCAATAAAATGGAAAATTACATCAAATTGATTTTCATCTAACATAACAAACTCGTGACTCTTTAATCCTTTAAGGCTTCTCTCGAACTTTACTCGCTCTCGGAATCACCACTTGAGTACTCATACTCCGAGCCACTAGAACTTCCTGAAAAGAATGGAAAAGTAGGAATGAGTACACTCGCCCAGTCGGTATCTTCGTATCAACATGATGGCAATGTTAAAGTAATGAACATTTTAGCTCTAGAAAAGGTAATATTGAAAGTGTGATAGAACACGTGAATAAAACCATTGTAATAACAAGTAGTAAGATAAGTGTAGAGATATGACATTTCAAGTAAATGAGGGCATGATCCAGCAAGATTATAGTATGGCCTTCTAATAACAAGGATGTACTATCATGTAACGAGAATGTACTTTTCATAACCTTGAAAAGACTATACACTGGAAAGTCATGTAACAAGAATGTACTAGCTAGCATGTAAATTTCATAAGATAGCCTTGTGGATTTCACCCGTTTATAAAATAAGTACTCCCAGCGCAATACGACGCTAGTATTCATCATATCCCATGGTTTACAGTAGGTTTTCGGCCATCTGCCGAGGGAGCTAGCGTTGAGCCTTTGGACACCGGTCGTGCCCGCCCTTGCATCTTCAAGTTATAAATCAAGCTACTTCCATGAGATATAATAATAAAGTAGGCTAATAAAATCAAGTTCAAACAAAAGTTTCATGGCAACAACACCAAGGTAAGAACGTACCAAAATGAACATGTGAGGTCAAGAAAGAATTAATAACAATGTCATGCTATGAGAGGAATCCGGCAGCATAACGGTATATTCATTAATTTCTATGATTCATTAGTGACTTAGTGAATAAGGTTTGGGTTCCAGATAATCAGAAGATCACCTGAGAACAGAGCAAGATCATCCCTCGGGTCAAACCTCATGTTGGACAAAGCCTAACAAAACGTGATTATGATTGGACAACTATCAAGAAGTAGCGGTAGAGTGGGGTCCGCTGTCTGACAATGCATAAAAGGTGAGTTGACGCAGGGAAGAGCTGGGTCGATGCGATGAACAAGCTAGAAGAACGCGGTTCAATGAGGGCCACTAGCAGGAGCTCGCGGTCGAGTGCAAGCCACGATCAAGTGGACTCGACTCAAAACAAGGAAAAGGTCAACTCAATAAAATAACTAGCAGAACGCGATCAGAGACTAGCCGCTATCTGAAGGTAGCGGTCGCCTGATGCCCGCGATCATGAAAACACAGAATTCAAGAAAAGCTATCTAGAGTTTGAATTTTTAGGGTATAATCAGCTCAGTATCCTAGTGGGAATCTCAGGCTCGCAGAGTTTTACGGAGGCCTTGAAACAAGATAACCTAGTATGGCAGAAGGAATATCCGACGGAGAGGCTCAAAAGTCCAAGAGGGTTTCCTAACATGTGCATGTGAACCAATAGCATCATACCAGAGTACGGGCTATATGTGAAGTAATAAAATAGAAATAATATGAGAAGAGAACGAGTAAATCAAGGTGTTGCTAAGTCATGAAACCTCTTTAAGTACAAAACTATAAGGTTTGGCATGAAATTAACATACATGAAATTAGGCTTTTAAACACATGCTAACACTAATAATGAGGTCATGACATGATCAGGAACATAAATAAACGAAATAAGACATGCTTACTATCATATATAATAGGGCAACAATAGGGTTTGATCTCGTTACAGAACCCAGCTCGTGTTTGGTTGAAGACCGCCACTTGAAGGTAGTAGTCTCTTCAGGATCGCTATCTCTCTGCATCAGATAGAAGCAAACATCCGACGTATAGAGCCTATTTCTAAGGCATATAATGATAGAACTAATAGAAAACTAGCAGGGAAAGCATGCTATCATGAAATTAAAGTAGGAAAACGTGGGTAATGATCAGAAAGTTATTAGATTTTAATTAAGGTTACATAGACAGCATGCAGTAAAAACCCTATTGCGCAGTCATAAAAAAATATGAAATTGTCCATGTATCATGGATGGAATTAGGAGAAATCATAGGGCTTTTAATCCTAACTTGCTGTTTAAGCCAATCATGAGATACCCTACCTCTGGAGTTGCTCCTAGGCTGTGAATTTGTCTCCAGAAGAGGGCTCTGGTTCCTACGCGTCCTGCATAGAAATTGCTACTTGCGAGCACTCTATCTCCTTAACCCCCTGATCTCCTAACATGAAAGTTTGCAGAGGGTTAGAAGATAGTAAGGGGAATAAAAACTTCTAAAGGAAGAACTCAAAATAAGGATACTATAACTTCATACCACGTGATCCAAAATTAGTGTTCGCGCAGGATGAGTCTGGGTCCTATTTATAGGGAATGACCTAGCACTGAGGGATTAGGTCGAATTAGGAGTCCTACAGGGTGTCAATTCGATCCCCTAAGAGTCCAATCCAAGTTCCCATGTCAGATCACATCGATCCTTGGTGATTCGGAGGATAAAAATCTAGACTTTCCATGGTTTATCAGTTTCCATTTATAGAACTTGAACGCGGTCTTCTCTGGACCACGGCCTTCAGAATACGGTCGTGCGACTGACCGCGACCTGGCTGGGCTACCAGAATTTGAATTTAATTCAAATTTCCTTTCCAATTATCCCTTAATTTCCCTATTTATCTACTTTAATTAGGGAAAATTATCCTATTACGTTGGTAGGGTTGGGCTTAGGCCAAAAGGCTTAGGTTTCTAGTTTTAAGGCCCATTTTAAGTGGGCTTAATTGTCTATCACTAGTTGGGCCTTTAATAAAAAGGTTAATAATGCAATAACCCATTAATTGACCTATTTAAGTCTTTTAAGCCTATTAATTGCTTCAATAACCTATTTAATTTCCAAAATATTCAGATAATTACCAAAGAATTTTCAGGGGTGCTACACATTGGAATGCCTAAGAAAGACTACTTAGATACTTTAAAGGCATAATGACTTTTGGATTACATTATACTGGCTATCCCTCTACTCTAAAGGGATATAGTGATGCAAATTGGATTAGTGATTCTCTAATGTCAAATTCACATCATGTTTGTTTTCCTCTTGGGGGGAGATGCAGTGTCATGAAAATCTACCAAACAAATTGTGTTAGTTAGAAGCATAATAGAATCTGAAATAATTGCACTAGACACTACCTACACGGAAGCTAAATAGTTGAGAGATCTTTTAATTGATATTCCATTGATGGTATGCTCTTTACCTTCTATACCTATTTCCTGTGATCATAACTCAGTAATTGATAAATGTATGCAGGAAAATGCTGATGCAAAAATGAATAGGCACCTCAAAATGTGACATAAGTCTATAAGAGAGAAAATGAAATAATAGTTGATAGCCTTGAACTTTGTGAAATTAGAAAGAAACCTTACATATGTGTTTACAAAAGGCTTATCTAGAACGGTGGCTCTAGAAGTGTCGAGGGGGATGTGATTGCGCTCATAAAATAAATAAGTTACCATGGTGGCAACCCAAATGTAGATTTATGAAAAAATCCACAAAGATTTAAAAAAATTAGATTATAAGTGAAAAAGAATAGGAAAGAGGGAGAAAAGGGAGCATGCACGGATGCTAAAGGGGAAGATGTGATAACATGATCACCAAAGTCTCGCGGGCCTCAAAGGAATATAACAATAAGAAACAAGGAGGGATCACGAACAAATACCTTTAAAGCGAGGGAGATGTGAGTGCTTTCTCTTCCAATCGGCCGGCCGATGAAGAGAGTTCTTCTTTATTGATTACCCTTGCAAAAATAAACAAACACCAACAAGAAAGATATGAATTAAAGATCAAGTGTGTAGCATCAAATCCTTAAGATAAATAAATATGAAAACATTAAGATGAACACACCTTGTTGGTGTTAGCCTTTAAACCCCTATGCAAAGGGTGGATAAAAATATGATGATATGCAAGAGGGAGGGTGCAAGTGTTGCACAAAGGAGGATCTCAACGTGGTTGAGATGAAAAAAATGAATAGACGAGAAATATGATATGATGCATGAATTAAGTAGAATGCATGAAAGGAATAAAAGAGATAAAGGGGAGAAATATAGGCTTATTGTTTCTCTCCAATTGGGGCTTCAAATCTCCAACGTGGCTTCAAGAGGAGGAAGAACTCCAAAGGATCATCTTTGGGAGCATGGGAGTCTCCCTCTTGAGCCTCCGATCTAGCAGCACCTCCCCTTGATCAATAGAGCCAACCTTATGAACAAGGGATAGAGGGGGCCTATTTATAGAGTGAAAATTTATAGTTTAAAATCTCTTAAAAATATTAAATCAAGTTTTATTGGGATTTAGAAGGAGATATTCAATGTCCATGTGTCCTCTCTACCTTAGAAAGCCATAGGGGCCCTTTCCCAAATAGAAAAGGAGCTTAAAATGGGGAAGGAAGGAGCTACTGTGAAGTTCAGAATTCTGTATGAATTGACGTCTAGCACAGTGGTTGCCAATTAAATTAGCATTAACGCAAAGAGGCGCCAATTCTGAACCATTTTTGGAAAGATTGGAAATTACCAATAATTGAATGAAATTTGCGTCCACCAAAGATGACGCGAATTAGAGATTTTACGAATTTTGGTCAGATTTGAAATTTCAAGAAAAGGCAAGGAAATACGCGCCCTGGGGTCTGGACGTGAATTCAAATTAGCGTTAGGGGCAATAGACAACGTTTCTTGATTATTTTGGAAAGTTGAATATTACCAGAAATTGGAAAATAAAATCGTGTCCAAAGGGGTAGACACGAATTTAGAATTTATATGATTTTGGTAATTATTTAAAAGGCCAAAAAATGGAAAGGGAATTAACGTCAAAGAGGTAGTCGCCAATTAAAGAATTGGTGACTTCGTGAAGAGGCGTTAATTCTTCATGAAAATGATGTTTTGGCAGAAAGTGGGGAAAGGAAGAATTCACATCGACCACGACGGACGCGAATTAAGAACGCATCCACCTCCCCAGACGCGACTTAAAGAATTAGCGCCTTTACAAAAAGGCGTCAATTCAATAATAATTTTAGGTTTGGCCAAAAATAGTTAATAATGAATACGCGTTCGCCTAGGTGGATGCTAATTTGGAAAGGTCGACTCCTTCTAGGAGGTGTGTCGACTCAGAAAAATTGTCGTCAATTTGAACATGCGTTAATTCTTTTAGAAAGAAATTGGCGTCCACTGGCCTGACGTGAATTCAAAACAACCCCGGAAAATTGGAGAAAAATTCAGGAAACTTTAGGAAAAATAGGAACAACTGGGTAAAACCTGAGAAAAGCTGAATGATCAAGAGAAATAAGGAAAACCACTCAAATAAGTCCATTTGAGGGTCAAATTGGGGCTTCGCAATGCGATAAGAGATGTACTCAAAGAGATGTCAATTTGTGAGTGTCTACAACTGCCCCGCCTTGACGTCTGCTTTGTAAGGGAGTGACACAGAGTGGAATGGAGTGGAACGAAGTGGAATGAAGTGGATTGGAATGGAATGAAGTGGAATGAACTGAAAAATAGACGCCAAGGTGTGATGAGATAGGCAATCAACACCACTTGATTTGAATTGATTCCAAAGATCAAGATGCAGCAATTTTGAGGAGGTTCAATGAAAGCAACAGTTGTTTGGATAAGGAAGGAGTGTGCACGCGGGCACGAAGGAGATAGAAAAAGAAGGCGACCAACTTTCAGTGTGGTGAAAGTACCCCAGGCCACGAACCTATAGGTTTCACCATTGGAGAGCGGTTACCAGCCAATGTGGATGTGCTATAACCATGGTGGATCAAAGGGAGAGATTGAATAAGGGGATAGAAATCTAAATAAAGGAGTTTTCAAGGAAACAACCCAAAATGGCAACAAGGCAAACTGAGGACTCAATTCGGCATGGAATATCTCATATCTTGGAAATTAAGGATCAACTGACTCTCAAAATCAAGTTATAAGAGAGGTTTTCCCAAAGTTAATTCAAAGGTCCTATATGAATGCATGTTAGGTTTAAAAGAAAAAATTAAAATAAATTAAAAAATAAAATAATCAATGATAATATTGTTAAGCTATCCAGACTGAGTCAAGATACTAATTTGTGAGCTGATACTAAGCCGAAACCCGTTTATCCGCACACCAATGCACAAAAGGGAACCGCCATCCCAAGTCTTGGACAGCTTAACGGCCTATCCGTGTGACTAAGATTCCTCTGAAATCATCATTATTTTTTATGAAGGGGAACTCAAATTTCAGATTTATCAAAGTCACAAGGTCCATGATATAATCTAATAGAGTAGGTAACATATAGTAAAATACATACAAGGAAGATGATGAAGCAATAAGCGTGAGGGGAATTAAGAAATTATAATGGGAATCGACACCGAGCATTGACATTTTTATTTTGCATTTGTATCCTTTTAGTTTGCTTTTATATCCTTGTGAAAGTATATGCACAATTGTAAGGCTTTATAAGCCACTTTGTCATTCCCTTGGATTTTATGGGTTTTTGTACAAATTGTCAGTAGTTCCAGCAAAGGGACCCTCACTCCTTCCCCATTGGTCCACCTCATCCATGTGGGGCTGGTCAAAAGCCTAGGTGGCATCTAGAAGGTCAATTGGACACATGGGAGACTAGGTGGACAAAAAGTCCAATTTGGAACCCCTTGGTCAAGGGGGCGCCCCCCTCCACTAACCCTCTTTTATTTTTGTTTAATGTGATTCCAAACCACATGGGTTAATTAGTTTTGACCTTCCTAGTTTGCCCTCCCTAAACCTAGATCTGAGGGTATTAAGAGTCTTTTTACATTTAATATAAATACTTGTATTTTCACATTTTGTTAGAATTAATGAAGTGAAAATTGGCATTTGCCTCCAAGGAAGGGTGCGCCCCTCTCTCTCCTCTCTCTCTGGTTCATCTTCTTCCTCCATCCCTCCAGGGTGTGAAGCCCATTCTCCTTAGCCCCTCTGAGTTCCCCTCTGTTGCCGCCTCCGCCGTTCGTGCCGCCATCGCGCCGCCACCGCCGCTACATCGGAGTTCTGTCTCCATCAGGATAAAACCTCACCTCCAGATTTTTATCTCTGGTTCTTATTATCTGATCGAGCCCTAATATTGAGGGTTTATTCTGTCCATCTCCCTTAACCTCCGGTTCAAATTTCGTGTCTTTTGGAAGTCATTAGGTATTTTTCCCATATTTGTTTTATCCTCTCAGTAATATGCCCTTTTGCAGATCTACGGGACAGAGTCACCTTGTCACATTTTCCCCACCCACTTACAAATTTTCAAAAAATCCCAAAACATTTCTCAGTGTTCCCCACATATATCCGCTTCCACCATAATTTTCGTGGAGTCTAGAAAATTCATTTGACCCTCGGTCAAAGGTCAGTTTCAGGCAGATCCCTTGCTGCCCTGTGTGTCTATTAGTCCGAGTCAGAAACAAAAATAGTGTTACAGTCATATTCATTTTCAATCCGTTCGGTGGATGGAGCTGTCAAAATTATATGTTGTATATCTATGAGTGCTCTTTCCAACGGTACCAGCCACGCCTCGATCGGCCTCTGGATCTGAGAGATTTAATTCGTGTCGCCGAGGCCTGCAGATATGTTCCCTGTGCAGGTCTGAAATTGTAGTCTAGAAGATATTCAGAAATAAATATCAAAAATCAACTTCAGGAGCCGCCCCTTCAGGGAGTCGTTCAGGGACGCCCTGCCATCATCCCAGCCAAGCGGCGCCTCCGGAAGATCTCAGGAAGGCAACGTTCCTTTGGAAACCGTTGCTTGCTGTCTAGTGAGTCAGCAACCGAGTTGGCGCAGCACCGAGTTGGAATAGTGCCGAGTCAGACCAGCAGGCCGAGTTCGTGCCGTACGCACCTCCAGATTGCTGCCCGTCAACCCAGGGTCGGTCCTCCCGGGCCCCACTTGTAGCCCTTTACCTCCCTACATGGAGTGGGCAATAAAATTCACTGTTGTAATTAACTTTTACCGTTGTTACCGGGAGTTACCGTACTTGGCCGGGAACATCTTCCCCATGCCCGGAGCGTGGAGGTACACTCGTCACCCTCCTCGTAGGCATTGCTTTACTCGTATATTTTTATATATGCCGCTGCATGAGTGATAGATTATCTAGCTTATTATCATTTTATCACCGCTGCGAGAGCGAGAGTGAGTGACCATCCCGTGACTCGACCCAAGTTAACGCGAAAAAGTCGATACCCGAGACTCACGGCCGGTTTCTCAACCGCGCCCGGTCCCACGTCTTACCTCGCTTAGGGACGATCACGAGCTAGAGTCCTAGGTCGCGTGTCCGTCCCGCATCAGTTTGGTATCAGAGCGCCAGTTGAGTCTAGGGTAGTCATTTGGAAAACTCCAAAAAAGAAGAAGTGTCATTTACGTCTAGTCATCGTCTAAGTCGGTCTAAGGTTGCATTCGTATACCATTGTTCGGTATATAAAAAGGTGTTGTTCGAACGTTTGGCTATGCCTATCGGGAAGGCCGCACACTTGCGCGAGTGATCTTCGGATCGATTAACTCCGCCACGTACCGAGTCTTGGTTTAAGTCTAGGGTCCTTAGTGTGCATGCATTCCAACCTTGCATAGTCGGTCTAGTGTCTTGTCCAAGTGTCGGCATGTCCATCCACTAGTGTCCCATGTCCCATGGATGACCAACGGGCCGCATCTTCTGCATGGTGGCGATACTATCTAAAATGGAAGGATCACCCGGACCACCCCAAAAGGCTCCTAGCCCGGGACTTTTACGGCTCCAATAATCCGAGTGACTACCTAGAGTGGGAAGCCATTATGGACGACTACTTTGAGTGTTACCTTATGTCCGGTCCCGTGCAAGTCAACTTTGCCAAAAGGTGACCTTTTTATGAAGCTGCCGAAACATGGAGGGACATCAAATACTTCCGGGAGGATACAGGTTAAGGCCCATCGAGTCATGGTGGGATATGAAGAGAGCGCTTAGGAGGGTCTACCTTCCTCGCCCACCTACCTCCAACCACGGGGGTCATACCACTTGCCAACCCCACCAAAGCAACCCCAATCAAGTGACCCTCCCTGTCGCCTCCAACCAACAACCCCTTGGCACCTCCGTCCAATCCCACCCAATCGCCTCCAACCAAGTGGAAGCCCCACTTATAGTCAAGTCTAGGTCCGCATCCGGGCCAAGAGATGAGGAGCGAGTCGACCCCGAGGCCCCTACTCCAACCCGCACCTTAGATGAAATCAAGAAAATGCTGTCGGATTGGTTGGAAAGGATAGAAAGGACACTTGCTCCTTCACCACCCGTGAGTGCTCCATTGCCACTTTCTACTTCCGAGCTTTATTCGAAACCATCTTATTTGGAGCCACCCAAGCCCGAGCCACCCGTGTTTCTAACGGGTACGCTATACATAGCCGAGCCGCTTCTTAGTTGGCTCAAACATGGCTTGGTCCCACTTCTTTACCCATCTATGGACCCCACCTTACCCCTAGTGTCCGTCAACTCCTACCACACGACATTTCGGTCAAGTCACCATGTTGATACATTGGGTGACCTTATTCTTGGTTTAGGTTGGCAATGGAAGTTGACGCACTTATTGGCCCGAGGCTTCGACCAACCCACTAGTCGTAGCTTCACCCATCCAGCCATAGGGTCCATTACCTCCGTGTGCACCGTGGGTTGTGTCACCATAGAGATTCTTCTATTCCTCCCGATGCCGGCCGAGTCCGACTCCGTTCCCTTTTGCCCAAGGGAGGAATCCTATTTTCTAGACATGACCATCGTCCCACCGACCACAATGTATGACGATGATTATGAATTCTTAAATTGGGACCGAGTCATGGGGGAACCCACTTCATGGGGTCAAACCTTCTTTGACCCTTTTGACCCCTTCACTAGTGAACCTCCTGAGCCATCATATTCACTCCACTTCTTCCAAGGAGTTCACTATTCCGCCCCTACCCCTCGGTCTAGTTGGCAAGCCGAACCTACGTCTAGGGGTAATGACGAGGGTAGTTCTGGATCTCCTAGCCCTTCCCCACCCAAATCCCATAGGTCACCAATGCATGAGTGGTACATCTTAGGGTGTCTAGGAGTCCTCCATTCCGTCAACCATCGAGTACATCTAGTGTATGCATGGCACATATTCAGGTGTCCTGGTCCGCCGTCACACACGTACAGGTCGGACTAACATTAGGTTTGTTTAGGGACTGTGTGAGTCTTTGTTTTGTCCGGTTTGTTTGTCGAGTGCATTGTGTGTCTGTGCGTACGTTGAGTCGAGTAGGTTTTGTACACTCGCGTTGTTAGTCTCTTTCGAGTATGAGACTTGTCAGACTATTGGGATCGGTTCTACTCCACATATCGGATCTAGTCACATAAGGGACCCGCGGTGATTCCTAGTGAGTCTTTGAGCCGCCTCCCTCATTTGAGAGTGACCCCACCCCGGAGTGTCCACCTCTAGCCTCATTCCCATGGCAGCGTGTGCATATCGAATCTATACGGGATGAGCATGTGTCGATTACTTGGAGTGGAGTGTACTCCGTGCTTCATGGTACGATGACGGATCCACCGGAGCTACTCGAGCAGCCGCACCCCTTACTCGACGGGGTCGAGTTCTTCCCACTCGGGGAGAGTTGATGGGAATCGACGCCGAGCATTGACATTTCTATTTTACATTTGTGTCCTTTTAGTTTGCTTTTATATCATTGGGAAAGTATATGCGTAATTGTAAGGCTTTATAAGCCACTTTGTCATTCCCTTGGATTCTTTGGGTTTTTGTGCAAATTGTCAGTAGGTCCAGCAAAGGGACCCTCACTCCTTCCCCATTGGTCCACCTCATCCATGTGGGGTTAGTCAAAAGCCTAGGTGGCATCTAGAAGGTCAATTGGACACATGGGAGACAAGGTGGACAAAAAGTCTAATTTGGAACCCCTTGGTCAAGGGCCCCCCCCTCCACTAACCCTCTTTTATTTTTGTTTAATGTGGTTCCAAACCACATGGGTTAATTTGTTTTGACCTTCCTAGTTTGCCCTCCCTAACCCTAGATCTGAGGGTATTAAGAGTCTTTTTACATTTATTATAAATACTTGTATTTTCACATTTTGTTAGAATTAATGAAGTGAAAATTGGCATTTGCCTCCAAGGAAGGGTGCGCCCCTCTCTCTCCTCTCTCCCTAGTTTATCTTCTTCCTCCAGCCCTCCAGGGTGTGAAGCCCATTCTCCTTAGCCCCTCTGAGTTCCCCTCTGTTGCCGCCGCCGCCGCCATTCGTGCCGCCATCGTGCCGCCACCGCTACTACATCGGAGTTCTGTCTCCATCAGGATAGAACCTCACCTCCGGATTTTTATCTCTGGTTCTTGTTGTCTGATCGAGCCCTAATTTTGAGGGTTTATTCTGTCCATCTCCCTTAACCTCCGGTTCAAATTTCGTGTCTTTTGGAAGTCATTAGGTATTTTCCCATATTTTTTTTATCCTCTCAGTAATATGCCCTTTTGCAGATCTACGGGACAGAGTCACCTTGTCACATTTTCCCCACCCCCTTACAAATTTTCAAAAACTCCCAAAAAATTGCTCAGTGTTCCCTACATATATCCCATTCCACCATCATTTTCGTGGAGTCTAGAAAATTTATTTGACCCTCGGTCAAAGGTCAGTTTCAGGCAGATCCCTTGCTGCCCTGTGTGTCTGTTAGTCCGAGTCAGAAACAAAAATAGTGTTACAGTCATATTCATTTTCAATCCATTCGGTGGATGGAGCTGTCAAAATTATATGTTGTAGATCTATGAGTGCTCTTTCCAACGGTACCAGCCACGCCTCGATCGGCCTCTGGATCTGAGAGATTTAATTTGTGTCGCCGAGGCCTACAGATTTGTTCTCTGTGCAGGTCCGAAATTGTAGTCTAGAAGATATTCAGAAATAAATATCAAAAATCAACTTCAGGAGCCGCCCCTTCAGGGAGTCGTTCAGGGACGCCCTGCCATCATCGCCCTGCCATCGTCCCAGCCAAGCGGCGCCTCCGGAAGATCTCAGAAAGGCGACGTTCCTTTGGAAACCGTTGCTTGCTGTCCATTGAGTCAGCAACCGAGTTGGCGCAGCACCGAGTTGGAATAGTGCCGAGTCGGACCAGGCCGAATGCGTACCGTACGCACCTCCAGATTGCTGCCCATCAACCCAGGGTTGGTCCTCCCGGGCCCCACTTGTAGCCCTTTACCTCCCTGCGTGGAGTGGGCAATAAAATTCACTATTGTAATTAACTTTTACCGTTGTTACCGAGAGTTGCCGTACTTGGCCGAGAACGTCTTCCCCACGCCCGGAGCGTGGAGGTACACTCGCCACCCTCCTCGTAGGCATTGCTTTACTCGTATATTTTTGTATATGCCGCTGCATGAGTGATAGATTATCTAGCTTGTTATCATTTTATCACCGCCGCGAGAGCGAGTGTGAGTGACCGTCCCGTGACTCGACCTGAGTTAACGCGAAAAAGTCGCTACCCGAGACTCACGGCCGATTTCTCAACCGCGCCCGGTCCCACGTCTTCCCTCGCTTAGGGACGATCGCGAGCTAGAGTCCCAGGTCACGTGTCCGTCCCGCATCAAATTAGGAATAATTGTAATATCCTGGATTCTTCAGATCGGAATCGGAGAGCTTTCAGAGCGCTTTCGTGGGTCCTGATACTTATTTTACGATCCACTCGGGTTTTTCCCTTGTATAACTTGCATAACCTTGTGGAGAGTTGACCGTTGAGTTTTGTGACTCTGGGACACTATAGGTGCTTATGCTCGTTTCGAGGATCGCGAAGACTATTTTTTTGTATTTTTCTAAATTTACGGGTTTTTGTGCAGAAAATCAGATTTTCAAAAAGTTGCTAATTTTCTTGTTTTCTTTACTTTTTATTCTCTCACCTCTCTCCTCTCTCTTCTCTCACCGTTTCACCCTCTCTCCCTCCGTTCTCTCTCCTTTTACCCCCTCTACTCTGGTTGCAGACGGAGGAGACCTGGGGATGTCGTGGAGATGCTGTGGAGGTGTCGTGGAGCGTGATGACGTGAAGAATGGAGCGTGGTGTTGGCACGATCCTGTTCGGTGGATTCAAAGTCGATGTGGGGTTCGTGTGATCATTTTCGGTGAGGTTTGACCATTTCGGCGTGTGAGATCTTCGGTGGAGGTAGGAGAATAGATGCCCTACTCTTTTCTTACATCCTCTCGCCATTTGGAGCCGAACGGTGTGAGTTTGAGCGTGTTTTGCCATGTTTAGGTGAAATGCATGTTTGGGGGGTGTGAGCCGTGTTTTCCGTTCCAGGCGACAGTTTGTAGTTTATAAAGATTCATTTGAACCCCTGGCATGTTGGGAATCTTTTCCCGCCAGTTTTACTATGTTTGGTTGAGAATTGGAGCCGGTATGAGCCCTGCTGTCCATGTGAGTCATTTTGGGCGGATTCGTGGGAATCGCCCGTTTCTTGTTGTTTTGTGCATGGTTTGATCCCTTCCGGCTTATGGAAGGTGGATATCGACGTTAGGGTTGTTTCCCCGTCGTTTAGAAGCGATTGGGGCGTGGAAAAACTGGGTTTTGGGTAGTCTTACAGTTTTCCCGCCGGAATGGTTTGGCGGTCCTACCAGAGACCGTCATTTGAGCTTAGCGGCCCTATGGAGACCGCTAGGTGGAGTTCCATGGTCGGTGTGGTTTAGCGGTCTGGTGACCGACCGCAAGGCTAGTTTAGCGGCCCTTGGGCGACCGCGATTCGATGTTTAAGTCAGTTAATTGTTTTAAGTCAGTTCGGGCTAGCGGTCTAGCTCCGACCGCATGGGGTCTTTGGCGGCCCTGGGGTGACCGCCATTCCCTAGAAATGGTCCAAGGGAGACTGTTATATGGTTTTCACTGATTTAAGTTGGTTCGCTGGTAACGGCCATGCGACTGACCGCTATTTGGTTTAGCGGCCCTTGGGTGACCGCTAGGTGGCTTTGGCGGCCATGCGATTGACCGCCATTCACCTGTTGCTCTTTGTTGAGGGTAGCAGCACTTTGAATGACCGCCAATCTGGATTAGCGGCCAGGGGTAAGACCGCCATTTGTTTGTGATTTTCTTTTGTGTTGGTTTGGTTTCCGGTTAATGTGGCTTTGACCCCTTGGTTATAAGCCCATTGTTCCATGGATGTCTTGGACGTCCTATGAGGGCTGTGACCGTGCTATAGGGTGTCTGGGAATGCCATTGTACCGAGCGGTGTTTTGTATTATTTCGAGGGTCATTATGGTTTCTGGTCAACCCAGTTGTGACCAAGTGGTTGACACGTGAACTCGTGAGTGTCTTGTCTATCCTTTGAGGATCGAGGCATGGTTTTGGGTGCTTGGGGGTATTATCTTACCTCGGTTTATGTGCCATGTGATTCGAGGGCTTTTGGTGATCCCTCATGTTCCGTGTTTGGCGTTATATGGAATTGTGAGTCCATTGTGCGGCTCGGAGGCCAAGGACTCATAGTTGATGTGTTTCTCATGATTTTTGGCTTAGGGCCTAGGCTGATTAACAGCGTGTTGCTGTGATGTGTGATGATCTTCACCTGAGTCTTGTGACTCAAGGATCGTTGGGAGCAGGTCTAGTTGACTATCATGAGTCTGGTAGTAGTTGTGTACTGCATTGTGCTCCGTAGTACATGCGATAGGTGTGTGCTTACCCTGTCTGTACTTTGGTGTTCATTGTTTTGAGTCTCTGTGTCTAGTGAACCTCCACTAGTCGTAGCCTGAAGACACCTTCCGGTGTGTCGGCCCACCTGGGAGTGGTGGCGGGGCAGTTCCCAGTTGACAGTTTTTAGGCTAGTTTCCTTGGGCCCCCTTTCTTTACGGTAGCGTCTTACTGGGGGGGAACTAGCTAGAGGCCTGGCTCAAGGCATTGGGCTTGTGTGTGCACACGTGGTCAAGGGCGGTTGGACGAGCGCCGACGGGCGTGACCTTGACTAGTCACTCGTTACTGTAGTTCCTTGGTTCTTTGAGAGTGTCTCAGTTACCGCCATTCTAGGCGAGTGGGAGATACTTGAGGCGCAGTGTAAGACGTCTGTGGACGCATCTGGCTGTTCTTCTAGTGAGGAGGTGCTTCTGTCACTTGACACGATGACTTGTATTTTCGTGACTTTTTCGAGTAGCCTGTGCTTGGCTCCACTTGAGGTTACGGGTTCTGTAGCGTACCCGATGGTGAGATCGTGTATGTCTTGTGCCTTTGACCGTGTAGGTCTTTGGTAGGCTCTTGCTTGTTTCTGTAGGCTTTTCACGATAGGGTTTCGTGATTTGTCAATGGATCGGTAATGCCCGACTTTGTGAGATCGGGGTTCACCTTTCTGTTGCTGTTTTGAGTAGTTTAGAGGGCCAAGGTTCCTTCCGCTATCGTGTTTTTGTGTTACAACTTTCCTCTTTACTTTTGTTGTTACTCCTGCTGTTACTACTTTGCTTTAGTGTAGCACTATTGTTACTGTGTGTTTTATGGCAGGGTTCTGCGGGATCCCTACTGAGCCAGTGATAGAGGCTCACCCCTGACTTTTCAGGTGTAGCTGTTCTTCCTCGTGCTGGGAGGTTCCTGCTGCGTGGTTCTTAGTTTGCCAGCATTGCCAGTGTCGGGCTTCCCCCGACTTGAGGGTACGTTTCCCTTCCTGTTGGATTGTACTTGTCTTTCTTTAGACTGGACTCTATTAGTTTTATTTGTTGTAGAAAATGTGATTTTATTTCTGCTACTTTAGCAATCTTGATCATTGAAATTTAATTGCTTACTGCTTTATCTGGAAGTTCAATGTACTCTCACATACCTTTCTATCCCTTTGGAGCTTTTTTGCTCTTGGGAGGCCTCGCAGGTTCCAAGTGATATCGGGTTTACCCGGTATCCGGAGTCTAGGTCATCACAATAATACACCGTGGGACTTGGATGATGCCCAGATGGTGGGACCAAAGAAGCTTCTTCCTGCGCTCAAAATTCGATTAGCCAAGATATAATGAGCAATTATAGCATAACATGATGGGCATAGCATAGATCAAAGTGCATAGCATCAAAGCATAGCATCAAAGTATGAAAGCGTGGATCAAAACATTCAATCAATTGTGTTGAGGGCATAGCATGAAAGGCATAGTATGAATTATAACAATCACAGTAGGAATAGCATAGGTAGCATGGATAGTTATAGCATGAAAGCATCAAGCATTAATCATGTGAAGCATAGCATTGAATAACATAACATTGAAAACATCATGGCGAGCATAGTTTTTGAAACCATCAATGTTTGTTGTGTAAACCATGAGGATGACAACTTGGCCATTGGTTAAGATTCGGAACTGAATGATCAAGATTGAAGTTGTGATGCTCAGAGTGGCAGGAATAATCAGAGAAATTGGCAGTGAATGACATTAATCGAGAATAAGGGGAAGAATCAAAAATCGGTGCAAGTAAAAGAGAAGACTCATTCTATGTTCTTGGTCCTTGCAAAGTGGCTGTCCCAGTCAAACACCATCTGGATAATAATTAGTTGAACAAATACAATGTAATTTTTGGGTTTTTTGAGAATATGCAAATTTTTATGAGTTTTGGAGATATTCAAATTTTTGTGGATTTTTAGAAATTATTCAATTTTTTGGGGATTTTGGAAATATGCATTTTTTGAAATTTTGAATTATTCATTTTTTAGATCTTAGAAATATTCAATTTTTTTTGAATTTTTATTTAGACATTGCTAATTGCAGCACCAAAGGATGTTTAAACCACTGGGTAGAGGTCCTTGTTCCTTCCCCTTTCGCTAAGAATCGTCCAAAACAAGGCGTGCATTGAAGGTGACGCCCTATAGTCGGCTACCCTTGATTAACGGTGCCCCTACTGAGGCCATACCCGAGAAACACTCGATCTTGGAGGGAGAAGAGAAGAAAATTGAGGAGAAGCTGATATGAGTTAAGAAGATATCGGGTTTCACTTATTTCCATAGCACAATCCCTAGAGATTCGGTCTGTTGCGCCGGAACTTTTTGTCATATCATCGAACCTAATTAATTCTATTTTAGGCACGCATATGACCCGGCTCATGACGTCCCGCAGGGAACTGTACTGCCCTCTTTCCATGCCATTATTCATCAAATTCTCTTTTCTTTTTTTTCTTTTGTTCATTGTCCTTTGGACTTAACAAATATTGAAATTGAGCATTACATATTTGAGAATAAGGTCTTAATAGACTGCCCCTATTTGAGACTTTCTTTTCTCGGGGTGTGCTCAGGTTGGTTGTTTTTGCCCAGACTATCTCTACCCTCATATTTCGGCCAAGTTGAGAAGAGAAAAAAGACCTTGTGCCTTCCAACATGGCCCAAGTATAGACGGCGTTTACTAAGGAGACGGGTAAGGATGCCGTGAGGTGTGCGGTGCCCAACTAAGGATTGCCCTTAACGAGTGGGGAGGGAATGCCGAACTCCTAGCGCGGGGTTCCTATAACCAAAGCTACTGCATAAGAAAGCATAAAGACTCTTTTGAAATTAACTTTATTAAAGACCTAGTGTAACGACCCAGAACCCGGATACTAGGCGAACTTGATACCACTTGGATCCTGAGAGGCCACCCACGAGCGGGAAAGCTCGAAAGGGTTAGTAAGGTGTGTGGAGGTACATTGAAATTTAAAATAAGTGCAGTAAACAACTAAATAATTATGAACATGACTGTTAAATTAATAGAAATACAATTACATTTTCAATTAACAATTTAACTACAGAGCTAACAGAGTCCAGTCCAAATTAAAGTACAGTACACAGGAAGAGAAACATACTCTGACGTCAGGAGTAGCCCGACACTTGCAAAGCTGGCACTAAGAACCACCGCACTGTACCCTGAATCACAAGGAAGAATTGCTACTCCTGTAAGGACAGGGGTGAGCCTCATCTCATTAGATCAATAGGGGTCCCGCGGATCCCCACCACGAAACAACAGCGGTAAATAACAGTGCTAACAACAACAGCAGTAGCAAGAGTAACAACAACAAACAAAAGCCACCGCCGTAATGACAACACTCGAAGAAACCACAGCTAAGCTGCAAGCTACTCCTATCGGCAAGAAACACAAATTCCCATGTCCATGGTCAAAAACTGCCGAACTGACCCAACGAAACTCTGGCTACCCAGCCTAAAAACACCATGACACCTCTGTCGTGCAGCTCGTCGTCAGTCACAAAGCCCAATCAAGACCACACGAACTAAAAGCATCAACACATACATGACTTCACTATCGTTCACTCTACACTGACTACGGGTAAAGCTGAATGCAAACTACCCAAAGAACCATGTCAAGAAGCTCACGCTGCACGAGAACCACACGAGCCACGAAAGTTATACGTCATGTGACAGAAGTACCCTCTCACTAGAACTAAGGTCAGATGCGTTCAACGATGTCTTACACTATGGCCTCAGGTGTCTCCCACTCACCTTGAACGTGGTAACTAAGACACCGTAATAGTAACCAAGAAAAACAAGGACTCATCAGCGCGGGTCCAACATCCCTGACTACGTGTACACACACAGGCTCAATGCCTTGAGCCAGGCCTCTAGATGATTTTCCCCCCAATCGGACTCTAACTGCAAGGCAAGGGGGTCCTCGGAAACCAGCCTAAAAATCGTCTCTATCGGGACTGCCCTGCCACCACTCCTAGGTGGGCCGACACGAAGTGTCGTCAGGCTACGACTAGTGTAGGCTCACTAGACATAGAGACTCTCTAAAGGAAAACACTAAAATATAGACAGGTCACGCATGCACCTATCACAAGCAACACTGAACACTAGGCAACACGAAGCCACCAGACTCAGGACAATCAACTAGACCTACTAAAACAATGATCCTTGAGTCACGCGACTCGAGTCAAGACCGTCACACAATACGGCAACATGACGTGAAATCAACCTAGTCCCTGGGTCAGACACCATGGTAAAACACTATGGAAGCGGCACATAATAGCCGGATCCATTTCATCAATCAAAGGTCCTCGACCCCTTGGCCACTCATCGATATCACAATTCTGCATAATGAGAAAGCACGGAAGACGAGGGGTCACTCGAGCCCTCGAACCACACGGACATGCAAGCCGAGGTAATTTGGTACCTCCAAGCGTCCGAAACACAATCTCGATCCCCACATGACAACCGAGGCTCTCACGGGATCAATTATCAACCACTGGGTCACAACTGGGTTGACCTGAGACCAAAATAGATGAAATAGAATGAAGCAACTAGGTCGCAGTTGTCATAAATCGCTACCTACAAGCAGAGACAAGTCACGGTTAACATCAGACTACTATCTCCAAAGAAAACTAGGTCACGGTTAAGGCCAGACCCCCACCTGCAGGGGAAGAAGGTCACAATTCACAGAGGACTGCTACCTCCAAATTGTGGCCAGGCCGCGGTCAAGACCCGACCGCCTCCTGCGACGAACAGGGGACACGTGGTCGCGTCGATGCTTCGCGAGATGGAGTCGATGCCGCCCAAAATGTGGTTGCAAGATGACCGCTACCATGAGGTAGCGGTTCTCCAAAGACCGCTATCTAATGGGGGTCACACGGTAGGCTGGTAGCGGTTGTCAATCGCCCGCTATCATCGGGGGTTTCCCAAGTTGCGGATCCAACCCAACCGCTACTTTAAGGTAGCGATTGTCCCAGTACCATGACCTCAACCACCTTACCTACACTGAACAAAAGAAAATTGTGATTCTCACTAGACCGCTATCTCAACCGAGAGCAGAACGCGATCATTGGACCGACCGTGACTTGCTTCCTGTCTGAAAACTGTAACATCGCACAAAACTCAGTTGTTCCATGCCCCAATCATCCCAAAATGATGGGGAAACAGTCACAAACCCATTACAAGCCTTCCACAAGCCGGAAGGAATCCAAAAAACCTCAAAATGACAAAGAAATGGGCGATTTCCTCAAATCGACCCCAAATCGCGAGCAAATGGAACCAAATTGATGGGAATTGCATCTCGGCATTCCAGGGGTTCGAGTTCTACCATTAGAATCAAAAAATATCACCTGGAACGGTGAATTCATCTCATACCCCCATAACATGCTTTTTGCCCTAAAATGGGAAAACCCACTCAAACTCGCTTCGTTCGGCACAAAATAGCGAGGGAATGTAGGACAAGGGGAGAGAATCCATCCCCCTACCTCCACCGATGATCTGTCGTGTTGAAAATGCCGTTTCCATTCCGAAAACACCACACGAACCCACGCCGATGCTTCGAATCCATGAATGGGATCGTGCCGTGCCACGCCTCGATCAACGCTCCATCCACGCTCCACGTCGCCTCTACGCCGTCGCCACATCATCCCCACGCCTCCTCCGTCGACCGCTGGAGCAGAGGGGAGGAGAAGAGAGAGAACGGAGGGAGAGAGGGTGAGAACGTGAGTGAGGGAGAGAGAGGGTGGTGAGGGTTATAAAAAAAGAAATTAAATATTTGTGAAAATCAATTTCGGAGCTCAAAATTTTAAAAAATCAAAAAAATGAGAAATAATTACCTCCCCGATCCTCGGAAAGAACACAACGCACCTGCAGTGTCCTAGAGTCCAAAATATAAATGGTTCACCCTCCACGGGGATCCGAAGATAAAACTGCCCGAAAAATTGAGTCAAAGGCCAAACTCCACTCGGGGGCCACAAAAGCGCTCCGAAAACACTCAGATTCCGATACGAAAGATCCTGAGTATTACATCCTCCCCTCCTTCAAGAAATTTCATCCTCAAAATTTGAGGAAACCAACAGGGTGTTGGAACCCTAGTTTTGATAATGACATTCTATGAATCATGTTAAGACTAAAATGAATAAACATTTCAATCAAATCTATTGTGTGTCTTAGTATCAGAAAATAGGTTGTTGCTTGATCATTCAAAGTGTTCATCAACGTCAATGCAGCTTATGTTTATGCATTCATATAGGTTTGTGCATACATTATGAGTCTTCATGCAAGGACGACATATAGGTCAATGCATATTTTGTGTGTCTAAGGACAACAAATAAGTCTGTGCATTTTTACCTTCTTATGCATATCAGGTCCGTGCACTTTCTCATCGGTCAACATATAGGTCGGTGCATGCCTCTGAAGAAAGGCACTCTAGGTCGGTGCAGTCTTTATGGAATACATATGCAGTTGGTGCATATTTTACCTTAAGTATATTAAGGTCAGTGCACGCCTCTGAGGTAATGCACACAAGGTCGGTGCATTTTTGCTTATAGAATGCACATGTAGTCGGTGCACGTTTTTGTATTCTCCACATAAGGTCGGTGCAATCTTTGCCTCTCCGCACATATAGTCGGTGCACATCCTTCGTGAATGCACACAAAGTCAGTGCATGTTCTGATCTTGTGTACATAAGGTCGGTGTAGGTTTTGCCTCGAGCATGTAAAAGTCAGTTCATATACGTCATCAGGCAGAACAAAGTCAGTGCACTCTCTTCGTTAGATAGAACAAGTCGGTGCATCCGCTGTCTTGTGCAAATATAGGTCCGTGCATGTTTCACCTTAAGTGTATAATGGTCAGTGCAACTTTTGCATCGGGCTTGTATAGGTCAGTGCATCTTTTGCTGTACGTCTACATGGTCGGTGCATCTTCTGTTGATCGCCTGCATAGTTAGTGCATGGTTCGGTAAAAACACATATTAGGGTCGGTGCATGTTTTTATCTTACGCATGAAAGGGTATGTGCACATCTTCGTCTTATGCATACAAGGTCAGTGCAAGTCTGCCTAATGCATGTAATAAGTCTATGCATTCAAGTCTATGCATTTCCCTAGTCGTTGCAAGTGTTGTCTCGCTCACATAATAAGTTTGTGCATGTGTATGCTCCTATGAACTTCAGATCACTAAGTGTTCGACTAAATGCCTCTATTCTGATTGGCAGGCTCAGGTCACTGTGGATCCAAACTTAACTTACCAGCACGTGACCCAAGGCTAGTCTGGACTAGAGACTTAGCCACGTGGAAAGCACTTCTTCAAATGGAACACGTGGACTTCAATCAGCATACTCTTGCCAGAATCTGTGGGCGGGAAAACATATGCTCCATGCGCCCAATCTGTCACGGCATATAAATTGAAGCCAGATTCGTCAGATAAAAATACACATATACAGAAGAAGAAAAGGACAAGAAAAAGGGGGATCTGTGAAGCCATTCGAAGAGAGGAAGAAGAGTGAACGAGAAGGAAAGAGAGTGAGAGCCTGCGAAAAGAAAGCAGAGTGTCGTATTTCAGTAGAAATCTGAGTGAAAGAAGAATGTGAGTCTGAGAGTGAAAGGTGATCGTGAGATAGTGAAGAAGAGTGATCTCGAGAGAAGATATTGTGAAGCAATTGAAGCAAATCTTGAAGATTTGTTCTCCTCTGTGTTCTCTGGATCAGATCCAAGGCACAACGCTCTTGCATGAGCATTTTGATTTGTCTTTACTGTCAACCTTCTGATGCTGAACATTTTGATTTTCTATTTTCATTTTTCATACTTCTTCTAAGCTGTGTATTAGCGGTGGCATAAGCTGTAAGGCCCAGCGGATCAAGCTGTTAGGCAGCGGTGGGTAAGCTGTAAAGCCCAGCGGTCAAGCTGTTAGTCAGCGATCAAGCAAGCTGTGAAGCTCAGCTGTTGTTGGCAAGTTGTGAGGCCCAGCAATTCAAGCTGTTTGGCAGCAGAATCCACACTCTGGTTGTAGTGTGGGGTGGATGTAGGTCTTGAGGACTGAACCACCTGAAAACCCTTTGTGTATTGTGGTTTGGTTGCTGAATCATCAACCGTTAGATGTATGCTAGGCTCTCTTCTATCTACGGTTCTGTCTAAAAGGATTTTGTGTACACGCATGTTTGTTTGGGTTTCGTCAATAGCATACACTTACTTGGGAGTCTGCATTTTACAGTTCATCTGTTTGATCTAGTGCTTCATTAGTTTCCATATTCAGCAGAGCTTAACTGATTTCTATTCCGCTTAAGTTTAAAGTCTTCAGTTTAAATTTCAAATCGATCAAAATTTTTAGAAGGGGATTCATTCACCCCCCCCCTCTGAATCCGTGTTGCACCATTGTCATCCTAACAATTGGTATCAGAGTGGGAATCTACAACAGAAGGTCTAACGACCTGCAGATCAGATATTGTCTCATTTTTGGTGCAAGCTGTTTTCATCTCGTTCATTGCTGTCTTCGATCTGAGTTGTATTTATTTGCAATGGCTGAAATTCCTCAGTTTACTGGCTTTGAGTTTTATGGCTGGTTTGGGAAATTTAGAGACTACGTTATTTCTGTTGATCCTAATTTGTGGATACTTATTGCACTCAGTCCATATGACATTCCAGAGGATAAATCTCAATGGAACGCTTCAGATAGACTGAAGTTCTCTGAGAATCAAAAGGCCCTGGAACTAACGAGAAGGGCGATAAATGCTGACCAATTTTCGTTCATTTCTAAGTGCAGGAGTGCCACTAAAATCATTAACATGATAGAAGCCAACAAATGTGAAGATGAAATGAAGTGCTTCATGGCCGGATATCACAATAGTGATCAGTTGGAAGATTCATCTTCATAGGTAAATTCTGGAACCGATAATTTTAGTTTTGAAGATCTTGTTGCATTGCATGAACATTTGATTGAAAAATATGAGAAAGTAAAGTCTGAAAAGAGAAAGTTAAGAAGAGAAATGATCTCTGAAGTTACACGTTTAAAAGTAGAGAATGAAACCTAAAATCAGACATGAAAAAGAGAGAAGGTTCCTGTGAGAATTGTTTATCCGTGAGAGTTGAAATTGACAATCTGAAAATTGAATTACAGGAATTTAACAAGGAGAGATCTGAAATAAATAGATTGAAATCTGAAAATGAAAGTCTTAGAAACAAACTTCTTGAAACTGAAAACTCATGCAATGAATGTGGATTCTTAAAGGAATTGATTGAAGATCTTGATTCTGATGATAACATGCAGAAGAGTTTAATCAAGTCCTTAAAAGAAGAAAGTGAGCTATTACTTGAAAAGAAAAAAGAAGCTGATAAATATGAAGATAATCTGTTGGAAGAGAATGGTTGTCTGAAAGAACAGAACAAAAAGCTAATGGTCCTGAACGTTGTTATGTCAGAACAATGGTTAGCTATGGAAAAAGAAAAATCTGTCATGAAAGAAAATAAAGCTAACTGTGAAACAAAGCTAAAACAAGATATAGACAAACTTCAAAGTTTGAATAATGCTCTGCATCATCAAGTAATCTCCTGTAAAATTGACATTGCTAGTTATGAGATTAGCATTGCTTCTTTGTAAACTGAGAATGAAGCTCTGAAAAATTCTTTGGCAAAATTTGTTAAAGGGAAAAACAATCTGAATAAACTTCTTGGCTCGAATGTAAATTTTTAGAAAGAGGGTCTGGGCTATAATCCAGTTAATAAGAAAGTTAATGGCAGGAAGAATTCAACTGTGTTTGTAAAAAACTCAGAAGAAGAAAAACCCTCTAGTTCATCTATCTTTCAATTTACTGCTCAAAGAAAAGAAAATAAAAATAAAAATCTGAAAGAGACGGGCAAACAGAACAAGAACTCAAATCTGAACACTGCTCAAAGAATAGAAAATCAAAATAAAAATCTGAAAAAGATGAGTGTTTGCGACCGCGGAGAGTCACTTGTTGTTTGTCCTCGCGGTGGGGGCACACACACTCGCCTTTTACGGAAGGCCGAGATAGGTTGATTGGGCACGCGGGGATTCCGGGTATTGAGAAGAAGGCAGGGAGAATGATATGAACGCGCTAGAAGGGATGGCGTATGGTTCATCATTCTGGGAGACTGGGACAGGGATGGCTGGGTGGAATGCAGGCGTGCCAGTCGATTTCTCGACAATAACCTATGGAACCAAGGATTGACCGGGGAAGCGTCGTCAGGACGTGGCACGTGGCTCGAGAGATCAGGCGACACGTGGATAGACGGATTTCCACGGGTGCGAGTGCGCAGGTGATTATGGGGATTCGTGTACTAGACGTCTTTCCCCATCGGTTGCAAGCAACTGGTGTTTATTTTATATCGGATTGAATCCGAATACCTTTGTTTCTACTGCCGAAGAGAGAGGCAGGGACCATGGTGTAGATTCTAAGAAATCCACTTAGAACAAAGAAGAAAAAGCATGAGAAGAAAAAGCATGCACGAGGTGCAAAATAGGAGATGTGATCGCCAGAGACGCGAGGGCCTCAAAGGATATAACAAATAATCAATGGAGGGATCGCGATATAAATACCTTAAATGCGGGGGAGATTGTGAGTGATTCCTTCTCTTCCAATCGGCCGGCCGATGAAGAGAGTTCTTCTTTCTTGATTACCCTTGTAAAATCAACAAACACCAAAAAAGAATATGGAATTAGAACATGGTGAGTGTAGCATCAAGTTCTTAATAAGATATGAACATGTAAACATGTAAAGGAACACACCTTAAGGGTGGTTGCCCTTAAACCCCTGTGCAAGAAGGGTAGGGAATATATGATGAATGTATGATATATATATGCAAAGATAAAAGATGTGCAAGAGTGCACTGTGGGGAGTTTCTCATACTCAACGTGGTTGAGTGATATGGGATTAACAGTAAAGGGAAGGATGATGCATGCATGCATATATGAACACGAAGAATAAAATAAAATAGAGGAGAAAGGAAAGGGACGAAGGCATCTGCTATTGCTCCTTTGGGCTTTGATATGCGATGGGGAGAGAGCTTCAGAAGATGAGGGACGCTGTGAACACAACAGCTCCTCCTTCAGCCAATGCAGCAACAGCACCCCCTGCGAAAGAAAAAGAAGAAAACAGAAAACCAGAAAAACAAAAAGGGGAACGAGAACGTCCGAGAAAAAGAAGAGGGTGGGAACCTCTATAACAGAGCGGAAGGGCTCTATTAATAGGATCGAATCACATAGATAGAAGGATAAGAATAGGCAAGAGTCCAACATGGGAAAGATAAGAATGGGCAAGAGTCATTGGAGGCAAGGACTCCAGTTCCCAATCGAGGAAGATGACCAAACAGAGAAGGGAACTCCCTGGGGAAAGCCGCGGTCGAGCAGGACACGAAGGTGAAGGATGACCTAGATAAGGGCGTCAATTCAACAATTGACGACCTACCATAGGGCGTTAATTAAAAACGCGACCGGGACAAGGGCGTCACTTCTTGGACCATTTTTATAAATAAAACATTCTTTTATTTGAAAATTGTGAAAGACGCCTGACAGAAAGGTGTTATTAAAAACACGCCCCCAAGAAGGGCGTTAATTCAATGTGATAAACAGCCAAAAGAGAAAGGACGACTGTTGATTTGGGCGTCAATTTAATTGACGTCCAAATCAAGGTCGTTAATTCAAAATATTCAAAACAGGGCTATTTTTCATTTCTCAATATTATTTTCCAATTTTTTAGGTGGAGGTGCATTTCAATGTGCTGATTCTAATGACTATTTTTTCGTATTTTTCTGACACCAGGAAAGCCACCAAACCACCTCTCAAAGGGGGTTGAAAATAATATTAAAAAAATCAATTTGAAAAGTGACCCCCTCAGTGAATTCAATTTTTTTAATTTTTTATTTTATTAAAAATCAAAATAACGTCTCTTGTTAAGTCGTTAATTCATAAAAAATTCTGAAAAAACCTCAGAAAAATCTAAAAAAATAGGAAAATGAGAGGAATTGATGCCTAATAGAAGTGGCGTCAATTTTTAAGAAACGCCCAAGGCTAAACCGTTATTTAAAAGACGCCCCACGTCAAGTCGTTAATTCGAAAAAAAATCCTAAAAATAGAGAAAAATGCCCAGAAAATCCAGAAAAATAGGGAAAAATAAGAAAAGGGAGGAAAAGGGGAGAAATCCAAGAAAAGTGAGAAAAACCACTCAAATAAAATTGATTTGAGGGTCAAATTGGGGCATTACAAGGTAATATGAGATGTACTCACAATAACGTCAATTTTGGCGTGTCTACACCTGGGAGCCGTGACGTCGGGAGGGCTTAGTCCGTGCAACAGCGACAGTGCAACAGCAACGCAATAAGGATAACTGGGGGCAGAGAGACTGGTTCCGTCGAGGAGGGGGATCTGCTCCCTGACTGGATTACATGACTTATATGCCATGAAAGGCAGTTATATGGGGGCATGAGAGCCCGATTACAATTGCTTGCATGCCACAGGACAATTCCGTCATTTATGACGGTCCCCGGGTCATTGCGTTATTGTGCGGGTATTTTCGCATTTGTACGTGTCATCCGTCAAAGGACCTGTGACTTAGCAGGATGGCGCCCGAAGGGCGTCACAATGTGTTCCCGACATGAGACAGTGTCAAGGTCCGGGTAGTGGGGGTGCCGTAGGCACCATTGTGCGGGGGAAGTTGAGTGGTCGGGTGTCGCGGGCCCTGTGGATGTCAAAAAATGTCGATGAGGATCATACGGCAAGCACGTCTCGACACTCGAGAGCAAGCCGAAGATGGAAACACCGAATAAACCTCATACCTCGCCCGATCAAGATGAGGACTCGCTTGGTGGTCCGTTATCCGATGAGAGAGCCCCCCGGGTGGAAGATACGGCCAGAACTCAACAGCCGGCCGTGCCGAGAGCTGAATCAAAGAAGAGCCGGGAACTCCGACACAGTCTCGGCATGCACCGGAAGGCACGCAAAGTCTTGAACTGCAGCCCAAAGACTACGAATGAAACATCATCGATGCCATGCATCGCAACCGGAATGTTCTGGGAATGCCCACATTCATATAAGCGGCCGCGACTTCGAAAAGAATCCGTTTGGTGCTTAAAATGGCTCGAAGGGGCCTTAAAACGGCGCGCCTTAAAACGGCGTTCCCCCCTTGCTTAAAACGGCGCGCCCCTTGTTTTCTTTGGCTATCCTGCGCGCTCCTTTCAAAGGGGCCTTCCCCCTTTTGATGCTTAAAACGGCGCCACTTGTGTTGCATTAAAACGGCGCCCATATGCAAAGCTATCCCTTCGAGAGCTACTACGACATGGCCATTTTAAAGGCCAAAAAGTTGAAACGGCGCGCCAATTTCACTTGGGTTTAATCCGGCGCGATCACCATCCCTCCGCGCTGTTTTACCTCCGAGACATCCCATCCCGTCATCAGTCCGATCCCCTATTTTCGGGCGCAAACAAAGAGAACTTACCTGAAATGGCCATGCCTCCTGCATCCGACCAACGTGCAACCGCCGGAGCTCCTCAAGCTCCCTGGAATGGCAATCTTCGAGCTCCGCACCGAACGTCGCTTCCCCGCCGGTCACCGTCGGCCAATCTCGTGGAGGCACCATGCCTACTCTATCAACCTCTCCACCTACAGGCCACTCGAGAGCTTCAGACACGGAGGGGGACGAGAAGAATGGAACGAAAGGGAAGGGGGATTCAGAGACTTCTTCCCCCACCTCCATATATATGTAACGAACCCGTCAAGACGAAAGGGAGAGAGGGTCGGAAGAGAAGAAGCTGAGAGAAGAGAGGAAGAGAGCAGAGGAGAAACTCCGGTTCAGTTGGTAGTTCCCTCAGAAGAAAAAGAAGAAGCTTCGTTCCCCTGCGTTGGTAAGGTGGAGAAGAAAAGAGTGAGTGCGAGGGAAGAGAGGCGAGCTTGGGAAATAGGTTTAGGCTCCGCCCTCCTTCTACCATTGTATTCTTCGTCTCTTTCGTTCCTACTTTCTTTGGTTAGGGGGGTGATCCCCCTTTCTGTATTGCGTTCCTCCCTTTCCCTCGTGGATGAATAAAAGAGTGACTTTGGCAAATATACATAGCGTTCTACTGCTTTGGTTTGCCCGTCTCACTGAGTCTTTTTCCTTTTCTCTCCCGTTCTTCTAATCATCCCGGTGCCTCTGAGGCTTGCCTCTCTGTGGCATTTCCTCTGAGGAAACCCGTCTGGAGGATGAAGAGTTACAGCCGTTCATGGCGAACATCCGTCCCGTTAGGATATACGCGAAGCTATCACCCGTGAGCCGTGGTCGCTCTTGTAGGCTAGCCCTCGAGCGCTCCATACTCACATTTGGGTTGTCGGACCGCCGTGAGGCCACTTCGATTTTTGAGGGTCACCCCAGAGTAATCCGTTTGGTGGCCTTCTATTATCTCTGGCAAGTCCCGGTCCGGGGGAGATGCTGCCCAATTTTCACCAGGAATTAAAGAACGCTCAAGAACAAACGAACAAACCACTTCTGTGAACAACCACTGAACCTCTGTGAACAAATCCCCCGAATAAAACACTTAAACCTCATGCTCACTCACCTTAACAAACAATCAACGATGCTTAAACCTTCATCCTATTGATCTGTGGTGTCAATTGAACAATCAATCTAACTTCGGATCCCTCTGCATGCCAGAGAATCAAGAATAGAAAGCAAAACAAGTCCACAGAACGAATAAAAACTCAGGAGATGATGTCCCGACGTGGCCTAATCCGGCGCGGTCACTATATCACCGCGTCAGTTTAATATCATTCTCATAATCCCTCATCTCCTTCTTTGAACGCTAAAACGGCGCACCTATTTCTATTCCAAACCACCTATACGGCGCGCCCCTCTCTCCTGGGCTTGGACCCCCCCTTAACCGGCGCGCCCTATGGCACCTCCCTTTAACCGGCGCGCCCTTGACTCCCTCTTATCCCGACGTGCCTCCCTTGTTTAACCCTTAAAATGGCGTGGCCAAAAACCGGTGCCCCCCCTTTAACTTCCAAAATCGTCACACATTTGTCATTCACTGTTCACCTTAAAACGGCGCCCCATTTCCTCCTTTGAGCTCTAAAACGGCGCCATCCTCTTCCTTCGCTAAACCGGCGCGCCTCCTTAATACAAAGGGGAATAAATAAGTAAAAAATGATAATAAAAGGTCAATCATGCTAATAAAAGAATAAAAGAAACTCTATCACCCGCGCCTTAATTAAAATTTTGTTCCGGGGGCACTGCCCCTGGAAACCCCCGCAAGGGGCGTTTCCCCCTTGACCCTCGCGACCTGACCGGGCAGGTCGATCCGCGTGTGAGGGCGCACGTTGGCGAGTTTGGGCTCCACACTTAACAATCCACTTCCCCGGATTGTGTTTGAAGAGAAAAGTAATGATGCCCCACTAGGTCGGACTTGGATCTCGGGAGCCCTTGCCCGAACGTGACCATGATCCCATCTTATCCCGGGCCGACAGTTCGTTAGCTCGACCCGTCTTTATCGAGATCCAATCCCTCACGTACATTAAGCTTGCCATACCTATGGCAGACATCCATACGGTTTTATCGTCATCCTTAACGCTACTAATACGGACTTCCGTCCGAATAGTGAATGGTCCGTTAGTGACCGACATATATGCCGGGATCTAATCCTGCACCCACACTAAACTTGTCGTACCTACGGCAGACATCCGTGTGGTTTTGTCGTTGTCTTCGACACTTCAAATGCGGACTCTCGTCCGAACGATGAATGGTCCGTTAGCGACCAACATATATATCGGGATCTAATCCCGCGCTTGCATTAAACTTGCCGTACTCACGGCAGATATTTGCCCGGATTCGCTCCCGTCACCGTCTTATTTTCTATATGGATCTTTGTCTGAACATAAAATGGTCCGTGTATGACTGATAAAATCTGAATGGAACGAGAAGGCTCTCGTCATCCCCGGACCCTTTGCATGGGAATATCAATAAGACCTTCGTGAGTCGCGTTTGGACCTCGGGTTCGCCCCAACCATGGTCATTGCCTGACCCACATCCTAGGCCTATAGCTAGCTACCTCTGCACATGTCTTCGTTTCGGAACCTAGTCCTGGGACACTTTCCCGTTGCCCCCTTTGCACCGGGAACATTGACGATGCCCATGCGAGCCTGACTTCGACCGCGGGGGGCCCACCGTAGTATGGTCGCAGCTTGATCTTGCATCGGGCCGACAAACTTCTCAGTTTCCGACCGCTCTAACCGGGGATTTAACTGGACGTTTTCCGTTCCTTTGAACAATAAATCTGTCGTATCCCGACGTACACATGTTCCAATTTTCCCGCAACGATTACTCTATTCTCAAACCGGACATTCGTCCGAACATTAAAATGGTCAACACATGACTGACACAGGCTCAGATACTTTCTTCATACCCTCGCGCGGGGACTTCAGCATTTCTTAATAGTTTTTTCTATGCATTAATTTCCTGGCCATCGGGCCCCTTTTCCTGGCAATCAATGAAGGGTTTTCCCCTCTTCGAGGGGATGTAATTAACGTCGTAGCCTTCACAGTACGGCGGGTTCTCAGCCCCGACACGAACTACATAATCGTCTGATTAGTCAGATCGAACGCACAATAAATTGTCACTTTGTGACTGGCACGCCCACGCACTTAATAAACCCAATAAATAAATAAACAACGATTTTAAATAAAAAGTGCGTCCACAGGCCCCGATGTGACAGGAGTAGCTGGCAGTCGGGTGCCGGGGGCACCGTTGTGACTGGAGTTGTTGGCAGTCGGGTGCTGGGGGCACCATTGTGACTGGAGTTGTAGAGTGATCGGGTGCCGCGGGTCCTGATGTGACTGGAGTAGCTAGCAGTCGGGTGCCGGGGGCACCGTTATGATTGGAGTTGTTGAGTGATCAGGTGCCGGGGGCACCGTTGTGACTAGAGTTGTTGAGTGATCGGGTGCCGCGGGCCCCGATGTGACTAGAGTAGCTGGCAGTCGGGTGCGGGGGCACCGTTGTGACTGGAGTTGTAGAGTGATCGGGTGCTGCGGGCCCTGATGTGACTAGAGTAGCTGGCAGTCGGGTGCCGGGGGCACCGTTGTGACTAGAGTTGTTGAGTGATCGGGTGCCGTGGGCCCCGATGTGACTAGAGTAGCTGGCAGTCGGGTGCCGGGGGCACCGTTGTGACTGGAGTAGCTGACTGGAGTTGTTGGCAGTCGGGTGTCGGGGCACCGTTGTGACTGGAGTTGTTGAGTGATCGGGTGTCGTGGGCCCTGACGTGACTAGAGTAGCTGGCAGTCGGGTGCCGGGGGCACCGTTGTGACTGGAGTTGTTGAGTGATCGGGTAGCGGGGCACCGTTGTGACTGGAGTTGTTGAGTGATCGGGTGCCGCGGGCCCCGATGTGACTGGAGTAGCTGGCAGTCGGGTGTCGGGGGCACCATTGTGATTGGAGTTGTTGAGTGATCGGGTGCCGCGGGCCCCGATGTGACTGGAGTAGCTGGCAGTCGGGTGCCGCGGGCACCGTTGTGACTGGAGTTGTTGAGTGATCGGGCACGGTGGGCCCCGATGTAACTGGAGTAGCTAGCAGTCGGGTGGCGAGGGCACCATTGTGACTGGGGTTGTTGAATGGTCGGGTGTGGTGGGCCCCGATGTGACTGGAGTAGCTGGCAGTCGGGTGCCGGGGGCATCGTTGTGACAGGAGTTATTGAGTGGTCGGGTTCCGGGGGCCCCGAGGTGACCGGAGTAGCTGGCAGTCGGGTGCCGGGGGCACCGCTGTGACTGTGTTGTCTAGCTAGCTGATGCGGCGGGCCCCGAGGTGACCGGAGTAATTGGCAGTCGGGTGTCGGGGGCACCATTGTGACTGGAGGAGGTGGGCGCCGGGAGACCTCGATGGTCGTGCTTGGGGTCCGGTGTGACTGGTAGTTGGGTGCCGGAGGCACCGTTGTGACTGAAGGAGGCAGGCGCCGTGAAGAGGCTGAGACCCGAGTACATGTACATATGCTCAACTGGTTTCATGCTGTATGAGAGCCACATGGGCTTTACAAATGGGCCAAGGAGGCCGAAGTACAATGGGCGCAAGCCGCGGGATAATTTCGACGCGTGGGTCTGTCCCCGGGTCAATGCTGGATAAGGCGGATATCTGCGTGTTTTACAGAGGGTCCCTCTCGTGGCACGGGCCATGTTTGGTTCACCAAACGAGGGGCTATGACTGGATAGCTGGAGAAAGCATTGGGCTGGTGTCTGGGCGAGGGTCGATCACGGCTCGAGTCGAGCAGTCGGACGTGGCATCGTGACTACAGGGAAGCGTGACGTCATAATGCGTGCGTAGTTGCGGTCGACGGGGATGCTAGGGGAAGTCCCGGCATGAGGGGGCGTTCACCCTTGTCATAACGTCGCACATGTGGCAGGGGTAGACTTGTGTGTCATGGCGGAACACCGTGTGAGGGAAGTACAAGCGACATACCCTCGGTGTCCTTAGCCGACGACCAAGTCACCCACACATAATTCTCCTTGTTCGTTGCCTGGAGCCGCTTGAAGCTTGGAGATCACTGAAAGCCTTGATTCATGCATATCATTCACCCCTTGAGCTTGTAAGGGGATTTTATAGAGAATTTGTAAGGTCATGGAAGGGTTTAGGTGGGCTAGGGTGAAGGGTTGAAGCTGGTCCGCGTAAACCATTGGAATAGTGAGGGGGAAAGGTTTAGGCGGACCAGCCCAAGGGGTTGGGCTGGTCCGCCTAAAGCCCTCCCCGGAGGGGTTTACACAGAGTAAAAAAGTATTTTTTTTATTTTCTATGGGGTTTGGGCGGACCAACCTTGGGGGTGAGGCTGGTCCGCCTAAACCCCCTCCCCCTGGGGGTTTAGGCGGACCAGCCTGGGGGGGGGGGGGGTAGGCTGGTCCACCTAAACCCTCCCCCAGGGGGGGTTTAGGCGGGTTTGACTGGTTTGACCGGGGTTTGACCAGGGTTTGACCGGGTTTGACCGAGGTTTGATTGAGGGTTTGACTGAGGATTTGACTGCCATAGGTCAGAGTAATGAAAAACATCAATGCCCCTGCATGTTTTTGCCTTACACAAATAAAGATCGGTGCATATGCATGCATATGGAAGAATAAGGTCGGTGCACGTTCTTGTATTCTCCACATAAGGTCGGTGCAATCTTCGCCTCTCTGCACGTATAGTCGGTGAACATCCTGTGTGAATGCACACAAAGTCAGTGCATGTTCTGATCTTGTGTACATAAGGTCGGTGCAGGTTTCGCCTCATGCATGTAAAAGCCAGTGCATATACGTCATCAGGCAGAACGAAGTCAGTGCACTCTCTTCATTAGATATATAGAACAAGTCGGTGCATTCTCTGTCTTGTGCAAATATAGGTCCATGCATGTTTCACCTTAAGTGTATAACGGTTAGTGCAACTTTTGCATCGGGATTTTATAGGTCGATGCATCTTTTACTGTACGTCTGCATGGTCGGTGCATCTTCTGTTGATCGCCTGCATAGTCAGTGCATGGTTCGGTAAAAATGCATATTAGGGTCGGTGCATGTTTTTATCTTACGCATGAAAGGGTCTGTGCACATCTTTGTCTTATGCATACAAGGTCAGTGCAAGTCTGCCTAATGCTTGTAATAAGTCTGTGCATTCAAGTCTATGCATTTCCCTAGTCGGTGCAAGTGTTGTCTCGCTCACATAATAAGTTTGTGCATGTGTATGCTCCTATGAACTTCAGATCACTAAGTGTTCGACTAAATGCCTCTATTCTGATAGGCAGGCTCAGGTCACTGTGGATCCAAACTTAACTTACCAGCACGTGACCCAAGGCTAGTCTGGACTAAAGACTTAGCCACGTGGAAAGCACTTCTTCAGATCGAACACGTGGACTTCAATCAGCGTACTCTTACCGGAATCTCTAGGCGGGAAAACATATGCTCCACACGCCCAATCTGTCACGGCATATAAATTGAACCCAGATTCGTCAGATAAAAATACACATATACAGAAGAAGAAAAGGACAAGAAAAAGGCGGATCTGTGAAGCCATTCGAAGAGAGGAAGAAGAGTGAACGAGAAGGAAAGAGAGTGAGAGCCTGCTCTGAAAAGAAAGCAGGGTGCCGTATTTCAACATAAATCTGAGAGAAAGAAGAATGTGAGTCTGAGAGTGAAAGGTGATCGTGAGATAGTGAAGAAGAGAGATCTCGAGAGAAGATATTGTGAAGCAATTGACGCAAGTCTTGAAGATTTGTTCTCCTCTATGTTCTCTGGATCAGATCCAAGGCACAACGCTTCTGCGTGAGCATTTTGATTTATCTTTACTGTCAGCCTTCTGATACTGAACATTTTGATTTTCTATTTTCATTTTTCATACTTCTTCTAAGCTGTGTATCAGCGGTGGCATAAGCTGTAAGGCCCAGTGGATCAAGCTATTAGGCAGCGGTGGCTAAGCTGTAAAGCCCAGTGATTAAGCTGTTAGTCAGCGGTCAAGTAAGCTGTGAGGCTCAACAGTTCAAGCTGTTTGGCAGCAGAATCGTCAACCGCTAGATGTATGCTAGTCTCGCTTCTATCTACGGTTCTGTCTGAAAGGATTTTGTGTACACGCATGTTTGTTTGGGTTTCGTCAATAGCATAGAATTACTTGGGAGTCTGCATTTTGCTGTTCATCTGTTCGATCTAATGCTTCATTAGTTTCCATATTCAGTAGAGCTTAACTGATTTCTATTCTGCTTAAGTTTAAAGTCTTCAATTTAAGTTTCAAATCGATCAAAATTTTTAGAAGGGGATTCATTCACCCCCCCTCTGAATCCGTGTTGCACCATTGTCATCCTAACACAGGGAACCGAGAAGAAGAACCCACACAGCTGGCAACGCTCTCAAAGCTCCAGCCAAAACCTCAACACACAAAAACCCGATTCCTAGGAACACTGCCAGACCACGATCATTTGCAAAATTATCACGCTCTGAATCTCAATACACACCGATCCTCAGAGCGAGCATATCACACAAAGGAACACAAGTCTGGCACGTCCAATCATGGCATCATCGCTACTGTCTCACAAATGAAGGGGACACAACTTATGCCACGAAACAGCCACCGATAAAATCTCATACTCGGTGGACAGAACATGCATCAACTCTTCACAAGGAAGACAGTCATCTCAGCTGACTGCTACCAACCCATCGGCTTACGCGCCATGAAGACTTCTTGATCAGGTGAATAGAATGACAATGACACCACCGGACCATTATCACTATCGAGTCGGTCCTCACTCAGACATTACATCTGATTTGAGTTTCATGCTAACTCAACCATCTTAGGAGAGTACAGCAAAGCCAACCAACAATACCTCGGTCCACACAATTCTAAACTCAGACTCACAGGGAACTTCTCCCAAGTTAGCCACAAGCATAATCCAACATACAACCTCATAATGGACACCTGCTAATCCCCGGCTCTGCCCTCAACACAGAACCACGGGACACAACCACAAACTGGGTCACTTCTAGGCATCATCACAGCTGACCATACGGCTAATCACATGAGCCGCTAGCAACTTACCAACAAGGACCCACAAACAACTCTCAGTAAATGCATCTCTAGGACCACAATTCCATCCCGAGAGCACAACTTCCAACGAACACAGAGGGTACTCAACTGGCACATTCGTCGCCATATTTCCCCGATTCTCTAACCTGCCAGTGCCACAACCATAATGTCTTAAGCAATGGCACGTCAACCAAACATCATGGCTCACACAGCCAAGACAATCTCACACCAAGGAAGCAATCGTCTCGACTGGTCAGAATCTTCCGACCCCACGATCCTCGACCTGTTGGTCATAAGCCCACATTCTTCCGCTGCGCACTTGACACAACGCGTACAAGCATCATAGACAACTCGACATCTGCATCTCATCACACCTCTCAGCGCCATCGCAATTAGCCTAACTGCAATTCACCACGCCTCAAGTACTGATCATGTCGACTGTCGATCATAAACTACCATAGCACAGACCATCGTGCCAAGAGCCACAACACAAACCACAAACGGCACCTGCCTCAGCTTATCCTCAAGTCCCAAAACTATTACTGAACCTTCACATCTCAATAGCCGCCTCACACGTCACAACGAACACGGTGCATAATGGCCCCCAATTCCACATCTGGGTCCAAAACCAAGCCACCGCCAAAAAATATCAAATCAGGTTCAGAACTGCCACAGTCCACACATAAGCAGACGCGTAGGACTAAAGCCTTACTGAGACGGCACTTCCCAAGCTTACCTCAAGCAACACAACAAGACAAGATGAGAAAGTCAAGCTCGGCTAACAATAGCTCACTACGAAGGAATCCTTAGCTTGCCCGAGCACTCTCTCGGTCAAGGCATCCATTCTGCCACCTTAAACCATAACCTTGACACCTTAGGGGCTGACCAAACCTCACGTTGGGATGGCAAACAACATTAATCTCCACCAGAGAACGTTCACGGCCATTACACCATCGATAATTCCCATCAGCCACCTGGTCTCACCACAGATATCCCAAACACCACACCACAGACTCACGCATGCTGGCAAACTCTGCCTAGCGCAGCACAACCGGGACCATCACCTCAAAGAAAGGTGATTCTCTATCACATTCCTCAGGTCCCACACCAACACCTTGACGAAAGCAAAACCACGTTCACAGCGCCAACACAGCGCACACAAGCTCTCACATGAGAAGCAAAGCGGTAAAGAAACACAAAGCCTATGCCAACTGTCGACTGTACTGGACCTTATAGACTCTGATCACTGTAATATCTCAAATTCCCATGCACAACCACACCACTCGCTCTAATACCAACTGTAACGACCTAGAACCCGGATCCCGGGCGAACCCGATACCACTTGGATCCTGAGAGGCCACCCACGAGCGAGAAAGCTCGAAAGGGTTAGTAAGGTGTGTGGAGGTACATTGAAATTTAAAATAAGTGCAGTAAACAACTAAATAATTATGAACAAGAATGTTAAATTAACAGAAATAAAAATACATTTTCAATTAACAAGTTAACTATAGAGCTAACAGAGTCCAGTCCAAATTAAAGTATAGTCCACAGTAAGAGAAACATACTCTGACATCGGGAGTAGCCTGACACTGGCAAGCTAGTACTAAGAACCACTGCACTGCACCCTGAACCTCGAGGAAGAACTGCTACACCTGAAAAGAAAGGGGTGAGCCTCATCTCATTGGCTCAGTAGGGGTCCTATGGATCCCTACCACAAAACAACAACAGTAAACAACAGTGCTAACAACAATAGCAGTAACATGAGTAACAACAACAAACAAAAGCAACCGCCGTAACGATAAAAGTCGAAGAAACCACGGCTAAGCTGCAAGCTACTTCTATCGGCAAGAAACACAAATTCCTGTGCTCACGGTCGGGAACTGCCGAACCGACCCAACGAAACTCTGGCTACCCAGCCATAAAACACCACGACACCTCTATCATGCATGCACGTCCTTAGTGACAAAGCCCCACTCAAGACCATACGATCTAAAAGCACCAACACATACACGACTTCACTGTCGTGCACTCTACACTGACTATGGGTAAAGCTGAATGCAAACTACCCGAAGAACCATGTCAAGAAGCTCAAGCTGCACAAGAACCACACGAGCAATGAAAGTTATATGTCATGTGACAGAAGTACCCTCTCACTAGAAGCAAGGCCAGATGCGTCCACCAACGTCTTACACTACACCTCGGGTGTCTCCCACTCGCCTCGAACGTAGTAACTGAGACACCGTAATAGTAACCAAGAAAAATAAGGACCAGTCAGGGTCACGCTCATTAGTGCATGTCCAACGTCCCTGACCACATGTACACACACATGCTCAATACCTTGAGCCAGGCCTCTAGCCGGTTCCCCCCCCCAGTCGAACTCTAACTGCAAGGCAAGGGGGCCCTCAAAAACCAGCCTAAAAATTGTCTCTACTGGGACTGCCCTGCCACCACTCCTAGGTGGGCCGGCACGAAGTGTCGTCAGGCTACGACTAGTGGAGGATCACTAGACACAGAGACTCTCTAAAGGAAAATACTAAAATGTGGACATGTCACGCATGCACTTGTCACAAGCAACATTGAACACCAGGCAACACGAAGCCACCAGACTCAGGACAGTCAACTAGACCTACTAAAACAATGATCCTTGAGTCACGAGACTCGAGTCAAGACCGTCGCACAATACGGTAACATGCCGTCAAATCAGCCTAGTCCCTGGGTCAGAAACCACGATAAAACATTACGAAAGTGGCACATAACGGTCGGATCCATTTCATCAATCAAAGGTCCTCGGCCCCTTGGCCACTCATCGACTCACATTCTGCATAATCAGAAAGCACGGAACACGAGGGGTCACTCAAGCCCTTGAACCACACAGACATGCAAGCTGAGGTAATTTGGTACATCCAAGCGTCCAAAACACAGTCTCGATCCCCACAAGACAACTGAGGCTCTCACGGGGTCAATTTTCAACCACTGGGTCACAACCGAGTTGACCGGAGACCAAAATAGATGAAACAGAATGAAGCAACTAGGTCGCGGTTGTCACAAAACTGCTACCTACAAGCAGAGACAAGTCACGGTTAACATCGGATTGCTATCTCCAAAGAAAACCAAGTCGCGGTTAAGGCCTTACCGCCACCTGCAGGGGAAGAAGGTCACGGTTCACAGAGGACTACTACCACCAAATAGTGGCCAGGCCGCGGTCAAGACCCGACCGCCTCCTGACACGAATACGGGACACGGTGTCGCGTAGATGCTTCACGAGATGGAGTTGACGCCGCCCAAAATGCGGTTGCAAGATGACCGCTACCATGAGGTTGTGATTCTCCAAGGACCGCTATCTAATGGGGGTCACACGGTAGGCTGGTAGCGATTGTCAATCGACTACAATCATCGGGGGTTTCCCTGGTTGCGGATCCAACCCAATCGCTACTTTAAAGTAGCGGTTGTCCCAAGACCGTGACCTCAACCACCTTACCTATACTGAACAAAAGAAAAACGCGGTTCTCACTAGACCGCTATCTCGATCGAGAGCAGAACGTGGTCACTGGACTGACCGCGACTTTCTTCTGGTCCGAAAACTGTAACATCGCACAAAACTCGACCGTTCCACACCCCAATCGTCCCAAAATGATGGGAAAACAATCACAAACCCATTACAAGCCTTCCACAAGCTAGAAGGATTCCAAAAACCCACAAAATGACAAAGAAACGGGTGATTTCCTCAAATCGACCCAAAATGACCCACACGGACATTCGGCCTCATACCGGCCCCAAATTGCGAGCAAATGGAACCAAATTGAGGGGAATCACATTTCGGCATTCCAGGGGTTCGAGTTCTACCATTAGAATTGAAAAACATCACCTAGAATGACGAATTCATCTCACACCCCCATAACATGCTTTTTGCCCTAAAATAGGAAAACCCACTCAAACTCGCTCCGTTCGGCACGAGATCACGAGGGAATGCAGGACAAGGGTAGAGAATCCATCCCCCTACCTCCACCGATGATCTTCCACGTTGAAAATGCCATTTCCACACCGAAAACACCACACGAACCCACGTTGACGCTTCGAATCCACGAATGGGATCGCATCACGCCACACCTCGATCCACGCTCCATGTCGCCTCCATGCCATCTCCACGTCATCCCCACACCTCCTCCGTCGGTCGCTAGAGCAGAGGGGAAGATAAGAGAGAGAATAGAGGGAGAGAGGGTGAGAACGTGAGTGAGGGAGAGAGAGGGTTATAAAAAAAGAAATTAAATGTTTTTGGAAATCAATTTCGGAGCTCAAAATTCTGAAAAATCATAAAAATGAGAAAAAAAAATACCTATGTGATACTCGGAAAGAACATAATGCACCTGCAGTGTCCCAGAGTTCGAAATGTCAACGGTTTACCCTCCACGGGGATCCAAAGATAAAATAGTCTAAAAAATCGATTCAAAGGCCAAACTCCACTCGAAACTTAAAAAAGTGCTCTGAAAACACTCAGATTCTGATCCGAAAGATCCTGGGTATTACACCTAGGATAAGGCCTAAACTACCACCCTTAATCATGTTAAGAAGCACTTCATTTTGAAAAATGTGCGTAAAGATGAATGAGACAAAGAAAATGCATATCTATGCAAATACATTACCTGGCAACCTTTGTAGTAGAAGCAGCTGCCAGAGGTGATGTTGATAAGCATGGGATTTGTCCCCATTTGGCAGATAAAGATGTAAGAGGCAAGGATTAGAAATGGCTAAACATGAAGGAGAGGTGTCTTGACCAGACGCAGACGAATAAGGAGAAAAGGAAAAGAGGTGAAGCTAGAACTCCCTCACTAAGGCGCAGAGACCCTGATCACATTGAAGGTCTACAAAAGGAAGAGAGATTAAAAGGAGGAGTGAGGACTAAAGCCTCAGAAACAGTGGGAGAACGGGCAGATGCCCAAAGCGGTTGATGTGGAAGAAGTCGGGTCGAACCTGGGATCGGGAGTAATTAGAAGGAGAAATTGGTAAAGGGAGAGAGGAAGATCTGGAGAGTCCGGAGGAAGAGAAGGAGAATCACGGGAGGAATAATTTGGAGGTTTCGGAGGAAGAGAATATCGAGGGACACAATGCCCTGGGAAAAGGTGTGGAAAAAGGAAATTTAAGAGGAGGAAAAGAACAAAGGACACAATATCTCAAAGGAGTGAAAGGATCAATCGAAAAAAAGGAAGGTCCGGAGGCTCCGGAGGAGGAGAATAAGAAGGGGCACGATGCCCAGGGGAAAGAGATAGAAAATCTGAAGATAAGGGCAAATTAGAAGTAGTGTGGAGGAGATCTGCAGGTTCCGGAGGAAGAGAATAGAAAGGGTCACGATGCCCTAGCAGAAGGGCAAAATCCAAAAATTCTGGAAATAAAGATGAATTAGAAGAAGTGAAGTGGGGAGGATCCGGAGGTCCCGGAAGAAGAGGTGAATCTGAGGAAGTAGAACATGGAGGATCCGGAGGTTCCGAAAGACGGGGAAGGTACAGGTTTGAAAACTCGGGAGAGAGGAATGCATGCTTATGCAAATGTATGAAATGCATAGAATGCATGGGACGCAAGGAGTGCAAGGAATGCAAGGAAGAAAGCCTCCTTCTCACTCCATGAGTGGCCCATAAGGATAAATTGTTTGTTAATAAAAATGTGGATGGAATAGAAAAGAAAGTGAATAGGGTAGCGGAAGGCCCCTTATCAAAACAATGTTTGCCCCTCCATGGCGAATAGCGTGCTTGGCCAAATGGCTCAATTGGTGAAGTTAATGCCCACGACCTCTCATTCGATGATATTTCAATGATTGCATATCCATAAAATAAGTTTGGCTTATTGAAAAGTGGCTCCCTTAGAAGGAGAGGAGTATCAAGATGAGGGAGTCAGAATTTCAAAATGGGAAGCTTCATAGTGCCCAGGGCTCTCAGAATATTTTCATGGAAAGTAGTTGGTAAAGCGGGCACTTGCCCCTTGCATGGAAGCAAAAAAGGAGTAAGCTTGGTAGTGAAGGCTTGAAACAAGGGATGCCCTGCCCGACCCTTGAGCATGGACTTTGTTGGCCTAGAAATGCATGTGGACAAGATAGGGGGGTTGAATTGTCCCCCAAACGAAATGACAGATTTTAAAACTAACGTTGCAGAATCAAAACGATTATAAAATTTAAACTATGATGGAATAAAATTGAAACCTATGTAGAAATAATTCTCTCAACCTTTTCGATCTCACACGATCACATAAACAGATATATCATGCAAACCACATAAACACACAGTGCGAGAGGGACTTTTAAGGTGGTTCGGGACCACGACGGGCTCCCTAGTCTACCGCTCACCAAACTGGTGAGGCTTCACTCACTTCACAACGAAGCATACGGAGAAAATCTCCAACACACACGGAGACGTCGTCTCCACAATGATCCGACTCGCGGATCAACACACACACACGACGGTACACATATGGTCACACACCCACAGCATTATCATGTGCTGAAATGAAGGAAAATACATCAAGAATGATCAACATAAATGATTAAACATGAAAGACATCATGAATCATCAATAGAAATGAGATTTGAGATATCTCCTCTTAGGTTGGAGGCCGATAGAAGATGCTTCAACTAGATCCACACGGGAGGAAGGTCGATCTCGAACCAAACAGATCCGCCGGTGCTTCTCCTTGAAGATCCGAACATGAATGTGACTTTGGAGGCTTGAGATTGCATGTAGACCTTAGAATCTTGGCTCTGGTCAAACTTCTCCATAGCTCTGGACGCACTCCCCTTCTTTTCTTCCCCTACAAGATAGAAAGATAGCACATTAGGGTTCTTGCAAGCATTTATGTCTGGTCGGACAGGCTGGTATGCAGGGCCTAGGGACTGTCCAAGTATCTCTCACTTATTATTTGCAGATGATACTATAATTTTTAGTAAAGCATTCGCTAATTCAATCATAAATCTCTTCAAGGTTCTTAGACTATATGAAAGAGCATCGGGTCAGCTGATCAATGTTGGGAAAAGTGGCTTTTTCACTCATTATAAAACAGATGCTACAACTGTAAGACGCATTTAAGATATCACATGTTTTTCTCATTGCTCATTCCCTCACAAATATTTAGGTTATCCTTTAGTCCTTGGTAGGAGAAAGAAAATTTATTTTGCTGGCCTAATCACTGCCATTCAAAATCGCATAGAGGGCTGGAATGCTAAGCTCCTTTCTCAGGGAGCTAAACTCATTCTAATTAAACATATTCTCTCATCAATTCCAATTTATACATTGGCCTCCTCCCCCCTTCACTCTGGAACCCATCAGATCATTGATAGGTGCTTTGTAAACTTTTTCTGGGGATCATCTACCCAAGGTTTCGGACATCATTGCAAATCCTGGCAAGCTATCTGCAGGCCAGTCAGCCATGGTGGTCTAGAAATTATGTCCCTTAGACAAATGGAAATTGCACTCAGGGTCAAGATGCTTTGGAGGGTAATGCATTCTAACTCCTTGTGGGAAGATTATTTCAGAGCCAAATACTTTCAGGGAAATCATGTTATGGATGTTAATTTCAGAAACATGAAAGGCCACTGCCGAAGAAGCTGGATTCTGGCTAAGAACATTATCTTACAACATAAAAGAATCATTCTTGGGGATGGCAAATCTGCAAATTTCTAGTATGACACCTGGCTAGGTAACAAACCTCTGGCCTCTTATGTTCATGCTGAACTCATCCTTAATACAAAAGTCTCAGTCAATGACTGTATCAAGCATCCGACAGCTGCAGAAAATCAACTCATTGAAACCTTTCTGCCAGCTGACATTACTAAAGCTATCAGAAACACAAACCTATCTCTATATGCTGATAAGGAGGTTTGGAGTTTGTCATCTTCAGGTGAATATGTGGTCTCCCCAATTCATAAACATGCTTGCAGTCTCAGCCAATCTCAATCAAATCTACCCTGGAATCACCTCTGGTCCATCTGGCTGCCCTCGAAGGTTTCAATATTATTGTGGAAAATTATCAATAATTGCCTTCCCACAGACTCTAATGTCCAGGCTCTGGGCATCCAAATATGTTCTAAATGTCATTGCTGCAGACAACCTCAAGGGGAAACATTGAACCACCTATTCATCAGTAGTGAAAATGCTGCTTCTATCTGGTCATCTCTCCAAGTCACATGTATGTTGTTAGATGGTAACTCTGCTAAGTCCAGGATTCTAAACACGGTCTTACACAGCAGCCCTAAATCCCTATATGGTCTTTTGTTATTGGCAACTATTGGCTATGCTATGTGGGAGTTGTGGTCTGCCAGGAACATGGCTAAATATGAAGGAAGGCTGATTACCAAGAATTGTCTACTGCATAAGATCATAGCTCAGGCTAAGCAAATATGTGATATCTCTGATTTAAGAGAAATCCACTTCTGCAAGAGGAAGATACTGGCTCAATTCGGTATTAAAGCTGCCAGCAATAGAAGCCCCCAATTATTAGCAGTTAAATGGTTATGTCCACCTTGGCCATCTCTCAAGCTCAACACAGATGGGGCATGCAAGCGGTCAGGAAACTCTGGTTGGGGAGGAGTCATCAGGGATGCTAAAGGAAATATTCTTCTTGCCTTTTCTCATTTCTATGGTTCCAGTTCTAGCATTGTTGTTGAAGTAAGAGCCCTTCTTGATGGTATCAAATACCTTTACTCCATGAATACTCAACCTACTATGATTGAATGTGACTCTAAGATTCTGGTGCAGACCGTCAATAAGCAGATTACTTGTCCATGGGCTATACTTTCTTATGTCAGAGAAATTTGGGATTTGCTTTCACAACGAGACTCCATAACTCACATATTTAGAGAAGCCAATACTGTTGCAAATTCTTTAGCTTCATTAGCTTGTTCCAATAAATGTAATTTTTTCTTTGCTTATCATGAGCTTCCCAAGAATATTCAGGGTGCAGCTCGGTTGGATAAGCTAGGTATGCTGTAAAACCCCAGAATTTTATAAATTATTTTTGGTATATTTAATTATTTTTTGGGAATTTTAAAGACCCAAAATGGATTAATAAATGAATATTAGATTAAATAAATCATTATAAGGCCCAATTTATGATAAGTAATTAATCTGGCTTTGATAATTGAAACCCAATAGGTTAAAAGACCAAGCCCATTAAGTTTGGCCCATATTCTAGAAGGTTATTTAGCCTATTTACGTATTTTAAGGATACAATGTCATTTTTATGGATAATAATATGGATAATTAACAAAAGAGTTTGATTTATGTTGAATTCTGTGCACGTTGGATGTAGCGGTCTATCGTGTGACCGCCACAGTCACGTAATACACCTAAACTGATGCGTTACACCCTGATAGTTTCGTGAATGGAAGAACGAGTAGAAAGATTGGATCTTTGGGATCCTATCTACAAGAGACCTAATTGGGAGAACTTGTAAGGTTACTAGGGACTCTTAGGGATCAGGTTCTGGTAAATTAAGGACTCTAGAATCGATCTAATCCTCAAACCCTAGCCAAAACCCTATAAATAGGACCTAGTTTTGACCTAAGCAACCCTTACTTTTTCTCGTCAAGAAACAAGGTAAGGAGTCACAATTTTGGGTATGTTCTTTAGAAGATTTTGTTTATAATACTAAGGTCTAATAGCTCTCCAAATTTCATGCTAGGAGATCAAGTAACCAAGAAGATAGGGGCTTCTAAAGTCGCTGATTCAGTCATAGCAGCCCAAAATTCAGAGCAAAAGATCACTGAAGATCAAGAGATTAGGACGTCTAAACGAGGTAATTAGAGTTCAATCCTTTAGAACTTTTTGTTCACCTTAGTTTCATCTTTTTACCCTCAAAATTTCACATCTTTAGGTCAAGAGGACGTGGAGTTAGAGCAGCGGGAAATTACTGGAAAATCACTGGAAAAGGAGAACTAGGGCATGATTTTCAGACTCAAATTAGAAGCTTAAAGCCTAGTTAAGAAGTAGGTCATCTCATGATTGGTAAAAATATCTTGTTAGGGATAAAAGCCCTCTGGTTTTGATTGATTTCATGCATCATAGATCATGAATTTCATGTTTTAGTAGGTCATGCATACATGTATACTCTTAACCCTAACTAAGTTAAAAAGGAACTCTCTTGTCAAATTCACAGAAAACCCATGCATACTAGTAGGTTAGCCTTCATTCTATCATGTGGAAGTTTATATATGATTTCCAGACATGATGTAAGTTGAAACCTTAGATCTTTTTTTATCTTTTCTGCCAACAGACGATCTGACGCATCAAGGTAAGACCGTCAACATGATCTAACGGCCTTACGACAAGCCGTCACACCTTCTGTTGTTTTTAAATTTCTGTGTTATCTCTGACGGCCCAGACTCAGTGCGTTACAACACTGTAACATTCCCACGATAAATCGTCACAATCACTGTGACTCCCCCATTCTCGACCGTCAGAGTAACTGTAGACGGAATTGAAGGACAGTCACATTAACTTATAAATATGCCTAGTTATCTAAGTTTTAACCTATTGATATGACTTTAAATTTATTAATTGGTTCATGATAAGTATCGCATGTTAAAGGCATCTTGAATTATTTTAAGGATATGTTAAGTTCATGCCAAAGCAATATAGTTTGTATTAACTCCATGATTTTAAATGATGTATTGATGAAGTTTTATCATGATTTCATATTGTTACACATTCACTCTATTAATAGAGTCATTTTCTTTAAGTACATGGCACATATTCCGGTATGTTGTCCATTAGTTCACACTTTACACTATAGGAATATTATTCTTGGACATGAGGACCTCTCTATTGGATATTCCTTCCAATGGACTAGGAAATCTTGTTTCAAGGCCTCCGTAATTCTCTGCGAGCCTGGGATTCCTGCTAGGATGCCGAGTTTGTTGTACCATTAAAGCCCATTTAGTAGATTACACTATCGATGTTTCGGGTTCTAGCAATGTAACAGATCTATACTGGACCATCAGGAGCATCTAACGGCCCAATATAAGACCGTCACATTTCACTAAGTTTATTTTACTATTTCTGGATTCAGACTAATATAACAGCTAAATACTGGAGCGTCACATCATGAAACGGCTCAGTCCTTGACCGTCACATTGTTTGAGTGCTTAACCCGAGGTTTAACCCAAGGGTTGATGTTCTAAAGTTTCTAGATGGATTATTGATGATCTAGAACTTACCATATTATCCAAAGACGCTTAATATAATGAAATAAAAGTTAAAGATATGTACCGTTATGCTGCCGATTTATCTACATAAGCATAACCTTGTTTAAGTCATTCTTGACTCTCGCATTATTAAATTGAAGCATTCATTCATTGATTAGTGTTATCATGAACTTATTTAATTATACATTCTTGGCCATACTTTATTGTTACATGCGTGGAAGTAGCTTGATTTATACTTGAAGATGCGATCGAGCACAGATTGTGTTCAAGGGCTCTATGCTAGTCCCCTCGGCTGATTGTCGGAAACATACTATTATAAACCATGGGGTATGATGCTACTTACGTCGCATTACACTGGGAGTACTTTCTCTATAAATAAGTGAAGATCCACGGCACGACATGACTTTCTTGTACATGACTTGATATTCCATAGAAATTCATGAAGTACTTGCTCATAAGCAAAAGATACTGGAGTGATGATTATGTGGCTTGCTAGTACATTCTTGTTCTTGTAAGGCCATAACATGTTCTTGTTACACTCTTGCTAGTTCATACTTGCTCTCATTGTATCTTAAACGATCATCTTTGTTACTTTGGATAATCGCATGATTGATCACATTCGCATGATTTTACCTTATTTCTCTAGAGCTAAAATGTTAATTACTTTAATGATTCCTTCATGTTGATGCGAAGATACCTACTGGGCAAGTGTGCTCATTACCTATTTCCAATCTTTTTAGGAAATGAAAGTGATTCGAATTCGGATTCGGGTTATACATGTAGCGGGTCCGAGAGCGAATGAAAGTATTGTCAAAGATGAGAGTGAAGACTTAGGAAAGTCTATATTGTTTAGATTGAGTCTATGTAATTTTCCTATTTCTTGAGTCTGATAGATTGGAAGAAGTTGAAAGTTATTGTATTTGAATATTGATTATCAATGAAATAAGTTGGAGTTTGATTAAAATAGTGTGCAATTACATTTATGTATGTGATTGTCTTACGCTCTGATCATTCTTGCTTGCAAGAGGCTTACCATGCCGACTGTTCACGTTTCTCGAGCGAGTTTTCCGCTGTCATAAAGGCTCGGGGCGTGACAGTTAAGTTGGTATCAGAGCCTAAGTCTCAGGACTTAGGAAGACGAGTCATGTCATAAGATAAGTCCAAGGTTTAAGGACCCCTACCTATGAACTAAGAAAGAAATTTCCACACACATGTGAGAATTGGGTAGAACCCGGGATAAGATAGTTAATTAGTTTTAAGATTGATTTTCCTTCCAGTTTCATGAGAAATAACAAGTTGTTATTTTTCTCTCAGGTACCCTAATATTACCATGGCTCATCGCGTATATTGGAATGGTATGCAACAAAATGTTGCTGGCCTTACACAGGCATTACACACCATGGCGCAAGCTGGCGCAGGAGCAAGGACTGGTGATTTGCATTGCAACTTTCGGAGCTTAAACCCTCCGTGTTTCTTCGGTTCTTCTAATCCTGACGAGGCAGAGAATTGGATAGATGAAATGAATCGTATCTTTGATGTTATCCAATGCACCGATCAAGAGAAGGTGCGTCTCGCAACCTTTCAACTCAACAAAGATGCCCGCACATGGCGAAAGTTGGTTCCGACACCTCTGGCCGATGCCCCTCATACCTGGGATGGTTTTCTTACCCTATTCCGTGCCAAGTACTTTTCTGAGCACGTAAAAGAGAGCAAAGGCTATGGAGTTCGCCGCTCTTCCGCAAGGAATGATGACGGTTGCCGAATATGAACTGCAATTCTCAAGGCTTACACCTTACGCACCGCATCTTATCAGCACCGATTTATTGAAGGCAAATCGATTCATGGACGGGTTACGGCCCGATTTCATTCAGCAGCTCGGGACCCAAAATATCCGTACTTATGCGAAAATGGTTTAACGAGCGTATTTGTGTGAAAGGACCTTAGAGAAGGTCAAAAATTTAAAAGGGAAAGGAGAAGAATCCAGTCAACGCTCAGATCGGCGTTATAAGAAGTTCAGCATCACGGAGCCCTACAAAAGCCGTGATAGTAAGGAAAGATCCAGGAATGGGAATGGTGGAAGTTCCCATAAGCAAAAGAAAGTCAAGGAAGAGAAGGAGCAAGTTGCTACAGCTTGCACATTTTGTGAAAAATTTGGCCATTTAGTTGAGGAATGCTGGAAGCGCCTCGGCGCTTGTTTACGTTATAGAAGCAGGGAGCATCGCATGCCAGATTGCCCCCTCATGAAAGACCAATCATCTGGTGGAGGACGTAGGAGGCAGGCTCGTCTCAATGCCGTCTTAGAAGAAGAGGAAGCGTCCAAGGATGGTGGGCTTATGGAAGGTATTCTTCATATTTGTTCTCATCCTGTATTTGTGCTATTTGACACTGGTGCCTCTCATTCTTTTATCTCCACTACTTTTGCAAAAACATTATCAAATGCATCAGTCCCCTTACCTTCAGATCTTGCTATTACCACACCCTTAGGTTCTGGAACAAAGCTTACCGACTATTATCCTGATAGCGAAGTGATAGTAGAAGGTCATAATCTCCCCGCAAACTTAGTATGCCTTGACATGAAAGGTTATGATGCCATTTTAGGGGTAGATTGGCTTGTAGATCATGATGCTTATATCAATTGCCGAAATAGGATTATATCCTTTTGAAAGCCCGATCTTCCAAGATTTTCCTTCCTTGGCATCAAGTACAAGAAGCATCCTACTATCATATCTTCTCTTCATGCTTGCAAACTTATATCGCAAGGATGTGAAGCTTTTCTTGCTTCCGTCATTGTTACCGAATCTAAGGAGATTATCTTAGCAGACATTCCTATTGTAAATGAGTTCCCCGATGTGTTCCCATCTGAATTACCAAGTTTACCACCCGAGAGGGAAGTAAACTTCACTATTGAACTCATTCCAAGAGCAACACCTGTTTCTATAGCCCCTCACAGGATGTCCCCCACAGAACTCAAAGAACTAAAGAAGCAGTTGCAGGAACTACTGGATAAGGGCTTTCTCAGACCTAGCACATCCCCTTGGGGTGCGCCGGTTCTATTTGTCAAAAAGAAGGATGGTTCTCTCAAACTATGCATTGATTACCGGCGACTGAATCAACTTACAATAAAAAATAAGTATCCGTTGCCGCGTATTGATGAGCTCTTTGATCAGCTTTCAGGAGCAGAATATTTCTCCAAGATTGACCTCAGATCAGGTTATCATCAGCTTAGAATTAAAGAAGAAGACATTTATAAATCGACTTTTCGAAGTCGTTATGGCCACTATGAATTCGTGGTAATGCCGTTCGGGTAAACAAATGCCCCAGCCGCATTTATGCAACTTATGAACAATGTTTTCCAGCCATATCTAGACCAATTCATCGTCGTCTTCATCGATGACATCTTGATGTATTCCAAGACAAAGGAAGAACTTGAAGAACATCTGAAGATAGCTTTGCAAACACTTAGAGAATATAAACTTTATGCCAAAGCTTAATAAGTGTGAATTTTGGCTCAAGGAAGTTTCATTCCTAGACCACATTATTTCAAAAGAAGGTATCGCTGTAGATCCTTCTAAGGTAGAAGCCGTTAAGAATTGGAGCCGGCCAACGACCGTATCGGAAGTATGAAGTTTTCTGGGTCTAGCTGGTTATTATAGAAGATTCATTAAGGATTTCTCAAAGACTGCAGACTCACGAGAAAAGAAAATCCTTTTGTCTGGTCAGAGGAATGTGAAAAGAGTTTCCAAACTCTTAAAAATCATCTTACTACAGCTCCTATTCTAACACTACCAATAGATGGTGGTGGATTCGAAGTATATACGGATGCATCTGGCATTGGCCTAGGGTGTGTCCTCATATAGAATGGAAAAGTAATCTGTTATTCTTCTAGACAATTGAAGCGTCATGAGAAAAATTATCCTGTGCATGATTTGGAATTAGCAGCTGTCATTTTCGTCTTGAAAATTTGACGTCATTATCTCTATGGAGAAAAGTTTACGGTCTACTCGGACCACAAAAGCTTGAAGTACTTATTTTCTCAAAAAGAGCTAAATATGAGGCAGAGGAGGTGGTTAGAATATCTCAAAGACTTTGATTTTACTATTCAATATCATCCTGGCAAGGCTAATGCTGTAACAGATGCACTCAGCAGAAAACTAATGGGTATGCTATCAAGTCTCATGATTAGTATGACTAATCTTATTCCTCAATTTGCTCAGTTGAACTTAGGTATTGACAGGAAGGAAGATTATTTCCTAGCTAATATTCAAGCTCAACCTACATTAATAGAAGATCTGATCAAGCTGCAAAATGATGATCCTATATTATTGGAGATCAAGGCCAATGTTAAACAAAGGTCGGATTTTTCTAATAAGGATGGAAGATTGCTATTTAAAGACCGAATATGTGTACCGGATCATGAGGATACGAAGAAATTGATTCTAGAAGAAGCACATAAATCCAGGTATACCATTCACCCAGGTAGTACAAAAATGTATCAGGATCTCAAAAGAAATTTATGGTGGCCCAACATGAAGAGGGAAATAGCGGATTTCGTGTCTCGCTGTCTCACTTGTCAACAAGTAAAGGCAGATCATTTTAGACCCGCAGGTAAACTGCATCCCTTGAATATTCCCGAATGGAAGTGGGAGAGTATAGGGATGAATTTCATTATGGGGTTACCTAAGACAAGAGGTGGACACGATGGTATATGGGTAATCATAGACCGATTAACTAAATCTGCACATTTCATACCAATCAAAAGTCGATGGTCTGTGGATATCCTGGCAGCATTATACATAAGGGAAATTGTTAAATTACATGGTGTCCCAGTCACTATTATATCTGATAGAGATCCTCGATTCACATCATAGTTTTGGAAGGGTCTACAACAGTCACTAGGGACTAGATTGAATTTTAGCACAGCCTTTCATCCACAAACTGATGGTCAGACAGAAAGAACGAATCAAGTGGTAGAAGACATGCTCAGGGCTTGTGTTATTGATTTTGGAGGTAGTTGGCATGATCACTTACCTCTAGTAGAATTTGCATATAACAACAGTTATCAGGCCAGCATACAAATGGCACATTTTGAAGCTCTATATGAAAAAAGTTGTCGATCACCAATATGTTGGAATGAAATAGGGGAAAGATAATTCTTAGGCCCCGATATTATCATAGATTCTACAAAGAAGATCAAGCTTATTCAAGAGAGAATAAAGATGGCGCAAGATAGGCAGAAATCTTATGCTGATAATCGAAGACGCGACTTGGAATTTCAAGTAGGAGACCATGTGTATCTCAAGGTTTCTCCAGGTCGTGGTATTCAAAGATTTGGCATTAAGGGCAAGCTAACTCCAAGGTTCATTGGCCCGTTTGAAATTCTTGAAAGGGTCGGTGAAGTGGCCTACAAACGGGCTTTACCTTCACAATTAGCAGAAGTTCATGACGTATTTCACGTATCTATGCTGAAGAAGTATGTATATGATCCTGACCATATTATCACTTATGACAATCTGGAGATTCCCAAAGGATATGACGTACGAGCAAACGCCAATAAAGATTCTGGAATGGGAAGTGCGTCAACTAAGAAATAAAGTTATTCCTATGGTCAAGATTCAATGGAAGAAAATATGGCCATATGAAGCAATATGGGAAACCGAAGCAGCCATGCGGAAAAGATTCCAAGAATTATTTTAACTGTAAGTACACTCTCCATAATCTAGGTATTGAATTTGGGGACCAAATTTTCTTAAGTGGGGGAGGGTGTAAGGCTCCAGAATTTTATAAATTATTTTTGGTATATTTAATTATTTTCTGGGAATTTTAAGGACCCAAAATGGATTAATAAAAGAATATTAGATTAAATAAATCATTATAAGGCCCAATTTATGATAAGTAATTAATCTAGCTTTGATAATTGAAACCCAATAGGTTAAAAGACCAAGCCCATTAAGTTTGGCCCATATTCTAGAAGGTTATTTAGCATATTTACGTATTTTAAGGATAAAATACCATTTTTATGGATAATAATATGGATAATTAACAAAAGAGTTTGATTTATGTTGAATTCTATGCACGTTAAATGTAGCGGTCTATCGTGCGACCGCCACAGTCACGTAACGCACCTAGACTGATGCGTTACACCCTGATAGTTCCGTGAATGGAAGAACGAGTAGAAAGATTGGATCTTTAGGATCCTATCTACAAGAGACCGAATTGGGAGAACTTGTAAGGTTACTAGGGACTCTTAGGGATCAGGTTCTAGTAAATTAAGGACTCTAGAATCGATCTAATCCTCAAACCCTAGCCAAAATCCTATAAATATGACCTAGTTTTGACCTGAGCAACCCTTACTTTTGCTCGTGAAGAAACAAGGTAAGGAGTCATAATTTCTAGTAAGTTCTTTAAAAGATTTTGTTTATAATACTAAGGTCTAATATCTCTCCAAATTTCGTGCTAGGAGATCAAGTAATCAAGAAGATAGGGGCTTCTAAAGTCGCTGATTCAGTCATAGCAGCCCAGAATTCAGAGCAAAAGATCACTGAAGATCAAGAGATTAGGACGTCTAAACGAGGTAATTAGAGTTCAATCCTTTAGAACTTTTTGTTCACCTTAGTTTCATCTTTTTACCCTCAAAATTTCACATCTTTAGGTCAAGAGGTCGTGGAGTTGGAGTAGCGGAAAATTACTGGAAAATCACTGGGAAAGAAGAACTAGGGCACGGTTTTCAGACTCAAATTAGAAGCTTAAAGCCTAGTTAAGAGGTAGGTCATCTCATGATTGGCAAAAAAATCTTGTTAGGGATAAAAGCCCTCTGGTTTTGATTGATTTCATGCATCATAGATCATGAATTTCATATTTTAGTAGGTCATGCGTACATGTATACTCTTAATCCTAATTAAGTTAAAAAGTAACTCTCTTGTCAAATTCACAGAAAACCCATGCATACTAGTAGGTTAGCCTTCATTCTATCATGTGGAAGTTTATATATGATTTCCAGACATGATGTAAGTTGAAACCTTAGATTTTTTTTATCTTTTCTGCCAGCAGACGATCTGACGCATCAAGGTAAGACCGTCACAATGATCTAACGGCCTTACGACAAGCCGTCACACCTTCTGTTGTTTTTAAATTTCTCTGTTATCTCTGACGGCCCAGACTTACTGCGTTACAACACTGTAACGGTCCCCCGATAAATCGTCACAATCACTGTGACGCCCCCATTCTCAACCGTCAGAGTAACTGTAGACGGAATTGAAGGACAGTCACATTAACTTATAAATATGCCTAGTTATCTAAGTTTTGACATGTTGATATGACTTTAAATTTATTAATTGGTTCATGATAAGTATCGCATGTTAAAGGCATCTTGAATTATTTTAAGGATATGTTAAGTTCATGCCAAAGCACTATAGTTTGTATTAACTCTATTATTTTAAATGATGTATTGACGAAGTTTTATCATGATTTCATATTGTTACACATTCACTCTATCAATAGAGTCATTTTCTTTAAGTACATGGCACATATTCCGGTATGTTGTCCATTAGTTCACACTTTACACTATAGGAACATTATTCTTGGACATGAGGACCTCTCTATTGGATATTCCTTCCAATGGACTAGGAAATCTTGTTTCAAGGCCTCCGTAATTCTCTGCGAGCCTGGGATTCCCGCTAGGACGCCGAGTTTGTTGTACCATTAAAGCCCATTTAGTAGATTACACTATCGATGTTTCTGGTTCTAGCAATGTAACGGATCTATACTGGACCATCAGGAGCATCTAACGGCCCAATATAAGACCGTCACATTTCACTAAGTCTATTTTACTATTTCTGGACTCAGACTAATGTAACGGCTAAATACTGGAGCGTCACATCATGAAACGGCTCAGTCCTTGACCGTCACATTGTTTGAGTGCTTAACCCGAGGTTTAACCCAAGGGTTGATGTTCTAAAGTTTCTAGATGGATTATTGATGATCTAGAACTTACCATATTATCCAAAGAGGCTTAATTTAATGAAATATAAGTTAAAATATGTACCGTTATGCTGCCGATTTATCTCCATAAGCATAACCTTGTTTAAGTCATTCTTGACTCTCGCATTATTAAATTGAAGCGTTCATTCATTGAATAGTGTTATCATGAACTTATTTAATTATACATTCTTGGCCATACTTCATTGTTACATGCGTGGAAGTAGCTTAATTTATACTTGAAGATGCGATCGAGCACTGATTGTGTTCAAGGGCTCTATGCTAGTCCCCTCGATTGATTGCCGGAAACATACTATTATAAACCATGGGGTATGATGCTACTGGCGTCGCATTGCGCTGGGAGTACTTTCTCTATAAAAAAGTGAAGATCCACGGCACGACATGACTTTCTTGTACATGACTTGATATTCCACAGAAATTCACGAAGTACTTGCTCATAAGCAAAAGATACTAGAGTGATGATTATGTGGCTTGCTAGTACATTCTTGTTACATTCTTGTTCTTGTAAGGCCATAACATGTTCTTGTTACACTCTTGCTAGTTCATACTTGCTCTCATTGTATCTTAAACGATCATCTTTGTTACTTTGGGTATTCGCATGATTGATCGCATTCGCATGATTTTACCTTATTTCTTTAGAGCTAAACTTTTAATTATTTTAATGATACCTTCATGTTGATGCGAAGATACCTACTGGGTAAGTGTGCTCATTACCTATTTCTATTCTTTTCAAGAAATGAAAGTGATTCGAATTCGGATTCGGGTTATACAAGTAGCGGGTCCGAGAGCGAATGAAAGTATTGTCAAAGATGAGAGTGAAGACTTAGGAAAGTCTATATTGTTTAGATTGAGTCTATATAATTTTCTTATTTCTTGAGTCTGATAGATTGGAAGAAGTTGAAAGTTATTGTAATTGAATATTAATTATCAATGAAATAAGTTAGAGTTTGATTAAAATAGTGTGCAATTGTATTTATGTGTGTGATTGTCTTGCGCTCTGATCATTCTTACTTGCAAGAGGCTTACCACGCCGGCTGTTCACATTTCTCGAGCGAGTCTTTGGCTGTCATAAAGACTCGGGGCGTGACATATGCCTAGCGTCCGAATCTTGTAATTCTTATCCTTATTCATATATCAATAAAATTAACCTCCTAGTGGCATGATGGAATGTGCTCCCAAATTTGGATCACTTTCCAAAATACTTCTAGGCAGGGTTTTCAAAAAAATAAATAAATTATTGCAAGCAAATTCGGAGCTCATGTTCATATATAAGGTAGAGTGGCCAAAAGACTCATAAGACCCTCCCAAAATGTATTAAAAAGACCCCATATGTCTAGGAAACAATAGGGGGTAGTATGGTAAAGTTCTAAGGCCAAAAAGATGAGATACAATCACTTTTGCAACTCCCGTGCTGGAGAGGGTCGACCCCTGCCCATTCTACACCATAAACGACCCAGCCAGAACACTGGCTAAAGGGGGTCAACCCCTTTAGCTGGATGGTCTGTCTGCTGTGCAAACAGAGCACAGCCCGGGGAGGGTCGACCCCTGGGGTCGACCCCTTCCTGCAGGGTCTGAAAAAATCATTTTAAGCCCCTTTAAGCCATTGATCTCCATTGGGATGAATGAGACCAAAGTCCCTTTGATTCCGGAGGATTCCTGCTAAAGATTTAAACCTGAAAAACACAAGGAATGCCACATTAGTATGATCATCCAAATCAAGGACTTCAATCATTATGAAACATGCAAATAACTGCACTTCTCATTCCTCACAACCATATTTCACTTTCACACTTCATAGTAAGTGTAGCAACCCTAATAAATGAATAATTGAAATGAATTAAAACATATATATTACAGAAGTAATAAATATAAAAGGAATAGGGTTAATTGGACGAAATAAAACAAATTAAAAATAACGCCTCTTATTAGGGCGTTAATTCAAAAAGAAACGCCTCTATCAAAGGCGTGACTCAAGAAAGGACGCCCACACGTGCGGTCGTCAATTCTCACGACCAAATAGGCAAGTAAAAGAAACGCCTCTATCTTGGGCGTGTTTTAAAAAAAAGAAACGCCCTTTTTCAAGGCGCTTTTTAAGAAACGCCCTTATGCAAGGCGTTAATTCAAGAATACACGCCCTGACCAAAGGCGTTAATTCAGTTCGTGACTCGTTCGAACCCAGAGCTTATCCAGGGAAAGATTAACCTAATCTAGTAAGTATCTATTAGAGTAAGGACTCTATTAGGGATATGTTACCCTTAATCAAACCCTACTCTTGTTAGGACTTCAAAATCCTATAAATAATACGTTCGATCCAAACCTAAACCTATTTGCTTTATTCGTCTGCAGAGGTACGTGAGAGGAACATATGTTCTTCTATTCTTCTTCTTCTGTTATGAACGTATTTTGTGAAGAACTAATGTTCTTCATCTTCTTCTGTTATAGGTCCAGAAGGTTACGTACGTGAAGAACAAGGTAATGTTCTTCAAACCGTTTTCCTAAACTTCGGTTATATCTTCATACTCCCTCCTTTCTTCCCCTACAGGTTGATTGAAGATCATCGTCGCCATCATCTTCATCAACTGAATTTTCCTTCTTCCTGCCCAAGGTGTTCTTCTCAAGTTATTGACCTGTCATCTCCAAATCTATCATTAAAGGTAGGTTTTCTCAAGTCACTGTAGCCCAAACTAAATTGATACAGTACAATAATTATCATGCATATACATGGTTTGGTTTACTATAGTTTTTCAACGACTTTCTGTTAATTTCTTGAAAAACACGTCCTTAGCAAGGGCGTGATTATGAAATACACGCCCCAGACAAGGGCGCTACTTTACAAATCACGACCCTGCCAAGGTCGTCAATTTTGGATTGACGCCCTGCACTCAGGCGTTAACTTCATCGATCGTTACTCACCCATGCTAAGAACTGATTACATATGAAAACCTGATTCTACACTAATAATGCATGATCCTATGTCTTCGAACATGTTGATATTATTGTCATGACCATATATTCGTTTTCCCATGAGTTCTATTATCCTGTATCCTGAAATTAGTACTGCCCATGAAAAATCATGGTATTTCTTGAATTCACGACCTAGACAAGGTCGTCTCTCACTGGACTAACGTCTGTATATAAGGCGTAAATTTAAAAGTAACGCCCCTTCATTGGGCGTGTAATTGCTAAAACCCTGAAATTTACATTATCTGTATAATGGAATTAGAAGTAACGCCCCTTCCAAGGGCGTTTTTTTTGATAAATTTCTGAGAATAATTATATCCTGTCGAATATGTAAATGATGAGACGCCTGCCCCTGCAGTCGTCAACTTTGAAGAAACGCCCCTAGGAAAGGCGTGTTTTTGATAAATTAATGAAATAAATGGAAATTCTGCAAATTGGCAATACATGTAAACGCCCTTCTGTTAGGCGTTAATTATTCAATACACGACTTGACCTAAGTCGTTATTTTACTGTAAACTGATTTTTCCTCTGATTTGCTAACCGATGGTTTATATATTATACATATATATATATATCGGCACTATTCTCCACTCCGTGAGTATAGTCCCATGTTTTCATGTTGATTTACCGACCACACTCAACTCTCATTGACATACAAGCTCTCCATTGGACATTCCGTTCCTTTGGACTAGCGAGTTAGTCATAGAGACCTCCGTAAGACTCCTCGTAGCCTTGGATTCCCTCAAGGCCGACTGAGCTGGTTGTACCCTAAAAACCCATTACACGATCCTTGCCATGTCAATCTAAAAGAAACATGGTATACCGGCCCTTATGATTATACAAAGAGTATATCATAAGAAATTCTTGATGGGATGATGATATCATGCCATATCGTGTCATTCTTGTAAACCCAATTCTATGATAAGAATGAGGGTACCTTGCTTGATCTAATATTCATGTGGACCTCAATTCTATATAAAGAATGTCCATATTGATTTGTCATGGTACCTAAGTTAAGGGAACCATAATCTACCTAGTTTTATCGACATCGTGATTATACCGTTATTATCGCCATTCTATGTCCTTTGTCATATTTTGAACTCTATTCTATCAAAGTTGTCATACGTGTCTACAAGCTTGATTATTGAAATTCTATATTGGCTATATAAACAAGAGTGGATGTCAAAACACATGATAAATGCCTGCGCATATAGGGCCCGATCTGGTCCTGGGAGGAGCACCCGAAAGTACTTGTGCCCATGGGAGTTAAAATGATAAGGTATCTGGCATTATACCGAGTACTTGACTTGCTTGATTGGACATTCCACACACATCTTGTACTTGACTCGTACTTGACATGAAATGAAATGCGTGGCCCGAAAAAGGGTAATTTACTTGCTTGATACATGATAGCCAAAGTTCTTGACCTGACTCGATAATGGTACTTGCTTGAATATCTTGAATAACTTGTATCTTGTTCATGAAAGTTCATCTTATTTCCTTGATATTACATTCTCTCTATCTTGTCGTTTCATGCGAGCATGCATAGCTTTATTGCATCCATGAAAATGTAATTACTTAAACCACTTGCTAGTACTTGAGATATAATTTCCTACTGAGCGTTCGCTCATTCCGTTTGTCCCTTTTTACTTTTCAGGTAAGTCCGACGACGATGGAAGTCAATCGGATGGGAATTGTCAAGAGTGAAGAGATAGAGATTTTCCAAGTGTCATCTAGTCTTTCCTATAGTTTCTTGAGTCAAATATGTATTCTTTTCCTTTTTATTAAACAGAGTATTGGATTTGTAATAGTCTATCCATTATGAAATAAAGGATTGGGTTATCTTGCTATTTTGCGCATCTCTGTCTTTGTGTCGAATACATGACCACTCTGATTGACATGATTGATATAGACACGTCGCGCATCTCCGGGTATCTTCCGCGCTCGGGGCGTGACAGTCTTTGTGGTATCAGAGCCTAAGGTATTCAATTCCTAGGAAACCCAAGTCCAAGGATAGGTTTCAAAACCTTTAACCAAGGGAGAGTGGGTAGAACCAAGGGTTAAATGATCAATGAGTCCTTTATAAGATCATAGTGATATGATACTAACATAGCTATTGTAATTGTAGGATAATGGCTGCCGAACGTGCTCAATGGCGCAACATGCAGCGTACCCTTCAAGGGATGACCCAAGTGCTACAACAGGTAGCACAAGGTGGTGCTCCACGAGCTGGAAGCTTACACCAAGCATTCAAGAATATGAATCCCCCGAAGTTCATGGGATCGACCGATCCAGACGATGCCGAGCATTGGGTTCGGGAGATTGAACGTATATTCCGTGTCATGCAATGCACGGATCAGGACAAAGTCTTATTAGCTACCTTCCAGTTAGAAAAGGATGCTAGATGCTGGTGGGAGTCGATTGAAGCTACTATTGACCCAACTCAAGTTACATGGGGTGAATTCGTTGAATATTTCAACGCCAAATATTTCTCTGATAGGGTCCAGGAAAAGAAGGCCGCCGAATTTGCCTCATTAAAGCAAAGATCTTTATCGGTGGCTGATTATGAAGCACAGTTCTCTAGACTGTCTAGATATGCTAAGCATTTAATTAGCACGGAAAAGATGAAAGCCCGTAGATTTCTTAATGGGCTTAGGCCCCACTACATTACTCAACTGGCGCCTATGGATATTCAAGTTTATACTGAAATAGTGCGCCGAGCTCAGTTGCTTGAAGATGCCACGGAACTATCTGATAGGATCCGTGGGAAAGACAAAAAGGAGCAAGTCACAAGTTCGGGTTCTTTTAAACCCAACTTTAAGAAGAGGCCCAATAATGGAGGTTTTTCCTCTCAAGATCAGAAGAACAAGAAATCCAAGCCTTTCTCTATCACCACTACACCTTCAAACATAGTATGCAAGCATTGTGACAAGGCTGGTCACAAAACAGAAGAATGCTGGAGGAAATTAGGAGCATGTCTCCGTTGTGGGAGTCGTGAACATCGGATTCCCGATTGTCCATTAATGAATGACCAAGACGGTGAGGGTAAACGCCCAGTGACAAGGAACGCGCGTCTTCATGCAATCCAAGAGACCGAACCAGAAGAAGAAGGCGGATTGGTGGAAGGTACATTAAAAATTTGTTCCAAATATGCACATGTCTTATTTGATACGGGTGCATCGCATTCTATTATTTCCAAGAAGTTTGCTGACCCATTACCTCTAGAACCAGAATGGATGAAAATAGTGTTGTCTACTCCTCTCGGAAACGAGACGGATATCACGCATCATTACCAAAACTGTGAGGTGTTGGTTCGAGGAAAGAATTTTCCTATTGATCTTATCTGCTTAGATCTAAAAGAATATGATGTTATACTAGGAGCGGATTGGTTATCTAAGTACCAGGCAACGGTTGATTGCCGTAATAGCAAGATTGTTTTCAAGGAATTTCCGGAACTGACTTATACTAGTCCTAAGAGTCGAAGCAAATCCCCTCTTATTTCGGCTCTTCGAGCAAGCAAGCTCGTCAGGAAAGGATGTGTATCCTTCCTTGCTTTTGTCACTAATAAAGAAGCTAAGGAAACCAAGATAGAAGACGTTCAAGTAGTACGAGAATTCCCAGACGTATTTCCGGGAGAATTGCCGGGATTACCCCCGCAAAGAGATGTGGCCTTTACCATCGACTTAGTCCCTGGTGCTGGTCCGGTTTCAAAGGCACCATATAGAATGTCCCCTGCTGAACTCAAGGAGTTGAAGGAGCAGTTGATGGAACTAATCCGAAAAGGGTTTATTAGACCAAGTACTTCCCCGTGGGGAGCACCAGTCTTATTTGTAAAGAAGAAGGATGGATCCATGAGATTGTGTATTGACTATCGACAGTTGAATCATCTTACTATCAAGAACAAGTATCCACTGCCGAGAATCGATGAATTGTTTGATCAGATTTCATGATCCAAATATTTCTCCAAGATTGATCTCCGGTCGGGATATCATCAACTAAGGATCAAGGACTTCGACTTCAGTATACAATACCATCCCGGAAAGGGTAATTATGTTGCTGATGCCCTTAGTCGAAAGCCGAGAGCAATAATAGCAAATTGTATGATACAAGAATGGAGGCTACTTGAACAATTCTCTGAGCTCAATATAAGCTTGGACATGGAATCCAAATTTGTCACACTATCCCATGTAAGCATACAGTCAGATTTGTTATCTGAAATACAAACACTTCAGGATGATGATCCCATGTTAGTAGAAATCAAAGGCAGATTAGAAGGACAATCTGATTTTCAACTAACTTCTGATGGAAGGTTATCGTTCAAAGATAGAATTTGTATACCCGATTGTCCGGAATTAAAGAAGAAGATCTTAGATGAAGCTCACCGATCAAGGTACACTATTCATCCGGGATCAACCAAAATGTACCAAGATGTAAAGAGGAACTTTTGGTGGCCCAATATGAAAAGAGAAATAGCGGACTATGTATCACGCTGTCTCACATGCCAACAGGTCAAGGCGGAACACCAAAAGCCTGCGGGAAAACTACATCCTCTAGATATTCCTAAGTGGAAATGGGAGGATATTGGTATGGACTTCATCATGGGTTTGTCTAAATCTAAAGGAGGACATGATGGAATCTGGGTTATCATTGACCGATTGACTAAATCGGCACATTTCTTGCCAATCAAAAGCCGATGGTCGATTGATGTACTAGCCGCACTATACATTAAAGAAATAGTCAGGATACATGGAATTCCTGTCTCAATCGTGTCTGATAGGGATCCCCGTTTTACTTCTCATTTTTGGAAGGGATTACAACATTCGTTGGGGACAAGGCTCAACTTTAGTACTGCTTTTCACCCACAAACGGATGGTCAGACCGAGCGAACTAATCAAGTTGTTGAAGATATGCTGAGAGCATGCATTATTGACTTTGGAGGAAGCTGGCATGACCACTTACCTTTAGTTGAATTTGCATATAATAATAGCTACCAAGCTAGTATCCAAATGGCACCTTTCGAAGCCTTATACGGAAGGAGTTGCCGATCTCCCATATGTTGGAACGAAGTTGGAGAAAAACAACTATTAGGTCCAGACATGGTAAGGAATACAACCGAGAAGATACAAGTAATCAGAGAAAGATTACAAGTTGCTCAGACAAGGCAAAAGGCTTATGCTGATACCAGGAGAAGAGATCTTGAATTCCAGGTTGGAGATCATGTATTTCTTAAAATATCCCCTGGACGTGGCATACGAAGATTTGGTGTTAAAGGCAAGCTTACGCCAAGATTTATCGGACCATTTGAGGTACTCGAAAGAGTTGGCGAGGTTGCTTATCGCATCGCGTTGCCTCCTCAGTTGTCCGAGGTACACAATGTATTTCACATATCTATGTTGAAGAAGTATGTACACGATCCGTCACATATTATTGAGCATGGAGATCTGGTGATCCAGAAAGATCTCACTTATGAACAAAGGCCCTTGAAGATATTGGATCGAGAAATACGAGCTCTAAGGAATAAGGTTATTCCCATGATCAAGGTGCAATGGAATAAGAATCCTGAACGCGAAGCGACATGGGAGACCGAGGAATCTATGAAGAAACGATTTCCCGAGTTATTCTAAGAGGTATATGTCCTACACTCTCCGCATGTATAATTATATATATATTGAATTTGGGGACCAAATTCTTTTTAAGTGGGGGAGGGTGTAGCAACCCTAATAAATGAATAATTGAAATGAATTAAAACATATATATTACAGAAGTAATAAATATAAAAGGAATAGGGTTAATTGGACGAAATAAAACAAATTAAAAATAACGCCTCTTATTAGGGCGTTAATTCAAAAAGAAACGCCTCTATCAAAGGCGTGACTCAAGAAAGGACGCCCACACGTGCGGTCGTCAATTCTCACGACCAAATAGGCAAGTAAAAGAAACGCCTCTATCTTGGGCGTGTTTTAAAAAAAAGAAACGCCCTTTTTCAAGGCGCTTTTTAAGAAACGCCCTTATGCAAGGCGTTAATTCAAGAATACACGCCCTGACCAAAGGCGTTAATTCAGTTCGTGACTCGTTCGAACCCAGAGCTTATCCAGGGAAAGATTAACCTAATCTAGTAAGTATCTATTAGAGTAAGGACTCTATTAGGGATATGTTACCCTTAATCAAACCCTACTCTTGTTAGGACTTCAAAATCCTATAAATAATACGTTCGATCCAAACCTAAACCTATTTGCTTTATTCGTCTGCAGAGGTACGTGAGAGGAACATATGTTCTTCTATTCTTCTTCTTCTGTTATGAACGTATTTTGTGAAGAACTAATGTTCTTCATCTTCTTCTGTTATAGGTCCAGAAGGTTACGTACGTGAAGAACAAGGTAATGTTCTTCAAACCGTTTTCCTAAACTTCGGTTATATCTTCATACTCCCTCCTTTCTTCCCCTACAGGTTGATTGAAGATCATCGTCGCCATCATCTTCATCAACTGAATTTTCCTTCTTCCTGCCCAAGGTGTTCTTCTCAAGTTATTGACCTGTCATCTCCAAATCTATCATTAAAGGTAGGTTTTCTCAAGTCACTGTAGCCCAAACTAAATTGATACAGTACAATAATTATCATGCATATACATGGTTTGGTTTACTATAGTTTTTCAACGACTTTCTGTTAATTTCTTGAAAAACACGTCCTTAGCAAGGGCGTGATTATGAAATACACGCCCCAGACAAGGGCGCTACTTTACAAATCACGACCCTGCCAAGGTCGTCAATTTTGGATTGACGCCCTGCACTCAGGCGTTAACTTCATCGATCGTTACTCACCCATGCTAAGAACTGATTACATATGAAAACCTGATTCTACACTAATAATGCATGATCCTATGTCTTCGAACATGTTGATATTATTGTCATGACCATATATTCGTTTTCCCATGAGTTCTATTATCCTGTATCCTGAAATTAGTACTGCCCATGAAAAATCATGGTATTTCTTGAATTCACGACCTAGACAAGGTCGTCTCTCACTGGACTAACGTCTGTATATAAGGCGTAAATTTAAAAGTAACGCCCCTTCATTGGGCGTGTAATTGCTAAAACCCTGAAATTTACATTATCTGTATAATGGAATTAGAAGTAACGCCCCTTCCAAGGGCGTTTTTTTTGATAAATTTCTGAGAATAATTATATCCTGTCGAATATGTAAATGATGAGACGCCTGCCCCTGCAGTCGTCAACTTTGAAGAAACGCCCCTAGGAAAGGCGTGTTTTTGATAAATTAATGAAATAAATGGAAATTCTGCAAATTGGCAATACATGTAAACGCCCTTCTGTTAGGCGTTAATTATTCAATACACGACTTGACCTAAGTCGTTATTTTACTGTAAACTGATTTTTCCTCTGATTTGCTAACCGATGGTTTATATATTATACATATATATATATATCGGCACTATTTTCCACTCCGTGAGTATAGTCCCATGTTTTCATGTTGATTTACCGACCACACTCAACTCTCATTGACATACAAGCTCTCCATTGGACATTCCGTTCCTTTGGACTAGCGAGTTAGTCATAGAGACCTCCGTAAGACTCCTCGTAGCCTTGGATTCCCTCAAGGCCGACTGAGCTGGTTGTACCCTAAAAACCCATTACACGATCCTTGCCATGTCAATCTAAAAGAAACATGGTATACCGGCCCTTATGATTATACAAAGAGTATATCATAAGAAATTCTTGATGGGATGATGATATCATGCCATATCGTGTCATTCTTGTAAACCCAATTCTATGATAAGAATGAGGGTACCTTGCTTGATCTAATATTCATGTGGACCTCAATTCTATATAAAGAATGTCCATATTGATTTGTCATGGTACCTAAGTTAAGGGAACCATAATCTACCTAGTTTTATCGACATCGTGATTATACCGTTATTATCGCCATTCTATGTCCTTTGTCATATTTTGAACTCTATTCTATCAAAGTTGTCATACGTGTCTACAAGCTTGATTATTGAAATTCTATATTGGCTATATAAACAAGAGTGGATGTCAAAACACATGATAAATGCCTGCGCATATAGGGCCCGATCTGGTCCTGGGAGGAGCACCCGAAAGTACTTGTGCCCATGGGAGTTAAAATGATAAGGTATCTGGCATTATACCGAGTACTTGACTTGCTTGATTGGACATTCCACACACATCTTGTACTTGACTCGTACTTGACATGAAATGAAATGCGTGGCCCGAAAAAGGGTAATTTACTTGCTTGATACATGATAGCCAAAGTTCTTGACCTGACTCGATAATGGTACTTGCTTGAATATCTTGAATAACTTGTATCTTGTTCATGAAAGTTCATCTTATTTCCTTGATATTACATTCTCTCTATCTTGTCGTTTCATGCGAGCATGCATAGCTTTATTGCATCCATGAAAATGTAATTACTTAAACCACTTGCTAGTACTTGAGATATAATTTCCTACTGAGCGTTCGCTCATTCCGTTTGTCCCTTTTTACTTTTCAGGTAAGTCCGACGACGATGGAAGTCAATCGGATGGGAATTGTCAAGAGTGAAGAGATAGAGATTTTCCAAGTGTCATCTAGTCTTTCCTATAGTTTCTTGAGTCAAATATGTATTCTTTTCCTTTTTATTAAACAGAGTATTGGATTTGTAATAGTCTATCCATTATGAAATAAAGGATTGGGTTATCTTGCTATTTTGCGCATCTCTGTCTTTGTGTCGAATACATGACCACTCTGATTGACATGATTGATATAGACACGTCGCGCATCTCCGGGTATCTTCCGCGCTCGGGGCGTGACAGTAAGCATATAGGAAGGTTCAAGCACAAGTGAAATCACTCATAAGGCCAAGTCAACTTCACAACCAACCAAGTCGACTTGATCTCTTCCAGAAACCACATGAATATTGTTTTGACATTGAAATAGAATGGAAATCAACCTTTACGCATGAGGAAACAATTTTTGTATAAAGCATCATTCATGAAAACCCAATCAAGGTTTCTTCATAAAAACCATCTACAAGCAAATCATTCGCACATGAAACCATGCGATGTCAATCAAGTTCTTCAAGCAAGCACACATTGTTTGTTATCATTAAAACCAAATACCAGAATCAAGTTCTTCAAGCAAGGTGGATCTCAAACTCTATATATTATCATGTATTCCCCCCCTTGAGGGATTTGATGAATGAATGAAATTAGAAATTTGCCAAGAGCATTTCCTTCTTCTTCCTCCCCTCCCCTCTAGGGTGTGACACCCTCTATCTCTCCTCTCCCTCTTCCTCTTCCCTTGGGAGCGACTCCTAAGGTCTATTACAGGTTTCTTGCTTCTCACTCTACTGGGAGGCGACTTCCCCAACCTCTCCTCATGTCCGGAGTTCATGGATCAAAGGTTGCTACAAGTTCGGGGAAGATAGCCCTTGCTGCCCTACGCACCAGTCTTGGTTGTCTGCCTGCAGAATTGGGCCGCAAAGATCAGGTTGGAACCCTTCCTTCCCGTCATCATATCCCCTCAGCCTCTTCTTGACTTTTCTTCCTATCCCTGTCCCCAAGACACTCCCGAAAACCCCATGCCAAAATTCGTCCATTTGACAAAGTTCACTTTGTAATCCTTTTACCTGCGCTGGCTGCCCCTGTGCAGACCTGCATAAAATCTGAACCCTGAAGATCACCTTGTTACGCCCCCTTCCCGACCTCTGATCACTTCAACCTCTTCTTCACTTTTATTTATCTACATGTCCTCCATCTCCCCTCCAAATCTCGCACCGAACTCGCTGTGTCCACAAACTTCCATTTAGAGCCCTGTTTGTTGCACGAACTGTCCCTGTGCAGTCCTGCCGGGACAGTGCTAAAACTCCTCCAAAGGGACGTCCCCAAAAACGTCTCCAAATGCTCTGAAGCTTTGAGCACTTCTTAGTTATGTCCAACCCCATCCTCCAAAATTTTCTTGCATTCTCCTAAGCCCATTTTCCTTGCTTACCCCATCAACCTTCATAGCTCTCAGTTCTGGCTGCATTGAACTGCAGAACTGAGCACCACCTGTTTTCACTTCCCACGCCCAAAAACCTCCACTGCACACGACCCTGCCATTGCTACCCAATCATCCTACGTCTATCAGCTATCCACCAGAGAAAATCCCGCCCCATTCGCCTCTAGGAAGCCCCGGTTCCAGCCCCATCTTTGGTCCCTTGTCCGGCTGCCAGCACACAGTCCCGATTGCGCAGGGTCTATTTCAAAATTCGCCAAGGCTACCACTATGCTCCGTTTCAGTCGCCGCTTGACCGACATCCCTGGGACATCTCGCTCAGTGTCCACGCCAAGTTTCGTAACCAGCGGACATGCTTAAGGTGACGTACCAGGCTTGTCTTCCTGATCTTTCCCTACGCGCGCGCAGACCGGCCTGCATTCTGCCCTCCGCTCGAGGCTATCCTGGAGGTCCCTGCCGGCGCCGTCAACTTCCAGCTTCGTCGCTGAGACTCATCATCCACTACAGAATACCTCCATGGATGTTGGCACCTTCCTCGGCCCCCACAACGCGCCGTCCTTGCCGTTGGTCCCTGTTCGTATTAGTTCACAGTGGTTCATGGACGATGAGCTACACCGACCCATTGCCCGTCACCCCACTTCGCACGACCCCCGGATCGCTGTGTAGCCTTTTACCTCCCTACGAGGAGTGGGCTGTTGTTTGGGTTGTACTTATTTATCTCTTGTACCAGGTGGTTGTGTGACTTGGCCGGGTTTCTTCCCCCCACGCCCCGAGCGTGGAGGTATGCGTCCGCTCCTTCCTTGGTTTAGCTTGCTTATTTAGTATAGTTTCTCGATGCCGCTGCTTGTGAGATCATAGGTGCCTAGCTCTTACATTTGATATGTCACTATCACAGTGAGAGAGTGTGACCGTCCCGTGACTCATCCGAGTCACGAGTGTGGAGTTGCCCACCCTAGACTCGCCGGTTTCTCAACCGTGCAGATCGGGGCGCTTCCCTCTCTTGGGATGCCTGTGAGCTATAGTTTCTTGTTGATTGGCATAATTTCCTTCTGGGGAACGTTAGTTGTCGAGTCTACGCCATTCGATCTATTGCCAAGTTGCTGGTCTTAGTTGTCCATTTAGTCACGTCTTCATATAGAGTCCTAGCTTGCATAGCGTCCCGCATCACTCCCCTTCTTTTCTTCCCCTACAAGATAGAAAGATAGCACATTAGGGTTCTTGCAAGCAAATTCAGAGCTCATGTTCATATATAAGGTAGAGTGGCCAAAAGACTCATAAGACCCTCCCAAAATGTATTAAAAAGACCCTCATATGTCTAGGAAACAATAAGGGGTAGTATGGTAAAGTTTTAAGGCCAAAAAGATGAGATACAATCACTTTCGCAACTCCCGTGCCAGAGAGGGTCGACCCCTGGGGTCGACCCCTGCCCATTCTGCACCATAAACGACCCAGCTAGAACACTGGCTAAAGGGGTTCGACCCCTGGGGTCAACCCCTTTAGCTGGATGGTCTGTCTGCTATGCAGACAGACCAAAACCCAAGGAGGGTCGACCCCTTCCCTGTAGGGTCTGAAAAAATCATTTTAAGCTCCTTTAAGCCATTGATCTCCATTGGGATGAATGAGACCAAAGTCCCTTTGATTTCGGAGGATTCATACTGAAGATTTAAACATGAAAAACACAAGGACTGCCACATTAGTATGAGCATCCAAATCAAGGACTTCAATCATTATGAAACATGCAAATACCTACACTTCTCATTCTCCACAATCATATTTCACTTTCACACTTCATAGTAAGCATATAGGAAGGTTCAAGCACAAGTTAAATCACTCATAAGGCCAAGTCAACTTCACAACCAACCAAGTCGACTTGATCTCTTTCAGAAATCAAATGAATATTGTTTTGACATTGAAATAGAATGGAAATCAAGCTTTATGCATGAGGAAACATTTTTGTATAAAGCATCATTCATGAAAACCCAATCAAGGTTTCTTAATAAAAACAATCTACAAGCAAATCATTCATACATGAAACCATGTGATGTCAATCAAGTTCTTCAAGCAAGCACACATTGTTTGTTATCATTAAAATCAAATACCATAATCAACTAGGGGACCCAACAGACTTCATCGCCTCCTTAGCAACAGAATGTGTCATGACAAGATTGGAGACTTCTCTTGATTAGGAACTTGCACTATGATGGAGCAAGGAGTAATGAGAGCATGTTGGGATGGGGATTTGTTAGGTCATTTTGTTCGGGTCAATCAACCGGTTGATTAATAAGTAATCAATTGGTTAGTCGACCGCGCAGGCGTGCCAATCACGTACGTGATAAATTTATTATGCGCTCATTCTGACCCGTATCGGGCGAGAGTGAGATTCGGGTCAGGACCAGTAGTCCGCCATACCATAAAGGCTATGACGTTAATTACATCCCCCATAAGGGAGAAAACCTTTGATTAATTATAGAGATAGTGGGCCATCCAAGGCCGAAATAAGATGCAAGAGATGCACGTGATGAAACCACATGAAATGCCTTTATCAATCATGAAAGAGAGGCACGGTTTATTGAGGTGGAAACCCTCGATACGTGGCGGAGGACATAGGTCCGAAGACCACCATCGCGCATAGCAAAGACTTCCGATCGGGCGTAACCCGAACGTTCGTCAGTGCCATTTGATATACCGGAGGGGGTCTATGCAAGCATGCATGCCCGATGCTCATGATTATACTAAAGCATGATAACAGAGTCATGAAGATAGACAATAATTGATCAAGTTTATTGATCTCCGCCAAGGGAGATGAAAACGGTATCAGAAGTATGATAATAAAAACATGATGATAACAGGCGTAACAGTAGAAGCATAATAAAAAGATTCGGACTTGAACAACCCTCTCTTATTGGGTTTATTACTGATTGGGGTTTATTAACCTCGACCGCGGAAGGCGAAGATCGCTCCAAAGATGAGTGAGTGATTAGAATAGCGCAATAATTTAAAACTGGCACGACCACGCATAAGGATAGGTTTCCCCGACGCGGCTAAACGTAGGCATAAGGGTTTAATCCGGCGCGGTCTTGGCTTGCTTTAAACCGGCGCGGTGGCTTTGGGACGCGCCAGTTTAGGGCGCGCCAGGAACAAGCCGAAGAAAATTGTGAACTTTTGAGTCTAGAGTCAATCCGGCGCGGTGGGGGGGGGTACCGCGCCGTATTAGGGTGCGCCGGATTAGGACTGCACCATTTAAGTTAATTTTTGAAGATTTTTGAATCTATTTTGGTTTATTAAGATGTTGTTGAGGGTTTTGGGGTTAATTAGGTTGATTGTTTTTTGAGTTGAAATCCCGAGCTCACCGGGAGCAGAATCATAGGCTTGTGCGAGGTTCATACTCAAGCACATCGGTTCGTTGTTTAAGAATGAGCGTTTTATTGAGGCCAATTCATGAAGGTAACTTATTAATTAAGAAGCCTGGCGAAAATTGGGCAGCATCTCCCCCATCCTTGAAGGATTTCAGCGGAGAAACTGGGTCATACTCACGTGCGGAGTAAGCCCCTAACAAGCCAGTCGGCACAATGGCAGCCAGCAGATCCCAATCGGGTAGGAAATCCTGAGAACTAGCATACATGGGGCACCATGGTTCCGTGGGTTGAAACAAGCGGATAAGGCGACTAATGAGGGAAGCAACAACCCCGAGGGCCAGCCTACGAGGGGTGAGCGACCTATAGTCCGCACTATATCCGAGAGAGGGACGACTGTTAGGGAAGGAAGCTTCGAGGACTAGCCTACGTGGGGCACATATCCCTTAGTCACCACAAGGTCCCTAAGGACTGTGGATTTGAATTGTCGGGCTGAAGCCCCCTGTTAATATTCGCCCTGTGGCCCGTAGGGAATATCCATCACTCACAGATGGAGCCCCTTTGGCCAATCGGTGGTTCTGTGAAACAGTGAGGAATGTCCCCCTCCCTGGATTATTGGGACAAAGCCAATGGAACTATCACAACCCAATGACTGTAAACCACCAACGGGATGAAAGTAGATATTAAATATAAGATGCATTTAACTCATTGACAGATTGTCATTCACAGAGTTAGTATGTCACTGCTCATAGGGGTAAAAGGATTAACACCCACGGAGTCGAATAATTACTATGCAAATAAAGGGGCAAGGGATATTACAGAGAGTCGTTGAAAAATCAACTCCCAGTTGGGACGGCCAGAGGTGCATACATAAGTATGCCTCTAGTTACAAACCCACGGGATGGACGATGCAAGGCACAGTCGGTATGTTGGCATGAGGGCCCCGGGAAGGGGGGAAACGTTTATATAGCCCATGGAGTTCCAGGGCACATCCGACATCGGAGAACCCGGATTCGAGAAACAAGCACACGGGGGAGCAATTAGTCATATAGATTGACGGGGGAGTGAAAGAAAGGCGCAACGTCGAGCATTCAATCTATTAAGACATGTTCATATCATTCATCCCGTGAACATGGAACCAACATACATATTACAAAACTCCGGCGCTGGCGTTGTCGAACGGACACCATTCAATATTTGCAGAGAGGTTTGTAGAAGAAAACAAAAGAAAAAGATAGTGAGAGGGGGGGCGGGGAGATTGGCTCATATCATCGCCCTCCCCCCCTCTCGCTTACATTAGATCAGAAGGGAGGAATCAGAGAGACGGTGGAGAGAAAATCACGTGACCCACCTATTCCTCAAATAGAGTATCGACTCTCACTCTTCTTCTCCGGCTCCGAAAGACTTTAGGTAGAGCAGTGGAAGACGACGGCAGCAAGGAGGCTCTCCGGAGGAAACCCCTCTTCCCCCAAGGAAACCCTCTCTCCCTTGGTTTTGATTGGTGGTCACCCTCTCCCCGGCAATCACTCAGTCTCTCTATGTGTTAGCCTCCTTTTTGATTATTCTCCCTCTTCTCACTTGGTCAAACCAAGTATTAAATAGGTGCAGGTTAATTCGGCGCCGAGGAAGCGCGCCGGGGAAGCAGTCTCCAGTAGACTTCTTGCACGCCGGAATAAGAGGCGTCGGGAAGGTTAGCGTGGCGGTGAGGGGCGCGCCGTATTAGACCTTGTCCTTTGACACGGATTAGCCGGTGGGTCCGGGGACGGTTCCAGAAGTCACAGTTGACCATTCATCTCGTTGTGGTCTTACAAAACCCTAACGGGAAGCCTTGACGAAGCTTTCGGGATGACGTACGACCCTTCTCGGAACTTCGTGTGTCCTAGGATTGAGCACGCGGGTTTTTCACTGACACGGCTTTCGGCACTATGATTTGTGCTGCTAGCTCGGCCTGACTTGTGTTCAAAGCTTCTCGAGGGGTGGAGTAACACCCGGGATAATTCCGCCTTGACTGGGCAATCATTCGGCCACTAATCGACCCAATATGGTGAGAAGCCACACCCATGCCAGGTGATCGGGGTCTTCTGTTGACAGAGCCTCCGGTTTCTCGTTCTGAAGGACCGAGGGCATTCTTTCTTCTCAGGAGAATCTTTCATTTAGGTGGCGGGCCGTCGGGTAGACCGTTGTCCTTGGTCGGACAGCGGGTGTGGTCTATGCGGCATGACGGAGTCGATGCCAGTTCATTGGGCAAGCTCGGTCGCACTGTCGGTTGGTTATGAATTCATCTCGATTCTCCTGAGGTGAAGTCCCCGGTGTTCATACCAGGTGACTTGAGGCTCCGACAGCTTGATAAAGCTTCAATATGTTGATATCCTTCGGCTTCTGTGCTTTAGTAGGCCGTATCATTCGTCTTTGAGGCTTGATCACCGTTAATCATATTTTGAGTGCCAACAGAGCATCGAGAGTATTTTGTCCAATGAGCAAGGTGACATTAATAATGTTGGCCCTGGGCCGACATGGCATCAATTCCTGACATTTTTACTTAGTGAGCATTAATGGCGACGTGGAATTCTCAATGATGCCCGGCACAAGAACCCGAATTGGCATTCGGCTAACAAAATCTTGACTCTTGAATAGCATAGCCGTGGCCAAATCCTTCTTGCCCAGCTCGTGAATGTCATCTGCGTCACATGTGTTTATAATTACATACCCACTCCGAGGGGAGGTGGAAGGCGGCGAGATGGAGGTGGTAGGCTCAATGGATGGAGGCGCTGTAATGAAAGGCATTGGAGAAGGGGTAAGCGTAAGCAGAGGTTCAAACACAATGAGCCTCTCCCCTTGCTCGGAAGAGGACGGGGTTGGCTCGGGTGCAAGAGGGGGTGGACCCTGCTCAGGATTAGCCACGAGGTTAAGTGAAAGGTTAGGTGGTGGGTTAGGAAGGATTGGCTTTTGGGTTATGGGGATAATGGAGGGATGAGGTGGCGGCAATGGAGGTTTACTTGGTTGGAAACAAGGAGAAGGTTTGATGGGAGGTTCGACGGAGGCCGATAAAGTGGAGGTTAATGATATGGAGGTTGAAGGGGCAATGGTAGGAGGTTTGGTGCGGATAAAATGCCTAATTTTGGTGGGGCGTGAAGTCTTAAGGGTATGGGAATGTTGTCCCTAGATACACACGAGGACAAGAAGGGGGGTTGAATTATCCCCGCCAAACGTTGTGGTAGTTTTTAAAATTTACGCGGCAGAATAAAAATAACTACCAGTACGAAATATGATGAAACAGAATGTAGATCCTACACGAACTCATTCTCTCAAACTCTCCGCTCTCACACGATTAGAAAGAACAATATAACAAGAAAACCACAAACACACAGTGCGAGACAATTTTTTTAGGTGGTTCGGGACCACGACGGGCTCCCTATGTCCACCCCTCACCGAAACAGTGAGGATCCACTCACTTCGAACTGAAACGCACGGAGCTTGCACTCCAAACACAAGGAGACATCGTCTCCTACACGATCCGATAATGGATCAAAACACACACACAGAGCTACAACACCGTAGCACAATAAACTCACAACCGTACGCAAACGGTTCAACACACACAGATTCAGAGTTTAGAAAATCAAGAAAATATTCAATACATGCTCAAAAACTGAGTAGAAATCATCAGAATATGTGTAAGGAGGTTGCAGAAATATATCCTTGTGTGCAAATGTCCTGGAGATGATCTTCCTTGAAGCTTCTAAGGAGAGGAGGTCGAACTTCAACAGATCTGAAGCAGCACTAACAAGTCACTGCAGATTCAGCTTCTTTGGCACATGGAATCTTGATGGAAATGGATGTAGCTTTGATTTCTTCACTTCAGAACGTCCCTGCAAGATGAAACAAGAGTGAAGCACTTCAGAGAAATCGCTCCCTCTCCTACCTGTGGCCAAGCCTCTCTTCCTCCTTCTACAAGAGATGAAAATCGCAGCTCATATATAAGCCCTCTACAAGATGTATGAAATGACCACAAACCCCATGCCAGACCCTAGCAAATCATGTCCTAGTATGAGTATGAAAACCCTAGGGGCAAGGGGGTTAAATATGAACCCAAATGGATCATGCTAAGTGGGTGTCGAACACAGCTAAATGGGCTCATCCGCCGTAAACGGTCGACAAAAAATTGGGGGTGGTCGATCGAACTCTGTAACATTTCAGACTGGCAAGCGCTAGATAATTCGGTCAACCGAAGTCTTACAGTCGATCAACCGAACTCTGAGAATTTTCAGACTGGTCATGTTGGGTCCCGTAGTGCAGGAACACGGATCTAGAGGCGGGGGTGAATAGATTCTTTTACTAAAAACTATGTCCAATTAAAAACACAACTAGCACACAGCGGAATATACAAGATTGAGTAATTTAATCTAATCAGGTTTACACTAGATTCACTCAATCTCACCGAACTCACACGATTGCACAAACAGATAGGATAGAGAACACACAATCATAATAATCAAATCACAAGACACGGGGATTTTTAAGGTGGTTCGGGACCACGACGGGCTCCCTACGTCCACCCCTCACCAAATCGGTGAGGCTTCACTACACGCTACAAAATGTAGCAACACGGGGATGAACCCCAACACACACACACGCTGCTTTCATAGAAAACCACACACACGAGGCCTTGCCTCAACCTGCTGCCACAGTAACACACAAACACACACACACACACCACTGGGGAACACACCCCGAACAAATTCCTCACACGTAGTCACAACTCCGTCCACACACATGTAGGACAATGCCTACACAACCACACGGGAGTAAACTCCCAACCACACACGGGGAACACCCCACAAGTTATGCCCAACCACACACGTGGATATACTCCGCACAAAATGATGCACATATGACAACACACACACTCGGAGACCCCTTTCTCCGAACACCCACACAAAGCATTATCTCAAATGTTTATGAACCAAAAACACATATATGCTATGACCCTCCAAACAATTTATAGAAATGAAAACTAGACAGATGCATCAAGTATAAGGCTCCCCCTTCTTCAGCAAAATCTGATTCTCCTTGCTCTTTGACAGATGATCATAATCTTGACATCATCTTCTCCCTCTCCTCAAGATGCATGTCTTTTCCTTCTTCCAATTTCTTATTCACCTGAAAGAACAGATAGAAATGATAAGCTCAAACTTTAAGCTAATCTCAAACAAGACAATAGAAATGAACGGTTCAGAGATCCCCCTCTTCATCTTCATCCTATACAAGGATCACATGAGCATTAGGATTGTTGAATCATACAATTCGTAGCTCATATATATGTATGCAAGAGAGAGTGGATATAAGACTTATAAAACCATCCTAAGATGTCTTAAAATAGATATTCAAGCTCAATCAACAATGATTTTGAGAAATCAGAATGAAGAAGATGTTGCAGTGATTAGAGCTCCCCCTTTCTCTCCTTTGAACATATTTGAATGCTTCTAAAGTATGAAACCCGTTCTTGAAGAAGAATGATTGATTCTTGCATGGATAATGCTTGTATCTTGATTCTCCACGTAGCCTCCAGTAGATGGTTGATTGGAGACTTGAAAACACCTTCTTCCCTTCACATCCAAGCTCACAACAACGTGGAAGAAGCCATGGAGCTGCTACCTTCAACCTGCACACACTAGGGTTAGCAAACACACCCAAAAATTGGATCTCACCTCTCTCCTTAGGGTTTGTGACCCAAAGAGAAGTATATAAGTGTTTGGGATGGTCAAGAGACAGCCCTTGGACAAGATCCACAAGTTATGGAGTGATTTGTGGAAGTTGGACTCGGATTGGAAGACTTTTGGAGCAAGAAAACGGTGGTCAACAAAGGCGGCTAGAGGTCGGAACTGAAGGGGTCGACCCTTGGGGTCGACCCTCGGGCAAACAGAAGCCAAACAGAACTGATTTTGTGTTGATTTTCAAGTAAACACGATAGTAAGTTCACAAACTACATTTCAATATAGAGAACAACGTATTGGAGGCTTCGCCCTTCCTCATCAAATTATCATCAATAATTTTCATACTGACAATCTAAATTTTTCTAAGAAGGATCAGGTTCAAATAATTCCTTTTTACACGAGGAGACACATGGAGCTCATGCCAGAATCCCTGGTTACTCAGAATACTGAACCTTGTCACCTCATTTGAACAGAGATACTTTAGTCAACACTTTTCAGAAATGAACCACATCACGTCTCAGGTGACATGTGCCCAGTTTACTCAGTGAGACTTAGCATTGCTCTGCCTTTCATTTCAACCATTTTTTGTATGTAAAGGTAGGCATCTTTTTCCTCAACTATCTCGTATCATCCATGCAGCAAGTTGAATTACTTTAGAGTGTTGAAATGAAATTCCTATATCCTTATGAATAACACTCAATTTCACATTAAAGTGCATGAAATGTACGAATTTGATTTAACATGTATGGCGAAAATTTGACTTAGAACAGGATAGTGTAGCTCCCCCTATGTAAATGCAATAAGCATGAAATGCTCCCCTTGAGAGTTTGACATGAAGCACACTTGTTAAGACTCAGATGTAACATTAGTTAACAATGGAGTGTTTGGTCTTAGAAGTTTCAAAGGAAGGGGTTGAATAGCACATAATAATATGCAAGCATACAATGGAGATATGCATCTGCAATGTAAAATGAAAAGATATGTAATTTCAGTTCTTGAATTGTTGGCCCTAAAGATATGAGAACTTTGTTGGAAGAATTCAATTTTGGCATTTATGCAACATGGAACGTTCAAAATGATGCATTTCAAAATATGCACTACATGTATGCTGAAAATTCCAACTATGCAACAAGACACATGATGAGCTTCATTTTCCAAAAGCATTATGTGGATCATGTGAAGATAATGATATGTAAATATGCAATGTGATGCAAGATTTCAGATTTCACATGACACTCTATATGCACCTAATGCAACTGATGCATGACATGCATTACCAATTGTTAAAATGTGAGGACACAATTTTATTTTGAAAAGGGAATTCAAAAAATTCATGTAAAGAATCAAAATCATCACATGTGAACTTTTCTTGAAAACAGTTGTGCTTTTATCCAAAAAGATGAGTGGCACATTGGTAAAGACCATGAAACATTGATCAACTTCAATCTTCAAAATGTTCAGCCACAGAACAATATCATCATGCTGAGAGAATGGAAAACATCAATCTCAAAATTTTCAGCTTGTAAGACTCCCCCATAATCAATACATGATTTCAGAAAATTCATTTAAGTTTGATGCCATATGCATAGATGATTCATGGTACCGGGCGGAGACACATTCTCAGGCATGGTGATAGCTTTCAGACAAGCTTGACTTGCCCTTCCATATGCCACCATTTTATATACCATGTGATCATTAAAATGATGATCAAAAATAAATGTATTCTCATTTGACATCGGGGGTTTATCAAAAAGCATTCAATGGCTGCACTCTTATATATACTACTCAGATGTTTCAATACCATTCAGCCAACCATTCATCATCCACATTGTCAAAAGCAATCAAAGGGTATTCAAAACTTTAAAATCACTATCTATCAAGATATGGCATTAACATCAAGACCAAAGAGTTTCAAACAAACACTTTATTTTCTCACCTTTGTCTTGAGTTACCTTTATTGACATTTTCAGATTCTTTACTTTATTTCCCTTGTTGTCTTCTGCATCAATAAGCTCCTTTCTTTCTCTCCTGAAAGAAATAGAATGATATTAGCCAGAAGAAATGGAAGTAGATCAAATCTGGCATTGAAGTCCTCTTGAGCTCCTTTCTTTCTCTCCTGCAAGAAATATATCGATATTAGTCAAAGGAGTTCCATTGAGACCCCAAATTCACATTTCATATAGGGTAGCAGATAAAGATATGATAAGATCAAGAACCCTATGCCAAACCCTTTCAAAACCCCTATAGGATAAGAAGGGAGACCCTAGGGGTAATGGAGTAAAATTTCAAACCAATCGGTCCTCAAGATGGGCATTTCGACACCAACTGAGGAACAAACAAAACTGTCGAAGACAGTTAATCTGAGTCCAGAAATGCCAAACATGAATTAAACTCAATCTAGGCACATGGTGATACATTCAAGCGTTTGAATTCTTACCATGATTTCAAGGGTTGATGGTCATAATCAAACATGCACTGTAAAGAGCTCAATTCATGTCAATATTAAGTCAATGCATATTGAAGAAACTAACTTCAAGACTTTTCATCACATAAGACTCTCTCTCTCTCAACCTGCAATATCAGAAACTCAATTTCATATCAATCTCAATTCAATACAAGTGAGAAGCCCAATTTCAGTGTTTTTCTTCCACAAGATAATCTCCTATGAGCTGCAAGTATGTATGATGAATTGCAACTATCAATACAAGTGATTCACTCAAGCAGTCATGAGTTCAAAATTAATTTCAGAAATTTCAGGTTTAGTCCAACATGTGTAAAGAGTCAAGTCTATGCATATAAGGCACATGAAACACATAAGACTGCCTCTACAATCAAATTAGTATCAATTCAAGGACAAACCCATGTTTACCAAGGCATCACACCCGAACTGGCCAAGTCGACTTAAAGCCTTCCTCTTGGCCTCAAGGTAATCCTGCAATAAAGTTCTCATTTGATAGTTTTGGGTACCCAAACCTTCTTGGGTCCCGGATGGTTAGTTGCACCTCTAGAGGGTGCCTTCCACAGTTTTTGGGCATGCATATCATCAAAATGTATTAAGGAGCAATCATACATGGTATGCCCAAACTTACCACAATAATGACAACAACCAAGAGACTTCACAGAATTTTTATAAACATGATAATCAAATTTCTGCGATTTAGCATGAATCTTATCATTATAAGCATGGAAATTTCTCTTCTTCACAACAGGATGAGCATGAAATTTCTGTGGGTTGGCGAAAGTATAATTATTTTTGACATTGAAATTCTTTCTTTCATTTGCTTGCCAATACTGTGACACACGGTGTCCTAGCTTTCCACATTTAAAACAACCAACCCTTTTTCTTTTAGAAACAAGTTCATTTTTGCATGCTTTCAAATCATCCGATTTCACAATGAAACAATCATTCATCAAATGACCATGCTTACCACAATAATGACAATTGACATTTGTTGAGTTTGGAGCATGGTTTTTGTGACTTTTGTGAGCATGAATCCTATTGCTCCTAGGTTGAGCCTGAGCCTTGGGATTTGATTTCTCAACACAAGAAGCACTTGACATATTTGAGGAACATGAAGCATGCACAAAGGATGTTTGAGTCTTTAGCCCAAAGACTTTCTTTTTGGTGGGTTCATACCCAAGACCTTCTCTTTGAAAAGTTACCTTGGTCCCCAAAATCTTGTTCAAATTTTCTTCCCCATTCACAAACTTAGACAAAGAAGCATTCAGATCAAGAATTTCCTTTTCAAGTGATGAAATATACAATTCATAAGAAATGATCTCATTGTCATAGGAAATGAATTTTTCATTCAATTGGGCATTTATGGTTTTGTAGCTCTCCATCATTTGTTCTAGCACATGCATCTTTTCACAATCATCAATAGCCAGACTTTTTCCTTTTTCAAAAGCAAGTAATTTTTTAGACATGGTTGTATTTAGATGCTTCAGTTCTTCATTTTCAGATTTTAACAAAGCATTTCCTTTTTAAAGAAACTTCATGCTGCCTTCAAGCAGAGATATCTGAATTAAAATAGCACTATTTTTCTTTTTAATTTCTTCATTTTCATTTGCAAGTTTATCATTCATAATCAATTCATTGCAAATATCCTGACCAATTGAGTTTGATTCCATTTTGTTTCTTAGATCTTTTTCAGTTTTCTCCAATTGATCAATTATGTTCTTGAGGGTAATATTTTCATTTCTCAAACAAGCAATGGTTTCTTTGTGATATTCAACATCATGCTCTAAAAGTTCATTGAAGTTAACAAGCTCAGACATTTATCATAAGAACCATTTTCATGGAGCATGTTTTCAGATTTCTTTTTCAATTTTCTATTTTCTGACTTGATTTTCTTATATTACTTTTCCAACTCATCATAAGCCTCAACAAGATCATCAAGAGTAAATTCTTCAGAATCTGAATTTACCTCTTCTGCATTTTCATCACTTTGTTTATCAGCATCATCGGGCATGAGACATTTTTATCTTTCCTTTTCTTGAGCTTTGATCAACCGGTCCATAAGCTCCTTTGCCGTCCTACAAGAAGATACAAATGGATACTTGTTAGTATTTACGGAAGCTTTCAATAAACTCAAAGCAGTAACATTATCATGATGCATCATTTTATCCTGATTAGACCACTTGGTCTCATCTAGAGGTAATATGTGTGGACCATGACAAATCAATTTCTAGAGACAAGGATTAATAGAATTGATCACCACACATAGTTTACCTAGCCATGAATTAAAATTCAAACTAGTGAAGATTGGCAAACAGTTCATTGATATATGTTCAGTAGAAAAATTCATGATTGTGGAATGCACTGGGATCACTCTGTAGATTGCAAGATCAAGGGACAACAGAGCCTCACTCTGATACCAATTGTTGGGTCCCGTAGTGCAGGAACACGGATCTAGAGGGGGGTGAATAGATCCTTTTACTAAAAACTATGTCCAATTAAAAACACAACTAGCACACAGCGGAATATACAAGATTGAGTAATTTAATCTAAACATGTTTACACTAGATTCACTCAATCTCACCGAGCTCACACGATTGCACAAGCAGATAGGATAGAGAACACACAATCACAATAATCAAATCACAAGACACGGGGATTTTTAAGGTGGTTCGGGACCACGACGGGCTCCCTACATCCACCCCTCACCAAACCGGTGAAGCTTCACTACACGCTACAAAATGTAGCAACACGGGGACGAACCCCAACACACACACGCTGCTTTCGCAGCAAACCACACATACGAGGCCTTGCCTCAACCTGCTGCCACAGTAACACACACACACACACACACACACACACACACACACACACACACACACACACACACACACACACACACACACACACACACACACACACACACACAAACACCACTGGAGAACACACCCCGAACAAATTCCTCACACGTAGTCAAAACTCCGTCCACACACACGTAGGACAATGCCTACACAACCACACGGGAGTAAACTCCCAACCACACACGGGGAACACCCCACAAGTTATGCCCAACCACACACGCGGATATACTCCGCACAAAACGATGCATATACGACAACACACACACTCGGAGACCCCTTTCTCCGAACACCCACACAAAGCATTATCTCAAATGTTTATGAACCAAAAACACATATATGCTATGACCCTCCAAAAAATTTATAGAAATGAAAACTAGACAGATGCATCAAGTATAAGGCTCCCCCTTCTTCAGCAAAATCTGATTCTCCTTGCTCTTTGACAGATGATCATAATCTTGACATCATCTTCTCCCTCTCCTCAAGATGCATGTCTTTTCCTTCTTCCAATTTCTTCTTCACCTGAAAGAACAGATAGAAATGATAAGCTCAAACTTTAAGCTAATCTCAAACAAGACAATAGAAATGAACGGTTCAGAGATCCCCCTCTTCATCTTCATCCTATACAAGGATCACATGAGCATTAGGATTGTTGAACCACACAATTCGCAGCTCATATATATGTATGCAAGAGAGAGTAAATATAAGACTTATAAAATCATCCTAAGATGTCTTAAAACAGATATTCAAGCTCAATCAACAATGATTTTGAGAAATCAGAATGAAGAAGATGTTGCAGTGATTAGAGCTCCCCCTTTCTCTCCTTTGAACATATTTGAATGCTTCTGAAGTATGAAACCCGTTCTTGAAGAAGAATGATTGATTCTTGCATGGATGATGCTTGTATCTTGATTCTCCACGTAGCTTGCAGTAGATGGTTGATTGGAGACTTGAAAACACCTTCTTCCCTTCACATCCAAGCTCACAACAATGTGGAAGAAGCCATGGAGCTGCTACCTTCGACCTGCACACACTAGGGTTAGCAAACACACCCAAAAATCGGATCTCACCTCTCACCTTAGGGTTTGTGACCCAAAGAGAAGTATATAAGTGTTTGGGATGGTCAATAGACAGCCCTTGGACAAGATCCACAAGTTATGGAGTGATTTGTGGAAATTGGACTCGGATTGGAAGACTTTTGGAGCAAGAAAACGGTGGTCAACAATGGCGGTTGGAGGTCGAAACTGAAGGGGTCGACCCTTGGGGTCGACCCTCGGGCAAACAGAAGCCAAACAGAACTGATTTTGTGTTCTGTTTTACAGGGGTCGACCCCAGGGGTCGACCCTTGGGTTTCCAGAACCCAAACAGAACCAACACTTTGGTTCTGGGTTACAGGGGTCGACCCCAGGGGTCGACCCTTTCAGGCAGCTTTCACAAAAATGGTTCTGTTTTGAACAGAACCTGAGAGGGTCAACCCCATGGGTCGACCCATTCTTGTTTGGGCCTGAAAAACCATTAAAAACACCATCAAATCAATGGGAAATAATTGATTAAATATTACCATAATCCCATGAAGATCCACCATGATTTTTTATCCTGAAAAACATGATAAAGCAAGATGTTAGATCAAGATCAAAATATATGGGTCATGCATTAACATATGAAGCTCGTTTTGAGGCCGAGACCCAAATGACATGAAGTATGAACATGAAAGCACTTGCATGAGACACATAAATACTTTGATAACATTTTCATCTTAAGATCCTCATATGAGTTCCAAATTCAGTTCAGAGCAACACTTACCTCATTATTTTATCTGAGTTCACATTTCTTGTTGATTGGTTGAGTCATTCATACACATAGTCATGAAATTCCAAATATCATTCACCATAGCATGATAGTATAGATTTGGAATTCAAAGAGTAAGGAGCCAAGCCACATAAAATAATATTGAGTCACAAATGCATCGACATGATATCCCAATAAAAGTAGTTTGTGATCATTGCCACACCATCATTTCCACAACCATTTCCACACAAGGCCAAGCAACAAAGGCATTTTATAATCATCAAAATCACATTCACAACAGGTCAATTCTGGCTGGATTGGTTGACCAAAGGCAGTCTTTAGGTCGACCGAAACCCTGCAAAATGCAGAAATGAAAGGAAAATATGTGAGATTTAAGCTCAAACGCCCTAAGTGAAAAATGCATGAAGTATGATCATGAAGACCCATTAACAAAGAGCATATAAACACTTTGAACACTTAATCATTCATCACTAAAGATTAAGTTCATGTTGTTATGCATTTATGCAATATGAGTGCATCATGTAAACAAGTTCCATTCAACTCATTTTTGCCAAAGTTTGCATGAGGAATTCAACCTATGTAGCTAGCATAAAAGCCCTATTAAGAATATGCATGAAAAATAATTCCACAAGTTCATACACATAAGAACCCAAATCAAAACAGAACCTGTAAACGAAGGCCAGCAAAAGTTGACTTTTACTTGAGCAGAAGTTGACTTCGATTGAACAAGAAGTCGCTTCAATGATAAATTCTGGAAATACATGGCCTCACCTGATTCTTTTGAAGAATATACATGACGTTTACTACCTTTTTGACTTGTGGATAGGAAGATGATTCATTCACGCATTCATTCATGTTCTAAATGATGTCCACCATGTAATTTGATTCTGCATGACAAGATAATCAAGATATGAACACCTTGGTTAGCATTCTTCAATGAACACTCTCAATGACACATACACACAAGATTTGTCATCATTGAAACTTGACTATCAAAATCAACTAGGGGATCTAAGAATCTCCTTCTTTTTGATGATGACAAAACGATGTGTGTATGATGTGTACATGAATTCCAAATGACAATTTATTGACAAACATGGTATCTAAACTTGTTATGTTTAAACTATGAACATGTATGAGAATTATGAACATGAGAACTATGAACATGTATGAAAATGAACATCAACATGTATGAAAACTGTTAAGTATCTATGCACATTAGTATGCACATGAAGACTTATCATATGAATAACTACGAAGTTTCTAGAATTGAAAATTGAAATGCACTTTGTTCTCCCCCTTTTTGTCATCAACAAAAACAGACATACAACGGGGTTATTTAAACTTGATATGTACATGTATGATCTAGAGATGTGTATGAATGGAAGTATGAAATTATTCATGCAAGCAAACAAGCAAGCAAGCATGAAAGACAATCAAGCATGTAATACTATAACTCCTCCTCAGTGGGGTAGAGGGATAGCAAATGAACAATAGATTGAAAACCAAGTTGTGAGACATGAAGCATAATAGAAAAAGGTAGTGCATGCATAGGCTAGAGGCATTGCATAAACCATGATAAGAACAAATTCAAGATACACATTCATCACAATAGTACCCAAGAGTGAAATGTGAGTCAATGATAAATGAGCTTCAAAATATATGGATATGATTAGAATTTTTGAAGAACACTAGAGGGTTATTTCCTCTCTACATTTCTATTTAGATACTCGACTATCGGTAGCTTCGCACAACCCCTTCTTATTTCTTTTATTAGACTTCACCGTACGGCGCGAGTCACCTCATATGTCTCAATGGGAATTCCCGGCTACTAGGATTCGTCACGCATTATGGATTTTTGCTTCACCATTCGACGCGAGTTTCCTCATTTATTTCGGTGGGAATTCCCGGCCACTATGTTTCACAATCCACTTATTGATTGTTTGTGGGGTAGGCAGCTTTTTCTTCATGATTACTCTTAATTTCTAAGTAGAAATTTTGTTCCTCTTAAAGTGTTGAAAAGAATTTTTGAAATCCTTATGGATCAAAGTCATATGCATCATTATGTGCAATGTGTGTGGGTTATTGCTTTGTATGTTGAAAATGAATTTGCCATAACATAGCTATGACTCCCCATAAATATAAGCACAGTTGGAAATAAACCCTCCTCCTTTGTATATGTCATGTTTCACAAATGATCAAAATCACTACATTTTTATTTATCAAGGAGGTAAGGTCTTAGAAAGTATCAAGAAAAGGTTTTATAGACTATATACATGCAATCAAGCAAGGATATGGAAATATGTGCATACAAGATGATTTTCGGTACGTGGCAGAGAACTTAGGTCCGAAGACCACCTCACGCATAGTGAAAGCATCCGGCTAGACATAATTCAACCTTCCACAAACACCATTTAATATACTGAAAAATCATGGCATTCAAGCATATAAGTATATAAAGTATGTACAAGCATATGCATGTGAATAAAAGATGATGAAAAGTTATTCTTTTTCAAAAATATGCAATTATATGTGTAATTTAAAGCATGAAATTGAATGTGTTTTCTATGTATGCAAAACTGAACAGTTATTTGCAAAATGAAACAAAAGTGTGTATGCAAGCCTAATACGTACAGTTACTCATTCAAATAGCAAATTCCTAGTTCTCTTCTTATTCTTGTGAAATTTTCAAGAGATAAGAGTTTAGTAAAAATATCTGCAAGTTGGTTTTCAGTATTTACATGTATAAGCTCAAAATGACCCTTACTCACATGATCTCGCAAAAAGTGGTGTCGAATCTCTATGTGTTTTATGCGAGAATGTAAAATTGGATTTTTGGAATGCTGTGGGATCCATAGCACTTCGGCTGTGTTATCACAAAAAATGGGTGTGTTATTCAAAGAAATATCAAAATCAACTAACTGTTGTGCGATCCATAGCACTTGGGCTGCACAACTGCCTGCAGCCATGTATTCGGCTTCAGCAGTTGACAATGCCACTGTATTTTGTTTCCTAGAGACCCAGGAGACCATGCTGTTAGGATGCAAGGCTCGGATTCAGAGGGGGAGGGGGTGAATGAATCCCCTTTAAAAATTATTGTGGAATTAGAAACTCGATCAAGTTAGGGACAATCAATTAAAGATGAAGAATGAATAGCTCAAACTCTAGGAGTAATTCTGCTCTGATCAAAACCAAACGCTTAGCATGCTCACAGACTAAAATAACATTGGACACGTTCAACACACTGAATGGAGGCAAATCTATCAGCACACGAATCAATGCTTAGAGGGTGTGTAGATAGATTTATCTTCTGGTAAGAATAAAAGACTTATCTCAGATCAACAAATCAAGGAGAACAAGTATTAACCAGATAGCGCTCAATAAAGCAAATAAACACATCATGTGAAAGAGATAGAAGACATGGAGTCACACACATTCACAAACCACGGGCACACAGAGTTTTTAGATGGTTCGGTCTGCTACAACATACCTACGTCCATCCTCCACTCAGACCTGAGTGAGGCTTATCGCTGACAAACAGCTTAAAACGCTGAGCATCACAGCTTGGTAACAGAGGAACAAATCCCCAATAGCTAAGCCTTAGAGCTTGTTACACGCTGAGCCTTACAGCTTTGCTAACCGAGGAACAAATACTCAACAGTTGAGCCTCACAGCTTGCTACACACTGACTAACAGCTTGATGAAAGAAATCAAGGGAGAAACGGAAGACAAAAGCAACTGGAACTATATCTGTGGTTACGATACTTGGATTTGATCACGATGGCTTGGATTTGATCCAAAAGCCAAGAAGGAAGTCCCAGAATTTCACTCAGAACTATGCTGCACACATTTACTCCACGGGCTCTCTCTTTCTCTTCTTCTTCTCACTTTTACGATACTCTGTATTTCTCTCCTGCTCTCTTCACTTCTCAGCTCTCACTCTCTTTTTCTTCTTCTGCACAGCTCTCTTTTTCAAATGGAACCTTCGCTCACAGGAGCCCTTGCACTTTCTGCCATCTTCTGCAGCCCTTCAGCCCCTTTTCATCGAAGGATGAGGCAGTCTTTTTATAGGACAGAGCCTCCGAATGGATGAGGCAGTAAAGTAAGCTAGTGATATCCTATTGGTCCACGTGGCAGGGATGAGAATGTTCCTCTAACATTAGCCTTGGATCACGTGCCCATCACTGCTGTATCAATGATTGGTAATCAGAGAGACGGCAGAGAGAAAACCACGTGACCCACCTATTCCACAAATAGAGTAGCGGACTCTAACTCTTCTTCTCCGGCTCCGGAAGACTTCAGGCAGAGCAGAGGAAGACGGCGGCAGTAAAGAGGCTGTCCGAAGGAAACCCCTCTTCCCCCAAGGAAACCCTCTCTCAGATCTATAGGCCTTATGCCTTGATGATGTTTTAGCTGATATGCATAAATTGTTCTGTGCATGCATTTAAGTCTGTGCAGCACACACACACCCAAGTCCATACATCATTGTTGTATGCATGCTTAGTCCATACACTTGTTGACAGCAAGTATATACATTGTCACCTGCTCGTGCATCCCTTCTAAGTCTATTCATTGTGCATGTGTGTGCATCATTTAGCAAGTCTATACATCAGTCAGCATTGCCTGTTGCATCGTTCATCAAGTCTATACATTGCACGGACATAAAGTCTGTACATTGTGCATGGTTCAAAACAAGTCTGCACATTGTCTGTCGCATGTCACTCATTCAGAGTCTATACATCGTCAGGTTGCTTGATCATGCATTGTCAAGTCTATACATCATCTCTCTTAGCGTCTATATGCATAGTCAATGCATTGTCAAGTCTATACATCATCTCGCTTAGTCTCTATGTGCATGTCTATACATTGTCTGTTTAACTCCTGCCTTGCATTGAAGTCTATACATTGGTCATATGCTTGTGATTCACAAAGTCTATACATTGCTGTTGCATTCACGATAAGTCCATACACTGCATTTGGGCATTGTTCTTCACAGCAAGTCTGCACACTGCTCTCTCATGCATGCACATTTAAAGTCTGTACAGCTTGTGTTTGCAACACTAAGTCTGTACATCGCATAGCATGCAAGCCTTCGAAGTCTGTACAGCCCAAGTCTATACATCCATCTGTCTCACTCAAAGTATGTACACTCGCCAGCATGCATTCAAGTTTCAAAGTCTATACAGCTAAAGCCTTTACATTGAAGTCTATACATTGCATTCGTGGCAAGTCTGTACATTGCCACTGTTTCAGGCACGCAAAGTCTGTACAGAGTTTGCCCAGTCTACATCTTCCAAATTTTATACATTGTCACCGAGGGGTCCAATGATATCGAAAGCCCACATGGAGAAAGGCCATGGGGAGGACATAGGATGGAGTGAAGAAGCAGGAGAGTGAATTTCATCGGCGTGCAGTTGGCACTTAATACACCTTCAAACATAGATGGAGCAATCCTCTTCTAGAGTGGGCCAATAGAAGCCTACCCTGAGGATTTTCTTAGCAAGCATCTGACTATTGACGTGACCACCACATACTCCTGAATGCGCCTCTTCCACGACCTTCCAAGATTCATCATCATCTAGGCACCTTAATAAAACTCCGGTGAGACCTCTTCTGTAGAGTATACCTCCAACCAGGGTGTATCGCAGAGCAACTCTTCGAATGGCTTTCTTTTCATCAGCTGTGGCCTCCTCGGGATAGGATTGATCATGGAAATACTTAGCAATCTCGTAGTACCACGGCTTTTCTTCATCATTCAATTCTTCCTCTAAATCCAGTAGCATGACCTCCTTATTCTCAATGATTCCACCTTGCTTAACCTTCCTAAGCACCTCCTCCTTAACACTAAGGAAAGCTGAATCCTTAATAGCTGGAGTGAGCCGCTTGTGAATAATGATAGAATGGGAATCCCTTTCGGGAAGGAAAACCAAAGAAGATGCAAGAGAAGCGAGAGAGCTAGAATGTTATGATCACGAGAAACGTGAACGAAGATTAATTTGGTGAAAAGCTTGGTATAAGCAGAAGTCAATTCCTGATAGCGTTTGAGTTTAGGATTGAGCGTATGGCACTTGGTAAGCACTTGGCAAAGAATAAGCTGACTATCACCTACAATCCGTAATTTGGTAACACGGAATTGATGAGCGGCCTCCAGTCTAGCCAGAAGAGCCTCATACTCAGCTATATTATTTGTAACTGGAAATGCAAGTTGAGAGGCGAGCGGAATAGTGATACCCTCCGGTGATAGAAGAACAATACAAAACCCTTTTCCTTTTGAATTCAAAGCTCCATCAAAATGTAACGTCCACATCGAATCGGATTGATTGACGGACATTAGTTCCTCATCTGAAAACTCTGAGCGAATAGGGTCAAATTTAGGGAGAGGGTGATGAGCAAGATGTTCTACTATGGCATAGCCTTTAATTGCCTTTTGCTGAATGTAGATAATATCGAATCGAGAAAGGAAGCTTTGCCATCGTACTAATCGATCGGTGAGAACAGATTTTTCTAGAAGAAACTTGATTGGATTCATACGAGCAATGAGATGAACTTCGTGAGCTAAGAAATAATGTTTGAGTTTCTGAACTACCCAGACTAAAGAAGCACAAGTCTTTTCTATGGCCGAGTACCTCTGCTCACAAGGGTTGAGAAGCTTTGACAAGTAGTAGGCTGCCCTTTCTTTTCCTTCTTCGTCAACTTGGGCTAGGACAGCGCCTACAGAGTCATCCAGAACGGAAATGTAGAGAATAAGCGGTTTGCCTGGAACTGGCAGCCTCAGGACAGGAGGATTTGAGAGATAATCCTTCAATCCGTCAAAAGCTGCTTGACATTTGTCATCCCAAATAAACTTGACTCCCGGCTTAGTAAGCTCGTAGAACGGCCTACATCTTTGTGAATGCTGGGAAACAAATCGGCGAATAAATTGCAACCTCCCGATCAGCCCTCGAACTTCTTTCAAATTCTTGGGAAAAGGCATTTCCCTTATTGCCTTCGCCTTGTTGGGATCAATCTCAATACCCCTCTTACTTATGATGAATCCAAGCCACTTCCTTGATGAAACGCCAAACATGCACTTCTTGGGGTTCATTTTTAGCTGATACTCCCGCGCTCTTTGTAAGACTTTGGTTAGAACCTCGGGATGCTCAATCCTTGTTCTTGATTTTACTACCAGATCGTCAACGTACACCTCTATATAAATATGGATCATATCATGAAAAATTGCCATCATAGCCCTTTGATAGGTGGCTCCAGCATTCTTAAGTCCGAAGGGCATGACCACATAGCAATAGATTCCCCAAGCTGTAGTGAACGATGTTTTCTCTTGATCTTCTTCAGCCAGGCGAATCTGATTGTAACCTGAAAAGCCATCCATAAAGGAGAGAGTCTCATATCCTGCCGTATTATCGATCAAAACATCAATATGAGGGAGGGGGAAGTCATCTTTAGGACACGCGCGGTTAAGGTCTCAAAAGTTTATACAAATCCGCACCTTTCCATCTTTCTTCATGACTGGGACGATGTTAACCACCCAATTGGGATAGAGGACAACTCTAATGAATCTGGCCTTATGAAGCTTATCGACCTCTTCTTTCATCTTTAATGCCATATTAGGGTGGAAACGTCTCAACCATTGTTTGACCGGAATGGACCCTGGCTTAAGTGTAAGTCGATGTTCAACAAGCGTAGGGTCTAGTCCTGGCATATCTTCATAACTCCGTGCGAACGTGTCCTTATATTCTTGAAGAACCAAAATAAGCGCCTCCTCTTCGGGGGGCGACAAGTTCTTACTAATGAGGACAATCCTAGGGTCTTCTTCAGTACCCAGATTTATTTCTTTGGTAGGCTCTTCTACTGAGGCTGATGGCTCATCAAATCTTCTCATGCCACTAGCAAAAGCATTGGCCTCGTCCTCATATTCTTCATAACCTTCATCCCCCTCTTCAATAGGGTCTTCATCATTCATTATCTCATAGACACCAAAACCCTCATTAAAAACACAAGTATCTTCATATTCATCTTCTGGCAGGATAATCGGATTCTACAGAAATTCGAGAAGAGCTAAGCAGGCCCGGCACCTTCTAGCTAATTCTAACAAGAATCTACGGGGAATCTGCTTACCCTTGGACCTCTCATTGAAGCTACCCCATGAGTCTTAAAATTAGAAGAGTAAGCGCAACTAGCCTGATCACTAGAATTTAACAAAGATGAAGGAGGTGAGGAAAAGATGGGTACAGAAGGAGATACAGATGAAGACCCCTCACCGGAGGGGTAGGGAAGGTCCCCTAATGAATCCTGGAAGAGCGGCCCCTGGGTCGGGGCACGCTCAGGAAGAAGATAGGAGGTCTCCTCAATGGAGATGAAAGATTGGAAAATTTGAATTTTGGCATTTTTTTTTTCATTTTCAAGAAGAAGGCAATAAGAGGAAGGAATAGGAGGTGGTGTTAAGGTTGACAGATTGAGGAAAGATTGAGCAAATGATGACCCACGCGATGGTGTGATGGAGAGTTTAGAAAATTGCTCGTGGAGCAAGGGAGGAATCAGAGGAGAAACTTGAAGTGAATTTGGAGAAAAGATTATCAAGACCGCGGGCGGTCTAGGGATATCGGAGTAAAACATTTGATTAAACAAACGGACAACAATCTTTGGATGAATGGATTAAATGGAGAAAAGGCTGGCCCACAGCCTGTCCACGTTGTAGCCTTCCTCGAACGGCACATCAGGCTCCCCGGTATCTGTGTAATTGCTTAGAAGCTGCCTCTTGTCCGTGATCACTGCTGGCTTTTCAATTAATTCATGAATCAATGGCGGCCATTCCAGATCAGTTGGCATAAATAATCGGCTCAGAGCAATGGTGATATCATTCATGTCGAACCATCTATACCAGTCACATTCGTGGTCATCCATCTTTCTTCTTTTATCTGGCCGTAAAGACTCCAGGGCTTTGTATGTAACTAGTGGGGCTACGTGACGAGCAAACTACCGTGCATGTACATCTTGACAATCCATCATGGAAGTGACTAGCGTGGTTTGCTCATCATTATGAGTGCCACCTTTCATAAAGTGTGTTTGTAGGGTCCATGTAAGGGGCTGCCGATCTGTCTTGAGAGTGGAAGTCATGACGACCCATGGCTCATTTTCATCTTTGCTTGGTGCTTTGTACCCTAGGCCACCTCGGGGGATCATATTTTGATGCCTGACAGGCTTGACTCGCCCCTGAAGATTAACACCCAGGCCTTTACCAATTTTATACCCCATTTTCATCAGAATGTTCCATCCTGGCGTGTTCATCAAACCTTTTTTCTTCTTACCTTTGGATGGTTGTGGTTGCATTTGAGTGGTAGGAGGGGTTGAAGGAAATGGCCTTACCACGTCTTGCCGCAGATCGGCAACGTCCAAAACTGAGAGCAAAGGCCTATTGGAAGGCCACATAAGAGGCACCGATGTTGCGGAATGTATATCTTCTATCGGTAGAGTGGGCATACTAGTGACTTTAATAATGTGCCCTTTGTGTGGAAATTTTATGCATTGATGATTCGTGGAAGGCACAGCATTAAGCTCTTGAATGTAAGGGTGACCTAAAATGCCATTGAATGTTGGGTCCATATATAGAATATGGAAATCCGCTGTGACTGAGACTGGACCCAAACCAACTTTTAAAGTGATCATTCCTAAAGGCGGCTTCTTGGTGTTGTCATAGGCTGTGACAGTGATTGTAGATGGCCGGATTTGACTCTCCGGAATGCCACACATTTTCAAGGTACTTGGTAGCAAAATATTAATGGATGCCCCAGTATCCACCAAACATTGTTTTACTGCCACCTTGTTAATGTCAATAGTAATGCACAGTGCATATTTTCTGGCTGGCTGTAGAGCCAATTCATGTTCATAAAAAGTGATGGTTGGTTGATTGCTGGCTGGACTTAAGACTATAGTGACCTGCTCAACTGGGATATCTTCATTTACCATTACTTTCTACAGACATTGCTTCAAAGCCTGCTGATGTGTAGTAGATCTTTTGATTAATTCGGCCCGGTGTTCTGTCCAAATGCTTTAGTAAGTCATATTCCAGGCCCGGTGCAAACTCTTGTTCCAGTTCTTCTTGTTCTTGTATCGGCTCCTACTCCCGCTGGGGAAACACTCGATGGAACATCCGTCCACTGCGGAGCACCATTGTTTTCGGAGCCTCTATCGGGCTTATAGTGGGCGAAGGGGCAGAGGAGGTAGAGGGAATGGTGTAGGGCGTATTGGGTGCTGATGCGAGATTAGCAGGAGGAGGGGTTCTTATAAGAGGCCTCGCCGACTGGGAATTATCGGAATGTGGTGACGGGGATCGAGTGACAAGGAGGGGCCTCGGAAGCATGATGGTGGTGGATGGTATAGATTGTGGTGAAACAGGAGGGGTGACGGTTGCCGGCAAGGGGCGAATAAGGAGAGGTCTATTTGGTGGAGGATTTTGGGATGAAGGAGAATTCGTGGGTTGGCGTAAAAGAAGAGGCCGTGAAGGAGTAGGGTTAGGGTTTAGTGGTCCTGGAGTGCTGGAACGTATAAGGGGGCGTGGTGGTTGGGAAAGGGGGACAGGTTGAAGCCTCCTTAGCAATTGTGGTGGTTGCAGTTGACTGGAGTTTTGATTAATAGCTCCGACAGAGGCATTTTCCTTATGCCAAACCTGCCCTCTCTCCACTTCATGGGTTGAGGTGACAAGGTTCACTTGTTGATTTTGAACCGGGTGCTCCGGTAGTAGATTATTGACAATCCCCATATTTGGCTGGGGTGCAGGAGCCTGCTGTTGCTGGGGAACTTGTTGTTGCTGACCTTGTTGCGGGTGCTGCTGAGCCGATGGTTGCCGAGGAGGCCTTCGAGCCTTTAGAGTAGCAATAACCCTCCTCATCTCATCCCAATCAATATCACCTTGATCATTCATATCATGTATGTAATCCTTGAAGTGGAAACAATGATCGATGTTGTGCCCCGACTACCGATGGAAGATGCAATATCGGGAGGTATCTACATGTTGCGGCCATATCGTTCTTTCTTTAGGCAGGGTAAGCAGGTTGGCGGCCATGAGGACATTGAAAATATCTAATAGGCTTTCGGGTAAGGGAGGGTATTGTGCTCTTTGGGGACCCAATGGTCTTCTTGGTTGTTGCAGTTGTGGTGCATAATTGGCTGGCGGGGGCATTTGGTGGTACTGTACGGACTGATTCTGTGGAGTAAAGTGGGATTTTTGTTGAGGAGGTGGAAGAGGTTGTAAGGTCTAAGAAAGGTTATTATTTGGCTGGTGGACCTGGTTTTGGAAGGCGGGCTGTTGTGGTGGCGGCCCTTGGTTTGGAGGGTGGCGGAAGGGTGTGGAATTGCCGAAGGCGCTCACCTGCTCATTAGTAACAGTGCCTTCAGTGGTCGCACCAGTATTGCTGACATTAACATTCCTCTTTATTACCTTTGGCCTTGGCTCAAACATGCCCATAATGGGCGAATCTTTCATCTGTGTTTGTATGTATCTAGCTCTTTCATAGAGCTCTTTCATAGTGCTCAACTTGTTCATGGCTAAAATATGACGGAACTGCAGAGTGGAGTTTGATATAATCATCTTCACTTGCTCCGTTTCCGACAGTGTGTCCTTTAATTTTTCGGCCATAGCTCTCCACCTATCAGCAAACAAAACGAAGTCCTCCTCGGGCTTCATCTTTTCGGCAACCAGATCAGTAACAGACAAAGAGGGACCCACACGGTCCTTGTACTTCTGCAGAAACTTTCGTTGAACAACATCAAAGTCACCAGCATCGGCCGGCTCCAAGGAGTAAAACCATTCTAATGCTGGACCGTCTAAAGACCGCCTAAAGAGATAAGCCAGAGAAGTCTTGTTATCTTGCCAGAATGATGCCTCATATAAAAAGTCTTTCAAGTGGATGTGCGGATTACCCGTTCCATTGTACCGCCAGAAATTCGGCATCTCAGACCGGGGTAGGTGAAAAACCGGTAGAGTGGGAAGCATAATTTCGGGAGTGACCTTGGATGCAGTGACCTTCTTGAGCTGCTCCTCCATACTAGCCATCCTTTGGAGGAGTATAGTGTGGTTATCGGACTCGGCTGGGGCCGGACGAAAAGAGTATTGGTTCGTCATAGGCCTTCTCAAAATTTGAGGAACAGAAGGTTGTTGAGGCCTAGCAATGGAGTGACTTGCCGGTTGGGCCGGCGTAGTCATAACAGGAGTTGATGGGCGCTAGGGCACCCTAGGTGCGACCGCCTGGTCATTGGGAGAACTAGCAGAGTGGCCACCCATGGCCTAGGGAGGGTTAGAAGATGACGGGACAGACTTTCCCTTTAAAGCGGCTTGTGCCGCCTGACACTGGGAGTCATCCAGGTGAGCAAGAACTTTGAGAAATTCGTTGAAGTTGAAAGAAGGGGAAACGTCCCCTGAAGTATTTTGAGTGGTAGGTTGAGCTTGGGAAGAAGGCTCAACCTCCAGAGAAGTGGTGTCCACCATGTGGACTTGAGTGGGAGAAGAATATAGTTTCCCTCTTGAGAGGGAACCTCATAAAACGGGTCAGAGTGACTCTCCTCATAACCATCATAAGTATATCCGTAGTTGGCCATGTTGATGATTTTACCTGAACGGAGTTTCATGCTTAAGGAAGAAGAAATAGGTTTCCAACAAAGAAGTATACCCAAGAGATATCACCTTATAAAATAAAATAAACACTCAAGTTGTAATGAGCCCAAAGTTTTAAGGTTTTCTTTGAAGATTAAGGTGGATTTTACAATAAGTTCGCTCCTATGAATGTGGATCCTGGTTGAAAGTTTGGGTATAACCTCCGGGTATCTAGGTTCTTTCTCTCTCCTCACCAACGTATGGGTCAACTATACTTCGGGTGCTTCAATGGTACAACCTGCGCAGCGTCCGTGAGGGAATCCACGGGTGCGGGGACTTACGGAGGCTTGGTTTAGGAATTTCCGGTCCAATGAGACGGAATGCTCAAAGGAGGGTCTTTCCTTCACCAAGAGGGGGTGTGACTCCTAAAAGTGTGGGGAGAGGAGGTCTCCCGAACCGAATGCCCTAAATGCAGCCTAATGCAGGCAATATCAAGCAGGTGATATGAGAATCAGTCAAGCGAACAACAGTAAGCAATAAACAGGGGTTCTGTGAGCAACAGAACAAAATGACGACCTGGATAAGGTCGCTATATCAACAAAAGATGACTGAGTGTCAGTCGCTAGTTACTGTGAACAGTGCAAACAGACAACAAAATAAAATAGCGCCTTAGAGTGAGGCGCTGCTTGTGGAAATGACGCATGTGCACAGGGGCATCAGATAGCAGTAATCGCACTTAAACTAATGAATAAAAGCAATGATAATCAAAATTATGCCTTTCAGTAAGGCGCTGTACCAGTGAAAGACGTGTTGTGCCTCTTAAGCACAAGCATGCGCATTGTGTTTTGATGATAGCATGCTGATTTGTTTTGATGATTGCAACACAGTTAGTGCATTATGATATTGTGTTTTAAATATGGCTGCTGATATGATTGCATAGGACTGTGTCTGATATACAGCATTGAATGCATGAGTTTGCATGAGTATTGCATGATGCGTTGACGCATGGGATCATTGCGTCAACGCACTGGTCTGTCCCGGAGCTGGTCTATAAAATGTGTCAACTGGTGCGTCGACGCAGTGGACTCAATGCGTTGACGCATTGGAATTGTTTTGAAAGAGCTCTTACTTTGCTTCATACATTAGTCTTGAAGTCTGTACAGCCAGTGCACTTGTAAAGTTCATACATTGAACTGTGGCTTGCACTGTTCATGATTTGGGTAGCAAAGTCTATACACTGCAGGGTAAAGCCCAATGTCTAGGCATTGCTGCATCGCTTGCATTTCAGAGTCTATACATTGGTTTTGTCATACACATAGACTTCCAAGTCTACACATTCCTGCATTAGTGTGCTTCACGCTTTGTTCATGGCTGAGAGTCTATACACTGGGCTTGAAGTGTACACAATGAGCATCTCATGTAAGTCCATACATTCATAGTGCATTGCATTGGCTAAGTATATACAACGTCAGTTCATGCATTATCTTAGGCTAAGTCTGTACATTGCCTTTATGCTACAAAGTCTGTACAGTGGGCAAGGGTGTACATCCACCAGTGAACACATCAAGTCTATACACCGCCTGTGTTCATCTGAGTCTTATGATGTCTTTATATTCATTAAGTCTATACATTGCGTTGTGCATACTTTACATTGCTTTCGCCTTCACAGCAAAGTCTATACAATGCAATGCATATATTTAGAACTAATGACTTTGTTTCATCTGTCTGACAGGGACTGAAGAGGCTAATGAACCCCTTAACGCAAGAGGGCTGAAGACATTCAATTTCAGCTGCTGGAACACACCAATGCGTCAACGCCTTGATCAAGTGGCGTGGACGCAGTAGTTCAAACAATCAAGAAAGAAGCTTACTGGATTACTCTGGTGCGTCAACGCATTCATCAAGTGGCGTCGACGCAGCAGGTTGATGGATCGACAAGGTGACCAGAGAGTGTGAGAGGGCTGAAGCCATCTAAGTTCAGATGCTGGAACACTAATGCGTCAACGCAGCATGATGAGAGCATCGACGTAGCACGCCCATCTGCTGAAGACTTGATCACTGGATCATCAATGCGTCAACGCCACGGGTTGGAAGCGTCGACACAGCAGTTAAAAAGGCTAGGCTATTTGTTCACTGGAACGTATCCATGCGTCAACGCCATTGCTAGACAGCGTCGACGCAGCCATTGAGCCTGATAGGCATCTAGCTCAGAGACAGTTTAGAAGGTTAACGCTGGAGTTCTTAGCGTCCTCGCAGCATGCAAACAAGCCGAACTATTAGTTGCAGAAACACACCACTACGTCAACGCTTTAGCCTAGCAGCTTCAACGCAGCATGTCTATCCGCCAAATACATTGATCACTGGATTGCCGATGCCGATGCGTCAACGCAGCAAGCTGATGCAGTCAACGCAGTAGACTTGAGTTTCATAGGTTGAAGATCTCTGAAGGCTGCGTCAACTCCTTGGAGCAAGTGGGTTGACGCCATCTAACTCCAGTTGCTGAGCGTACTGGTGCTGGGCATGTGATCCGAGGATAAGAACAGTGTCCAGATGAGGACACGTGTACTGACAGCCTGCTGGATGCTGCCACGTGGTCTGAATTCTTAGGGCGGGAACTGTGGAAGCCACACGCGCCCTGGCTGCTGCTGCTGTTGGTATATAATGGAGCCTTCGTCTTCAGATGGAGGCTGATCGTGATCGAAGCAGAAAGCAGAAGCTGAGAGAAGAGAAAGGGAAAAAGAAGAGAGAGCTTCCACGATCCAGCAGAAGAGAAGAAAGAGAGAAGAAGAAGAAGAGAGACAGAGAAAAAGGCAGAGTGAAAAGAAGCTGTCGATCCAGCACAAGACAGGAAAGAAAAGAGAGAGAAGAGAAGAGCAGAGAGTGAGAGATTAGCGAAAGAAGAAGAGAAGTGCAGAGAGAAAGAAAGAGAAAGAAAGAGATCGTGAGAAGAAGAGACTGAGAGAGGTTGTTTGAAGAACTGTCTTCACTGGACCGTGGATCAAATCCAGGCCAGTCAGCTCTTTAAGAGCCACATTGTGCTTTACGTTTACAGCTTTCTGACTGCTGTTATCTTGTCTTTCGTTTTCCCTTTTACACTTTCGTTCAAGCTATTAGTCAGCGGTCTGCAGAGGAGGACTCCTCTGGACAGCAAGTTGTGTTGCTCAGCGGGCAGTGGAGGTTTCCACTGGACGGGTAAGCTGTAATCCCCAGCGGTTGCAGTGGTGGATTCCACTGGACGGTAAGCTGTGAGGCCCAGCGGTTGTAGGCTAAGCTATATTGCCCAGCGGACGCAAGCTGTGTTGCGCAGCAGTAATCCACACTCGGGTTGAGTGTGGGGTGGATGTAGGTCAGCTGGACCGAACCACCTAAAAAACCCCTTGTGCATTGTGGTTTGTTTTTGTTCTATTGTGCTTCCGCTAGATGAATGCATAGGGGCGCTCCATGTGTTTGGATTTTGGTTGAGAAGAAGAGTTAATTAGTCTTCTTAGAATGTTTTAATTTGTCAAGAGAGCGAAATTCTAGTTGAGCGATTCTTTGTCTAAATTAGCCTAGCTAGCATTCTAGTGATCTCACTGTATGCTTGTTTTGCTCTGCAACTGATTATTAGCTTTTAAGCTTGTCTAGTTTGCGAACTAGTAATTCTAGTGAGCATCATATTTTAATTGGGCGAAAGATTTTAAAAGGGCTATATTCATTCACCCCCCCTCTGAATACTTGCACCGAACCCAACAAGACGCCTCTGGGAGGGGCGTCAAAATGCAATAATCAGAAATCTGACGCCTTGGCGTGAGGCGTTATATTTGGAAATGACGCCTCTGTAAGGAGCGTTAATTAGAAAATGATGAAAATGCTCACAATAAAAATGGAAACAGCGCATGTTCGAACGGTCACTGTATGTGGAAATGACGGCGGTATGAAGGGCGTTATTCAGTTCCAGAGAACCATTATCCCTGATGACAAACAAAAATCATTTCCTTTTCTAATAAAAATGATACGGATACTACGCAAATTGGCTAATCCAGTGGGAGGTGTGCAAGTGGTGCACAGAGGGAGTGTGCTATGTGGAGCACGAAGGAGGGGCACACGAGGGTGCCAAAGGGAGGGGCACGCGAGGGCGCCAAAGGGAGGGGCACGCGAGGGCGCCGAAGGAGGGGTAATCAAACTAAATCAAAAAGGGTCCCACCGTGATCGCCAATTTGTGAACGTATCACATAGACATTTTTTAAAAGAGAGAAATATAATGATAAACAGATGATTATTAATTATTAGGGATAAAAGAAACTATGCTAAAACGTGTGGGATATAAAGAAAGAAAGGGGATTGAGCATGAGATGCTCTAAGGAGGGTGATCGCCAGAGGGGTTACCTCAAAATATCAAAGGAGTGATCGCATGTACCTTGTGTTGAGCGGGTGAGATTGATGATTCTTCCTTCCTCCTTCTACCGGCCGGCTGACGAAGGGGGTTTGTAGCTTGATTACCCTTGTAAGAAAACACACAAAATGAACAAAGATATGGATTAGCCAAAGTGTGTAGTATCAATGCTCTAAAAATATGAAATTAATCAAATTAAACATGAACACACACCTTGTGTGTTTTGGTTTTAAAACCCCTTAAGAGGAGTAACAAGGTATGGGATTATGGATATGCAAAACAAGATGTAGTATGATGCAAAGCAATTTTAACGTGCTGAGAAGATCCCTACTAGAACAACTAGAGAGTGATGAGTGATATGATAAAAGATAAAAAACTAAAGAAGGGGTGTCCTTTCTGCTGTGTGTGCAGCAGTAAAGGGGGAAAGAACAAGACTGCAGTTGCTGCAGTAGGATGATGAAATGCCGGATGAAGACGCCACCCGTGGGAGGAAGAACACGAGAGGAAGGAGCTTTGAAAGAAGATCAAAACCTGCAAAAATAAAAGAAACTCTCCCCTTTCTGTGTAAAAAAAGGCTCTCACCACGTTCTTAACTCTCTCTCTTGCTCTGTTCTCTCTTCTTCTTTTTTTCTCCCCTTCGCACGTGAGGGATTCAAGGGGGTATTTATAGAGCAAAAATCCTTGCATTAGTAGGATTAAAACAAGGCAATGAATCCTCAATAAGGAACCCTCTTCCCAATCGAACATAAGGTGGAAAATGGGGAAAGGATTACTACTGGAAAGAAGCAGGCGAAAGGGAGACGGAAGTGAAAATGGCGACCTAGATAGGGGCGTCAATTGAAATGACGACATTCACACAGTCGTCAATTCCTGAATTTAATTATAGAAATAAAGGACTTTCCTTATTTAAAATTGTCAAATGACGTCTGTCTAAACGGGCGTTAAAATAATAAACGTCCCTCCTTAGGACGTCAATTATTTGAGTTTTATCTTCGTTAGAATTTGTAAAATCCAGGAATCGACGACCGTTTGAACAGTCATGGTTTTAAGAGAAAAACGCCCCTAATTAGGTCATTAATTAAATGACGCCCTCCAAACAGGCGTTAATTTCAATTATTAAACTAAAAAGTCAAGAAATCTCAATTAAATATGGAGAAATTAGAAAAACTTTATATTAAGCCAATATTGAAGTCCACTTTGGGGCGTCACATGGTGACATGAGATTTACTCAACATAGCATCGATTTGGCGTGTCTACATCAACTTTTTCGCGTGTACTCGGATCGAGTCACGGGACGGGTCACTCTCGCTCTCTTGCCACGGTGATAAAAATAGATATTGAGCTACTTACCTATCACATGCAGCGGCATATATGAATAAATACAAGTAAATCAAACGCCGAGTAAGAGAGCGAACACGATACCTCCACGCTCTGGGTGTGGGGAAGACGACCCCGGCCGATACAATGGTAAAAATTTAGTTACAACTGTAAATTTTATTGCCCACTCTACGCAGGGAGATAAAGGGCTACAAGTGGGTCCGGGAGGACCGTTCCTGGGTTGACGGGCAGCAATCTGGAGGTGCATTCGGAGCGAACTCGACCTGCTGGTCCGACTCGATACTGCGTCGACTCGGTTCTGACTCGCTGGATAGCAAGCCTTGGCCTTCAAAGGAACGTCGCTATCCTGAGATCTTCTGGAGGCGCCGCTTGGCTGGAACGTGGGCAGGACGTCCATGGTCGACTCCCTGAAGTGGCGGTTCCAGAAGTTGACTTTTGGTATTTTTGCACGAATTATCCACGGACTGACTTTTCTGATCTACACAAGGAATAGAATTGCGCGCCTCGGTGGCAAGAATTAATTCTCTCAGATCCCGAATCAGATCGAGGCAAGACTTGTGGCGTTGGAAAGAAGACTCCCAGATCTACCACATATAATTTTTGTGGGTCGATCCAACGAAGGGATGTGAAACGGGGGGCTCTGTAACACTGAGTTTTTTCTGTGGATTTGTTGATAGACACTCAGGACAGAAGGGGATCTGCCTGAAACTAACCTTTGACCGAGAGGTAAATGATTTTTCCAGGGACTAAATAAATTGTGGAAGGTAGGGGGGAACGTGAGGAACACGGAGGAATTTTTGTGAAAATTCTAAAAAATTGTAAGGGGGTGGGAATTATACGAATAGGTGACACTATCCTACAGATCTGTAAAATGGCAGATTACTGAGTGGAAGAACAAAAATATGAGAAAAATATCAAACTAAGGCCAAATGGTACGAAATTTGAACTGGAGATTAGGGGAGACAGGGAGAACAAACCCTAAAAATTAGGGCTTGAACAGATAATAATATAAAATTATAAAATTTCAGAGATGAGGTTCTATCCTTATTTGGACAGAACTCTGGCGATGGCGGTAGCGGCGCGATGGCGGCACGAACGGAAGGCGGCGGCCGGAAGTCGCATCCAGCAGAGGTTGGAGATCTTGGAGTCACACCAAGATGAAGGCTTCACACCCTAGAATGGGCAGCAATCACTGCTGCAAGGGGGAGAGGAGAGATACAAGGGGTGCCCTTGGGCTTGCTCTTGGTAAAAATGCTTAATTATTCATTAATATCTCTAATGACACTATACATAGGCTTATATAGGGAATGGAAAGGGGTGGGGGATGAGAATTTTGTGAGAGAGAGGGGATTTTCTTTCCCATGTGGTCAAATGACCAAATTAAATAAAAAATACAACATGGGATAAACTATATTATAAGGGGGAAGCATGTTGGACTTTGCTTGGTCCAATTTTGAATTTTTTCCACCTTGTCCCCTTCAATGGTCAAGAATCTAGAAGCCCACCTTGGACCTTTGACCAGCCCCACATGGGACCCTAAGGCTTAGGTGGACCAATGGGGAAAGAGATGGGGGCCCCTTGCTGGTCCTACTAGACTTTTACACAAAAACTCAAACAATCCTAAGGAATGACAAATTGGCTTATAAAGCCTTACAATTGCGTACATTTTTTCCCAAGCATATAAATGCAAATAAAAGGACTCAAATGTAAAAAAAAGTAAGTGGTCTTGCTCTGATGTCCCCATCACATTGATAGCCCTTCCTAGTTCTAAGGTAGGATACGAGGACTTAGTGTGTCACACCGTTGCCCCTGTTGACCCTTCCCTCATCTTAGGGGAGTTCTTGCCCAGTTCGAAGGATGTCAGGACCATGATCAGTTCTCAACACATCCATTTGCTTCCTATGGCCCAGTTGGTTATTGCTCATTGTAAGAATAAATGTGGGTGGAATGAGGCCATAGCCAAGGCCGTTTCTATTTGCTTGTGCGGGGCTATACTTTTCCCTACCACTGACCACCTCTTAGACATACCAAATCTGAGTGTTATTAGTGGGTTGTGGAGAGGGTTATCCATTTCACAGGCCGTTCTTTCTTTCCTATATGAGGGCCTTAGCTCAGCTTCCGTTGGTGGGCCTCTCTTTGGGTCCATGATCCTACTTGAGTGTTGGATTGGAGTTAGAGTGAAATTCATGCCTAGAGAGGATATCTCTTCTCTTAGTTGGATCTTCAGGAGCCACCCACTTTTCTTTATTAGAGGCACCTTTGGATTCTCTCAATAGGTAGAGTGTAGGATGGCAGATAGGAGGACTAGGGATGAGTGGCGGATTTACTTCAACACTCTGCCCCTCGACCGGTTCGTGATGCACCTGGCTTTTCTCGTCGGTACTACCCTCAGGCTTCCTAAGAGGCTTGGGTTGGACTTGAGACTTATGGGGAACACTACTTTGGAGATGTATAGCCCCCACATGTGCTTTCTATAGGTTGGACTCCCGCGTACTAAGGTTTTGGCACTACCCCGCCTACCCGCTCTACAGGCGAGGAGACTCGGCACGGAGGAGGACGAGCAGGCGGTCAGGAGCGCGCTGATTATGTGGGAGATCAGCAAGACGAACGTTCTTCCAGCAGAGGTGATCGAGATTTAAGAGGAATACTAGCTTTACCTGAGAGAGCTACGCGACATCCGACCTCGCGTGGATGCCCGACTGAGGATTGAGTGATTGATCATGATGTATTAGGGATTGATAGCTTGAACTTGATGTTTTTGAGATTGAATAAATGGAAGAACCTGATTGCTTTAGCTTGTTAACCTGCCTCCTTTTCTTCTCATATGTGTGGTTTGATGTGGCTCTTCAGAAATAGAAACGGCCTGACAAAGGACCGCTGAGACAAGATAAACGGCCTCTCACATGACCGTTGGAACCATAGAAACGGCCTTCAATAGGCCGCAAATAGGTGGACACCTGAACGGACCACAGTCCTTTTGGGAGGTAGAAAACGGTCTATCAAGGGACCGCCTCATAACAAGACGGTCAGAGTTTAACCGTCGTGCTTCTAAAAAATGGTCCTGGATTAGACTGCACGAGTGTTGAAAGCAGGAGGACCCCTTCATTTGGGCTCCATATAAATGGCGGCCTACCCAATGATCGCTGGAAGATGAGACGGTCCAGAGGTGACTTCTAAGGGAATAAAAACGGTCTGCATGGGACCGCACATAAGAAAACATGTAAGGCGAGTCCATGGGCTTGTGACTTGAACCGTGCGGCCCTGTCTCTGCACACACTAAATAGAGAAAACAAAACAGGTTAGATCTGTTCTAGGCTTAACCCCTTGCCAAGAGCAAGTTCAATGTGAGACCAATTCTTGAAATTTGGTCAAGGGGTGAAGCCTTATTAAATAGGCAAAGATAACACATGAAAATGCAATGCATGCCATGAAATGTAGGGGGACTATGTGGTGATTTTGGAATATATTTTTTTTGTTTGTTTTTGTTTGTTGTTGTTGTTTTTTTTTTGTAGTTTTTTTGAAGATATTTGACTTTTTTGGACTTTTATAAATATCTTATTTTGTCAGGATTTTGAAATATCTGATTTTTTTGGGATTTTTGAAATATCTGATTTTTTTGGGATTTTTGAAATATTTAATTTTTTTTGGGATTTTTGAAATATCTGATTTTTTTTAGATTTTTGAACCAGTTCAAACCCGGTGATGAGAGACCCACATATCTCATTAGGGGCTTCCCAAGCACAACGTGCATTATGGGTGACCATCCATGGCCAGGGTCCAATTTCACTTGACGGTACCCCTGTCAAGGCCATACCCGGGGTGCGATCCAGTCCTTGGAAATCAAAAGAGAATTTGAAAGGAAAGGCGGGGATATGTATAGAGGTTTTTAGGGCTTGAGTTCTTCTCATGACAACCCATTTTCAAGAGATTCGGTCTGTTACGCCGAGACTTTGTGTCCGTCATCGAACCTTCATCCGCTCTAGGCACGCATACGACCGGGCTCATGACGTCCCACGGGGAAACTTTACTGTCACTCTTGCCATGCCTAGTCTCATTCTTTGGAGCAGTTGGATTGAGCTTCGAACTTTTGGGGTGAGCTTTTAGCTTTTGCCTGGATTTTTGCCCCTTTTCTTTTTTGTTTTTTTTTCTATTCTTTCTTTTCTTTTGTGATTACTTCATGCGGAATTAGGTCATAACGGACTGCCCCTATTTGAGACCAATTTTCTATCGGGGTGTCTAGATCGGTCCTCGCCCCCTTATTCACCACTTGCCCCTATATTCAGCAGAAGAGAGGAAAAGAATAAGGACTTTTACTTTCCCAAAATATGGCCAGAGGAGAAACGGTGTTGCGAAAAAGAGGAAAACCCAACCACAGATGTTGTGTAGTGTGTGAGTGTTATGCTAGGGATCTTCCTTCATGATCAAGGAGGGGAACACCTCACCATCGGGCCGTTGCTAGCTCAACTCTAAGGATAAAAGCGTTTGAGATACAACCCGTTCCACGCATGAGATAATTCTTCACCCTCTGCATTGATTAGATGGTACGCATTCCCTGGATAAGCCTCTTTTACCACAAACGGACCTTCCCATTTAGGTTGTAATTTAGACCTGGGTCCTCCTGATCTAATGAATTTACATTTTAAAACCATATTACCCACTTGAAATTTTCTTTCAATTACCTTCTTCTGAAAATGACGCGAGACTCACTTTTGATAGATAGAAATGTGATTGGCTGCATTAAGCCTCTTCTGGTCCAAGAGTTCCAGCTGGACTAGCAACGCCTCTCGACGTTCATCGAGATTAAGTTCCTTATTGAGCTGTACTCTTAGGGAGGGGATTAATATTTGATATGGAAGTACCACCTCCATCCCATAAGTGAGAGCAAAGGGAGTTTACCCCGTGGGAGTGTGGACGGAGGTGCGATAAGCCCATAGAGCTTCCATGAGCCTTTCAAGCCAATCAGCAAACTTATGTGACTCGCATGTTTTCTTGATGATTTTCAAAAGTGTCTTCTTAGTAGCCTCGGCTTGGCCGTTGCCTTGAGGGTAATATGGAGATGAATGATGCAATGCAATATTGAATTTCTTACATAGATCCTGAAGTTCTTGTGACACGAATTATGGTCCGTTGTCGGTGACGATGTCACTTGGCACTCCAAACCGCAAGATGATATTCTTGAAGATGAAGCGGTAAACTGCGGTTACTTTGACTTCTGCATATGCTTCGGCTTCGGCCCACTCGGTGAAATACTCTGTAGCGGTAAGGATAAAAGATTTTTGTTTGGTCTGAGAGTTTGGGTCACCTAGGGGGCCTACAATGTCAAAGGCCCACATGGAGAACGGTCAAGGAGCAGAAAGAGGATGGAGGGATGAAGCAGGAGCGTGAATCTTGTCGGCATGTAGTTGGCATTGAACGCACCTACGAACATAGGTGGAACAGTCTTCTTCTAGGGTTGGCCAATAATAGCCCTGCCTAAGAATTTTCTTCGCTAAGGCCTGACCATTAACATGCCCTCTACATTCACTCGAATGGGTAGCTTCAACGACCTTCCAGGCCACATCATCGTCCAAACATCTCATAAGAACTTCATTAAGAGTGCGCCTGTATAATTCTCCAGCAACAATCATATATCTCGAGGTGACCCTTCTGATGGCCTTTCGCTACTCGACATTGGCTGATTCTGGGAATGAGCCATCCCTGCAATATTGCTCAATTTCATGGTACCATGGCAGCTCTTCCTCATCTAAGATCTCTTCTAATTTAGTTAACGATACTTCTTTCAAGTCTTCCTTCTCATCCTTCTTTTCTACAGATTTCCTAAGGTTGTCAAACTAGGGATCCTGAAGTGAAGGAGCGTCCAGTCGCTAGACCACAATGGTCTCAGTAGAGTGACTTAGAGGAAAGGACAGGGAAGAAGCAAGCGATGCAAGTGCATCGGCGAGAATGTTTTGAGATCGCGGGGTATGGATATAAATCAGTTTGTGGAATTACCTAGCCAAGAGTGTGACCAGATCCTGATAGGGCTTGAGCTTGGGGTCACGGGTGTGATAGGCAGAGAGAACCTAGCGCAGCACCAACTAAGAGTATCCTATAATGTTTAGGTAACGCGCGCCCATGATGTAGGCGTGGTTCAATCCAGCAAGGAGAGCCTCATACTCGGCTATGTTGTTGGTAGCAGGGAAAGAGAGTTGATATGCGAAGGGGATAGTTACTCCTTCCGGCGTGAGGAGAACAACGCCAATCCCTCGGCCCTGAGAGTTAAGTGCACCATCAAAGTACAGAGACCAGAAGGGATGATGAGTCAGCACGAAAAGATGTTCGTCAGGAAACTCGTCCTGAATGGAATCAGTGCAAGGGACAGGTAAATGGGCCAGGTGTTCAGCAATGACATAGCCCTTAATTACCTTCTGGACGACAAAAGTAATATCAAATTGGGAGAGGAAACTCTGCATGCGAGCTAACCTACCAGAAAGGATAGGTTTTTCTAAGAGATAGCGAATTGGGTCCATTCTACAGATTAACTTAACTTCATGGGCAAGGAAGTAATGTTTGAGCTTCTGAGCTACCCATACTAAAGCTGCACAGGTCTTCTCCATGGTAGTGTACTTTGCCTCTAAAGGGTTAAACAACCTAGAGAGGTAGTAAGCTGCCCTTTCTTTTCCTTCGTCGTCCACTTGAGCCAGGACAGCTCCTAGGGAGTCCTCAGTGACAGAGATGTATAAGATTAGGGGTTTCCCAAGGACAGGAGGTTGCAAAATCAGGGGATTAGATAGATAAACCTTCAGATCCTCGTAGGCCTTCTGACATTGTTCATTCCATTCAAATTTGGCTCCCGCCTTTAGCAGTTCATAGAATAGTCGACACCTTTGAGAATGCTGAGATATAAACCTCCAAATGAACTGCAGGCGGCCGATCAAACTTCGAAGTTCAGTAATGTTCTTTGACGGGGGCATACCCATGACAACTTTTCCTTTATTAGGATCAATCTAAATCCCCCTCCTTTTAACTACGAATCCTAGCAACTTCCCCGAGGACACTCCAAACACACATTTCTTCAGATTCATCTTTAATTTGTACTCCCAGGCCTTTTGCAACACCTTGGCCAAAATCACGGGGTGCTCTTTTTTCGACCTCGACTTCACTAAAATATCAGCCACGTAAGCTTCCATATATACATGCATCATATCGTAGAATATTGCCATCATCGCCCGTTGATAAGTGGCACCTGCATTCTTCAGTCCAAATGGCATGACCACGTAGCAGTAGGTGCCCCAGGGCGCGATGAACAAGGTTTTTTCTCGATCCTCCGGAGCTAGGCGGATTTGGTTATACCTTGAATATCCATCTATGAATGAGAATGCTTTGTACCCGACCGTGTTGTCTACCAACACATCGATATGAGGAAGTAAAAAATCATCTTTAGGACATGCCTTATTCAAGTCCATGAAATCGATGCAAATTCGTACTTTTCCATTCTTTTTCATCACAGGGACTATATTTGCCACCCATTGAGGATATAAAATAATTCTAATGAACCTGGCCTTATGCAATTTATCAACTTCTTATTTTATCCTCAAGGCCATATGGGGGTGAAATCTTCTTGATTTTTGCTTAACGGGCGTTGCCCCTGGTTTGAGTACAAGTCTATGTTCCACTACGGCGGGGTCAAGGCCCGACATGTCCTCGTAAGACCAGGCAAATGAATCGCTGTACTCCCTCAGGACCTGGACTAACTCTTCTTCAACCTGAGGAGGGAGATTAGCATAAATGATTATATGCCTTGGATCCTCTTCTATTCCAAGATTAATCTCTTTCGTGGGTTCATCCATTGTCGATGATGGTTCATCAAATCTCTTCAAACCCTGTGCGTATAAATCGACAGCATCATCCACGTTGCTATCCTCATAATCGATCGGGTCTTTCTCATCTATGATCTCGTAAACACCTAACCCATCATCACTCCATACCCTGTCTAGCTCTTCATCATCCTCCAGGATGATGGCTATTTCTACAAACTCAGGACATTTAAGGAGGGCATGACAGCGTTGGGTAAGATCTTGGAGGAACCTATCAGGAATGGCTTTAGAATAGCGCGTCATTGGGCTCGTAGCAAGCATGGAAGGGTTGGAAACACTGGAACGAGATCCGACTTCACTAGACCCGATCAACTCTACTTTCATAGACTCAACAAACCCTGTATCTAACCTAGATGATAGAAAATCTAATGGAAGGGAAACAAGGGCCTCATGCCCCTGGGAAGAGGACTGGCAGAACACAGCATAATCCTCCACTGAAATCTCCGTTTTAAAATCCACTTTTTTTTTGGAGACTAGCGGAGATAATGCAACAAGATGGATTAGAGGGGGAGGAGGAGGAGGAAGCGTAAGAGGATAGAGAGATGGGAAAAGGACATCGAAGAAGGGATCGGAGGAGGAGAACCACATGGTTGAAAGATCGACGGGTGGGCAGCGCCCACATGAACATGGCACAATCAACACCTCAGTTGGCATTTCCATCAAAAACAGATCAATCATGATAGGAGGTGAGCAAGGTATAGAATCCAGCTTTTGAAAAAGGGAAGCAAGGCGGGTAGGTGACCAAGAAAAGGTAACGATGGAGCTCCGCTTTTCCAGCGGATGGTAGGCTGGTTCTGCTGGCGTGTACTTCACAAGTTGCATCTCAGGGCTTCTCGGACAATCTTCTTCATGGAATAGCTTTGCAAAATCCTCATAGAAATCCTTCATATCATCTACTGGCCCCTTCAGTGGCAGTGGCAGGTCAGAAATAGTGCATGCAGCATTTTCCTTCTCATCAGGACGGGTTAGTGTCTTCAAGGTGCCGGGTTGCAATGGTCCTTTCACAAAATGTTGGCGATAGTCCCAGGTCAATGGCCCGGAGTCTCCCAGGACTTATAATGAGGACTCTCGATATCCGAGACCCCTACTGTTCATCTTTCTACCCCTAGGGACTGGCTTAGTCCGTCCCTACAGCCGGGCACCGAGACCCATGCCTAGTTGATATCCCAGCTTCAGTATCATATTCTAGCCCTTAGAGTCTCTTATCTTGGGCTTTGCTTTGACATTAACCGACGCGATGGTGGGCTTGCGTGGCGCATATGCCCATGAAAAATTTAAATCCATCACAGAAATGACCGGCTTGTTAGTGGGCCATAATGTCGGCAGCACCTTGTTTGAGATGGCTTCAACTGTCTGCACTGTAGATATACTCTTACCCTTCACTACCCGCCCCTGAAACGGGAACTTAAGGCATTGGTGGGCAGTGGATGGCACAGCGTGGAGATTGTCAATCCACAGACGACCCAGAATTGCTTTAAACATGGGGTCGATGTCCAACACATAGAATTCCACGGGCATCGTTAGTGGCCCGAGTTCTGCTTGGACGGTAATCACCCCGTGGCAGGCCCTCCTTGAGTTGTCATAAGCTACTATTGTTGTTGGAGTGGGCCTCAGCAACTCTTCTGAAATGTTACAGGCGCATACGGTGCTGAGTGGAGAGACATTTATAGAGGCCCCGGTGTCAACCAACGCTGCATCAATGGCCACCATATTATGGGTGATGGAGATGCAAAGCGGCATTTGGCGGAACTCGGGAGGTGCCAATTCGGCCTCAAAAAATGTAATGGCTGGCCCTTTTGTCAGTGTCGCTCGGGCCGATGGTAGACTGTCTACTGCCATGTCTTCGCTGACCATGACCTTTTGAAGAAAAGCCTTTAAAGCATCTTGGAGTAATGTGGATCGCTTAATTAACTCCAATATGGAAATCTTGGCCGACATCGGGTCCAAATGCTGTAACAGATCATAGCGCGTGCCAGGTAACAGGTATGTTTCTTCTGGTTCAACTATTGGTGACGGAACTGAGGGGTTGGGTGCAGGTGCACCGGTGGTGGGATAACTTCTCTGGAACAGCCGCCCGCTTCGGAGGGCAAGGTTTTGTGCCGGCACAGCGTTGGACAAATCCATAATGGGTGACTTGATGGGCCCAGGGGTATGGACTAGGGGGTAGAAGATGTGGGTAAGGTGGGTGTAGTGATGGCGGTGGGTTTAATGGGCCCAACAGGGAGAATGAGAGGTGGACGGTTGGCCAAAGGGGTGGCGATGACAGGTGTAGAGGGCGCTGGTGTGGGAGCAGGTGACATGATAGGTGACTCAGAGGGTAGAATGAGGGGTTTTGGGAGAATGGTGGGTGTGATGGGAGTCAGGGTGGTGGTTGGTTGGGTGATAATGGGGGTAGAGGGTGAAGGTGGGTAGCGATAAGTGTGGTGAAAGGCCATAAGTTGGGCGGAGGACTCGTCATCAAAAGACCACCCGGCGTTGGGAGCCGGCCGATGGACAATGTAAACCTGAGCCGGTGTCGGCGGCTGTGATTGTGGAGCGGGCGGGTGGATCGGCATAAGATTCTGATGAATCCCCAATTCCTGTGCAGGCTGTTGCTGCTCTTGCTGTGGTGCTGGCTACTGTCTTCTCTCTTCGATATCTGCGATCACCTTGTGCATCTCAGCCCAGTCAATGCGCTGCCCTTCGTGCAGGTCATAGACAAGATCTCTAAATTTGAAGCATCTTTCAATTGTGTGCCCAGGCTACCGGTGATAAATGCAGTATCTGGATTGGTCAATGACTGGGTTCCAATTCGGCCATTCCGAAGGAAGCTGTAAAGCCCCAATGGACATAAGGGTAGAGAAGATGTCGGGAAGGGTTTCTGGCAATGGGGGTTATTGGGCTCTCTTGGGACCTGGACGTGCGGTTGCATAGCCGTTTGGTGGGGGGACGTTGTGGTATTGCGGCAGCTATTGTGGCTGTTGGGCAGTGGGGAAGGATGGTTGTGTATTTGGTGGAGTGGTGAACTGAGGGTTACGAGGAGGCTGCTGGAAACGAGGTGGAGCGGGTTGATTGGTGGATTGGAAATTGACGGCATGCACCTGTTCATTTGTCTGGACCCCCTCGGTGACCAGCCCTTGAGGCTTTTTGGCGTACTTGGGTTTCTGGGGTTCAAAGAGGGTGTGAATAGGGGAGTCCTTGAATTGGGTCTGGATGAACCTGGCCCTACTGTACAACTGGTGCATGTTAGCAATGTCGTTCATGGCCAGAATGTTTCTGAAGGTAAGGGTGGCATTGGAAATGAGGAGCTTAACCTTCTCCTCCTCCGGGATATGACCAGGCACACGGGAAGCCATCTGCCTCCATCTGTCAGCATATGTTGAAAAATCTTCATCAGTCTTCATCTTTTCGGCCACTAAGTCCGTGAATGAGTATTCCAGGCCGACCCGACCTTGAAATCTTTGAATAAATTTCTCCTTTATAAATTTGAAACTTTCTGCCTCCTCCAAGAGCAGGGCGTATGACCATTCTAGGGAAACCCTTTCCAACGAACGACGGAACAAATATGCCACGAGCCGGTCGTCATACTGAAACTATGTCGACTCGTACAAAAAATCCCTCACATGAATGTAAGGGTTGCCATTTCCATCGTACTTCCGGTGCGTAGGGAGCTCGGATTGAGGAGGAAAGTGAATGTTGTGGAAATTGGGTACAAGAATGTCTGCCCAAGAATGTGGGCCGACCCATTTTTGGATGGAGTCAGACTGCTGTTGCATGGCAGCCCACTTGTCGAGAAGCTCCTATTCTCGGGATGGAGGAGGGAATACAAGAGGAGGTGGGGCGAGCCTGGTGTACGGAGCCGAAGGATAAGTGGATGTAGGGGGAAGCCCACAAGAAGGATTTTGGGACAAAGACGGACCCATGTCCGTGTAAGTGGATGGGGTGCCCCCGACCTGACACCGAAAAGGATCAGCTGGGCCCACTAAAGCATGTGGCGCGGAGGGAAAAGATGCATAAAGATTCATTTGAGAAGATGGGAGGGGCGTGGTTTTCCCCTTGTCGAGAATCTGGTAGGCCGAATTGGAAGATTGGCCCACTTCCAAATTAGGGAAATGGAAGACCCTCGGCGGGACCGGGGTAAGATCTATTGGAGCAGGAAGGGAGGTCTCGGGTCTAGTGGCCTGAGGAGCAGAAGTGGAGGAAAATCCTTGTGGGACAGAAGGAGACAGGACAGCCGACCTATGCAGGGTCTGGCAAAGGGCCTGGAGCTGGGCCGGGTCCAACTGGGCCATCATTTGGAGAACTTGGTTTGCTGAAGCTTGTGTAGGAGGATTTGCAAGAGAGGGTTGACTACCCTCAGGCGCAATGGGTGAGGGAGGAGGGGCGGACCCCTGAACAACGACCCTAGACGGGTCTTCTAGGAGGCCCTGAGGAAGGGAGTCCTCGCGGGCATAGGAGAAATCATATGAAGACAAGGTGGAATTAAATAGTGGGTTGAGGTAGGAAATGAAATGGGACTCGCCCTAGGGAGAAGATCCTAAAGGAAGGAAGCAACTCCACATGCAATGGGGAACCTATTTAAAGATGACAATGACACACAATGAGCGCACCTAAATGGGGTGACCAAACAAATGCACAAATAAAGAGAGGAGATGAGAGGCAATCAAAGTCAACCATGTTATGATGATGCATGGAAAACTTTAACTTATTTTTCCGCTTTTAATGTTTTGATTTAGATCAAAGTTCTCTTTATAATGGGAATCCTAAATGGGAGTGGATTTGGGGACTTGGTTGACTCTATGTGCACACTCTCTTTCACGGATGTGATCCTAAACACGTGGTGGCGAAGGTACAACCTGCCCATCGTCCGTGTGGGAATCCACTACTCACGGGGGTTTACGGAGGTCCCGAATAGGATTACCTAGTCGACTTTAAGGAATATGGAAGCGAGTGGATCTCCTACCAAGGTAGGTATGCAACTAATATGATAAGAATGTTTGATCCTATTCGCACTGAGTGCATGCAAAGTCTAGCTTAAAAATTTAACACCCAATGATCAAACAAGAATGATAATATGCAATAATGACATAAATATAGATGACAATGCAGAGGAGTCAAGCGGCACCAAAAGATATAACAAAATAATGTGAAATGAAACCCAAAGTGTGATTCTCGGGTGCACAGTAAAACTAGCGGTCTGATGGGAGGCCGCAAGCAAGAAGAAAACGGTCCTGCGGGGACCGCAGTCAGGGGGCAGCAACAGTAAACACAGAACTAGATGGTGACAGAAAGACAGTCAGATGTGTGACCGCACGGCACTAAAAATGGTCATGGAAGGACCGCAATCAAGCAAGACACAGTGAGAGAAAGATAAATAGAACATGAACCAAACTGAGAAGAAAATGCTAAGCGTGTACCTGAACAAGAAGACGGTCTGCTTGCAATTGTAACCTGCACGAGATGGCCAGAAAGAGACCGCAATCGACCAGAAAATAACAAATAAGGAAATAAGAAATGACCTGAGATAGACGTACTTGAGATGAAGACGGTCTATCGACCGACCGCTAGAGTGTGAAACGGACCCCAGAGGACCGCAACAAGAACAGGGAACAGAAAACAGCAGAAACTTAAACGGAAAACCCGAGAGGACTCAAAAGGACAAGAACAGAACATACAGAAGCAGGTCAACACTGTCCAAACATGAGGGGCACTAGGGGTCCCACCGTGATCGCCAGAAAATTAGGATGTAGATATTTCTATCTACCCCGCCCCCTCCCAACTTAATTAAAGATGATGATGAGTGTATATATATATATGTATGTATGTGTGTGTATGTGGGGATGAGGACTGAGTAGTAGCAAAAGGGGGGTCAAGATAGAGGAACTGACCGTGATCGCCACCAAGATGAATAGCACGACGGGGCCGCACTACGTACCTTGGAAAAATAAAGCACTCGCCGAAGGAAGATGTTGGCTCAAGATGAAAAATGGTCTTGCATGAACAGCCACCTTACTCAGACGGTCGCCCAATGGCCCGCCACCAGCGTTTGAACAGGATGCGGGAGGAAGCAGCACGAGCACAAGAAAAATGGTCGATGAGGAGCCGCTACTAGCATAGAAACAGTCTGAGTGAGACCGCAGACTCCCCAAGATGGTCCATGCTCGACCGCTATCGTAGTCCATAACCCGTACTTCGATGGTTCAATCCTCCACCCCTTCCGGCGCCAGGAGGGATGGGCCTCGTACAAGAACACTTATTGACCTGCAAAGCAACACGAAAGCAACAAGAAATAACCTGGATCAGATCAGAAATGTGTAGTATCTATGCATGCAAATAATGACTAAGACACATAAAGGACGGGACGATACTTGGGGGTTGATGGTTTTTAACCCCTATGGGGCGTGAAAATGATAGGAAAGAATAGATGGATGCAAAATGTGATGGAAAATGTGCAGAGGAAGGTGAAGAAATGTGGGGAAATACTGCCTTAAATGGAGGTATGATGATAAGAACTAAAATTAAAAACACTAAAACCCGGACTACTCCTTGGACTGTGGGCTCAATGGACGTGGAAGAGCCTTTCTTCTTGACTTAAACTCACTCTAGACTGTAGCAGGGCTTCGCCATAATGCTTGAGATTCCCCCCCCTCGCGACCTTAGGCTATGAGTTCTATTTATAGAGCCCATAAACCCTACCTCGATTTGGGGGCTTTTTGGTGAGAATCAGCCATCAACCCTTTTGAATAAGTTGAAGATAAAACACCCAAAAATCTGTAGGAATAAACAGCGTGCGATTTGGTTCAGTATCCGCGGAGAAATCCGCGGATCAAGCAAGGGATTTGACTACGGATGAGGGAGGAACTACCCTTCGGCGCCGGAATCTCGGTGGAAAGAAACGGTCTATCGATAGACCACCTAGTGTTCTAAGCGGCCTAATAAATGACTGTTATGCATCTGGCCGGTGGAAAAAAATAGAAATAAGATAAATGCGACCATTTATCCAAAGACTGAGTCAACATGAATTCCCGGCAGGTATAAACGGTATTTTGATAGACCGCTGCTTGGCTCAATGGTCTATTGCCTGAACATTTTTATCCTAGTCGTGGAAAGATAAAACAAGATAAATCCACTAAATTATCCCCTGAACGAGTCAAATGGGAATTCCCGCCAAGAAGAAATGGCTCTCGGAAGACCGCCTCAATCACGGGATGGTCTATCTTGAGACCGTTTATACAAGCGACAGGTCAGGTCGACGTAGGGGCGCAAACGGTCACTCAACAGACCGCTACCTTCCTGAAAATGGCATATCGCGAGACCATTATTTAATGTAATCATTGGAAAGGGGAGAGTAAGAGGCAATCATGCCTACTCAGTCCAAGGATCCACTAAGTCCAAATTCGAGAAAACACCTGAGCACACCTCAGCCAGGGAGCAGGCAACCCATAAAAGGGCCCAAAACCATCGAAAAATGTCCCAATGAGTGACGGACAACTTTGGGACATCATAAATAAAGGTAAGAAAGTAGCCCGACTCAAAGGTAAAAAATGGGTGTCAACACTTGAATATACGGTTCATTTCATCTATCCAGTTTTCAACTTCATCTGAATTGGAAGAGCCAGAAAACCGTGGAGGATTTAAACTTCAAAAATTCCGGTATAAGTCATCGGCACCAGCCCTCGCTCCATCTTGGGCCACATTCTGGAGTGCCTGAGTAAGACTTGCAACAGTCTGTTGCATCCCGTCCCAGTCAACATGGTGTGCCATCATGAAAATAAGGTACCTGAGAGGATAATCAATTAGTTAATTCCTATGGAATTAATAGAATTACTTTAGAGAAAATTTCTAATTTACTATCTCATCCCGGCTCTACCCATTCTCACAGGGTTAGAAATTTCTTCCTGGCTCATAGGATTGGGTCCTTACCCTTAGACTTAGCATATGACATTTTCCTAGGAATAAGTAAGTCTGGAGACCTACGCTCTAATACAACTTTAACTGTCACGCCCCGAGATTATGTAGCGAAAACAATCGGGAACGTGAATAGCCAGCTAGTATGCCTCAAGCGAGCAATATAATCAGAGCGCTAACACATTCATACATAACAAATGAATGCACAATTTTTGGACAAAATCTTTGCTTTTTTAAATAATAATCAAAAGTACATAAGGTTGACTCTTGACTCTTTGACTAACTAGACTCAATAAAAATGAAAAATTACATAGCGACTCTTGACTATCCACTAATGACAATCTAAGATTTCGCTCCATCTTTAATCACTCTTGGATCCATCACTTGAATAGTTTGAATCCGACCCGCTAGAATTTCCTGAAAAAGATTGAAAAAGTAGGGAATGAGCATACATGTCCAATAGGTATCTTCGTATCAACATGAAGGCAATGTTTAAGTATTTAACATTTTAGCTCTAGAGTGTAAGATAAGTCATGAAAATACGATGAAACACATGAATAAACCAAAGTAACACAAGTAACAAGATATGATCAAGGTGAGATATGAGAATTCATGTAGACTGGAAATATGATCAAGCAAGAATATAACACGAATGTAATTTGGCGTTTCATGAAAAGAATGTACTTTTTCATAACCATAAAGGCTATGCACTAGAAAGTCATGTAACGAGAATGTAATTTCACAAGATTGCCTCATGGATCTTCACCCGTTTATTAAAAAAGTACTCCCGGCGTAATGCGACGCCAGTGTTCATCATACCCCATGGTTTATAGTATGTTTCCGGCTATCTGCCGAGAGGACTAGAGTTAAGCCCTTGGACACTATCTGTGCCCGCTCTTGCATCTTCAAGTTATAAATCAAGCTACTTCCATGAGAAATATCAATAATGTAGGCCAATAATGAACAAGTTCAAACAATAGATTCATATTAACAATAATCAAGGTAAGAACGTACCAAAATGAATTTATGAATTTCAAGGAAGATTTAATTACTAGGTTATGCCATGGAAGAAATTCGGCAGCATAATGGCATTTTCTAAACTTTCATAATTCATGAATAACTTCTTGAACAAGGTATTAATTTCTAGATAATCAATAAATCATCTAGGAATCATAGAAAAATCAACCCTTGGGTCAAACCCCGGGTTAAGAACATTGAAGACACTTGCGGTCATGACTGGACCGTTTATAGACTTTAGCGGTCAGTGCTAGACCGTTTAATGATAGAGTGGACGCATGAAGAAAGGGATTGTTGACGTAGTGAAATCTCTAGAACCTTGCGGTCATGGTAGGGCCGCTAGGCATCCTTGGCGGTCAAGTAAAGGGCCGCTAATAGACTCTTGCGGTCTACTAGATAGCCGCTAAGATCCAGAACACAGAAAACTCTGATAAAGTGCTTTCTAAACAATTGGGCTGTAAGGGTACAACCAGCTCGGCGTCCTAGTGGGAATCCCAGACTCACGGAGACTTACGGAGGCCTTGAAGCAAGATCACCTAATCTAATGGAAGGAATATCCAATGGAGAGGATCACAAGTCCAAGATTATGTGCTTAAGTGCAAAGTGTATCTAATGGCTATGCACCGGGGTACGCACCGTGTACTTATGAAAGACTCAAGGTGAGAGTGAGATCGTGAAAGACAACGATCAAAACATCACTACAAAGTCCATGAATCTTATGAAATTATGATCATTAATACAAGAGTATAGGTTTTGGCATGAAAGTAACATAAGTTTAAAATGAGCATTTAAACCATGTAAGACATGCAATCTACCAGGGATGGTGCATAATATAACCAATATGATGAATATAAAGTCAAAACTAGGAATAAGACTTCATTAACTAGGCTTAACATATAATCAATAGGGTCAATCTGCCATCCGTTTGGAGTTAACAAAGTGCAGATTACAGAAATCGAATTAGCGGTCATAGGATGGCAGCTTAACAGGGCTTAGCGGTTTGTCGCAAGGCCGCTAGGTACCTCTGGCAGTCACAGAAAGACCGTTGCTTTCTGTCTGTGGCAAACAGTAGTGACACCGAAGTACACGCTAATCTAGGGCAGTAAATTAGACAATAATCATGCTAACCAGAAGGATAAGACATGATAATGTATAAGCAATGCATGGAGATGTATAGGTTGCATGAATCAAGCCAAGAATATTCACTTTTCCTATTAAGGGCAAGGTTCATGCATGCTATGTTAACCCAATATGCGCAGTCATAATAAAACATCAAATTCATCATGTACAATCAATGAAAATAGGAGGGAACAGAGGACTTTTATTCCTAACACATTAATTTAGCCTTTTCATGAGATAACCTACCTTTGATTCGATCCCTAGACTTTAGATTTCTGAGTGAAAGTCGACCCTAGTTCCTGCACGTCCTATGCCAAACTGGTAACTTCTCATCCTTCTATCTCCTGATCATCTTGACCTAAATCTATGAAAATTGGAGGGTAGGTAGAAGATACGAAGGTGAACAAAAAGTTCTAAAGGACCAACTCAAATTAACCTCGTTTAGGGCTTCTAATCTCCTGATTTTTACTGGACCGACGCTCTGGTTCCTGTGCAGACTACAGCGAACCAGCAACTTTCAGATGCTCTATCTCACCAATGGCTGGGTCTTCTAGCATGAAAATTGGAAGTGTGTTAGATAAAACTAAGTAGAACATAAAGTTCTAAAGAACCAACCTGAGATAGGGATTCCGTACCTTCGAAATACGCGAGCCAACATTAGGGTTCGCATGAGTCGAAGTTAGGGTCTATATAGGATTCACCTAGGGTTTAAGGGATTAGATCGAACCTAGAGTCCTAAATTGGAGTAGTGTTAATCCCTAGAGAGTTCTAGAGAGTATTCCATACCAGGTAGCTTCGATCTAATGTGATTTGATCTTCAAAGAACCAAGCTTTTCATGTTTCTACGATTCATGGAACTGGGGTTGCTTAGCGGTCATAGCCGGACCGCTAGGGTGTACTTGGCGGTCTCGCGATAGACCGCCAGGCGACGCTTAATCCGAAAAATTCAGATTTCTTATTATCTCTTATTTATCCCCCAATTGGTGTATTTATCCCATTTTAAATCTGTAATTACCTAATTTATGTTTCTATTAATGGGCTTGGGTCTAAAGGTCTTGGAATTGGGTCTTTGGGCAAATTTGAGTTGGGCTAAACCCTTTGGTTAATAGAGGACCTTTAAATGGATTCAACAAATCCTTAATTGTTCTTAATAGCCCATTACGCCTTTTAAGTTACTTAGTCATTATATTTTAATCCCAAAAAACTATTAAAAAATTCTCGGGCGTTACATGACATGACATTTTCCTAGGACTTACTTATGCCTAGGCTCTAATACCACTTTAACTGTCATGCCGCAAGATTATGCATCGGAAACCAATCGGGAATGTGAACAGTTGGCTAGTACGTCGCAAGTGAGCAATATAATCAGAGCGCTAACACATCCACACTCATAAGAGTGAATGCATAACAATTGGACAAAACATTAGCTTTTATTGAATAATAATCAAAGTTTTACAATAGAGAACATGACTTGACTCCTTGACACATCCTACTCAATAAAAATGAAAATTACATAGTATGACTCAATAAAGTAGAAATTACATGATATGACTCCAACTAACATAAGGACTCATGACACTCTAAGTCTTCTCTCAGGCCTTTAATCATCACTCTCGGATCCACCATCGAAATACTCAGAATCCGATCCCCTAGAATTTCCTGGAAAGATTAAAAAAGTAGGGTAATGAGCAAACTTGTCCAGTAGGTATCTTCGTATCAACATGTAGATAATATTTAAATAATTAACATTTTAGCTCTAAAAAGGAAGATAAATGCATACGATGAAACATGCGAATAAATGCATACGATGAAACATGCGAATAAAACCAAAGTAATACCGCAAGTAACTAGATATAAGACTATAGTGCTATGAGATTTCCAGTAGAGTGAGAGCATGATCAAACAATATTGTAAAGTGGCCTTTCATGTAACAAGAATGTACTTGCATGTATTGAGATTGTACTTTTCATAACCATGAAGGCAATGCACTAGAAAGTCATGTAACAAGAATGTAATAATTTCATGTAGAGCAACGTGGTTTTCACTCGTCTATAAAAAAGTACTCCCGGCACAATGCGACGCCATTATTCATCATACCCCATGGTTTATAGCATGTTTCCGACAATCAGCCACGGGGGCTAGTGTCGAGCCCTTGGACACAATCAGTGGCCGATCCGCATCTTCAAGTTATAAATCAAGCTACTTCTACGAGAAATATCAATGAAGTAGGCCAATAATGCAAGGTCCAAACTATACTTCATGACAACAATATCAAGGTAAGAATGCACCAAAGATGAATCATGAGAGTTCAAAGATGAGTTAAGAACAAGGTTATGCCACGAAAAGAATTCGACAACATAACAGTACATTTAATAATTTCCATAGTTCATTAGTAACTTATTGATTAAGGTTTTAGGGTCTAGATAATCAATAGATCACCTAGGAACATAGGGAAATAAACGCTTGGGTCAAAACCTCAGGTTAAGCACAGCTAAGACAGAAATGGTCATGTCTGGGCTGTTTGGTTGAAATAGCAGTCACAGCCTGGCCGTAAACTAAAAGTGGCGGTCCTGGGATGGCCACAACTTAAACAGAGTCGACACTAGGGAGAAAGAAGGGTCGACGCAGTGAAACCTCTAGGAGGTAGAGGTCATGGGAAGGCCGCTACTTGACCGTTGCGGTTTCCTTGATGGTCGCTACGAGCCAAGACTCATAAAAACACCGGTCATGTGAGTGCTTTCTAGACAATTGGGTTTTGAGGGTACAACCAGCTCGGTGTCCTAGTGAGAATTCCAGGCTCGCGGAGACTTACAGAGGCCTTGAAATAAGATCACCTAGTCTGGTGGACGGAATATTCAACGCTAAGGATCAAAAGTCCAAGATAGTGTTCCTATCAAGTGCAAAGTGTAACTAATGACATCATACTAGGATACGTGCTATGTACTTAAGAAAAACTTTAGATGAGAGTGAAATTGTGAGAAACAACGATCAATCATCAATAGAATAAGTTCATTTAAAGCATGTGATGTTTAACTTTAATACAAGAGTATATGGTTTGGCATGAAATTAACATAAGTAGAAAATAAGTTTCTAAGACATGTAGGTCATGAAATCTATCATGATGGATGCATAATGTAACCATTAACAGAAATGTAATGATGTAACTAGGAATAAGACCTATGTAATTAGGCTTAACATATAATTATAAGGGCCGATCTGCAATCTATTTAGAGTTAACAAAGTGCATAAAATAGAAACATAGTTGTGGTCTAGACATGGCCGCTATATTTAAATAGCGGTCTATCCGACGGCCGCTATAAGGAAATAGCGGTCTTCCTTTAGACCGCCTTCTATCTCTCAAATAGAAGGTAAAAACAACGTGTGGGCTGGCCTATTTTAAGGCAATAGATAAATGAAAACCATGCTAAACAGAGGGATAAGACATGATAGATCATAATAAATGCATGGAGATGCATGGTTTACATGAATTAAGATAAAAATATTTACTTTTCTTATTAAAGGCATGGTTCATGCATGCAGTGATAACCTAGATATGTAGTCAAAATAAAACATAAAATCCTCCAAGCACAGTGCATGAAATCACGAGAAACCAGAGGACTTTTGTGCCTAACATGTTAATTTAGCCATCCATGAGATAACCTAACTTTGTTACAGGCTTTAGACTTCGAATTTTGGACTGGGGGGATGACCTAGTTTCTGTATGTCTTGTGCCAAACCAGCAACTTCTCGTCTCTCATTCTCCTTTACCTCTTGACCTAAATCCATGAAATTTGGAGGATAGGTAAAAGATATAAAGGTTAACACATTATTCTAAAGGATGAACTTCTAAATACCTTGATTAGGGTTTCTAATCTTTAGATTTTCCTTAGACCAGCACACTGGGTCCTGAGCGCCTTGCAGAGGAACATCAACTTCGGGAGCTCCTAACTCTCTGGACGTTTGACCTCCTAGCATGAAATTTGGAGGGGAGTTAGATAAAACTAAGGAAAATAAAAAGTTCTAAAGAACCAACCTGAAATATGAACTCCTTACCATCGAACAACGTGAGTCAAAAGTAAAGTTCGCGCAAGTCGAATATGAGCTCTATTTATAGAGTTTTCTAGGGTTTGAGGGATTAGATCGATCTAGGAGTTCTATTTCGGGTTAGGATCAATCCACAAAAGTTCGTGATTGGTTTTCATGCCAGGTAGCATCGAACCAAAGGGATTGAAATGAGAAAAATTCAGGCTTTTTACGCTTCTTCCATTTTCGATCACGGAACATAGTAGCAGTCATCGCAAGACCGCTATTGTAAGAACGTGGTCGCGCGATAGACCGCGTTCTGGCGGGTAAGTCTGAAATTTTCAGATTTTCTTAATGTCCCCTATTTATCTCGTTAATTGACTTATTTATCCTATTTAAATCCATAACTTGCCCAAATTACGTTTCTCGTAATGGGCTTGGGTCAAAAGGCCATAGAATTGGGTCTTTGGGCCTTTTTGAATTGGGCTTAGTCCTTTGGTTATTATAGGGTCTTTAAATTGATTTAATTAACCCTTAAGCATTTTAGTAGCCCATTAAGCCTTTTTAAATGCTTAATAATCATATTTAATCCCAAAAAATTCTTAAAAAATTCTCGGGCATTACACTCTCCCCCACTTAAAAAGAATTTGGTCCCCAAATTCAATGCATGGGGCCTTTAAGGAGAGTGTATTTACATTCAAATATCTCTGAAAATCTTTTGCGCATAGCTTCTTCCGTTTCCCATGTCGCCTCGTGTGGCCAAGATTTGTTCCATTGGACTTTGACCATGGGAATAGTTTTATTTTGAAGTTGACGTACTTCTCGCTCAATTATTTTGATTGGCTTTGCTCATATGTCAAATCCTTTTGAACCTCCAAGTTGTCATAACTTCTAACATGCAATGGATCAGGGACATACCTTTTGAGCATTGAGACATGAAATACATCATGAACTCTAGCAAGTTAAGGAGGCAAGACAATCCGATATGTGACCTTGCCAACCCTTTCAAGAATTTCAAAGGGGCCGATGAATCTCGGAGTGAGCTTGCCTTTGATGCTAAATCTTCGAATACCTCGACCCGGAGAAACCTTGAGGAATACATGGTCTCCTTCTTGGAATTCCAAGTCATGCCTTCGATTATCAGCACAAGACTTTTATCTATCTTGAGCCATATGGAGTCTCTCTCGAATTAGTTTGACATTATCGATAGTTTCTCTTATTATTTCTGGGCCTAGAAGTTATCTTTCTCCAACTTCACTCCAGCAGATAGGTGAGCGATAGCTTCTCCCATATAGTGCCTTGAATGGTGCCATTTGAAGGCTAGCTTGGTAGCTATTATTGTAGGTGAATTCCACCAGAGGTAGATAGTCGTGCCAACTCTCACCGAAATCAATAACACATGCCCTGAGCATATCTTCCACCACCTGATTTGTCCTTTCAGTTTAACCATTAGTTTGAGGATGGAAAGCAGTGCTAAAATTGAGTCTGGTCCCTAATGAATGTTGTAGACCCTTCAAGAATTGAGATGTGAATCAAGGGTCTCGATCTGTAATAACGGTGACTGGGACACCGTGTAGTTTGACAATCTCCTTCATGTATAAAGCTACTAGAATATCCATAGACCATCGACTTTTGATTGGTAGAAAATGTGCAGATTTAGTCAATCGGTCTATGATCACCCAAATACCATCATGTCCACCTCGTGTCTTAGGTAGACCCATGATGAAATCCATCCCTATACTTTCCCACTTCCACTCGGGAATTTCTAAGGGATGTAGCTTACCAGCGGGCTTTTGGTGTTCCGCCTTAACTTGTTGACAAGTGAGGCAGCGTGATACAAAGTCCAGTATTTCTCTCTTCATGTTGGGCGACCAAAAGTTCCTTTTTACGTCTTGGTACATCTTGGTAGCGCCAGGGTGAATAGCATATTTTGTCTTATGAGCTTCTTCCATGATTAGCTTCTTAGTGTCGGCATAATCCAGTACGCAGATTCGATCTTTGAATAATAACCTTCCATCGGTTGAGATAGAGAACTCCGATCTTTGATCAATATTAACCTTGATCTCCATTAATGTGAGGTAATTTTCTTGTAATTTGACTAGATCTTCAATCAGTGTAGGTTATGACCGGATATTGGCAATAATACCCTTTTCTTCTTCTACATCCACATCTAGATTCAAATGAGTAAAATCTGTTATGCATGAGGGGTTCATGCATAACTCATGCATTAATATTGATGTGTTTTGATGGTTTTGATGATGGCCAACATTGGTTTTTATGATGGCTAACGTGGCTAAATTAAGTAAGCTTGCATTGTCTCTATGCTTGCATTGTCTCTATGTGCCTCAATGATAGCTAAGCAAGCACATGCATTGTCTTAACTCATGTCTAAAGTTGATACATGCCCTTATGTTTTAATGCTGTCAAAATCATTACAATGTCCCTACGTTTTGATGTTGTCAAAACCATGTGTCATGTATACTTTTTATATGGATAGTCAAATGTGTTGCTGATGTTGAATCATGCATGAAGCTCTCATGTCCTTGATTGTGTAGTTCAGCTCAAAATTGCACAAGGAACAGGTTGACGTTTGCATAGGGAACAGGTTGAAAGACAGGAGATTTCTGAAGAATTGAAGAAAAGTCAAATCAAATTGACATTGAATTCAGGTGGAACTTCTAGAAGTTAAGAACAAGAATACAGGAGTTATGTTTACCATAAAAGTGTCGAACCAAGATCACCACTACCTCGATGCAGTCATTCCCACAGAAGAGATTTCAAGGAACAACATCGACGCAATAGCGAACGGCCTCGACGCAGTGATGCTCAAGGAAGCAATTTCCAGAGTTCTGCCTCGATGGAACATAATACTACCTCGATACAGTCACATCCACAGAAGTGTTTTTTTAGAGCTGCATCGACGTAACATAGAGCTGCATCGCCGCACCAAGTCGAAAGCCAGAGTTTGAAGTCTGTTGTTCCAAAGGGTTCCATCTTCACACTGCACCAACGCAACAGAAGAGTGCATCAACGCACTCAGCTCGGAACCGGCAATTGGAAGCCAACAACGTCGAAGCATCCAAGCACTGCATCGACGCACCAAAGGCCATGCATTTCGAAGCCAACTATTCAAAAGTCTCTTAGCTTCACTACCTCGACGCACTAATTAGCTGCATCGATGCAGCTTCATTCAATTCTTAAAAACATGAGAATCCAAGTGGATCACGTGCCAGCTACCTGAATTCATTTTCTGGTGCGCAATCCAATCCACGTGGCTGAGTTTCTGGAAGGTTCACAGAGTCAGAATATTCTCTAACACAAGTGGACCAAATGGAGAATTTCTATTGGATAAAACTAGAAAATGCTCATTTTTTGTTCTATATATATAAGTCTTCTTCCTCCGAAGAAGATAGCTGCTGAAAGGAGAGCTGCAAGGGCTGATAAGCGAGGAAAAGAAAGAGAGAGTGCAGAAGAAGAAAAGAGAGAGGGCTATCAAGATTTGAGAGAGAAAATTAGAGAGAAGATCTAAGCGAGAAAAAGAAAGAGAGAAAAAGAGCTTGCAAGAAGAAAAGGAACTGAGTACAGTCGGAGCATCAACTGAAGATCTGCTAGTTTCTTGACTTATGGATCAAATCCAGAGTCAATCTGCTCGTCGAAGCTATATTTTCTTTGTGTTGTTTTGTTTTTGTTGTTGTTCATTTTTCATTTTTCATTTTTCTTCTAGTTCTTATGATACCCTATACTGGGTTCGGGTTCCTTCTGTGCTTACAGAAGAAGGGATATCTATCTCCAGGGTTCCCTCTGTGCTTCAGAGGAAGAGAGGATCGTCCTCTGGGTTGTGACCAACGAGGCGTTGCTCACATGTTCCCTCTGTGCTCGCAGAGGAAGGGAGGCGTGTTTCTATGGTCACTACTGAGGCAGTGGATTCTGATCGAGCTTGGTGCTGGATCAGTGGTTGAGGGATTTATCTCCCTCTGGTTCAAGCTGTTCGTCAGCATTTTATCGCAAACTGAGTCTGCTTCTTGCGGTTTGTAAGGTGAAGCCTCACTCAAGTTTGAGTGAGGGGTGGACGTAGACTTGCAAGGCAGATTGAACCACCTTAAAAACTCTGTGTCCTATGGTCTACTTTGTGCATACATTCCATATCTTCTATCTCCCTTCACGGGTAGTCATGTAAACAATGTTTGCATTGCATTCATTTTGTGTGCCTAGTGCCTGTTGCGTGAATTAGTCATTCAGTATAGCATCTGTCTCTACATACCAGGTGCTCGAGAGTTGTTCTTCATAATGTGTTAATTGCCTTCATTTGGTATTTCAATCATATGATGAGTGCTTGAGTCAAGTTCTATGTGAATTGCTAGATGCCTTATGCTCTAAGTAGCTGAAGTCTTAACTTGTTTTGATTGCTACTTAGTTGGTCAGTCTTAGACGATATTTGCAAACTGTCATTGAGTTGAAACACATTGCAGTTTGAGCTTTGCCATGAAGTGTCTTCGTTTACCAGTTGTGGACGCCAAAAAAAATGATGACGATGATGATCATGGCGACATTCGCATCTACACATTCGAGCACGAGTCAAAGATGGAAATGCCGAATAAACCTCATACCTCACCCGATCAAGACGAGGACTCGCTTGGTGGTCCGCTACCCACTAAGGAAGCCCCCTAAGCAGAAGATATAGCTACAATGCTCCGACCGGCCATGCCGAGAGCTGAATCAGAGAAAAGTCAAGAACTCCGACACAGTCTCGGCATGCACCGAAAGTCACACAGAATCTGGGACCAAGTCCCAGAGGCTACAAACGGAATATTGCGGAGGCCATACATTGACACCGGAACGTTCTGGGAATGTCGACATTCATATAAACGGCCGCGACTTCGAAAAGAATCCGTTTGGTGCTTAAAACAGCACGAAGGGGCCTTAAAACGGCGCGCCTTAAAACGGCGCGCCCTCCCTTTCTGCTCAAAATGGCGCGCCCCCTTTTTTCTTTGGCTATCCGGCGCGCTCCTGTCGAAGGGGCCTTACCCCTTTGATGCCTTAAAATGGCGCCACCTTATGTGCAAGTTACCCGGCGTGCTCATTTGAAGGAAATGTCACCCCCCTTGCAATGCTTACACGGCGTAGCCCCCTTGAAAAGCTTTAATCCAGCGCGGTCACTATTCCCCCGCGCCGGTTTAACCCCATTCCATCCCATCTCTGGCACGATGCTTTGTTTTGTTTAAATGCGGTGCGCAGGGAGCATTCAATGTTCTGAAGCCGTGCCTCCGTCTCCACTCGACAGCGCATTAACATCATCGGAGAAGGCATGTCTTCGGATGAAGACCTCCCGGCAAACCCGCAACTGTGCCATCCTCGGACGAACGACAAGGTACAGCGCCAATCACCGGATGCCAGCATAGAAGCCAACCCTGTTCATCTGGCAGACGAACGCAGTGGCGGGAGTTTTCTTCCGTTCGAGCAAAGAAAAGGCAACCCACTATATATATACTCTGCAGGTTCGACAGAGCGATGGCGGGCTTTCTCCCGGTTGGCCATCCTAAAGGAGAAGGGGGTGCTCTCGGCTGTGTGGAGTAAAGAGAAGAAAAAAAAAGAGAGGAGGAAGCTCCCGTCATCCCCGCCGGCAAGGTGAAGAGAAAGAGAGAGGGTGTGAGTGTGAGAGGTGAGTCGAGGGGGGGGGGTCTGTGTCCTTTTTTTTTCTCGCGTGTATCTTCTTCCACCCCCCCTTTTGCAATGTATTCCACTCCCATCCCGGGGTGAACTCTCCATGTGTCAACTTCTTCCCCGTTTATGAGGATGAATAAGAGAAAAGGGCCCTTCTGCAAGCTTGGTGTTTTCTCCGTTCCAATCTACGCCTCCCTTCTCCCCTCTCTAATCGTCCAGGGCCCTTCGAGGCTTGCTTGTCCATAGCATGTCCCTCAAGGGAACCCGTCACCGGATGAACATTCATGGCCCTCGTCGCAAACACCTGTCCCGCGTCGAAGATACATCTCCCGTGAGTCGTGGTCGCTCTTGAAGGCTAGCCCTCGAGCGCTCCACACTCACACATGGGTTCGGACCGCCGTAAGGCCACTCTGATTTTTGAGGGTCACCCCGGAGCAATCCGTTTGGTGGCCTTCACTTCTGTCTGGCAAGCCTCGGTCTAGGGGAGATACTGCCCAATTTTCGCCAGGGGATTAAGAACACTCAAGAACAAACGAACAAACCACCTCCGAGAACAAGAACAACACGCGGTAAGCTCTGTGAATCAAACCCCTCGAACGAACACTTAAGCATTCATGCTAATTCCTTTTGATAAACAACTAAAACGATTAAGCCCCCTCTTCACCAACATAACCCACCAATTTGGTGAACAAATCAATCAAAAAATCAACCCACGGGAGAAAGAAAGAAGGAACAGAACAAACAAGAATGAAATAAAACCCACAGAGCTTAACCCGGCGCGCCCCTAATCCGGTACGGGCTAATCCAGCGTGCTCACCCCCCGCGCCGGTTTAACTCTACACTCAAAACAACTTTCAAAATATTGGAATGAATAGTGCTTATTCCGGCGTGCCATACTGTTCATTGGCCTTAATCCGGCGCGCCCCCTTTGTTGCCTTATCCGACGCGCCCCATGGCATTCCTCTTTAAACCGGCGTGCCCCGTACTCCACACTTAAACCGGCGCGCCTCCTCCCTTGGTCCTAAACCGGCGCGCTCCACTCTCCCTTAGGGATCCCATTAAATCGGTGCGCCCCCCCTTTCACCTCCTATTCCGGCGCACCCCTTTGCTTCCTTAATCCGGCGTGCCTCCTATAAAAAAAAAACACAATTAACTAAATGGAAGAAAAGCTTAAAACTCATAAATAAATTAAAATAAAGGACCCAAACAAATGAATGAAATAAAAGACTATGAACCACTCTCATGAGAACAAACACCATAACCTTTCTATAATTAAATTTTTGTTCCGGGGGCGCTGCCCCCGGAAACCCCCGCAAGGGGCGCTGCCCCCTTGACCCCCACGACCTGACCGCGCAGGTCGATCCGCGTGCGAGGGCGCACGATGGTGAGTTCGGGCTCCACACCTAACGACTCACTTCCCCGCACTGTGCGTGAAGAGAAAAGCAATGACGCCCCGTGGCATCAGACGTGGTCCTCGGAAACCCCGATATGGCCATAGTCCGCAACCACCTCGGGCCAATAGATCATCAGCTTAACTCACCTCCATCGGGATCCAATCCCACATCCACATTAACCTTGCCGTATCTGCGGCAGACATTCGTACGGTTTTGTCACCGTCTTTTATGTTACAAACACGGACTTCTGTCCGAATAAGAAGTGGTCCGTTAGTGACCGACATATATATACCGGGATTTAATCCCACACCTGCATTAAACTTGCCATACTCATGGCAGACATTCGTACGGTTTGGTGAAGAGAAAAGTAATGATGCCCCACTAGATCGGACTTGGATCTCGGGGGCCCCCGCCCGGACGTGACCATGATCCGAACTTATCCCATGCCGATAGTTCGTTAGCTCAACCTGTCTTCATCGGGATCTGATCCCGCACCCACATTAAACTTGCCGCACCTACGGTAGACATCCGCACGGTTTTATTGTCGTCCTCGACGCTTCCAACGTGGAGTCTCATCCGAACAATGAATGGTCCGTTAGTGACCGATATATATATACCGGGATCTAATCCTGCACGTGCATTAAACTTGCCATACTCACGGGAGACATTTGCACGGATTCGCTCTCGTCACCGTCTTGTTTTCTATATGGACCTTTATCCGAACATAATATGGTCTGTGTATGATCGGCAAAATCCGAATGGGATGAGACGGCTCTCGTCTTCCCCGAACCCTACGTGTGGAAATATCAATAAGACCTTCGTGAGTCACGTTTGGACCTCGGGTTCACCCCAACCATGGTCATCACCTGACCCACATCCTAGGCCTATAGCCGGCTATCTCTGTACACATCTTTGTTTTTGGATTTAGTCCCGGGACACTTTCCCGCTGCCCTTTGGCACCGAAAATATTAATGACGCCCACGCAAGTCTTGTTTCGACCGCGGGGGGCCCACCGCAGTATGGTCAAGGCTTGATCTCGCGCCGAGCTGACAAACTTGTTGCTTTCTGACCGTTTTAACCGGGATTTTACCGAATGCTTCCAGTTCCTCTGAACAATAAATTTTTCATACCCCGGCATACGTATGTTCCGATTTTCCCGTGACGATTACGTCTTTTCTCAAGCCGGACATTCGTCCGAATATTAAATGGTCAGCGTATGACTGACATGATCTCGAATGTTTTCTTTTCACCCTCGTACGAGGACTTCAACGTCTCTTAATAGGTTCCTATGCAACTAACTTCCTGGCCATGAGGCCATGATTCCTGGTGATTAATCAAGGGTGTTCCCTCGTATGGGGGATGTAAATAACACCGTGACCTTTATGGCGCGGCGGGCTCCGGTCCCGACACGAACCACACAATCGTCTGATTAGTCAGATCAAGCGCACAATAAATCGTCACTTTGTGACTGGCACGCCCACGCACTTAATAAACGAATAAACCCACCGAATAAACCGACTTAAAGAAACAAACAAATGAGCGTGTTGAAAAGTGCGTCCACACCTGTGTGACTAGATTTGAGTATGAATAGGTTGCTTAGTCTGCTGTGGTCAACTGTCCCTACGCCATGTGTTTGAGAGCATGGTTGAATGAACCATCATCTGACTAATTGGTTTTATGCATTATCTAATATGTTCAGCTCATTGCTTGAGTATCACTGAAATATAGTTCAAATCTGGTTATTTTTTGAGCCTTCAGTTTAATTTAGTATTTTGGTCTAAAGCATTAGCTTATGCTGTAAACTTTTTTGGTGTGGTTTTTAAATTGAGCTTAAGTCTGTTTGAGGGATCCATTCACCCTCCCTCTAGATCCCGTCTTTGCACCTAACAAAATCCTCTATAAGATAAGTCATGCCTTTCCTGAGGCTTGCTAGAGTTGCCATTGGTCTTCTGCTAAGAGCATCAGCTACAGCATTTGCTTTGCCTGGATGATATTGAATAGAGAAGTCGAAGTCCTTAAGGTACTCCTGCCATCTTCGTTGTCTCATGTGAAGTTCCTTTTGGGTAAAAAGGTATTTCAGACATTTGTGGTCTGAAAATATAGTGAACTTCTCCCCATAAACGAAATGTTGCCATATTTTCAAGGCGAAGATAATCGCAGCCAATTCCAGATCATGGACAGGATAGTTTTCTTCATGATGCTTCAATTGCCTCGAAGCATAACATATCACCTTGCCATGTTGCATAAGGACACACCCGAGGCCAATGCCAGACGCATCAGTATAAACTTCAAATCCACCACCATTGACAGGTAGTACCAAGACAGGGGCAAAGGTCAAATGATCTTTAAGAGTTAGGAAACTATCTTCGCAATCCTTCGACCATATAAAGGTATTTTCCTTTCTTGTAAGCCTAGTCAAAGGGACAACGATTTTGGAAAAATCCTTGATGAATTGCCTATAGTAGCCAGTCAACCCGATAAAACTACTGACTTCGGACACGGTTGTTGGTTGGCTCCAATTTTTGACAGCTTCTACTTTTGAAGGATCTATAGCGATACCTTCTTTTGAAATAATGTGACCGAGGAAAGAGACCTCCTTAAGCCAAAACTCGCACTTGCTAAGCTTCGCATATAGTTGGTGTTCTCTCAAGGTTTGCAAAGCTATTCTTAAGTTTTCTTCATGTTCTTCCATTGTCTTGGAATAAATAAGGATGTCATCAATGAATACAACCATAAATTGGTCGAGATATGGCCTAAAAACATTGTTCATGAGTTGCATAAATGTTGCAGGGGCGTTGGTTAACCCAAACGGCATCACCACGAACTCATAATATACATATCTGCTACAGAAAGTAAACTTGTAGATGTCTTCGTCTTTGATCTTCAATTGATGATAGCCCGACCTGAGGTCGATCTTGGAGAAATATTCCGCTCCAGAAATTTGATCAAACAACTCGTCGATACGCAGCAACGGATGTTCATTCTTGATGGTGAGTTGATTAAGTGTCGGTGTTGATTTGTTTTAATTAGATTCATATCCCACCCCCTTTAAATACATACATGCATAAACATGTGAATCAAAGACAAGGGGGATGAAAGGATGAGAAATACTAACCGTGATCGCCACCAAGGTTCCAATAACGTTAAAGGATGAAGAAGTGTAAAGAACGGCGCCGTGTACCTTGGAACTTAAAGACTTGATCGCACTTGAAACGGGGTGCGAGGAACTTGTGGATTCAAACCTCCTCTCCCTCCAGCCGGCTAGAGGAAGAGGGCCTCACGTTGTATTCATACTCTCCTGCAAAACAAAGCCAAAATAAGGATAAAAAACCTATTAGAACATGCATGTGTAGTATCAATTCCGCAGTGATAAAATAGGGGTAGAAATTAAGGGAGAACGCACCGGGGGACGTTTTTAACCCCTGTGGAATGGTGGAAATAATAGGTGTGTGTATTGTGCATGCATGAGAGTTGAAATCATGAGATTTGGTTGAGAGAATATAGAGAAATCGTTGATGTAAAACGTGCAAAAGTGCATGTGTAGTAGAAATTTATGATGATTTATGATTTTGAGAGGAAGAGAACTAAGAATATAGACCATGAAATCAAGCCCAGAAGGATGGAATTGAAAGCTAATACTTCCCTCTTCAAGCCAGGGTCAAAGTTGTGAGTTGGAGTTGTAGCATGGCTTCGCCCCAAACCAAGAAAGAGCCCCCCCTTTGCAACTGCGAACTGAGTAGTTTTTATAGAGTTTTACAAGAAATCCCCATCTTCTTATCATGATTCCCTGAGATATAGTCCAAGATAAATCAAGTTCTATGGATCAAACTCGAGATAATACTAAGGATAAGAGATAGGAACAAACGGAGATCAATTCAGAGAAGGATTCTAGAAGATATGGCTCTTGGAAGGTAGCCCCGTCGCACTAGAAAATAGAGTTTTAGTTTTACCAGGATGCTTAAATCCCGATCTTGCGACCCAGATCCCGAGAGATATAGCTAATGAAAATTTGATTTCTATGAACCAAATTCAAGCTAATACAAAGGGCTAGAAGTAGGAAAAAATGGGGATCGATTTGGATAAGAATTGAAGAAGTTATGGGCTCTGCAAGATAGGCTCGTCGCGCAGTTTTCAAGGCAGAGTCCAGCATAAATTGGACCCTCTGCTGTGTGTAACGGTCTATCGTAGGACCGTCAGAGTCATGTAACGGCCTAGGGTAGGTCCATCACACTCTAGGGGTCGAACGGGATGATTTTGGATAAGTTTAACTGTGACGATCTAGTATAGGACCGCCACAGTGCTCTGACGCATCTATACTAGACCGTCACATGTGCTCTAACACACCTACACTAGACCTTCACACCGATGAAGGAAAATTTTAAGCAGACTACGCGCGACTTTGGAAATTGAAGTGTATCTCTCAAATGGGACAGAACTAGCAAAAGTGGTAGAAGAAGAAATTATAGATAACTGAGAGAGGAACAACGTTTATGAAGAAAGTAAGATGAGAAAATGATCATAAGAGGGAGAAAATGGTGCTAGAAGAGAGAGAAAAAATTCAGAACAGCACAGCATGCCAGAAAAATATGAATAGCTCACAAACGGGGCCGAGCTGGCCAACGGCGTAGAAGAAGAAATTGTAGATCGTTGAAAGAGGAACAACTTTGGTGAAGACAACATTTTGAATAGAGGGACATAAGGAGATGAAAAAGGACCACTTTCAGGACTGCGCAGTGAGAGAGAGCCGATTACTTGAGGGAAGCCGGCCTAAATGGGCCGTTAGTTGACTTGGAAGCCGGAATTTGATAAGATAAGCTCCAAGGCTCTAGGAAATCATGATCTCCAAGACTCAAAGGATAGGAAACAATGAAAATGGGCTCGAAATCCATCCAAGAAAGGCCCCAAAATAATGGCTAATTCGGGACATCAAAAATGATGAATATGAGAAATGACGCAACTTGCGGGCTAAAAATGGGTGTCAACAGCCGGTAATCGATACACAGCCTGAGAGATCCATCTTTCTTTCTGACGAATAAGACTTGCGCACCCTAAGAGGATGTGCTGGGTCGAATGAAACCCTTGTTCGATAACTCCTGAAGTTGCCTCTTTAGTTCTTTGAGTTCCGTAGGGGACATCCTGTAGGGAGCTATTGAAACAGGTGCTGCTCCAGGAGTGAGTTCTATGGAGAAGTTTACTTCCCTTTCGGGTGGTAAATCGGGTAAATGAGATGGAATACATCGGGGAACTCTTTGACAATAGGAATTTCTTCTATGAGGATTTCCTTGGACTCGATCATAATCACGGAAGCAAGAAAAGCTTCACATCCTTGCGAGATGAGTTTGCAAGCGTAAAGAGAAGAAATGGTGGTAGGGTGCTTCCTATAATTGATACCAAGGAAGGAAAATCACGGGAGACCTGGTTTCCGAAAAGAAATTCTCCTATTACGACAATTTATATATGCATTGTGATCAACAAGTCAATCTACACCCAGGATGGATTCATCACCTTCCATGTCAAGGCATACGAGGTTTGCCGGAAGATTATGACCCTCTATTGTTACCTCACTATTTGGGTAGTGGGTAGTAAGTTTAGTTCCAGGACCTAAAGGTGTTGTAATTGCTAGGTCTGAAGGTAGGGGAACAGATGAAATAGGCAAAGTTTTTACAAAAGTAGTAGATATAAAGGAGTGAGAAGCACCAGCATCAAATAGTACAAAAGCAAGATGGGAATAAATTTGAATGGTACCTTCCATCAACCCATCTTCTTTGGGTGCTTCTTCGTCATCTAGAATGGCATTAAGATGAGCCTGCCACTTGCGTCTGTCGTTAGAAGGTTACTCTTTCATGAGGGGACAATCCGGCATGCGGTGTTCCCGACTTCCACATCGTAAACAATCACCAAGGTGCTTCCAACATTCCTCAGTCGAGTGGCCGAATTTCTCACAAAATGAGCAAGCCATAGTGACTTGTGTTTCCTCCTCCTTTACCTTCTTGCTCTTGTTGTTATTTCCTCCGCTCCCATTGTGGGACCTCTTTTTATTATCACGGGAGTTTTAGGTGCTAGTGATGCTAAACTTTTCTTCTCTCCGTCCGCATTTGTCAAACTTGCGGCTTGATTCAACGCTCTTGCCTTTGTACTTTTTGACCTTCTCTAAGGTCCTTTCATAGAGATGTGCCTATTGGACCATTTTCGTATAAGTATGGATATTCTGAGGTCCCAGTTGTTGAATAATGCCGGGCCTTAAATCGTCCATAAAATGATTTACCTTTAAGATATCCATGCCCACCAGGTGTGGGGCATAAGAGGCTAGATAAGAGAATTGAAGTTCATATTCCGCCACGAACATCATGCCTTGGCGAAGAGAGGCGAATTCAGCTGCCTTTCTTTCTTTGACGTGCTCGGAGAAGTACTTTACATGGAAGAGTGAAAGAAATTCCTCCCATGTAAGTTGATCATTTTGTTGCTGCGCCGAAGTGGCCTTCCACCACTTACGTGCATCCTTGTTCAGTTGGAAGGTGGCAAGATAGACTTTTTCTTGGTCAGAGAATTGCATGACTGTTGACACCCATTTTATGACCAATGAGTTGGGTCATCTTCTTACTTATCTTTATGATGCTCCGAGTTATATGTCATTTTTGGGCCATCTTAGTCAGTTTTTGGGGCTTATTTCATGGGTCATTCTCCTTGATTGGGTCTCGCTCCTTATTTATTTTCCGTGGGTTGAAGCTTGGTGGGCTTTCAATGGTTTTGTTGCAATCTAGCACCTAGCGGTCTATAACACAGCCGTTAGATGTTGTTGGCGGTCTATTCTTTGACCGTTTTCTACACATGTGCACCGACCTGATCCACTGTTGCACCGACCTGGTTTTGCTCTTGCACCGACCCGATGTTTTCTTGTGTCGACCTATATTGTCTCTGGCAGTCTATTGAATGGGCGTTTGATGACGTTTGGCGGTCTATCTATGAACCGTTTGCTGACGTTGGAGTCCAGAGCCAACGTCTTTCCTTCCATCTTATCCATTGAGCTCTGGCGGTTTATCGTATGGCCATTAGAGGCATTATGGCGGTGTTACTTAAGACCGCTAGATGACGTCAGAGTCCAAAAGCCAACGTCTTTCCTTCCGTCTTATCCTTTCTTATCCATTGTGCTGTAGCGGTTTATCATGGGACCGTTAGAGGCATTCTGGCTCGTGAACCTTGGACCGCCAACTTCTTGCAGAGTCCTTATTTTGAAAACTTTGCTCATTGGCCTTATCTTTTGTTGGATAACGCTGGGTGGCGGTCCATTCTTTGGCCGTTAAATGCTTGTGGCGGTTTATCGTAAGACCATTACATCAGACAGAGAGTTCTAGCAGAACTACTCTCTCTCTGCTACGCCGTGGTCGAATTAAGAGTTTGATCTGACGATTTCTCCTTCGATACTCATCCTTAGAAGCTCCCGTTTATTTCTATGAACTCTTGGGAGTATTATCTTCAAAGATTATTGTGTGTCAGGCTTGATTTCGAGTCATTATCTCTCCAACTCGGACCTAGAGTTTGAGGGTCTATAAATAGAACCCTTGGCTTCATGGCTTGAAGAGGAGATTTCTAGAGTTCGCATCGAAGTGCTGCCGCATCCTAGAGCTAGAACCAATCAAGGAGAACTGCTTCCCACGTCCATCTGCTTCCTAGTCAAGGGAGTATCAAGTTCCAAGGATTTTTTTAGTGTTTTCTTGTGTTTTTAGTTCTTATTTCCCCTTATAGCATCAAAGCATCTTCCCTTTTCTTCTCTCACATTCTTCATCTTCTACATCATTTTAAAACCTCCTCCCATCTTTTAAAACGCCCCACAGGTGTTAAAAAAACCAACCTCCCAGGTATTCCCTTTCCAATTGCATGTTTTCAAGTTTTCTTCCATTATAGTGACTACACTCCTCAAAGGGCTAATCTGGGTGTTTTTCTGTGTCTCTATGTGTTTTTGCAAGTTTTATAGGTCCATAGCACGAGGCCCAAGTCTTTTGGCCGGCTGGAAGAAGTGGAGATCAAAGTCCCAAAGTTCCTTTTCTGCGATTCTCTGGCGGTTGTGTGTCGGAGCGCTAAAGTCCTCTAGCGGTTTATCGTAAGACAGTCATCTTCATCTGGCGTGCCTGTCTTTGACCGTCATTATTCGCAGAAGTGCAATCTTCTTTCTCCCGTGGGTGGGTGTTGCATCCACCTATTTCCAAGGTATTTATCCTAGTTTTGGCTAGTTTAATACTTTGGTGGCGATCACATCTTTCTAGTTTGGGCATTAGTCTTCTCTCTCTCATCATATTTCTTCTTTACATGCTTTTGCTTGCTTGCCCCACACCTACGGTGTGTGTTTTCTTTTACTCCTTTGCTCCATGCCCAGAGTGTGTTTTTCTTTTCCTTTGCTTAGTTCTGAAAGGGATGGCATGCCCATGCTTAGAATCCATGCTGATTGCCTAGGTTTATGTTACACATGTTCATAGGTTGATTGCCTATTGCACATCGTTCATTTTCATACTTCCATGGTTGATGTTCACATTCATTTGAAAGGAACCAATTCAAATCAATAGAATTTTTTGGCGATCACGGTGGGACATCTAGTGCCAATCATGCTTTGAATCTCTGTTAAACCTGATGTTCATCTTTTACCTCAGTTGCCCGTGTTTTCCCCGGATTTTCCCTTTATTTTTTACTGTTTCTGGTTCTCTGGGTATTCTGGCGGTCAGACCTTCAGCCGTTACAAGCTTAAGAGCGGCCTATTATTAGACCGTCTCATATCTCTGGTGCTCTTATATCAGACCGCCACTCCAGTAACAAGTACGCATCCTGAGGTGCAATTTATTTCTACAGTTTCTGCTGTGATTTTTATATTTGGGTGTTATTTGGTCTCCTCCTTAGTTGTTTAGCATATTCATGTCATTGTGTTCATATTTGATTGCTTGATTTTAGGCTAGAATTTGCATGCACTCCGGTGCACATAGGTTCATTCATATATTCATACTTTAGATTGCATTCTCCTACCTTGGTGTGTGAACCTCTCATCTCCATATTCCTTGGGGCCGACTACGAGATCACATCAGGGACCTCCGTAAGTCCCCGCGAGCCATGGATTCCCACACGGATGCCGGGCCGATTGTACCTTTCCCACACCGTGTCTAGGATTGCATAAGTGAAGGAGTGATTACCCTTAGAGTCAACCAAGCCATATACCCTTTGTCCTATTAGGAACCTATTGTGGAGGGCACATTTTAATCAAGCTACTAAGGTTCTAAAGGAGAAAGCAATTAAAAATTTTGAGCATCATCTAGACAACTTGGTTGACTTTGAGTGTTTTCTTCTTCTTACTTACATCTTTGTCAAAATCATCTAGTTTAAGTCACTCATTGTGTGTTTGTTTTGTGTTGTTTGCATTCTGTTAAGGTCTTTCGTTGCATGTGGAGTTGCTTCCGATCCCTAGAAGCATCATCACCTAGGGGCAATTCCTTTTCCAAGTTCTACTTCAATCCTCTCTTCGAGTCCACCATGGCTTTTTTTGATCTTCCTCATTCCCAAGAGGAGTCTCTTCCTCAAGGGCTTCTAGAGGGTACTCCTAAGGTCATCTCCTTCCATTCTGGAGAGGGGTCCATCCCGCCCCCATCCTCCATTCCTATGGAGGGCGTCCAACCCATTCAATCATTTCCTCCTCCTTCCGCCATTTCCATTCTTCAAATGATAGTCCAGTTGGATCCGGCCCAACTTCAGGTTGTTTATCAGGCCATGCAGGGGCCCAATACCCCACCTCCTACGATTATGCAAGGCCTATCTAATACTTCGTTGTTCAGCCTCGAGTTGATGGGCCCACTATTCAGCCCATTCCAATTGATCTCACTCCGGTCCGGTCCAGGGCCATTAAATTCTCTAGTCTCGAAACGGGCCAGTCTTCTGGTTCAGCCCAACAAACTCTCGATAAGGGAAAGACTACCCTTCCTTCTTCTGTCCAAGCAGATTCTTATCAGGCTATTCCATCAGTGCCGCAAGTCCTGGTCAGCCCATCTGATTTCATGCGCCCTCAGCAAGGGGCGGCCCAAGTCCATACCAATATGGGTCTTCCTTCGGCCCAATATCCTTCTTATGGGCCTCCTCTTCCTTCTGTTTATCCTTCTGCTCCTCAGATTCAACCTCCTTCCTTCACTATCCCTACTCCATCTAGGGAGCGGGAGTTGTTAGATAAATGGGCCGCCATGCAGCAACAACTTGACATCCGCCAGAAGCTGGTTGGCCCACAATCCTTGACAAACGTTCCGGTTCCAAGCTTTCAAAATATCCGATTCCCCCCACAATCCGAGCTCCCTACTTACTAGAAATATGATGGGAACGGCAATCCCTTCATCCATGTAAGGGACTTTTTATATGAATCGGCCCAATTTCAGTATGATGATCGCCTTATGGCATACTTATTCTGTCGATCATTAGATGGGGTTGCACTTGAATGGTTCTACTCTCTTCCACTGGAAGATGCCGAGAGTTTCAAGATAGTGAAGGATAAGTTTATCTAGAGGTTTCAAGACAGGGTCAGCCCGGAATACTCTTTCACAGATTTGGTGGCCGAGAAAATGAAACCAGACGAGGAGTTCGCTACTTATGCCGATAGATGGAGGCAGATGGTCGCCAGGGTGCCAGGCCACATTTCGGAGGAAGAGAAGGTCAAACTGTTGATTTTCAATGCTACTCCGACCTTCCACAACATTCTGACAATGAATGACATAGCAAATATGCACCAACTATATAGCCGGGCGTGATTCATTCAAACATAATTCAAGGATTCCCCCATCCACTCGCTCTTTGAGGCCCAGAAGCCCAAATACCATAAGAAACCTCAAGGGCCTGTCACCGAGGAGGTCCAAACAAATGAACAGGTGTAAGCCGTTACCTTCCCCTTCTAGTCCGCGCCATTCTGCTTTCCACAAAACCCCCGCACTCCCCAACTCTCCACTCCATAAAACACTCAACCCGCTCCACCAAACCCTACCGTCGCCGCTCCACAAAATGCCTTCCCCGCTCCGCAACAACCTTCACAGCCTCCGCAATACCATAATGTCCCTCCACCCAACGGCTACACCAACAACAACAACAAGCACCCGGGGCCCAAGATAGCCCAATACCCTCCTTTGCCCGAGTCCCTCACGGACATATTCTCGGCTCTTATGTCAGTAAGTGCAATCCAACTTCCTCCGGAACTGCCCATCTGGAACCCGACCGTTGATCAAACAAAGTATTGTATGTTCCACAGGCAGCGGGGGCATACTTGTCACGCCCCGAGCCTTTATTACAGCGGAAGACTCGCTCGAGGAACGTGAACAGTCGGCATGGTAAGCCTCTTGTAAGCAAGAACGATCAGAGCGCAAGGCAATCACACATAAGAATGAAATCGCACAATATTTACTCAACTTCAAATTTCATTAATAATCAAATCCAATATTCGAATACAACCACTAATTCAACTTCCATCATGCTAGACTTAAGAAATAAGAAATTACATAGACTCGATCTAAACAATGTAAACTTCCTAAGTCCTCGCTCATTCTTTATTCACTCTCGGATCCGCTACTTGAACATTCCGAATCCGAACCCGACTCACTTCCATTTTTTGAAAAAGAATGGAAATATGTAATGAGCACACTTTCCCAGTAGGTATCTTCGCATCAACATGAAGGCATCATTAAAGTAATTAACATTTTAGCTCTAGAGAAATAAGGTAAAATCATGCGAATGCGATCAATCATGCGATTAAACCAAAGTGTGTAAGATAAAATGAGAGCAAGTATGAACTAGCAAGAATGTTATAAGAACATGATATGGCCTTTCATGAACAAGAATGTAACGAGAATGTACTAGCAAGCCACATAATCATCACTCCAGTATCTTTTGCTTATGAGCAAGTACTTCGTGAATTTCTGTGGAATATCAAGAAAGTCAAGTATCAATCATGCTGTATTGTGTTGTGAATTTTCACTTATTTATAAAGAAAGTACTCCCAGCGCAATGTGACGCCAGTAGCATCATACCCCATGGTTTATAATAGTATGTTTCTGACAATCAGCCGAGGGGACTAGCATAGAGCCCTTGAACACAATCAGTGCTCGATCACATCTTCAAGTATAAATCAAGCTTTTTCCACGCATGTAACAATAAAGTATGGCCAACAATGTACAATTCCAATAAGCTCTTGATAATAATTCAATGAATGAATGCTTTTAATCAGAATCATGAGAAATCAAGAATGACTTATACTATGTTATGCTTATGGAAATAAATCGGCAGCATAACGGTGCATTCTTTATCTTTCATTCATTATATTAGGTTTCTTGATCAATATGATAAGTTCTAGATCATCAAGAGTCCATCTAGAAACCTTGGAATATCAACCCTTGGCCAAACCTCGAGTGAAAATACTCAAGCATTGTGACGGTCGTGTACTGGGCCGTTACATGATGTGACGCTCCAGTATTGGGCCGTTACATTAGTCTAAATCCCAAACCAAGAAATCGGACTTAGTTGAATGTGACGGTCGTATATTAGGCTGTTACATGTACCTGACGGTCCAATATAGATCTGTTACACTACTGATAACCAGAAACATCGAGTGTAATCTAATCACTTGGGTTTTAATGGTACAACCAACTCGGCGTCCTAGTGGGAATCCCAGCCTCGCGGAGAATTACGGAGGTCTTGAAACAAGATTTCCTAGTCCATTGGAAGGAATATCCAATAGAGAGGTCCTCATGTCCAAGAATAATGTTCCTCCTATAGTGAAAAGTAAACTAATGGATAACATACCAGAATATGTGCCATATACTTAGAGAAATGACTCTATTGGTAGAGAGAGGATGTGTAACAATAGGAAATCATGATAAAACTCCGTCAATACATCTTTGGAAAATCATGATTTAGATACAAAACTATAGACTTTTGGCATATGAAATTAACATAACTTAAATTAACTTAAGATACCTTAATTATGCAATTTCTATCATGAATCAGTAGATAATCTTAAAGACATGAAATTAGGTCAAAACTTAGATAACTAGGCTTATTTATAAGTTAACTTGACTGATTTTCAATTCTGTCTACGATTACCCTAACGGTCTAGAATGGGTGCGTCATAGTGATTGTGACGGTCTATCGAGGGGCCGTTACAGTAATGTAACGCTCCATCTATGGTGCGTCAGAGATAACAGAGTAATCTAAATACAACAGAGAGTGTGACGGCTTATCGTAAGGTCGTTACAGTCTGTTACGGTCTAAGTATGGTGCGTCAGAGTCCCTGCTAACAGTATAATGAAATAAAAAGACTATGATTTGAAGCCATGTCATGTTTTGAAAAGATTTAACTACCCCAATTATAACAAAATGAAGTAAAGGTCATCTAGATGCATAGGTTGCAGTGAATTGACAAGATAATATCTTAGATCTTTGATTAGGGCTAAGAATATGTATATATGCATGAACCCACTAAACACATGGAATTCATAGTCTATAATGCATGAAATCAAGTACAATCAGAGGGATTTTATCTCTAACAAGATGTTTTTACCAATCATGAGATAACCTACCTCTTAACTAGGCTTTAAGCTTCTAATTTGAGTCTGAAAATCGAGCCCTAGCTCTCCTTTTCCAGTGATTTTCCAGCAACTTCCTGCTACTCTATCTCTCCAACCTTTTATTCTAAAGATGTGAAATTTTGAGGGTAAGAAGATGAAACTAAGGTGAACAAAAAGTTTTAAAGGATTGAATTCTAATTATCTCGTTTAGACGTCCTAATCTCTTGATCTTCAGGGGTCTTTTGCTCTGAATCCTGAGTTACTATGGTCGAACCAGCAACTTTGGAAGCTTCAATCTCCTTGGTTGCTTGATCTCCTAACATGAAGTTTGGGGAACTATTAGTGTAAAGTATACTAAACAAAATCTTCTAAAGAACTTACCCGAAATTCTATCTCCTTACCTTGATTCTTCACGAGCCAAAAGTAAGGGTCGCTCAGTTCAGAACTAGGTCATATTTATAGGGTTTTGAAGATTAGATTGATTCTAGAGTCCTTAATTTGCCAGAACCTAATCCCTAAGAGTCCTTAGTAATGTTGTAAAAACTCTCCCAAGTCGATCTCTTGTAGATAAGATCCCAAAGTTCTAATCTTTTTGCTCGTTCTTTCTTTCACGGAACAGATAGGATGTAACGCATCAAGACTGGTGCGTTACATGGCTGTGACGGTCGCACGATAGACCGCTACATCCAACGTGCACAGAGTTAAACATCAATCAAACTCTTTTGTTAATTATCCATATTATTATCTATAAAAATGGAATTTATCCTTAAAATACGTAAATAGGCTAAATAACCTTCTAGAATATGGGCCAAACTTAATGGGCTTGGTCCTTAAACCTTTTGGATTTTATTTAAATAGGCTAAGTTAATTATTTAACATAATTGAGCCTTATAATGACTTATTAATCTAATAATCCATTTATTAGTCTATTTAGCCTTTATAAATTCCTAATAAATTCCAAAAAAAATTATAAATAATCCAGAAATTATTATATAAATTCTAGGGCACTACAATACCATTGAAGGGTGTTTTCAGTTTAGAGATTTGGTCTATGACCTACACGAAGGACACCGCATTAACTAGGTCGAGATGCATAGGGCCATTATGGAGATTAAAGAGAAGAGAAGGCAGCCGCAGAGGCAACAAGAACAAGCACCGCCGCCACAGCAGCAGCCACTACCGCAACAACCGCAGCCGGTTCAAGACCTGAAGATCCATCAGAGCCCCATGCCGAATCATCCTCCCGCTCCGCAGCCTCAGCCACCGGCACCGGCTCAGGTTAACCTTGTTCAACCCCCAGCTCCTGATGCCGGGTGGTCTTATGATGACGATGGTTCAGTACACCAAGTCTCGGCCCTCCACCACAATTACCACACCTCTTCCACTCCAACCATCCTTACGCCTACATATCAAAACTCTCCTCCGCCTACTAGATCACTTGTTCTTCCATCCACCACCCCTTTCACCTCCACTCCATCACCAACCTCTCGCCCATTGCTCGTCACCCCCGCTACCATCACTACGACTAGCCCTCCGCCCGCGCCTCCGCTTACCCTTACACCTCCGCCTGCACCCATCATCACCGTACCCACAACTAACCCTCCACCCATTGTCCTTTCACCACAACCCATTGTCTCCACTCCCACTCGTATTATTTCCCCCACACCCTCTTCCACGCCACTCATCCATCCCATCAGGCCCATTTTACCGTCATCAGGTGCCGTGCCGGCACCGAATTTCACCCTTCAGAGAGGGCGTTTATTTCATCGCAATTATGCTTCTACTTCCAATCCTCAGCCCTTGCAATCGGCTACCGATCAAGAAGAGATTGAGCCACTACCGGGTACCCAATATGATTTGTTGCATCACTTAGATCGGGTGCCCGCCAAAATATCTGTGCTGGAGCTTATAAAGAGATCTACCCTTCACCAAGATGCACTAAGAAATTTTCTTCAAAAGGTGATGGTTAGTGAAGATGTGGCAGCTGACAGTTTACCTACAACATTGCCAACTATTTCCAAGGGACCAGCAATCACATTCTCCGATAATGAGCTAGTACCTCCGAAAGCTCGGCAGATGCCGCTTTGCATTACTATTATTTTAACAAAGTCAGCATTGATGCGGCATTAGTTGACACATGGGCATCTATCAATGTTTGCCCACTCAGCACTCTAAGGGCCTGCAATTTATCAGAAGAACTTCTACGGCCTACCCCGACCACCATAGCAGCTTATGACAACTCACGAAGAGCGTGTCACGGAGTTGTCACCATTCAAGCTGAGCTTGGGCCTCTTACTATGCCCATTGAATTTTATGTGCTGGACATCGACCCTATGTTCAAAGCTATCTTGGGTCGTCCGTGGATTGATACTCTTAGCGCCGTGCCATCCACTGCTCACCAATGCCTCAAATTCCCCTTTCAAGGGAGGGTGGTTAAGGTAAAAAGCTTGTCCACGGTCCAGTCCGTAAAGGCTATATCGGAGAAGATCTTGCCAACTCTGCGGCCCAGCACTCGGCTGATTATTTCTATGTTGGATCTGGACTTTCCATGGGCTTATGCACCACACAAGCCTGCCACTACACCTGTCAACATTAAAATGAAGCCCCAGATCCGAGATTCCAAAGGCTGGGATATTATACTGAAATTAGGCTATCAACTGGGAAGAGGCCTCGGTGCACAATTACAAGGGTGGACCAAACCGGTCCCCAAAGGAAGAAAGATGAGCCGAAGGGGTCTCCGTTACCGAGAGTCTGCATTATCAATTTTGGGTGACTCAGTGCCACTTACCTGGGATTACCTCCAGCATTTCATAAGAGGGCCTCTCCAGCCAGGTACATTGAATCCTCAGTCAGCACAGTCTGAAAAGAAAACCACAGCTTGCACAGCTGCCAGTCCGCCTCTGCTGCTGAAGGGGCCAGTTGATGATATGCTCTACTACAGCCAAGCGTTTGCCAGGATGTTCCTTGAAGAAGACTATTGCCAAAAGAATCAGGAAGTACGGCTAGTGCAGTGGAAGCCGAAGAAGGCAGCTGACCGTCCGCGGGAAAAGGGAAGCTCACCTGTTGTCTTTACTTGGTCCCCCTCCCTTCTTATGTCTCTCTTCCCGCAGATGGAATCCATACCTCGCTCACGTCCGATCATGATTGATCCGTATTTCACGGAACTGCCAACCGAGGTGTTGATTCTACCTTGTGCATGTGGGTAATGCCCACCCGTTGATCTCTCTACTCTGTGGACCGCATCCTCCAATCTTTCAAAAATGTGGTTCTCCTCTTCGGACCCATTCTTCGATGTCTTCTTCCCATCTCCCTTCCCTCTCCAACTTCCTCCTCCACTATTCTCTTCATCTTGCTGCATGATCTCCACTAATCTCCAAAAAAAATGCCAAATTTGAAACGGAGATTTCGGTGGAAGATTATGCTATCTTGTCTCCATCTCCTCCATGGGGCACGAGTCCCCTGCTCCTTCCTTCCCACTAGATTTCCTTTCTCCTAGGTTAGACGTAGGATCCGTCGAGTCTAGGAAAGAAGAGTCTATTAGGTCTAGAGAAGTAGGGTCTTATTCTAGGTCATCCAACCCTTCCTCGCTTGAGCCGCGCCGGCTTGCGCATCATTCCAAATCCATTCCTAATAGGTTCTTGCAGGATCAAGCTCAGCGATGTCGCGCTCTTTTGAAGTGTTCGGAGTTCACAGCTACAGCGATTGTGATAGAAGATGATGAGGAATCAGAAGGGGTGTGGAGCGACGACGGACTAGGTGTATATGACGTCCTGGATGAAAAAGACCCGGTTGATGATGAGGACAGCAATGTAGATGACACCGTCGATCTGTATGCGCAATGCTTAAAGAGATTCGACGAGGCATCGTCAGCAGTGGATGAACCTACAAAGGAAATAAATTTGGGAACTGAACAAGACCCCATGCCCATTATCATTGCCACTAATCTCCCTCCATAGGTAGAAGAAGATTTAATCAAGGTTCTAAGGGAGTACAACGATTCTTTTGCTTGGTCTTATGAGGACATGCCGGGTCTTGACCCCTCTTTAGTGGAACATCGACTCGTACTTAAACCAAGGGCAACACCCGTGAAACAAAGGTCAAGAAGATTTCACCCCCACATGGCCTTAAGGATTAAAGAAGAGGTCGACAAGTTGTACAAGGCCAAGTTTATCAATGTTGTCTTATATCCCCAGTGGGTGGCGAACATTGTCCCTATTATCAAGAAGGATGGAAAGGTGTGCATTTGCATCGATTTCAGGGATCTTAACAAAGCATGTCCGAAAGATGATTTCCCGCTACCTCACATAGATGTCTTGGTGGATAACACTGCCAGGTATGAAGCTTTATCATTCATGGATGGTTATTCAGGATATAACCAGATCTGTCTCGCTCCCGAGGATCAAGAGAAAACCTTCTTCACCACGCCCTGGGGCACGTATTGCTATGTGGTCATGCCGTTTGGTCTGAAGAACGCAGGTGCCACTTATCAAAGGGCAATGATGGCTATATTCCACGATATGATGCACATCTATATGGAAGCTTATGTGGATGACATCTTTGTGAAGTCGAGAACCAAGGAAGAATATCTATTCTGGCTAAGGTGCTCTAGAGAGCTAGGGAGTATAAGTTAAAAACGAATCCAAAGAAGTGTGTTCTCGGAGTCTCTTTAGGGAAATTGTTAGACTTCATAGTTAGCAAACGAGGGATCCAGATTGATCCTAATAAAGCAAAGGCCATCATGGACATGCCTCCGCCTAAAAATATCACGGAACTTTGAGGACTGATTGGTAGATTGCAATTCATCAGAAGATTCATGTTGGGTTCGTGGCACTCCCTCTTTATCTTTGATAATGGTTTTGATGATTACAATATATTGAGCGGTTTGCGTTTGCATTAAAGTGAAAAAAAATTTTTTGGCTCTAAATGTCTGGGTGAATGAATTATCTTCAGTCTGCTTTTGACTGAGAATGAATTGATTGGATTGAATATTGAAGGTTTCTGGACTGAATTTGATATTTTCGGGTTGACTGGAACCCATGTATGTGGTTTGCTTGAGCTACTTTAATAAATGATCTTGATGAAACTCTGTCATTTGGCATACTCAAGTAACATTGAATTGAACTTGCAGATAGTGCTTTGATGAAGACATAATATGACATTTATGTGATTTGCATTGAGGAGTCTTTGTTCAATATGAGTTTTTTTGTCAAACTTGTTAAATGGCATCACAACAGGTTTTCAATGAACTTTGCTTGGTTCTTACAAAGGAGGAATGGCCCTCAACTAGATCTTAATGCTTGTGTGATTTAATTGAGATCAGTTCATTACACTGAACTTGAACGCCTTATTTTGGACTGAAGTTTGAAAGCTTTGACTAAACTTGGAAATGTGTGTTGGTCACATGAATGGCCATATTTGAGCTGAATTTAAGTGCCTCACACTAATCAATTTGGTTGTGTGTTGAATGGATTGTGTGAGTTCATTGGACTGGCCTTGGAAACTCTGGATTGAACTTGACTATCTTGGTTTGAAATAGAATTCATGTGAAGATTGCTTGAATCATATTTGAAATGTGGGACTTGTGTAGAGAATGGGCTTCCTTGAGTTGATAGTGAAATGGCTATATATCTAATCAAATTGGTTTGTCTTCCTATGGACAGCTCATGAAGTCCATGTGTGATTTAGTTGAACTCAAATTGCTCGACATGCCAATTATACTTTTAATTTTCAGTGAGGAACTTGGTGAATATTGGGTGAAAAGCTTTCTTATAGTGCTTGATGGATGGTTCAATGTTTTTGACATTTGAATGAGGGAAAGTGTATTTTTTAGTGGTTTTCAATTGTGTTTAATGCATCCTCTTCAAAGAGATCTTAATGGTCATTCATCCTTGTGCAAACTAATTGGCTTAATTTGTGTTGAAGGTGGTCTTTTCATACATGAACTATTTCTAAAATGAAAGCTTGTATGGATGAATTACAAAATCTCAATATGCAAGTTAAGAGATCTATTCACATGGCAAAGATCCAAGGTAGTTGCTCTTTTCACTTAGCATTGATGAAAGAATGATGAGGTCGAATGCTCATAAAGTGTAGGTTCAAATTATGCTCTTAAATCATGAAAGATAAGGTAAGAATTTACATTTGATGTAATTCATGATTGGTTACATTGGGTTGCATGTATAGGTCTTAGGGAATGCATTAAATATCATTTCATGAGGTTACAAGGTCATTGGGTCGACCCCCTACTCAATGGGTCGTCCCCTGGGCAAAACAGGGAGCATTCAGCATTCTGTGAACAGATGGGTCGACCCCCTGCAAAAATGGGTCGACCCCTGTGACATGAACCTGCCAGACAGCATTCTGCCAGGTAGATGGGTCGACCCCCCTCCTAGATGGGTCGACCCCCCCTGATTCGCAGGTCCGCGTGGGTAATGTGTGGGCCACCGGAACCCTATCAATTGGACTCCATTTGGGTTGAAAATTTACCCTCATGCCCTTGGGTTACTAATGAACATATTAGGGTGGTTTTGCTATGGTTTTACCAAGGGTAATATGGTCTTTTCACACTGCTCTCATGGGTGTATATATATCATGCGAATTTAGAAGAAAAAGAGAAGAGCTCTAATTTCTCTATCTATTTTGTAGGAGAACGACCGGAAGACAGAGGGAGGCTGAGGAAGAGCACGAGATTCATCTACTTCCATCCATTTCTGGAGCTCGTGATTGAAGAAAGAAAGGAGCAGATCAAGAAGAGGAACGCGTGGACGTCCTCAACCTCGGCATTCAGCTATCCTCCGACCCGAGCATTAGAGATTATCAACTGCACCTCGTTTCTTCTCATGGGGAACTACTTCCATATCTTGTTTACATCTATTTGTGTCATTTGCTTTTGATTTTTGGGGTTGCATTGATCATATCTTATATTTCTGATTTCTGAACATACATTTCTGTGAACCGTCTGTGGACGGGTGTTTGTGTGAAGGCGGAGCTGTGTCTCTTCGTGTGTGGATTTATTGTGGGGAAAGTTTTCCCCAAGTTTGTGAGTGTAGACGGAGCTGTGACTCCGTGTGGTTTTAGTGTCTGGGGTGTGTTACCCGATTCTGTGTGTGGGTGTGTGCTGCGGTGGCAGCGTCTTGGGGCCAGGCCCCGTGTGTGCATTACTGCGGAAGCAGCGTATGTGGTGTTGGGGTTCGTCCCCGTGTTGCTACGATTGTAGCGTGTAGTGAAGCCTCACCGGGGTTCGGTGAGGGGTGGACGTAGGGAGCCCGTCGTGGTCCCGAACCGCCTAAAAATCTTCGTGTTCATTGTGAATGCCTGTGTGATTGTCCATTTCCTCTATCTCCATTCACAGGTCAATTTTATAGGTTTTTATTCACTGCATCATCGCATATAGCTTCATTCGCTATCCGTGTTAGGATTAATTTTGATTGTTATTTGCATTGTTAATCCTTGTGAGATCGGAAAGATCGAGAGAACATTTTAATCTCACTCAAGTTTAGAGTAATTAAGTTAGTTTATCATTTTCATTGTGTTTAGTTTGAAAAGTTTTTTTTAAATCTGCCATCTCAGCTGGGGGACAATTCAACCCCCCTTCTTGTCTGCCATCTACTCTGGGCCAACAATTCATATCCCAACATTCTCAGAGGTGCCGCCCGTTTTATGAATTGCTAAAGGCGGGAGTCAAATTTGAATGGAATCAAGACTGCCAAAAGGGCTATGAGGACTTAAAGGAATATCTATCCAATGCCCAGGTTTTGCAACCTCCTGTCCCTAGGAAACCCCTAATCCTATACATCTCGGTCATTGAGGACTCCCTGGGGGCGGTTTTAGCACAAGTAGATGATGAAGGAAAAGAGCGGGCAGCCTATTATCTCTCCAGGTTGTTTAACCCGGCAGAGGCCAAATACACCGCTATGTAGAAGACTTGTGCCACCTTAGTGTGGGTAGCTCAGAAATTGAAACACTATTTTCTAGCCCACCCAGTCAGGTTGATCTCTAGAATGGACCCGATCCGCTATCTCTTAGAAAAGCCCGTCCTTTCTAGCAGGTTGGCACGCTGGCAGAGCTTCCTTTCTCAGTTTGATATCACATTCATCGTTCAGAAGGCTATCAAAGGATATGCTATCACTGAGCATCTTGCCCATCTTCCTATTCCCTGCACAGACTCTATTCATGATGATTTCCCTGATGAGCATCTCAATGTCCTTACCCATCATCCCTTATGGTCTCTACACTTCGATGGTGCGCTCAATTCCCAAGGCCGAGGGATAGGTGCCGTTCTACTCACTCCGGAAGGAGTGACGATTCCCTTTGCTTACCATCTCTGATTCCCTGCTACCAACAATATCGCTGAGTACGAGGCTCTCCTAGCTAGATTAAAGCACGTCTATCTTTTAGGCGCGCGCTATTTGAATATCATAGGAGACTCTCAGCTCGTTCTGTGGCAAGTTCTGTCCACTTACCACACTCGTGACCCGAAGCTCAAGCCATATCAAGATTTGGTCACGCTCTTAGCTTGGCAATTCCGCAAGTTGATCTATATCCATACCCCTCGATCTCAGAACATTCTTGCTGATGCGCTGGCATCGCTCGTGTAGCAACCCTGATAAATGAATATTGAAATAAAAGTAAAAACATACATAGTACAGAAGTAATACAGACAAAGTAAAGCAAATTAAAAATAACGCCTCTGAGTAAGGCGTTAATTTAAATATAAACGCCTCTACATACGGCGTGACTAAAGAAAGGACGCCCACACATGTGGTCGTCAACTCTCACACGACCAAATAGGCAAGTAAAATAAACGCCCATGTCTTAGGCGTGTTTCAAAATCAAGGAACGCCCTGATACAAGACGCTTCTTAAGAAACGACCTGAACAAGGTCGTTAATTTAAGAATAAACACCCTGACCAAAGGCGTTAATTCAGTTCGTGACACGTTCGAACCCAGAGCTTATCCAGGGAAAGATTAACCTAATCTAGTAAGTGTCTATTAGAGTAAGGACTCTATTAGGGATATGTTACCCTCAATCAAACACTACTTTTGTTAGGACTCCAAAATCCTATAAATAGTCTTGATCGAACAACCCTAAACCTATTTGGACGATCGAACTGCACAGGTAAGTGAAGAACATATGTTCTTCTATTTTCTTCTTCTGTTCCTTTCTTATGAACGTAGCATGAGAAGAATTAATATTCTTCGTTTCCTCTCCAGGTTGACGGAAGAATGATTGTTCTTCTTCTATTAAGTTGCAGTTGAAGCTTCAAAGCCCTTTCATCTCCTTCATCCAGATCATAAGGTACGATTTTCTCAAGTCTCGTAGCCCAAACTAAAAATAAATATAAGAAGCACCATGCATGATATATTTATACAGTTTGCATGTAGTTTTAATACGTTTTCTGTAAATTTTTCAAGAAACGCCCTTGAATAGGGCGCTACTTTAAAAGAAACGACCATCACAGTGGTCGTTAATTAAAAGTATACGCCTTGTATACAGACGTTAATTTCATGAACAATCGCATATAATCAATAATTGATCCTGTTTAAAATTTAATAAATATGAAATATCGATTCTAATATCTTGCATGACTCTACCTGTAAATTCCTGCTAATTTTCTTGTCATGATCATGTCTCCTGTCTTGGAAATTTATTTGTTGAAATATTGTAAATTCCTTGAATTCACGACCTTGACAACGTCGTTTTACACCTGTTAACGCCCCATCACAGGACGTAAATTGAAAAGAAACGCCCCTTTCTAGGGCGCGTTTTCTGTAAATTCCTGAACTATGTATATCCTGTAAAATAAAATTAAACAGTAACGCCCCTTTCCAGGGCGTGTTTTAAATAAATCCTGAAAATTATTTATATTCTGTCAAATATTTAAATAATGAGACGCCTGCTTCTGTAGTCGTCAACTCTGAAGAAACGCCCCTGTCCAGGGCGCGTTTTATATAAATTATTGAGGTAATGAAATTCTGCAAAACGGAACATATGTAAACGCCGTTATGTTAGGCGTTACTTACCTGAATAACGCCCCTGACTAGGGCGTGTTTTTCATGAATTAATAAAATTATTGAAAATTCTGTAAAATAGAAATATGTAAACGCCCTTCTGTTAGGCGTTAATTACTTGAGAAACGACTTGACCTAAGTCGTTATTTTACAGTAAAACTGATTTTTTCCTGTTTTTGTTAACCGATGATTTCCTATGTTATAATATATATATATCGGCACTATTCTCCACTCCGTGAGTATAGTCCCACGTTTCACGTTGTTTCATCGATCACACTCAACTCTCATTGACATACAAGCTCTCCATTAGACATTCCGTTCCTTTGGACTAGCGAGTTAGTCATAGAGACCTCCGTAAGACTCCTCGTAGCCTTGGATTCCCTCAAGGCCGACTGAGCTGGTTGTACCCTAAAAACCCATTACATGATCCTTGCCATGTCAATCTAAAGAAACATGGTATACCGGCCCTTATGATTATACAAAGAGTATATCATAAGAAATTCTTAATGGGATGATGATATCATGCCATATCATGTCGTTCTTGTAAACCTCAATTCTATGATAAGAATGAGGGTATCTTGCTTGATCTAATGTTTATGTGGACCTCAATTCTATATAAAGAATGTCCATATTGATTTGTCATGGGACCTAAGTTAAGGGAACCATATTCTACCTAGTTTTATTGATATCGTGATTTTACCGTTATTATCGCCAATCTATGTCCTTTGTCATATTTTTGGACTCTATTCTGTCAAAGTTGTCATACATGTCTACAAGCTTGAATATTGAAACTCTATATTGGCTATATAAACAAGAGTGGATGTCAAAAATACATGATAAATGCCTGTGCATATAGGGCCCGATCTGGTCCTGGGAGGAGCACCCGAAAATACTTGTGCCCATGGGAGTTAAAATGATAAGGTATCTGGCATTATACCGAGTACTTGACTTGCTTGATTGGACATTCCACACACATCTTGTACTTGAATCGTACTTGACTTTACATGAAATGCGTGGCCCGAAAAAGGGTAATTTACTTGCTTGATACATGATAGCCAAAGTTCTTGACATGACTTGTTAAACGTGCTTGCTGGAATACCTTGAATACACTTGTCATCTTGTTGGAAGTGCATGATTAAGTTCATCTTATTTCTTGATATTACATTCTCTCTATCTTGTCGTTTTATGCGAGCATGCATAGCTTTATTGCATTCATGAAAGATGTAATTACTTAAACCCTTGCTAGTACTTGAGATATAATTTCCTACTGAGCGTTCGCTCATTCCGTTTGTCCCTTTGTACTTTTCAGGTAAGTCCGACGACGATGGAAGTCAATCGGATGGGAATGTTCAAGAGTGAAAGTGATAGAGCTGCTCAAGTGTCGTCTAGTCTTTCCTATAGTTTCTTGAGTCAAATATGTATTCTTTTCCTTTTTATTAAACAGAGTATTGGATTTGTAATAGTCTATCCATTATGAAATAAAGGATTGGGTTATCTTGCTATTTTGCGCATCTCTGTCTTTGCGTCGAATACACGACCACTCTGATTGATATGATTGATATAGACACGTCCTGCATCTCCGGGTATCTTCCGCGCTCGGGGCGTGACAGTCTTTGTGGTATCAGAGCCTAAGGTATTCAATTCCTAGGAAAAACCCAAGTCCAAGGATAAGTTGAACCTTTAAACCAGTGAGATTGGGTAGAACCAAGGGTTAGATTTAACATAGTATACGAGTCTTTAAATACGATCACGTACTAATATAGTTATTGTAATTGTAGGATAATGGCTACCGAACGTGCTCAATGGCGCAACATGCAGCGTACCCTTCAAGGGATGACCCAAGTGCTACAACAGGTAGCACAAGGCGGTGCTCCACGAGCTGGAAGCTTACACCAAGCCTTTAAGAATATGAATCCCCCGAAGTTTATGGGATCGACCGATCCGGACGATGCCGAGCATTGGGTTCGGGAAACCGAACGCATATTCCGTGTCATGCAATTCACGGACCAGGACAAAGTGCTATTAGCTACATTCCAGTTAGAGAAAGATGCTAGATGCTGGTGGGAGTCTATTGAAGCAACCATCGATCCTACTCAAGTAACATGGGAAGAATTCGTGGAATACTTCAATGCTAAATATTTCTCGGACCGAGTCCAAGAAAAGAAGGCTGCCGAATTCGCTGCATTAAAGCAACGATCCTTATCATTAGCAGATTATGAAGCTCAGTTCTCCAGGTTATCTAGATATGCTAAGCATCTTATTAGCACGGAGAAGATGAAAGCCCGTAGATTTCTTAATGGGCTTAGGCCCCACTATATTACTCAATTGGCGCCTATGGACATCCAAATTTATTCTGAAATAGTGCGCCGAGCTCAATTACTTGAAGATGCCACGGAACTATCTGATAGGATCCGTGGGAAAGATAAGAAGGAGCAAGTCACATGTTCGGGTTCTTTCAAACCCAACTTTAAGAAGAGGCCCAATAATGGAGGTTCATCCTCTCAAGATTTCAAATTCAAGAAGACCAAGCCTTTCTCTATCACCACTACCCCTTCGAATACAGTCTGCAAGCATTGTGACAAGGCTGGTCACAAGACGGAAGAATGCTGGAGGAAATTAGGAGCTTGTCTCCGTTGTGGAAGCCGTGAGCATCGGATTCCCGAGTGTCCATTAATGAACGACCAAGCCGGCGATGGTAAACGCCCGGTGACAAAGAATGCTCGTCTTCATGCAATACAGGAGACCGAACCTGAAGAAGAAGGCGGATTAGTGGAAGGTACATTGAAAATTTGTTCCAAATATGCACATGTCTTATTTGATACGGGTGCATCGCATTCTATTGTTTCTAAGAAGTTTGCTGACCCGTTACCTCTAGAACCGGAATGGATGAAAATAGTGTTGTCTACTCCTCTCGGAAACGAGACGGATATCACGCATCATTACCAAAACTGTGAGGTATTGGTTCGAGGAAAGAATTTTCCTATTGATCTTATCTGTTTAGATCTAAAAGAATATGATGTTATATTAGGAGCAGATTGGTTATCTAAGTACCAGGCAACGGTTGATTGCCGTAATAGCAAGATCATTTTCAAAGAATTTCCAGAACTGACTTATACTAGTCCTAAGAGTCGAAGCAAATCCCCTCTTATTTCGGCTCTTCGAGTAAGTAAGCTCGTCAGGAAGGGATGTGTATCCTTCCTTGCTTTTGTCACTGTTAAAGAAGCTAAGAAAACCAAGATAGAAGACGTTCAGGTAGTGCGAGAATTCCCAGACGTATTTCTAGAAGATTTGCCGGGATTACCCCCTCAAAGAGAAGTGGCCTTCACCATTGACCTAGTCCCTGGTGCTGGTCCAGTTTCAAAGGCACCATATAGAATGTCCCCTGCTGAACTCAAGGAGTTGAAGGAGCAGTTGATGGAACTAATCCAAAAAGGGTTTATTAGACCAAGTACTTCCCCGTGGGGAGCACCAGTCTTATTTGTAAAGAAGAAGGATGGATCCATGAGATTGTGTATCGACTATCGACAGTTGAATCATCTTACTATCAAGAACAAGTATCCACTGCCGAGAATCGATGAATTATTTGATCAGATTTCAGGATCCAAGTATTTTTCCAAGATTGATCTCAGGTCGGGATATCATCAGTTAAGAATCAAGGATGATGACATTCACAAGACCACATTCAGAAGCAGGTATGGCCATTACGAATTTGCTGTTATGCCTTTTGGACTAACAAATGCCCCTGCTGCCTTTATGCAGTTAATGAATAGCATATTCAGGCCTTACTTGGATCAATTCATAGTAGTCTTCATTGATGATATATTGATATATTCTAAGACTAAGGAAGAACATGAAGAGCATTTGAGGATCGCATTGCAAGTCTTGAGGACAAATCAATTATATGCTAAACTCAGCAAATGCGAGTTCTGGCTTGAAGAAGTGGCTTTTCTCAGACATGTCATATCCAAGGACGGTTTATCTGTAGATCCGTCAAAGGTTGAAGCTGTAAGAAACTGGGAAAGACCCACTAATGCAAGCGAGATCAGAAGTTTCTTAGGTCTTGCAGGCTATTATCGGCGATTCATCAAAGATTTCTCTAAGATCGCCGTGCCCCTTACAAGGTTAACTCGTAAGGAGATCCGATATGAATGGAGTGAGGAATGTGAAAGAAGTTTCCAAACTCTTAAGGATCATCTCACCACAGCTCCGGTGTTAGCTCTGCCGATAGAAGGAGAGAAATTCGAGGTCTACACTGATGCTTCTGGCATTGGCCTCGGATGTGTCCTAATGCAACAAGGAAAGGTCATAGCATACTCTTCACGTCAACTGAAGAAGCATGAGGAGAATTACCCCGTCCATGACTTAGAACTGGCCGCGGTAGTATTTGCCCTAAAGATATGGAGACACTATCTCTATGGAGTACAGTTCACTGTCTACTCCGATCACAAGAGTCTCAAATATCTATTCTCACAAAAGGAGCTAAACATGAGACAAAGACGCTGGCTAGAATATCTCAAGGACTTCGACTTCAATATACAATACCATCCCGGAAAGGGTAATTATGTTGCTGATGTCCTTAGTCGAAAGCCGAGAGCAATAATAGCCAATTGTATGATACAAGAATGGAGGTTACTTGAACAATTCTCCGAGCTCAATATAAGCTTGGACACGGAATCCAAATTTGTTACATTATCTCATGTAAGCATACAGTCAGATTTATTATCTGAGATACAAGCACTTCAGGGTGATGATCCTATATTAGTGGAAATCAAGGGCAGATTAGAAGGACAATCTGATTTTCAACTAACTTCTGATGGAAGATTATTATTCAAAGGTAGAACTTGTATACCTGATTGTCCGGAATTAAAGAAGAAGATCTTAGATGAAGCTCACCGATCAAGATACACTATTCATCCTGGATCAACTAAAATGTACCAAGATGTAAAGAGGAACTTTTGGTGGCCCAATATGAAAAGAGAAATAGCGGACTATGTATCACGCTGTCTTACATGCCAACAGGTCAAGGCGGAACACCAAAAGCCTGCTGGAAAACTACACCCTCTAGATATTCCTAAGTGGAAGTGGGAGGATATTGGTATGGACTTCATCATGGGTTTGTCTAAATCTAAAGGAGGACATGATGGAATCTGGGTTATCATTGACCGATTAACTAAATCGGCGCATTTCTTGCCAATAAAAAGCCGATGGTCAATTGATGTGCTAGCTGCACTGTACATCAAGGAAATAGTCAGGATACATGGAATTCCTGTCTCAATCGTGTCTGACAGAGATCCCCGTTTTACTTCTCATTTTTGGAAGGGATTACAACATTCGTTAGGAACAAGGCTCAACTTTAGTACTGCTTTCCACCCACAAACGGATGGTCAGACCGAGAGAACTAACCAGGTTGTTGAGGATATGCTTAGAGCATGCATCATTGACTTTGGAGGATGCTGGCACGATCATTTACCACTAGTGGAATTTGCATATAATAATAGCTACCAAGCTAGTATCTAAATGGCACCTTTCGAAGCCTTATATGGAAGGAGTTGCAGATCACCCATATGCTGGAATGAAGTTGGAGAAAAACAACTGCTAGGTCCAGACATGGTAAGAGATACAACTGAGAAGATACAAGTAATCAGAGAAAGATTGCAAGTTGCTTAGACGAGACAAAAAGCTTATGCTGATACAAGAAGGAGAGATCTTGAATTCTAAATCGGAGATCATGTATTTCTCAAGATATCGCCTGGACGTGGCATACGAAGATTTGGTGTTAAGGGCAAGCTTACGCCAAGATTCATCGGACCATTTGAGGTACTTGAAAGAGTTGGCGAGGTTGCTTATCGCATCGCATTGCCTCCTCAATTGTCCGAGGTACATAATGTATTTCACATATCCATGTTGAAGAAGTATGTGCACGATCCATCTCATATTATTGAACATAGAGATCTGGTGATCCAGAAAGATCTCACCTATGAACAGAAGCCTATGAAGATCTTAGATCGAGAAATACGAGCTCTAAGGAATAAGGTTATTCCCATGCTCAAGGTGCAATGGAATAAGAATCCCGAACGCGAAGCGACATGGGAGACCGAGGAATCTATGAAGAAACGATTTCCCGAGTTATTCTAAGAGGTAAATACACTCTCCACATGTATAATTATATATATTGAATTTGGGGACCAAATTCTTTTTAAGTGGGGGAGGGTGTAGCAACCCTGATAAATGAATATTGAAATAAAAGTAAAAACATACATAGTACAGAAGTAATACAGACAAAGTAAAGCAAATTAAAAATAACGCCTCTGAGTAAGGCGTTAATTTAAATATAAACGCCTCTACATACGGCGTGACTAAAGAAAGGACGCCCACGCATGTGGTCGTCAACTCTCACGCGACCAAATAGGCAAGTAAAATAAACGCCCATGTCTTAGGCGTGTTTCAAAATCAAGGAACGCCCTGATACAAGACGTTTCTTAAGAAACGACCTGAACAAGGTCGTTAATTTAAGAATAAATGCCCTGACCAAAGGCGTTAATTCAGTTCGTGACCCGTTCGAACCCAGAGCTTATCCAGGGAAAGATTAACCTAATCTAGTAAGTGTCTATTAGAGTAAGGACTCTATTAGGGATATGTTACCCTCAATCAAACACTACTTTTGTTAGGACTCTAAAATCCTATAAATAGTCTTGATCGAACAACCCTAAACCTATTTGGACGATCGAACTGCACAGGTACGTGAAGAACATATGTTCTTCTATTTTCTTCTTCTGTTCCTTTCTTATGAACGTAGCATGAGAAGAATTAATATTCTTCGTTTCCTCTCCAGGTTGACGGAAGAACGATTGTTCTTCTTCTATTAAGTTGCAGTTGAAGCTTCAAAGCCCTTTCATCTCCTTCATCCAGATCATAAGGTAGGATTTTCTCAAGTCTCGTAGCCCAAACTAAAAATAAATATAAGAAGCACCATGCATGATATATTTATACTGTTTGCATGTAGTTTTAATACGTTTTCTGTAAATTTTTCAAGAAACGCCCTTGAATAGGGCGCTACTTTAAAAGAAACGACCATCACAGTGGTCGTTAATTAAAAGTATACGCCTTGTATACAGGCGTTAATTTCATGAACAATCGCATGTAATCAATAATTGATCCTGTTTAAAATTTAATAAATATGAAATATCGATTCTAATATCTTGCATGACTCTACCTGTAAATTCCTGCTAATTTTCTTGTCATGATCATGTCTCCTGTCTTGGAAATTTATTTGTTGAAATATTGTAAATTCCTTGAATTCACGACCTTGACAACGTCGTTTTACACCTGTTAACGCCCCATCACAGGGCGTAAATTGAAAAGAAACGCCCCTTTCTAGGGCGCGTTTTCTGTAAATTCCTGAACTATGTATATCCTGTAAAATAAAATTAAACAGTAACGCCCCTTTCCAAGGCGTGTTTTAAATAAATCCTGAAAATTATTTATATTCTGTCAAATATTTAAATAATGAGACGCCTGCTTCTGTAGTCGTCAACTCTGAAGAAACGCCCCTGTCCAGGGCGCGTTTTATATAAATTATTGAAGTAATGAAATTCTGCAAAACGGAACATATGTAAACGCCCTTATGTTAGGCGTTACTTACCTGAATAACGCCCCTGACTAGGGCGTGTTTTTCATGAATTAATAAAATTATTGAAAATTCTGTAAAATAGAAATATGTAAACGCCCTTCTGTTAGGCGTTAATTACTTGAGAAACGACTTGACCTAAGTCGTTATTTTACTGTAAAACTGATTTTTCCCTGTTTTTGTTAACCGATGATTTCCTATGTTATAATATATATATATCGGCACTATTCTCCACTCCGTGAGTATAGTCCCACGTTTCACGTTGTTTCATCGATCACACTCAACTCTCATTGACATACAAGCTCTCCATTGGACATTCCGTTCCTTTGGACTAGCGAGTTAGTCATAGAGACCTCCGTAAGACTCCTCGTAGCCTTGGATTCCCTCAAGGCCGACTGAGCTAGTTGTACCCTAAAAACCCATTACACGATCCTTGCCATGTCAATCTAAAGAAACATGGTATACCGGCCCTTATGATTATACAAAGAGTATATCATAAGAAATTCTTAATGGGATGATGATATCATGCCATATCATGTCGTTCTTGTAAACCTCAATTCTATGATAAGAATGAGGGTATCTTGCTTGATCTAATGTTTATGTGGACCTCAATTCTATATAAAGAATGTCCATATTGATTTGTCATGGGACCTAAGTTAAGTGAACCATATTCTACCTAGTTTTATTGATATCATGATTTTACCGTTATTATCGCCAATCTATGTCCTTTGTCATATTTTTGGACTCTATTCTGTCAAAGTTGTCATACATGTCTACAAGCTTGAATATTGAAACTCTATATTGGCTATATAAACAAGAGTGGATGTCAAAAATACATGATAAATGCCTGTGCATATAGGGCCCGATCTGGTCCTGGGAGGAGCACCCGAAAATACTTGTGCCCATGGGAGTTAAAATGATAAGGTATCTTGCATTATACCGAGTACTTGACTTGCTTGATTGGACATTCCACACACATCTTGTACTTGAATCGTACTTGACTTTACATGAAATGCGTGGCCCGAAAAAGGGTAATTTACTTGCTTGATACATGATAGCCAAAGTTCTTGACATGACTTGTTAAACGTGCTTGCTGGAATACCTTGAATACACTTGTCATCTTGTTGGAAGTGCATGATTAAGTTCATCTTATTTCTTGATATTACATTCTCTCTATCTTGTCGTTTTATGCGAGCATGCATAGCTTTATTGCATTCATGAAAGATGTAATTACTTAAACCCTTGCTAGTACTTGAGATATAATTTCCTACCGAGCGTTCGCTCATTCCGTTTGTCCCTTTGTACTTTTCAGGTAAGTCCGACGATGATGGAAGTCAATCGGATGGGAATGTTCAAGAGTGAAAGTGATAGAGCTGCTCAAGTGTCGTCTAGTCTTTCCTATAGTTTCTTGAGTCAAATATGTATTCTTTTCCTTTTTATTAAACAGAGTATTAGATTTGTAATAGTCTATCCATTATGAAATAAAGGATTGGGTTATCTTGCTATTTTGCGCATCTCTGTCTTTGCGTCGAATACACGACCACTCTGATTGATATGATTGATATAGACACGTCGCGCATCTCCGGGTATCTTCTGCGCTCGGGGCGTGACAGCTCGCTTCCTCTTTATCTTTCCCTCTCAGTCGGAATACTGAGACTATAGTCATTTAGAGATTGGACGCACCCTCTCTTCAGGATCCTTGGTATCACAACCTTAGGAAGACTGTAGAGGCTAGGGCTGAGAAGGAAGACTTGAAGGAAGTATCGTTAACAGAATTAGAAGAGATCCTGGAGGAGGAAGAATTGCCATGGTACCATGAAATCGAACTGTATTGTAAAGATGGGTCGTTCCCAGAAGGGGCAAACGCCGAGCAGCGTAAGGCGATCAGAAGAGCCGCCTCAAGGTACACTATCATTGCTGGAGAACTGTACAGGCACGCTCTCAATGGAATGCTCATGAGATGCTTATATGATGATGAAGCTTGGAAGGTGGCTGAAGCAACCCATTCTAGTGAGTGTGGAGGTCATATTAATGGCCAAGCTCTAGCGAAGAAAATCCTTAGGTAGGGTTATTATTGACCCACTCTAGAAGAAGATTACTCCCTCTATATCCGGAGGTGTCTTAAATGCCAACTCCATGCTGATAAAATCCATGTTCTAGCTTCATCCTTACATCCTCTCTCTGCTCCTTGGCCGTTCTCCATGTGGGCTTTCGACGTTGTCGGCCCGCTTGGTGATCCTAACTCTGAAACTAAGAAATAATCATTCATCCTTACCACCACGGAGTACTTCACCAAGTGGGCCGAAGCTGAAGCATACGCAGAAATCAAAGCAACAATGGTGTGCCGCTTTATCATGAAGAATATCATCTCGCAGTTAAGAGTGCTGTTGTGCCCCTGTGGTTTTGATGATGGTTTTAATGGTGGTTTGATGATAGCATGATGATTTGTTTTGATGATTGCAACACAGTCAGTGCATTTTGATATTGTGTTTTGATGATGGCATTTGCTCTTTATATATAAGCATTGCATTCTGTCAGATAACATGTTCTACTTTAATTCTGTCTACACTCTGTCTGCACAGTCTCCACAGCAGTGCGTCAACTCAGTGTGCTGATGCGTCGACCCTTCAGTCATACTTGTCTCTGTTCTCACACCAGTGCGTCAACTCCTTGAGCTGATGCGTCGACTCTTCAGTTCAGGTTCTTCATTTGATTAAGTCTATACATCATCAGTTGAACGTAAAGTATATACGTTGCAGCGTCAACTCATTGGGCTGCAGCGTCAACTCAGCAAGTATGCACATCGCCTTCAGACTTTCAAGTCTATACACTCTATACTCATTCAAGTCTGTTCAGCCGTTTGCATTTCATAAAGTCTGTACATCGTGTTCATTCAAGTTCACATCAAGTCTGTACAGCCGTTCACTGGTGAAGTCTGTACACTAGTCAGTGGAAAGTCTATACACTGGTTTCTGTCTTCAAAGTCTATACAGCGGCTGTCTTCGAATTTGAAGTTTGTACACTGACCTCAGCTATTCAAGTCTATACACTGGACTGTTAGGTCATGTCTATACACTGGTTCTCAATGTACACACTTATTCATTGTGCTGCTTCACGCATAAAGTCTATACATCAACAGTGGATCTTCAAGTCTGTACATCCACAGTGGAACTTCGAAGTCTGTACACCGCTTGTGCCTCAACAAGTCTGTACACTGGTTCAAAGTCTACACAACGCCTCTTTGATTCTAAGTTCATTGAGTCTATACAATGCATTGCATTCTTCAGAGACTGTACAGGGTTTAGACTTCACCAATGCGTCAACGCCTTGATCAAGTGGTGTGAACGCAGTAGTTCAAACAATCAAGAAAGAAGATTGTGGATTACTCTGGTGCGTCAACGCATTCATCAAGTGGCGTCGACGCAGTAGGTTGATGGATCAACAAGGTAACCAGAGGGTGGATGCAGTTGCACAATGCGTCAACGCACTCCGTATGAAGTCTGATGCTAAAAGAAGGCCGCGACAGCTCCTTGACGCAAGAGGACTGAAGCCATCTAATTTTAGCTGCTGGAATACCACTGCGTCAACGCTATGGGCTAGTAGCGTCGACGCAGCAGTTCAAGAAAGGGGTGACTTGTCTCTGACTGTCTTCAATGCGTCAACACAGTAGTGGAGCAGCGTCGATACAACTATCAATAGGGCTAGGCTGGTTGCTCACTGGAACGCATCAATGCGTCAACGCCATGGGTTGGAAGCGTCAACGCAGTAGACTTGAGTTCTTCTGGTCGAATGTCTTTGAAGGCTGCGTCAACTCCATGAAGCAAGTGCGTTAACGCCACCTCACTCCAGTTGCTGAGCGTACTGTTGATGGGGCACGTGATCCGATGGGAAAAAGGGGCAGGATGCTGACACGTGTTAGATAAGGGGTGCTACCCTGCCAAGTGGACATATCAGTGGTCACTAGGGCATTTTCCACTCAACCTTCGGAGGCTCTGCTTCTGGTATAAAAGCACCCCATCATCCTCTCGACAAGGGTTAACTCTCCACAGAAGAAGAGGAAGCTCTCCAGCGAAGAAATCTGAGAGTGTGAGAAAAAGAAGAAAAAGAGAGAGAAGAGAAGAGCAGAGAGTGAGAGATTAGGAGAGTAGAAGAGAAAGAAAGAGAGATAGAGAGTGAGCGAGAGAGCTCGTGCAGAAGAAGGAAGAAGCTGGTTGAAGATCTATCTTCACTGGACTGTGGATTAGATCCAGGCCAGTCAGCTCCGTTGAGAGCCATATTGTGCATTTCGTCTTTCAGCTTTCTGTTTGCTGAAGTTATTTTCATTTCATGTTTTTATTGTTTTCCTTTGTTTTCTGATTACCTTTGTACTTCCGATCCTCTGGACTGGGGATTGGGTTCCTCCTGTGGATTCAGGAGAAGGGAGACTTGTCTCCAGTTCTGGGCTTGTGGGTTGCAAGTCCAGGGGTCCCTCCGATTGGAGGAAGAGAGGTCTTCGACCTCTAGTTTTCTGGTGACTGGTAGTCATTGGTTGGTTCCCTCCGGTTTGGAGGAAGGGAGGATTGGTCCTCCGGTTCTGGTCTTGTGGTTAGCAAGACTAGGTGATCCCTCCGGTTGGGCGGAAGAGGGGAGGCTGTTCCCCTGGTCAAGCTGTGTGGCAGCAACTGTTTGCAGACTGAGTCTGCGTTCTAGCCTGTGCTAGTGGAAGCCTCACTCCGGTTGGGAGTGAGGGGTGGATGTAGGTCTGTGGACCGAACCACCTAAAAATCTATTGTGCAGTGGTTTGAGTGTTTGCTTTGCTTCCGCTAGATGCTTGAATAGGCACGCTCCAAGTGTTTGTATTTAAGTTGAATCGAATTGGTTCTATTCTGTGTCTATCTCTAGCATCCAAGTTTTTATTTGGCCATTATACATAGAAGGATACATTCACCCCCCTCTGTATCCGGGCCTAGCACCCTAACAGTTGGTATCAGAGCGGTGTCTGCATACAAGGTCCAGCGACCTGCAGATTCGATCTTGCAGTCTTAGGTGCTAATTTATTTTTAGTGCATCAATATTCCTGTTGCATTAATCTGTTGTGGTCACATGGCTCATCCACCGATTTTCAGTGGTACGCACTTTAATGCATTGTTCACTAGTCTGAAGAATTATGTCAAATCGGTGAATCCAGACCTGTGGAAAGTAATTTCACATGGTCCTCATGAATTACCAAAGAAAAAGTCCAAATGGACTGACAGTCACGAATCAATGTATGAGGAGAATCAGATAGCTATAAATCTGATGAAAGCAGCCACTGACAAAGCCTTTCACTCATGTTTCCTTGATTGCAGATCTGCAAGGGATATGTTGGAGATGATGAAAAGAGCCGGGAAAGGAAATCAAACAAGCTGCATGATGGCTGATAGAAGTAATCAAAGCAGCAGCAAAATGAAGATGATGATGATGAGGTAAATCTTTTCAAGAATTTTTCTCTTGATGATTGGGAGAATGCATATGCTGAATTGTTAGAGTCACATGAGAGCTTAAGAAAACAGTATAAAAAGTTGAAGAAGGGTACTCGGGTAGATAGCTCTAGCTCTCCATGTGAAAATTGTTCAAGTACGAAGCAACTTCATGATGCATGTCTGTCTGATAATCATATGTATAAAAATCAGAATGCAAAACTGAAGAAGGAACTTGAATGTGTTTACTCTGAACTAAACAAGCTAAAATCTGAAGATGAATCTCTCAGAAAACTCTCCAAAGAAGATGAAGAAGAATCAGAGAAACTTAAGCAGGAGAAAAACTTGCTTGCTGAAAAACTTGAAGCCATCAAATCTGTGAATGTGGAATTACAGAAAAACATTGAAAAGAAGGAACAAGATTTGAAGGAATTCAAGGCTGGAAGAAAACTTGAAACTAACTCAGAAGATCAGACTTTGATAAATGAATTAATTCAGAATGACAAACTTAAGCAAGAAAATGAGAAATTGAAAATGCTGAACTCTACTATGTCAGAGAGACTTCTAGCTTTGAAAAGAGGAAAAAGTATTTGTGTTAAAGATTCTGATAAACTGAGCAATCTGGAAAATGAAATTGAGAAATATAAAACTACTAACAAAGTTTTGAATGAAGCTATGAATTACAGTGAGCAAGAGATTGCCAGTTATGAGTTACAAATCACCTCTTTCGAAAATGAAATCCAAGACTTAAAGAACTCTCTGTCAAAGTTTGTAAGTGGACAAGAAAATCTGGATAGGTTGTTAGGAGTTAAGGTCAATACTCAAATGGAAGGGTTAGGCTACAACAATGTCAATAAAAAGGCTTTTGAAAACAAGCTGACGACATCCTTTATCAAAGCATCTGATGTAGCCACCACCTCAGAAAATAAACAACCAAATGTTCAGAAGAATCAGAAACAAACTGAAAAGTTGAAAAAGGTTGATGGATCCAAGCTGAAAACTGTTTTCATTAAAACCTCTGAACAGGAAAAGCTTTCTACTTCATCTCCAATTCAGTACAAGGCTAAGAAAACAGGAAAACAGGATAAAAATCAGAAAAAGACTATAAATCAGGAAATAAATGAAAAGGGTTCATCAGTGCATGCTGATCACAGTCTTCACACACACTCACATGCATCTAAAAAGAAGATTATCTGTCATTACTGTCATAAAGTTGGACATCTGATGCATGAGTGTAAGTTGATAGAGAAGGATGATAAGAATGCTAGGAGATATCATGATAAAAATATTTCATCTCAGAAAAGGAAAGTTGAGTGTTTTCATTGTGGTAAACTAGGACACAAAATTTCACAATGCTGGTTTGTTAGTGATAAGAATAAATTTCATGCAAACGATCATGTTCTTAACAAGAACAAGTCTGTTCCAATAAACCAGCATATGACATGCTTTAAATGTGGAAAATTGGGTCATAAGAGATTTGAATGATGGCTGAATGCTGGTAAGAAAAGTTCTAAATCATGCTTTCACTGTGGCAAGATGGGCCACATTACAGCCCACTGTTGGCATATTCAGGGTAGAAATGTGAATCTCAAACATGCTAAATTCCCTGTAAGACAATTTGCAAAACTTTCATGTTATAACTGTAGGAAGCCAGGTCACAGGGCTGCAACCTATTGGCTGGCAGGATATCAAAACCAAACTGGTTTTGGCAAACAGAATTTTTATTCTATTAACAAGAAATCTCATGCTTATGCATATAGAATTCATGCTAACAAGAATGTGCATAAATCAGATCTGAAAACTGCTCCTAGAAATGTGCTGTGAAAACCTGCTAGGAGTAATACTGCTTTGTCAGGACCCAAGACTTCTTGGGTACCTGTTTGTGCAAAATAACATTGCTATGCAGGTGTGCCTTGGGACTGAAATAAAAAGGGGTAATGATCCAAGGCACTCAAGAAGAAAACCCCATACTGAACTTTTTAGGTAAACTTCCTGTTCTTCTTGTTTTTAGTTTTAATGCATAGCAAGTTAAATCTGTTTTTGTATTTTCATTCATCATTTGCCATGTGCATTATTGTCTGATCATGCATTTGCTGAGAGTTCTGTGCAAATATCAGATTAAAAAGGGTTGTATGTATCTGATGCATATATAGGCTAATTGCAATTGCTTGATAATTGTGTTATGCATAGACTCTGAAAACTAATTGCATTTCGAATTTTTTGAAAAAATCTGAACTGCCTATGAGTGTGACTTGAAACTTGTGTGTTGCAATAGCTCACTGAAATTCTAAATTGCATATAGGACTGCATGTTGAATAATCATGCATGACCTCAATGGTATATAAATGGTAAGGTACCAAAGGGCAGGGAGGTCTGTCAGGAGGTTCTTACTATGTGTGAGGTGGTCTTTTAGACCAAGTGCTCCGCCTAGTACCATGGGTCATCTTGCTGGTTAGGACAGTCTGAATGTGCATGAATCATTTGGTATCATATGTTCAGTTTTCAGTACAACCATTGCATGTTTTCAGGGGGAGTTAGTTGCATATCCTTGAATAGCATTCAATGTTGAGTCTTTGCATGTCCCTGCATACATATAGTGCATTGCATCTCCTTATATTAAAAATGCCAAAAAGAGAGTTTGAATGCATATTGTGAGGGGGAGTCATTGCATTGCATATAGGTTGTCAAATGCATACATGTGTCAGAACTCATTGCATATTCTCTCTTATTGATTTTGTTGACAAACCTTAATCATATTCTGAAAACTTTGAGCTTCACAATCTCTCTTAACAATTGGTATTCCTCCTATCAATTGGTATGATTTGGGTTCAGAATTCAATCAGTCCTTCATGAAGATTTCAATGGGCTATCTCGATCATAAATCTGAAAATTTTGAACTAGAAATCTTCTATTATACAGTTTTATGAATGTCTGAAATAACTCATGTGGTTTAAGTTTAATGATCATGGAGTTTGACTTTAAAATCTCTTAAAAATATCTGAAGCATGTTTAATAAACCTTAACCATTTATTTCATGCTGTGTCTTGTGAAAAATTTCTGAAATCTGCACTTTTGAATACATGACTTTTATTGGTTAAGTACATGAAACTATTATTGATTTGAAGCAAATGAATGTCTGTGAAATGTCTAAAGGGCTATATCTATTAGAGCAATGACATTGTCACTGAGAAACACAAGTCCAAAGGACTGTGTCATGAGGTGCCTTAGTTAACTCTGCATAAAATTTATTAAAAATCAGGCAGAGCAATGGCATGCACACTGAGAAATACAACTCACTCATTAAAAATGATTTGTAGTGTGTCATGATGTGTAAATGCTAACTCTGTTCACATAAAGCATGACAGTTAGTCACACTAAGGGCTTAGGGATATTGGCCTCTAATCAAGGTATATCCTCTAGTTGCAATGTGTGCACTGAACTAGAGTGCTCGTAAAATTTGTAGCAAGAAAATTCTTGAACAAATTGAAATATCTGAATATTGATGCTAAAATCAAATTGCTACAATCCTAGACAGAATCATATGACTTCATAATTGCTTGATTTCAATACTAGTGCATGTAATTCTGAAAGAAGTCAATAGATTTGATTGTGTAAGACAAAGGGGGAGATTAATCAAGATAAATATGAAGGCTTGGTTAATTTCTTATTAAACCATGGTTTTAGATATCAATACAGAATTTTACGGATAAACTCTGCATACATTATGGTTAAACCATGCTGAACAATAATGCTCATTCATAAGCCCTTATAATGGAAGACTTTGAAAAACTTATGTTTTGGATTTATGAGATTGATATCTCTTCGAAAATCTGACTGAACTTCTTGTGATTGGAGTTTCTTTGAAAATTTGCTACCTGAAACTCTTCTGCTAATTATCATTGATTCATTGACCTGAACCTCTCCTTGTTATCCATCTCATAAGATTCCACTTATTGAGGGGGAGCTTCCATGTCATATGCATCATGCTGCATAGAAACTCTTAAAGGGGGAGCATTGTGTTCTTGCATTCATTTTTTCTAGGGGGAGCTCTTGCAGTCTGGTATCTCCTTCTGCTGGTATCAAAGGGGGAGATTATATCAAAGGGGGAGATTTTTGCCAAAGGGGGAGAATTTTATTCAATCATTGCATGCTGGTTTGCTTTCACTTCTCAAACTATTTTCTCTTTGATGAAGTCAAAGGGGGAGAATAGTTTGAGTGAGTCATTAGATTGACTCACTGTGTAGTGTTGCCATCATCAAAAAGGGGGAGATTGTTGTGCCCCTGTGGTTTTGATGATGGTTTTAATGGTGGTTTTGATGATAGCATGCTGATTTATTTTGATGATTGCAACACAGTCAGTGCATTTTGATATTGTGTTTTGATGATGGCATTTGCTCTTTATATATAAGCATTGCATTCTGTCAGATAACATGTTCTACTTTAATTCTGTCTACACTCTGTCTGCACAGTCTCCACAGCAGTGCGTCAACTCAGTGTGCTGATGCGTCGACCCTTCAGTCATACTTGTCTCTGTTCTCACACCAGTGCGTCAACTCCTTGAGCTGATGCGTCGACTCTTCAGTTCAGGTTCTTCATTTGATTAAGTCTATACATCATCAGTTGAACGTAAAGTATATACGTTGCAGCGTCAACTCATTGGGCTGCAGCGTCAACTCAACAAGTATGCACATCGCCTTCAGACTTTCAAGTCTATACACTCTATACTCATTCAAGTCTGTTCAGCCATTTGCATTTCATAAAGTCTGTACATCGTGTTCATTCAAGTTCACATCAAGTCTGTACAGCCGTTCACTGGTGAAGTCTATACACTAGTCAGTGGAAAGTCTATACACTGGTTTCTGTCTTCAAAGTCTATACAGCGGCTGTCTTCGAATTTGAAGTCTGTACACTGACCTCAGCTATTCAAGTCTATACACTGGACTGTTAGGTCATGTCTATACACTGGTTCTCAATGTACACACTTATTCATTGTGCTGCTTCACGCATAAAGTCTATACATCAACAGTGGATCTTCAAGTCTGTACATCCACAGTGGAACTTCAAAGTCTGTACACCGCTTGTGCCTCAACAAGTCTGTACACTGGTTCAAAGTCTACACAACGCCTCTTTGATTCTAAGTTCATTGAGTCTATACAATGCTTTGCATTCTTCAGAGACTGTACAGGGTTTAGACTTCACCAATGCGTCAACGCCTTGATCAAGTGTCGTGAACGCAGTAGTTCAAACAATCAAGAAAGAAGCTTGTGGATTACTGTGGTGCGTCAACGCATTCATCAAGTGGCGTCGACGCAGCAGGTTGATGGATCAACAAGGTAACCAGAGGGTGGACGCAGTTGCACAATGCGTCAACGCACTCCGTATGAAGTCTGATGCTAAAAGAAGGCTGCGACAGCTCCTTGACGCAAGAGGGCTGAAGCCATCTAATTTTAGCTGCTGGAATACCACTATGTCAACGCTATGGGCTAGCAGCGTCGACGCAGCAGTTCAAGAAAGGGGTGACTTGTCTCCGGCTGTCTTCAATGCGTCAACGCAGCAGTGGAGCAGTGTCGACGCAACTGTCAATAGGGCTAGGCTGGTTGCTCACTGGAACGCATCAATGCGTCAACACCATGGGTTGGAAGCGTCAACGCAGCAGACTTGAGTTCTTCTGGTCGAATGTCTTTGAAGGCTGCGTCAACTACATGAAGCAAGTGCGTTAACGCCACCTCACTCCAGTTGCTGAGCGTACTGTTGACGGGGCACGTGATCCGATGGGAAAAAGGGGCAGGATGCTGACACATGTTAGATAAGGGGTGCTACCCTGCCAAGTGGACCAATCAGTGGTCACTAGGGCATTTTCCACTCAACCTTCGGAGGCTCTGCTTCTGGTATAAAAGCACCCCATCATCCTCTCGACAAGGGTTAACTCTCCACAGAAGAAGAGGAAGCTCTCCAGCGAAGAAATCTGAGAGTGTGAGAAAAAGAAGAAAAAGAGAGAGAAGAGAAGAGCAGAGAGTGAGAGGTTAGGAGAGCAGAAGAGAAAGAAAGAGAGATAGAGAGTGAGTGAGAGAGCTCGTGCAGAAGAAGGAAGAAGCTGGTTGAAGATCTATCTTCACTGGACCGTGGATCAGATCCAGGCCAGTCAGCTCCGTTGAGAGCCATATTGTGCATTTCATCTTTCAGCTTTCTGTTTGTTGAAGTTATTTTCATTTCATGTTTTTATTGTTTTCCTTTGTTTTCTGATTACCTTTGTACTTCCGATCCTCTGGACTGGGGATCGGGTTCCTCCTGTGGATTCAGGAGAAGGGAGACTTGTCTCCGGTTCTGGGCTTGTGGGTTGCAAGTCCAAGGGTCCCTCCGATTGGAGGAAGAGAGGTCTTCGACCTCTAGTTTGCTGGTGACTGGTAGTCATTGGTTGGTTCCCTCCGGTTTGGAGGAAGGGAGGATTGGTCCTCCGGTTCTGGTCTTGTGGTTAGCAAGACTAGGTGGTCCCTCCGGTTGGGAGGAAGAGGGGAGGCTGTTCCCCTGGTCAAGCTGTGTGGCAGCAACTGTTTGCAGACTGAGTCTGCGTTCTAGCCTGTGCTAGTGGAAGCCTCACTCCGGTTGGGAGTGAGGGGTGGATGTAGGTCTGTGGACCGAACCACCTAAAAATCTATTGTGCAGTGGTTTGAGTGTTTGCTTTGCTTCCGCTAGATGCTTGAATAGGGACGCTCCAAGTGTTTGTATTTGAGTTGAATCGAATTGGTTCTATTCTGTGTCTATCTCTAGCATCCAAGTTTTTATTTGGCCATTATACATAGAAGGATACATTCACCCCCCTCTATATCCGGGCCTAGCACCCTAACAAGTGCCATGCAGCACCATCACCGACAATGAACCCCAGTTCATCTCTCAAGAGCTCAAGGACCTTTGTAAGAAGTTTAATATTGCATTACATAATTCATCTACATATTATCCTCAAGGCAACGGTCAAGCCGAGGCCACTAATAAAACCCTTATGAGAATCATAAAAAAAACATGCGAATCTCACAAATTTTCTGATTGGCCTGAAAGGTTAGTGGAAGCTCTATGGGCTTACCGCACCTCCGTCCATACTCCCACGGGGCAAACCCCTTATGCTCTCACCTGTTGTGCCCCTATGGTTTTGATGATTGGTCTTGATGTGAGTCAAACACTGTGAGTCACCATGTGGTGTTCAGTCATTCTGTCAGATCATAAAGCATTCATATATATACATCTATAAGGTTTATGCATTTTCCTGTCATACTATGAGTCATGGTTTAAGGTATATGCATTTCTCTGTTTGTGGAAGTTCTGCACATTGCATCGCTACATACATAAAGTCCTGTACATCGCCTTGCTGCATTTCACACGCATTCAAAGTCTATACATTCTCTCGCATGCAGGCATTTCGAAGTCTATACATCGTCTGGTAGCATGCATACAAAGTCTACACATCCCTCCATAGCAAGTCTGTACATCATTTACATAGCACATGCACAAAGTCTGTACACTGTTGCATGCTCATTGCATATGCGGTCCTGTCTGCACGTTATATAGTAGTGCATGATCTATTGTATAGACTGCATTCTTAGTTCTCCTGCATACACTGCATCGGTGCATTCTTCGGTTGCTTTATGCATATCTGATTTGAAGTCTGTACAGCCCAAGTTTGTACATCCATCCGTCTCACTTTGTGTCTCTATGCATATTTGAGTTGAAGTCTGTACAGCCCAAGTCTGTACATCGGTTAGTCTCACTCAGCGTCTCATGCTATCAAGTCTATACATCGCATGCATTACACACAGCAAGTCTGTACATCCACCGTCTCACTTAGCGTCTTGTGCATGCATCATTCAAAGTCTGTATAGCCCGTGGTCGCAAGACCAAGTCTGTACATCATCTTGTGCATGCATCGTTTCTCAAGTCTGTACATCGCCTTGTTGACGGCATGTGTGTGAATCTCGCTGCTAAGTCTATACATTGGCCAAGTCTATACATTCCTATCTTTACCTACGTTCACTGTTTTAGCACACACACGAAGTCAGTACAGCCTGTGTGTTGCACGAACTCAAGTCTGTACATCGTCAGTGCTGTTCATGCATATGCTTTGTCCGTGCATTAAGTCTATACATTCGTTGTGGCTTGTTCATGCATCATCTCATCAAGTCTATACATTGCTGCATGAACACAAGTCTGTACAGTGGTTGACTGCATGTCCGAGCATCCATGATTCAATGTGTAGACTTCCCTATCTACATTTGTGCAACCTCACAAATGAAGTCTATACACTCGTTATCATGCATTTAAAGTCCATACATTCGCTGCATGCTCATCGAGTCTGCACACTAATGGCATGTCAGTGATACACAAAGTCTGTACAGCCATGCACTGCTTCGCTTGCATAAATGGAGTCTGAGCAGGGTTCATTGCAGTCTGTGCATTGCTGCATCACATAGTCCGTGCAGGACATGTACTAAGCATAACCATAGTCCATGCATTCATTTCATGTCTGTACATTCTACAAGGGCATAGTCCATGCATTCATCTCAAGTCTATACATTACCTTATAGCATGCAAGCACTCAAGTGTATACATTCCTCAATGGCATGTCAGTGCATCCATATTCGTTGTGCATACTTTCCTATGTGCTGTGTGCATCTCTCTCAACAAAGTATGTACAATCATAACAATGCATACAGGTCTATACACTTCCTTGTGACATGTCTATACATTGGTTGTTTCATACATAATGCTTTATCTCTGCTTGATCGACTGAAGTAACTCTGTCATTAAACTGGCAGATGTTTGGGGCACGTGATCCGAGGTTGGCACTTGGCACGTGATCCGTGGTTATCTCTGGACAAAGAGGGCACAAGCCCTACACACGCCCTAGCTGCTGCTGCTATAAATACGAAGTTCTTCCTCAGAAGAAGATTGATCGTGCTGAGAGAGATCGTGATTGAAGCAGAAGAAGAGAATAGCAGAGAGGCAGAGAAAGCAGAAGAGGAGAAAGGAGAAGAAGAGAAAGAGAGATAGAGAGAGCCTGCACGATCCAGTGTCAAGAAGAAGAACGAGGTAGACAGTGAGAAGAAAAGAAATGAGGGGCAGAGATGCAGAGTGTGAAAGCAGAAGAAGAAAAAGAGAAAGAGAGAGATAGTTCGTGGAGAAGAAGAAAGAAGACTCTATTGAAGATCTGTCTACTGGACCGTGGATCAAATCCAGGCCAGTCAGCTCCATGGGAGCCACATCTATGTTATTATCCTTTACAGCTTTCAGTCGCTGTGCTTTTATCATTTCTTATTTTTATTTTTTTTTGATCACTATGTTTTCCGATTCTCTGGTTTGAGATCGGGGTTCCTCTTGTGGTCTCAGGAGAAGGGAGATCTATTCTCCGGTTGCAAGTGACGGCGTGTCACTTGTGGGTTCCCTCTAGTCTCAGAGGAAGGGAGTCTCTGACTCCGGGTTTACAAGTAGTGGTTGCTACCTGTAGGTTTCCCTTTTGGTCTGGAGGAAGAGAGACATTTGTCTCTGGTTTCTAGTGATTGTGTGTCACTAGGGTTGCCCTCCGGGTTGGAGGAAGAGGGGAGGTGGTTCCCCTGGTCAAGCTGTTAGGCAGCACCTGTTTGCAGACTGAGTCTGCGGTTCTAGCTTTTGCTAGTGGAAGCCTCACTCCGATTTGGAGTGAGGGGTGGACGTAGGTCTGTGGATCGAACCACCTAAAAAATCATATGTGCAGTGGGTTGATTGCTTTCCTTTGCTTCCGCTAGATGCATGGTTAGGATCACGATTTAATTGCTTTTCATTCACGGTTGATGAATGCTTGAGTTCGATTTAGTACCGAAGTAAGTTCACTGATTGTGCAAGTTAAGTCTTCGAAAGAAATTCACATTGAGCTGTTTGATTGCACAGTTACTATTTGGTTGAACACTTCACAATATTTCAGTCTCGTTAGAACTGAACTTGTTATCAATTCACATCTCTAAGTGTTCTAAGGTTTTTAATTTGGGCAATTTTGTAGAGGGATACATTCACCCCCCCCCCTCTATATCCATCGCACCGATACTATCATTTGGTATCAGAGAGGTCTCTGACTTCTAGATCCAACGATCTGCAGAGGATCCTGCTGATTTGATTTCGTGCTTTACAGTTCCAGTGCGGTGCTTTCTTCTGATATTGCCTTCTAGCTCATAGATCTAAATCTATTCGATTGTTTTATAATGGCATCACCTGTAGTTTTTGATGGTTCTAACTTTGAGAAATGGTTAGGCAGTCTATGTGTTTTTTTAAACTCTATAGATCCAAAACTGTGGAATCTCATTGAATATGGTCCACATGTTTTGCCTCGAGAGGAGAGTAAATGGTCCCAGAAGGATAAACAAAAGAACAGTGAGAATATAAGAGTTCTGAACATTCTGAAGAATGCTGTAGATGTTAATGTCATTTCCTCTATTCTTACATGCAGGACTGCGAAGGAAATCTGGGATTCAGTGATCACATTTCGTGAGAACCAGGAATGTCTCATGGCAAGAAGGAGTGATCAACAGGATGAAACGTCATCCAAGGTAAGCTCTGAATCCGAAGAGATTTCAATTGATGATTTATGGAATATCAATGAAGAACTTACTGAAAGATGTAGAAAATTAAAATCTGAGAATAAAAGGTTGAAAAAGAAATATGTTCAGATAAATCTGAAAGCTCCTTGTGAAAACTATTCAAAAATGAAAGAATCTTTTGATGCATGCCCGATGGATGTTTGCAAACATAAGGAACAGAAAATTTTGATGATAATTGAAAATGATGAACTTACTGCTAAGATTTCTGAACTAGAAGATAAGTTGAATTCATTAGGAAATGATCAAATCCTAACTAATGAACTGGTTCAGAATGAAGAAATAAGAAAGGAGAATGAAGAGCTGAAGCTTCAGAATACTGCCATGTCCGAGAGGCTTTTAATGCTAGAAAAAGGTAAGAGTTCATCTGAAAATGAACATGAGAGAGCAGGTGCATTAATAGAAGAGATTGATAGCTACAAAGCCATTAATGTCATACTTAATGAAAAGATCACAAATTCTGAAATGCTCATTTCCTCTCTCAAAAATGAAATCACTGAATTGAACAAATCTCTGTCTAAGTCTTCCAAGAATGAAGAAAATCTTAAAGCTGCTAATGGAAGGAGTAAACAGGAAGTAAGAAAAGGATTGTACACAACCTTTGTACGAAGCTCTGAGTTAACTATCACTTTAGCTTCTCCCTCAAATCTGCCTGTTAATCAGAAAGAAAAATAGAAAACAGAAAAACAAAAGAAAACCAAAAGAATAAAAACTTGCATGTTAAATACTCTCAGGCCAATAGATCTCATGCCACGAATATTCATTGTTTTTACTGCGGAAAGGTTGGCCATGAAATGACTGATTGCCTTGTCATGATGAAAGATGATGATAGATCTCATCCTATGACTTCTTATGCTAAAAAGTCCTCCTCTGTTCAGAACAAGAAGTTTAAATATTTTTACTATCATAAAGTAGGTCATCTCATGTATGAATGCAAAGTAATGGAAATAGATGACCTGTCTGCTGTTGGAATGCATGATAAACTGTTCCATGCTAAAAATCATGCATCTCATAAAAAGAAGCTTCAATGTTTTCATTGTGGCAAATTGGGCCATATTGTTGCAAATTGTTGGCATACTAAGGGAAGAACACTTAACTCCAAACCTGCTAAAATCCCTGTAAAAAGACATGCATTTTATGAAAATTTTGACAAAATGAATTCTTCATATTTTGAATGTGAAAAATATGGCCATACAGTCAAGGACTGCTGGTATGCTCAGGGAAAGAAATCTAACTCTGAATTTGTTAAATTCCCTGTAAACGGAAATGATTTTGGTTACAATAAATTTCTTGTAAATAATACTTCTCATTGAAATATTCTTGTTTCAAAAGTTCAGCATATTGCATGATTTAACTGTGGAAAGCCAGGCCACAGAGCTGTTAACTGTTGGTTGGCTGGTTATGAAAAGAAAATTTTCATGTCAATAACAGAATTAATCATGTTCACTCACACCAAGTTCATGCCAATACTAATGTATATAAGGAGAACATGAAATCTGTTATCCCTTGTTATTATTGTAGACAGTTAGGACATTCCAAGGATAACTGCTATTTGAAGAGGGTTGATGACTCTTAAGTGTTGAACATGAGGAGAGCACCATCCAAAGGTGTAACTACTAGCTCAGGACCCAAGACATCTTGGGTACCTATTTGTGCAAAATAAACCTTGTTGCAGGTGTGCCTTGGAAGTTGATGAATAAATGGGGTAATAATCCAAGGCACTCAAGAATGAAACCCCTAGGATTGCACTATTCAGGTCAGTTCTGAAAACTTGTTTTAAACTCTGTTATCTGAAATTGTGAGCTCTAGATAACTGCATATCTTGCTTGATATATTCATGCATATTTGTCATCCTTTGCACACTATGAGTATTCATGTCTCTCAAAGCTCATACTGAATTGTCTGTTTAGATATTAGAATGAGAATGAACTTGCACTTCTGAAAATCTGAATTGACTGAATTTGAAGCCTGTATGTGATATCATGCATGACCACTATGGTATATTAAATGGTAAGCTACTAAAAGACAGGTGAAATCTGTCTGGAGGTTCTTATTATGTGTGAGATGGTCCTTTAGACCAAGTACTCCGCCTAGTACCATAGGTCATATGTTCAGTCTTCATGGCAAACATTACATGTCTTTGCATACATATAGTGCATTGCATCTCCTTACATTGAAAAATGCCAAAAAGATTGATTGAATGCATATTGTCAGGGGGAGTCAATGCATTGCATGCAGGTTGTCAAATGCATACACTTATGTCAGAATTCATTGCATATTAACCTTGAAGATCCTGAAACATGCCTGACCTCCTGTTACCCTGCATGACATACATATTGAAAAATAAAAAAAAAAGGTTGCATGCATGTACTCAGGGGGACCATCCATAGGCTTATCTGTTTTCCATTGGACTCTGTCTCTCCCTCTGGCCAGTCTCTCAGTCAAGTTTGCAATAAGGACTTCAAATTGATGTCTCCATGCTGTTTCTTTTATCTTGTCAAAAGAAATTCATATGCTGAATCACATTGGTCAGACTTGACATTAAGTTGCATGCTCTCTTAACAAAATTTTCTTGTTGCTTCTATTGTTTGGCTGCACTGTCATTGTTGATCTATTTGAAATCGAAGAGACTTAAATCTGTGTACCCTAATCATAAATTTGACATATTTCGAAAAGAAGAATCTTCTATTGAACTGGTTTAAGAATGTCTGATGAATCAAATTGATTTAAGTCTAATGTATTCATTAAGTTTTGATTTAAAAGTCTTGAAAATATCTGAATCATTATGTTTAATAAATCTTAATTAATTGTCTCATGTAACTTCATGCAAAACTTTCTGAAATCTGAAATTTAAAAAACATGGCTTTCTTTGGTTAAGATACATGTAGAAAGTATTGTTCTTGAGCATTTTAGTGTACTGAGCATTGTCTGAAAAATCTAAAAATATTTGAAAGAAAATAAAGTCAGAGCAATGACTTTGGTCACAGAGAAACTGGGTTCTCTATCAAAGAAATAGAGCAAGCCCATGTCATGAAGTGCCACAGTTACCTCTCTTATAAAAATGATTAAAAATCTGGCAGAGCAATGGCATGGCAGTGTCAAGTAACTGGGGATTCTAGCCTCTGATCAAGGTGTCTCCTCACGCAAAAAGACACTCCAAATTGCTAACTCTGTTCTCTTATTGAGAGGTAATATGGTTGTCACACTGAGTAACTGGGTCACTTCACCTAAGACGTGTTGTGCCTCACGTAAAAAGGTGTTGACTTAACCAAACTTGCTCAAGAAAAATAAGTGATGTTCAATAATAAAAAATTCTGAAAAACAAGTTTAATCAAAGAAAATTCAGCTACACTCATATTTACTTAATCTCAATACTATCTAGTGTAACTTCCAAAGGAGTCATTGAAATTGATTGAGTAAGATAGAAGGAGGTTAAACATGTATGTCATATGTGCAATTGGTTCATCTCTATTAAAAGATGTTTTAGATATGAGTATTGAATTTTCCTGATAAACTTTGTATACATCATTCTTAAATCATGCTGGTAAGTTTAGACTCATTAATAATCTTTTATAATAAAAGAATCTGAAATTCGCTTATCATGATTTATGGTTTTGGTACCCTATTGAAAACCTTTCTGTCTTATCTATTCATTGACAACCAATCAAAATCTTGTGCTCAATTTCCACTCACTGCTAAATTAAAAATGAATTGTGCTCACTGTCCTTGATTCACCATGACCAGAACTTATCCTTGATTGCCACTGTGGTCTCCTTCTCATGCATCTCATAAGACTCCATTTATTCAGGGGGAGCTTCCTTGTCATATGAATCATGCTGCATAGAAATTCTTAAAGGGGGAGAATTGTGTGCTTGCATTCATATTTTTAGGGGGAGATCTTGCATTTCTTGTTGCATTTGCATCTCTGCATTCATACCTCTCCATGGTTTAGGGGAGAATTTGGTTGAGTCATAAATATGTTTGTACTTCCCCCTCAAACTATTTTCTTTTTTTGATGAAGTCAAAGGGGGAGAATAGTTTGAGTCATCAGAATGACTCACAGTGTTGCCATCATCAAAAAGGGGGAGATTGTTGTGCCCCTGTGGTTTTGATGATTGGTCTTGATGTGAGTCAAACACTGTGAGTCACCATGTGGTGTTCAGTCATTCTGTCAGATCATAAAGCATTCATATATATACATATGTAAGGTTTATGCATTTTCCTGTCATACTATGAGTCATGGTTTAAGGTCTATGCATTTCTCTGTTTGTGGAAGTTCTGCACATTGCATCGCTGCATACATAAAGTCCTGCACATTGCCTTGCTGCATTTCACATGCATTCAAAGTCTATACATTCTCTCGCATGCAGGCATTTCAAAGTCTATACATCGTCTTGTAGCATGCACACAAAGTCTACACACCCCTCCATAGTAAGTCTGTACATCGTTTGCATAGCACACGCACAAAGTCTGTACATTGTTGCATGCTCATTGCATATGCAGTCCTGTCTGCACGTTATATAGTCGATGCATGATCTGTTGTATAGACTGCATTCTTAGTTCTCCTGCATACACTACATCGGTGCATTCTTCAGTTGCTTTATGCATATTTGATTTGAAGTCTGTACAGCCCAAGTCTGTACATCCATCCATCTCACTTAGTGTCTCTATGCATATTTGAGTTGAAGTCTGTACAGCCCAAGTCTGTACATCGGTCAGTCTCACTCAGCGTCTCATGCTATCAAGTCTATACATCACATGCATTACACATAGCAAGTCTGTACATCCACCATCTCACTTAGCGTCTTGTGCATGCATCATTCAAAGTCTGTACAGCCCGTGGTCGCAAGACCAAGTCTGTACATCATCTTGTGCATGCATCGTTTCTCAAGTCTGTACATCGCCTTGTTGACGGCATGTGTGTGCATCTCGCTGCTAAGTCTGTACATTGGCCAAGTCTATACATTCCTATCTTTACCTACGTTCACTGTTTTAGCACACACACGAAGTCAGTACAGCCTGTGTGTTGCACGAACTCAAGTCTGTACATCGTCAGTGCTGTTCATGCATATGCTTTGTCCGTGCATTAAGTCTATACATTCGTTGTGGCTTGTTCACGCATCATCTCATCAAGTCTATACATTGCTGCATGAACACAAGTCTGTACAGTGGTTGACTGCATGTCCAAGCATCCATGATTCAATGTGTAGACTTCCCTATCTGCATTTGTGCAACCTCACAAATGAAGCCTATACACTTGTTATCATGCATTCAAAGTCCATACATTCGCTGCATGCTCATCGAGTCTGCACACTAATGGCATGTCAGTGATACACAAAGTCTGTACAGCCATGCACTGCTTCGCTTGCATAAATGGAGTCTGATCAAGGTTCATTGCAGTCTGTGCATTGCTGCATCACATAGTCCTTGCAGGACATGTACTAAGCATAACCATAGTCCATGCATTCATTTCATGTCTATACATTCTACAAGGGCATAGTCCATGCATTCATCTCAAGTCTATGCATTGCCTTATAGCATGCACGCACTCATGTGTATACATTCCTCAATGGCATGTCAGTGCATCCATATTCGTTGTGCATACTTTCCTATGTGCATCTCTCTCAACAAAGTCTGTACACTCATAACAATGCATACAGGTCTATACACTTCCTTGTGACATGTCTATACATTGGTTGTTTCATACATAATGCTTTATCTCTACTTGATCGACTGAAGTAACTCTGTCATTAAACTGGCAGATGTTTGGGGCACGTGATCCGAGGTTAGCACATGATCCGTGGTTATCTCTGGACAAAGAGGGCACAAGCCCTACACACGCCCTAGCTACTGCTACTATAAATACGAAGCTTCTTCCTCAGAAGAAGATTGATCATGCTGAGAGAGATCGTGATTGAAGTAGAAGAAGAGAGCAGCAGAGAGGCAGAGAAAGTAGAAAAAGAAAAAGGAGAAGAAGAGAAAGAGAGATAGAGAGAGCCTGCACGATCCAGTGTCAGGAAGAAGAACGAGGGAAAGAAGAAGAAGAACAGAGAGAAGAATAGACAGTGAGAAAAAAAGAAAGGAGGGGCAGAGAGGCAGAGTGTGAAAGCAGAAGAAGAAAAAGAGAAAGTGAGAGAGAGTTCGTGGAGAAGAAGAAAGAAGACTCTATTGAAGATCTGTCTACTGGACCGTGGATCAAATCCAGGCCAGTCAGCTCCATGGGAGCCACATCTATGTTATTATCCTTTACAGCTTTCAGTCGCTGTACTTTTATCATTTCTTATTTTTATTTTTATTTGATCACTATGTTTTCCGATTCTCTGGTTTGAGATCGGGGTTCCTCCTGTGGTCTCAGGAGAAGGGAGATCTGTTCTCCGGTTGCAAGTGACGGCGTGTCACTTGTGGGTTCCCTCTGGTCTCAGAGGAAGGGACTCTCTGACTCTGGGTTTGCAGGTAGTGGTTGCTACCTGTAGGTTTCCCTCCTGGTCTGGAGGAAGAGAGACGTTTGTCTCTGGTTTCTAGTGATTGTGTGTCACTAGGGTTGCCCTCCGGGTTGGAGGAAGAGGGGAGGTTGTTCCCCTGGTCAAGCTGTTAGGCAGCACCTGTTTGCAGATTGAGTCTGCGGTTCTAGCTTTTGCTAGTGGAAGCCTCACTCCAGTTTTGAGTGAGGGGTGGACGTAGGTCTGTGGACCGAACCACCTAAAAAATCATCTGTGCAGTGGGTTGATTGCTTTCCTTTGCTTCCGCTAGATGCATGGTTAGGATCACGATTTAATTGTTTTTCATTCACGGTTGATGAATGCTTGAGTTCGATTTAGTACCGAAGTAAGTTCACTGATTGTGCAAGTTAAGTCTTCAAAAGAAATTCACATTGAGCTATTTGATTGCATAGTTACTGTTTGGTTGAACACTTCACAATATTTCAGTCTCGTTAGAACTGAACTTGTTATAAATTCACATCTCTGAGTGTTCTAAGGTTTTTAATTTGGGCAATTTTGTAGAGGGATACATTCACCCCCCCTCTGTATCCATCGCACCGATCCTATCATCAGCTACGGGATGGAGGTGGTGCTCCCATACGATATCTTAATCTCTTCCCTAAGGGTGCAGCTTGATCAGGAACTTAATCTCGATGAACGTCCACAACCAGAAAAAGCGGGATTTCAGACGGACGTTATCCGTCTCAAATCCGTCTGAAAATCCGTCGCAACACATATTTGTAACGATTTCCGACGGATTTAAGACCGAACTCGACCGTCTGAAATTCTTAGTCACAAATTTGTGACAGTTAACTTTTCGGTCTGAAATTCCGTCTGAAATTAAGACACAAATAATTTCGGTCATAAATTCCGTCTAAATCTCACACGATAAAATTTCCGTATGTAATTATCAGTCTGAAATTTCTGTCTGTATTTCATACGGTTTTTAAGACGGATTTATTATCCGTTGTAAATACCGTCCGTAATCCGTCTGAAATATTGTCTGAAATCCGTCTCTATTTCTGCCTGATATTACGACGGATTACTTTGTCGTCGTAACTTCCAACGACGGTTCCATATGTTGTTCGTCCTAAATCCGTCGGTGTTTAAAACGTAATTCACGACGGATATAAATTCCGTCTGAAATTACCGTCTCTATTACAAACGTCATTTCAGACGGATTATAAATCCGTCTGAAAAAAAAATATTTTTTTTAAAAATTTAAGTTTATTTATCTAATAAACCTGTTAAAAAAAATTATTGGAACTAACCACAAAAAAAAACTCAACATCAACATACCCAAATAAATAAACACCACCGAAAAAATCTCAACATAACATAGATGTTCAAATAAATAAACACCACCAATAAAAAAATTCAACACCATGCTGACAAAATAAATACAAAGAAAAACACATTAACCCTGCTGATCCGTCTGAATAGCATAAAACAAATATGATTAAACATCAAGAAATATCTGGTACATCGTCAATATCCTCATCATCCATATCGTCACTGCCCTGCTCATCTCCTCTGTCACTGCCCGCAGAAGGATCCCCCAACATTAAAAAAATAATAACATTCATTCATAGATAAAAAAATTAGTGCGAAGAAATGAGCATAAATATAAATCAAACATATCAAATTGATAACTGCAGATTTTATAGATCAACTACTAGCTTGAAACAATATTTAGACCCCCGGACCTGACCTGGGAGTTCATTTAAGCTAAGTTTATTTTAAAACTGAACTTTGAGTGCCGAGCTCAAATCGGACATCCGATTTGGATTCCGTCAGTTCTGACAAGTCACTTTCATCTCCCCGGTCGCGTTGGAATGATCGGCACGGCCGTCCGACCGGTATTTCCAATTTTAGACCCCCGGACCCGACCTGGTAGTTCATTTAAACTAAGTGTATTTTAAAACTGAGCTTTGAGCGCCGAGCTCAAACCGGACATCCGATTTGGATTCCGTCAGTTCTGACAAGTCACTTTCATCTCCACGGTCGCGTTGGAATGATCGGCACGGCCGTCCGACTTGTATTTCCAATTTTAGACCCCCGGACCCGACCTGGTAGTTCATTTAAACTAAGTGTATTTTAAAACTGAACTTTGAGCGCCGAGCTCAAACCGGACATCCGATTTAGATTCCGTCAGTTCTGACAAGTCACTTTCATCTCCCCGGTCGCGTTGGAATGATCGGCACGGCCGTCCGACTTGTATTTCCAATTTTAGACCCCCGGACCCAACCTGGTAGTTCATTTAAACTAAGTGTATTTTAAAACTGAACTTTTAGCGCCGAGCTCAAACCGGGCATCCGATTTGGATTCCGTCAGTTCTGACAAGTCACTTTCATCTCCCCGGTTGTGTTGGAATGATCGGCACGGCCGTCCGACTTGTATTTCAAGTTTTTGACCCCCGGACCTGACCTGAGAGTTCATTTAAGCTAAGTTTATTTTAAAACTGAACTTTGAGTGCCGAGCTCAAACCGGACATCCGATTTAGATTCCGTCAGTTCTGACAAGTCACTTTCATCTCCCCGGTCGCGTTGGAATTATCGGCACGGCCGTCCAACCGGTATTTCCAATTTTAGACCCCCGGACCCGACCTGGTAGTTCATTTAAACTAAGTATATTTTAAAACTGAACTTTGAGCGCCGAGCTCAAACCGGGCATCCGATTTGGATTCCGTCAGTTCTGACAAGTCACTTTCATCTCCCCGGTCGCGTTGGAATGATCGGCACGGCCGTCCGACCGGTATTTCCAATTTTAGACCCCCGGACCCGACCTGGTAGTTCATTTAAACAAAGTGTATTTTAAAACTGAACTTTTAGCGCCGAGCTCAAACCGGACATCCGATTTGGATTCCGTCAGTTCTGACAAGTCACTTTCATCTCCCCGGTCGCGTTGGAATGATCGGCACGGCCGTCCGACCGGTATTTCCAATTTTAGACCCCCGGACCCGACCTGGTAGTTCATTTAAACTAAGTGTATTTTAAAACTGAACTTTTAGCGCCGAGCTCAAACCGGGCATCCGATTTGGATTCCGTCAGTTCTGACAAGTCACTTTCATCTCCCCGGTTGTGTTGGAATGATCGGCATGGCCGTCCGACTTGTATTTCAAGTTTTTGACCCCCGGACCTGACCTGGGAGTTCATTTAAGCTAAGTTTATTTTAAAACTGAACTTTTAGCGCCGAGCTCAAACCGGACATCCGATTTGGATTCCGCCAGTTCTGACAAGTCACTTTCATCTCCCCGGCTGTGTTGGAATGATCGGCATGGCCGTCCGACTTGTATTTCCAATTTTAGACCCTCGGACCCGACCTGGTAGTTCATTTAAACTAAGTGTATTTTAAAACTGAACTTTTAGCGCCGAGCTCAAACCGGACATCCGATTTAGATTCCGCCAGTTCTGACAAGTCACTTTCATCTCCCCAGTTGTGTTGGAATGATCGGCATGGCCGTCCGACTTGTATTTCAAGTTTTTGACCCCCGGACCTGACCTGGGAGTTCATTTAAGCTAAGTTTATTTTAAAACTGAACTTTGAGTGCCGAGCTCAAACCGGACATCCGATTTGGATTCCGTCAGTTCTGACAAGTCACTTTCATCTCCCCGGTCGCGTTGGAATGATCGGCACGGCCGTCCGACTTGTATTTCCAATTTTAGACCCCCGGACCCGACCTGGTAGTTCGTTTAAACTAAGTGTATTTTAAAACTGAACTTTGAGCGCCGAGCTCAAACCGGGCATCCGATTGGGATTCCGTCAGTTCTGACAAGTCACTTTCATCTCCCCGGTCGCGTTGGAATGATCGGCACGGCCGTCCGACCGGTATTTCCAATTTTAGACCCCCGGACCCGACCTGGTAGTTCATTTAACCTAAGTGTATTTTAAAACTGAACTTTTAGCGCCGAGCTCAAACCGGACATCCGATTTAGATTCCGTCAGTTCTGACAAGTCACTTTCATCTCCCCGGTCGCGTTGGAATGATCGGCACGGCCGTCCGACTTGTATTTCTAATTTTAGACCCCCGGACCCGACCTGGTAGTTCATTTAAACTAAGTGTATTTTAAAACTGAACTTTGAGCGCCGAGCTCAAACCGGGCATCCGATTTAGATTCCGTCAGTTCTGACAAGTCACTTTCATCTCCCCGGTCGCGTTGGAATGATCGGCACGGCCGTCCGACTGGTATTTCCAATTTTAGACCCCCGGACCCGACCTGGTAGTTAATTTAAACTAAGTGTATTTTAAAACTGAACTTTTAGCGCCGAGCTCAAACCGGACATCCGATTTGGATTTCGTCAGTTCTGACAAGTCACTTTCATCTCCCCGGTCGCGTTGGAATGATTGGCATGGCCGTCCGACTTGTATTTCCAATTTTAGACCCCGGACCCGACCTGGTAGTTCATTTAAACTAAGTGTATTTTAAAACTAAACTTTGAGCGCCGAGCTCAAACTGGGCATCCGATTTGGATTCCGTCAGTTCTGACAAGTCACTTTCATCTCCCCAGTCGCGTTGGAATGATCGGCACGGCCGTCCGATCGGTATTTCCAATTTTAGACCCCCGGACCCGACCTGGTAGTTCGTTTAAACTAAGTGTATTTTAAAACTGAACTTTGAGCGCCGAGCTCAAACCGGGCATCCGATTGGGATTCCGTCAGTTCTGACAAGTCACTTTCATCTCCCCGGTCGCGTTGGAATGATCGGCACGGCCGTCCGACCGGTATTTCCAATTTTAGACCCCCGGACCCGACCTGGTAGTTCATTTAACCTAAGTGTATTTTAAAACTGAACTTTTAGCGCCGAGCTCAAACCGGACATCCGATTTAGATTCCGTCAGTTCTGACAAGTCACTTTCATCTCCCCGGTCGCGTTGGAATGATCGGCACGGCCGTCCGACTTGTATTTCTAATTTTAGACCCCCGGACCCGACCTGGTAGTTCATTTAAACTAAGTGTATTTTAAAACAGAACTTTTAGCGCCGAGCTCAAACCGGGCATCCGATTTAGATTCCGTCAGTTCTGACAAGTCACTTTCATCTCCCCGGTCGCGTTGGAATGATCGGCACGGCCGTCCGACTGGTATTTCCAATTTTAGACCCCCGGACCCGACCTGGTAGTTAATTTAAACTAAGTGTATTTTAAAACTGAACTTTTAGCGCCGAGCTCAAACCGGACATCCGATTTGGATTTCGTCAGTTCTGACAAGTCACTTTCATCTCCCCGGTCGCGTTGGAATGATTGGCATGGCCGTCCGACTTGTATTTCCAATTTTAGACCCCCGGACCCGACCTGGTAGTTCATTTAAACTAAGTGTATTTTAAAACTAAACTTTGAGCGCCGAGCTCAAACTGGGCATCCGATTTGGATTCCGTCAGTTCTGACAAGTCACTTTCATCTCCCCAGTCGCGTTGGAATGATCGGCACGGCCGTCCGATCGGTATTTCCAATTTTAGACCCCCGGACCCGACCTGGTAGTTCATTTAAACTAAGTGTATTTTAAAACTGAACTTTTAGCGCCGAGCTCAAACCGGACATCCGATTTGGATTCCGTCAGTTCTGACAAGTCACTTTCATCTCCCCGGTCGCGTTGGAATGATCGGCACGGCCGTCCGACCGGTATTTCCAATTTTAGACCCCCGGACCCGACCTGGTAGTTCATTTAAACTCAGTGTATTTTAAAACTGAACTTTGAGCGCCGAGCTCAAACCGGACATCCGATTTGGATTCCGCCAGTTCTGACAAGTCACTTTCATCTCCCCGGCTGTGTTGGAATGATCGGCACGGCCGTCCGACTTGTATTTCCAATTTTAGACCCTCGGACCCGACCTGGTAGTTCATTTAAACTAAGTGTATTTTAAAACTGAACTTTTAGCGCCGAGCTCAAACCGGACATCCGATTTAGATTCCGCCAGTTCTGACAAGTCACTTTCATCTCCCCGGTTGTGTTGGAATGATCGGCACGGCCGTCCGACTTGTATTTCAAGTTTTTGACCCCCGGACCTGACCTGGGAGTTCATTTAAGCTAAGTTTATTTTAAAACTGAACTTTGAGTGCCGAGCTCAAACCGGACATCCGATTTGGATTCCGCCAGTTTTGACAAGTCACTTTCATCTCCCCGGCTGTGTTGGAATGATCGGCACGGCCGTCCGACTTGTATTTCCAATTTTAGACCCTCGGACCCGACCTGGTAGTTCATTTAAACTAAGTGTATTTTAAAACTGAACTTTTAGCGCCGAGCTCAAACCGGACATCCGATTTAGATTCCGCCAGTTCTGACAAGTCACTTTCATCTCCCCGGTTGTGTTGGAATGATCGGCACGGCCGTCCGACTTGTATTTCAAGTTTTTGACCCCCGGACCTGACCTGGGAGTTCATTTAAGCTAAGTTTATTTTAAAACTGAACTTTGAGTGCCGAGCTCAAACCGGACATCCGATTTGGATTCTGTCAGTTCTGACAAGTCACTTTCATCTCCCCGGTCGCGTTGGAATGATCGGCACGGCCGTCCGACTTGTATTTCCAATTTTAGACCCCCGGACCCGACCTGGTAGTTCATTTAAACTAAGTGTATTTTAAAACTGAACTTTTAGCGCCGAGCTCAAACTGGGCATCCGATTTGGATTCCGTCAGTTCTGACAAGTCACTTTCATCTCCCCGGTTGTGTTGGAATGATCGGCACGGCCGTCCGACTTGTATTTCAAGTTTTTGACCCCCGGACCTGACCTAGGAGTTCATTTAAGCTAAGTTTATTTTAAAACTGAACTTTGAGTGCCGAGCTCAAACCGGGCATCCGATTTGGATTCCGTCAGTTCTGACAAGTCACTTTCATCTCCCCGGTCGCGTTGGAATGATCGGCATGGCCGTCCGACTTGTATTTCCAATTTTAGACCCCCGGACCCGACCTGGTAGTTCATTTAAACTAAGTGTATTTTAAAACTGAACTTTGAGCGCCGAGCTCAAACCGGACATCCGATTTAGATTCCGTCAGTTCTGACAAGTCACTTTCATCTCCCCGGTCGCGTTGGAATGATCGGCACAGCCGTCCGACCGGTATTTCCAATTTTAGACCCCCGGACCCGACCTGGTAGTTCATTTAAACTAAGTGTATTTTAAAACTGAACTTTTAGCGCCGAGCTCAAACCGGGCATCCGATTTGGATTCCGTCAGTTCTGACAAGTCACTTTCATCTCCCCGGTTGTGTTGGAATGATCGGGACGGCCGTCCGACTTGTATTTCAAGTTTTTGACCCCCGGACCTGACCTGGGAGTTCATTTAAGCTAAGTTTATTTTAAAACTGAACTTTGAGTGCCGAGCTCAAACCGGACATCCGATTTAGATTCCGTCAGTTCTGACAAGTCACTTTCATCTCCCCGGTCGCGTTGGAATGATCGGCACGGCCGTCCGACCGGTATTTCCAATTTTAGACCCTCGGACCCGACCTGGTAGTTCATTTAAACTAAGTATATTTTAAAACTGAACTTTGAGCGCCGAGCTCAAACCGGGCATCCGATTTGGATTCCGTCAGTTCTGACAAGTCACTTTCATCTCCCCGGTTGTGTTGGAATGATCGGCACGGCCGTCCGACTTGTATTTCAAGTTTTTGACCCCCAGACCTGACCTGGGAGTTCATTTAAGCTAAGTTTATTTTAAAACTGAACTTTGAGTGCCGAGCTCAAACCGGACATCCGATTTGGATTCCGTCAGTTCTGACAAGTCACTTTCATCTCCCCGGTCGCGTTGGAATGATCGGCACGGCCGTCCGACTTGTATTTCCAATTTTAGACCCCCGGACCCGACCTGGTAGTTCATTTACACTAAGTGTATTTTAAAACTGAACTTTTAGCGCCGAGATCAAACTGGGCATCCGATTTGGATTCCGTCAGTTCTGTCAAGTCACTTTCATCTCCCCGGTCGCGTTGGAATGATTGGCACGGCCGTCCGACCGGTATTTCAAATTTTAGACCCCCGGATTTTTTCAATTATTCTGAAGTAAATGAGTTTTAAAATTAATAATGAACATAATTGAGTAATTCCATCAAAATAAAAACATGGCTAGAGACTCACCTGTGTGGGCTGTGCTGTGGTGGTGGTTGATTTCTGAGGGACCATTCCGCTCTAGGAGAGGAGGCCACTAATTGCCTGCAAGAATACTGACACTCGGCTAGAGATCTCTTGCTGGAAATGCTGCTGCTGCCGCTGCATATCAGAAATCTGCGATCGGACCATGTCCATCATGTCGCTGGCAGAAGCGCTGGGGGCAACGGAAGGTATAGTGAAGGCACTGCCACTGGAAGAAGTATAGCTAGAACTCGCACACGCTGATGTCACCGCGCTTGCGTCTAGGCTCTCCCCAAAACCATATATTCGGCCTTTCTTCGGTACGCCAGCTGCTGCCACCCACTCCACCGGATCGAACTCCGGCTGCTGCGTGTCTCCCTCCCTGTACTTCTCTGTCACTGCTTTGCTATATGTTTCCTACAAATTGAATAAAATAACTAGTCAATTTCATATGAATTACATGCCGATTTAAATGAACGGTACAAGTTACATATGTAGATAAACTTACCGCTGCTGACTTAGCTGTGTCACTCACAAAATCATTAGTCCCCTTCTTTTTGTGTGTTCTGTCGAACACCTCGAGGAACGACGGAGGTCGATTAAGCTCCACAGCCTGTTATACAATTCATAGTAAAAAAAAGTCAAATATTGGGATAAATTGTAAGAAGATAAATTGGTATATTACTTACCAATTTTTGTTTATGAGCCGCATAAGAGATGGACCCACTCGTATGCAAATTTGAACCTGGTTTTGACGCCCTGTTTGCTTTGGCTTTTTCGGACTTTTCTATCCACTTGGGGTCGGCAAAATGGTCACAAGATATCTCCCAATCCTCCTGCCTCATCCATAGAGGGCGATGCGCCTTCCACAATTGTCGGTCTTCACTCCCCCCACTCAATTTTTTAGCGTGTGCTCGGGCCTCATGTATTTTCCTCTTGTAACTTGAGAGCATAGTAGACTCCCAGGCACGACGACATCTCGCCGCGTCATGTCCACATGTGAATTGAAAAGACCGCTGTAAATCAATTGCTTTTCACACTTAGTATAAAGTTGTAAATAGACTTTGGGAAATACTTGAATTAAATGACGTAATTACTTACTAAGAACATGTTGTACAATGAATCGCGGACGGACATCGGAAAATCTCTGAAAGTGGAAGCTGCCCCGGGCACATGTGCCAACATGAGTTCGGTGGAATGATGGACAGTGCCGTGGGGTTCAAATTTCATACTGCAATTGCAAATGTCAAAATATTCATATTACACAGTTGAGGGCTAATTAATGTAATATAACCTTATAGATTTACCCGGATACCCAACACGGGTGACGTCTATCATGGGTCGTGCCTCCCTCGTGACAACTGCCGACATCATCAAGGGGCTGACTGGTGGGGGTGGGCCCTGTACAAGTGGGAGGTGGTGGGAGGGCACTGAGACCTGCAAGAATTTATTGTCATGTGGAGTGATACATATACTGCGAACATATAATTAAAATATACATACCTGCAGCGGGAGGTGGTGGGGTTGGCGTATGCACAACATGTGGGAGGCCACTGAGACCTGCAAGAATTTATTGTCATGTGGAGTGATACATATACTGCGAACATATAATTAAAATATACATACCTGCAGCGGGAGGTGGTGGGGTTGGCGTATGCACAACATGTAGGAGGCCACTAAGACCTGCAAGAATTTATTGTCATGTGGAGTGATACATATACTGCGAACATATAATTAAAATATACATACCTGCAGCGGGAGGTGGTGGGGTTGGCGTATGCACAACATGTGGGAGGCCACTGAGACCTGCAAGAATTTATTGTCATGTGGAGTGATACATATAATGCGAACATATAATTAAAATATACATACCTGCAGCGGGAGGTGGTGGGGGTGGTTATACATACCTGCAGCGGGAGGTGGTGGGGGTGGCGTATGCACAACAGGTGGGAGGCCACAAAGACCTGCAAGAATTTATTGTCATGTGGAGTGATACATATAATGTGAACATATAATTAAAATATACATACCTGCAGCGGGAGGTGGTGGGGGTGGCGTATGCACAACAGGTGGGAGGCCACTGAGACCTGCAAGAATTTATTGTCATAAGTAGAACAAATATTGAAGAATTTAAATTAAAATATACATACATGATCTCGAGTCTTTTTGCCACTGAGACCTGCAAGAATTTATTGTCATGTGGAGTGATACAAATATTACGAACATATAATTAAAATATACATACCTGTAGCGGAAGGTGGTGGGAGTGGCGTATGCACAACAGGTGGGAGGCCACTGAGACCTGCAAGAACTTATTTTCATAAGTAGAACAAATGTTCAAGAATTTAAATTAAAATATACATACCTGTAGCAGGAGGTGGTGGTGTATGTACAAGTGGTGGTGAGCCGACACTTGCACCTATAAATAAATTCTTTTAAGTTTGTAAATAAATAAAATATTTATATAGCTAACTTATTGATCAAATATACCTGTGTCTGAAGAAGATGGTACCGAGGAGATAGTAGTGCCCCTCTCACTGCTAGATCTCCTCCCACCCCTACTACGACCTCCTCGTACCATTTCCTTATTAATAACAAAACAATTAATACATATTAATCCACAATTATATAAGGCTAGACAAATGTTATTTAAAATTATGCTTAAAAGTAAGAATCTTCTTACTAAATTATCAAAACATGCCTCCCCGATCGGACGATTCATCCACTCCCCCATCATCATTACGTGGAGGTCGAGTACGACGAGTTTGAATCTCTGGCTCAAAGTACATAGAACAGAAGTTCGAAATTTCTTCAAGAATGTATGCCTCAGCAATCGAACCCTCCACCTGTGCCTTGTTGCGAACTTTCATTTTTAATTCATGCATGCACCTACAACAACAAGTCAGATGGCAACAAAATGTAGCGGCTATGGACGACTTATAAGTTAACAAAAATTGTCACATACCTCTCAAATGGATACATCCATCGAAATTGTACTGGACCTCCGACGATAGCCTCATATGGCAAATGAACTACCAGGTGCTCCATCGAATCAAAGAATGCCGGAGGAAATATCTTCTCTAGCTTGCAAATGGTTGTGACAACATCTTGTTCGATAGTTTGTACATCCCGAAGTCTGAGTTCAGATGCACATAAAATCTTGAAAAATTGACTCATCTCAGCTAGTGCTCCCCATATCTGCTTTGGCAACAAATCACGAAATGCAATGGGCAGCAGCCTCTCCATGAACACATGACAGTCGTGACTTTTCATACCATATATTTTCCCCTCATTAACATTCACACAACGGGCTATGTTGGATGCATATCCATCTGGGAATCTTAGTTGTTTCAACCACTGGCATACTTCCTTGATCTGTGTATCATGAAGCACATAAGTTGCTTTAGGCTGCACAGTTTTACCATTGACACTTTGTAGTTCCAATTCTGGACGTCTACAAAGCATCTTTAAATCCATACGTGCTTTGGCGTTGTCCTTTGTTTTCCCTTTAACATTCATGATCGTATTGAACACATTATCAAAAAAATTCTTCTCGGTATGAATGACATCCAGATTGTGTCGTACAAGAAGAGTTGACCAATAAGGTAATTCCCAAAAAATGCTTTTCTTGACCCAGTTGTGATCCTTTCCAAAATTAGGGAGTTGCCGTGTGCTATCAGACAATTGAACTACATCTGGTAAATTGTGCACTCGTGACGCCATATGTAGACCCGACACCCGTTGCAAGTCAGCTTCATCCATTTCAACAGTATTTTTTTTAAACGAGTCTTTTTGCCTTCGAAAAGGATGGTCACTTGGTAGCAACCGCCGATGGCAATCAAACCAGCAGCTTTTCCCCCCATGTTTCAATACAAATGATTTGGTATCTTCCATACAGTAAGGACATGCTAGCCTCCCATGTGTGCTCCAACCAGATAGCATTCCATATGCAGGGAAGTCACTTATTGTCCACATCAGTGCAGCCTTCATAATAAAATTTTTCTTCCTATATGCATCATAAGTAACAACTCCATCAGTCCATAAAACTTTGAGCTCATCAATCAACGGCCTGAGATATATGTCCAAATTTTTTCCGGGACTTTTTGGACCAGGAATTACTAGGGACAAAAACAGATTTTCTCGCTTCATGTACATGTGCGGCGGAAGGTTGTACGGTGTCATGAACACTGGCCAACAAGAATAAGCTGCCACTGAACCACAGAATGGATTAAAGCCATCTGTGCATAAACCCAATCGAACATTACGTGACTCCCTTGAAAAGGCAAGATGAGTACGACTAAAGTGAGTCCAAGCTTCACAATCGGCAGGATGACTGATTATATCATCGGCACGACGTACTCTTTCGGTGTGCCATGTCATATGCTGAGCCGTCTTTGAGGACATATACAGTCGCTGCAGCCTAGGCACAAGAGGGAAGTATCGCAACGCCTTGTAAGGTACATCTTTTGCCTTTGAATTGACCCCCCCCCCCTTAGGTTTGAATCTGTCATGGCCACAAACTGAACATGATATCTTATCTGCATCATCTTTGTAATATAACATACAATGATTCGGACATGCATCTATTTTCACATATCCAAGTCCTAAGTCATTGACCATCTTTTTTGCACGGTAAAAAGTTTCTGACAACTTCTCGTCTCGAGGTAACATACTCTTGATCAAGAGGAGGAGACGGTCAAAACAAGTCTCACTGATGTGAAATTCAGATTTCAAGTTCAACAACTGTGACACTGCAGACAATCGAGTGTGATTTTCACAACCATCCCACAGCGGCTCATCAGCATCCCTAAGTAGTTCATAAAATCTTCCGGCTATCTTATTCGGCACTTCATCGTGAATATTAAAACTAGGACCAGCAGCATCTACAACCATATCCACGTATCCACTTGTGCCTGCAATATTGTCGGGCTCATACCTCCCGAATTGCTCACCATGACACGTCCAATTCGTATAACCATCCACGAACTCTTTCGTGTACAAATGATGTTGCACATCCCATGTTGAACACCACCTCAAGTTTCTACAACTTGAACAAGGGCAACGAATGTGACCGTCGCGATCTATTGCTGCATTTGGATTCCCCAATGCAAATTGAATGAAACTCTCAACCCCAAGCTTAAAGTCATCTGACACCACCCGGTCAACTATTCTACGATACATCCATGAACGATCTGTCGACATTTTGCCTGCACCCAATAAATGACAATACACATCCTAACTTTCAAATCATTACTCATAATATTACACCCGACCCTTTCCTCACATCGTTCATCATAGACCATTTGCAGTTGGAAGAGGAATATTGATTAGATTATCACTTTTTAACCCATCCATGAAGGTTTGATCGCACAATCACTTACTATATGTGCTGCACGATTTGCTAAAAATTTCGGCATCATCTCCCCACACTTCTCCGATATACCAAATATATTTATTGATTTTGAAATTTTCTTAAACACTTACAAGTAAGTGGTTAAGAAAACACTCAAAATCAATAATGGTATATCAGAGAAGAGTGAGGAGACGCAACCGAAATTCTCAACAAACCATACAAACATATATAGTAAATGACTGCCTAAGTGCGATCAAACATTCACAGACTGTCCAAACGGGACAATTCAAGACTTTGAGGTAGATATATACATTCTCATAAATAAATGAGAACATACATATCAATCCCAAAGTCTTGAACGGGAAGGCACATTGACACGGTTTTAACGCGCTCTCCTGAGGTGCGTGTAATGTTAGGTCGCACCCACGCACCTCAACTCACAGGGAATACCCCATGCATTTATATAACATAAAATTAAATAACAACGCAATTATCATTATGCACATATCAAATTAAATAACACCCAAATTACAAAAATTTTCAAATGAATAACATCGAAGCAAAACAATCTACATTTTTGAGCTAAATTAACATCAAATTTCTATTAAAATCAGATTTAAAATTATATTTACATGCAATTAAAATCCACAAAGTTTTAAATCACAAAACGAATTTTTTGGGTATTTACCTATTGCTATAGAGAATTCTGATTTCTTTGCATTTATCCACATCTTTGTATATATGTACTACTTAAGATATGTGGTCATTCCATTTCTCTATATCTTCTTATCATCATAAGACAAGGTTCAAATGGGATCACTTTCAACCTCAGTGGAGCATGTACGGATGCCCCTCCCACAAAGCTCCCCCTCCTCCCACCCGCCCTCCTGCTCCCACTGAGCTCCCCCCCACTGGAACCCTCTCGGATGCCCCTCCCCCCTCCCACGGAGCTCCCCGTCCCACCAAGCTCCACCCCCCTCCCACAGAGCTCCCCCCTCTCCTCTGTATGCTGAACAGTCGAGCAAGATCCTACTTCAACTCATCATTGCCCGAAGACCGAGTGATATCTATTGATCTACCAATCAAAAAGCTGCTATCATTAGTGGAGTCACTAGAATTAAATGCCACATCTGGAACCCCAAAAGATTGAGAAACAATTGATGTTGAGAATTCTGCTTGAGTTTCCTTGGAGCCACTGGAATTGGAAATAATGTTGTTTGAAGTGAGATCAGTCTGATAGTCTTTGCCAGAGCTTATATTTTTTGCTAGTAAAGGATCACTAGGCATTGGTATCCCAAGAGGGTTATCAATGTCAACTCCAAAAAGGACATTGTTTCTCGGATCAGAAGTTGGAACTTCACTTTCCTGCATACCATCTGAACTAAAAATTAATGATTGTTGATTGAATGAAGGTTCTTTGATGGTGTTCTTGTAAACTCTGGCTATTTATTGCGTTTAGAATGTCACATGCCCAGGAAAGGAAAAATACAGCTATCATCAAGTTCTGTCCGGGGCAAGACTAGGAACATGTGTAGCATTTCACACAAGCGATTTATTTTTTTTTAAAAAATAACCTGTGTATCGTTAAACTAAACCCATGGTTGTTCAGTCCAAATCAGTCTCCGTGGGTCCGACGAGTCTCCCCAGTCTAATTCAGTCCAAATTAATCAGGAAGAAGCTACCCAGGGAGATCCCAAGTGATGTGAAATTGTTCACAGTGGCCAATTTGGGCAGGGAGTGAGACGGTCACTTAGGCCACGGGTCCAAATTATCTATGACTCCGTTACGTGGAGTTTGGCTGGATTTGTGGGGATGAGTTTTAAAATTCTACTCATTAAAATATCTGACATCTCTATCATTTTAATCAAATGTAGTATTAAGATCTTGACTTATGCGCCCTGATAGATTTTTGGAGGAGAATAAGACATGTTCAAACTGAGTCTATTTTCGGAATTTGCGATATCTCACTCCAACGAGTTTTTAGATAGATTCTACAAATTAAAATACATCCACCTAATGTTCAAACTAGATTTTACAAGAACAGCATCATAATGAGAGGGGGAGAGGGGCCACGGACAGGGGAAGAGAGGGCAGTGGAGGGGGTGGGGGAGGGCGGCCAGAGGGAGTGAGGGAGCGCGAGAGGGGAGAGGGAGAGGGAGTGAGGGAGCCGGACAGGGGAGAGGGAGAGGGATTGAGGGAGGGGAACATGATCGGGAGAGAGAGAGGGAGAGCGAGGCCACTTACCGCGGGTTTTTTGCATGAAAATTATTGTTAGACGTGAATTTGTAAAAAAAAAATTACTCGTGAAAATACATTAATAGTTATATCACTCTGTATTAAGGGCTGTCAATGGGCCGGGCCTGGGCTGAGCTTAAGTTGACCCGGCCCGAGCCCGACTTGTTAATATTAAGCTCGAGCTCGGGCTGGGCCCGATATTATTTAAAAAATATAAAGCCCGACTAAGGCTTGGCTCGGCCCGACAACGTAAATAGAAAAATAAAAAAAATAAAAATTAATATATTTAATAATATAAAGTTTATAATCTCACTAAATTAATTAACAAATTGATATTAATTACATAATTTATGTGAAAAGAGAGTTTTAAATTTTCTAAGTAAGTAAAATAACATAATTTTAATTAAATAATTTTTAAATTTTAAAGTGGGAATAAAAAAAGAGAACGGGCCAGGCCGGCCCGCGGGTCAAACTCAAAGCTCGAGCCCGACCCGCGGGTCTAGTCGGGCCGGGCTTTTAGGTCCGACTAAAAACCCGCGGGCCGAAAAAAATCTTGTGGCCCGGCCCGAAATCAAGCCAAACCCGAGGGCCTGTCGGATCGGCCTGCCCCATTGACAGCCCTACTCTATAAACCCTAATTGTGCAAAAATGTCATTGTCGTAATTATTCGTTATTGCCCGAGAATCTAACCATGATTAATTTTAACCAGACATTGAGAAAAACTTAACATATACCTAACTAAAATAAAATAAAAATAATTTGTAACACCCTCCCCAACCTCCCACCGAAATATGCCCCCACACTCACACCCCACCGTATGCTCCCCATCCCCGTCGGAGTTAAGCCCCCTCCACCACCCCACCCTGCCACTACAACCCCCCCTCCCCAGTCCCCACCAAGGTAAATCCCCCTCCATCACCCCACCTTGTAGTTGCAGCCCCCCACCCTGCATGAGTAAGCCCCCCACACACCCCACATCTATGCTGCCTCCTCCCGGTGGGAGTAAGCCCCCCACCAACCCTGTTTGACCCCCTCCCCACTGGAGTAGCCCCCACACCCTACCCCCCTCCCCGCTGAAGTTAGCCCCCCCCACCCCCACACTGTGAGCCCCCCTCACCCACCAGAGTAACCCTGCCCCACCCTACCCCCTTCTCACCAGAGTAAGCCACCCCCACCCCCCACACTATATGAAACCCCCCTCCCCATCTGAGTATTCTCCCCAACCGACCCCCCCGTCCCCTCGCTGCCGGCCACCGCAGGAACCCCCTCCCCTTCCAAAACACCCGTCCCCTCATCGCCGGCCCCCCTCCCCTTCCCAAACCCCCATCCCCTCACCCCCGGCCGCCATGGGAACCCCCATCCCCTTCCCAACTGCCCTCCCCAACCGACCCCCCTCCCCTCGCCGCCAGCCGCCGCCATGGGAACGACGCCCCTCCTCTCCCCTTCCCCATCGACACCCCTCCCACACCCCCAGCGAGAACAAATGCAGGTTAAAAAAAAGACAGAGGGTGAGGGGGGACATACCGGCGGCGATCGTCTGAGCTTCGGCGAGGAAGGTGGGCACGGCTGCGAGCTAACACGAATGGCGGTGGGCACGATAGCAAGGATGTCGACGTTGAGGATGGCGAGGATGGAGACGGTGGCTTCTGACGACTTTGCGGCTCCGGCGGCTCCAGCGGCTCCGGCGGTGACGACCGGAAGCAGAGGGCAGAGGAGAAGGAGAGAGTGAGAGGGAGAGTGGGGGGGGTGGAAATGGGGTCGGGTGGAAGGGGTGGGAGGGAGGGGCCGACGGTGGCGGGAAAGGGGGAATTTTGAGACGGAAATTTGGACGGAACTTATTTCCGTCTGAAATTTCAGACGGATTACTTCCGTCTGAATATCCGTCCTAAATTTATGACGGATATAAAGACGGAATATATTCCGTCTATAATTATAGACGGATCTTCAGAGCGAATGTAGTCTGTCGTTAATAGAGATGGAATTTGTGACAGAAACTAATCCGTCACAAATACAGACGGATATTAAGACGGAAAATATCAGTCTGAAATATCCGTCTGAAATCCCGCTTTTTTTGGTAGTGGTCGAGAGGCGTTGCTCGTCCAGTTGGAACTCTTAGATGAGAAGAGGATGAATGCGGCCGATCACGTGTCCGTTTATCAAAAGAGAGTTTCGCGTTATTTTCAAAAGAAGGTAATCGAACGCAAATTTCAAGTAGGAGATATGGTTTTGAAACGCAAATTCATCAGGTACAGAGGTCCTAGGTCCAAGTTGCAACCAAAATGGGAAGGTTCGTTCGTCGTTAGAGAAGCTTATCCAGGGAACGCGTCTCGCTTAGTCAACGCAGAAGGTGAGGAGCTCGCTCACACTTGGAATGAGTTGTATCTTAAGCGCTTTTATCCTGAGAGTCAGGCTAATGAAACCCGGTAGCAAGGAGTCCCTTCCTCGATCGCGAAGGAGGACCCCAAGGTCAGCAAATCACACACTTCACGGCATCCCTGGTCGGGTTTCCCAGTTATGTAAATATTGTTTCCTCCTTGGCCATGCCCGGGGGATGTCAAGGTCCCTGTCCGTTTCTCTCCTTGGCTGAATCTAGGGGCAAGAGGTAAATAAAGGGGGGCGATGACTAATTTAGACACCTTGATGAGAGGAGGTCTCAAATAGGGGCAGTATGTTATGACCTGATTCCACAAGAAAAGAGCGTTTCAAAAAGAAAAAGAAAGTGGAGCAACAATAGCAACAAAGAAAACAAAGATTTATCTCACAAAGTCTGTATCTCAAAGTCTATAAGCTCCATGAAAAGATAAGACTAGGAATGGCAAGAGTGGCAGTACAGTTTCCACGCGGGACGTTATGAGCCCGGTTATATGCGTGTCTAGGATGGATAAAGATTCGATGATAGACACAAAGCCCCAGCCCAACAGACCAAGTCTCTGAAAGGGTCATCATGAGAAGGACTCAAGCTCTAAAACCTCTATACCTGGTCAAAGCTTACCCCTTGTTTCTGTTTTTCTTTGTAGGACTAGACTGTACCCTGGGTATGGCCTTGGTAGAATCACCATTATGCAAATTGGCCCCGGTCAGGAATTGTCATCTCATAGGCATGCCAACCTCAGGAGAATCCAAGTAGGACAAGTAGGGCCCTTGTTGTCGGGACAAAATTGGCTTTCAAAATACAAAAAAATCATATATTTCAAAATACAAAAAATCATATATTTCAAAATCCACAAAAAATCATATATTTCAAAATCTAAAAAAATCAAGTATTTTAAAAATCCAAAAAAAACCATATACCTCAAAAACAAAAAAAATCATATATTTTAAATCCCATAAAAATCAAAAATTTCAAAACCCACAAAAATCATATATTTCAAAATCTCACAAAAAATCAAATATCTTCAAAAGTCCAAAATACCATCATCTTGCATTGCATGCATTGCACTTTTTTTCATTATATTTCCGCCTATTTGATAAGGCTCCACCCCTTGACCAAATTTAAAGAACTGGTTACTCTCTAACTTACTTCAGGCAAGGGGTTGAGTCTAAGAACAGATCTAACTTATTTTTGTCTAAGTGTGTGCAGAACACAGGTTCAAACGCTCGGGATTCAAAGTTCACAAGTTTACAGTTTCTAGTTTTCTAGCGGTCTAATATTAGACCACCAAATCCCTCTAGCGGTCCATGGTTTGATCGCCAATCTCCCACAAAGGCCAAAAAACCCCAAATCTCAATAAACTATCTCTGGCGCTCTTATCATGGACCGATTAAAGGCTCTAGCGGCCCATGGTTCAACCGCTAATCTCTCCCGAAGAACAGTGAACTCTCAATTTCCCTGAGTCCCTTCTTCTGGCGGCTTATCGTGGAACCGCTAGACTATTCTAGCGGCCCTATAATAGACCACCATGTCAGTCAGAAAACCCTATTTTTAGCTAAATCAAGCCCAATCAAGCAACTAATTCCATATCTTTCAGAATCAAAGCTTTTATTTCATTCAACTAAACTTAATGAACATTCTTAGGTTGATAATTTTCAATACATCAAAAACAAGGCTCAAATTACATTTAACTTCTCATCCGCGTGAGGCCGAATCTTGCGTAATTCTTTCACATAAGCGCGGCGTTCCTCTTCGCTTTCCTCTACTTCTGCTTGCCAAGCACGCACCCAGCTGATTTCTGACATCATCAATGCATTCCGGACGGCTCGTTCGTCCTCCTCGGTCCCTATCTTTCTAGCTTGAAGGGGAGAGAGATATGATAGTGCAGGAACTATGGTTCGGGGTAGCCCAACCTGAAGATAGCACCGGTGCGGGTTGTAGATCGCCATGGTAGTGTTTCCCACTAGCTGCAAGTCTAGGCCTGGTCGTCGAGGAACTCTAATGATGGTGCTTCGACGAACACTTGGCCGCATCACAAACTTATCAATTGGCAATGTGTTGAGAAATAGGCGCCAATCATGTCTTGTTTTATTGTCCGCTGTCCAGCACTCAACCTGTGAAGAGAATCCAAAAGTGCCTCCTATGAAGAATAGTGGGTGGCTCCCGAATATCCGGCTCACCGAAGGTAAATCCTCCTTGGGTAAGAACTTAATCCTCACTCCCATCCAACACTCAAGGATGATCATGAAACCAAAGAGAGGTCCTCCTAGGCAAGCTGAGCTAAGCCCTTCATAGAGGTATGAAAGGACCGCTTGAGAAATTGATAAACCCCGCCACAACCCACTGATGATGCTAAGATTTTGGATATCTAAGAGGTGGTCAGTGGTAGTGAAAAGGAAGACCCCGCACAAGCAAACCGAGGTAGCTTTGGATATGGCTTTAAATCTCTCGCTCTTGTTTTTACAATAAGCGGTGATCCATTGAGCCATGGGTATCAAATGAATGTGGCGTGGGCTGAGCATTGTCCAAACATCCTTTTGGTTGTGGATGAAATCCTTTAGAATCAAGGAAGGGTCTATTGCTTCTACCGTGTGACACACTAGATCTTCATCCCCTATTTTTGTCTTAGGTAAGACTAGGTAGGTCTCTACCTCTTCTAATAGGACAGTGGCTTCAAAGGATGGGAAGAGGAATGTGTGTGTTTGAGGATGTCACAATTCAACAAGGGCTGAAATACTAGGCCAATCATATGAGAGTTTTTGGAATTTTTTGGCCAAGACTAATAGGGGTTGGAGGTGCCATGCCCTAAGGATTGAGATCACTTCTAAAGGAAGCTCTTTTATCATGGGAGCCACCCACTTCAGGTTAGAGTAACACCTTGGGCTAGGAAGAAGCTAAGAAAAAAGAAAAGAAAAGGAAGAAAAGAGGAGGGTCATGAGAAGAGTGAAAAGTGTAGAAATTTATGAAAGTTTGAATCAATTGTCATTTGCCTCTCTTGAAGAACTTGAGCTTAGATGTTTGGGGATGGAGGTTAGCCTCTGCAGTTCCCCATGCTCCTTTCTAGCTGTCTTAGGTCCGGTGTAGACCCTCTTCCCCATGGCACTAGCTTCACAACTCCTTTTCATGGCGTCTTTTGAGTGTTTTGATGGAATTTCTAAACTTGTAGCATAGAATTGGTGTGAGCTGCGAATTTAGAGCTTGTTCCTATTTATAGGGGCTTGGTTTTAGTATTGGAGTGTGAGGATTTGGGTTGGGTAGCCTTATCCTAAGTTTAGGAGAGTTCTAGTGCAGATTAAGGCTCCTTTTCCCCGAGTTCGGACTCTCACGGGAGAGTCCTTCTCGGATTGTCTCAGTTTCTACACTAGTGGTCTATCGTAAGACGGCCAAAGCCTTCTGGCGCCCTAATGTTGGACCATCACTTCCCTTCATTCACCGCCTTCTCTCTAACATTCTAGCGGTCTAAGGTACAACCGCTAAATCACTCTGGCGGTTCTAACTTAGACCGTTTCATGATTTTCTACAGGTTTTAGATAACTCTTTCTGCTCTCCTTTTGTCAAACCTGCCGCGCTCTCTCTCTTTGTCTCTCACTCTGTCCTCCCGTCTGCATGCCACATACATTCATGCATTCACATTATCCACATTCACTTTTTTTTTCACAAACAAAATGTCACGCCCCGAGCGCGGAAGATACCCGGAGACGCGTGATGAGTTTATATCAATCATGTCAATCAGAGTGGTCGTGTATTCGACACAAAGACAGAGATGCGCAAAATAGCAAGATAACCCAATCCTTTATTTCATAATGGATAGACTATTACAAATCCAATACTCTGTTTAATAAAAAGAAAAGTACATAGTTGACTCGAGAAAATAGGAAAAAGACTAGATGACACTTGAGCAGCTCTATCACTTTCACTCTTGACCATTCCCATCCGATTGACTTCCATCGTCGTCGGACTTACCTGAAAGTAAAAAGGGACAAACGGGATGAGCGAACGCTCAGTAGGAAATTATATCTCAAGTACTAGCAAGGGGTTTAAGTAATTACATCTTTCATGAATGCAATAAAGCTATGCATGCTCGTATAAAACGACAAGATAGAGAGAATGTAATATCAAGGAATTAAGATGGACTAATCATGAACTTTCAACAAGATAACAAGTTTATTCAAGATATTCAAGCAAGTACGTTTAACAAGTCATGTCAAGAACTTTGGCTATCATGTATCAAGTAAGTAAATTACCCTCTTTCGGGCCACGCATTTCATGTCAAGTTAAGTACGATTCAAGTACAAGATGTGTGTGGAATGTCCAATCAAGCAAGTCAAGTACTCGGTATAATGCCAGATACCTTATCATTTTAACTCCCATGGGCACAAGTACTTTCGGGTGCTCCTCCCAGGACCAGATCGGGCCCTATATGCGCAGGCATTTATCAGGTGTTTTGACATCCACTCTTGTTTATAGCCAACATAGAATTTCAATAATCAAGCTTATAGACACGTACGACAACTTTGATAGAATAGAGTCCAAAATATGACAAAGGACATAGATTGGCGATAATAACGGTATAATCACGATTATCGATGAAACTAGGTGGAATTAGATTCCTTAACTTAGGTACCATGACAAATCGATATGGACATTCTATATATAGAATTGAGGTCCACATGAACAGTATATCAAAGGTAAGATAGCCTCATTCTTATCATAGAATTGAGGTTTACAAGAATGACATGATATGGCATGATATCATCATCCCATTAAGAATTTCTTATGATATACTCTTTGTATAATCATAAGGGCCGGTATACCATGTTTCTTTAGATTGACATGGCAAAGATCGTGTAATGGGTTTTTAGGGTACAACCAGCTCAGTCGGCCTTGAGGGAATCCAAGGCTACGAGGAGTCTTACGGAGGTCTCTATGACTAACTCGCTAGTCCAAAGGAACGGAATGTCCAATAGAGAGCTTGTATGTCAATGAGAATTGAGTGTGATCGATAAAACAATCGTGAAACGTGGGACTATACTCACAGAGTGGAGAATAGTGCCGATATATATATTATATAACATATGAAACCATCGGTTAACAGAAACAGTGAAAAATCAGTTTTTACAGTAAAGTAACGACTTAAGCAGAGTCGTTTATCAAGTAATTAACGCCTAAGATAAGGGCGTTTATCTATTTTCCATTTTTTGTAGATTTTCCATATTTCAGAAATTTGCCAAAAACGCGCCCTGATCAGGGGCGTTTCTTTAAGTTTTAACGACTACACCAGAAGGCGTCCTTTTCATGTCACTGTTCGACAGAATATCAAAAATTTCAGGAATTATCAAGAACGCGCCCTACGAAGGGGCGTTACTCTTTAATTCTTTATTTTTACAGAATATATTTTTTCAGGATTTTAACAGAAACGCGCCCTATGAAGGGGCGTTACTTTTCATTTTACGCTTTAGTGTCAGGCGTTAGTCTAGTGGGAGATGACCTAGTCTAGGTCGTGAATTCAAGAAATTTCAAAAATTATCATGAACAGGAAGAAATAAATTTAGGATAACAATCATATCATCATGACAGGAAAATTGGCAGGAATTCACAGGTAGAGTCATGCAGTATATTAGTTTTGATATTCCATATAAAATGAATTTTTAAACCGTGAACGATTATTAATTTCAGGTAATTTCATGGAATCAACGCCTGTGTTCAGGGCGTCAAATCTAGAATTGACGACCTGGTCAGGGTCGTGTCTTGTAAAATAGCACCCTTGACAGGGGCGTCTCTTTCAAAATATTGCAGAAAAACGCATTAAAACTATAATAAACCGTATGCATGTCATGCTAATATACATATATCTTAAATTATTTTATTTGGGCTACAGTGACTTGAGAAAATCCTACCTTATTTGATATCTGGAGAGGGGACACGTGAATAACTTGATAAGAACACACTGAAGCTTCTAATACCCTTGATAGCAGCAGTATGCAGATCGGACAGGAAGAAGAAGAAAAATTTAGTTGATGAAGATGATGGAGATGGGGACATAACCGTAGTTAGGAAAAGTTTTTGAAGAACCTTACCTATGTTCTTCACAACGTGTGCTCTATTCGACCTGTAAGAAGAGAAGGAGATGAAGAACGTTAGTTCTTCATACACTCGAAACAGGGAAAAAAAAGAATAAGAAGAACAGTTCTGTTCATACTTACTGTCGCAGAGGCTTGAATCAAATAGGTTTAGGGTTTGTTCGATCAAGACTATTTATAGGATTTTGGTATTTCTAATAGGGGTAGTGTTTGAGTGAGGGTAATATAACCTTATTAGAGTCCTTGCCCTATTAACCACTTACTAGATTAACATGATCCTTCCCTGGATAAGCTCTGGGTTTGAACGGTTCACGAACTGAATTAACGACCTTGGTTAGGGCGTCGATTCTTGAATTGACGACCTGGTTCAGGTCGTTTCTTTAAGAAGCGCCTGATATGAAGGCGTTCTTTGTTTTAAAACACGCCCAAGATAGGGGCGTTTCTTGGCCTTACCATTTTTGGCGTTTAGAATTTGACGCCGTGTTGTCAGGGCGTCTCTTCATGAATCACGCCTTTGCTAGAGGCATTTCTAATTTGAATAGCGCCTTTATCTGAGGCGTTATTTTATATTATTTTTTTATCTATTTATTTGATTTATTTTTAAAATCTTTATTATTATTAATATTTTATCAGGGTTGCTACACCCTCCCCCACTTAAAAAGAATTTGGTCCCCAAATTCAATTGCATATTATGTATATACGTGGAGAGTGTAGATCATATACCTCTTAGAATAACTCGGGAAATCGTTTCTTCATAGATTCCTCGGTCTCCCATGTTGCTTCATGTTCAGAATTCTTGTTCCATTGCACCTTAAGCATGGGAATAACCTTATTCCTTAGTGCTCGTATTTCGCGATCTAAGATCTTCATAGGCTTCTATTCATATGTGAGATCTTTCTGGATCACCAGATCTCCATGTTCAATAACATGAGATGGATCGTGTACATACTTCTTCAACATAGATATATGAAATACATTATGTACCTCGGACAATTGAGGAGGCAACGCGATGCGATAAGCAACCTCGCCAACTCTTTCGAGTATCTCAAATGGTCCGATGAATCTTGGCGTAAGCTTGCCCTTAACACCAAATCTTCGTATGCCACGTCCAGGTGATATATTGAGAAATACATGATCTCCGATTTGGAATTCAAGATCTCTCCTTCTTATGTCAGCATAAGCCTTTTGCCTTGTCTGAGCAACTTGCAATCTTTCTCTGATTACTTGTATCTTCTCAGTTGTATCCCTTACCATGTCTGGACCTAACAGTTGTTTCTCTCCAACTTCGTTCCAGCATAAGGGTGATCGGCAACTCCTTTCATATAAAGCTTCGAAAGGTGCCATTTGGATACTAGCTTGGTAGCTATTATTATATGCAAATTCCACTAGTGGCAAATGTTCATGCCAGCTTCCACCAAAGTCAATGATGCAAGCTCTTAGCATATCCTCAACAACTTGATTAGTTCTCTCGGTCTGACCATCCGTTTGTGGATGAAAAGCAGTACTAAAGTTGAGCCTTGTTCCCAACGAATGTTGTAATCCTTTCCAAAAATGAGAAGTGAAACGGGGATCTCTGTCAGACACGATCGAGACAGGTATACCATGCAACCTGACTATTTCTTTGATGTATAGTGCGGATAGCACATCAATTGACCATCGGCTTTTTATTGGCAAGAAATGCGCCGATTTAGTTAATCGGTCAATGATAACCCAGATTCCATCATGTCCTCCTTTAGATTTAGACAAACCCATGATGAAGTCCATACCAATATCCTCCCACTTCCACTTTAGAATATCTAGAGGATGTAGCTTTCCAGCAGGCTTTTGGTGTTCTGCCTTGACCTGTTGGCATGTGAGACAGCGTGATACATAATCTGCTATTTCTCTTTTCATATTTGGCCACCAAAAGTTTCTCTTCACATCTTGGTACATTTTGGTAGATCCTGGATGAATAGTGTACCTTGATCTATGAGCTTCATCTAAGATCTTCTTCTTTAATTCTGGGCAATCTGGTATACAAGTTCTATCTTTAAACATTAATCTTCCATCAGAAGCTAATTGGAAATCAGATTGTCCTTCTAATCTACCCTGGATTTCTACTAATATAGGATCATCATCCTGAAGTGCTTGTATCTCAGATAATAAATCTGACTGTATGCTTACATGAGATAATGTGACAAATTTGGCTTCCTTGTCCAAGCTTATATTGAGCTCGGAGAATTGTTCTAGCAACCTCCATTCTTGTATCATACAATTGGCTATCATTGCTCTCAGCTTTCGACTAAGGGCATCAGCAACATAATTACCCTTTCCGGGATGGTATTGTATATTGAAGTCGAAGTCCTTGAGATATTCTAGCCAGCGTCTTTGTCTCATGTTTAGCTCCTTTTGTGAAAATAGATATTTGAGACTTTTGTGATCGGAGTATACAGTAAACTGCACTCCATATAAGTAGTGTCTCCATATCTTTAGGGCAAATACCACCGCGGCCAGTTCTAAGTCATGGACGGGGTAATTCTCCTCATGCTTCTTCAGTTGACGAGAAGAGTATGCTATGACCTTCCCTTGTTGCATTAAGACACACCCGAGGCCAATGCCAGAAGCATCGGTGTAAACCTCGAATTTCTCTCCTTCTATTGGTAGAGCTAAGACCGGAGCTGTAGTAAGATGATCCTTGAGAGTTTGGAAGCTTCTTTCACATTCCTCACTCCATTCATATCGGATCTCCTTGCGAGTTAACCTCGTAAGGGGCACGGTGATCTTGGAGAAGTCTTTGATGAATCGCCGAAACTTCTGATCTCGCTAGCATTGGTTGGTTTTTCCCAGTTTCTAACAGCTTCAACCTTTGATGGATCAACAGATAGACCATCCTTGGAAATCACATGTCCGAGGAAAGTCACTTCTTCAAGCCAGAATTCACATTTGCTAGCTTTGCATATAATTGATTTTCCCTCAATACTTGCAATGCGATCCTTAAATGTTCCTCATGCTCTTCCTTAGTCTTGGAATATATCAATATGTCATCAATGAAACCTACCATGAATTGATCTAGATAGGGCCTGAATATGCTATTCATTAACTGCATAAAGGCAGCAGGGGCATTTGTTAGTCCAAAAGGCATAACAACGAATTCATAGTGGCCATACCTGCTTCTGAATGCGGTCTTATGAATGTCATCATCCTTGATTCTTAACTGATGATATCCCGACCTGAGATCAATCTTGGAAAAATATTTGGATCCTGAAATCTGATCAAATAACTCATCGATTCTCGGCAGTGGATACTTGTTCTTGATAGTGAGATGATTCAACTGTCGATAGTCGATGCACAATCTCATGGATCCATCTTTCTTCTTTACGAACAAGACTGGTGCTCCCCATGGGGAAGTACTTGGTCTAATAAACCCTTTTCGAATTAGTTCCATCAACTGCTCCTTCAACTCTTTGAGTTCCGCAGCGGACATTCTATAGGGTGCCTTTGAAACTGGACCAGCACCAGGGACTAAGTCAATGGTGTAGACCACTTCTCTTTGAGGGGGTAATCCCGGCAAATCTTTCAGAAATACGTCTGGAAATTCTTGCACTACCTGAATGTCTTCTATCTTAGTGTCCTTTGTTTCCTTAACTGTGACAAATGTAAGGAAGGATACACATCCTTTCCTGATGAGCTTGCTAGCTCGGAGGGCCGAAATAAGAGGGGAATTGCTCCGACTCTTGGGGCGAGTAAAGACTAATTCTGGAATATCTTTGAAAGCAATTTGGCTATTGCGGCAATCAACCGTTGCCTGGTATTTGGATAACCAGTCCGCTCCTAGTATAACATCATACTCCTTTAGATCGAGGCATATAAGATCTATAGGTAAATTCCTACCTTGAACCATTACCTCACAGTTTTGGTAGTGATGAGTAATATCATTTTCACTTCCAAGAGGAGTAGTTAGAACTATTTTTATCCATTCTGGTTCTAACGGTAACGGGTCGGCAAACTTCTTAGAAATAATGGAATGCGATGCACCCGTATCAAATAAGACATAAGCACTTTTGGAACAAACTGTTAATGTACCTTCTACCAGTCCACCTTCTTCTTGCTCGGTCTCCTTTATTACATGAAGTCGAGCGTTCTTTGTCACCGGGCGTTTACCGTCACCGGCTTGGTCATTCATTAATGGACAATCGGGAATCCGATGTTCGCGACTCCCACAACGGAGACAAGCTCCTAATTTCCTCTAGCATTCTTCTGTCTTGTGACCCGCCTTGTCACAATGCTTGCATACTGTATTAGAAGGTGTAGTGGTGATAGAGAAGGGCTTGGATTTCTTGAACTTGGAATCTTGAGAGGATGAACCTCCATTGTTGGGCCTCTTCTTAAAATTGGGTTTGAAAGAACCCGAACCTGTGACTTGCTCCTTCTTGTCTTTTCCACGGATCCTATCAGATAGTTCCGTGGCATCTTCAAGTAATTGAGCTCGGCGCACTATTTCAGAATAAACTTGGATGTCTATAGGCGCCAGTTGAGTAATATAGTGGGGCCTAAGCCCATTAAGAAATCTACGGGCTTTCATCTTCTCCGTGCTAATAAGATGCTTAGCATATCTAGACAACCTGGAGAACTGAGCTTCATAATCTGCTAATGATAAAGATCGTTGCTTTAATGCAGCGAATTCTGCAGCCTTCTTTTCTTGGACTCGGTCCGAGAAGTATTTAGCATTGAAGTATTCCACAAATTCTTCCCATGTTACTTGAGTAGGATCGATGGTTACTTCAATAGACTCCCACCAACATCTAGCATCTTTCTCTAACTGGAATGTAGCTAATAGAACTTTGTCCTGATCCGTGCATTGCATAACACGGAATATACGTTCAGTCTCCCGAACCCAATGCTCGGCATCGTCCGGATCGGTCGATCCCATAAACTTCGGGGGATTCATGTTCTTAAAGGCTTGGTGTAAGCTTCCAGCTCGTGGAGCACCACCTTGTGCTACCTGTTGTAGCACTTGAGTCATTCCTTGAAGGGTACGCTGCATGTTGCGCCATTGAGCACGTTCGGCAGCCATTATCCTACAATTACAATAACTATATTAGTATTATATCACTGTGATCTTATTAAAAGACTCATTGACTCTTAACCCTTGGTTCTACCCAATCTCACTTGGTTAAACGTTCAACTTATCCTTGGACATGGGTTTTTCCTAGGAATTGAATACCTTAGGCTCTGATACCACAAAAACTGTCACGCCCCGAGCGCGGAAGATACCCGGAGACGCGTGACGAGTTTATATCAATCATGTCAATCAGAGTGGTCGTGTATTCGACACAAAGACAGAGATGCGCAAAATAGCAAGATAACCCAATCCTTTATTTCATAATGGATAGACTATTACAAATCCAATACTCTGTTTAATAAAAAGAAAAGTACATAGTTGACTCGAGAAAATAGGAAAAAGACTAGATGACACTTGAGCAGCTCTATCACTTTCACTCTTGACCATTCCCATCCGATTGACTTCCATCGTCGTCGGACTTACCTGAAAGTAAAAAGGGACAAACGGGATGAGCGAACGCTCAGTAGGAAATTATATCTCAAGTACTAGCAAGGGGTTTAAGTAATTATATCTTTCATGAATGCAATAAAGCTATGCATGCTCGCATAAAACGACAAGATAGAGAGAATGTAATATCAAGGAATTAAGATGGACTAATCATGAACTTTCAACAAGATAACAAGTTTATTCAAGATATTCAAGCAAGTACGTTTAACAAGTCATGTCAAGAACTTTGGCTATCATGTATCAAGCAAGTAAATTACCCTCTTTCGGGCCACGCATTTCATGTCAAGTTAAGTACGATTCAAGTACAAGATGTGTGTGGAATGTCCAATCAAGCAAGTCAAGTACTCGGTATAATGCCAGATACCTTATCATTTTAACTCCCATGGGCACAAGTACTTTCGGGTGCTCCTCTCAGGACCAGATCGGGCCCTATATGCGCAGGCATTTATCAGGTGTTTTGACATCCACTCTTGTTTATAGCCAACATAGAATTTCAATAATCAAACTTGTAGACACGTACGACAACTTTGATAGAATAGAGTCCAAAATATGACAAAGGACATAGATTGGCGATAATAACGGTATAATCACGATTATCGATGAAACTAGGTGGAATTAGGTTCCCTTAACTTAGGTACCATGACAAATCGATATGGACATTCTATATATAGAATTGAGGTCCACATGAATAGTATATCAAAGGTAAGATACCCTCATTCTTATCATAGAATTGAGGTTTACAAGAATGACATGATATGGCATGATATCATCATCCCATTAAGAATTTCTTATGATATACTCTTTGTATAATCATAAGGGCCGGTATACCATGTTTCTTTAGATTGACATGGCAAAGATCGTGTAATGGGTTTTTAGGGTACAACCAGCTCAGTCGACCTTGAGGGAATCCAAGGCTACGATGAGTCTTACGGAGGTCTCTATGACTAACTCGCTAGTCCAAAGGAACGGAATGTCCAATGGAGAGCTTGTATGTCAATGAGAATTGAGTGTGATCGATAAAACAATCGTGAAACGTGGGACTATACTCACGGAGTGGAGAATAGTGCCGATATATATATTATATAACATATGAAACCATCGGTTAACAGAAACAGTGGAAAATCAGTTTTTACAGTAAAGTAACGACTTAAGCAGAGTCGTTTATCAAGTAATTAACGCCGAAGATAAGGGCGTTTATCTATTTTCCATGTTTTGCAGATTTTCCATATTTCAGAAATTTGCCAAAAACGCGCCCTGATCAGGGGCGTTTCTTTAAGTTTTGACGACTACACCAGAAGGCGTCCTTTTCATGTCACTGTTCGACAGAATATCAAAAATTTCAGAATTATCAAGAACGCGCCCTACGAAGGGGCGTTACTCTTTAATTCTTTATTTTTACAGAATATATTTTTTTCAGGATTTTAACAGAAACGTGCCCTATGAAGGGGCGTTACTTTTCATTTTACGCCTTAGTGTCAGGCGTTAGTCTAGTGGGAGATGACCTAGTCTAGGTCGTGAATTCAAGAAATTTCAGAAATTATCATGAACAGGAAGAAATAAATTTTAGGATAACAATCATATCATCATGACAGGAAAATTGGCAGGAATTCACAGGTAGAGTCATGTAGTATATTAGTTTTGATATTCCATATAAAATGAATTTTTAAACCGTGAACGATTATTAATTTCAGGTAATTTCATGGAATTAACGCCTGTGTTCAGGGCGTCAAATCTAGAATTGAGGACCTGGTCAGGGTCCTGTCTTGTAAAATAGCGCCCTTGACAGGGGCGTCTCTTTCAAAATATTGCAGAAAAACGCATTAAAACTATAATAAACCGTATGCATGTCATGCTAATATACATATATCTTAAATTATTTTATTTGGGCTACAGTGACTTGAGAAAATCCTACCTTATTTGATATCTGGAGAGGGGACACGTGAATAACTTGATAAGAACACACTGAAGCTTCTAATACCCTTGATAGCAGCAATATGCAGATCGGAGAAGAAGAAGAAGAAAAATTTAGTTGATGAAGATGATGGAGATGGGGACATAACCGTAGTTAGGAAAAGTTTTAGAAGAACCTTACCTATGTTCTTCACAACGTGTGCTCTCTTCGACCTGTAAGAAGAGAAGGAGATGAAGAACGTTAGTTCTTCATACACTCGAAAAAGGGGAAAAAAGAATAAGAAGAACAGTTCTGTTCATACTTACCGTCGCAGAGGCTTGAATCAAATAGGTTTAGGGTTTGTTCGATCAAGACTATTTATAGGATTTTGGTATTTCTAATAGGGGTAGTGTTTGAGTGAGGGTAATATAACCTTATTAGAGTCCTTGCCCTATTAACCACTTACTAGATTAACATAATCCTTCCCCAGATAAGCTCTGGGTTCGAACGATTCACGAACTGAATTAACGACCTTGGTCAGGGCGTCGATTCTTGAATTGACGACCTGGTTCAGGTCGTTTCTTTAAGAAGCGCCTGATATGAAGGCGTTCTTTGTTTTAAAACACGCCCAAGATAGGGGCGTTTCTTGGCCTTACCATTTTTGGCGTTTAGAATTTGACGCCGTGTTGTCAGGGCGTCTCTTCATGAATCACGCCTTTGTTAGAGGCGTTTCTAATTTGAATAGCGCCTTTATCCGAGGCGTTATTTTATATTGTTTTTTTATCTATTTATTTGATTTATTTTTAAAATCTTTATTATTATTAATATTTTATTAGGGTTGCTACACAAAAAACAAAAACATTTTCATTCCATTATCAAAGGTCATGTACAAGTGTGTGCATCAAGAAAGAAAGAAGAGCAAAAAATAAGTCACTCGGCCGGTCTGTCTCCCGGGCCGTCATTGTCACCGGTACCCTCGCGCTGCTTCACTGGGGACTCCATAACGCTGCTCTCCTCCTCACGTCCTCGTCTCTGGTCTGCCTCCTCGTTCCTCTGGCGGCCGAAGGAGCTGGTGAAGTAGCCTCGGACTCCACTGCTCGGTGCGACACTCTGGCTCCTACTACTAGTCGCCGACTACTTCCCTAGAAGTCGAAGGGCCTCTTTCATGCCCGAGATCATGCCCTTCATCTCAATGATCTGCACTCGGAATTGATCCCGCTCGCCCCTCACTCGCGTGACATCAGCTCTAAGTCGCTCCATCTCCGCCTCATCTACTCGATGGCGCTCTCTCTCTGCCCGGACTCGCTCGGTCTCGGCCCGAGCACGTTCAGCCTCAGCCACCGCTATAGTCAACTCTCTCACCTTCATGAGCATTCATCATAGTCAGTCAAAATATTTACATAATCCTAGGCATTTAAGTCTAAGGGAACTCGGTTGGTTTTTGCTTACCCGCTCCGCGAGGGTAGCCTCGGCCTCCTTGGCCCGAGTAACTGCTCGAGTGAAGTCCGCATCTCACTCGGCACGGCCTCCCGCGGGTTGTGAAGATGAAGATGGAGCACCCGGTCCAACCCTCTAAGCCTTCTCGACTCTCTACATTTAGAAAGTTGAGGTCAGTCGAGTTGTATAAGCATAAGCATGAGCATAATTAAGTCCGAGGTTTAGGGAAGCTCACCAAAAGCTCCAGCGTGGCCTTATGCTCATCCCGCTGTTGGATCACCGCATGTAGGAGTCCCTGCAGCTCCGCAATGCATCCCTGCGGGTCTAGCTGCATATAGCAAGTCTATGTCAGAGCATATAGGGATAATTAAATAGAAAGAGTTTGAGTTTAGGAATCATACTAGTCGTCGGACGCCGCGGAAGACCTGGTCTCTGTACCTTCGAGTGTAGGACTTCAGGTAGGCCTCGTCGCTATCGGCACGGGTCCCCACCGCCCGACCCCTTTGAGTCCAGTCTCGAACATGCTCGGCCACTCGGGCGCTCCAATCGATGTCGCCACTGAGACCCTTTAAAGATCTCCCGGGGCGCTCGTCGTCTCATCTGGGAACTCAACCTCAGGCTGGTGTAGTCCCCTCGTCCTCAGGATGAGCCGATAATGCAAGGGCTCGACGATCTGGATACAATGCAACCAGATGTCCCGTCCGCTGTACGCCAGGGAAGCCTCCACCCACGGCTGTCCCTCATGGCCCTTGTCCCTATACGGTGTCCAGCACACCTGAAAAGGTAGTTGAGTCCATGTCAACATCTAGAAGCATGAAGAAGCATTTAAGAGTTTAGGGTTTTAAAAGTTTACTGATGCATAGGGAACGTGTCAATGTCATCCTGGATGGCTCGGGTCAGTCTCTTGATCGACCCCATGTCCCTCGCAATGACCCACCATCTCGCAATGGGGATCCTCTCCGGGTGTAGCTGAGTACCTCGCCCGATCCCGGGAAGGTATAGGAAGCTCCAGATCTGCATGAGTCATGTCATTTGTCAGTATATAGTAGTGAAAATCATAATTAGGAGTATAAATTAGAAGCATTTTAGAATTTAGAGCGTTTACTTGCAAGAATGGTGAGAAGCCGCCCAGCATCGTCTGCCGATCAGTCGTGCTGAGTGACTCGAACAGAAAGGCGAGCACTGCAGCTCCCCAAGCATATCTCCCGAATTGGTCCAGATCCCTCAACAGTGGGAGGAGTCTGACACTCACTCCATCAGATTTGGTGGCAAATAACAACTTCCCGAATAGAAGAATCAGGAAGCGCCTCAAAATCCTATCTCCCTCTGGTCCTGCCACTCGAGGCCGGATCTGCTCTATCACATTGTCAATGTGTTGCTCAGGTAGCTCTCCTACTGCAATAGCTGCTCCTCTCAGCCCCAAGCTCTCCTGGAGTGTCGCTTGTGCCAGCTGGGATGAATGGTGCCCCAGCCTCATCAAGTCTAGCCCAAGCAGCTCCTCTGCCATCGGTCTGTAGTCGTTGTATGTATAGCCTGTCACTGTTGCTCCATGTACCCTCAGTCCAATAATCCTCGCCATGTCCTCCAGTGTCGGGATCATGTGACCCCAAGGGAAGATGAAGGCCCGACTGATCGGATCCCATCGCTCGTGCAAAGCGTGCAGTAGGGCGGTGTCCACTCTGGTGACCTCTATGCTCAGTAGTTCTCTGAAGCCCATGGTTGTCAATCGGTCCCTCTAGTAATCGGGCAGTGCTTGGTACACCGCCCTAACCTGGAGCCAAAAAATCCTCGTCTGTCTTTTCCCCTGCGCACATGTAGAACATAGGTTAGTCATTGCATTGGTTTAATTTCATTGCATTCAATATGAATAAAACACCAAAAAAATTGAATAAGCAAAACAAAATACACAAATATAACATGTTGTCTCTGGTTTCTCTGGCGGCCCAGGTTTGGACCATCAGAATCTTCTGGCGGACCAGGGGTGGAACGCTAGGCCATGTAGCGCTCACTGGAACGACCGCTACGGTACCCGCAGTTGGGCATTATCTCCTTCGTTTCTCCAGCCCTTGGAAATGGCCAAAAATGGCCTACAATCAATGTTAATGGGCCCCCAGACCCATTCACCGTCCATTCATACACATGCAACCATTAAAAATCATAAAAAAATTGGGGTTTTAGGGCCGATGGCCTACCTCGGACGATCGACCTCCCTTGGCCTTCTCCGGTGTTGCCTCTACCGCGGGGGCATCTTCCTCGTCACCGGCAGCCTCTCCATGTTCCCTCACCGCCGCAGGGGCTTCTTCCCCCTCGGTTTGGGCCACCGTCGCCGGCAATTCTCCTTCCTCCGGTTGGTTCGCCGCCGGGGGAGCGTCATCCTCTCTCTCTACCCGCGCGTGGAATCTCTTAATAGCCTTCCTCTTCACCATGGCGGTGGCTGGAGTGGTAGAGCACGGTGGTCGTCGAGGTCGCCAGAGTGGGATGCGGAGTGTCTCGGATGGGGCGTTGTTCGTTTGGGTGTTGAATGGAGAGGGAGAGAACGAACGGTTTATTTTTTTGAAAACTCAGGAAAATTGGCAGTCTATCGTAAGACCATTACTTGTCTCTATTGCGTATCCCATTGACCGTTTCTTGGCTAAGCTACCCTTCTTGGGGTATGTGAACTGACGATCTATGGCGGTCCAAGGTTTGACCGTCAATTCCTTCTGGCGCTCTTCGATAAGACCGTTTCTGTCTTAAACTGGAGTGATGATGGGTTGCTTTGTCTATTAAATGTTCATGATATATTTATGTCAACAATGCCTCATTTCATTATATCTCATGTTGATGTTGATGCTTCATACCAATTCTTATGATCATGAACGCCATCACGTCATGTCATAGCTTGTTGGGCAGGTAAGTCAGGTAAGTATTTTCGATCCCTGATCCCTTATTGCATTACTATATGGTATTTATGATATATTTTCTCGAGAACCAGCTAGTCATTCATGTGTTCTGGGATCTGATGTTCTCCTTTAACAAAAATGATGATGATCTAAGTTCACATGTTTAATCGTTGGATAGGCCGTTAGGTTGGCAGAATTGTAGGAAAATGGTTCTATCTTGCACGCCGTGGTTGCAGATAGTGTCTTGACCCTGATTTGTCTGGTCTAGCAATATTATTCTCGAGTATCTTGTTATTTTATCCTTTCTTTGCATTCATTTTAATGGTTTCTTTATTTTAGCCCAGCATGCATCATACGCATCTTTGAACATTCATGAGCCCTCATCTGTCTGAAGTGTCTCAGTAATGGTAGATAACTACTGTGTTCATGTTCTTGAGTAAGGAGAATCATTCCACTCTGATTTGAAGGTTTCCTTCGGTCTTGTCACTCAGTCTGGTTAGCTGAAGATTCCTGTCTGGAGTTTTAGTTAATCGTCTCTTTACTTTTCCGTTGCTCTGGCCGCTGGCCGTGTTTTCCTTTCCTTAGTTGTTAGTTCCTCAGACATGCGTCATTCGGTTTTACCATTCCTTCTGATTAAGTTTGAAGTTTTCCGGAAGATTCCTATCGCTTGTTGGTTGAGGACAGGTGTCGGTTGAACTTACGCCTGCTTTTCAGTCCACTCCGCTTCATTTCCGTTTCACCTCCATGTTCCATGTTGCTTTCACTTCACCTCCACTCGTTCCCCTGCAAAGAGGATGTTAAGGAGGGACATCTGTTAACACCCATTTTATGACCAATGAGTTGGGTCATCTTCTTTCTTATCTTTATGATGCTCCGAGTTATACGCTATTTTTGGGCCATCTTAGTCAGTTTTTGGGGCTTATTTCATGGGTCATTCTCCTTGATTTGATCTCGCTCCTTATTTGTTTTCCGTGGGTTGAAGCTTGGTGGGCTTTCAATGGTTTTGTTGCAATCTGGCACCTAGCGGTCTATAACACGACCGTTAGACGTTGTTGGAGGTCAATTCTTTGACCATTTTCTACACATGTGCACCGACCTGATCCACTGTTGCACCAACCTGGTTTCGCTCTTGCACCGACCCGATCTTTCTTGTGTCGACCTGCAATGTCTCTGGCGGTCTATTGAATGGGCGTTTGATGACGTTTGGCGGTCTATCTATGAACCATTTGCTGACGTTAGAGTCTAGAGCCAATGCCTTTCCTTCCGTCTTATCCATTGAGCTCTGGCAGTTTATCGTATGGCCATTAGAGGCATTGTGGCGGTGTTACTTAAGACCGCTAGATGACGTCAGAGTCCAAAAGCCAACGTCTTTCCTTCCATGTTATCCCTTCTTATCCGTTGTGCTGTAGCGGTTTATCGTGGGACCGTTAGAGGCATTCTGGCGCGTGAACCTTGGATCGCCAACTTCTTGCAGAGTCCTTATTTTGAAAACTTCACCCGTTGGCCTTATCTTTTGTTGGATAACACTGGGTGGCGGTCCATTCTTTGGCCGTTAAATACTTGTGGCGGTTTATCGTAAGGCCGTTACATCAGATAGAGAGTTCTAGTAGAACTGCTCTTTCTCTACTACGCCGTGGTCGAATTAAGAGTTTGATCTGACGATTTCTCCTTCGCTACTCATCCTTAGAAGCTCTCGTTTGTTTCTATGAACTCTTGGGAGTATTATCTTCAAAGATTATCTGGTGTCAGGCTTGATTTCGAGTCATTATCTCTCCAACTCGGACCTAGAGTTTGAGGGTCTATAAATAGAACCCTTGGCTTCATGGCTTGAAGAGGAGATTTCTGGAGTTCTCGTCGAAGTGCTGCCACATCCTGGAGCTAGAACCAATCAAGGAGAACTGCTTCCCACGTCAATTTGCTTCCTAAGTCCAAGGAGTATCAAGTTCCAAGGATTTTTTAGTGTTTTCTTGTGTTTTTAGTTCTTATTTCCCCTCATAGCATCAAAGCATCTTCCCTCTTCTTCTCTCACGTTCTTCAACTTCTGCATCATTTTAAAACCTCCTCCCATCTTTTAAAACACCCCACAGGGGTTAAAAAAACCAACCTCCCAGGTATTCCCTTTCAAATTGCATGTTTCAAGTTTTCTTCCATTATAGTTACTACACTCTTCAAAGGGCTAATCTGGGTGTTTTTCTATGTCTCTACGCATTTTTGTAAGTTTTACAGGTCCATAGCACGAGGCCCAAGTCTTCTGGCCGGCTGGAAGAAGTGGAGATCAAAGTCTCAAAGTTCCTTTTCTGCGGTTCTCTGGCGGTTGTGTATCGGAGCGCTAAAGTCCTCTAGCGGTTTATCGTAAGACTGTCCTCTTCATCTGGCGCGCCTGTCTTCGACCGTCATTATTCGCAGAAGTGCTGTCTTCTGTCTCCCGTGGGCGGGTGTTGCATCCACCTATTTCCAAGGTATTTATCCTAGTTTTGGCTAGTTTAATACTTTGGTGGCGATCACATCTTTTTAGTTTGGGCATTAGTCTTCTCTCTCTCATCATATTTCTTCTTTACTTGCTTTGCTTGTGCCACACCTACGATGTGTGTTTTCTTTTACTCCTTTGCTTCACGCCCGGCGTGTGTTTTTCTTTTCCTTTGCTTAGTTCTAAAAGGGATGGCATGCCCATGCTTAGAACTGATTACCTAGGTTCATGTTACACATGTTCATAGGTTGATTGCATATTGCACATCGTTCATTTTCATACTTCCATGGTTGATGTTCACATTCATTTGAAAGGAACCAATACAAATCAACAATGATGTCGAATATATGGTTCATCTCGTCAATCCAATTCTCCACCTCATCTGGGTTGGAGGACCTAGAGAACCTCGGAGGGTTCATGCTCTAGAAATTCCCGTGCAGATTACCCGCGCTAGCCCTTGCACCAGCTTGGGCCACAGTCTGTAGGGCCTGGGTAAGACTTGCAACTGTCTGTTGCATCGCTTCCCAATTAGCGCGATTAGCGGCACGTTCAGTGGCCATTGTAAGAGTGAAGTGCCTGAAAGAAATAAATAATTAATTATTTTTTGGGATTTGGGATTTGTCTTAGGTAAATCTTCCCAAATAACTATCTCATCCCGGGTTCTACCCAATCTCTCATGGGAATGGAAATTTTTTTCCTAGTTCATACGTGTGGGTCCTTAATCCTTAGACTTAGCCTATGACATGATATTTTCCTAGGACTTACTTATGTCTAGGCTCGGATACCACTTTAACTGTCATGTCTCGAGATTATGCAGCGGAAACCAATCGGGAACGTGAATAGCTAGCTAGTACGCCGCAAGCGAGCAATATAATCAGAGCGCTAACACATCCACACACATAAGAATGAATGCATAACAATTGGACAAAACCTTAGCTTTTATTGAATAATAATCAAAGTTTTACAATAGAGAACATGACTTGACTCCTTGACACACCCGACTCAATAAAAATGAAAATTACATAGTATGACTCAATAAAGTAGAAATTACATGATATGACTCCAACTAATGTAAGGACTCATGACACTCTAAGTCTTCTCTCATACCTTTAATCATCGCTCTAGGATCCACCATCGGAATACTCGAAATCCGATCCACTAGAGTTTCCTAGAAAGATTAGAAAAGTAGGGTAATGAGCACACTTGCCCAGTAGGTATAGTCGTATCAACATGTAGGCAATATTTATATAATTAACATTTTAGCTCTAAAAAGGAAGATAAATGCATACGATGAAACATGCGAATAAAACCAAAGTAATACCGCAAGTAACAAGATATAGACTATAGAGCTATGATATTTCAAGTAGAGTGAGAGCATGATCAAACAAGATTGTAAAGTGACCTTTCATGTAACAAGAATGTACTTGCATGTATCGAGAATGTACTTTTCATAACCATAAAGGCTATGCACTAGCAAGTCATGTAACAAGAATGTAATAATTTCATGTAGAGCCTCGTGGTTTTCACTCGTCTATAAAAAAAGTACTCCCGACGCAATGCGACGCCAGTATTCATCATATCCCATGTTTTATAGCATGTTTCCGACAATCAACCGAGGGGGCTAGTGTCAAGCCCTTGGACACAATCAGTGCTCGATCTGCATCTTCAAGTTATAAATCAAGCTACTTCCACGAGAAATATCAATAAAGTAGGCCAATAATGCAAGTTCCAAACTATGGTTCATGATAACATTATCAAGGTAAGAATGCACCAAAGATAAATCATGAGAGTTCAAAGATGAATTAAGAACAAGGTTATGCCACGGAAAGAATTCAGTAGCATAATGGTACATTCAATAATTTCCATAGTTCATTAGTAACTTATTGATTAAGGTTTTAGATTCTAGATAATCAATAGATCACCTAGGAACATAGGGAAATCAACCCTTGGGTCAAAACCACGGGTTAAGCACAGTTGAGACAGAAATGGTCTTGTCTGGGCCATTTTCTTGAAATAGCAGTCACAGCCTAGCCGCAAACTGAAAGTGGCGGTCCTGGGATGGCCACAACTTAGATAGAGTCGACACCAGAGAGAAAGAAAAACCTCTGGAAGATAGCGGTCATGGGAAGGCCGCTACTTGACAGTTGCGGTCTCCTTGATGGCCACTACTAGATAGGACTCAGAAAAATACCAGTCATGTGAGTGCTTTCTAAACAATTGGGTTTTGAGGGTATAACCAGCTCGACGTCCTAGTGAGAATCTCAGGCTCGCGGAGACTTACGGAGGCCTTGAAACAAGATCACCAAGTCCGATGGAAGGAAAATCCAACGGAGCGGATAACAAGTCCAAGAGAGTGTTCCTATCAAGTGCAAAGTGTAACTAATGACATCGTACCGGGATACGTGTCATGTACTTAAGAAAGACTTTAGATGGGAGGGAAATTGTGAGAAACTATGATCAATCATCAATAGAATAAGTTCATTTAAAGCATGTGAAGTTTAACTTTAATACAAGAGTATATGGTTTGGCATGAAATTAACATAAGTAGAAAATAAGTTTATAAGACATGTAGGTCATGAAATCTATCATGATAGATGCACAATGTAACCATTAACAGAAATGTAATGATGTATCTAGGAATAAGACCTATATAACTAGGCTTAACTTATAATTATAAGGGTCGATCTGTAATCTGTCTTAGAGGTAACAAAGTGCAGAAAATAGAAACATAGTAGCGGTCCGAACATGGCTGCTATATTTAAATAGCGGTCTATGGGGTGGCCGCTATAAGGAAATAGCGGTCTTCCATTAGACCGCCCTCTGTCTCTCAGATAGAAGGTAAAAACCCCGTGTGGGCTGGCCTATTTTAGGGCAATAGATAAATGAAAACCATGCTAAACAGAGGCATAAGACATGATAGATCATAAGAAACACATGGAGATGTATGGTTTACATGAATTAAGCCAAAAATATGTACTTTTCTTATTAAAGGCATGGTTCATGCATGCAGTGATAACCTAGATGCGCAGTCAAAATAAAATATCAAATTCTCTAAGTATAGTGCATGAAATCACGAGAAACCAGAGGACTTTTGTTCCTAACACATTAATTTAGCCATCCCTGAGATAACCTACCTTTGTTACAGGCTTTAGACTTCGAATTTTGGACTGGGGGAACGACCTGGTTTCTGCACGTCCTGTGCCAAACCAACAACTTCGGGTCCCTCGTTCTCCTTAACCTCTTGACCTAACTCCACGAAACTTGGAGGATATGTAGAAGATATAAAGGTTAACACTTTATTCTAAAGGATGAACTTCTAAATACCTTGATTAGGGCTTCTAATCTTCAGATTTTTCTTGGACCGACACACTTGTTCCTGAGCGCCTTGTAGAGGAACATCAACTTTGGGAGCTCCTAACTCTCTAGACGCTTGACCTCCTAGAATGAAATTTGGAGGGGAGTTACATAAAACTAAGGTAAATAAATAGTTCTAAAGAACCAACCTAAAATACCAACTCCTTACTGTCGAACAACGCGAGCCAAAAGTAAGGTTCGCGCAGGTTGAATCTGAGCTCTATTTATAGAGTTTGCTAGGGTTTGAGGGATTAGATAAATCTAGGAGTCCTATTTGGGCTTAAGATCAATCCACAATAGTCCTAGATAGGTTTCCAGGCCAGGTAGCATCGAACCAAAGGGATTGAAACGTTAAAAATTCAGGCTTTTCTCGCTTCTTCCATTTTCGATCACGGAACATAGTAGTGGTCATCGCAAGACCGCTATTGTGAGAACGCGGTCGCGCGATAGACTGCGTTCTCGCGGTTAAGTCTGAAATTTTTGGATTTCTTAATATCCCATATTTATCCCATTAATTGACTTATTTATCCTATTTAAATCCGTAAATTTCTCAAATTATGTTTCTAGTAATGGGCTTGGGTCAAAAGGCCATAGAATTGGGTCTTTGGGCCTTTTTGAATTGGGCTTAGTCCTTTGGTTGTTATAGGGCCTTTAAATTGATTTAATTAACCCTTAAAGCATTTTAGTAGCCCATTAAGCCTTTTTAAATGCTTAATAATCATATTTAATCCCATAAAATTCCTAGAAAATTCCCGAGCGTTACACGAGCGATGGAAGGGGTGGCCCTTCTCTCAAGTGATCGGGCACTCGAAAATCCGACAGAACCTCCCCTTAATTCGATGAAGATGTCACGAGCTCGGAAGTTATTTCACCAGAGTTTTCCTCTCCTCTTGAAAGGATTTTGAAGCCCTTTGTTTGTAGGAGGGGGTACCCTACTTATAAGAAAATTTGTAAATAAAGCATCTTGTGAGGGGGACGCCTTCATTATAATGCATCCCTCTGACCAGACGGGTCCACTTATATCAAAGAACTATTTTTTATTAAATGTGTCGTTGGGGGAAGATGCCTTATTTAAAGGCGTCTCCTAGGGAGGATGCATCCATTCTTCGCTCAGTGCTAGACACGATGCCGAACGGTGATGCATAAGTAGAAACGAGGGATTTCGGTGCCTAACTTTGACTTTATAGACACGTCCAGTCAGTAGGACACTTTCTTTTAAATTTTCAAAGAAAACGGTGGTTTGGTGCCAAACTTTGACTCACTAAGGCGTCTTTTGTCAATGACATTTTTAACATACCCGTCTGGCGGAGTGGGCATGTAACAACCCAAGATCCGGATACCGAGTCAAACCCGATACCATTCGGATCCTACGCCGCCACCCACGAGTTGGAAAGCTCAGAAGGGTTATTTGCGGTGTTGTGATTATGCATTAAAATTCAAAATAATAGTAGAAAATAAATTACATGACGAATATATAACTGGCAGAAATGAAATTAACATTTTATAACAGTTAATATAACTATAGAGTCTAATCCATAAGTACAGTCAACAAAAAGAGAAATGTACTCTGCTATGGGGCGCACCTCGGTAATGGCAAGCTGGCTACTATTGGTCCTCCAACCAAGATGGTCCACCACTAGGAGAAGCGTTGCACCTGAAAAAGTAGGGAGTGAGCATCATCTCATTGGCTCAATAGGGGTCCCGAGGATCCCCACCATAACGAAAGTGGTAAGCAATAACAACAGTAGCAACAAGAGTAACAACAATAACAACAATAATAAAATAACAACACCGTCTAGTACAACAAGAACGGTAAATGGAGGAACCATGGAGCCTCTATGCTACCGTACTCACTCGATCGTAAGAACTCATTTACGCTGATGGAACTACTAACAAGGCCACGCGGCCAAACACATAACCTCCACCCTCAGGAGGACATCAACACACTAGTAAACCTTGGTCTCGAGCTAGGACTAGTGAGAGAACCATGCCCTACACATAGGGTAACACCAACCCATCTGCCGGAAGGCCACGACAACGCTGTTGGTAACTCAACCTTCACCGACATAGCGTCCGCTACTCAACTATACATAACAATGTCAGATGCGTCCACTGACGTCTTATACTATGCCAAGGTCTCATATGTGCGCACACTACCCACACCCGATCTTGGGAGGAGCAAAGGAGACACACACACACCACACCCTAGGAATGGCTAGAATATGTACCTCTACGTCCGTCAATATGACCGTGTCCAGCTACCTGACATGGGGTACGCGCCACTACGTTCGTCAACAATGTACAATTATCCTAACCAAGGTACACACGCTCAGGCGATCATGCCTCTGCACAAGGAGCATCATACACATGAGACGATCTTGCCCGGTCCGACCACGATCGGCCACTAGGATCTTCCACAGTCTCGCAGAATCCCGCCGAAACTCTATCATCCACGGTCTCGCAGGAATCTCAAGAAAGGTGTACACACGCACGCAAACCACTGTAAACCACGGTAGGACACCACAGGATGCTAAGAAAACTACCCATGATCAGGAGACGGAAACTAGTGGGTACCGGCCCACTAAACTCACACAAGGTCTACTCACCATGGTCATGGAACTCACGCTGATACGACCCTCCGCGATCATAGAACTCACACGTGGTATAACCCACCACGGGCACACAAGCCACGTGGAAAATAAGCTAAGAGTGTACGGGTAAAACCACCGTAAGGAATCCATAAGCCTCGTATTACGTGAATCTATTCTCAGGTGACTACCGCCCTCACAAGGTTGAAATGGCACAATTTCTATGGGTTTATGTGAATCAAATACTAATTCCTATGTTCCGGGGTGAAAACTCATTCACGGGACTCAAACGGGCTGAAAAATCCTCATCCTGGTTGACCTAGTTCACTGGTCGGTCGACCTGGACCACAGGTCGGTCGACCTGCCAAGCATGGGTCGGTTGATAGGCCAGGAAGGGTCTGTCGACCGACAATAAACGTGGTTGGGGGTCTAGTCGCATTAAGGTGATTGTTGTCTACCTGGGGCCGCAATCAACCAAAGATGCGGTTGGTCGTGCGACCGCATCCACGACCTGCTCACCATGGCTTCTCAAATGAACGTGGTGTTTGTTCACGCTACGTTCATTACCCAGAAGCTTAACGCGATTAGGGAGATGATCGCGATCTCATCTCTGATCCGGACTTCCGCGAACCAGCGTAAAATCGCCCATTCCATGCCCCATTCATTTCAAACGAAGGGAAAAACATACAAAAATGCTTAATATGCCTTCCACATGCCTGAAGGACTCAAAAATATAAAGTAAACACCCAAGAAAGGGGCGATTCCTTCAATTGCCCTCTACACACAGCCATGCCACATCACATATGCATTTGACCTCGTCTGGGCCACAAATCGTGAGAAAAACTCAACTAAATCAATGGGAATCGCACCTTGACATTCAATTAACTCGAAATCTAACATTTGAATAGAAGATCGCCATCTAAATCGACGGATTTGTCTCACATCCCAAAACAAGCATTTTAACCCCAAAAAAGAGAAAACCCACTCAAACTCGCCATAATCGGCAGGAAATCATAGGGAAACAAAGCACAAGGGTTCGGGATCCGTCCCCCTACCTCTTCCGACGAAACCACGCGAATCCGGCATCGATTCGCGTCAAAAATACCTTGTTCCACATCCGACTCTTCACAAAACCTCGAAAGGCCTCCACCACGACACCGCCTCTTGTTCCACGCTCCTGTCCTTGCCGCTCGTCTCATGCGCTGCCCTCCACTGTTGAGTTATGGTTTTGATGAATGTTGTGTTTGTTAAGTTATGATTTTGATGATAACTAAACTTAATGATGGCTTTAATGTTGATTACACCCTGTGGTTGATTACACATGTCCTCGATGATTGTGTTCATTCATCTTGTTTTTTATGTTGGATTTGCAAGAGGCAAGAGGTTTCATAACCTCTTTAATATGAACAAGCATGGTATTATCCCTGACTATTTTGCTTGCAGGATCAAACTCATGGTAGCCACATGGTAAACCAAACGGGTGAATAAGCACCGTGCTCCTCTGCAATTCAAAACAGGTTATATATATCATTTACTGTCAAGAGACTTTGGTAAGATGCTCACCTTGTTAAAGCTTCAATCTCACCATGGATATTTCATACTTCTGTCATTAATACACCTCATTCTTGCACCTTACACATGAAACCCTTCTGGCCATTGTGCGCCCTCGCCCGCGGATCGACCTGCGCGGTCAGGTCACGAGGATCGACCTGCCCGGTCAGGTCGCGGGGTCAAGGGTGCAGCGCCCCTTGCGGGGGTTTCCGGGGGCTCCGCCCCCGGAACAAAATTTAGAAACGCTCTAATGGTTTAGACATTTCAAATGCATAAATCAAGTGAATCCAACCTCTAGATGCATGGATTTGGTATGGGCATGAAGCCCTTGAATTATGGACATGTTTCTTTGAGCTAACACTTTAATTTTGCAGGTATAGGTCTTTCCGGTCGACCTACACGCCTTGGTCGGTCGACCAGAATTGCCAGAGCCTAAAAATTCCAGATTCTGCAAGTAGCGGTCGACCGCCCCTAGGCGTCCGGTCGACCGGTTTTGCCAGAGCCTAAAAGTTTGAGGATTTACAGGTTCCGGTCGACCGCTCCATGACCTTCGATCGACCGCCAGCCCCGAGGCCTACTTTTGTTGACTTTTGTTGACTTTTGTGTCTAGCTCGAGAAGAGGGGTTTCACCCCATTTCTTTAATCCTTTGCCCCCAATTACATCAGGATTCGTGGATCTGGTCTAGGGGTTGTCCAAGGGCCTTTCAAGAGATATAAAACCAACCTAAAGGGTCATAAACCCTAAGCACCTTATGTGAGATCTAATAGAGGCTATCAAGGGGGAAAGTGAGCTGTTGCAAGAGCAAGAAGAGTTGCGTGAACAGTACTCCATCCAACAATTTCTTCATCCATCTGAAGCCATTCAAGCTTAATCTGAAGCCAACAAAGCTCCAATCAAGAGGATAGGCAAGCAAGCAAGCAAAGGATCCAAGAGGGCTTCAAGGGAGATCAAGGGGAAGGCTATCAAAGGAAGAAGAAGGCTGCTACAACCCTCCGTGAACAGTACTTCATCTAGCCACCTCTTCATCCATCTGAAGGTATTCAAGCTCCATCTGAAGCCAGCAATCTCAAAGGAAGATAAGAAGCAAGCAAGGATCATGGAGATCAAGGAAGTTGTCCAAGGAAGAAGGAACGGTTACTGTAGCCATGAATAGTGATCCATGAATCAACTCTTCATCCAGGAGCTGAAGATTCAAGGTCCATCTGAAGCCATCAACTTCCAATGAACTGAAGAAGCAAGCATCATTCAAAGATCAATCAGCATACATTCAGGGGGAGCCAAATCAGGAGTTTTTCTAAACTATGCCTTATTGTGTTTTAAGTTTCAGATTTGTGTTTCTTATAAACTGCAAACTCGTGTGTGTGAGGATCGTTGTTGGATCCGTGGTCGTTTGTTTGTGTGTCGTATTTGATTCATGTGTGTGCGTGGATCTTCCTAGATCTGTGTGTGGGGGTCTTTTTAGATCCGTTCGGTCTCGTGTGTGTGGTTTGCTGCACTTGTGGCATCAGGTGTTTGTGTTGGTGATCCAGTTGTCGGATCGTGTTGGAGATTTCATCTCCGTGTGTGTGTGCTGTGTGTTGGGGTGCGTCCCCGTGTGTGTGGGCAAGCGTCGTCCTGCGTGTGTGGTTTGAGCGTTGTCTCCATTTGGGGATTTATCCCCGAGTGAGCCTCACCGGGTTTGGTGAGGGGTGGACGTAGGATTGCCGTCGTTGCATCCGAACCACCTTAAAAACCGCTGTGCATTGTGTTTTGAATTGTGTGGTTTGGTCCTTTTCTTCTACCTCCATTCTACGTGGGTGTTAGTGTAATTGCAGTTCCAGATTTATCCTCGTATATCTTGCATAATCTATATCATCATCTAATTAAGTTTGATAAATCTAATTTGTGAACAGACAGTTTTGAACCTATTGATTAGTCTTCTGTCACATATTTCAAAAAGGGCAAAAGTTTTTGTAAAAGTTGTAAACACCCAATTCACCCCCCTCTTGGGTGTCATTGATCGCGAGACTTCATCCACCACCCCGCCCATCCTCCCTGTTGGCCGCTGGAGAAGAAGAGGGAGAGAGGGAGAAACGTGATAGTGAGAGGGAGAGAATGTGAGTAAGAGAGGGAGAGTTACGAGAGTGAGAGGGGCAGAAATAAGAGGGAGGGGTTTTAATAAAAAGATATTTTTAGTTTTTTTTCTCTTTTTTTTCATGTCAATTAGAAAATTTGCAATGACTCTAGAAAAATCCTAAAAATATATTCTGACCAAGAAAAATTCTAAGAAAAAGCTAGGCCACTCCACCCGCCGCCATGGACCCAAAATAATTCACACAAATACCATTTAAGAGTTTGATAATTCAACATTAAAGTATGAAACCAATACGGACACGATTTGCAACCCGTGAAAACACGATCCGAAATCCAGGGACATTACAGTCCTCCCTGTTGGGTGTGCCAATTGGATCTAGAGGGGGGTGAATTGATCCCTTCAAAAAGGATGTCCAATTTAAAATTCAATCAAATCAGTTCGGTCACTCAATGAAGAGCAGAACAGATAGAACACTGATGCTCCCAACAGCATATATTGAACGAGACAGAAATGGTAAACTATTCAAAGCGCATAGCGATTTTAGCAAGAATACTTAAAGAACACTTGAGTGAAGCTTAGCCTCTCTAGGTATCAGATCAATCACTGTTAGTAGCCAACTGGCTTGTGGGAACAAGTTGAGATATCATCAGGTAGAGAGATCAGCTGCACCTTTGAGGAGTGATCTATTGAACATGTGAATGTGTGTGTAATCGATGTGTAGTTAGCAAGATGTATGTAAATCTGAAACAGACAAGATCATGTGAACGAAGGTAGAAGATAAGGAACAATCTCACAGGCACACACCACTGCACAATATATTTTTAAGGTGGTTCAGTCTACAAACCCCCAGACCTACGTCCACCCCTCACCAAACCCAGTGAGGCTTTACTACGCTGCAACTGCAGCAACGGGGACGACCCCCCCCCCCCCCACACACGTTGATACACAGCTTACACGAGGAGCAAGCTCATCCCGAGGACAAGGTCCTCATGCAGTAGAGCTGCAACAACGGGGACAAGCCCCCCCCCCCCCCCCCCACACACACACATACTGATACACAACTTCATGCTGATTTACAGCTTCCCGCTTGTAACGACCCATAATCTCGGATACCGGAGACCCGATACCACTAGGACCCTGAGACGCCACCCAAGAGCTGACGAGGCTCCGAAAGGGTTGGAAAGTGGAGTGTGGATGCATAAAGGTCTACAATCATACACGCATTTTAATGGATTACAACATTAAGCAGAAGCAAAAATTACATTACCAGAGTGTTATAATTATACATTAGTCTAGAAGCAAAAGGTACAAGTCCAAAACTGTACAAGAACCAAAAAGGACAACTACTCGAGGCATACCCCGGAGTGGACCACGCTGGCGACTAAGACTGTCTGCCAAAACCACGCGAGAAATTTGCGGGCTGCTGCGCCTCACCTGAAAAATAAGGGGTGAGTCTCATTTCATTGACTCAGTAGGGGTCCCGCAGATTCCTACCTCGCAGCTAAAATCACGAAAGGAACAACTAATCACAATAAATAATGAAATGGCATGTAACTATATCAATTGATATAAGCTATATAGCAATATCAATAAATGAATACAACTAAATATGAATGCCACATAAACTCATGCTAATTAAAGCGTATAATTAAACATGAGAATCTTTCATTCACCATTAGAGTCAAAATTCTACAAACCAAGTGACAGGAGAAGTGAAACCACTATAAGAAAGACCAGATGCGTGCACTGATGACTTACACTGCGCCTCGGGTGTCTACCACTTGCCTGGAGCGTGGCAACTGAGACATCATAATTGTAACCAAAGACAAGGACTAGTCAGGGTCACGCTCATCTGCGCAAGTCCACGCCCCTGACCACATGTGCACACACAAACTCAATGCCTTGAGCCATATCTCTAGCTAGTTTTCCCCCCCAGTCGGATGCTACTGCAAAGCAAGGGGGCCCACAGAAACTAGCCTAAAAATCGTACACCGGGACTGCCCCGCTACCTCTCCTAGGTGGGCAAACTCTAGAGGTTATCGGGCTGCGACTAGTGGGTCAATCACATAGGAAAGAGAAGCCAACTCAAATCGGTTATAAATATACAACGAAAATCATTTCATATATGATATAATCGATGGGGACTGCATGAAACACGAGGTAAGTTGATCAGGCTTAAAACCAAAATAGGCTCAGAGACGCAGTTAAGTCAAAACTACGGCTGCATAGATGCTGATCTTTCGAGACCGCGACTGTGCTGAAGCGGTTTCCTTGAAACCGCGGATATTCACCGCCTGACCCCCGATAGAACAACCCAGAAGCAGTTTCTGCGGAACCACGTCCGCTTCCAGAGACCTAGACGCGGTTCAAAGGCGACCGTGACCGGTCCAATAGTTCCAAAAAATGCCCTAACAGTTTAAAACCCACCCCAAATTGTTCAAAACGAAGGGATTACATGAGATACACCTGTTCCCTATTGTCATACACCATTTCCACATGATATAGGCTTCAAAAACATAAAGAACAATGCCCAATAGATCAATTCACAAGGGTTATAAAGAAATACAACCCACAAGCATCTTTTGATCAAACTAGCCATATAAACATGCATGTATCTATTCAAAACAGTAGGAAAGCATGCTAAGCTCAAGTAGAAATCCATCCCCCAACTTGGAATCAAGAATTCACGCCGTTCCACATGTCAAAACCTTCCCTACGCCAGAGGGAAGATGATCACCACACGAACCACCAATCTCCCGGCCTCACGAGCACTCCATCGTCGTCCCAAGCTCGCCGAGGTCTTCTCCTCCAAGCCGCCCACGGCCGGGTGGAGCAGGATGCCGAGAGAACGAGGGAGAGAATAAGAGGGACGTGAGAAGGGAGAGGGGAACCATGGGGTTCCTCTCGTGGGTGAAAATGGGTTTAGTTTAGGTTTTTTTTATATAACCTTTGATAGCAAAAAGGCATTAAGAAAACCTAAATTATGTAAATGCCCCATAATTTTAATAAATCATTATACAATGGGTTATTTCAATGCATAACTCATCCAAAAAGCCCACAAAATCAACCAAATTCATGGGAATTTTCTGATTTATAAATCCGATAAGAATCCAAACTTCACGGGTCTTACATCGCTAATTCATAGCTTCCACACGGGGACAAGCCCCATAGAAAGAAAACAAAAACACACTGAAAAGATAATGCAAAACACGGGGACACCTTCCCAAGACACACACGACTGCACTGGAGCCTGAAACAACACTTCTGGTCTCTAAACAGAGTACTGAAAATACACTGAAGACTCAGCAAACACTCTATTTATAGAGGTAGAGTTTGAAAATAAAAAACATAAGACAAAACAAAAAAATGAAACTGTAGCTTCAGATCGAAGTCTTGAAGATTAAACAATAGATCTGAAATCTGTTCAGATCTGAACTCTTTTCTTCTCACTTTCAGACCAGCTGTAAGGATGGCTGCTCTCCTTTCTTTTTTTCTTCCTCTCAATTATCTTCTCGAAGACTCAAGGCTTCTCTAAGGGCTGAGGGATGCTCACAGATCTTCTTCTCAAGCTCAGGGTGTCTACAAGGATGCTCTCCTTTCTTTCTCTTTACAGCACTGGGCTAGGTCGGACCTAGTGTTGGGCTGCTCACTCTCTTCTCTTTTCTTCCTCACAAATCTTCTGCTAAGGCGCGGGCTCTCTTCTTCTTTCTTCAGCTCTTTTCTTCTCTGAGGCAGTAGCAGTAGACTTCTTCAGGTAGAACGTCCATACATTATAGAAGGGAAGCAGGAACAGTTTTTCCCTCCAAGAATCTACAATTTGATTGGTCAAAATAAAAATAAGGTTCTTATCCACAAACCTTTTTCTTGGCTATTTTGATTGGTCCAACATATATGGGAGAGCAGGGGCAAAATCTATTTCCAGACTACAATCTGATTGGCCTAGGGGAAAAGTAAGATTTCTTATCTTCAGCCCTTTTTTTTAGATTTGTACTCTGATTGGCCCATGCCAAAAGAAATCTTCATCTGAAACCCCTTTTTGAGATCTGCCTTCTTATCGGCTTAGGACAGAAAAGGACGGTCCTCTAGCCTGGGTGCTTTTCAGGGACTAAATCTGATTGGTTGACTGCAAAACCAAGGATACCATGAAAAGTGACTTTTCCCAAATATGTTTTCTGACAAATCCTTCTCACAAAAAGGTGTTCTGAATATGTCATGATGAAAAGGATAGTTATCTGTCCTAGGATCTTCTTTTCAGATCTTGAATCACGCGATTTGGGAGCTTCCGTTGTTGACATTGCGTGTTTGAGAGGACTTCGATTTTGGGAAGAACTCTTCATGTGCGTCGACGCACCAAGATCCCTACGTCGACGTAGCTTCCGTCTTCATGAGCTGTTGTGAGCCAAGGTGAGCATGCGTCTATGCAGTGACCGAGTTGGGTCGACGCATCTATCCTTCCGCTTAGGTTATTGCGAGCTACAACGTTGTGTGTCGACGCAGTGAGAAGGGTGCATCGACGCATCCTTTGAAGATGCATCCAAGGTGGTTTCTGTGAGGAGCCTTGTGTCGACCCACTATAAACATAGTGTCGACATAACTGAAGAATATCGCCCGTTTGACAAGGTATGAGCTGTCGTTGTGTCGACGTAGTAGGATAGTTGGGTCGACGCAATTGCTGATGTATGCTCAACTCTACTTCCGGAGGCTATCCTGAGTCGGCACATCATGAGGATGGAGTCGACGCAACCTTGTTCGATTTAGTTTTTCTCCTTCCTTTGACAAAGCCTTTTCTCATCTGTCATCTTTCAAAATACTTACTTACTCACATCATTAGTGGAATAAAAATCATTCAAAATGCTATGAGTATTAGAGTTTAAAGATCAATAAAGATCTCATCATGAACCAAGAATTTAAACATGAAGCTTCATAAAATGAAATCTTTGTACATAAGAATATTTCATGAAAGACATAGCATAAGGAATATGGCATCATGAAAGATCGTCATTATACACATTGAATCATAGTTTGATCAGTATCAATATTACAATAATGAATCATAGTTTGATCAGTATCAATATTACAATAATGAATCATAGTTGGACATCATCAAAACCAAAACCATGCATGAACCTACTCATGCATACCATTCTGCCCCTTTTTGATTGATGGCAACCGTGAGTCATTAAGGCAGCTTAAGTTCAACTATGATCAATTGTGAATCAATAAACACTCAGTCAGTTTTAGCAAAAGTTCCCCTTTGCAAGTTTTTTTTAATTCAATTAAGAACTATCTCCCCAATAAATTCTTTCCCCTTTTGATAATTTATGACGTAATTAAATAATGACTCATATAATCTCCCCCTTTGACATCATCAAAATAGGAGATATGGAGAGAATATATGGAACATTTAGGAATAGGGGAAGCAAAGTAGATAGGAGATATTGAGAATAGGTTGAAAGCACCCAGATGTAGAAGAAAATGCAAAGTCAGATGCAACAGTTGTGAATACAGTGAGCCTACTGCATGATAACTGGTTGCAGAGGTGGACATGATCAAATCAAGCAGACATGGTCATGAAAATTTGGACACAGCCAAGAAAGAAATAGAAGATGCAGTCTGATACCATTTATGTAGCCATTGAGCAGACTCAATTTTCTGGTTTTTCAGATTTTTAATTTTTTTTGCAATGCATAGAATTAAGTAGTGCAATCTAACTACATGCATAAAGAGAACTGATACCAATAACAAAAGGACATGAAACCAAATGAAAAATTCAAGGGCAGAAAGGAGAACTGATGCAAATTGAAACTAAATGAGGAGTTGAATGGCAGACCTAGCAGCAAAGAAGGTAGCATACATGGCCATGAGTGGATTGCTTATCTTTCAGAAATGGCCAGAAACATGTAGACATGAACACTAAACCACTTGAATGGAGAGCAAGCTTCCAGCAAGGTACTAGCAGCAATGTCAACAGATTGCAGATTTTTCAGATGCCAAATGACAATAAACAAGCAGACATGAGCAGGGAATCATTTTGAATGGAGACCAATCAGACATCATCAATGGAATTGCAGATTTTGCTGACATTGTCAAAGGGACATTTTCCAACAATGGTTAAGATAAAGAGTTTTCAGTCTGAAACATTGCTCATAAATGCAGAGTTACAAATTTTCAGATACTTCAGTTATAGATCTACTAATGATAAAGTCCCTTATTTTCTTAATTGGTTTAAGGCTAATGAACTCTGAGTTTATCAATTAATAATTTTGAAAATTTTGGCATTCAGCGTTAATGGAAATAGACCTATATTACATGTTAAAGTTCTGTTTAACCTCCCTTCACCTTAATCATTCAATTCCAATGGCCCCTTTGAGAGTAACTACATTTAGTATTGAAGTTAAACACCTTATGAGATTTCTGATTTTATCCATGGGGTGCTACCATATTTTGATTTTTCTTTTTTGATACCAAATATTTTTCATTTTGCAAGAGCAATCAGGTGTAGCAAGCACTTTTTGATGTGAGGATGCACGTTGATTAGACGCCAGCACCCCCAGTTACTCAGTGTCGCTCACCATTCTATTTCATTTAGAGCAGAGGTAACAGGGCACATCATGACTCTGTCCACTCCACTTCATTGGTGAAGGGACTCATTTCTCAGTGAGCCTTTTACCATTGCTCTATCTTAGAGCACTAATTCTTTAGTAAACATCTTTTTATGTGAGGATACACGTTTATCAGATGCCAGTATCCCTAGTTACTCGGTGGGACTGAAGTCATTGCTTTTATTGTGTGCAGCCCTTTTAGGAATTTTCAGATTAGCATAGTGTTTAAAAACAATACTAAAATGGAGTTCCTTAAAAAAAGATGCCTTTGTACTTAAAAGAAACTTTCAAATTTAAGAAGGCATAGTAGGACACAACATGGAAAACTGGTTTAGGTCCATTAAGTTTGAATACAACCACTTTCAAGTCCATTTAGCTTTAAGCTCATGAAATCATTAAACTTAAAGCAAGAGTTTTTATGTCCTAGGCAATCATAGAACTCCATAAAAGAAGATTCCTTTTAAAGTTTACTCTGATAAATGAACTTAGTGACATATTGAAAATTCCTCAAGAATTCAAGTGTATTCAAGGAAATTGGGACAAGCATCCAGGTATTGATCAAACAGAGGATGTTCCAAATATGTTCAAGCATGAGAATATATGCCAGATTGACAAATAAACATGTTTCAGCAGGAATGCTCCCCCTCAATGAATGGCTTGCAAGATTGTTGTAAGAGGGAATAAGGATAATGGTGCACGTCTGGGAATACACACACAACTGATGTATCAGGAAGTCAATGGTGGTGTATGACAACGTAAGCGCAGATAAAATAGACAACACGCCAGGTCAGACTTGCTCTTCAAATAGAATGCAGATAGAAGTAGCTTGCACAAGGGTAGGTCGACCTATGATAGTGAGTGAGTCGACCAGGTTTGTAGCCAAAATGATTTTTAGAAACCTTCAGGTCCAGATGGCAGTGGTATTGCAAGATTCTGAATTTATTCAGCAAACATTTTTTTTAATAACACGTGAGTCATGGCAGAGCTTTCATTTTGTAAACATGACAATTGAAACTATATTTGTATATTAAAAAGACATATTCAAACATGCTCTCAATTTTTCTCAAACGCTGAAACTCTTCCTTAACTTGAACCATTTTATTCAAGAAACACATGGAGGTGGCACAAAATACGGAAATGGAACAATTTTTGACAAAACAAATCAAACTCCCCCTGACAGCATGTAATCAATTTAGATGTTAGAGGTGATGATCCTTAAGCTTCAGATGGGGCAATATGCAAACATGCAGACCGGGCTCTTGTGTTGACTCCCCCTTATTATGTGCATGAACTTCAAAATGCCCTAATGAAATTTGATAGGGAATATGCACCCTATGACGTATATGGGCTATAGACCCACGGCACCAGGCGGAGGCTCATGCTCACACATGGTGATAGCTTTCGGACATGCTTAACCTGCCCTTCCACATGTCACCATTTAATATACCACAAGGTCATGATATGATGGTGCATTGAGAGTGCAGTGCAATGTCATGTGATGCACAAATTCTTCGAACTCCCATTTGCATGACATGCATGAAAATGCATGAGGACAAAATGATATTCAATCTTCACAGCTCATGTAGACTCCAAGTATGCGTGCAAAATGTTCAAATCTGACAAGCAAAAATCTCACACTCCCCCTCAATCAATACACATGAAAGTGTCTACAGAATTGAATTTTCTACAGTCAGGGAAGACATCATCAAGTAATTGTTAACAATGATAAACAAAAGATTCATATGGCTGCTAAAGGTGGGAGAGAAACAAGTTGAACCAAAAGCCTTGCATATTATTTACAGCAAACTCATCATCACATCAATTTCATCAGCATAACAGATTTTTCATGAGTTAAGCATCTAAAATTTTTGATTTATGGTACGGGGTGGAGAACTTAGATCCGGAGATCACCTCATGCAAAGTGTTATCTTCCTGATAGGCTTAGCCCACCATTCTAACAAACACCTTTTAATATACCAGAAAATTCATGTAAGATATTAATTAAGTAACCCAATTCAGATTTTCAATTTCAATTGCAAGGGGGTCTTTCATCAATTCAGGAGGGTGATTTTTATCTCGCGTTGAATTTATTGAATACAGGAAAAGAATCAACTACGGCAATTTAGGGAGAACCTAACATGCAAAATTGACATGAACTGAAAATTTTATTTACAAACATGTGCCTTGAGCTTCCATTTTATGCTTATCCTTTACTAAGCTCCAAGGCAACCTGCACCACTTCTCATATGATATTTTTAGGTACTCAAGCCTTCTTGGGTCCTAGAGGGTTAGTAGCACTTCTACCAATCAAGTTCTTTCTCGTTCTCATTGCCTTCACATCATCAGCGTTCATGCAAGGGCAATCATCAATTACATGTCCATAGTCACCACAGTAAAAGCAACACACAAGGGATTTCACATTCTTCTTATGTGCATATGCATTGAATTTCTGATGGTGAACTGGGATGCTGCTATTTTTATCATGGAAGTTGTTTCTTCTTTTTGTTTGCCAATAGTCCTTGACTGTATGGCCAGGTTTTTCATAGTTAAAACAATAAACATAAGGTTTCACATTTTTCTTTTTCAATTTTCAACAATTTGACACATTGTGTCCATGCTTTCCCCAATGATGACATTGCCTAGACGGAGTTTTTTGAGTAGGTCTGTTATTATGTCTGAAAACATGTTTCCTTTTGTATGCCATTACTTCATCCGTTTTCATGAGATGACAATCATGCATGATATGACCAAGCATACCATAATACAAGTAGGAAACATTCATTCTTTGTAATGCATGAAAATGTCTAGCAGGAACATTATTTTTTTATTTTTGACCTGGGCTCACTTTCCTTTTCTAATTTTTATTTTGATTTTGATTTTTTTGAACAGCAGATGGTTTTGGGGGAACACTAGATGTATTGGCTTCATTCAGACTGGATACAAAGGAAGTATACAACTTATTTTCAAAAGCCTTTTTATTCACTGGATTATAACCCAGCCCTTATCCTTGAAAGTTCACTTTAGTTCCTAGGATTTTATCTAAGTTTTCTTTGCCTTGGACAAATTTTGACAGCGAATTGTGTAGATCTTTGATTTCATTTTTCAATGAGGAGATGTGCAGTTCGGAACTAGCCAAATTCTCCTCACATGCAGCAAGCTGCTCATTGAGCATGACATTCACTATTTTATATTTCTCAATTTCTAGATGAAGCTCATTTAGTTTTTCAGAACTATCATCAATAGCCACATGCTTCCCCTTTTCGTAAGCACTAAGTTTTTTAATCAACACTTTATTTTGTTCCTCTAATTCCTTCTCAACTTCTTCCAGCTCAGACATCTTAACCATTAGAGCTTCATTTTCAGCTCTCATACCACCATGCTGCTCTTTGTGTGATTCTATGACCATCAAAAGATATTCATTTATCTCTTCTAAAATAGAATAATTCTTACAGGATGAGCTGTCATTGGGGATGCTTTCAAGCTTCTTTCTCAATTTTTGGTTTTCAGATTTTAACTTTTTGTATTGTTTCACTAACTCATCATAAGCATCGATAAGTTCTTCAAAGGTAAAGTCTTATGAGTCAGATCTTACCTGGGATAAGGATAGATCACTTGGCTAGTCGGTGTTATCAGCCATTAGGCAGTCGTGCTCTTCTTCTTCTTCATGGATGCTAACCAAACCATCCAAGATTTCTTTAGCTGTGCAGCAGGTAGACACGAAAGGGAAAAACTTGGGATCTACTGCAGCTTTTATCAAGTTCAAAGCAGCAAGATTATCAATGCTTTTGGTCCTATGTTCAGCAGACCATTTAGACTCATCTGATGGCAGCTCATGAGGACCGTGGGATATCAGATTCCATAATCTCTGATCAATGGAGTTCACAAAGACACATATCGTTCCTAGCCAAAGAGTGAAGTTAGAGCCATCTAAAACTGGTAGGGAAGACATAGAAACTTGTTCGGTGAAGAAACCCATTATATCAGGCACATTGGGATCTTCTCAACAGATCATTGGATCTATATATGGCATAGACCCGCTCTGATATCACTTGTTGGGTGTGCCAATATGATCTAGAGGGGGGTGAATAGATCCCTTCAAAAAGGATGTCCAATTTAAAATTCAATCAAATCAATTTGGTCACTCAATGAAAAGCAGAATAGATAGAACACTGATGCTCCCAACAACATATGCTGAACCAGACAGAAATGGTAAACTATTCAAAGCGCACAGCGGTTTTAGCAAGAATACTTAAAGAACACTTGAGTGAAGCTTAGCTTCTCTAGGTATCAGATCAATCACTGTTAGGAGCCAACTGGAATGTGGGAACAAGTTGAGATATCATCAGGCAGAGAGATCAGATGCACCTTTGAGCAGTGATCTATTGAACATGTGAATGTGTGTGTAATCGATGTGCAGTTAGAAAGATGTATGTAAATCATCCTATGATTGGAGTTAGAAGATAAGGAACAATCTCACAGGCACACACCACTGTACAATATATTTTTAAGATGGTTCGGTCTGCAAACCCGCAGACCTACATCCACCCCTCACCAAACCTGGTGAGGCTTTACTATACTACAACTGGAACAACAGGGACGAACCCCCCCCCACACATACGCTGATACATAGCTTATATGAGGAGCAACCTTCTCGCGAGGACAAGGTCCTCACGAGCAACGGGGACAAGCCCCCCCCCCCCCCCCCACACGCTGATACATAGCTTCCCCTTGATTCACAACTTCCACACGGGGACAACCCCAAAGAAAGAAAATAAAAACACGCTGCAAAGATGCAGCAAAACATTGGGACACCTTTCCAAGACACACACGGCTACACTGCAGCCTGAACCACACTTCTGGTCTCTAAATAGAGTACCGGAAATACGCTGAAGACTTAGCAAACACACGTTTTAGAGAGGTGGAGTTTGGAAAGAAAAAAACACAATTCAAAGCAGAAAAATGAAATTGTAGCTTCAGATCGAAGTCATGAAGCTTAAACAGCATATCCAAAATCGGTTTAGATCTGAACTTTTTTCTTCTCACTTTCAGACCAGCTGTAAGGATGGCTGCTCTCCTTTCTTTTCTTCTTCCTCTCAATTCTCTTCTCAAAGACTCAGGGCTGCTCTAAGGGCTGGGGGATGCTCACAGATCTTCTTCTCAAGCTCAGGGTGTCGGCAAGGATGCTCTCCTTTTTTTCTCTTTATAGCACTGGGCTGGGTCTGACCTAGTATTGGGCTGCTCACTCTCTTCTCTTTTCTTCGTCACAAATCTTCTGCTAAGGCGCTGGCTCTCTTCTTCTTTCTCCAAGTCTTTTCTTCTCTGAGGCAGCAGCAACGGACTTCATCAGGCAGAACGTCCATACTTTATAGAAGGGAAGCAAGAATAGTTTTTTCCTCCAAGAATCATCAATTTGATTGGTCAGAATAAAAATAAGGTTCTTGTCCACAAACCTTTATCCTGGCGGTTTTGATTGGTCTAGCATATATGGGAGAGCAAGGGCAAAATCTATTTCTAGACTACAATCTGATTGGCCTAGGGGAAAAGGAATATTTCTTATCTGTAGCCTTTTTTTTTTACATCTGTACTCTGATTGGCCCATCGCAAAAGAAATCTTTGTCTGAAACCCCTTTTTGAGATCGGCCTTCTTATTGGCTTAGGACAGAAAAGGATGGTCCTCTGTCCTATGTGCTTTTCAGGGACTAAACCTGATTGGTTGACTGCAAAACCAAGGATACCATGAAAAGTGACTTTTCCCAAATATGTTTTCTGACAAATCCTCCTCACAAAAAGGTGTTCTGACCGTGTCATGATGAAAAGGACAATTCTAGGTCCTAGGATTTTCTTTTCATATCTTGAATCATGTGATTTGGGAGCTTCCGTTGTTGACGTTGCCTGTTTGAGCGGACTTTAGTTTTATGAAGAACTCTTCATGTGCGTCGACACACCAAGACCCCTGCGTCGACGCAGCTTCCGTCTTCATGAGCTGCTACGAGCCAAGGTGAGCATGCGTCGACGCAGTGAGCGAGTTGGGTCGACGCATCTATCCTTCCGCTTGGGTTATTGGGAGCTAACACGTTGTGTGTCGACGCAGCGAGAAGGGTGCATCGACGCATCCTTTGAAGATGCATCCAAGGCGATTTCTGTGAGGAGCCCTGTGTCGACCTACTGTAAAAATAGTGTCGACATAACTGAAGAATATCGCCCATTTGACAAGGTCTGAGCTGTCGTTGTGTCGACGCAGTAGGATACTTGCGTCGAAGCAATTACTGATGTATGCTCAACTCTAATTCTGGAGGCTGTCATGAGTCGGCCCATCATGAGGATGGAGTCGACGTAGCCTTGTTCGATTTGGTTTTTCTCTTTCCTTTGAGAAAGCCTTTTCTCATCTGTCATCTTTCAAAATACTTATTTACTCACATCATTAGTGGAATAAAAATCATTCAAAATGCTATGAATATCAGAGTTTAAACATCAATAAAGATCTCATCATGAACCAATAATTTAAACATGAAGCTTCATGAAATGAAATCTTTGCACATAAGAATCTTTCATGAAAGACATAGCATAAAGAATATGGCATCATGAAAGGTCACCATTATACACATTGAATCATAGTTTGATTAGTATCAATATTACAACAATGAATCATAGTTGGACATCATCAAAACCAAAACCATGCATGAACCTACTCATGCATAACACTCCCCCCTTACAGAAATTTCACCCTCAAAATTTAGGACAATGCACAAAACTCACAGGGAAGAACTCACCCAACGGGACAAACCTCGCAATCACCGTACAACCCCTATACTCACTACACAACATCCTCTAAGGAACTCCGCTAGACTAAAATAACCAATAAAGCCCTCTCGTTCTAACATAACAATTCACGCCGATCCTCGGACTGATCGGGGTACAAAAATCCGGCAAGTCTGGTATCACCTCAGCTTCCTTGAAACTCTCAAGGGTACAAAACAATGTCCAAAACACTCCACACGGAGGAAACACACATACTCTGGACATCAGCTTCTCCAGCTGCTAGACATTGAGTACTCCTTACAAGGAGCACAATGTCACTTCAAACCGAATGACAATCTCACTGCCAATCTCAACTAGATACAACTCTTCTGTCGGTTCCTCATAGCTAGTGACACACGTTGCCAAGCTGAACACTTCAAATGCTCACTAGACTACACCAGCCTCAAAACCAATGCCTCACTGGTCACCATCAACACCCATGGGACACATTACAATCAACCGTTAGAGACTTCATAGTCTGAAATTTACAGCACACAACGGCCAACTCATTGGGCACACACACATCGGCTATAGAAAACTATCTGCCAGTCGCCAATCACAGATCGCTTGGCACCATCTTGGTCCTCCCTGGCCATCCAACCAATTCCAGCTTCTCGAGAGGAGAAAAACAACGAGGTCATTCATGCAAGCCTCGAATTCCTCAATCACCAAAATCCTGGGCATGCCGCCTCAAACTCCTTTCCAATGGTGGGGCCTCATCTCGCATCACACTTCGGGGGATTCTTTCCTTAAGGAGACGGCTGTTCCAAATTACAACCATCCATTACACACTTATCAAGTCAACAGTTCCACCTGAACTGGTAACTGACAATGACCTACTCCTGGCGCCCACACTCACAATTCCCTTGCATAGCTCCTTCCGAGCCAAGGGAACACCAGAATCTAGACAGTGGCACCATAAAAAAGTTCCAAACTCTCTCGAGTCTTGTCATAGCCACGCTCCTCATCCACAACCATCACATCACTTGACCGATCCCAAATATCACGCCGGCCCAATAATCAGTGCACTAGACCATACATTATCGGGGCATTTAAATAACTCAAGTAGTTCTCTCGACTACTCACTGTGACATCCACACAGGGTCTCCTCTCAACACCAGCACCTTGTTGTGCCTCTGTGATTTTGATGATAGCAAACACTATAAGTCACCATGTGTTTGCATGAAAGATTGAATGTTTATGCATCTGCTCTTGCTTGCTGTGCATTGCTTAAGTCAGTGCTGGTGAATAATTGTTGTATGCATCACGAGTATAATTGTTGTATGTATCACGAGTTTAATGAGCATTTCATGGGTATGCTTGTGCATGCATCACACTGAAGAAGGTCAGTGCATTTTCTATCTCGGTGCAAACTTTGCATACTTATATAGCATAGTCAGTGCATGTTTTACTTCGGTGCATATGTGCACTCGGTGCAATGTTGGTCGTGAACACAGCATACTTAGGTCGGTGCAACCTTTGTTGGTGCACGCTGGATAGGTCGGTGCAAGGCATCCTTTGCACGCACCCAAGTCAGTGCATTCCCTTGGCTGTCTCATACACATAAGGGGTCAGTGTATTTCAATGCAGCATGCACGTTTAGGCTCGTGCATTCCTTGTCTTTGCATCTCACCTTTCGAGGTCGGTGCAAGTCTTTAGGTCCGTGCAATACTTGCACAGCACGCACTGTTTAGCCTTGTCATTTAGTGTCAGTGCTTTCTTCTCCACCAACTCGGTGCAAGTTCTATCTTGCATTTTTCCTTTGTCCGTATACTCTTCTCCATCATCTCGGTGCAACTCGTGTCTGGACCACAAATCCAACTCGGTGCATCTACTATGTTACGCATTTTTTTTAAGTGTCAGTGCACTGTTCACCCTAGACATGTCTAGAGTCATTGCATATCTTTGGTCCTTCATTTTTTTTCTTTGACTCGGTGCATAGTCTTCTTCTTGTGCCTCTTGGATTCATGTCCATGCACATCAGCTGCACGGGTGGTCAATAAGATTTGGGCATACGGTGTCATGCATATTTGTAAGTCAATACATTTCCCACGTCTAGTTTTATCAACTCAGTGCATGCTATGTTTACTCTCTCATTACCTCAGTGCAAACTGTGCTAAGTGCTTGACTAAGTGCCTTGCATTTTCTGATAGAGTTTCTCTCCGAGGAGGGGCACGTGATCCAAGGTAGATCGACCTCCGAAAGAGTGCCACGAAGAAGGCTACAACGGTTAGATGGTGACACGTGGCTGAGAGCCTTCTGGAAGCCATTTGGGTGGGAGTTCACCCTCCACACGCCCAGGGCGTGAGCACGGGATTCAGAGACAGAAGATATATATATATCTCTTTGATGCGAAGAAAGAAGAAGAGAAAAAAAAAGAGAGGGAGAGCAGTAGAAGAAGAGAGATGGTCAAGCTGCTGAAGCAAATTGAAGATCTGCTATCTGTTGGCTTATGGATCAGATCCAGACCAATATGCTCCTGCGATAGCTACATTCTTATGCTTTATTTCCAGCTTTCCGTAGCTGAATTTTCTCACACTTATTTTTCCCTTTTCAACTGTGTTTTTTGATTCTCTGATTTGAGGTCAGGGTTCCTCCTGTGGACTCAGGAGAAGAGAGACTTGGGTCTTTGGTTGCTAGTGACTAGGTGTCGCTAGGTTTCCTCCGGGTTGGAGGAAGGAAGGATTGGTCCTCCGGTTAGCAAGTGACTGGGTGTCGCTTGTGGTTTCCCTCTGGTTTAGAGGAAGAGAGACTTGGTTCTCTGGTTGCTAGTGACTGGGTGTCACTAGTGGTTCCTTCCGGGTAGGAAGAAGAGAGGAGTGTGTTCTTCTGGTTCAAGCTGTTAAGCAGCGTTTGTAGGCAAGCTGTGTCGCCCAGCGGTTTCAAGCTGTTTGGCAGTAGTAAGCCACACTCTGGTTAGAGTGTGGGGTGGACGTAGGTCTGTGGACCGAACCACCTAAAAATCCTGTTGGTTTGTGGGTTGCTTTGCATACATCTTCCATATCTTCTTTCCCCACTTCTCAGGTTGCTTGGGCACTCCATTTTAGTATATGTGATTTCTGCTTGAATTCGTTTCAACTGACAAGTGTATGATAGGACGTTTACCAGAAGCATTTGCTTCTTAGTGTTTCTCATGGCAATTGCTCTTGTGAGTTAAGCTGTCGGATTTTTGAGTGAGAAAGCTTGTAGTCCCATGAGACTACATTGAATCGAGGCAAAAGTTTTATTCTGCAATAGAATTTTATCGGGGATTCATTCACCCCCCTTCTGAATCCGTGCCTTGCACCCCAACAAGTGGTATCAGAGCATGTTACTGGCTCTACAGATCCAACGATCTGCAGTAGGTCCTGTGACTCTCGGTGCTTCTTCGATTGGTCATTTATCTTTCTTGATCGATTGCTTTCGATTCACCTATGGCTCATCCTTGTGTGTTTAATGGGTCTGATTTCCCTACCTGGCTAGGCAGTGTGTGCACATCTATAAATGCAGTGAATCCAACCTCTGGAACCTTATTTCCAAAGGACCACACAAACTACCTAAAGATGTGTCCAAATGGACAGATAAACATAGGATAAAAAATGCGGAGAATATTAAAGTTCTAAGTATTTTGAGAGACGCCATAAATGCTGACAAATTTCCACATATCCATGATTACAGGTCTGCCAAGGAGGTCTTGGACGAAATGACAGTAATTCATTGGAATAGTAAAAATAAGTGTCTGGTGGCAGATGGCATGTAGCAACCCTAGTAAAATAAAAGAAATAGATCCAAATAAATCCAAATAGATCTAAATAAATCAAAGTAAATCAAAATAGATTAAAGGATTTAGTAAATAAATGATAAAAAAACCAAAAGTGCATAAATAATAAGCCAAAATAAAAATAACGCCTCTCATCAAGGCGTGATTTAAATAAGAAACGCCTTCACCTGAGGCGTTATTTTAAAAAGAGACGCCTACACCAAAGGGCGTCAAATCTAAAAGGAAGGGGTGAAATAAAAAGGAAAGGGAAAGAAACGCCCTCTTCTTGGGCACGAATTTCAAAAATAACGGCCTAGGATACGGCGTCAATTAAAATTAACGACCTAGTTTAAAGCGTTAATTCCAATTGTGTTCCGTTCGAACCAGGACATTATCTAGGGTAAGTTTCTGGATTAGCACGCGTTAGTAGAATTATAGTAAGGACTCTAACCGGGAAATAGATCTTCCAATCAAACTCTAACTCCATTAGGGTTCCTAAAACTCTATAAATACCCTTCTAATCAACCTTGATCGCTATTTTGGCGATCTGCTGTTGCTGTCATCCGTGAAGAACACAGGGTTGTTCTTCCTTGTTCCTGCCTTACCTTCGGTTATGTACGATGAAGGAAAATTAATGATCTTCAACTTTTCCTTCTGTAGGAAGTCTGCAGCAAATAGTAACTCTATTGTCGAAGTGAAGAACGGGGGTTCTTCATCAAAATCGTCTTCATCCGTTATAGAGAAAGCTGGGGATTTCTCTACAGACGGAGCATTAGTGAAGTCTGCTTCCGGACCATCAGAGGGGTGTTGAAGTTCTTTTGATTCGGTAGTAGCTGAATACATCGTTCTTCCAGAAAACCCTGTTTAGAATAGAGTTCTCTTCACAACCTTCACATACACTCACCAAGATCTGATTAATCAGGTAGGTTTTCTCAAGAATTGTAGCCCCAAACCGTCTTAATAACATGATGATAATATATGTATTTCATGCACATCGTTTCACTGCGTTTTATGAAGTTTTCTGTGAAATATGTAAGAGGCGACCCTGACCAGGGCGCTAATTCAAGAACAGACGCCCGACAGAGAAGGCGTCAATTTCAGATAATTAGTAATTACTTATGTTAGAAATTGAATATCTATGAAACCATAAATCTAATTTAATGCATGATCATAGATTTGGAATCCTGGTATTTTTCTCGTCCTATCCATATAATTGTTCCCTGCAAATTATTTATCATGAAAATTCGTTACTATTCATATCCTTGGAAAAAAAACATCGTGAATTAACGACCCTCAGTATGTCATCTTTTATGAAAGAGACGCCCCTGGCTAGGGCGCGTTTAACCAAAATTACAGAATAAAGAAAATCTCAGCAAAAATAGAAATTTAAATGGACGACGGTTACAGAAGTCGTTAAATGTCAAAATAACAACCCAGAGAAGGGCGTTAATTTACTAAGTAGTGACTTGTGTTAAGACGTTGATTTCCTGTGTACATATATTATGCTGTTTACTGTTAACCGAGGGTTTATATAAATATATATGTATATATAGGCACTATATTCCATTCCGTGAGTATAGTCCCACGTTCCACGATGTTTTATCGATTACCCCTCAATTCTCGGTGACATACAAGCTCTCCATTGGACATTCCGTTCCTTTGGACTAGCAAGTTAGTCATGGAGACCTCCATAAGACTCCTCGAGCCTTGGATTCCCTCAAGGCCGACTGAGCAGGTTGTACCATAAAAACCCTTTACACTATTTTGCCATGTCACTCTATAGAAACATGGTATACCGGCCCTCATGATATGCTATGTGGATATCATGAGAATATTCTTAATGGGATGTGGACATCATGCCATTAATCTGCTATTCTTGTGGACCTCAATTCTATATCAAGTAGGAGACCATCTATATATGGACACTTAATTGTCATGGTACCCAATTAGGGAACCAATTCCACCCAGTTTATCGACATGTCCTAGTTTATATGCTTTGCGTGGATTTTATCGCAAGAATGTCCTTACTCAAGGGCATTGCCCTTAAATTCCATGAGAATCTTATCATATCATCCTATTAAAGCTTGTTCTTGAAACACCTTATTGGCTATAAACTATCGTGGATGTCTAGATCTATCTTTAATGCTGTGCATATAAGGACCCGATCTGGTCGTAGGAGGAGCACCCAAAAGTACTAGTGCCCATGGGAGTTGTAATGATCACGGTGTCTTGCATTGCACTGAAGTACTTTTTCTCTTGATCTTTGGCATTCCACACACACTCTCTCTTTCTTGCGTGCGTGACTCGACTTGCGTGACTTTACTAGCGTGGCCCGACACGGGCAAAGTACTTGCGTGAAATAGCCAATAATCTATAAAGCCTCTCATGAATATCTCTTGTTTAAGACTCGCTTGGATGTTTTATACGACGTGTTATTCTATTGATTAGTTATTTCCACCTGCATAGCCATATTACATTTGCATGTGAAAAATTGTAATTACTTAAACCCATTACTAGTTCTTGAGATATAATTTCCTACTGAGCGTTCGCTCACTCAGTGTTTCCTTATTTTCAGGTAAGTCCGATGATGAGACTCAATCGGATGGGGAAGGTCAAGAGTGAAGAGATTAGAGCTCTCCGTCTATCCAAGCGTCTACTAGTCTTATCTTTCAAATTTCTAAAGTCAATCATTGTACTTTTCCTTTTTATTGGGTCTTAGTACTTTCATTAAGTGAGTTGTAATAGAAGTACTTTTGAGGTTGTGATTGAATAAAAGGATTGGGTTATCTTTACTTATGCGCACTCTGTCTTTGTGTTGAATACACTAATACTCTGATTGACATGATCGATATAAACTCGTCACGCATCTCCGGGTTCCTTCCACGCTCGGGGCGTGACAGTTTTTGTGGTATCAGAGCCTAGGGTATTCACTTCCTAGGAAACCCAAGTCCAAGGATAGGTTAAAACTTTAACCAGTGAGATTGGGTAGAACCAAGGGTTAAAATATAATGTAAAAGCCCGTAACGTAATCACATACTAACATAGTTATTGAAATTGTAGGATGGCTGCCGAACGTGCTCAGTGGTGCAACATGCAATGCACTCTTCAAGGCATGACTCAGGTGCTCCAACAGGTGGACATCGTGGAGCGGGAAATCTCCACCAAAGTTTCAAGAATATGAACCCTCCCAAATTTATGGGATCCACTGATCCGGATGACGCGGAGCACTAGATCCGGGAGACGGAACGTATATTTAGAGTGATGCAGTGCACGGACCAAGAGAAGGTCCTGTTAGCTACCTTTCAGTTAGAAAGAGATGCCCGATGCTGGTGGGAGTCAATAGAAGTTACAATAGATCCGGACCAAGTCACGTGAGAAGAATTTGTTGAACATTTCAACAATAAATATTTTTCAGACCGAGTCCAGGAAAAGAAAGCTACCGAGTTCGCCGCCCTCAAGCAACGATCATTGTCGGTGGCGGAGTACGAAGCACAGTTCTTCAGATTGTCCCGGTACGCTAAGCACTTAGTTAGTACCGAAAAGATGAAGGCTAAAAGGTTCTTGAATGGGCTCAGGCCCCAATACATCACACAACTAGTGCCGATGGACATTCAAGTCTACTCGGAGATAGTACGCCGAGCTCAGTTACTGGAAGATGCCACAGAACTATCAGATAGGATCCGTGGGAAGGACAAGAAGTAGCAAGTCACAAGTTCGGGTTCCTTCAAACCCAACTTTAAGAAGAGACCGGGTAATGGAGGTACTTCTTCTCAGGAACAGAAGACCAAGAAGACCAAACCTTTCTCCATTACCACTACACCTTCTAATATAATATGCAAGCATTGCGATAAGGCTTGTCATAAAGCCGAAGAATGCTGGAGGAAACTTGGAGCTTGTCTCCGCTGTGGGGGCCGTGATCATCGGATTCCCGACTGTCCCCTACTCAATGATCAAGCCGGTGACGGAAAGCGCCCGGTGACAAGGATTGCACGTCTTCAGGCTATTAAGGAGACTAAACAAGATGAAGGAGGACTAGTAGAAGGTACATTGAAAGTTTGTTCCAAGTCTGCTCATGTTTTATTTGATACAGGGGCATCACATTCTTTTATTTCCAAGAAGTTTGCTGACCCATTACCCATGGAACTGGAATGGATAAAGATATTTTTGTCTACTCCTCTCGGAAACGAAACTGACATCACTCATCATTATCAAAACTGTGAAATCTTAGTAATAGGAAGAAACCTTCCCATCAACCTAATATGCCTAGATTTAAGGGAATATGATGTCATATTAGGAGGAGATTGGTTATCCATGTATCAGGCAACCGTGGATTGCCATAATAGCAAAATCACTTTCAAGGACTTTCCAGAACTGGTCTATACTAGCCCTAAGAGTCGAGGCAAGACACCTCTTATTTCGGCTCTCCGAGCTAGCAAGCTAATAAGGAAAGGATGTGTCTCTTTTCTTACATTTGTCACCATTAAGGAGACTAAGGAGACTCAGCTAGAAGATATCCTAATTGTGCAAGAATTTCCGGACGTATTTCCGGAAGATTTGCCTGGATTACCCCCGCAAAGAGAAGTGGCCTTCACAATCGATTTAGTCCCTGGTGCTGGTCCAGTTTCTAAGGCACCATATAGGATGTCCCCTGCTGAACTTAAAGAACTGAAGGAGCAATTGATGGAGCTTCTCAAGAAAGGATTCATCAGACCAAGCACTTCCCCTTGGGGAGCACCTGTGTTATTTGTAAAGAAGAAAGATGGATCCATGAGGCTATGCATCGACTATCGACAGTTGAATCATCTCACTATCAAGAACAAGTATCCACTGCCGAGAATCGATGAGTTATTTGATCAAATATCTGGATCCATGTATTTTTCAAAGATTGACCTCAGTCAGGATATCACCAACTAAGGATCAAGGATGATGACATTCATAAGACCGCATTCAGAAGCAGGTATGGCCATTACGAGTTTGTTGTTATGCCTTTTGGACTAACAAATGCCCCTGCTGCCTTCATGCAGTTAATGAATAGTATATTCAGGCCTTATCTAGATCAATTCGTGGTGGTTTTCATTGATGATATATTAATTTACTCCAAGACCAAGGAAGAGCATGAGGAGCATTTAAGGATTGCATTACAGATATTGAGGACAAACCGACTATATGCAAAGCTCAGCAAATGTGAGTTCTGGCTTGAAGAAGTAACTTTTCTAAGGCATATTATATCGAAGGACCGTTTATCCGTAGATCCATCAAAGGTTGAAGCAGTAAGAAATTGGGAAAGATCGACCAATGCTAGCGAGATCCGTAGTTTCTTGGGTCTTGCGGGCTATTATCGGCGATTCATCAAAGATTTCTCCAAGATCGCCATACCCCTCACTAGGCTAACTCGTAAAGAGATCCGTTATGAATGGAGTGAGGAATGTGAAAGGAGCTTCCAAACTCTCAAGGATCATCTGACTACAACCCCAGTTTTAGCTCTACCAATTGAAGGAGAAAAGTTCGAGGTATACACCGATGCATCTGGTATTGGCCTCGGATGTGTTCTAATGCAGCATGGAAAAGTTATAGCCTACTCTTCTCGCCAATTAAAGAAGCACGAGGATAACTACCCAGTTCATGACTTAGAATTGGCCGCGGTAGTATTTGCACTGAAGATATGGAGACATTATCTATATGGAGTGCAGTTCATTGTATACTCCGACCATAAAAGTCTTAAATATCTCTTCTCTCAAAAGGAATTAAATATGAGGCAAAGGCGTTGGCTAGAATATCTCAAGGACTTTGACTTTACTATACAATATCATCCTGGAAAGGGTAATCCTGTAGCTGATGCCCTTAGTCGAAAGCCGAGAGCATTATTAGCCAAGTGTATGATTCAGGAGTGGAAATTGCTAGAACAATTCTCGAAGCTGGAGATAAGCATGGATAAGGGAAAGAAAAGTGTTATACTATATCACGTAAGCATACGGCCAGATTTATTTTCAGAAATACAAGGACTTCAGGATGATGACCCGGTATTAGTGGAAATCAAAGGCAAACTAGAAGGACAATCTCGGTTCCAACTAGCTTCAGATGGAAGGTTGTTATTCCAAAATAAAACTTGTATACCAGATTGTCCAGAATTAAAGAAGAGGATCTTAGATGAAGCTCACAGATCAAGGTACACAATTCATCCAGGATCTACTAAGATGTACCAAGATTTAAAAAGAACTTTCTGGTGGCCTAATATGAAGAGAGAAATAGCAGATTTTGTGTCTCGCTGCCTCACCTGCCTACAAGTTAAGGCTGAACACCAGAAGCCTGCCGGAAAGCTACATCCTCTGGATATTCCCAAATAGAAGTGGGAGGATATTGGTATGGATTTCATCATGGGTCTAACTAAATCAAAAGGGGGACATGATGGAATATGGGTTATCATTGATCGATTGACCAAGTCGGCGCATTTCTTCCCAATCAAGAAACGATGGTCAGTTGATGTTCTGGCTGCATTATACATGAAAGAGATAGTCAGATTGCATGGTATTCCTGTCTCGATCGTGTCTGACAAAGATCCCCGTTTTACTTCTCATTTTTGGAAAGGTCTACAACATTCTCTAGGGACGAGACTTAACTTTAGTACAGCTTTTCATCCTCAAACGGATGGTCAGACCGAGAGAACTAATCAGGTAGTTGAAGACATGCTTCGAGCTTGCATCGTTCATTTTGGTGGAAGCTGGCATGATCACTTGCCGTTGGTGGAATTTGCATACAATAACAGCTATCAGGCAAGTATACAAATGGCACCTTTCGAAGCTTTATACGGAAGGAGTTGTCGATCACCCTTATGCTGGGACGAAGTTGGAGAGAAACAACTATTAGGTCCCGACATGGTAAGGGATACCACTGAGAAGGTACAGTTGATTAGAGAAAGACTGCAAGTAGCTCAGTCTAGACAAAAGGCTTATGCTGACACAAGAAGGAGAGATCTCGAATTCCAAATCGGAGATCACATTTTTCTCAAGATATCACCTGGACGTGGAATAAGGAGATTTGGTGTTAAGGGCAAGCTTACACCAAGGTTTATCAGACCTTTTGAGATACTAGAAAGGGTTGGCGACGTTGCTTATCGCGTCGCTTTACCTCCTCAATTGTCCGAAGTACATAATGTATTCCACATATCCATGTTAAAGAAGTATGTGCACGATCCGTCACATATCATTGATCATGGAGACCTGGTGATTCAGAAGGACCTTACTTATGAACAAAATCCCATGAAGATCCTCGATCGTGAGGTACGAACATTAAGGAATAAAGTTATTCCCATGCTAAAGGTACAATGGAGTAAATGTTCTGAACACGAAGCCACATGGGAGACCGAGGAATCCATGAGGAAACGATTCCCAGAATTATTTTAAGAGGTATGTACTCTACACTCTCCACACATATATATATGCGATTGAATTTGGGGACCAAATTCTTTTTATGTGGGGGAGGGTGTAGCAACCCTGGTAAAATAAAAGAAATAGATCCAAATAAATATGAATAAATCAAAGTAAATCAAAATAGATTAAAGGATTTAGTAAATAAATTATTAAAAAAAACCAAAAGTGCATAAATAATAAGCCAAAAAAAAAAATAACGCCTCTCATCAAGGCGTGATTTAAATAAGAAACGCCTTCACCTGAGGCGTTAATTTAAAAAGAGACGCCTACACCAAAGGGCGTCAAATCTAAAAGGAAGGGGTGAAATAAAAAGGAAAGGGAAAGAAACGCCCTCTTCTTGGGTGCGAATTTCAAAAATAACGGCCCAGGATACGGCGTCAATTAAAATTAACGACCTAGTTTAAAGCGTTAATTCCAATTGTGTTCCGTTCGAACCAGGACATTATCTAGGGTAAGTTTCTGGATTAGCACGCGTTAGTAGAATTATAGTAAGGACTCTAACGGGGAAATATATCTTCCAATCAAAATCTAACTCCATTAGGGTTCCTAAAACTCTATAAATACCCTTCTAATCAACCTTGATCGCTATTTTGGCGATCTGCTGCTGCTGTCATCCGTGAAGAACACAGGTTTGTTCTTCCTTGTTCTTGCCTTACCTTCGGTTATGTATGATGAAGAAAAATTAATGATCTTCAACTTTTCCTTCTGTAGGAAGTCTACAGCAAATAGTAACTCTATTGTCGAAGTGAAGAACGGGGGTTCTTCATCAAAATCATCTTCATCCGTTATAGAGAAAGCTGGGGATTTCTCTACAGACGGAGCATTAGTGAAGTCTGCTTCCGGACCATCAGAGGGGTGTTGAAGTTCTTCTGATTCGGTAGTAGCTGAATACATCGTTCTTCCAGAAAACCTTGTTTAGAACAGAGTTCTCTTTACAACCTTCACGTACACTCACCAAGATCTGATTAATCAGGTAGGTTTTCTCAAGAATTGTAGCCCCAAACCGTCTTAATAACATGATGATAATATATGTATTTCATGCACATCGTTTCACTGCGTTTTATGAAGTTTTCTGTGAAATATGTAAGAGGCGACCCTGACCAGGGCGCTAATTCAAGAACAGACGCCCGACAGAGGAGGCGTCAATTTCAGATAATTAGTAATTACTTATGTTAGAAATTGAATATCTATGAAACCATAAATCTAATTTAATGCATGATCATAGATTTGGAATCCTGGAATTTTTCTCGTCCTATCCATATAATTGTTCCCTGCAAATTATTTATCATGAAAATTCGTTACTATTCATATCCTTGAAAAAAAAAACATCGTGAATTAACGACCCTCAGTAGGTCGTCTTTTATGAAAGAGACGCCCCTGGCTAGGGCGCGTTTAACCAAAATTACAGAATAAAGAAAATCTCAGCAAAAATAGAAATTTAAATGGACGACGGTTACAGAAGTCGTCAAATGTCAAAATAACGACCCAGAGAAGGGCGTTAATTTACTAAGTAGTGACTTGTGTTAAGACGTTGATTTCCTGTGTACATATATTATGCTGTTTACTGTTAACCGAGGGTTTATATAAATATATATGTATATATAGGCACTATATTCCATTCTGTGAGTATAGTCCCACGTTCCACGATGTTTTATCGATTACCCCTCAATTCTCGGTGACATACAAGCTCTCCATTGGACATTCCGTTCCTTTGGACTAGCAAGTTAGTCATGGAGACCTCCGTAAGACTCCTCGAGCCTTGGATTCCCTCAAGGCCGACTGAGCAGGTTGTACCATAAAAACCCTTTACACTATTTTGCCATGTCACTCTATAGAAACATGGTATACCGGCCCTCATGATATGTTATGTGGATATCATGAGAATATTCTTAATGGAATGTGGACATCATGCCATTAATCTGCTATTCTTGTGGACCTCAATTCTATATCAAGTAGGAGACCATCTATATATGGACACTTAATTGTCATGGTACCCAATTAGGGAACCAATTCCACCCAGTTTATCGACATGTCCTGGTTTATATGCTTTGCGTGGATTTTATCGCAAGAATGTCCTTACTCAAGGGCATTGCCCTTAAATTCCATGAGAATCTTATCTTATCATCCTATTAAAGATTGTTCTTGAAACTCCTTGTTGGCTATAAACTATCGTGGATGTCTAGATATATCTTTAATGCTGTGCATATAAGGGCCCGATCTGGTCCTGGGAGGAGCACCCAAAAGTACTAGTGCCCATGGGAGTTGTAATGATCACGGTGTCTTGCATTGCATCGAAGTACTTTTTCTCTTGATCTTTGGCATTCCACACACACTCTCTCTTTCTTGCGTGCGTGACTCGACTTGCGTGACTTTACTAGCGTGGCCCGACACGGGCAAAGTACTTGCATGAAATAGCCAATAATCTATAAAGCCTCTCATGAATATCTCTTGTTTAAGACTCGCTTGGATGTTTTATACGACGTGTTATTCTATTGATTAGTTATTTCCATCTGCATAGCCATATTACATTTGCATGTGAAAAATTGTAATTACTTAAACCCATTGCTAGTTCTTGAGATATTATTTCCTACTGAGCGTTCGCTCACTCAGTGTTTCTTATTTTCAGGTAAGTCCGATGATGAGACTCAATCGGATGGGGAAGGTCAAGAGTGAAGAGATTAGAGCTCTCCGTCTATCCAAGCGTCTACTAGTCTTATCTTTCAAATTTCTTAAGTCAATCATTGTACTTTTCCTTTTTATTGGGTCTTAGTACTTTCATTAAGTGAGTTGTAATAGAAGTACTTTGTAGGTTGTGATTGAATAAAAGGATTGGGTTATCTTTACTTATGTGCACTCTGTCTTTGTGTTGAATACACTAATACTCTGATTGACATGATCGATATAAACTCGTCACGCATCTCCGGGTTCCTTCCGCGCTCGGGGCATGACATGGCATTGATCAAAGCGAAGATCAAAATGAAGGCAAGGATGAAGAAGAGGTAAACAATTCTTTCTCTTCTTTTACTTTAGAAGACTGGGAAGATGCATATGCTAAGCTGTTAGAATCTTCTGAAAAGCTGAGAAACCAGAATAAAACTCTAAAAAGAAAACTTAAAAATTTTGAAAAAGTTGAATCCTTAATAAAGGACTATGAAACACTAAAAACTGAAAATGGTGTTCTTAGAAGACAACTGATAGATCTTGATGTTCTTAGCTCTGAGCTTGATTGTGTTAAATCTGAAGACAAGAAATTCAAAAACCAGGTTCAGGAATCTGAACATAGGACAATGAGTCTAGAAAGTGAAAATAGACTGATCTCCGAAGAGCTTGAGGGTGTTAAAGCTACAAACTTAGAGCTTCGGAAAAACCTTGACAAATTTCAATCATAAAATCAACAAGAAGTGTTCAATGAATGTTAGACTTCCTTATGTGAGTTCGTGTTTGATGATGAACTCCAGGAGCAAAACAGTAAACTGAAAGAGGAAATTAACAAGCTGAAACACCTAAACTCAGCTATGTCTGAGAGGCTAATCACTTTTGAAAAAGGGAAGAGTGTAAGCCTGCTGAGCTCTAGTGAGTTGCTGAATGCTGAACAAGAAATTGCTAGCCTAAGGACCATCAATCAGATGTTAAACGAAAAGGCTGTGTACTATGAAGATAAAATTGCTAACTATGAGCTTCATGTTTCCAAACTGCAATCTGAGATTTCAAGTTTGAATGAATCATTAGCTAAATTTGTGAGTGGAAGGGATAATTTGGATAAGCTCCTTGCTAGCAAAATTAATTTCCAACGTGAGGGTCTGAGTTTTAACCCAGCTAATAAAAAGGGCTTTAACAGTAAGATTCACACTTCATTTGTGTGTAGTTCTGAGCCAACTAGCACATCTAGTGTACCTATCCTCGAATTCAGTGCTCTGAAAAATCAAAAATCCATAGTCAGTCCCAAATCTGCAGAACAAATTCAGAAACTGAAAAAGAATGAAAATCTACAGAAAAAGAACAAAAGCACTCATGTTGATACAAAGAATGTTGCACACAAGTCACATGATCTCTCACACACTCATACTAAAAAGGGATCATGTCATTATTGTGGAATATTCGGTCATATGATGCACAATTGCTATATCCTGAAATCTGATGAATTGAGTGCTCATAATAGAATGAAGAAAATTGAAAATTCAGGAAATACACATATGCATTTTATTAAAAGCTCACCCAAGAATCAGTTTGCCCAGAAGAGGCAACTCAAATGTTCCCATTGTGGACGATCTGGTCATGCAAAGCATGATTGCTGGTTCTTGAAGAAGAATGAGTTCAAGGTTCCAAGGAGAACCATTGTTCCAAGGAGACCTCATTGCCATTTATCTGACAAGTCTGATCATATGGCTACTGAATTCTGGTCAGGTTTTCATAGAAGAAACTCTTCTGCTTGCTCTCACTGTGAAAAGCATGGCCACACAGTCAAGGACTGTTGGCACGTTCAAGGCAAAAAATTCAACTCTAAACATGTCAACCTTTCTACAAAAGAAAATGCTTTTGGTAGACATAATTTTACTTGTAAGGAAAAATCTCTTGCATGTTTTGAATGTGGAAGGTCAAGCCACCGAGCCTCTGACTGCTGGATAGCAGGTTATGGAAAACAATATGTTCATGCTAATAACAAAAATTTCCATGTTAATGCACAAGAATTCCATGCTAATAATTGTGTGCATAACAAGAAATCAAAGCATGTATTTTTCTGTCACTATTGTGGGCAGTCTGGGCACTTCATGAATGACTGTCGTTTGATGATATTTGATGACTCAAAAGCCCAAGGACTGTGGAAAGCATTCATCAAAGGTGCTATTAACCATGCAGGACCCAAGACTGTTTGGGTACCTGCCCATGCCAAATAGTGTGCTAACTTGCAGGTGTGCCTTGGAATGGAATAAAGGGGTTAATAAACCAAGGCACTCAAAAATTGGGAACCCCAGGATTGCACTCTTCAGGTCAGTTCTGAGAACCTGTTTTAAATTCTGTCATCTGAAATTGTGTGTTTTAGATGGTCGCATATCATGCTCATCTGTCTGTGCTTAATTGAAATTACTCCAAAAAATCAGAAATGGACTTGGAGTTTATGGTATTCTTTCTCTGGCTGCACTGCATATCTGTTTCATATGTGTGAATCATGAAATCAAGTTTAATGCTTAAATTGGATGATATGCATTCTGTCAGGGGGAGTTTAGTTGTTTTTACATGAATGTCAGGACATTCAGAATTAGGAAACATCTTTAGAAAATGCATTGAATGTGCATACATGTGGTGTAGAGCATTGCATATCATTATATGTAAAAAAAAACCAATAAGAAGAATCGCATTTCATCTAGACAGGGGGAGCATTTTAGTTTCATCAGTCCTTCACACTTTGAACACCTCCTATCTGGCTATCCAAATCTCATATTCTCTCTTGATGATAAAATCCTTGCCCTTCATTCATTGTCAATACATGTCAAGCTGATCTGTATGTATTTCAGACTCAGCTATTGGTTTCTGGTAAATCTATCTGATGCATATTGATCATACCTATTGCAAGCATGAGTTCCATTTGTCTTACTCTCTATGCATGTTTGTCAAATGTCTCTTGCTGTTGAATGCTTTGTCCATGTTAAACGTACTTTGAAGTGAAGTAATATCAGTTTGTGTACCCTTTCACAAATCTGAAATCATCCTTAATAAAGAATCTTATATTATACAGGTTTATAAATGTTTGTTGATTTGAATTGGTTTAAGTCTTATGTATTCCTATGTTTGAATTTGAAGGACCTGAAAATATCTGAATCAGTTTTTCTTAATAAACCTTAACTGACTATCTCATGTAAGTTCATGTAAGATCTTCCGAAATCTGAAAGTTGAAACCTTGATTTACTTTTGTTGAAATGCATGTAACATGTATTATTTTTAAACAAGTCACTTTGAAAATTAAAAGGGCAGTAATAGCAAAATCATTGTAAAAGAAATGAATATTGTGGCAGAGCAATGACTGAATTGCACTGAGAAACTAAACCCTCAATCAAAGAAATGGAGAGGAATTTATGTCATGAAGTGCTTCATGTTACCTCTGTTCATATGGTCAAATCTATAGGGCTAGTTTCACTTAGTAACTGGGGGTACTGGCGTCTAAAAAATGTGTACCCTTAATGTCAAAGGTGTAAATCATCTGTGTAGTTTTTGATCAGAGACAGATATGGTAGTTTATGCTTAGTAACTGGGGGTACTGGCGTCTAACCCACGTGTACCCTTAATGTCAAAGGTATAAATGACACATGTCTGGTCACTAAGCTCAATGTGAAAAGCAAAAGTGAAAAAGACTTGCTGTAACCCTTGCAATTCAAAATTCACTGAGTGTTACTTTGTTTAACCTCAATACTCTTGACTATTTTTCCTAAAGAAGTCAATGGAATTAATTGTGTAAGATGAAAGGAGTTTGAACTAGAATGTTATATGAGAAATTGGTTCATCTTTATTAAAAAGTTGCTTCAGATATGAGTATTGTATTTTATTGACAAACCTTGTGTACATAATTCTTAAACCATGCTTGTCAATTAAAGCCATTTCATAAGCTTTTATAATAGAAGATTCTGAAACTTTAAACATGGATATATGGATTGGGTACCTCACTGAAAATCTTCTCTTCTCATATACTTTGGTTTGGAGATCATGATCTGAACTACTATATCAATGTACCAGGTATCAGACATCCAATCTCACTGATCCTGTGGTTGCCGATCATTTATGATCCTCTTGTTGCATTCATGTTGTGTCATTAAGGGGGAGAATAGATTTTCTATGCCTTCATGACTTAGTCAAAGGGGGAGTTTTTACTTCAATCATTTCTTGCATGCTTGTATTTCTCTCTCAAACTATTTTCTTTTTGTTGACGTCAAAGGGGGAGAATAATTTGCCATGAGAGTCAATGTTGACTCATAGTGTTGCCATCATCAAAAAGGGGGAGATTATTGTGCCTCTGTGATTTTCATGATAGCAAACACTATAAGCCACCATGTGTTTGCATGAAAGATTGAATGTTTATGCATCTGCTCTTGCTTGCTGTGCATTGCTTAAGTCAGTGCTGGTGAATAATTGTTGTATGCATCACGAGTATAATTGTTGTATGCATCACGAGTTTAATGAGCATTTCATGGGTATGCTTGTGCATGCATCACACTGAAGAAGGTCAGTGCATTTTCTATCTCGGTGCAAACTTTGCATACTTATATAGCATAGTCAGTGCATGTTTTACTTCGGTGCATATGTGCACTCGGTGTAATGTTGGTCGTGAACACAGCATACTTAGGTCGGTGCAACCTTTGTTGGTGCACGCTGGATAGGTCGGTGCAAGGCATCCTTTGCACGCACCCAAGTCAGTGCATTCCCTTGGCTGTCTCATACACATAAGGGGTCAGTGTATTTCAATGCAGCATGCACGTTTAGGCTCGTGCATTCCTTGTCTTTGCATCTCACCTTTCGAGGTCGGTGCAAGTCTTTAGGTCCGTGCAATACTTGCACAGCACGCACTGTTTAGCCTTGTCATTTAGTGTCAGTGCTTTCTTCTCCACCAACTCGGTGCAAGTTCTATTTTGCATTTTTCCTTTGTCCGTATACTCTTCTCCATCATATCGGTGCAACTCGTGTCTGGACCGCAAATCCAACTCGGTGCATCTACTATGTTACGCATTTTTTTAAGTGTCAGTGCACTGTTCACCCTAGACATGTCTAGAGTCATTGCATATCTTTGGTCCTTCATTTTTTTTTCTTTGACTCGGTGCATAGTCTTCTTCTTGTGCCTCTTGGATTCATGTCCGTGCACATCAGCTGCACGGGTGGTCAATAAGATTTGGGCATACGGTGTCATGCATATTTGTAAGTCAATACATTTCCCACGTCTAGTTTTATCAACTCAGTGCATGCTATGTTTACTCTCTCATTACCTCAGTGCAAACTGTGCTAAGTGCTTGACTAAGTGCCTTGCATTTTCTGATAGAGTTTCTCTCCGAGGAGGGGCACGTGATCCAAGGTAGATCGACCTCCGAAAGAGTGCCACGAAGAAGGCTACAACGCTTAGATGGTGACACGTGACTAAGAGCCTTCTGGAAGCCGTTTGGGCGGGAGTTCACCCTCCACACGCCCAGGGCGTGAGCACGGGATTCAGAGACAGAAGATATATATATCTCTCTCTGATGCGAAGAAAGAAGAAGAGAAAAAAAAAGAGAGGGAGAGTAGCAGAAGAAGAAAGATAGTGAAGCTGCTGAAGCAAATTGAAGATCTGATATCTGTTGGCTTCTGGATCAGATCCAGACCCATATGCTCCTGCGAGAGCTACATTCTTATGTTTTATTTCCAGCTTTCCATAGCTGAATTTTCTCACACTTGTTTTTCCCTTTTCAACTGTGTTTTTTGATTCTCTGATTTGAGGTCAGGGTTCCTCCTGTGGACTCAGGAGAAGAGAGACTTGGGTCTCTGGTTGCTAGTGACTGGCTGTCGCTAGGTTTCCTCCGGGTTGGAGGAAGGGAGGATTGGTCCTCCGGTTAGCAAGTGATTGGGTGTCGCTTGTGGTTTCCCTCTGGTTTAGAGGAAGAGAGACTTGGGTCTCTGGTTGCTAGTGACTGGGTGTCACTAGTGGTTCCTTCCGGGTAGGAAGAAGAGAGGAGTGTGTTCCTCTGGTTCAAGCTGTCAGGCAGTGTTTGTAGGCAAGATGTGATGCCCAGCGGTTTCAAGCTGTTTGGCAGCAGTAAGCCACACTCTGGTTAGAGTGTGAGGTGGACGTTGGTCTGTGGACCGAACCACCTAAAAATCATGTTGCTTTGTGGGTTGCTTTGCGTACATCTTCCATATCTTCTTTCCCCACTTCTCAGGTTGCTTGGGCACTCCATTTTAGTATATGTGATTTCTTCTTGAATTCGTTTCAACTGACAAGTGTATGATAGAACGTTTAGCAGAAGCATTTGCTTCTTAGTGTTTCTCATGGCAATTGCTCTTGTGAGTTAAGCTGTCGGATTTCTGAGTGAGAAAGCTTGTAGTCCCATGAGACTACATTGAATCAAGGCAAAAGTTTTATTCCGCAATAGAATTTTATCAGGGATTCATTCACCCCCCCCCCTTCTGAATCCGTGCCTTGCACCCCAACACACCTCTCATTCCTTGAGTCCATTTCAAGAACACCCACACCGACTAAGGTCAGTCAAATCGCAAGCTTAACTCTGAGCAATGCACACTTGCACCTTACGACCAGTCCAAATAGCCTCAACCTGCTCCAATACCAATCACTAAGTGACTCTATTCAGAGCCACGAGACACAGTTCACAAAAAGAATTGGCGCCATAATTATCCTCGTCCAACAACTCTCACCATTGAGCTCCTTGATTCTCATTTCTGCTGGCACCACACAGCACGATACTGGCACCGACACACGTCACCCGAGGCGGTAGGCGTCAGAAAATGCCTCTCCGAATGCCGCTCTACAGTGCACGGATTCGAAAGGAAGAAATGGGTGTGATCACTAGAGACTTATACCTGAGCCTTGTAGACACACCAAATTTGACATCATTTTGAGCATATATCCTATTGCCTTACGATGCCCCAAATTGACCCTCGAATCAACTTATTTGAGTGATTTTCCTTACCTTTTTTGATTATTCAGCTTTCCTAAATTTTCTCATATTTTCCCTTATTTTTCTTGGATTTTTCTCTAATTTTTCGGGGCCATTCTGCATTAGAGTCATGACCCTGGACGCCCATTCTTTGAATAAGCCACTCCTCAGTTGACGCCAATTCTTCCATTTAGAATTTTATTGAAATTAAAATCTGCGCCTTCAGCCTAGCCGCCAAGTCAGAATCTTACGCCTTAACAGAGGACACTAATTCGTTCCAAAAGAATTAGCACCTGTCTGGACAGGCACCCATTCTTTCATCAACGGACGCCATCACCGTTGAGTCGACACACTTAGAATCTGCACTAGTTTGCAGAGGCGCTTATTCATGTACGTCTTGAATGTGCGGCCACAATATGGACGCTAATTCTTCCACTATAATTTCATGCCAGATTTCATGGAATCTGTGCCTCTTCACAAAGGCGGTATTTCTTTAAATGGCGTCCTTCCTTTGGACGTTAATTCATTTATTTTCGTCCAAAAATTCATGTTTTCTTGAATTAACGCCTTTTCACAAGGGTGCTAATTCTTTAATTAGCGACCATACCTTGGCCGCTAATTCCCTTTCTATTTCTGGAGCATTTAACTCCATCCAAAATTTGTATTGATTCCTAATTGGCGACCAGCCCATGGACGCCAATTCTTTTTTAATTTTGGAAATTGCTAATCATTCCTAAAATGGCTCATAATTGACGGCACTTCGAACTATCGATATTTTAATTGGCGACCATTGTGGTGATCGTCCATTCTTACAGAGTTCCGAATCCGAACAGAACCTCCTTCCTTCTCCGTTTTGAGCCCTTTTTCCATTTTGGAAGGGATCCTAAGGCTTTCTAAGGTTGAGGGGACACATGGCCAATGAATATTCTCTTCCAAATCCTAATAAAATTAGTTTTCCTAATTTTTCTTGAATTAAACTCTGAATTTCACCCTTATAAATAGGACCCCTCTCTCCCTCATTGTTAAGGCTTAAACAATCATCTACGGGGAGGTGCTGCCAGACTAAGGGCCCAAGGAGAGAGCCTCCCATGCTCAAAGCTACATCCTTTGGAGCCTCTTCTTCCTTGAAGCACGTTGAAGATCTAAAGCCCTCATGGAGAAAATCCAATAAGCTTATAATCACCCTTTCTCTTCTTATTTCTTTAGTCTAATTTGCATTGCATGCATGCACATCTCCCTCTTCTTTTCTTATTCTTATTTTCATCTCAACCACGTTGAGACCTCCAAATTGTGCAACACTTGCACCCTCCCTCTTTTCTTCATCACATCATTTTCATCCACCCTTTGCATAGGGGTTTAAAGCTAAAACACCAACAAGGTGTGTCACTTTCCATGATTTCATTGCTTATTTATATTAGAGTTTGATACTACACTCACCTTGGTTTCAAATCCAATTCTTTTATTGGTGTTTTCTTTGTTTTACAAGGGTAATCTTAGAAGACTCTCCTCATCGGCCGACCGATAGGAAGAGAATGTAACATTCACATCTCCCCCGCTTCTTTTAAGGTATTTATATCGTGATCCCTCCATGTTTCTTATTGTTATATTCATTTGAGGTATCCCCTCTGGCGATCACACTCCATTAGCATCCACGCATGTTCCCTATTTCTTCCTCTTTCCCCTTTCTTTCTGTCACCATAATATTAATTCTTTATTTTCCTTAGTGGATTTTCTATAGATCTACAAATTGGCGATCACGGTGGGACCACCTTATTTTTTTATTTGATTACCCTCTCCATTTGGACAGGATAATTTCTAGGCTACACATGCAAAGAAAACGACATATAACTATCTGTACGGAATTTCTGGGAGCATGAAATTTTTACAGTGAGGTGCTACCTTAGTCTCCTATCTTTTTCCAATTTTTCAGATTTTTATGAATTAAAATGCCCTTTCAAAACTCTCTTTTTCTAAGTTTCTGGAAATTGGGACAGAACCACAGGTGCATCAACCTACCCACATGTGCATCGACCTTACCATGGTTTGCACCATCTGTGCATCGACCTTACCTTGGACCTGCACAGACCTGTCCAAAGGCTATACTACATGTGCATCGACCTTACCTTGGACCTACTCAGACCTGTCCAAAGGCTACTATTAGAATATGAGGGTGCAAGGCTGAGATTCAGAGGGGGGGTGAATGAATCCCAGGTTATAAAAATACTCCTATTAAAAAAAACTAACTCTGAAAGATTTGAGCAGAAATAACACTAGGGGGCTGAGCTAATCAAATATTCTATTGAGGTTCATTCTCATACACTCAGCAATTGAAATAGTGAAATAGACTCAATTCGAAGTAAGATCAGATGAATACTACGAACTGAAGACAAAATGCTCAACACACAGAGATAGATACTCACACGTAGCTTAGTTCAAACATGTTGCAGATAACGAATCAAGTAGTACGATATCGAGCATATTGCATACAACCAACCAGGCAAATCACGTAGAGAAGTGGTGGTAGAAGATATGGAGGTGTGCGCACAGATCAAACCACGATGGATGGGATATTTTTATGTGGTTCGGCCAGACCCACAGTCTGCCTACGTCCACCCCTCACTCAAACCGAGTGAGGATTCCACTAGCACAAGCTAGAACGTAGACTTAGTCTACAACAAACTGATGCCTAACAGCTTACCCTGAGGGAGACAAATCCCTCAACACCGATCCTGCAACCCACAGGATCTGAACCCTAACCTTGCCCCACAACATCAGAACCGGAGGACCAATCCTCCCTTCCTCCAAACCGAAGGGGCAACCATTAGTAGCACACCACTACTTGCAACCGGAGACACAGTCTCCCTTCCTCCAAACCAGTGGGGAAACAGTGACTGACACCCAGCCACTCAAACTCGGAGACCCAAGTCTCCCTTCCTCTGAAACCCAGAGGGAAACCACGAGTGACACCCCGCCACTCGCTAACCGGAGACACGGTCTCCCTTCTCTTGAATCTTAAGGAGGAACCCGACCTCAAACCAGAGGATCGGAAAGCACAAAGGAATGGAAGAGAATAACGAAAAACCTAAAAGGAAAAAGCAAAAACAAATGTAGCTTCAAGGAGCATGATGACTCTAGATTTGATCCATGAGTCACAACATGAACAGATCTTCAATGCAGGCTCTGGCTGCTCACTCCTTCATCTCAAAACTTTCTTTTCTGAACTCTATCTTTCCTTCTCTTTTCTTTTGCTCGCACACTGGCTCAATCTCTGGTACTTCCTCTTCTGCTAGCTTACTCTTTCAGATGGCTACTCTCACCTATCTAAGCTCCGATCTTCCTCTTTTCTTTCTTCTATGGCTCTTCTTTCTCGGTTGAAAAAGCCTCCAATTTATACCCAAAAGCAGGGTATCGGAAAGGTACCCAGCGAATCATGTGAATCCACCTGGAATGAGAGAATTCCTTAATCATTAGTCTCTCAGAAACTCTACCACGGAGACATACCTTTTCGTGCCAAAAAGACTCCACACGTGGGATGCTCATTGGTTGCGTCTGAGATGTTAGGAGAAATTCCTCTGATATCCCACTTTCAAGGTGGTCACGTCCTCAACATGTGTTCCCTGGGTTCACGTGCCACTTTACCTACCATTCTGGAGAAACACGTGCCTATCATTGGTTGACTTGGGATCACGTGCCATCACCTGGTTCGAGCTTCCGTGCCTTAAGATTACACGCTGCCACTTGAATGTTCAGTTAGGCAATTCATCAAACACTTTTCCATCAACCTTATAGACATATGCTATGACTTCAGTTTGCCTCGCATAGTAATATGCTCAGACCTTTAAAACAATGCATAGACCTTGAGTTTTCATGTGCACAGACTTTAGTTCTTTATGTGCACTGACTCGATGCCACGAATGCTAGTATGCACCGACCTTGTGCCTTTGAAATCAAAACCTGCACCGACCTTATTTGCGAAGTTGCACAGACCTTGTATGTTGCACCGACCTTGTTTGCGTTGAAGGCAAGACATGCACCGACCTTGCTAAGTTGAAGGCAGAACATGCACTGACCTTGCTGTGTTGAAGGCAGAACATGCATCGACCTTGAATCGCATGGAGCATAAGTACCTTGGCGTGCACTAGTCTTGGATGTGCACCGACCCTTGTAGCAGATGTGCACCGACCTTGTTGTGCAGTAGCGACAATATGCATTGACCTTTCTTTTGCTGAATGACTAAACGTGCACCGACCCTTGTAGCAGATGTGCACCGACTTTGTTGTGCAGTAGCGAAAATATGCATTGACTTTTCTTTCGCTGAATGACTAAAGGTGCACCGACCTTAGTTCTACGCAGGCATGATGTGCACCGACCTTATCAGCATGTGCACCGACTTGAATAGCATCAAATGCTAGTGTGCATCGACCTTGTTGTTAGCCATTAGCACAGCTTGTACTGTCTGGAATTTTACATGCCAACAAAGACTATTGACTTTTCTTGTTGACTAAGCATTGACTTCATTGACCATGTTGACTTTTATTGTTGACTGTGCGTTGACTTCTGGCTTTAAAGCATCAACCTGTCAGACTTCATCCTTGATCTCCTTAGCTCAATCTGCTGATTTCTTACTATCAATAGTTCTCTTGTCTGATTGTCTTGCCATTGTCCTGTATTACACTTTACAGCAAGCATATTAAATGCACATGTAGAATAAGAACCACAATGTATCACAATTTATCAATGCAACATAAGCCATATGTTTGGTAGCATCATAACCACAAAGTGTTTGCCATATCAACACATATGACATCATGCTTAGATGAATTATAGTGGTTGACATCATCAAAATCACAGGGGTACAACAATCTCCCCCTTTTTCATGATGGCAACACTATGAATACTATGATACAATGATATGAGCAAAATGATATCAAACTCTTCTCCCCCTTTGACTTCATCAAAAAGGAAGTGATAGTTTGATAAGATCAGTATGCATTGATATGGTTGAGTCATACACTATTCTCCCCCTCACCAAATGAACCAGAACTGCCAGATAATGCAAAATAATGTACCCTACTCCCCCTGAAAATGTGCGATGAATTGAAGTGAGGATAGGGGTATGACAAAGAACATACATGAAGATTTTTAGCACAAGATGGTAGGGACAGCTAAGAAGGAATGACTAATCTCTTCCTTAATGCTAGAAGGATGCTTATGAGACAATGTCCCTAGAGGGATTGGTATGAAAGAAATGGTTAGAATGTATCATCAAAAACACAGAGACTCAAGTGATACTGTAGTTTTCAGAAAATATCAACCAGTAATGTCGGAGATGATGCAGATAATGAGTGAATGAGAGCAAGTCAAAACTAAGCATTAGTAATTAGACTGAAGGCAAAAAAGGTCAAATGTCCAAGAAGATTTTCAATGAGACATCAAAATCATAAATCCAGAAATAAACAAATTGTAGAGTCTTCAATTATAAGAACTCATGAATAAATCTTTATTGAGCAGGATGGTTTAAAAAAAATGCATTCATAGATTATCCAAAATAGACTACTTGTACTCACATCTGAAGTCAATTTTAATAAAATTGAACCAAGCTTTCATGTTAACATCTAGTTAGACCTTCTTTCATCTTAAACATTCAATTTCAATGACTCCTTAGGAGTAGCAAAAAAATATATAGTATTGAGATTAAACATTCATGAGAGCATCTGAGGTTGTCCAAGGTTTCAGCAATTTCTCATGTTTTCCTTTCCATGCAACAACAATTTTTATAGTAATATCTTTCAAGATCAATTGAGTTTAGTACACACCTTGTAACTAGAGGATACACGTTGTTTAGACGCCAGTATCCCTAAGCACTTAGTATGACTAACTGTCATGATTCATATTGAACAGAGTTAATTAGGGCACTTCATGACATAGGTTGACTCCATTTCTTTGATGAGGGTCCCAGTTTCTCAGTGTAACCTAATAATTGCTCTGCCTCAACCTTTCACAGATATTTTTCATCAAATTTTCAGCAGGGATAACTATGGCACTTCATGACACAGTCCATTGGACATGATTTCTCAGTGAAAAAGTTATTACTCTGACAACATTTACCCTTGGGAACAATTCAGATCAATAAGATGTTTACGAGCAATACACACATCAAGCATTTCAACCAAGGTAATCCATGATTTTAAAATTTCCAGATTTCAGAAGATCTTACATGATATAACATGAATCAAATGGTTTAGAATTTATTAAAAGAATTGATTCAGATATTTTCAAGATATTCAAATCAAAACAGCAAGAAATACATGAAACTAAAACTACCTGAAACTTTTAGACATTCATAAATCCGTATAATAGAAGATTCTTCATTAACATAAGGATTTTCAGATTTATGAACAATGTTCACACATTGAAATCATCCCAACCGATAGTCAAGACAAGGGAGTTTCTAAAGTAGTTAATTCACCAAACAATAGTGAGTAGACTGACACGGGCTAAGAGATAACACTGTAATTTGACCCAGATGACATTCTCAAAGAGGATTGCTGGGTGGCCAACACATCTGAACAAATGTGTGAGCAGCAGACAGCAGATTTTAAGGCCATGAGAGTGATGGGCTGAACTGTAGCTGGATTCAGATAAAAAGAGATTGACTAGTTGCAGCTCACAGCATCTGTCAAAAAGGATCGTACCCAAAAGATAGTAGTTCAACCTGAAGATGGAAGTTTCGGTTGACCGAACTATGAAAGTTTGGTCGATTGAACCAAACAATTATGGAGTTACGAGGAAAAGAGCAGATGACATGCATGCAATTTCAGAGACATGATTAATGCTCCCCCTAAATGTATGCACTCAAACAATCTTTTTGGTATTTTCAATATGTGTGTCATGCAATCAATTCTAAAATCAGTGTATGCATGATGAGAAATGCACATGAGTAAACTATGAAATGTAGGAACTCCTCCTATGTGTGTGCATTTACGTCAATCAATCCTATTGACATATGAATGAAGTGCAGTTAACACATGTATGCATATGCATTGACTCCCCTTACTTGACTGTATTGAACTATCATATATGACATGAAGACCATGCAGGGGACATTGGCTATTCTAGGGACGTATGCATTTGCATGAAACACAGAAGCTATCTTGACAGACTCCCCCTGAGAGTATGCATGAACAATCTAACAAATGCTAAGAATTTTAGATAGGTGGATCACTGAGGGAAAAATGATAAACAGTGTTTAGATGATTCCACAAATTATCATTAGAGCGAATGTAAGGTATCAATGATCAAGTACTAGGTGAATGTATGATCTATGATCCCTCACACAAGGTATGACATTCCAGGTTGGCGTAACCAAACTTTCCTGCCATAGCTTTTTATATACTTGATATGGAAGATACCTACAACTCGTTCAGATGAGAATATGTTTGGAGTCAAATGCCAACTACATATACGATCGATAGACAATGCAATGCAAATGCACTGATTGCTCAACATATGTTCATGAGAAATAAAGCAGATTATCAGATTCAAATTTAAGCGTGCATGCACTAGATTTTAACTAACAAATCAAGCATGATATGCAGCCATCAGAGAAAAGTTATTGAAGGCTCAAATGATCAAACCCAAAAGGAAACATGAATGGGGTTTTACCATACTCAGGTGCTTTGGTTTATTGAAACACCCTTTTATTCCTCAGCACCCAAGGCACTCCTGCAAAACAAATTCTTATTTTACATATTTAGGTACCCAAGAACTCTTGGGCCCTTCATGGTTAGTAGAACCTTTGATAGGTGCTTTCCACATCCCTTGGGCTTTCTCATCATCATAAATCATCAAAGAGCAACTATTCATGGAATGCTCAACCTACCCGCAGTAATGACGAGAGACAACAGGTTTTATGTTCTTCTTATGCCAATTAGCATGAGTATAAAATCTCTGATCATAACTAAACATGTTGTCGTATTTATCATGAAGAGCTGTCTTTCCCTTCACATGCCAACAGTCCTTGACTATATGGCCATACTTTCCATAATAGAAGCACACAATGTGCTTACTTCTAGAATCAAACTCATTTTTAACAAACACCATTTTGTTGACAGGGAAATTAACAAATTTAGAATTAGATTTTCTTTGCTGGGCAAACCAACAATGTGTTGCAATGTGGCCAATCTTGCCACAGCAAAAACACTGAACATTCTTTTTCTGAAAGACATGATTTCTAACATAAGGTTTCTTAGCATGCTTTGTACCAAAATTCTGGTTTTCCTTTATCATTAAATTGCAAGCATGCATTAAATGACCAAACCTATCATAGTAATGGCATGAATTTTTCTTTGCATGAATGTGTGGAGGTGCATGTGACTTGTGTGCAATGCTTTTTATCTTTTTCTGTGAAATTTCTTTCTTTTTCAGTTTCTGAGTTTGTTCAGTAGTTTTGGGACTGACAGTGGATTTTTGGTTTCTCTGAGCACTGAATTGGAAGATAGGTGCACTGGATGTGCTAGTCGGCTCAGAACTACACACAAATGAAGTGTGAAGCTTACTATCAAAGCCATTTTTATTAGCTGGGTTAAAACCCAGACCCTCATGTTGAAAATTAATTTTGCTACCAAGGAGCTTATCCAAATTATCCTTTCCACTCACAATTTTTTCAAGAGATTTGTTTAAGTCAGATATTTCAGATTCGAGTTTTGAGACATGGAGCTCATATCCAGATATCTTCTCTTCATAGCAAGTGGCAATTTCATTCAACATTTGGTTAATGGTTTTTAGACTCTCAATTTCTTGTTCTGCATTCACCAACTTGTTAGAACTATCCATGCTCAGGCACTTACCTTTTTCAAATGTGATTAGTCTCTCAGACATAGCTGAGTTTAGGTGTTTCAACTGGTTAATATCCTCTTTTAGTTTACTATTTTGCTCCTGGAGTTCATCATCAAATACGAAATCACTTAAAGAAGTCTGACATTCATTAAACATTTCTTGTTGATTTTCTGATTGAAGTTTGTCAAAGTTTTTCTGAAGCTATAAATTTGTTACTCTAACAGCCTCCAGTTTTTCAGATATCAACTTATTTTCACTTTCAAGATTCAGTGATTTATGTTCAGATTCCTGAATCTGGTTTTTGAGTTTCTTGTTCTCAGATTTCAAGAAATCAAGTTCTGAACTAAGAGCATCAATATCTGTCATTTGTCTTCTAAATATACCATTTTCTATTTTCAGAATTTCAATGTCCTCACCTACAGAGTCAGTATTCTCAAATTTGTTTAACTTCTTTTTCAGGGATTTCTTCTGTTTTCTCAGTTTTTCATAGGACTCTAGCAAATTAGCATATGCATCTTCCCAATCATCTAAAGTAAAGTTAGCGAAAGGGTTGTTTACCTCTTCTTCATCCGCACCTTCATTGCTTCCTTCAGCCATCATGCATTTTTGTTTTTCCTTTCCACGGCAGGCAATCTTTAGTTTGTTCAGGATGTCCTTAGCTGACCTGCAATCATGAAAACATGAGTGAAAAGCCTTGTTAGTGGCTGCTTTCATTAAGTCCAAGGCATTCTGATTTTCACCACACTTTGATCTATGACTGTTTGTCCATTTGGACCTTTTCTTTGGTAATCTGTATGGACCGTGTGAAATTAACTTCCACGTATCAGGATCAACTGATATAACATAGCTGTGCAGACTACTAAACCACGAATTAAAATTAGAGCCATTAAAAATCGGTGGATGAGCTATGGAAGCAAATCAGACTAATGAATCAGAAATAGTAGTGCACCAAGAAGTAGCAGGATCCTCTACAGATCGTTGGATCTGATGAGGCAGTAACCCGCACTGATACCAATTGTTAGATTATGAGGGTGCAAGGCTGAGATTCAGAGGGGGGGTGAATGAATCCTAGGTTATAAAAATACTCCGATTAAAAAAAACTAACTCTTAAATATTTGTGTGGAAATAACACTAGGCTGCTGAGCTAATCAGATATTCTATTAAGGTTCATTCTCATACACTCAGCAATTGAAATAGCTAAATAGACCCAAATCGAAGTAATATTAGATGAATAATATGAACTGAAGACAAAAAGCTCAACACTCAGAGATAGAGACTCACACATAGCTTAGTTCAAACACGTTGCAGACAATGAATCAAGTAGTACGATATCGAGCATCTTGCATACAACCAACTAGACAAATCACGTAGAGAAGTGGAGGTAGAAGATATGGAGGTATGCGTATAGATCAAACCACGATGGATGGAATATTTTTAGGTGGTTCGGCTAGACCCACAGTCTGCCTACATCCACACCTCACTCAAACTGAGTGAGGATTCCACTAGCACAAGCTAGAAATCAAAGCAGACTTAGTCTGCAATAAACCACTGCCTAATACCTTGCCCTGAGGGAGACAAATCTCTCAACACCGATCTTGCAACCCACAGGATCTGAACCCTGACCTTTCCCCAGCAAGATCAGAATCGGAGGACCAATCCTCCCTTCCTCCAAACCGAAGGGGCAACCACGAGTAGCACACCACTACTCACAACTGGAGACACAGTCTCCCTTCCTCCAAATCGGAGGGGAAACCGTGAGTGACACCCAGCCACTCACACCCGGAGACCCAAGTCTCCCTTCCACTGAAACCCAAAGGGAAACCACGAGTGACACCCCGCCACTCGCCAACCGGAGACACGGTCTCCCTTCTCCTGAATCTTCAGGAGGAACCCGACCTCAAACCAGAGGATCGGAAAGCACAAAGGAATGGAAGAGAACAACGAAAAACTTAAAAGGAAAAAACAAAAACAAATGTAGCTCCAAGGAGCTTGATGATTCTGGATTTGATCCACGAGTCACTACATGAACAGATCTTCAATGAAGGCTCTGGCTGCTCACTCCTTCTTCTCAAAACTTTCTTTTCTGAACTCTCTCTTTCCTTCTTGCTCGCACACTGGCTCAATCTCTGGTACTTCCTCTTCTGCTAGCTCACTCTTTCAGATGGCTACTCTCACCTATCTCGCAGCTCCGATCTTCCTCTTTTCTTCTTTTGCGGCTCTTCTTTCTCAGTTGAAAAAGCCTCCAATTTATACCCAAAAGCAGGGTATCGGAAAGGTACCCAGCGAATCATGTGAATCCACCTGGAATGAGAGTATTACTTAATCATTAGTCTCTCAGAAACTCTACCATGGAGACATACCTTTTCGCGCCAAAAAGACTCCACATGTGGGATGCTCACTAGTCGCGTCTGAGGTGTTAGGAGAAAATCCTTTGATATCCCACTTTCAAGGTGGTCACGTGCTCAGCATGTGTTCCCTGGGTTCACGTCCCACTTTACCTGCCATTCTGGAGAAACACGTGCACATCATTAGCTGACTTGGGATCACGTGCCATCACCTCGTTCGAGCTTTCATGCCTTGAGATTACACGCTGGCACTTGAATGTTCAGTCAGGCAATTCATCAAACACTTTGCCATCAACCTTATAGACATATGCTTCGACTTCAGTTTGCCTCACACAGTAATATGCTCAGACCTTTAAAACAATGCATAGACCTTGAGTTTTCATGTGCACAGACTTTAGTTCTTTATGTGCACTGACTCTATGCCACGAATGCTAGTATGCACTGACCTTGTGCCTTTGAAATCAAAACCTACACCGACCTTGTTTGCGAAGTTGCACAGACCTTGTATGTTGCACCGACCTTATTTGCGAAGTTGCACATACCTGTATGTTGCACTGACCATGTTTGCGTTGAAGGCATGACATGCACCGACCTTGCTGAGTTGAAGGCAGAACATGCACCGACCTTGCTGTGTTGAAGGCAGAACATGCACCGACCTTGAATCGCATGGAGCATATGTACCTTGGCGTGCACTAGTTTTGGATGTGCACCAACCCTTATAGCAGATGTGCACCGACCTTGTTGTGCAGCAGCAACAATATGCATCGACCTTTCTTTCGCTGAATGACTAAAGGTGCACTGACCTTAGTTCTACGCAGGCATGATGTGCACCGACCTTATCAGCATGTGCACCGACTTGAACAGCATCAAATGCTAGTGTGCACTAACCTTGTTGTTTGCCATTAGTACAGCTTGTACTGTCTGGAATTTTGACAGGCCAACGAAGACTATTGACATTTCTTGTTGACTGAGCATTGACTTCATTGACCATGTTGACTTTTCTTGTTGACTGTGTGTAGACTTCTGGCTTTAAAGCATCAACCTGTCAGACTTCATCCTTGATCTCCTTAGCTGAATCTGCTGATTTCTTACTGTTAATAGTTCTCCTATCTGATTGTCTTGCCACTGTCCTGTATCACACTTTACAGCAAGCATATTAAAATGCACATGTAGAATAAGAACCACAATTTATCACAATTTATCAATGCAACATAAGCCATATGTATGTTTGGTAGCATCAGAACCACAAAGTGTTTGCCATATCAACACATATGACATCATGCTTAGATGAATCATAGTGGTTGACATCATCAAAACCACAGGGGTACAATAGCTACAATACATGTGCATCGACCTTACCTTGGACCTGCTCAGACCTGTCCAAAGACTACAATACATGTGCATCGACCTTACCTTGGACCTGCTTAGACCTATCCAAAGGCTATAATACATGTGCATCGACCTTACCTTGGACTTGCTCAGACCTGTCCAAAGGCTACAGTACATGTGCATCGGTCTTACCTTGGACCTGCTCAGACTTGTCCAAAGGCTACAATACATGTGCATCGACCTTACCTTGGACCTTCTCAGACCTGTCCAAAGGTGACAATACATGTGCGTCGGCCATACTATGGCCAACGCCAAATGTGCACAGACCTTACTCTGGCCAACACCAAATGTGCACGGACCTTACTATGGCCAACACCAAATGTGCACATACCTTACTATGGCCAACACCAAATGTGCACAGACCTTACTCATGGCCAACACTAAATGTGCATAGACCTTACTCATGGACCTGCACTGATCTGACCACATGTGCATAGACCTGTCCAGAGACTTTAAACTCTGGTAGAGACTCAGAGGAAACTCGTGAGTGCCCGTAACTGGATGAAAAATAGAAAATGAACATGTTGGTCGATCCCACGTACCCTTAGACCCTCTTTAAAGTATAGAAAAAAATTTGAAATCATTCTAATGCACTGTTGACCCCAAAAATTGAGGTTAGGTGCCTACCTTTGAAATGTTAAAATCGACGATCCGGGGATGACATCCACAACCCAGATCTGCCTAAGCTTCTCCTTTCGATCTGGGGATGAGATCCACACCCCAGCTCCTCCCAAGACTTCGCCCGTCGTCCTAGGAACTGCAGGTCCACCCTCATACGCAGGGCCAAGGTCCCTTACCTCTGTTTCTTACACAAGAGGAACCGTATATGGTAGAAAATTGAAAATAGGTGTTGCTAAAGGCTTACCATCCTTGAAACTCACCACCTTATATTGTTTTCAAACCTCCCGAGAGCTTTTCCCATGTTCTACAAGGCTCAGTCCAGCCCCCAAAGTCGCTGGCTTAAAGGGCAGTTAATACTAAGCAACCCTTCGGTTTGAACAGAGGTGACCCTTCGTCTACCCGGTCATAGATGTGAGTATGCACATTTTTTTATGTTAGGATTGGAATTGGGACATCTTCATATGAAATCAATAGGACTTCTTGATCTAACATTGGGTCATGGTTTCATCAAATTTCGTAATTCCTAGCCCGAGTTATGATTTTTCAAAGATTATCATTTATTTTCCCTTGTTCCAGGCGCGACCTTTCGGTAGCCCGAGGTAATCCGAGTATAACTCTAGCGTCCAGGCAGTATTTGGCCTCGACCTTTGAAGTTGTAGCTAACATCCCATTCAGAATTATGGCCTTGGTTTCAGGCCATTTCATTAACCACAGACGAAGTTATGATTTTTCCATTAATTACATTCGAATTCTCCTAACAGTCACACCTATTCGTGACAACTGGCAGTAAAAGGGATTACAACCTTGGGTTCTAATGCGAATTGGGCTTCCACCACAACAGAAGAGTTTGGGTTAATGGCCAAAGCTTTCTAGTGAGCCTGATTTCATCCCATTTGGTCGGCTGTGGACCAAGATATCCTTATTTTAACGGGTGACTGTGTTTTCTGAAACTATTTTGACCCATTATCTCAAACTCCCTCTTACCCCCCCTATTAGGCCCATTCTTTAGAAGTTATACTCTTCACCAAAGTTATTCTTTACCCAATGGTCGTTACATGGGCATTGATTTCACCTAATTCTGATTTTCCTATGTTAAGTTACGAATTTTCTAAGGGTCTTTCAACAATCTGTCTAGATTTCTAGCTCATTGAGTTCATTGGCCCGAATTGTACACAATTGGGCCAGGGCCCAATTGGTGGTCATAACATCCTCTCCCCCTTAAAATAATTTCATCCTCAAAATTTACTCGAGAAATTTCTTCTTTATGAAAAATTACTCACCGAATAGTTGAGGGTATTCTTGGCGCATCTTGTCCTCCGGCTCCCATGTTGCTTCCTCGAAATGAGAATTCCTTCATAGCACCTTCACCAACCGGATGGTTTTATTCCTCAATACATGTTCCTTCGAGTCTATGATCTCGCTAGGCTGCTCCACATAAGACAGATCTACCCGAACCTCCAGGGACTCATACTCTATAACATGTGAGGCATCCGGGACATACTTTCTGAGCATGGAGACGTGAAAGATTGGATGTACATGTGACAGAGCAGGCGGAAGTGCAAGTCGGTAAGCCACCTCGCCGACCCTTTGCAAAATCTCGAAAGGCCCGATGTATCTCGGACTGAGCTTGCCCTTCCTTCCGAACTATATGACTCCCTTAGTAGGGGACACCTTTAGGAACACATGGTCTCCTTCTGCAAAAATTAACTCTCTCTGCCGCTGGTCTGCATAACTTTTCTGACGGCTCTGGGCTGTGATGAGTTGCTGCCCGATCATAGATATCTTCTCTGAGCAGTTCTGTACCAACTGTGGTTTGAATAGCTGCTTTCCTCCAGCTTCATACCAACACACCGGTGATCTACATGGCCGCCCATAGAGTGCTTCATAAGGTGCCATTCCGATGGTAGAATGGTAACTATTATTGTATGAAAATTCCATTAGGGGCAAATGATCGTCCCAATTCCCCCTCCACTCAATACTGCATGCCCTCAGCATATCTTCTAGATGTTGTGTCCCTTGGTTTTGATGATAACAGATCATAAATCATTAGTAGATATTTTAGAAATATCTAACTTATTTTGGTTTGATGAATTGACTAAACAAGTGCAGAAGAATCTCTCTAAGTGATGTCTCGACACGGCCTAATGATGTCCAGACACATCTAGAAGAGCTTGTGTTAGATTCCCAATGTTTGAGCTCCGGCATAAAAGAATGTGTCGACACATCTAACCCATGTCTCGACACATCCAGAAGAATTCAAGCTGAAGCCGTTCTGTCTAAGACTCTGGACTCACTAATGTCTCGACACACTGAGTGAAAAGTGTCGACACACTCGTGTGAAGATCTCTGCACTTGGCGCTTCTGTCTCGACACCCTCATGCAACAACTCTGCACACGGCTCACATGTCCCGACACCGTTTGGTGTTGTCTCGACTCTCTCATGATGTCATCACAGAGCCTAGCCCAATTGTCCCGGAACAACTCAACGAATGTCTCGACACACTGACAGGAAAGTGTCGACACATCCACGTTCAACCAGAATGATTCTTCAAGACTTTCAAAGAGATGTCTTGACACACTGACAGGAAACTGTTGACACATTTGGTTCGACCAGAATGGATCTGAATCCGTCGGAAGCTGTCTTCAAGATCCGAAACTTAATCCAGAGGATCCGTTTGCTCTGAAAAAAAGCCATCAAAGTGCTTCTGTGTCAGAAGACTGTGATTTGGCAGAGATATCCCCTGAAGAAGATCATACCTTGGCTACTATGGTCTCCTACCTACCCACATTCCTGCAGACTTGACAGAATAGGAGTCAACTATGCAAATGGAAGCAGATCAAATAATATGGATGTGACATTCTGGGTGTTGCTTGAAAAGCGGACAACGTTGGTGTCGCCTTAGGACACCAATATATGAGGAGCATGAGCTCCAGTTCGAACAATGAGCATGCAGGCAAGAGGAAAAATAAAAAGTTGGAAGACTTGCTGAGGAAGCCAACCTCCTTCCTGATGCTGCTGGTGTGAGCGCAAGAAGAAGAAGACGATCTTCTTCCTTACGACAAGAGATCTTCTTGCAAGCAGAAGGGTTTCGTGAAGCTCCATCCAGATCCCTTAAAAAGCTTGAAGCTTGATCATCTTTTTTCTTCAAGGGTGGTGGTGAAGATCCAGGAAGAAGAAGGAGAATGTCAAGGACCCCTCAAGCTCTTTCCCAGACAAGAGACTTCCTTCTCATTGTGCTTTACTTCGATACTCTGTCTGGCGATTCCACTTTTAGTTTGCTTTTCTTCAAAATAAACTCCATAGCATTTGATCCCTACCTGCGTGTAGGAAGACAGACGGTGTTGACACCGGTCTGTGTTTTGGGTTGTGATACATCAAGCTGTGTGGCAGCGGAGTGTGAGAGTGTTTCTCTCAGTAAGAAGCTGTGAATCAGTGTGTGTGCATTGACACCAGTGAAGCCTCACCGTATTGTGTGAGGGGTGGACGTAGGTCTCTAGATTGAGACCGAACCACCTTAAAAGATCTTGTCTTGTGGGTTGTTTCTCTCCTGTTCCATTGGTAGAAGCTTGATAAGACTATTTCCTGATATCATGCGTGTTTCTAGCTTCTTAGCTATTAACTAATATCTGTCTCATTATCAGTTGTGTTTGATCTAATTTTTATTTTCGTAAAGAAGGGTAAAAGGGGGCTAATCTATTCACCCCTCCCCTCTAGATCTGCCTATCACCACTCAACACGTGGTATCAGAGCTAGTCTCCCTGTATGTGATCTAATGACCTTGAGAGAACTGGTGATGTGGCAACTAAAGGTCCTATGGCCGAAGGACATTCAGTAAATAGGCCTCCCTTTTTCACTGGGACAAATTATCCTTATTGAAAAAACTGCATGCAGGTCTTCATTAGTGTCACGCCATGTACTCTAAACCGTCGAGGTATTGTCCACTTTGGCCTACCGGCCTCACAGTTTTGTCCCTTTCTGATAGTGATCGGCTCCAGAATGGGGGACTTCCTGGGCAGGTCACCCATCCCAGTACTACTCCCCATTAAGCACGCTTAACTTCGAAGTTCTTTTCAAGAACTGAGCCGATACTTCAAAAGGCGCCTCGATGATATAGAGTACAACTTGGTTATATTTAAGGGTATTACAATCTACCCCTCTTATATAGGCGACGTCCTCATCGCTGGGCACATATAGCACGCAATCAAACCCCCAGGCAGGTAGGACTCTATAGGGGGCCCCTACAAGCTCAAGAGGTGACTCTCACTATGTAGCATTTTGTCCCATTGCGGGTTCAAGAGGTGGCTCCCATAGCGTAGCACTTTACCCTGCATGGCACTTAGTTCCCACACATCCGGCTGGGGTATAGCTCTGATACCATTCTGTCATGCCCCGTACTCTATACCGTCTATACCGTCGAGGTATTGTCCGCCTTGGCCTACCGGCCTCACGGTTTTATCCCTTTCTGATAGTGATCGGCTCCAGAATGGGGGACTTCCTAGGCAGGTCACCCATCCCAGTACTACTCCCCATTAAGCACGCTTAACTTCAGAGTTCTTTTCAAGAACTGAGCCGATACTTTAAAAGGTGCCTCGATGATAGAGTACAACTTAACTATATTTGAGGGTGTTACAATTAGAGCTCAGGATCATGAAGTCTGGCGAGTGATCAGCAGGGGACCATTTGAGCTGCCTCCGGACGAAGATACATGGACTAAAGAATAGATCAGGCAATCAACTCTGAACTAGGGTGCCAAGCACATCATGCAGTGCTCCCTTCATCCAACCGAATACTCAAGGGTGTCAACTTGCGCCACTGCAAAAGAAATGTGGGACCGTCTTAAGGTAATATATGAAGGGACACAGCAGGTACGTGCAACCAAAGCTAACATGTTGGTATCTGAATATGAAAAGTTTAGAATGAAATCTGATGAGTCCAATTCGGACATGTATGCTAGGCTAACCGTGCTCACTAATGGCTTGACTGAGCTATGTAAGACCTACTCTGAGCAGGAGATAGTAAGGAAGATTATGAGATCACTAACTCCTATTTGGCATACAAAGGCCACTGTAGTTGAAGAATCAAAAGACTTAACTACCATCAAGGTAGAAGAACTCATAGGGTCCCTGATGACCAATGAGATGAATCTGAAAAACAAAGAGGCTGAGGTAAGTAAAAAGAAGCCTCTGGCTCTTAAAGCTGGACCAAGCACTAAGGATCTATCTGATGATGAAGAGACTTCAAGGAGCAACACTGAAGAAGATGAAGTTGCTCTATTAACAAGAAAGTTCAGAAGGTTTTTAAGAAAGGAAGGTACAAGCTTCATTAAGAAGAAGCCCCAAGTGAAAAGAGGTTTCAGGTCGAGACTTGAAAATGCTAAAAAGTCTGAAAAGCTTGTATGCTACACTTGCAGGAAACCAGGACACATCAAGTTTGAGTGTCCAGAAGGAGCTAAGAAAGCCATGCCTAGGTAGAAGAGCAAGAAGAAGTAGGCCATGGTGTGCACTTGGAGTGATGAAGAAGAAGAAGAAATTGAAGACAACTCCTCCAAAGAGGAAAAAGATGATCTCTGCCTAATGGCCAAAGGAGAAAATGACAGTGTGGTGAGCTCTCCCTTGGAGCATTTCTCCACTGATGATTGGGAAGAAGCCTACTTTGAATTAATGAATAAATATGAAGTATACATAAAAGAAAACAAAACCTTAAAGAAGAAGGTTGAATCCTATGGGCATGATAAACCTCTCAATGAAAAAATAATCTCTCTAGAAATTGAAATTGAAGATCTAAGAAAAATGAATGAGAATCTTGAAGAAGGAAGAAAAGAAATGAGAGACTTGGAAGATGAAAATGAAAGGCTAAGAGATGAAATTGATGAATTGAAATTAAAAATGCAAAGCTATGTAAAGGACAACAATCTGTGCAACAAAAAGTCCGAAGCCTTTAAACAGGTCAATTCTTAACTGTTGAAAGAAAATGAGAAACTTCAAAAGGACCTAGCAGATAAACAAATCTCTCTTGAAAAATTTGTTGATGGGAGTGAAAACTTGAATGCCCTACTAGGAACTAAAATAAACTTCAACAAAGAAGGGCTAGGATATGAGCCTACCAAAAAGAAAACGTTTGGGCTAAAGACCACCACCTTTGTCTCATCTTCCGAAGCATCAACCTCCAAATCAACACACCAAGAAAATGTTGAAAATAATGGAAAAGAAAAGATAGGAGAACCAATCAACAAAACTTCCCAACAACCCAAAAAGGTTCACAAACAATCCCAAACAGGCCGACACCCGTCCAAGCCTCAGCCTGCACATCACAAAGGAAGAGACAATTACAATGCTAGAACAGGTCGGGACACTCCATGGAATAGGTCGACACCCACCTGGTGAAACACCCAACAATACCCCAGGTTTGCACCAACAGGTCGACAGTTTCCATATAGGAGGTCGACACATCCCTTATCCAGAGACCGTTATAGACGGACTGAACAGTGGACAGGTCAAGACTTTACCTTCTACAGACCGACACCTCCATGGGTAAGGAACAATAATGTTCCCTATGGTCATAGGTTCACTCAACCTCAACGACCTAGGCAATATGACACCTCCTATTCATCTAGACCAACCAACTGTAATAGATAGTCTAATCAACAATCCTTCTCCACCACTTCCAAAACTCATAAAGTCCAAAAGACTAAAGAGAAGAAAAACCAGAACTCCCAACAAAGCAAAGATGCTAAGAAGGTTTGAATTTCAAAATCAGTGTTATCTTGCTTTACAGAAATGAAGAAATTATTGGTACCCAACTGTCCTTGGGTTCCAAACATTGTCACTTAATTCCTTGTGCAGGAGTGTCTTGTAGTCGTGCACAACCGTTGGTATCTTGACAGTGGCTGCTCAAGACACATGACTGGAGACAAAACTAAATTCAGTCTCCTAGTTGAAAAGGAAGCTGGACATGTCACCATTGGAGGAAATAATAAAGGAAAACCTATTGGTTCAGGTAAAGTTGGTAAGAACCCCCTGTTTCGGCCGGGAATTAGAATAAGGAAATAATGGGCTCTAACAAGTCACTAATAGCAGAATCACAACATGCTCGACAATTGGTCTCAGAGGAGAATAGATTTGCAGCCTTACAAAATGTTGATGAGATGCCTAGAATTTACTCTTTTGATCTTACTCAAGTAAGCAACGGAGAAGCTCAGGAACATGATAGCAGCATAAATCAAATTTTCATTCAGTTGGAAACCAATACTTCTTTTATAGAACCTGTACAGCCTCGAAAACCACTGGATGGGTGTGAATCTAATATTGAAGTAGATAAGCAATTTTTTCCTGATGGAGAGGTTCAGCATGTAGAAGAGAAATTTCTGTTAAGTCAAAAGGAATTTTTAAACCCTGAATGCATCAAGCCTTTGTTGGTTGAAGCTAATGAGAACATAGAAATACCAGACAATTCTAGTATTCCTGGGTTTGAGTCCTCTTTAATACCATCAAGAACAGATTCTGAATGGCAAGGGGATAAAGAGAGGCCAGACATCCAGAAGCTATCAGAAGTGGGAATTTCTATTGCAGAAAAGGCTAAAAGTGATAATTCCCTAATGCAAATAGTTGAAGTAGGGAGGGCAGCCCATGCTGGACGAGCCCTTTCAAAAAAGGGAATAATCACACGATCTAGAGCTAGATCGGTTGAATCCCAATCACAGGAATTCCAATGTTAAACACAACCCTTATTTGGAATATCAGAGGAGTAGGGAACCAAGGTTCTCGGAGATGTTTAAAGAAGCTGATCCAAATTCATAAAGTAGACTTAGTTGCTATTAGTGAGCCAATGCTGGATGCAGAGAAAGCTATGAAGCTTGGAAGGTTTATAAAATTGGTAAAATTTGCTGTCAACTCCTCAATTGATCCAAAAATCTGGGTGTTTTGGCATGACAGTTTTAGGCTGGATGTTCTTGATTCATCTGCTCAGCATATTACTTTGGGTTTAAAAGAGGATGATAGACTTTCAAGTCTTTTCTCCTTTGTGTATGCTTCTTGTGATCCCCATCTTAGAATTGATTTGTTCAATGAGTTAGCTAATTTTGCTGGTACAGTGTCTGTCCCTTGGATAGTAGGAGGGGATTTTAACTGTGTAATGAAGCCTTCGGAAAAGAAGGGTGGAATCATTCCCCCAGTGGCCAGTATGGCTGAATTCAATGCTTTTGCTTGCTAGGCAGGGCTCATGGATGCAGGCTATTTAGGTGAACCAATGACTTGGAATAATAACCGAACAGGAGCTGCTAACATTAAAGCCAGACTGGACAGGATTTTCATTAACACTGAGTGCCAAAATGCTTTTCCCCAGCTGGTTGTGAAGCATTTGGCTAGAGGCCCTTCTGATCACACCCCGATGCTACTATCATCCTCTAACACTTCTCATGGTCCTTCCAGGTTTATTTTCCAAAAGATGTGGTGTACTCATAATTCCTTCAATCAAGTAGTAGCTGATGTTTGGAATCAGAATACTGTTCAACATCCAAATGCCATGATTAGATTATCCACCAAGTTAAAGGCTATGAAAATGTCTCTTTGCAAATGGAACAAGGAAATTTTTGGAGATGTGATTAAGAATGCTAGATTAGCTGAACTGGAAGTGGAAAAGAAACAAAAAGAATTTGATCTAACTCCCTCAACCGAAAACAGAAGCAATTTGAATGCTGCAGTGGCAAACTTCCATCAGGCTCTGCACAGGGAAGAAATTTTCTGGCACCAAAAATCCCGTACATATTGGATTGAGAGTGGGGATAGAAATACCTCATATTATCACTCTCTTGCTCAACAAAATCGTAGAAGAGGCTTTATCAGAAGATTAAAACTCGATGACTCTGATAATTGGTGTGAAGACCAAGTAATACTCTGCAGGCAAGCTAAGCAGTATTTTCAAAAGCTTTTCACTTCTGAAGACCATATTATGGATTATTCTGTACTAGATTGCATTCCTCACTTAATTACTAATGAACAGAACAGTCTTCTTTGCTCTATTCCTGAAGGTAATGAGATTAAAGAAGCAGTGTGGTCTCTTAAAGGATCCAGCTCCCCTGGTCCGGATGGGTTCTCAGGTGAGTTTTATAAACATGTTTGGGACATCATAGGCCAAGATGTCATCTGTGCAGTGCAAAGTTTCTTTATGGGGTTTCCAATCCCTAGAGGTATGGCATCTTCAGTTATTGCCTTAATCCCAAAAGTTCAAGTGCCAAAGTCCTTTAATGAGTTTCGACCAATAAGTCTATGTAATTTCTCTTACAAAATAATCTCTTCAATCATTTCTAAGAGGTTAGCACCAATTCTGCCGAACATTATTTCGAAGGAACAAGGAGCTTTTGTTCAAGGTCGAAATATCTTGGATAATGTATCTTTAGCAAGACAACTTATGAAAGATATTGACAGGAAAGTAAGGGGTCACAATGCCATTGTTAAATTGGATATGGCCAAGGCTTATGACAGAATTGAGTGGGACTTTTTACTAACAGTCCTAAGGAAATTTGGGTTCAATACTAGATTCACTTCTTACATTGGAATGATTCTAACTAACTGTTGGTTTTCAGTTAATTTCAATGGTAATATGGCAGGTTTCTTTAAATCTAGCAGAGGTATCAGGCAAGGTGATCCCCTTGCCCCATATCTTTTTATTCTAGCCTCGGAAGTATTAAGCAGGGGGTTGACAGCTTTATTCCAGTCAGGTACATTGAGGGGCTACAGTGGGCCAAAAAACATTATCCAAATATCTCATCTACTGTATGCGGATGACACGCTTATTTTCATGAATGCTAATAAACACAACATAGCAGCACTGCAGCAGTTTATTTCAAGTTATGAGAGAAGCTCAGGGCAGAAAATCAATGTTGGTAAGAGCAGCATAATTGTTTCAAACAAAGTCCCTTTATCAATTAAGCAGTCCATACATCTGCAGACTGGCTTTAGAATTGCTTCTACTAGTTTCAATTATCTTGGTATTCCAGTAAAGAAAGGAAGATACACAAGCCAGAATTTTAAATATATTATGGACAGAGTCCAGCAGAAATTAGAGGGTTGGCAGTCCAAATTGCTCTCACAGGCTGGGAGGGCAATTCTCATCAATTCAGTACTCCGAAGCATTCCTCTATACCTGGCATCTGTATGCTTCTGTCCCAAGTCCATTATCAATGCTATTGACAGATTATGTGCTAATTTTTATTGGCAGGGTTCTGATAATCTGAGACGTCGCCACTGGATTTCTTGGCAAAGAATCCAAAAGCCTAAACTGGAAGGGGGCCTTGGTATTAGAGATCTTAATCTTACCCAGTTGTCTTTGGCTACTAAATGTCTGTGGAGAATAATTCAGGGGTCATCCCTTTGGTCTCAGTATGCTAGACAATGGTTTGTTAAAACTAATTTTTTCGACTGCACTAGACCTTTCCCAGCTGGAATGTCTCAAGGTATGTTTCAGCAGGTGAAGAAGCTTATCATAAACTATTCCAGGTGGATGATTGGGGATGGTAAGGGAGTAGATTTCTGGAAGGATAATTGGACGGGCAGAGGGCCTTTAATTAATACTATACCTGCAGGAAGCTTTAACAACATTCAGATGCAGCCAAAGCTGACTGTTAGAGAGGTTCTTCTTGATTCAAATCATCCAGCTAGGTCCCTCCTCAGTAATTTCTCACTACTACCCAAAGTTCAGCTGAGCAACAGACCAGACCACTGTTTCTGGACTGGTACAGTAGGTGGAGACTTCAGTGTTCAATCATCTAATAATTTGTTGAGACCCAGAGGAGTATTGAGGCAGCCATGGGCCAAGTTATGGCATTCTAGCATTGCTCCAAGGGCAGCAAATTTTTTTTGGAAGCTGATTCAAAGAGCTGTTCCAGTTGATGGCAGGATTATTGAGTGTGGTATTTCTTTAGTTTCTAAATGCTGTTGTTGTCTATCCCCATCTCAGGAGGACTTGGATCACCTTTTCATTAACTGAGATTTAGCTGCTGCCTTATGGAAATGGGTCTCCCCCCTGATGAGTGCCAAAATTAATCTTAGTGAGCACATCACTATTCGTGGTTGAAATATTTTGACAGGCTCCAAACTGCAATCAGCCTTCAGCTTTTCTGGTATGTATGCAGTGATCTTAATTGTATGGGAGATCTGGAAGGCAAGATGTTCAGCCAGGTTCGAAAATTCGACCATAAACATACCTAGCATCAAGAGAAAAGTGGTGATAGGCCTATCTCAAGCTCTTGAAAACCAGTTGTTTTCAGTTGGTAGCTCGGTAGATCAAATCAAAATTCTGAACCAATTCCATCTGTTCCCGAAGTTTATTTCAAAGAGGCCAATGATTATTTCATGCTGCCTAGCCCCTCTCCATTTTACTCTTCATGTAGATGGTGCTTCAAAAGGAAACCCGGGCAATTGTGGAGGTGGTGGCTGTGTCAGAGATTCAGCAGGAAATATGATCATTAGTTTTGCCTTCAATTATGGTTTTGGGAGTAGTATTCTTGCAGAAGTAAGGGCTCTTCATGATGGGCTGTCTATTGTTAATAGTGAAGGTCTGAAAGTGACTGCTATTTTTTCAGATTGTGCCTTCCTAGTGGAATCCATACAAAAGAAGAAAGCTCCAAGCTGGGTTGTATATCCTTGGTGGAGTGAAATACTGGAACTTATATCCTCAAGTGGCTGTATGGTGAGACATGTTTACAGGGAAGGCAACCAGCTGGCTGATGCATTGGCTTCCTATGCAAGCTCTAGTCAGTCTAATTCCATTTTTACTCATGTAAGTGAACTCCCTAAAATGGTGAGGGGAGTCTATAGGATGGATAGAGGAGGCTTGCCTTCTTTTTGTTTTTGTAAATAGATATCTTGGCTTTCCTGTTCTGCATTGGCAGCTTGTATAGTCAGGGGAATGCCCCAATGAGCTTGTACCTTTATCAGAAAAATTAATAAAATCAAAGGCCACAGGATCATCCTGGGGGAGTGAGAACATGTTCCCTTGCTGGGGGGACATGCACTCGACTATGATGATTCTGAGGGCCGGTGTTGATTAAAAAAAGTATTACTTGTTGATGGTCTGGAGTACAATTTGCTAAGCATTAGTCAACTATGTGATAAAGGTCATACTATAGTCTTTGACTCTAATGAATGTAGGATCTTGCAACCAAATTCAAAATAAACCCAGTTCTCTGGTAAAAGAGTCAATAGCGTGTACATGATTGATTTAGATGACCCTACTCACATAAATCTTTGTCTTGCTGCATCCAAATCTGAATTACCTTGTTTGTGGCATCGCAAACTAGGACATGTTAGTTACAACACTCTTCATAAATTGGTGAAGCATTCCATTGTCAAAGGTCTGCCTGAAATTAAATTCAAACTGAACACTAAGATTTGTGATGCATGTTCTCAAGGAAAACAGACTAGAAAGTCATTTAAAAGTAGAACTGAAAATTCATCACCTAAACCACTTGAACTAATCCATATGGACTTGTTTGGTCCAACCAAAACAACTAGCTTAAGTGGTATAAGATATGGTTATATTTTGGTAGATGACTTTACAAGATTCACTTGGGTATTTTATCTTGAACATAAAAATAATACCTTTGATGAGTTTCAGGCACTGTATATGCAAGTGAAGCAAGATGGTAAGTTTAAGATTTCTAACATTATTTCAGATCATGGTGGTGAATTCGACAATGCTGACTTTGAAAATTTATGTAGGACTGAAGGAATCATTCACAAGTTTTCGTCACCACGGACACCGGAGCAAAATGGGGTTGTTAAGAGGAAGAATAGAACTCTCATAGAGATGGCATGCACAATGCTTGCTGAAAGGCATCTACCAAGGAGATTTTGGGCAGAAGCGGTAAACACTGCATGTTATATCATCAACCGTTCAATGGTAAGGCCCCTCACCAAAATGACTCCATATGAGCTGCTGAAAGGTAAAAGGCCATCTCTCTTTCACATGAAAGTGTTTGGGTCAAAGTGTTTTGTTCATAACAATGATAAAAGAGTTCTGGACAAGTTTGAGCCCAAGAGTGAAGAAGGGATATTCCTTGGGTACTCTGACAAGTCTAGAGCTTATAGAGTCTATAATCTTAAGACCCTTTGTGTGGAAGAATCCCCACACATCACTTTTGATGAGATTAATCATACTAACACTTGCAGGGAAGATGATGATGAGAATTCCTGAACATAAAAGGAAAAGAGGACCTTCCACAAGAGGAGACACAAGAAAATGAGGACCAAGGTGAACCAAGTAATACTCTAATCACAGAAGCAGATGAAGGTAATACTCAACCTGACCTAAGAGTGCTGAAAGATCATCCTTTGGAAAACATCTTAGGTAATTTGCATGACCGAACCAAAACTAGGTCTCATTTCAAAATTATGGATGAAATTGAACAACTTGCTCTTGTGTCTCAAACTGAACCCAAAAATATTGTAGAGGCCTTAAAAGATGAAAACTGGATCAATTCCATGCATGATGAATTAAACCAGTTTGAAAGAAATAAGGTATGGCATCTTGTTCCATGGCCTAAAGAAAAATCAGTCATAGGAACAAAATGGGTTTTCAGAAATAAACTAAGTGAAGACGGAAAGATAGTAAGAAACAAATCCAGATTGGTGGCTCAAGGGTATAATCAAGAATTTGGTATAGATTATGAAGAATCTTTTGCTCCTGTTGCTAGACTTGAGGCCATTAAAATTTTGCGAGCATTTGCATGTTCTCATAAAATCAAACTACAGCAAATGGATGTTAAGAGTGCTTTTCTAAATGGTCTTATTAAAGAAGAAGTCTATGTAGAGCAACCCCCTGATTTTGAATGCACATATTTCAAGGATCATGTTTATAAGTTGGACAGGGCTTTATATGGCTTGAAGTAGGCACTTAGAGCTTGGTACGACAGACTAAGCTCATACCTCACCGAACGAGGGTATTCAAGAGATAATGTAGATCAGACACTATTCACCAAGAAATAAGGTAAAGATATCTTAATAGTTCAGATTTATGTGGATGATATATTGTTTGGATCCGTAAAACCTCAAATGTGTGAGGAATTTGCTAACCTCATGACCAATGAGTTTGAAATGAGTCTAATGGGTGAGCTACAATTTTTCCTTGGCTTGCAGATTAATCAAAGCAATGAAGGCTATTTTATCAATCAAGCCAAATATGTGAAGGAGTTGCTGAAAAAGTTTGATCTGACCAACTGCAAACCATTAGGAACTCCAATGGGGACTGTCACTTCACTGGATGCAGATGAACAAGATATTCTTGTAGATGCAAAGAGATACAGAGGTATGATTGGGTCATTGCTCTATCTAACTGCATCTAGACCAGACATTCAGTTCAGTGTTTGTCTTTGTGCTAGATTTCAGTCTAGTCCTAGAGAGTCTCACTTGACTGCTGTCAAGCGTATTTTTAGATACCTTGCTGGCACTCAAGAATTGGGATTATGGTATCCTGCATCTTGTGAACTTTCACTTATTTCATATTCTAATGCAGATTATGCAGGATGCAAACTGGACTGCAAGAGCACTAGTGGATATTGCCAATTTCTCAGTGGATGTTTGATTTCTTGGGCTTCCAAGAAACAGCACTCGGTTGCCCTCTCAACTGTAGAAGCAGAATATGTAGCTGCAAGGAGTTGTGGCACGCAAGTACTGTGGATCAAACACCAACTCCAAGACTATCTAATAGATCTTGGCTGTGTACCCATTCTGTGTGATAACACAAGTGCTATAAATCTTACAAAAAATCCAGTCATGCACTCTAGGACTAAACACATTGAAATTAGGCAACACTTTATAAGGGATGAAGTTCTCAAAAATCACTTTGAGCTCCATTTTGTAGACTCAGAAAATCAGCTTGCAGATATCTTCACAAAGTCCTTAAGCAATGACAGGTTCACAACATTAAGGAGAGAGCTTGGTCTATGTAGACCTCAATCCACTCAGGTTTGAGGTATCAATTTCTCCTTCGATGCTCTGCTTACTTATCTTTACCATGTGAGGAACAAGCATATCTACTTTGATTTAGAACTGGTCCATTGGCTGTATGAATCTTGATTTGAATGATTGTCACATTCAGGGGGAGCTTGTTTATATTTTTGAGTGTTCTTAGTTGTACATGATCTTATGACTGCACGGTATATCAAATGTCGAGAAGTGGAATGACAAGTTATGCCTGTCAGGAAACTCTCCTCATGCGTGAGGATAGGCCTCCGTCAAGTACCATGAGTCAGAAATGCATATTGCTATCGGAATAGTGATTCATAGTGCATAAGCATGTTTAAAGCCTTAGCATCCCACAAAGCACTTCTCATTGACAGCAAAAGGTAAAACCATTCTTGATTGATTGTCTGAAAGGAGAAAGTCAGAAGCACTGGAAGTAGAAGTTGGAAGGTGTTTGTCAGAAATGAAGACTCACAGAAGCTACCAGAGAACAGTCTGTTGTGCTGACATGTGTCGAGAGATGTGAGCAAAAACCCTTGAACAGGTCGACACCCTATTGATATGTGGCAAGACATGCTGAACAAAGTCTACTGAAAAGGATGACACCCCACTAACATGTGTCGAGACATGCAGCATAGATCCTGTTGATCAAATCGACACCCTTCAGTCATGTGTCGAGACTGTCTCTCAGCCGCTCCTGGTTTTGAAGATCAACTGGAGAGTTTTCTTGACTTCTTCTTCCAAATGTTTCCTTCATTTCCACCCCAAATCTTCTGCCTCTGAACCTTCACTTTTCACCGAGCATTAAGTGAGGGGGAGTTAAGAATGTTTTCATTCATCTATACAACCCTGGGTGAGTTCATGTGTATTACTCCTATTAAAGAAATGGTTTCTTGTTTATAATCCTCATTTTTGTTAATCATTGTGTTGAGTTCAACCAATCTTGCACTCATAATAGGATTAAAACATTAATCAAGTCATTGAAAGTGTTCACTACCTAAGCGTATGGAAATTCTCTGCATATAGGCTTCTTGGTTTGTGAATTGACTAGCATGTATTGTCCTTAAACAAATTACCTAACTTAAACTCAATTGGAGAATACGCCTCTTAAAAACCATACTGCAATAATTTCAGAGCAATGACTTCATCTTCAGAGAAATTAGATCCTCCATCAATGAAATGAAGGTTAATCTAGTCATGATGAAGGCTGTCAACTCTATTCAGAAAGATGAGCTACACTGAGTAACCAGGGACTCTAGCGTCTAATCAACGTGTTTCCTTGAGTCAAAAAGTGAATGCTTTATCGGACTACTTATTAAAATTAAAAAAAATGGTTTGGGGTTGACTCTACACCTTGCTTCAGAACAAAAAGGTTTTTGTTTACTTTCAATACCTGCTTATCCTCGTTTTCCAATCATGCCTAATGAAAGTGATGAGTAAGCCAACTAGGCTTGGTTCCATTTTCTTTAACTTTCTCAAATGTTTTTGTCATATTATTTGTTGCACAAACGGTTTCTCTCAACCCTTCATTACTCAAAAATGAACTTATAAGCATTAAACCGTTCTGAGCTTAACTTAAGGGTATATACGCCATTTCTTATCTCAGGGGTGTTATTTCAAAAGGCAAAAATCTCAACTTTCCTTATTTAACTCACGGTGAAAATTGAATTCTTACCTTTTCTCATTTCAACCCTATTTCACCATCACCATCGCTCTCTGGCGACCCTGCACATCCTCACCAGGAGGTCGAAGCCCTCGTTCCCTCTCTTTCATCTGTGAAACCCTCTCCCCAGCTAGCTCCAACTGCCCTCCGTTTCCTCACCTCCCTTTCTTCTAACCTTGCCATGGCTCCTTCGGTCACCCGCAGCAAGAAGAAAGACACGGCTTCATCCAAGAAGGTAGAAGCCTCGAAAGTACACATAGAGGGGCGATCCAAGAGCATTGAGGACCGCCCAGTTGCAGAACCAGCTAAGAGATGAGCTGTCGAGGCCCAGGCTTGAATAGTGAAAGGGTTTCACCGCCGCAACCAAAGCCCAAGTGGCCACGGCTGTCCGCCAAAGAAAAAGGGAAGGCCAAAGCTCAGTCAGTCCCTCCGAAGCCCAATACTGTTGCCTCTGTCAAGGAAGAAGACAGTGATCCCACCAGGATTCTCTTCCCCGGGTATGTGGATTTTGATGACCACACGATGCTTGAGTATTTTCCAGAACTACTGTCGTTATTTGAGTTCCAAGGATGGCGACGGTTTTTGTCTGATCACAGGGTATACTACCCATTTTTGGTTTAGCAGTTCTACAAGAACTTATTTTTTGATGAAAACAAGAAAGTCCTTCGGACTAAGGTCAAGGGGGTCTCTATCAAGCTTACAACCAAGCTTCTTCATAGGGCTTTACATATACCTCGGGATGGGGAAATAGAATCTGAGGTTCAGATTGATCTATCTGTAGCTTACATCCTCCTTACAGGAAAGCCTCGAGACCCTCAAGATGCTACTCAACTTCTTGTCAAATACTTTGACACAAATCGGTTTCCCCCCTTACAGCGTCTTCTGCATCACATTTTCACAACCATGATTACCCCACAAGGGGGTGGCAGAAGTAGACTTACAGAGACCCAGAGGTTCCTATTTTACTGCTTGTTCAATAATTACCATGTTTGTTTACCTGAGATCATGCTCCAGATTATGGACAGTTGCACTTACAACCGGCGTAGCCTGCCCTATGCTGCACAACTAACTGCTATTTTTCAAAAGGTTGGCATCCATCTTGATAATGAGAAGTCCATATCTATCCCTAGGAGCACTGTCTATAGCCTGAGGTTCATAGAAAATTACATGCACTTCAAAAGGGAAGGTGATAAACTTGTAAGGAATCTGCCTAGACATCTACCTGACCCTCCAGAACAGCCAGCTACACAGGCACAGCCTGCACAGGAACAGCATGCACAGGCACAGCCTGCACAGGATCAGTCGGCACAGGACCAGCCAGCTTCAGATGCACAGTTAGATCAGCATGAGGAAATGTTCCATGCAGATATCCACTTTGAGCAGGCCCCTTAGTAGCAGCAGTCTGCAGATCCCATGGACCAGCCTGGGATGATGATGGCTTTTGGCATCCAACCTCCTCTGTCTCCAGACAATGAGCCTATAGTGTTTAGTGCCAGGGATGCCCCTCATGAATTTCATACTGAGGCCTCCACCTCACAAGGTCCGGCTTTTGGTGCCACTGGTAGTCTAATGGATATTCATCCTGCCCTTATTCAATTTCTCACTGCACAAGTTGGGAGTATGAACTCCTCTTTTCGTCAAATCAGTCTGCAAGTGGATAGATTAGATGCCAGACAAGTCCATTATGAGCAAGTCCAGAATAGTAGATGGGAAAAATTTGTGATTGACAAAAAAATGCCAGATGAAAGAGTGAGAACCTTTTTGCACTCCATCATCAATGTGTGTGAAAGAGTTGGGACTATCATGAAACAGCTTTGGCAAATTCACATTGAAACCCAGGAGAAAACAGTAGACATGGTGAGGCATGCATATGACATACGAGAAGAGCAAGGTCATATCAACCTCAAGTGTGGCCAACTGATGGATTCCTCCACAAGTGGCTGGCGTAACTACATCCATCAGAGCACAGGTGGCTGGTGCACATACATCCATCAGAGCACATGTGACTGCAGAGACCAACCGATCTCTTGATGCCTACTCCAATCTGGAGCGTACTGTTAATGCTAATACTTCTTGACTACTAGATGCCTCCCAACGGCTAAAGGGGAAGATATTTTCTGACAGCCATAGGTTCCTTGATGCCTCAGCCAAGATTGCCGAAATAGTGCACACTGACATAGCTCGAGCAGTCAACAGCACCACCAAAGCTGAGGCTAAGATGGATGTCATGTACAATAAACTGGATATGGTCGGCATTGAAATCTTGGAACACATTCGTTTGCATAAAGCTCAACTCCAACCAGCCCTGCAGGACGCAAGTGATGAATGGTGCCCTCCCCCGGAAACAGAAGCCACCTCTTCTCGGTTTCCACCACAAGGCTCCCAACAGCGGGCTGAGACATAATACATCTTTGAAATGCTTCATGGCTGGCTCAAGGACATCAAGGAAAATATCAAGTCCTTGCAACAGTTTGTCAGACAGAGGGATGAGCAACTCACTCAGAGGGTTGACTCTCTAACCACAGCAATCTCTCACCTGCAACATGACTTCCAAGAGGCACAGACCCTTCACCCTGCCAGCTCTCGCACCATGCCTCCCCCACAACAGCCTCCTCCTTCACCCCCTCCTTGCTGATGACAAAGGGGGAGAAGTATTGAAGACATTCTGAGAAGACAAGCATCATCAAACATCTAGCATGTAGTTAGCTTTTGCATTTAGATTTTCAATGTAACTGCTTGAACACACATCCTTGCTTGATTTGTACAAAACCTTGGTTAATCAATGAATCAAGCTTTTTGTTGTTGTTGTTGAAAATGCTATATGTTGAAAAATGCTAACATTCAGTTGTTGTGTGAATGGATCAATCTCCCTTGGTTGACGGCCCCTCAAACCAATTTGATTGTATTGCTATATAAATGCTTGGATATAATGATTCATAGTTGTCATCATCAAAAAGGGGGAGAATGTTGTGTCCCATGATTTTGATGATAACAGATCATAAATCATTAGTAGATATTTGAGAAATATCTAACTTATTTTGGTTTGATGAATTGACTAAACAAGTGCAGAAGAATCTATAACACCCGAGAATTTTAAAATAGAAATATACAAAAAAAAATTATATATATATATATATATATTTAATTATTGAACTCATATTCTAATTCTATTGATTTAACTAATTAAAATATTTAATTATCAATAGATACTTTAGAAGATGCCAAATTATATTTTAGGAAATGCCAATTTATATTTTCAATCACTTAGGAAATTAATATTACACTATTCCAAAGAAATAGGAAATAGGTTATATAGATAGTGTTTTAAAGGATAAGCATCACTTTTACAAGATGCCAATTCATATTTTCATAATTTAGAAATTTTCATATTTCAACTTTTTTATTATATCATTATTTTAAAGAAATAAGGGTATATATATGAAGTGTTAAAGGATAAACATAATTTAGAAAGTGAGAAAGGGTATATAGATAATTTTGGTTAGTGTAGAGTGAATACAAAAATCTCCGTTCAAAATAACGACATATGTTAAGTCGTTATTTTCTAAACGTGAATAGTGACATGACTAGTGCCACTTTTTATTTAAAAAGAATTTTTTAAAATAATTTATATGTAAAAATAGAGAAAAATGTAAGGGTCTCACCCCTGAAATTTCACAAACAAATTCCATCAATTTTTAAAGATAAAAATCTTTGAAGTTTAATATGAAAATCTTAACTTATGAAATACACGACCCTCTCTGGGGCGTCATTTCTTTTCTGATAATTATCACGATCATTCTATCCCTCCAGCCAGTGTAGACTGTCAACCCACTAAATACCCTATAATTCTGGATCTTGTCTCCCATCATGTCGACCCTAAGGTTATAAAATACACTCTATTCTCCCTATTTGGTTAGTTCGATGGCTAGACAAGTTCTGAAGAGTTGTAGAGGAAGGGAAGGGCTGCTTCTTCCTCTCCTGTCAACTCGTGTCACTTCACAGAGGTAGGTGTTCTCAAATCCTTGCCTAACTAGTAGCTAATAGGTTAATTGATTCATGTTTAGAGTTCGATCAACTAGTCAACTATGCTATATATATCATCTAGCTTTACCGTAATCAAGCAATAATCATGTATGTATCATGTTATTTTGATAGCCTGTTACATATCACCATGATCTTTAAGAGTTAAAACTTAGTTTGTTAGTATGATTTTTATGAGTTTTTGAACATATTTTATCACACTAGTTTTACAGTATTAATAACCATGTTTTAAACCTTAATATATAGTCTCTGTTAACATAATATGTTCATAGTTTAAAGACACGGAGGCTCCGAGCCCTCTGGTAAATGGCACCCCTGACCAGGGCGCCATTTTCAAAATTGAAGACTGTTGGCACAGTCGTCATTTAAATGAAGACACCACCAAGGTCGTCAATTCGATTTCTGGAATTTTGAGTAATTGATAATTCAACACATTCAAAAATCCATAACTATCAAACTAAAGCATGAAATTTTTGCATGAACATGTTTCTGGAATCCTGACATTTTTCTCAACACATTCGTGCCATTACTTCCTGATTCGGAGTTTTTTTCACACTGATGAATAGTGACACCTCTCTGTAATTGGCACCCCTGACCAGGGCGCCAATTTCAGAATTGAAGACTGCCCGAGAGGGCATCAATTAATTGAAGACATGCACCATGTCGTCAATTTCGTTTTCTGTAATTTTCAGAAATCAATAAATCAACGCATTCAAAAAGCTATAACTAATAAACCGGACCTTGAAAATTTTGACAGAATATACTTCTGTGACCCTGAGATTTTTCTCCATCTGACCATGTCTTCGGATTTTGATTTGGAGAAACTTTTTCGAAATGAACAGTGATTTGAGTCACAAAACGTATATGCTAGGTGAAAATCACTGAATTGAAGACGGCCCTTAAGTCTTCAATTTCAGAATTGAAGACGGCCCTTAAGTCTTCAATTACTGAATTGAAGACGGCCCTTAAGTCTTCAATTTCAGAATTGAAGACGGCCCTCAAGTCTTCAATTAATTGAAGACTGCTCACAGGGGCATCAATTCCGTTTCATGAGGAATTAAAGTTATAACATTATAAAATTTATATCTGTGAAACCAAAACTCAGTAATTATATCTGAACATGTTTCTGGACTCCCAAGGAATTATACTAAGTATTCATATCCTTATTTTTGAATTTCGAGAAACTTTTTTGAAATGAATAGTGCTTTGAGTCACAAAACGTATCTGCTAGGTAAAAATCATAGAATTGAAGACGGCCCTTAAGTCTTCAATTTCAGAATTGAAGACGTCCCTCAAGTCTTCAATTAATTGAAGACTGGGTAAAGTGGCACCAATTTCATATGTATATATATATATATATATTTGAAAAATCAAAATTTTGAAAGATTGGGCAACCCCCAGGTGCCAATTTCTGAATTGAAGACGGCCCTTAAGTCTTCAATTTCAGAATTGAAGACGGCCCTCAAGTCTTCAACTAATTGAAGACTGGGTAAAGGGGCGCCAATTTCATATATATATAGTTTTTTTTGAAAAATCAAAATTTTGAAAGGTTGGGTAACCCCAGGCGTCAATTCTTTAAATGACGACTTCCAGGACGTCTTCAATTAAATGAAGACATCCTGAGGGGCGCCAATTTGATATATACATATATAAATTTCTAAAAGTTAAAAATTTGAAGGATTAGCAAACCCTCAGATGCCAACTCAGTAATTATAACTTTTGATCTTGATTTGTCTCGAGAATTGTGCAAACACAACCCTAATCCATACTCATGCATATGATGAGTTCTTAAAATTTCATTCCATGAAAAGTCTACTTGTATATACCCTACATGGTCAAACCTTGAATCTCTTAAACTACCATTTGGGAGTGTAGGAACTAAGTGCCATGTAGGACAAAGTGCTACGTTGTGGGAGCCACCTCTTGAGGCCGTACGGCGTAAAGTGCTACACGACGGGAGTCACCTCTTGAGCCTGTAGGGGCCACCTCTAGAATCCTCCATAACCAAATGACTAGTTAATCTCGTCTGAAATACTACGTTTCTAAATTCTTGAAATTCCATATTGGCTATAAATGAGAGTGGATGTCAAAGGTAATACATGAAATGTTGTACATATAGGGCCCGGTCTGGTCCTGGGAGGAGCACCCGAAGGTACTTGTGCCCATGGGAGTTTATTGACCATAGTGTTTAGCATTGCACCGGAGTACTTGCTTGACTTGAGACACTCCACCCCTACTCTCTCTCTCCTTACTTACTTGACTTGCGTGGCCCGAAACGGGCAATACTTGACTTGGGACCCGAGAAAGGGTAAAATACTTACATGATAATAGCCAATTCTACTGATACGTACTTGACAATACTTGCTTGAATTGAATTTTTACTTGATATACTTGTACATGAGTTCCTTCTCATACCTGCGTTCATACTTGTACACGAATCCCCGCTTGCCCGAAGTGGCATTTACATCTGTAAATTCTTGAAATAATGCTTGTCAAACACTTGAAATCTTGTTATACTCTCTTTATACAGTTCTTGATCTCTTATTGTTCATCATGCCTAGATTTACCTGTATACCTGATTTTTTTATTTTACGTACATCATGCATAGCCATACTGAGAATACATGCAAATTGTAAATCACGTAAAGATTGCTCGTATTTGAGATGTAATTCCTACTGAGCGATTCGCTCAGCCAGTTACTTCCTAACATTTTCAGGTGATTCGGATAGCGACAAGAATGGGTTTGAGGCCGAGTGAAGAGTGCTAGAACGCCATCCATTTATCATTAGCTAGTCAAGTCTTTGAATTTATTTGAGTCTACCTTGTATTTCCAGTTATGTCAGTTAGTGGTATAAACTTTGTGTTAAGTCGTGTAGCCTAATGTTTGGCTTTCTAAATTTGAAAATTTGTCATGGACTATATTGATTTCCTTTGATTAATCAAATAAACATCACTTGGACTATTGGAATTTATTAGATTTTAGGTCATTTATGCACTCTGAAATTTTGTATGTTAAAATTCTTATCGCTCTAATGACACGATCTATATAAACGCGTCACGCATCCGAGTATCTTCTGCGCTCGGGACGTGACAGAATCTCTCTAAGTGATGTCTCGACACGGCCTAATGATGTCCCAACACATCTAGAAGAGATTGTGTTAGATTTCCAATGTTTGAGTTCCGGCATAAAAGAATGTGTCGACACATCTAACCCATGTCTCGACACATCCAGAAGAATTCCAGCTGAAGCCGTTCTATCTAAGACTCTGGACTCACTAATGTCTCGACACACTGAGTTAAAAATGTCGACACATTCGTGTGAAGATCTCTGCACTTGGCGCTTCTGTCTTGACACCCTCATGCGACAACTCTGCACACGGCTCACATGTCCCGACACCGTTTGGTGTTGTCTCGACACTCTCATGATGTAATCACGGAGCCAAGCCCAATTGTCCCGGCACAACTCAAGGGATGTCTCGACACACTAACAGGAAAGTGTCGACACATCCAAGTTCAACCAGAACGATTCTTCAAGGCTTTCAAAGGGATGTCTCGACACACTGACAGGAAAGTGTCGACACATTTGGTTCGACCATAACGGATCTGAATCCGACGGAAGCTGTCTTCAAGATCCAGAACTTAATCCAGAGGATCCGTTTGCTCTGAAAAAAAGTCGTCAAATTGCTTCTGTGTCAGAAGACTGTGATTTGGTAGAGATATCCTCTGAAGAAGATCATACCTTGGCTGCTATGGTCTTTTACCTACCCACATTCCCACAGACTTGACAGAATAGGAGTCAGCTATGCAAATGGAAGCAGGTCAAATAATGTGGATGTGTCATTCTGGGTGTTGCTTGAAAAGCGGACAATGTTGGTGTCGCCCTAGGACACCAATATATGAGGAGCATGAGCTCCAGTTCAAATAATGAGCATGCAGGCAAGAGGAAAAACAAAAAGCTGGAAGACTTGCTGAGGAAGCCAACCTCCTTCCTCATGCTGCTGGTGTGAGTGCAAGAAGAAGAAGACGATCTTCTTCCTTACGACAAGAGATCTTCTTGCAAGCAGAAGGGTTTCGTGAAGCTCCATCCAGATCCCTTAAAAAGCTTGAAGCTTGATCATCTTTTTTCCTCAAGGGTGTTGGTGAAGATCCAGGAAGAAGAAGGAGAAAGTCAAGGACCCCTCAAGCTCTTTCCCAGACAAGAGACTTCCTTCTCATTGTGCTTTACTTCGATACTCTGTTTGGCGATTCCACTTTTAGTTTGCTTTTCTTCAAAACAAACTCCATAGCATTTGATCCCTACCTGCGTGTAGGAAGACAGACGATGTTGACACCGATCTGTGTTTTGGGTTGTGATACATCAAGCTGTGTGGCAGCGGAGTGTGAGAGTGTTTCTCTCAGTAAGAAGCTGTGAATCAGCGGGTGTGCGTTGACACCAGTGAAGCCTCACCGTATTGTGTGAGGGGTGGACGTAGGTCTCTAGATTGAGACCGAACCGCATTAAAAGATCTTGTCTTGTGGATTGTTTCTCTCCTGTTCCATCGGTAGAAGCTTGAAAGGACCGTTTCCTGATATCATGCGTGTTTCTAGCTTCTTAGCTATTAACTAATATCTATCTCATTATCAGTTGTGTTTGATCTAATTTTTATTTTCGCAAAGAAGGGCAAAAAGGGGCTGATCTATTCACCCCTCCCCTCTAGATCTGCCTATCACCACTCAACACTAGAGTTTAGATAGTGCGCTCGGATTGCGCATCGATCTGAGGATGAAATGCTGAGCTGAGCCGCAGTTCTGTCCCGATAGACTGTTGCAAACTCTTCCAGAACCTCGTTGTAAATCGAGGGTCTCGGTCAAAGATGATTGATAAAGGAGCACCATGTAATCAAATGATCTCAACGATAAACAGTTTTGCTAGGGATTCGATTGGAGTCTACTTGTTGGCGGGCAGAAAGTGTGCAGTCTTTGTGAATCTGTCCACGATCACCGATATGGTATCATGCTTCCTCCTAGTCATGGGTAGACCAGTCACAAAGTCCATGGTGATTTGTTGCCATTTCCATTGTGCCATCTCAATGGTCTGGAGAGGTCCGCCAGGTCATTGATGCTCAATCTTCACCTGTTGGCAAGTGAGGCATTTGGACATGAACTCCGCTATGTCTCGCTTCATTCTTGGCCACCAATACATCCTCTTCATGTCTTGAAACATCTTAGTGCTTCCAGGATGGATGGAGAACTTTGACCTGTGAGCCTCCTGCATCAATTCCCTTTTCAATTCCACATCATCTGGAACATAGATCCTTTCTCGGAATGTGATTAGCCCATCGATTCCCACATGGAAGTTCTCATTGTTCAATAGTTTCTGCAATGCCATATCCTGCTTTTGTACCTCAGCAATTCTGTCTAAGTATGTAAGTCTAGCTGACAACCCAGCCAAGAGATAGAATTGCTTCCTTTTCTTGGGTCGTGATTCAATCACACCCTTCATCATATTCCATTCTCGATGCAAGCTCAATGCCATCAATTTACAGCTGAGAGCGTCCGCCACCACATTCGCCTTGCCTGGATGGTATTGCAAGGCGAAGTTGTGGTCCTTCAATAGTTCGACCCACCTTCGTTGCGTCAAATTGAGTTCCTTCTGAGTGAATATATATTTGAGGCTCTGATGGTCGGTGAAGACCTCGAACTGAACTCCATATAAATAGTGTCTCCAGATGCGCAAAGCATGGACCAGTGCTGCCATTTCAAGGTCATGAGTGGAGTAATTCTTCTCATGGTCCTTCAACTGTCTCGAGGCATAGGCAATCACTCGACCATTCTACATTAGTACACAACTGAGGCTGATCCTGGAGGCATCTGTATAAACAATGAAGCCATCATTCCCTTGGGGGAGTGCCACACCGGGGCTGAAGGCAACTTTTCCTTGAGCATTTGAAACTTATCTTCACACTCCTCTGACTAGATAAATTTCGCTCCTTTCTTGCTCAACTTGGTCATTGGGGCTGCAATGGTGGAGAAACCTTCAATGAATTGGCGGTAGTATCCAGCCAAACCAAGGAAGCTTCTAATCTCCATGACTGTCTTCGGCGCTTCCCACTTTGTTACTGCCTCCACCTTGCTGGGGTCCACATATATACCATTTCCAGATATGACATGTCCGAGAAACATCACCTGGTCTAGCCAAAATTCACACTTACTAAATTTGGCGTAGAACTTGTTCTCCCTGAGAGTCTGCAAAACCACTCTCAGATGCTACCGATGTTCCTCCTGACTGGCAGAATATATCAGGATGTCGTCTATAAAGACTACGAAAAATCGATCTAGGTAAGGGCAGAAGATCTGATTCATCTGCTCCATGAACACGGCTGGTGCATTGGTCAGTCTGAATGGTACTACTAAGAACTCGTAGTGACCATACCGACTCCTGAAGGCCGTCTTCGACGCATCTTCGGGCTTGATTCTGATTTGATGATAGCCCGTCCTCAGATCGATTTTGGAGAAGATCTTGGCAGATGATAGATGGTCAAATAATTCTTCAATCCTCGGTAGAGGATACTTGTTCTTAATGGTGGCTTGATTAAGCTTGCGGTAATCAACGCACAGCCGCATAGCCCCATCCTTCTTCTACACAAATAGGACTGGTGCTCCCCATGGAGACACACTGGGCCTAATGAAGCCTTTGTCTAGCAACTCCTGCAATTACTTTCTGAGTTCGGCAAGCTCTGCCGGAGCCATCCTGTACGGTGGAATGGAGATAGGTGCGGTGCTCGGCACTAGCTCAATAGAGAAACCCGCCTCTCGAACAGGTGGCAGTCCCAGTAGATCTTCAAGAAATACATCATAAAATTCTCGGACCACGTCCAAGTCTTCCAAAGTCTTGACAGTGCCTTCTTCAATTACCACACTAGCCAAGAAATAACCACACCCTTCGCTAATCAGCTTGGAAACCCTGATGGCTACACCATCATTCTCCCCGACTTGCTTTTCGGGCATTGGAAGAAGAATGTCTCCTTTCCCGACTTCTGAAAGATTACTCTCTTCCGATGGCAGTCTAAGAGAGCACAGTGTTTGTCTAACCAATCCATTCCCAGAATGAGGTCAAAGTCATTCATATCTAGGATGTATGCTTCCCCTAGCAATATCCTCCCATTGATGTTGACTTCTATAGTAGGGATCACAAGCTTGGTATGGACTTGTTTCCCGGTTGGTGTGCTAACTATCATTTCCTCGAAGAATGTGGCATGGGGTCTGTTCTTCAGTTGATTAGCAAAACTGATGCGGGACGGACACGGGAGACGACACTATTAGGTGCCACCCTCGGACTCTAGATGAAGACGCGACCAGCAGCACACACCAGGGAGACTCTAAGCCCGACACTACGAGCTCCTAGTGGCAAAACCTCACTAACAGAAGTGGAAGCTCACTCGTCGTCCCAAGCGAGGGAAAGCGCGGACCGTGCGCGGTTAAGGAACCGGCGGAGGTCAAGGGTAGTCCGACTCAACTTCCTGACTCGGATCGAGTCACGGGACGGGTCACACTCACTCTCACAGTGGTGACATGGACACACGGGCTAGTACCTACGCTCTCGGCAGCGGCAAAAGACCGTATACTAGCTAAGTAAATGAACGCCAAGAGGTTCGGACCATTACCTCCACGCACCCGGCGTGGCGAAGACAACCCCGGCCGAATTACGGACTCCCGGTTAAACAATTTTACAACAGTACAATGATTTGACCCACTCCACGCAGGGAGGTAAAAGGTCACATGTGGGGTCCGGGAATCACGCAAATCGGGTTGACGGGCAGCATCTTGATGTCGCCCGGCGGTGCCGAACTCCGCGTTTTCGTGCTTTCCGAACGGTGGGTTCTGCGGGCCCGCGGGGCCCACGGACGGCGCTGTCCTTCGGATCTGCGGGGGTGGGACCCACTATGATGGGGACCCCTGGTGGCGCGCCTCCACGGACGGCGGTCGGCCGTGAACACCGATCGGGGGTCGATCGGTCCCGATTCCCAAGGTTTGAAGTTGCTGCCCACAGATTTTTAGTTACTATTTTCAGGCGCGCGCTCCGGCAAAAACATCCGCCGCGATCAATCCCGATGTCGGATCGGGACGCATGAGCTATCGTTGGAAAGCTCTCTTCAAATGCTTCAATCTAGACCCAGAGAGATCAGCTGGATCTGGTCGGATCAGAACTTTAATGAATTTACAAGCCCCTGTTGTACAGTAATAGCAATCTCAGATCTGCAGGGTACTTGTCTGATAACCACCGTTGACCACCTAGTAAACCTCCGATTCAGCTCTTGAGATCTTCTTCAAAGTTGTAGGGTATCAAACCACGGAACTAGGACTATTTTTGGAATTTGATTTGGAGATGGTAGTGATTTATTATGATTTTTGGGGTGACTGGTGGTCGGATCTGGGAAAAGGGGGACAGAACTGTAGCTGGGACTGAGAATGATTTTTAGAAAATATGAGATGCATGAACCAAAAATTGAGAAAAATTTTGGATGAAGGGGTGGATGGTTGGAACCTCCAGTAAAAGTGGGCGAACTAGCAGAAATCAAAAAGTGGATCTAAGGCATAAAACTCAGGGCGGGGATGAATCTGGACAGAACTCTGGCAGAACCAAAATGGAAGAGTGGACAAAAATAAAAAAATATGAAACGAGATCTGAATGGCAAACCAAAATTTATGGAATGTCCTTGACACCTATGGAACCTCCACTAAAATCCCCAGATCTATCTGAGCTCGGGGCTGAGACGAGAAATTCATGGAAGCTTCTGTGGTACTGTGCGGGCAGAACTCCGTTGATGGCGATGGCGATGGCGGTGCGGTGGCGGCTCGTGCCGGCGGCGGCGGCGACCAGAACTGATAGGGTGGAGTCTCACCACCAGAAGGAAGCCTTCACAGCTTCAAGGGGGAGAGGGAGAGGAGAAGGGGGCGCACCAAGGCTGGAGCTTCAAGCTTTTTTTCCAATTCAAATGGCATTAATTCATGAAAATAGGAAAATACAAGCATATATAGGTCACCCATCTAATCCATCCTCCACCGTTGGATCTAGGGGTTACGGATGGATGGCTAGGATGAAGTTTGATCAAAACACAATAAAAATATTTAACAAATAGGGAGGGGGGAGCACTTTGACCAAGGGGGGGACATGGTAGGTGGGTTTGGTTGGAATTGTTGACCATTTTGGTCCCTTGTCCCCCATGTGGACAATTGACTAGTCAAGGCTTCTAGATGTCCACCTTGGATTTTGACCAACCCCACAAGGCTGATATGGACCAATGGGAGGGGGCCTGGGGGTCCCGTGGGGCCCAGGGGTCCCATTTTACAAATAAGCCCCTCGTACACTCATAATTACAAACCGTATAAAATGAAATAAACACACCTTACACACAAATAAAGTCTAATTAAATATGAAAAATGGGGAGACTCAAGGCGGCGTCTCCAGGCTGTCTCCGAGCCAGATGGACGCTGAGGTGGCTCGAGTCGTGCTCCGTGTGCGGTACCGGTGGCTCGGCGTGTCACGCCGCTCAACTGCTCGGGTGTCCGCACCAATTCTCCCCGGGTGGGAGAAACGCGACCCTGTCGAGTAAGGGTCTGCATCGCTCCTGTATCGCTCCAGAAGGTCTGGATCGATCTGCTGCAACTCGCCATGTGTGATCCATGTGTCCTCAGTAGCGGGCCGTCCTCTCCATCGCACTAGGTAGCGCGGGTAAGATCCACTCCTGGTAACTGTCACTTGCTCGTCCAGTATACGATCTATATGCTCACGCTGCCGTGAAAAAGGGGCTGGAGGTGGAAGTGGACACTCAGGTGTGGGATCACTCTTAAGGGGAGGAGATGGCTCAAAAGGCTCACTAGGGATCACCGCTGGGTCCCTATATGCAACAAGATCCGATACATTGAAGGTAGAGCTTATACCATATTCCTCGGGCAAGTCCACAACGTACGCATTGGATCCAATGCGTTTCAACACTCTGAATGGACCGGCTCCGCGAGCTTGCAACTTCTTAACGGTTCTAGAGGGAAACCGTTCAGGTCTTACCCTGATCATGACGTATTCGCCCTCGTGGAACTCTCGGTGGTGTCGGTGGGCATCGGCTAACTCCTTGTACCGTGCATTGCTGGCCTCAATGTGACGACGGATGTCGTCATGCAAACTCCTAACATGCCTAGCAAACGACTCGGCCGACTCCGACACTCTAGCATGGATAGGCATGGGGACAAGGTCAACGGGTTTCCTAGGCCTACGACCTGTGACAATTTCAAATGGACTCATGCCGGTAGACCTATTCACCGAATCATTGTATGCAAACTCAGCCATGGGTAAAATGAGATCCCAATTCCCAATGCGGTCCCTGACTAGACACCTCAAAAGATCTCCTAGACTCCTATTGACTACCTCGGTCTGACCATCGGTCTGGGGGTGATATGCAGTGGAAAACTTGAGGTGAGTACCCATCATATGCCATAGTGTCTTCCAAAAGTAGGAAGTGAATCTAACATCACGGTCAGACACTATAGTGCGAGGCAATCCGAACTTGCACACCACATGCGTAAGGAAAAGGCGGGCTACCCTAGAAGCATCCGACGTCTTAGAGCAAGGAATAAAGAGGGCCATCTTCGAGAAACGGTCAACCACCACATAGACCGAATCATGCTTCCTGGAGGTACGTGACAATACCAAAACAAAGTCCATGCTAACATCCTGCCACGGGGCATCAAGCACGGGGAGAGGCGTATAAAGGCCCGAGCTTTGCTTCTTCATCTTGGCCGTAGCACATGTACGGCACTGAGCCACGATGTTAGCAACATCGCGCTTCAAGCTCGGCCAATAAAATCGATGCTCCACTGCCTCAATAGTCTTGTTCCGACCAAAGTGGCCGGCTAGACCTCCCGCATGTAGTTCCCACACTAAGAAATCTCAAACTGAAGTTCGGGGAACACATAGCCTACTACCTCGAAAGAGGTAACCCTCCTGAAGCACATACTCATCAAGGTCTCTCGAGGGTCCGGCCTGGAGGGTGGTAAAAATCTGACCGAAGTCAGGATAATCAACATAGGCCTCCTTCATCTTCTCTAACCCTATGACCTCGGCACTCATGGTGGTAAGCAAACATGCTCGCCGACTCAAGGCATCAGCCACCTTGTTCTCCACTCCAGCCTTATGCTTAAGCACAAAGGTGAACTGCTGGAGATACTCGACCTAACGACTATGACGCGAGTTAAGCTTCTTTTGGGAATGGAGGTACCTCAATGCTTCATGATCGGAGTATAGAACAAACTCCTTATGTAAAAGATAGTGCCTCCAATGCCTAAGAGCCTGAACAACTGCGTAGAATTCTTTATCATATGTGGAATATCGCAGCTTCGCGTCATTCAGCTTCTCGCTGAAATATGCGATCGGGTGGGACTCCTGACTCAAAACTCCTCCAATTCCCACGCCCGATGCATCACAAGAGACCTCAAACACCTTCGAGAAATCAGGCAGTCGAAGGATAGGTGTCTGGGTCATGCGCTCCTTGATGTCCTTGAAGGCGGCAGAAGCGGCCTTCGTCCATACAAATGTGCCCTTACGGATGCAATCCGTGATTGGGGCGGTGACGGAGCTAAATCCGCGGATAAAGCGACGATAGAACGTCGCAAGACCATGAAAGCTGCGGACATCATGAACGGTACGGGGTTCCGGCCACTCAACAATGGCCCGGACCTTCTCCGGATCGGCAGAGACCCCAGTACTAGACACAATGAAACCCAAGAAGGTAAGCTGAGGTGTCATGAAGGCACACTTCTGTGGGTTCGCAAACAACTGCTCTCGCCGAAGAAGTAGACAGACCTGCCGAAGGTGGTCCAAGTGGTCCCCTGTGGTGCGGCTATAGATAAGGATATCATCAAAATACACCACTACAAAGACTCCAATGAAAGGTCGAAGGACCTGAGTCATGAGCTGCATGAAAGTGCTAGGGGCATTGGTCAACCCAAAAGGCATGACCAAGCACTCATATAGACCGTCCTTGGTCTTAAATGTGGTCTTCCACTCATCACCTAGCCTAATCCTCACCTGATGGTAGCCACTCTTAAGATCGATCTTCGAGAAGATAGTGGCACCTGCCATCATGTCCAGCATGTCATCAAGGCAGGGAATAGGGAACATGTACTTCACGGTGATCTTGTTGATGGCACAACTATCAATGCACATTCTCCACGTGCCATCCTTCTTCGGGGCGAGTAATGCGGGTACAGCACATGGACTCATGCTGTCCCGAACAGACCCTCTCTGCACTAACTCATCGACCTGCCGTTTAAGCTCGGCATGCTCCGTGGGACTCATGCGATAATGTGGAAGGTTGGGCAAGGAAGAGCCCGGAATAAGGTCGATAGCATGCTGAATATCCCGCATAGGTGGGAGTCCCTCGGGAAGCTCATTGGGAAAGACATCAGCATACTTCTGTAGAATGGGAACAACCTCGGGTGGGAGCTCACCCTCGGAGTCCCGCTCCACCTCTCGGACCGTAATGGCAAACACCGGACAGCCCTGACTAAGCTCCTGCTCCATTTCCCGGGAGCTAATCATCATCAATCTCCTCGTCGAGGGCTCTCCTGGGCCAGAGGTAACGGCCATAGCCCGAGCTGGGGATGGGGTACTAGGCCCGGGAACGGAAGGCTTCGGAGTACTAGGGCCAGTAGGACCCCTGACTGATGGGCTCCTGGGCCGAACGGGTTGGAGGGTGATCCGCTGGCCAGCGTGGTCGAAGGTACAGGTGTTCGACCGGCCATGGAGCGTGGCATCCCGGTCGAATAACCACGACCTACCGAGAATGATACTACCCACTTCCATGGGTAGAACATCACACCTGATCTCGTCACTGTAGGAGTGGAGCTGCAGCGGGACCAAGCACCGCAGCCTGACCGAAATGGAAGTGGTATCCACCCATGATACTTGATAGGGACAAGGATGGTCTACGGGTGTGAGACCAGGACGGGCGACAGCGTTCGTGGAGATTGCATTAATACAACTCCCGCTATCGATGACCACCTTGCAAATTTGCTTTCCCAGCCTACAGAATACATGAAGGATAGTAGTCCGTCGCCAGTCATCACTGACCTGTGACTGGGTGAGGATACATCTGATGACCCCCATGTGGGTATCATCCGAATGCTGGGCATCCTGGCCGGGCCTCACCTCCCATCTCATAGTACTCGTCAGCTAGCTCTTCATCGGCCTCATAGCTGACTAACTCGAGGCCCGTAGGGGTGGTATCCTCGGCCTGTGTGTCCCCAATATGAAGAGATGGGCGGGTGGGACACTGGTTGGCGAAATGGCCAAACCCATTGCAGCGATAACACTGCTGCCGTGATCCACTAGGCTCCCCAATCATCGGTCCTTTACCTTTATCCTCCCGACGGATAGGAGGCGTAGGCAACAAAGGACGTGCAGGAGGTGCGGGTGCCGGTGGACGGGCTGTGGGTGGGGCCGTAAGATGCTGGGGATGAGGAAGGTCCCTCGGGGGTGGAGGACGGGGCCTAGGAGCAAAGGGCTCGGGGCGAGCGGGCTCCTGAGGTCGAGTCATGGGGGCCCTCGGATACGTGCCAGATGAGCCACGGGGCTCGACACTACGAAGGGGAAAGGAGCCCAACCGATGGGGTGACTCGAACTCGGCCTCGAATTGCTCCAATTCGAGAGCTATCTGATATGCTTGCTCCAAAGTGGTTGCATTGCGACGAAAGAGTTCATATTGATAATTGGGCCGCAAACCTCTTCGAAAGCGGGATATAGTCATGGTGCTCTCTTCCGTGACCCCACATTGTAAGTAATACTCATCAAACTCAGCGGTGTACTCGGTCACGGATTGGTTCCCTTGGGAGATGCTTTGCCACTTGTTTATGAGATGTTGGCGATATGAGGCAGGAAGGTACTTCTCCCTCAATTTGATCTTTATATCATCCCAAGTACCGATTTGGGGTTGACGTCGCTGGTTGAGCAGGCTCTCCACATTGATCCAATAAATTTGGGCCTGCCCTTGCAGCTTCATCTTTGCGTATCGGACTCTTCGGTGGTCCGTCATCTCAAACCACTCGAAGTACCGGTCCATGCCGGCCTCCCAATCTAGATACACCCTAGGGTCCAAAGACCCGCTAAAAGTGAGAGGGTCCGCACGCACACCCCTAAGAATTTGGTCGTCATCCTCGTCATCATGATTCTGTCGTTGATGACGACGACCGTTACCCCCTTGATCATTATCAGATGCATAATCATCCACCACATGCACCTGTTGAACCCCAACATTCTCCACTTGTGCCCTTGGCACAGCGGGTTGCTGCACCGGCTCTTGTTGGCCATTCGTCGGCGCGGGTTGCACCGCTACTGGGCCCCTCTCTAGGATGGCAATCCTCCCAACAAGGCCTTCAATGGACTGCTCCGAAACCCCGGCCCGATCCTCGAGGACCTTCATCCGCCCTTCTAGACGCGTCCCTATGCCATCCATACGTGTACTAAGACCATCCATACGCGTGTCTAAATGATCCATGATGGCCCGGAACATCACGGCCGTGGAAGACTCATCGGAACTACGGGCTCGGGACTCCGCCATAGGTGGTGGTGGCGAGTACTGGGTACCTCGACGGGTGGGCATGCAACTGACACACGACCTAGAAGACACCGACTAATGCAAACACACACTAAATGATGCACTTAGACCTAAACCAATATCCGGTATGGGGCGGAGTTAATCGATCGGAAGATGACTCCCGCAAGTGTGCGACCTCCCGGTAGGCGTAGCCTAACGTTCGGACAACACCTTTTAAGATACCGAATAAAGGGTGCAAATGCAATTTAAAACACACTTTTTTTTTGTTGTTTTGAAAATAAGGATGATCCTAGACTCGACTTAGACCATGATGCATGACTTATGCAATGACTACCCTAGACTCGACTTGCTCTGATACCAAACTGATGCGGGACGGACACGGGAGATGACACTATTAGGTGCCACCCTCGGACTCTAGATGAAGACGCGACCAGCAGCACACACCAGGGAGACTCTAACCCCGACACTACGAGCTCCTAGTGGCAAAACGTCGCTAACAGAAGTGGAAGCTCACTCGTCGTCCCAAGCGAGGGAAAGCGCGGACCGTGCGCGGTTAAGGAACCGGCGGAGGTCAAGGGTAGTCCGACTCAACTTCCGGACTCGGATCGAGTCACGGGACGAGTCACACTCACTCTCACAGCGGTGACATGGACATACGGGCTAGTACCTACGCTCTCGGTAGCGGCAAAAGACCGTATACTAGCTAAGCAAATGAACGCCAAGAGGTTCGGACCATTACCTCCACGCACCCGGCGTGGCGAAGACAACCCCGGCCGAATTACGGACCCCCGGTTAAACAATTTTACAACAGTACAATGATTTGACCCACTCCACGCAGGGAGGTAAAAGGTCACATGTGGGGTCCGGGAATCACATAAATCGGGTTGACGGGCAGCATCTTGATGTCGCCCGGCGGTGCCGAACTCCGCGTTTTCGTGCTTTCCGAACGGTGGGTTCTGCGGGCCCGCGGGGCCCACGGACGGCGCTGTCCTCCGGATCTGCGGGGGTGGGACCCACTGTGATGGGGACCCCTGGTGGCGTGCCTCCAAGGATGGCGGTCAGCCGGGAACACCGATCGGGGGTCGATCGGTCCCGATTCCCAAGCTTTGAAGTTGCTGCCCACGGATTTTTAGTTGCTATTTTCAGGCGCGCGCTCCGGCGAAAACGGCCGCCGCGATCAATCCCGACGTCGGATCGGGACGCATGAGCTATCGTTGGAAATCTCTCTTCAAATGCTTCAATCTAGACCCAGAGAGATCTGCTGGATCTGGTCGGATCAGAACTTTAATGAATTTACAAGCCCCTGTTGTATAGTAACCGCAATCTCAGATCTGCAGGGTACTTGTCCGATAACCACCGTTGACCGCCTAGTAAACCTCCGATTCAACTCTTGAGCTCTTCTTCAACGTTGTAGGGTATCAAACCACGGAACTAGGACTATTTTTGGCATTTGATTTGGAGGTGGTGGTGATTTACTATGATTTTTGGGGTGACTGGTGGTCGGATCTGGGAAAAGGGGGATAGAACTGTAGCTGGGACTGAGAACGATTTTTAGAAAATATGAGATGGAAGAACCAAAAATTGAGAAAAATTGTGGATGAAGGGGTGGATGGGTGGAACCTTCAGTAAAATTGGGCGAACTAGCAGAAATAAAAAAGTGGATCTAAGGCATAAAACTTAGGGTGGGGATGAATATGGACAGAACTCTGGCAGAACCAAAATGGAAGAGTGGATGAAAATAAAAAAATATGAAACAAGATCTGAATGGCAAACCAAAATTTATGGGATGTCCTTGACACCTATGGAACCTCCACTAAAATCCCCAGATCTATCTGAGCTCAGGGCGGAGACGAGAAATTCGTGGAAGCTTCTGTGGTACTGCGCGGGCAGAACTCCGTTGATGGCGATGGCGGTGCGGCGACGGCTCGTGGCGGCGGCGGCGGCGACCGGAACTGATAGGGTGGAGTCTCACCACCAGAAGGAAGCCTTCACAGCTTCAAGGGGGAGAGGGAGAGGAGAAGGGGGCGCACCAAGGCTGGAGCTTCAAGCTTTTTTTCCAATTCAAATGGCATTAATTCATGAAAATAGGAAAATACAAGCATATATAGGTCACCCATCTAATCCATCCTCCACCGTTGGATCTAGGGGTTAGGGATGGATGGCTAGGATGAAGTTTGATCAAAACATAACAAAAATACAAATAGGGAGGGGGGCGCACCTTGACCAAGGGGGGGACATGGTAGGTGGGTTTGGTTGGAATTGTTGACCATTTTGGTCCCTTGTCCCCCATGTGGACAATTGACTAGTCAAGGCTTCTAGATGTCCACCTTGGATTTTGACCAACCCCACAAGGCTGTTATGGACCAATGGGAGGGGGCCTGGGGGTCCCGTGGGGCCCAGGGGTCCCATTTTACAAATAAGCCCCTCGTACACTCATAATTACAAACCGTATAAAATGAAATAAACACACCTTACACACAAATAAAATCTAATTAAATATGAAAAATGGGGAGACTCAAGGCGGCGTCTCCAGGCTGTCTCCGAGCTAGATGGACGCTGAGGTGACTCGAGTCGTGCTCCGTGTGCGGTACCGGTGGCTCGGCCTGTCGCACCGCTCAACTGCTCGGGTGTCCGCACCAAAAACTAGTGGATTTGAATGTGTGAGTAGCTCCTGGGTCAAGCAAGACCTTTCCATAAACATTATCCACGAGGTGCATACCTTCAACCACGGTAGGGGTATTGTCTGCCTCCTCTGGCATCAATGCATAGACTCGCCCTCTATACTGAATCTTCTCCTGCTAGGGAATTGGCTTTTGCTAGGCCTTCTTGGGGCAGTTCCTCGCAATGTGTCCGGCCTCACCGCATTCATAGCACTTGCCTTTTCCCCTCCAGCATTCCTGTCCTAGATGGTTGCGCTACAATAGACACAAAATGGAACCCCCAGTCCGTTCTTAGGCATTGGCTCTTGGTGTGCCACCTTTCTCTTGTCTCGCCTCCCTCCTGTCTACATAGGCCTTTTGCCTGACGTCTTCTGCTCCTCAGCGAACCTATATATGGACATTTGTTAAAACTTAACCTTATATTTCCCCTAAATCTTTATGGTTTCAGCTATTACCTTGCATTTTTTTGCTCGGCTAGATGAGCAAGCCTCAATGCCGTTGTGTAGGAGTCAAGGTCTTGGGTTGCAACATAGCGTCAGACGCTACTATGTAGACTATTGACGAATTTCTTCACCTTTCGACGTGCGTCATCGAATATGTGCAGAGCATATTGACCCAGAGCGGAGAATCTGGCTTCATAGTCAGCTATCGTCATGTTTCCTTGCTCGAGGCTCAAGAATTCATGCTCCTTAGCATCCCGCACATGTTCGGGGAAATACTTTTCTCGGAAGACAGCTAGGAACTCTTCCCATAATATGTCACCATTGTGGTAGTCCATGAAGGTGGTCCTCATCTTGGCCTTCCACCACAAGTCAGCTTGATCTTGTAATATATAGGCTGCCATATTCACCTTCTCTTCCTCGGGACATCGCATTGCGTGAAATTTCTTCTCCATTTCGCTGAGCCACGACTCATACCTCTGGACGGATCTCCCCCTTAAAAATAGGAGGTGCCAACCTGATAAATCGATCAAGCACAGGTAAGTCATGGCACGGTGCAGGCGCTGGCTGTTGTCACATCTGTTGTTGCATGGCCTGCATCAGTCCTTGGAAACTCTGCATAAATCCCTCTAGATTAATCCCCGCATTGGGCACTTGTCCGCCGCCAACCGTCGAAGCATGGACAGCCCCGTCATTCACCCCATTTGGGTCATCTACCCCCGATCCCCTCTCATCCACCTAGGGAAGATCTCTATGCCTTCTTGGCGGCATTGTTTTGAGAAACAAACAATTATTAAGTGAGAGGGTTTTTAAATGGTTTCAAATATACTCTACCCTTTTCCCACTCTAGCCTATCTCTGTAGATATATTTCTCCTCCCGTCCGTTCCTTCCAAATGTCTTCCCGATGTCTATTCTACCATATCCGGTATGGGAAGTGAATGAAGACAGAAGGAAAGGGAGGAAACAAAAACTTGTGATCGCCACCAAAACGCCAAACGTGATGAACACGCCGTGCCTTGGAAAGAGGGAGAGACACTCCCCTAGCCTACAGTGCTGGAAGATGAATGATTCAGGGAGAACCGCCTAAAGCATGCATAGTCTTACGATAGACCGTTTAAGGATGCTGCAGAAGATGCGGGATGAAGCGCTCCTGGAAGTTGAACGGCTCTGTTACGACCGCGGGAAGAAGAAGGACGGTCCAGGCTGCACCGCACGTCTTCTTGAACGGACAGTAGAAAACCACTCAAGACCACCAAGCCAGAAGTCGCAAAGGGTCCAACCTCCACCCTCTCTAGCCGGCCAGAGGGCATGGGCCTCGTGCTAGGGATTGCTGACCTGCAAAATGATGTAAAAACACAAAGAGAAAACCTAGATTAGAACTTAAAGGTGTAGTAAATGCCAAAATAATGTGAAATGAACATGAATAAGTGGAAAGGGGGATACCTGGGGGATTTTAAACCCCTAGGGTGTCAAAAAATGTAGGTGGGTGTGTGCATGGTAATGAAGATGAAGAAGAACGTGGGGAGAAAGTAATGAAAGTAATGCATGCAATCAAAAAAGTGGCGAAACCTATCAAACACAAAAGACTCAAAAATAGACTACTCCCTGAACCGGAGGCTTGTATGGATGTGAAAAGTCTCCCTCCTTGGTGCTAGGTCTCTCAAGAATGCGGCAGGGCTTTGCCGTCGACCAAAAATCTCCCCCTTTTCAAACCCGGCCTTTAGGGTCTATTTATAGAGCACCTAAAGTCCTAGCTCGAAATTAGGGTTTAGAGGCATTTTCAGGTTAAAATAATCAAAGGAAAATCGTAGATAAACCAATTATCTCTTATCCAGTCGAAACGGCACTCGAAATGGTTGATTATCCACGGAGAAAATGATGGGAGAAGTTGGGGATAAAACCACGGATATTGGCATGAAAATCTGTTGAAATTTCAGCAATCGAATGGATGAACGGTCTTACGATAGACCGTTCAACTGGATGTGCGGCCATGTCCTGGCCGTCCAACCCTGTCGGTGGAAATTCAAAATAATTCATATTATCCATTGAACTGACCGAAACCTTCGCCGTTGGACTCTCAGAGATGAACGGCTCAGATGAGACCGTCCAAAGGCAGAGCGGCCAAAGACAAACCGTTCAAGCTATGTTGGTGATAAATAGATTAATTGGATAATTATTTGAGAAAACCATTCAGCGCATGACTCTGAGGGTTGAGCGGCTACCATCCGTCCGTCCATCAAGTTGAACGGCTAGGTGAGGACCGCATAAATACTTGTTGGTGCAAATTCAGAAAATTAACCAAAATACTCCAAAATATATGGACGGTCCACATGCAACCGCACATTGATTGGGCGGCCAGGGATAAACCGTACATGTATATGGACGCTTGAAACTTATAGAAAAGCCCAATCAACCAACACCAAGGCCCGTTAAGCCCTGAATCAACTTGGACCTAACCAAGGAGAGAGGCAACACATAAAATTGGCCCAAAGCATGCCTGAAAACAGCCCCAACGAGTGATGGACAACTCGAGGCATCAACAAATGGGAGTAAGAGGAACGATTCAACTTATCGGCAAAAAACGGGTGTCAACAGATGCCCCTCCTTAACGTCCTCTTTGCAGGGGAGCGAGCGGAGGTGAAGCGGAAGTGACATGGAACATGGAGATGGAGCGGAAATGTAACGGAGTGGACCGAAAAAGCGGGCGTTAAGGTAAAACGACACCCGTTTTTACCAACAAGCGATAAGAATCTTCCGGAAAACTCTGAACCAAACGCAAGGAATGATAAAACCAAAAGCGACACTAGTCTGGAGGAACTAAACTAAATGAAATAAATCGACAGGACCAACCTCATGGGGGACACAATCCCGCAGTCCAATGAGGAGGCCAAAAGCAGGCAGTAAAAGTAAAGGAAATAGGCTAAAGCTCCAGACAGGGACCTCTCAATCAACCAAACCAAGCAAATCGACCAAAGAGAACCTTCCAACTCGGAGTGGAATTAGTTCCTCTTACTCAAACACTGAACGCATAGCTAACCAACACTGATGGGACATTCTTCAAGCAAACCATGGGTCATGAAAGCTTAAAAGGATGCGTATGATGCATGCTGGGCTAAAATAAAAGAAATCGTTTAAAACAAATACGAAGAAAGATTAAAATATAAAATACTCGAGAATAATATTGCTAAGCTGGGAAAATCAGAGTCAAGATACCATCTGCAACCACGGCATGCAGGATAGAACCATCCTCCCCATGATATCCCAACCTAACGGCCTATCCAAAGATTAAACATGTGAACCTGGATCATCATCATTTTTGTTGAAGGGGAACATCAGATCCTAGAACACGCGAGTAACCAACTGGTTCTCAAGATAATATATTATAATACCATATAGTAATGCAATAAAGGTGACAAGGATAGAAGGCCATACCTGACTTACCTGTGCAGGTGAAATGGCAAATGAATGTTTGATGATGCGCATAAAATTGTTAACAAGATTTTGCAATAATATCAAAATTCATCAATTGAACACCAAGTGCAGATATGGGAGTAAAACAACTTCAAACATGAACGGTTAAGTAACAATTTCCCAACAAAGAACGGTTATATGGAAACCGTACATGCCATAGAATTTGAACCGACTTAAACATCCTACCGTTGAGGATGAACGGTCATATCTCAACCGTTCAAATGAAGAACGGTCTATCGCTAGACCGCACAACCTCTGCAACCTCGAAAGCTGAAAACCCTTCGTCTCCCTCCACCGTAACCGACGGTGGGAGGGAGAACGAAGGGCACCAAGCCCCATTCTAAACCCCTCTCTCCACTCTCTCGCCCCCAAGCTCTCTCCCTTCTCAACCCCTCTCATTCCCCATTCCTCATGCGCTCGAAGCATCAAGCAAGACGCCCTCCGATGATGGACGCGCCACCACCGACGACCGCCGCCGCGGCGGAGGAGACTCCGGCGACGTCGCTCGCCGAGGGAGGTGCCCTCCCGCCGCCGTCTGAGGCCAAGGAAAGGACTGACGCCACCGCGCCCGGAGATGGAGACGTCGGGGAGGTCGCTCCGGCGGAGAAACCGGCCAAGGGGCCTCGTCCAATCGAGGTAAGTGCATCAAAAACCTCTTCTTTTTCCATTATTCACCATGCATGCTAGATTTAGGGGAGTTTTGGGGGATTAGGGAGGCTAAGGGCTTGTTTGGGGGTGCCATGGCGGCCTCCCGCCGGTGGGGAAACCCTCACCGTCATCGGAGAAGACGACGGTAGGGCGGTTTAGACAAAACCGCACAAGCAAAACCATACGGCTCACATAGAGCCGCCTAAACTCCATACGGCCCATGGGTAGCCGTTCAAACCTACTGAACAATAGAACCGAACCAAGCAAGAACGGTGAGAGGGTCACCGTACAAACAACAAACGGGCCACATTGATCCATTCAACACTTGGTCAACAAAGAACAATGCGGTCCCTATAGGACCGTCCAACATTCATGCGCCCAGGAGTGGCCGTATGAAACTAAGAAGCCTGAGGGAAGAACGGTGCATGCTCACCCGTTCAAGATAAGAACGGCCAATGTGGGCCCGTTCAAAACACAGAACCTAGGGATTAAAACGGTGGACATGGGACCGTTCAAAGGAATGAGCGGCCTGTGGGAGACCGCTCTTCTGACAGAGATTTAAACCTTGATGATTTTATTCATATGAAACAAAATGCTTATATAAATTACTAAAATGCATCTAAAATGAATGAAATGAATGCAGGGAAAGCGCAGGACCCGTACCTCATGGCTGCAGGTTCGCGCAGTGTATCTAGCACTGCCGGACTTTCAGAGGGAGCAGTTGGCTGCCATAGGGTTCGCCCCATTCCTGAGCATCGAGGTGTGTCGGTTCGACGCAGCTCTACTCTACGCTCTGAACGATCGCTGGGACCCAGTGAGTCAGACGTTCCTCTTCCCATGGGGGCATATGGTCCCCACGCTGGAGGACGTGGCCAGGCTCACTGGCCTTCGAGTGCACGGGTCACCAGTTAGCGGGACCACTTTTCCCGACTACCGGGCGATGGCTCGGGGATTGCTGGGCTTAGAGCTGCGGCGCCCTGAGAGGCAGTCGACCCTCCTACCCCGGGCTAGTCTCCAGGACAGCCTGGGATTACGACGGGCGGGAGTTATAGTTGGAGAGCAGCCGGAGGAGCACCTGCAGCGGTTGGTCGGGTTGGCGCGGCCGAGAGTAGCTACTGGGATGGGAGCAGAGGCAGACCGAGTGCTGAGACGGTTCCTGATGCTGATGTTCGGGTGACTCCTCTTCTCCACCAGGGCGGACGTGATGAGCTGTCGGTTCCTTCCCTTCCTCGAGGAGCTAAGCCACGTGGGCGATTACGCGTGGGGAGCAGCCGTCCTCGCCTTCTTGTTCGACACGCTGAGCTCGACGGCCCGTTGGACGATGCTCGGGGGCTTCTCCCCCTTACTCCAGGTACGACTCTTACCCTAGACCTAATTGTGTAATTCTATATGTTCCCTAAATGCTAACACGATGCTGTGATGTAGGTGTGGGCCTACGTACGCCTACATGGGCTGGGCAGAGGCGAGGAGACCAGTCCTGGGCTCCTGCAGATTGAACGGAGGTGGACAGCACCTCGGGAGACTACAGCCCTGAGACAGCAGGTCCGAGAGCTACAAGACGACCTGGACGCTCTACCGTTCGCCTCGGTATGCTTCTAAACTCAAACTCTTTAATTAAATGCAATTCTTTTATGATGATGATGCTGATGCGACTTTCTATTTCTTGTAGGTACGGTGGACACCTTACACAGAGGAGGGCCAGGAGGGTCAGCCTTGGGTGGTTGGCGCCCTCGCCTTTGCTGGACGAGATGTGTGGCTTCACTGCGTGAATGTGGTGGAGCCACTGCACTACAGATTGGTGATGAGGACCATCGGGGTCCATCAGCCAGCGGTGGAGTTCCCAGTGCCTGAGAAGGTGGGGGAGTGAGTGACGAGGACTACCCGGGGCCTAGCTGCAGCATTTGATTGGTCTACGAGGAACGCTACGCAGGTGGCCGACTGGACAGCTCTTGGGCGAGTGGTGACCGCCCGAGCGGAGAGTGACTCAGCGTACTACACCGCGTACGCCAGACACTACCGGGACCAGGTGTTCCGGGGTGCCCACCGACCGGTACGACTTCGAAACTCAAACTCTATCTATTATGCTTATGATGATGATGTACTGAAATATGGATTTCTTAATGCAGATTGACCCTGAGGGACGACTAGCAGAGCTGCAGGAGCTCCTGCACTCCACCATCAGGCAGCGGGACGAGGCCCAACAGGCCCTGGCCTTACTGGTGAGTCTTCTAAACCTTAAACTCTTTAAATTATGCAAATGCTTATGATTATGACTATGCATATGACTGACCTGGAGTTTTGGATGCAGCGTGCCGAGGGTGCCCAGCGACAGGGGGCCGATGCTCCTTCTTCTTCTTCTACCCAGATTCCTGCAGATCGGGCTGAGCGGGAGGCTGACTTCACTCGGATGGTAGCGTGGGCCAAGGTGGTCGAGGTGGCGCTCACCGAGAGGGTACGCAAATCACTACACTTTCCCTTTGTTATTTATGCTTATGATATGTATGAAATGCAATTGACAGACTATGATATGTGCATGCAGATGACCGAGTTGACCCGCCTTAGGACTGAGCTTGAGCAGAGCCGGGCAGCGGCTCGGGAGAAGATGGCCCGTGTGCGGGAGGAGGCAGCACAGAGCCAACCAGCAGACGCGTTGGAGACAGTGCTTCTTCGGGCTGAGCTGGAGCGACTCCGAGCCAGTGCGACAGAGGAGGAGCGCTACTGGGCTGAGGCGGAGCAGGCCCGACTGCAGGTTGCCAGATTGGAGGGCATGGTGGCGGGCACGAGAGAGGTGAGTCGAGAGCGCAGCTGAGCGACTGCGAGCGGCAGCCACGGCACTCATGGCTCCGTTAGGAGTTACTTCACGGGCTCCTCCGGCCACCAGAGGAATGAGGAGGAGGAGAGACGCCGGCGACGTCAGCGTGACGAGGCGGTTTCAGCGATGCCTCCACCAAAGAGGCATGAGGGAGCCGGAGATAGCGACGGGACCAAGAGAGAGGGACAGGCTTGATTCTTGTACTCGGCCTGACTTTTGTACATATGATATGATGTGATAGTGATAGTGCCTTCTTTGTGTTTATTTTGTGGATGTATGAATGTATGAATGAATGAATGAATGTGGCTATTGACTCGACACGAGTGTGTGAGTAAGAGATGACGACTACGGGTGAGACACGACTACGGGTGAGACGCGACACGACCATGAGTGAGATAGAGGGACGCCGACTCTGAGTGAGAGAGAGAGCGTGATGAAAAATGAGTGAGATGAGTGACGTCAAATGAGTGAGATGAGGGCATCAAATGAGTGAGATGAGGGCGCCAAATGAGTGAGATGAGAGACGCCAAATGAGTGAGATGAGAGCGTCAAATGAGTGAGATGAGAGACGCCAAATGAGTGAGATGAGAGACGCCTATTGAGTGAGATGAGGGATGCCACGACTACTAGTTGGACAGGTCGACAACTTGTTGGGCAAGGGCTTCAGATTAGAAGAACGGTTCTCAGTGGGCCGTTCAAAGTAACACACGGTCGATAATGGACCGTTCCAAGGATAATCGAACGGTTCTATATTAACCATTCTGAATGTTGAACGGTTTACCATAGGCCGCACAAGAAGAAGAATGGTCTAACTTAAGCCGCTTAAACTCTTGCCCTCGAATTCTCTGGAGGATGATAAACGGTCCGTCACGGACTACGCAAAGGGATGGGCGGTCCATCGTAAGACCGTCCAATGGGGCAATCCTATGAACTCGAAGGGGACCCTCCTGGAGAGTCCCTAACCCGAGGGTAAACCGCCCTAAACCTATCCAAACCTCATCTTAACCCACCCTAGACTTATCCAACCTCAATCTTAAGAGACTTAAGCTTCCTAACAAGCCCTATAAGTAGGAGGGGAGCCTAAATTCGTGATTCACACATCCTCCTCCTTCTAAGCCTTGAAGCATTTTCTATTCATCATTAAATCATCATGAAGAGGGCCCTAGAGGGGAGTTCCATGGAGGGAGCATCTTTTGAAGGGCCAAAGCTGGCCAGGAAAGAGCGGGAAGTGCTTCAACGACTGACCGCGATCCCGCGCCATCTCAGCTCGAGCCCTCTGAGAGAGGTAAGTTAATTATGATTTCATTCAATTCAATTCTTTCATTTACTTACATGCACTTTCTTTCCTCTCTCTTTTCTTCCATCTTCTTTCTTCCTACCTCAGCTCCTCCCTGGCCCCAGGCGGTATTCTACCTTGAAGTGGTTGGCTCCCATGGTCCGCGCCTTGCCCCTAGGAGTGACATCTATCTTGAGATCTTGGCACTTACAACCTCTCCTAGTGTTAGGTCAGAACTACCCAAAGCTTTCTCTTGATTGGCACAGTATTTCGGCCTTAGTGGAAATCTGGCATCCTCAAACCAATACATTCATTTTCCCAACATTCGAGGCCACTATCTTACTGGAGGAGGTAGAGACCTACTTCTCTTTACCCAGGTCCTAGGTGGGAGGAGAAGACTTAGTGTGTCATACTGTTGCCCCTATAGATCCTAGGCTTATCTTGGGAGGGTTCATACCAGACAGTAAGGATGTCCATACATTCGTAGGCCCACGTCAGATCCACCTTCTTCCTCTTATCCAGTGGGTAGTGGAGCATTGCAAGAACATGTGTGGATGGGATGAAGCCATAGCTAAGGTTGCATCCATTTGCTTGTGCGGGGCCATCTTATTTCCTTCAGTTGACCATGTGCTAGAGATGCCCCTTCTTAGTACCATTAGTGGCCTATGGCAGGGACTTTCCATTTCCCAAGCCATCCTTGCTTACTTGTACGAGGGCCTTGCTTCAGCAGCCTTAGGAGGTCCTCTGTTTGGTTCTATGGTCCTTCTAGAGTGTTGGATGGGTGTTAGGATGAAATTCATCTATAGGGAGGATGTCACTTCAGCTAGCAGGATCTTCGGGAGCCACCCCCTCTTCTTCATAGGTGGCGCATTCGAATTCTCTTCACAGGTAGAGTGCAAGACAGCAGAAAAGAAGACCAGGGATGAGTGGCGACTGCACGTCAACAGGCTGCCCCTGGATTGGTTCGTGATGCACCCGGACGTCCTCCGTGATACCATTGTCAGAGTTCCTAGGAGGCCGGGCTTGGACTTGAGGCTCGTGAGCGACACCGCGCTGGCAATGTACAGTCCGCACCGGTGCTACCTACAGGTTGGACTACCCCAGACTGTTCTACTAGCACTACCCCACCTTCCCGCGCTACAGGCGAGGAGGATCGGTACAGAGGAGGACGAGCAGGTGGTCAGGAGTGCCCTAATCATGTGGGAGGTGAGCAGGGTGCTTACCCTACCAGCAGAGGTTGCAGAGATTCCAGCGACGCGCCAGGCCTATGTTAGAGAGCTGAGAGAGATACGTCCCCGCGGGGATGCCCAGCGGAGGACGGAGTGATTTTCTTTTGTTTTCATGATGATGTTGGATAAGACTTGTGCTTAGAAAGTTGATATATGAAATGAATAAGATTGATGATTGGATTGAGTTTAAGCTTTGGGCTTGATGTGATTTACACGAGCCAACTACACTTTTTAAGGCAAGGCTGTTTGGTAACCTGTTATTAATCAGAAGGTCCAAGCAGTAGAAAATTTGACTACTACCACACGGGCCACTGATGGTGAATGCTCTAACCAGCCTTCAGAATTGAATGGGACTCCTTTATTAAATTTATCATCTCCAGACTCAGGGGATCCTGCAATACCCACTTCTCAATGCCAGCGAGGGGATAAGCCTATGAAGTCTTTAACTACTACTAATGTGGGACAAGCTCCTGGATGTGAGCTACTTTTACTTCCCCCGGAACCCTCTGCTTCGGTTCATGTTTCCTCTGTGCATAGTCACCAGGAAACAACTGTGGCTGCCAACTCTGAAGCATTGGTCCATTCCCCGTTGGAACTCCCTTCAATCCAAACAATTTTCCAGGAGGACACCATTGCGCCTGCTCCTGTAATTGCAACTGTTAATACCTTACTTGATCATGAATCTTCTCCAACAGATGAGGCCATTGCTAGAAGATTAGATGTTGCTAAGCTTGCAGAATGTCAAAATGTCCTGGCTCCACATAATGAGCGCTCAAGTGTCACCACCAGATCAATGTTGAGGACAGGATCCACCGGGAATATTCCTGACATCAAATATACATCATGAATTTCATTATTTGGAATATCAGAGGTATAGGGAATGATGTCTCTGTTGGCAGAGTGAACTTCCTTATAAAGACTCATAGTATTGACTGCATTGTGCTTTTGGAACCAAAAAAAAACATTAGCAGATTGGATAGTATTTGCAGAAGATTGGGAATGGATAATGCTGCTGCAAACACTGATGGACTGGCTCACATCTGGATTCTTTGGAAAGACCCTTTGAAATTTTCTGTTACTTGCAGGGATGATCAACAGATCACTCTTCTTCAATCTAATGCTGTTCTTCCAGATTTTCAAGCATCTTTTGTATATGCTAAATGCAATGCTATTGAGAGGCAAACCCTGTGGGCTTCATTACTTAATATCCACTCTCAGTTTAATGGCCCTTGGATTGTAGCAGGTGATTTCAATTGCATTCTTAATGTGGATGAGAAACTTGGTGGTAACTTCCCCAACCTTTCTGCTATGACAGATTTCAATAATTGTATCTCTGATTGTGATTTAGTTGATGGTGGCTATACTGGTTCTAAATATACTTGGCATAATAAACAGACTGGTGGAAGAGGTATTTGGGCTCGGCTAGATAGGGTTCTCCTTAATGCAACCTGGGTTAATCTTCTCCTGGTATCTATTGAGCATCTGTCTAGGGAGGCATCTGACCATGCTCCTCTTCTTGTTAAATTTCTCTCCCAGGATCGAAGAATTAGCATATTCTGTTTTCAGAAAATGTGGACTTTGCATGAGAAATTTTCTGAGGATGTCCGGGCATGCTGGCAATCTAGCCCTATTGCTTCTTCTCCTATGACTTGCCTGTCTCTTAAGCTCCAAGCCTTGAGAAGGATGTTACGGGTTTGGAATAAACAAACTTTTGGCAATGTTCACTTAAATTTGACTATTGCTGAAGATGCTGTACTTCAAGCTGAGCTTTCCTATGACCTGCAACCAACTGATGCTAACCTAACCTCTCTAGAAGAAGCTAAGAATATTCTATCTGATAGACTTCTACAGCAAGAATATTTTTGGAGACAAAAATCTGGGATTAGGTGGCTTCTTGAGGGGGACAGAAATACAAAATTTTTCCACATGTCTACATTAGCCAACAGACGAAAAAACAAAATACTTCAATTGAGGAATCCTGCTGGTAATCTGTCCCCAGATCATGAGGAAATGAAAAGAATTGCTATTTCTCACTTTCAGAATGCCTTCTCTACTCAAGATCATCATATTGATAACAATTTCTTAAACTGCATTCCCAGCTTGGTAAACCAGGTTGATAATGACTGCCTTTGTGCTATACCTACTGATGCTGAAATTCATGATGCAGTCTTTAGTTTGTCAGCTGATAGTGCCCCTGGACCTGATGGATTTTCTGGAGTTTTCTTTCAAAAGGTTTGGAGCATCATTGCTCCCCTTGTTATCAATGCTGTGCAAGAAGCTTTCTCATCCAGGAACCCTCTGCCCAGAAGTGTTATAGCCACTCTGATAGCTCTTATCCCTAAAAAGCAAAATGTTGTGGATATTACAGACTATAGGCCGATAAGACTTTGCAATTTCTTTTACAAGATCATATCCTCTCTTCTTAATAAAAGACTGGCCTTTATTCTTCCCAAGATCATTTCTCTTGAGCAGTCTGCCTTTGTGAAGGGGAGACAAATTATTGAAAATATTACACTGGCTCAGGAACTATCCCTAGAATTGGGTAGAAAAACCAGAGGTTCGAATGTTATGCTAAAACTTGATATGGCTAAAGCTTATGACATATTAGAATGGGACTTCCTCTACGCATTTATGCTCAGATTTGGGTTCAACAATAATTTCATTAATCTTATTGATAGACTGATCAACAATTGCTGGTTCTCTGTTTTGTTGAATGGGGATACTACTGGTTTCTTTAAATCTTCCAGAGGTATACGTCAAGGTGATCCAATTGCTCCATCCTTATTTATTATTGCAGAGGAAGCCTTGAGCAGGTCGCTTAGAGAAGCTTTCAACAGTGGCCGGGTTGAATGGTTTACTGGTTTTCGGAGATGTCCAAATATATCTCACCTTTTGTTTGCTGATGATACACTGATCTTCAGCAAAGCCTCATCAACTTCAATCAGAAACTTACTCAGTCTTCTTCACACGTATGAGCAAGCTTCTGGTCAACTTATTAATATCAGCAAGAGTGGTTTTTTAATCCACCCAAAGATGCCATGCTCTGTTGCACAGCGAATTCAGAATCTCACTGGTTTCTCCAGACTGTCTTTCCCTCATAAATATCATGGCATCCCTTTGGTGATTGGCAGAACTAAAAAGATATATTTTGCAGGGATTATTAACTCCCTGCAAAAGCGCATTGCTGGGTGGAAAGCTAGTCTATTATCTCAAGGTGCAAGACTGGTTCTTATAAGACATGTCCTTTCTTCCATGCCAATTTATTCCCTGTCTTCCACCCCATTGCATATTGGTATTCACCACCTGATTGAGCATGCCTTTGCAAATTTCTTTTGGGGGTCCTCTCCTCTTGGCAAAAAGAGACATTGGAAGTCTTGGCAGGTTTTGTGTAGGCCTATTTCCAAGGGAGGCCTCGGCATCATGTCTCTTAGGCACATGGAAATTGCTCTTCGAGTTAAAATGCTGTGGCAGGCAATCCACACCAATTCTTTATGGGCTTCTTATTTTAGAGCCAAGTACATGCATCAATGTCACCTTCGAGATGCTCACTTCAAAAACATGAAGGGATTTGCAAGAAGAAGCTGGTTAAAGGCAAAAGGCTATATTCTCCAACATAAGCAGGTTATAATTGGGGATGGTCTCAATACCAACTTTTGGCATGATAAGTGGCTGGGCCACCATTGTTTAAACAATTATATTTCTGATGACCTCATCCCTAATCCTAAAGCATCAGTCAGAGATGTTTTTTCTACACCCTTCATCTGAAGAATCAGCACTGATAGAAGATTTGATTCCCAACAGTATCCAGCAAGCTATCAGAACTGTGCAATTAAATTAGGAAAAGGATTTGGGAGTTTGGAATCTCTCTTCATCTGGATTGTGTTCAGTAGCCTCGACCTATAAATCTTTGGCTCATGATCAAATCCAGACTGATATCCCTTGGACCCGACTGTGGTCAAATTGGATTCCAATTAAAATTTCTGTCCACTTATGGAAGATTCTGAACAATTGCATACCGGCTGATGATAACATTCAGAGAGTTGGTGTTGTTTTCTGTTCCAAATGTTCTTGCTGCTCGGTGCCCCATGTGGAAGACCTAAACCATCTCTTCCTCAACAGTGATTTGGCAGGTTACGTTTGGACTGCTATAAAAGCAACCGATCTACATCTTGAAGGCCGGACTGCTAGGGAACTCATTCTGAATTCCTTCAGCCATACTCAGTCGGGTTCAGCCTTTGCTCTATTCAACCTTGCATCTGTTGGGCTTGGAATGTGGGAAATTTGGAAAGCTAGAAACTTGGTCAGATATGATGATAAATCTTTCTCAAAATCCAACATCATTCATCATATCACATCCCAAGTGAAGATGGTTTGTTCGATTGCTGCACTTAAGGAGCCAAAGACTAAAAACAGGAAAACTTTGGAAGATTTGGGTATTAAAATCCAATCCCACTGCAGACAATAGTTGAAAATTGTGAAATGGCTTAGCCCTCCCTGGCCCTTTCTCAAATTAAACACTGATGGTGCTTTCAAACAATCTAGAGATTCTGGAGGAGGCGGCATTATCAGGGACTCCAGAGGCAAGGTCATCCTTGCTCTTTCTCATTTTTATGGTCAATCTAATAGCTTAATTGCTGAAGCCCGTGCCCTTCTTGACGGCATAAAATATTTACATACTGTGGATTCCAAGCCAGCATTTATAGAATGTGACTCCCTTACCCTTGTCAGGATTATCAAAAAGGAAATTCACTGTCCTTGGTCCATTCTCAGCTATGTCAAGGATATCTGGAGCATCATTTCTCAACATGACACTATCTCTCATATCTACAGAGAAGGCAATACAGTAGCAGACCTTCTTACTTCATTAGCTTGCACTACCAAATGTAATTCTTTTTATTCTTACAGTGAGCTCCCTTCCATTATAAAAGGCGCTGCTTGGCTAGACTCACTAGGCATGCCTAGTATCAGATTGATGTAATTCTTTATTCTTAATCAATGAAAATATCATTTGCCTCCTAGTGGTTAGATGGTGGAGTGGCTTTCTCCTTACCTCTGGTAAGGGGTGCACTCTCCCATTGACCCCTAGGTTAGGTTTCTATTGAAAAAAAAACTACACGTTTCAGCTTCAACCTGCCCCTGCACACATACAAATACAGAAACAGATTAAATCTGTTTTAGGCTTAACCCCTTGCCTATGACCAGTTCATGATTTTTGGTCAAGGGGGTAAGCCTTATTAAATAGGCAAATAACAAATATCAAATGAATGCAATGGATGCTATAAGTGTAAATCAAGCAAACCTTTTTTTTTTGAAATTTTGAAAATATCTGATTTTTGTTTGGATTTCAAAATATTTGATTTTGTTTTGGGTTTTTGAACATATTTGATTTTTTCTTTGGATTTTGAAATATTTGATTTTTTTTGTCGGACTTTGAAATATTTAACTTTTTTGGATTTTGAAAATATTTGATTTTTTGGATTTTGAAATATTTGATTTTTTTGAATCTTGAAATATTTGATTTTTTTGGATTTTGAAATATTTGAATTTTTTGTTGGTCTTTGAAATATTTGATTTTTTTTTTATTTTGAAACAGCTTAGACCTGACAACAGGGAACCTCCTATCTCACCAGGGGCCTCCTGGGATCAATGTGTAATATAAAAGATCGCCCGTGGTTGGTGCTAACCTTGCTTTAACGGTGCCTCTATAGAGGCCATACCCGGGGTAGGATCTATTCCTTAGAAAATAAAACAGATCTTAATAGAAAAGCTGGCGATAGGTATAGAGGTTTTTAGGGCTTGAGTTCTTCTCGCGACACTCCCCTTTTTCAAAGAATTTGGTCTGTTGCGCCGGGGCTTTGTCTCCATCATTGGACCTACTTCCACTCTAGGCACGCATACGACCGGGCTCATAATGTCCCGCAGGGAAACTGTACTGCCACTCTTGTCGTGCCTAGTTTTATTATTTGGGGACATTCAAACTTTCGAGAGCTTCGAGCTTTGGGTGAGCTTTTAGCCTTGATTTTTGTCCCTTTACTTCATTCCTTTCATTCTTTTCTTTCTTGTTCTTTTGCAGAATAAGGTCATAATGGACTGCCCCTATTTGAGACCTCTTTTATTGGGGGGGTCTAAATCAGTTCTCGCCCCCTTATTCACCTTTTGCCCCTACTTTCAGCCGAGAGAGAAGGAAAAATAAGGACTTTCACCCTTCCTGAAGCATGGCCAACGGAGAAACGGTGTTACGCAAAAGATGAAACCGCACCACGGAGGGTCGTGTAGTGTGTGAAATGTTGAATCGGGGATTTCCTTTCGTGATCAAGTGAAGGCGCACCCCGCCACCAAGTCGTTGCTGGTTTGACTCTATGGATAAAAGCGTTTTAAATACAGCCCATTGCACGGATTTGGTAATTCCTCACCCTCCGCGTTGATTAAACGATACGCGTTACCTGGATAGACTTCCTTAATTACAAACAGCCCTTCCCAGTTGGGTTGCAGCTTAGACCTGGGACCTGCTGATCTGATAAATTTGCGTTTCAAAACCATATTACCCACTTGGAATTTTCATTTGATAACCTTCTTTTGAAAATACCGCGAGACACGCTTTTGATAAACCGAAACATGATTGGCCGCGTTAAGCCACTTCTCGTCTAAGAGTTCCAGTTGGACTAACAATGCCTCTCGACGCTCGTCGAGATTAAGTTCTTTGTCCCGCTGCACTCTTAGGGAAGGGATCAAGATCTCGTACGGAAGTACCGCCTCCATCCCATAGGTGAGAGCAAAAGGAGTTTGCCCCGTGGGAGTATGGACAGAGGTGCGATAAGCCCATAGAGCTTCTACCAGTTTATCGGTCCAATCAGCAAATTTGTGTGACTCACACATTTTTTGGATGATTTTTAGAAGGCTTTTGTTCGTGGCCTCAGCCTGGCCATTACCTTGGGGGTAGTATGGTGATGAATGATGCAATGATATATTAAACTTCTTACAGAGGTCCCGGAGTTCTTGAGAAACGAATTGAGGCCCATTGTCAGTGATGATATCACTTGGCACTCCAAACCGTGAGATGATATTCTTCAGGATGAAGCGACATACTGTGGTGGCATTGATTTCTGCATAGGCTTTAGCTTCCGCCCACTTGGTGAAGTACTCCGTAGCCGTCAGGATGAAGGACTTCTGCTTGACTGCAGAATTCGGGTCACCGAAAGGTCCGATGATATCAAAGGCCCACATGGAGAATGGCCAAGGAGCAGAGAGAGGATGGAGAGAAGAAGCAGGAGCATGGATCTTGTCAGCGTGGAGCTAGCATTGAAGACACCTACGGACATAGGTGGAACAATCTTCTTCTAGGGTTGGCCAGTAATAGCCCTGCCTAAGAATCTTCTTCACCAACGCCTGCCCATTTACGTGCCCTCCACACTCACTGGAGTGGGCTGCTTCTACTACCTTCCAAGCCTCATCATCATCTAGACACCTCATTAGAACTCCATTGAGAGCTCGCCTACACAATTCTCCAGCAACAATCGTGTATCTTGCGATGACTCTTCTAATGGCCTTTCGCTGCTCGGCATTTGCCATCTCCGGGAATGAACCATCCCTACAATACTGCTCAATCTCATAATACAACGGCAATTCTTCTTCCTCTATGATCTCCTCAAGCTCAGTTAACGAAACTTCTTTCACCTCTTCCCTTTCCACCTTCCTTTCTACCGATTTCCTAAGGTTGTCGAACCAGGGATCCTGAAGAGAGGGAGCGTCTAACCGCTGGACCACAATGGTCTCAGTGGCACGACTGAGGGGAAATGAGAGAGAAGAAGCTAGTGATGCAAGGGCATCAGCCAGAATGTTCTGAGAATGAGGAGTGTGAATATAGATAAGCTTCCGGAATTGCCTAGCCAAGAGCATGACCAGATCTTGATAGGGCTTAAGCTTAGGGTCACGGGTGCGGTAAGTTGACAGAACTTGACGCAGCACCAACTGAGAGTCTCATATGATGTTAAGGTATCGCGCGCCCAAGTGGTAGGTGTGCTTCAGACCAGCAAGGAGAGCCTCATACTCGGCTATATTATTGGTGGCAGGAAATGAGAGTTGATAAGCGATAGGGATGGTTACCCCTTCCGGAGTAAGGAGAACGACGCCGATTCCACTGCCCTGGGAATTGAGAGCACCATCGAAATGGAGAGACCAAAACGGAAGATGAGTGATTACTGCCAAGTGTTCATCGGGAAACTCGTCTTGGATTGAATCAGTGCGAGGGATGGGAGAATGAGCGAGATGCTCAGCAATGGCGTATCCCTTGATCACCTTTTGGACAACGAAGGTGATGTCGAATTGGGAAAGAAAGCTCTGTCAGCGAGCTAACCGGCTAGAAAGGACATGTTTTTCTAAAAGGTAACGAATGGGGTCCATTCTAGAGATCAGCTTAACCTCATGGGCAAGAAAATAGTGTTTGAGCTTCTGAGCTACCCACACTAGCACTGCACAGGTCTTCTCCATGGCAGTATACTTGGATTCAGCGGGGTTAAACAACCTCGAAAGGTAGTATGCTTCCCTTTCCCTTCCTTCATCATCTACCTGAGCCAGAACAGCTCTTAGGGAGTCCTCAATCACAGAAATGTATAGGATTAGGGGTTTCCTAGAGACGGGTGGTTGCAGAACCGGGGGATTAGAAAGATAAACCTTAAGCTCCTCATAGGCCTTTTGGCATTGTTCGTTCCATTCAAACTTTGCTCTCACTTTTAACAATTCATAGAATGGGCGGCATCTTTACGAATGTTGAGATATGAATCTCCTAATGAATTGTAGACGCCCAATCAAACCTCGGAGTTCAGTGATGTTCTTAGGCGGCGGCATCTCCATAACGGCCTTTACTTTATTTGGATCGATCTGAATCCCCCGTTTACTAACTATAAACTCGAGTAACTTCCCTGATGCAACTCCGAACACATATTTTTTTGGATTCATCTTTAACTTATATTCCCTAGCCCTTTGCAACACTTTGGCTAGAATGGCGGGGTGTTCTTCTTGAGACCTCGACTTTACCAAAATATCATCCACGTAAGCTTCTAAGTAGACATGCATCATGTCATGGAAGATAGCCATCATTGACCTCTGATAAGTAGCACCTGCATTCTTTAATCTAAATGGCATAACAACATAGCAGTATGTGCCCCAGGGCATGGTGAACGAGGTCTTCTCTTGATCCTCAGGAGCCAGACGGATTTGGTTATATCCGGAATAACCATCCATAAACAAGAGGGCTTCATATCCAGCTGTATTATCAACTAATACATCAATATGAGGAAGCGGTAAATCATCTTTCGGACATACCTTATTTAAGTCCCTGAAATCAATACAAATCTAAATTTTGCCATCCTTTTTCATTACCGGAACTATGTTTGCCACCCACTGCGGATATAAAACAACTCTAATAAACCTCGCCTTATGCAATTTGTCAACTTCTTCCTTTATCCTTAAGGCCATCTGTGGGTGGAATCTTCTCGCTTTTTGCTTAACAGGTGTTGCCCCTGGTTTAAGAATCAATCGATGTTCAACCAATGTGGGGTCAAGACTCAGCATGTCCTCGTAGGACCAGGCAAAAGAGTCGCTATACTCCCTCAAAACCTTGATGAGCTCCCTTTCAACCGGAGGAGGGAGATTAGCAGAAATAAGTATAGGCCTGGGGTCCTCTTTTGTTCCAAGATTAATTTCCTTAGTGGGTTCATCCACTGCTGAGGACAGTTCATCAAACCTTTTCAAACCTTACGCGTACAGATCAGCAGTGTCATCCATATCGCTTTCCTCATCATCAGCTGGGTCCTTCTCATTCACAATTTCATATACCCCTAATCCGTCATTGCTCCACTCCCCATCCAATTCCTCATCTTCTTCCAAAACAATTGCGGTCTCTACAAACTGAGGGCACCTAAGGAGGGCATGGCACCTCTCGGCCAAATCTTGCAAAAACCTATCAGAGATGGATTTAGGACGACGCATCACAGGGTGCACGGTAGACGAGGACGGGCTGACTAGACTCGAACTAGACTCTACCCCAACTGACTCTACTAACCTAGGAGACTCTGCACACTGTACATCTAACCTAGGAGATAGGAAATCTACTGGAAAAGGAACAGGGGTCTCGTGCCCCTGGGAATCTGAGCAGAACACAGCGTAATCTTCCATTGAAACCTCCGTTTTAAAATTGGCATTTTTTTTGGAGGCTGGAGGAGATCACGCAACAAGAGGAGGAAGAAGGCGGAGGAGGAGGTAGTTGCATGGGGAACAAATCAGGGAAGATTCAATTGCAGAATGGATCAGAGGAGCGAAACCACATCTCATGGAGTTGAGCATTGGGGGGAGGAGGAGTAAACAAGGTTGAAAGATCAATAAGCGGGCAGTGCCCACAAACACATGGAACAAATAGAATTTCAAGTGGTCTCTCCGTGAAGTACGGGTCGACCAGAATTGCAGGGGAACGGGGGACAAACCCCAATTGTTGGAACAAAGAGGCAAAATGGGACGGGGACAGAGAAAAGGTGGTGATAGAGCTCCCCACTTCCTGTGGCCCCCGACGGACCAACTGCATCGGAGAATGCTTCACTAGTTGCATCTCCTTCTTATTCGGACGGTCTTCTCTCTTACTGAACAGCTTTTCAAAACAACCAGCAAAATCTTCCATATCACCCACCAACCCCTTCAGCGGCGGTGGTGGGTCAGCAATAACACAGGCATCATCGGCCTTCTCTTCGGAACTGGGTGGCAGCTTCGTCAAAGTGCCGGGCTGCAGTGGGCCTTTCACAAAATGTTGTCGGTAGTCTCATGTTAACGGCCCAGAGTCCCCAAGTATCGACATTGCTGAATCACAGTAGCCAAGGCCTCGGCGGCCCATCTTCCTGCCGTTAGGGACGGGCTTGGTCTGCCCCTGTAATTGTGCGTCGAGACCCAGGACCGGCTGATAACCCAGTTTCAAAATCATGTGCCACCCCTTTGAATCTCTTATCTTGGACTTGATCTTGACATTTGTTGGTGCAGTGGCGGGCTTGCGTGATGCATATGCCCATTAATAATTCAAGTCCGTTACTGACAAAATTGGCCTATTTCTTGGCCACAACATAGGGAGAATCTTATCTGAAATGGGATCAACAGAATGGACGGTGGAGATGCTTTTCACTTTAACCACCCGGCCCTGGAATGGGAATTGCAGGCATTGGTGGGCGGTTGAAGGTACGGCATTTAGACTGTTTATCCATGGATGACCCAGAATAGCTTTGAACATTGGGTCTATGTCCAACACGTAGAACTCCACGTCCATAACCAACGGCCCTACCTAGGCCTGTACAGTCACGACCCCGTGACAAGCACGCCTGGAATTGTCATATGCTGCTATTGTGGTGGGTGTTGGCTTAAGCATATCCTTTGAAATGTTGTAGGCACGGAGCGTACTTAATGGACACACATTTATCGATGCTCCTGTGTCCACAACGGTAGACTCAACAGGCACTTTATTCAAAGAAATAGTAATGCAGAGTGACATCTGCCATGCCTTTGGGGGAGCTAGTTCTGACTCAAAGAATGAAATAGAGGGCCCCCTTGTGATGGTTGCCAACACCGTCGGTAAACTGTCCACCGCCACATCTTCATTCACCATCACTTTCTACAAAAAGGTCTTCAAAGCATCTTGATGTAGCGGCGACCTCTTGATCAATTCCAAAACTGAAATCTTGGCCGGCATCCGGTCCAAGTGCTGTAACAAGTTGTACTTCGTGCCTGGCACGGGGTCTGCATCTTCAGCCGTTGAAGAAGAAGGCTGAGGGGTAGGTGCGTGTGCACGAGAAGAAGGGTAAAGTTTGTGAAACGAATTCCTGCTCCGTAGGGCGCAATGTGGTGCCAGCACGGCCTGAGATGGACCCCCGCTTGGCCCGGTGGGGTAGGTGGAAGGGGTAGAAATGGGGGTGAGGATGGCGGAGGTTGGCCTGAGGAGCCCTGGTGAAGGGGAAATGGGCGAGGGGTTGATGGAGGGTATGGTGGGTGATGGCCAAAGGACAGGCGGTATGTGGAGGGAATAATGGATGGAGTGGTGGTTAGAACGGCGGGCCTGAGAACGGAGGGGATAGCAGGTGCGGGGGAATGGTTATGGTGGAAGGCCAAGAGGTGTGCGGGGGTTTCATCATCAAAAGTCCACCCAGCGTTGGGGGCTGGGTGCTGAATAATGTTTACTTGGGCTGGTGCCGGCGCCGGTGGCTGTTGTTGTTACTGAGGAGCGGGTTGATGCATCGGCATGGGATTCTGATGGATCCTAAGGTCCTGTTGCTGCTGCTGCTGCTGCTGCTGTTGCTGGGGTTGCTGTTGCTGCTGGAGTTGCTGCTGTTGCTGTTGCTGGGGCGCCGCTTGCTGCGGCCTAGCTTGTCTCTGCCTCTGCTTGATGTCCTTGATCAACTAGTGCATCTGGGCCCAATCAATCCTCTGGTCCTCATGTAAATCATACACTAGATCTCTAAACTGATAGCACCGCTCTATTGTGTGCCCGGGCTACCGATGATATATGCAATATCGGGACTGATCGGTGGCCGGATTCCAATTTTGACGCTCCGGAGGCAATTGAATATCATTAGTATACATCAAGGTAGATAAAATATAAGGCAATGTCTCAGGAAGAGAAGGGTAGTGGGTCCTCTTAGGGCTCAGTCGAGCAGGTCCGTAAGCGGCAGGTGGAGGAACATTATTATATTGCGGTGGCCGTTGAGGCTGTTGGGGTGGTGGTGGTTGTTGCGGGTATTGAGGAACCTGGAAAGTGGGTTGGGGACTTGTGGAGTGGCGAATTGGGGGTTGCGTGGAGGCTGCGGGAAGCGAGGTGGAGCAGCTTGGTGGGGAAACGGAACGGCCTGACCTGCTCGTTGATTTGCACTCCCTCAATGATGGGGCCCTGGGACTTTCTGGCAGTTTTGGGTTTCTGGGCCTCAAATAGTGAATGAATAGGGGAGTCTTTAAATTGGGTTTGCATGAACCGAGCTCTACTGTATAGCTGGTGCATATTTGAAATGTCATTCATTACCAAAATATTTCTGAACGTTGGGGTGGCATTAGAGATCAACAACTTGACTTTTTCTTCTTCCGGTATTTGCCCGGGCACACGTGAGGCCATCTGCCTCCATCGATCCGCATAGGTTGCAAAATCTTCTTCCTGCTTCATCTTTTCCGCTACCAAGTCGGTGAAGGAATACTCGGGACTGGCCCGATCTTGGAACCTCTGAATGAACCTCTCCTTAACTGTCTTGAAATTTTCGGCCTCCTCCATAGGCAAGGTATAAAACCATTCCAGGGCAACCCCTTCCAACGATCGGCGGAATAAATAAGCCATCAGACGATCATCATGCTGGAATTGTGCTGACTCGTAAAGAAACTACCGAACATGAATGAACGGGTTGCCATTCCCGTCATATTTTCGGTACACGGGGAGCTCGGATTGAGGAGGAAAGCGAATGTCCCTAAAGTTAGGAATAGGGACGTCAGCCAAAGACTGCGGGCCAACCCGCTTGTGGAGGAGGTCAATTTGTTGCTGCATAGCAGCCCATTTATCAAGAATTTCCTGTTCCCGGGATGGAGGAGAAGGAGCAGGAGGAGCAGTACCTGGATACGTAGCCAAAGGAAAAGCTGACTGAGGGGGCAGCGTGTAAGATGGATAATGGGCCAGGGAAGGGTCCATATCAGCATGAGCCAGCTGGGCGACCCCTGGTTGCAATCGAGTAAAGTCTGTCGGGGCTACAAGGGCCTGCGGCGATGGAGAAATAGTGACATAGGGATCAAGGTAAGGAACAGAGGGGATTTGAGACCTCCCCTTATCGAGTGGCTGATGGGCCGAGGTAGAAGCCTGGCCCATTTCCATGCTGGAATACCGAAGGACCTGAGGACAGGTGAGAGTAAGGTCAATAGGGGCCACAGAGGTGGTCCCAGCAACAGAAGATGTAGTGGCAACAACAGTCATGCCACGAGAAGAAGCTAAAGTCGGGGCATCGGCCCCCTACAGGGCTTGTCGGATGAGACGGAGCTGGGTAGGGTCTAGCTGGGCCATCATGTTGAGAATTTGATTGGCCGGATTCTGCATGGATGGATCGAAAAGAGAGGGTTGAGAACCCTCGCTAAGAATGGTCGGGAGTGGAGGGGCAGTCCCCTCTCCTCCCTGCATATGGGTGACCCTAGGCGGGTCCTCAAGAAGGCCGCGAGGAAGAGAATCCTCGTGGGACTGAGAGAAGTCGTATGATGACATGGAAGATGATGAATCAAACAAAGGATTAAAGTACGAATGGAAATGAGAACTGACCCTAGGAGATGATCCTGAGGGAAAGAAACAACCCCACATACACTAAACCCCTCAAGACTAGAGCAATCAATCCTAATCAAGGCAAAACCTCAAACAAGCAAGCATCCAATGGAGAGGAGAGATGAGAGGAGAATCAAGCACTTAAGCAATCAAGTGGTCAAATGATGCACGAAAATTTTTTAATTCTTCTTGCAGAACCTTAGTGGATTAATTAATATATGAATTCGCTCAACTACAAGGTACCTAACCAGAATGGGAAATGAGGAACTGGGTGACTCTACGGGGATCTCTCACTCGCGGATGCAAACCCTAGACTGGGGGGTGGATATGGTACAACCTGCCCGGTGTCCGTGTGGGAATCCACGGCTCACGGGGGCTCACGGAGGTCCTCAGCAAGGTCCCCTAGTCGGCTCCAAGGAGTATGGAGACGAGAGGAAACCCTACCTCGGTAGGAATGCAACTACTATGAAAGAGGTGGATGCTCCTATGTGCACCGGAGTGCATGCAAAATCTAGCCTAGCAACTATCAAGCAATGATCAATCAAATATATAAGTAATGGAAAAGATCATGCAACAATGATATGGGAGCAGGGGGAGATCAATAAATAGCACCAAAGATCATGAATATGATGGAACATGGCAATCAACATGAATTACGAGTGCACTGTAGCGCCACAAGGACGGTCTATATGAGACCGCTCAAACAGACAGACGGTCTGGACAGAACCGTATAAGCCAGAGAGCAACAGAACGACAGAATAACAGCAAAAGAATCACAGGGCGCTGGAAATGACGGACGATAGAGATGAGAAACGCACCAGGAAGAACGGTCTGTAGACAGCCGCGTAAGTTCTGGAACGGATCTCCAGAAACCGTGCACCTACAACCAGAACACCCAGAGGCGTACCTGTGCCAGAAAGATGGACGGCTAAGGACAGGCCGTTCAGAAGGTTGGACGGTCGACGGGAGGCCGTCGGTGACAGGACGCTGGCAGGAGAACTGGTACTGCTCGCAGGGAAGGATGGTGGACGTGTAACCGCACAGAGAATGAACGGCTCTAGGAGAACCGTTCACATTCCAGAAGGCAAAAACCGCGACCCAACCTGCAATCACTCCAAGAAATAGACTAACACAATGAAAGAAGGGGTCAGCAAATCACTAACACGATGGGCACTAAGAGTCCCACCGTGATCGCCACAAAAGAAGGGTGTAGATATATTTCTCCTCCCGTCCGTTCCTTCCAAATGTCTTCCCGATGTCTATTCTACCATATCCGGTATGGGAAGTGAATGAAGACAGAAGGAAAGGAAGGAAACAAAAACTTGTGATCGCCACCAAAACACCGAACGTGATGAACACGCCGTGCCTTGGAAAGAGGGAGAGACACTCGCCTGGCCTGTAGCGCTGGGAAGATGAACGGTTCAGGGAGAACAGCCTAAAGCATGCACGGTCTTACGATCAACCATTTAAGGACGCTGCAGAAGATGTGGGATGAAGCACTCCTGGAAGTTGAATGGCTATGTTACGACCGCGGGAAGAAGAAGGACGGTCCAGGCTGCACCGCACATCTTCTTGAACGGACAGTAGAAAACCGCTCAAGACCACCAAGCCAAAAGTCGCAAAGGGTCCAACCTCCACCCTCTCTAGCCGGCCAGAGGGGATGGGCCTCGTGCTAGGGATTGCTGACCTGCAAAATGATGTAAAAACACAAAGAGAAAACCTAGATTAGAACTGAAAGGTGTAGTAAATGCCAAAATAATGTGAAATGAACATGAATAAGTGGAAAGGGGGATACCTGGGGGATTTTAAACCCCTAGGGTGTCAAAAACGTAGGTGGGTGTGTGCATGGTAATGAAGATGAAGAAGAACATGGGGAGAAAGTAATGAAAGTAATGCATGCAATCAAAAAAGTGGCGAAACCTATCAAACACAAAAGACTCAAAAATAGACTACTCCCTGAATCAGAGACTTGTATGGACGTAGAAAGCCTCCCTCCTTGGTGCTAGGTCGCTCAAGAATGCGGCAGGGCTTTACCGTCGACCAAAAATCTCCCCCTTTTCAAACCCGGCCTTTAGGGTCTATTTATAAAGCACCTAAAGTCCTAGCTCGAAATTAAGGTTTAGAGGCATTTTCAGGTCGAGATAATCAAAGGAAAATCGTAGATAAACCAATTGTCTCTTATCCAGTCGAAACGGCACTCGAAATGGTTGATTATCCGCGGAGAAAATGATGGGAGAAGTTGGGGATAAAACCACGGATATTAGGATGAAAATCTGTTGAAATTTCAGCAATCGAACGAATGAACGGTCTTACGATAGACCATTCAACTGGATGTGCGGCCATGTCCTGGCCGTCCAACCCTGTTGATGGAAATTCAAAATAATTCATATTATCCATTGAACTGACCGAAACCTTCGTCGTTGGACTCTCAGAGATGAACGGCTCAGATGAGACCGTCCAAAGGCAGAGCGGCCAAAGACAAACCGTTCTAGCTTTGTCGATGATAAATAGATTAATTGGATAATTATCTGAGAAAACCATTCAGCGCAGGACTCTGAGGGTTGAGCGGCTACCATCCGTCCGTCCATCAGGTTGAACGGCTAGGTGAGGACCGCATAAATACTTGTCGGTGAAAATTTAAAATTTTAACCAAAATACTCCAAAATATATGGACGGTCCACATGCAACTGCACATTGATTGGGCGGCCAGGGATAAACCGTACATGTATATGGGCGCTTGAAACTTATAGAAAAGCCCAATCAACCAACACCAAGGCCCGTTAAGCCCTGAATCAACTTGTACCTAACCAAGGAGGGAGGCAACTCATAAAACTTGCCCAAAGCATGCCTGAAAATAGCCCCAACGAGTGATGGACAACTCGAGGCATCAACAAATGGGAGTAAGACCGATTCAACTTATCGGCAAAAAATGGGTGTCAACAATCTCTTCTCCTACTACTTGGACATTTAGAATGGTTGTAACCATGGCTTGTCTCTCGTGCTCTGATACCACTATATAACGCCCCGAGATCCGAGTCCCAATTTATGGGCATATATATTTTTTTCATCGGACCCCGAAGCATTACTTCGTACATATCGCGGAAGCACAATATATAAACATGCATACACTCCCATGAGAGAGAGAGAGAAACCACATTTACAAAATGTAAACAACATCACAACCATTCATAATTTTCAAAAGGGAATACATGTCCATTGTTCCAGAATAAATATGAGTCCTCATAGGCTCACCAACCCATAACCATATAGATAAGAGAAACATTCATCCACAGCATACCCAGACAAACTATGATCTAGCACTACTCCTCAGCTGCAGCCTCCTCCTCAACCTCCTTCTCTATGTCTCCTGAAAACGTGTGTCACAAAGGAGTGAGTGTGACGCTCAGTAGGCAGCCTAAACAAACCAGGGTTAACTTGCATCTATATAACCAAATTATACACATACTTCAGATGTTAATAATAGCATAATTCATTCATTATCATCAACTTAAAATAACTCATATGAGGAAAATACATATTCTTTAACTAACAGATAAGATACCTATGCATGCAACAAGACCTTAGTGAGTGAGCAGTTACACATTATCACATTTTCAAGAGTTTTCACATTTTTGTTATTCATGGAACCGAACAGCTGCCACAAACACAGTAGGCCCACACACACAACGAACGAAAGAGTACTGCGTAGACCCGGGAGCGAACTTCCACCTAGACTCCTGCTGCACGGGGTGTTACGTATCGCCGTCTCCCGGGTTCTGTGACGTTACGTATCACCGTCCCACATAACGAACTAGCCGAATAGATTGGTTTTTGACTAGGGCGTTACGTATCGCCGTCCCCTGGGATATTTTACTTCCGTGGCGTTACGTATCACCGTCCCGCAGAAGGGACCGAAGTCCTACCTCATATAATGCTGATGTTTTCCATTTATAACATTCACATCGTATTCACATTCACATGCATACTCATTTGCAAATACTAGTATGGTACTTTATCATAATAAGCATGCTTCAAAATTGTTTGTGTGGACAAACCATAATCATAAGCTTACTAGGAAAGGAGCATGATCAGGTTACAGAATAAAGGAGGACAGGTTAATTTACTGAATAAAGGAGGACATGTTAATTTCTAGGCTACACATGCATAGAAAACAACATCTAACTATCTGTACGGAATATCTGGGTGCACGAAATTTTTACAGTGAGGTGCTACCTTAGTCTCCTAGCCTTTTACATTTTTTTAGATTTTTATGAATTAAAATACCCTTTCAAAACTCTATTTTTATAAGTTTTTGGAAATTGGGATAGAACCACAGGTGCATCGACCTACCCACATGTGCATCGACCTTACCTTGGACCTGCTCTGACCTGTCCAAAGGCGATACTACATGTGCTTCGACCTTACCTTGGAACTGCTTAGACCTATCCAAAGGCTACAGTACATGTGCATCGACCTTACCTTGGACCTGCTCAGACCTGTCCAAAGGCTACAATACATGTGCATCGACCTTACCTTGGACCTGCTCAGACCTGTTCAAAGGCTACAATACATGTGCATCTTACTATGGCCAACGCCAAATGTGCACAGACCTTACTATGGCCAACACCAAATGTGCATGGACCTTACTATGGCCAACACCAAATGTGCACAGACAACACCAAATGTGTACGGACCTTACTATGGCCAACACCAAATGTGCACAGACCTTACTATGGCCAACACCAAATGTGCACAGACCTTACTCATGGCCAACACCAAATGTGCACAAACCTTACTCATGGACCTGCACTGATATGACCACAAGTGCATTGACCTCGCCAGAGACTTTAAACTCTGGTAGAGACTCAGAGGAAACTCGCGAGAGCTCGTAACTTGATGAAAAATAGAAAATGAACATGTTGGTCGATCCCACGTACCCTTACACTATCTTTAAAGTATAGAAATTTTTTTGAAATTGTTCCAATGCACTGTTGACCCCTAAAATTGAGGTTGGGTGCCTACCTTTGAAATGTTAAAACCGACGTTCCAGGGATGACATCCACACCCCAGATCTGCCTAAGCTTCTCCTTGCAATCCGAGGATGAGATCCACACCCCATATCATTCCAAGACTTCACCCGTCGTCCTAGGAACTGCAGGCCCACCCGCCTACGTAGGGCTAAGGTCCTTCACCTCTCTTTCTTACACAAGAGGAACCGTAGATGGTATAAAATTAAAAATAGGTGTTGCTAAAGACTTACCACCCTTGAAACCCACCACCTTATATAGTTTTCAAACCTCCCAAGAGCTTTTCCCACATCCTACAATGCTCAGTCCAGCCCTAAAGGTCGCTGGCTTAAAGGGGAGTTAATGCTAAGCAACCCTTCGGTTTGAACAGAGGTGACCCTTCGTCTATCCGGTCATAGATGCGAGTGGGCGTATTTTTATGCTAGGATTTGAGTTGGGACATCTTCATATGAAATCAATAGGACTTCTTGATATAACTTTGGGTCATAGTTTCATCAAATTTCATCATTCCTAACGCGAGTTATGATTTTTCAAAAACTATTATTTATTTTCCCTTGTTCCAAGTGCGACCTTTCAGTAGCCTGAGATAATCTGGGTATAACTCTAGCATCCAGGCAGTATTTGGCCTTGACCTTAACATAGAAGTTGTAGCTAACATCCCATGTGGAATTATGGCCTTGGGTTCAGGCCATTTCATTAACCACAGACGAAGTTATGATTTTCCCATTAATTACATTTGAATTCTCCTAACAGTCACACCTCTTCGTGACAGTTGGCAGCAAAAGGGCTCAGAACCTTGGGTTCTGATGCGAATTGGGCTTCCACCCCAACAGAAGAGTTTGGGTTAAGGGCCCAAGCTTTCTAGTGAGCCTAGTTTTATCCCATTTGGTCGACTGTGGACCAAGATATCTTTATTTTAACGGGTGACTGTATTTTTTGTGACTGTATTTTTTGTAACTATTTTGACCCATTATCTCAAACTCCCTCTTACCCCCCTATTAGGCCTATTCTTCAGAAGTTATACTCTTCACCAAAGTTATTCCTTACCCAATGATCGTTACATGGGCTTTGGTTTCACCTAATTATGATCTTCCTATGTTAAGTTACGAATTTTCTAAGGGTCCTTTAACAATCTGTCTAGATTTCTAGCTCATTGAGTTCATAGGCCCGAATTGTACACAATTGGGCTAGGGCCCAATTGGTGGTCATAACACCCTTGTTGCGCTCGAGCCAACCCCGTTAGCTTCCGAGCAAGGGGACTAGCTCGATGTGTTTGAACCTCCCCTTCTACTTACCTTTCCTCGAACACCCTTCATTAAACCTCCATCACTTATTAAGCCTACTGCTTCCATCTCGCCTCCTTCCGCTCGGAGTGGGTGTATAATTACAAGCACATGTGCCGAGAATATTCAAGAGCCGGGCAAGAAGAATTTGGCTATGGCTATGGCTATGTTATTCAAGAATCAAGACTTTATTTGCCGTATGCCGGTTCGTGTTCTTGTGTTGGGCACGTTTGAGAAGTCTCCATTAAAGCTCACCATAAAAAGTTCTCAAGAATTGATGCCATGTCGGCCCAAGGCCATTATTGTTCATGTCACTTTGCTTGTTAGATGGGATATTTTTGACGCTATCATTACCCCTCACTCCATCATCATACAAGTTCTCATCAAAAAGAAGGGGTTCTCCTCTTGCATTATAACAACAAATTCTGCTACCAATGAGAGCGCTTGCGCATTATTTCCATCCTTTGAGCCGTTTGGTCGAGCGCTTTCTTTACCATGGAGGGGCGGGTAATCTTATATTACGGGGCCTCCCGCCAATTCATTCACATCTTATTCTACTCCATCCACATTTTTAATAACCACCACTTTCTATTCATGGGCAACTCATGGGCTTTCCTCCTTGCATCCTTTGCATTCCATGCATCCATCACATCCATTGCATTGCATCTCTTTGCATTCCTTCTTTCCCAGGTTTCCGAACCCGTACCTCCCCCATCTTCTGGAACCTCCGGATCCTCCCCATTCAATTTCTCTTGATTCACCTTCATCTCCGAGATTTTTGGATTCTTTATCTCTGTTGCCAGGGCATCGCACCCCTTCTGATATCTTTCTTCCGAAACTTTCGGATTTTCTATCTCTTCTTTCTGGGCTTCGCGCCCCTTTCTACTTTCTTCTCCTTCTGGCACCTCCGGATTGTTCTCTCTCCCTAGGGCATCGCATCCCTCCACATTTTATTCCTCCGGAACCTCTGGATCCTCTATTTCATTCTTCATCTCTCTTCCTAGGGCATCACGTCTCTTTCCACTCTATTCCTCCGAAACCTCCGGACCTTTCTGTCTTCCTAGGGCATTGTGTCCCTCGATATTTTCTTCCTCCGAAATCTCCGGACCTTTCTCTCTTCCTAGGGCATCGCGTCCCTCGATAATTTCTTCCTCTGGAACCTCTGGACCTCTTCTCTTTCCTCCGATTTGTCCTCCAACTCTTCAAGGACATCGCATCCTTGGTTCTTTTCCTCCTTTTAAATTGCATCTTTTCATACCTCTTCCCTGGGCATCTCGCCCCTTTTTACTCCCTTCCTCCGGAACCTCCAGATTCTTCTATTCATGACTCTCCTCCCTTACCTCCGGACCCTCCAGATCCACCTCTCTCCATTTACCAATTTCTCCTCTTAATTCCTCCCGATCCCGGGTCTGACCCGACTTCTTCCACATCCACCGCTTTGGGTATCTGCCCGTTTTCCCACTGCTTTCGAGACTTTAGTCCTCACTCCTCCTCTTGATTCCCCTTTCCTTCTATACGCCATTCATGTGATCAGGGTCTCTGTGCCTTAGTGAGGGAGTTCTATCCCTCACTTCTTTTCCTTTTCTCCTTATTCATCTGAGTCCGGTCTGGGCACCACTTCCTCATTGTTATGCCACTTCAACTCCTTAACTTCCTCCCTTTTTATCTACTAAATGAGGATGAAAAATCCCATGTTTGTCAACATCACCTCCGGCAACTGCTACTTCTACAACAAAGGTTGCAAGGTAACATATGTGCATAAGTATGTATTTTCACACATGGTTTTTAAAATGAAGTGCTTCTTAACTTGATTAAGAGTGGTGTCTTAGGCCTATATCCTAGGTCTTCGCGTAATTCAATGAAAAAAAAGAATAAAAAAAGTCTCTTTAGGCTTACTTTTGTAGCATTCTTTAGCTATAAGAACCCCACGCTGGGAGTTCGACATTCTCTACCCGCTCATTAAGGGCAACCCTTAGCTGGGCACCGCACACACTTCACGGCATCCTCAGCCGTCTCTCTTGGTAAAACATTGTTGCTACTTGGGCTATGCTCAAGGGCACGAGGTCTGTTCTCTTCTCCACTCAACCAAAATATGAGGGCAGAGGTATTCTCGACAAGACAACTAACCTAAGCACACCCCGACAAGAAGAAGTCTCAAATAGAGGCAGCCTATTAAGACCTTATTCTCAAAATTCAAAACTCAATTGCAATATCTCTCGAAGTCCAAAGGACAAAAGCATAAAGTGAAAAATCAAAAGAAAGAAAAATCAAAAGAAAATCTAAAATTTTTGACATGGCAAGAGGGCAATAAAGTTTCCCTGCGAGATGTTATGAGCCTGGTCGTATGCGTCCCTACAAGAGAATTTAAGGTTCGATGATATGACACAAAGCCCCGGCGCAACAGACTAAATCTCTAGGGGTTGTGCTATGGACGGAAGTCAAACTCGATATTTTCTTAACTCGTATCAAGCTTATCCCCAATTTTCTTCTCTTCTCCCTCCAAGACCGAGTGTTTCGCAGGTATGGCCTTAGTAGGGGCACCATTAACCAAGGGGAGCCGACCTTAGGGCGCCACGCTAATGCATGCCTTACTTTGGGTGGTTCTTAGCGAAAGGGGAAGGAACAAGGACCCCTAGCCAGTGGTTTAAATATCCTTTGATGCTACATTAGTAATGTCTAAACTAAAATCTCAAAAAAAAATTTGAATATTTCTCAACAAAAATCCAAAAAAGAGTGAATATTTCTAAAATTCCAAAAAAAATCAAATATCTTCCAAAAATCCATAAAAATTTTGAATATTTCCAAAACTCATAAAAAGTTGCATATTTAAAAAAACAAAACAAAAAAATTTACATTTTATTTTTTGATGGTGTTCTTTTACAGGGACAACCTTTCGAATGATAAAGAGCACAGGATGAGTCCTTTCCATTTATTGCTATCTACCTTTCGATTCTTCCCTATGATGATTGCTATCTTCATGATTTGCTACTCTGGGCATTGTTAGCCCCAGACAAGCGCACAGACAAAAAGGGGGGGTTGAATTGTCCCCCAAAAATTAATGGCAGATTTAAACTTTATGCAGCGGAATAAAATAAACTACCAACACAAAATATAATGAAAGCAAATTTTCGCTCTACACAAGCAAGTCCACTCGAACTCTTCGATCTCACGCGAATAGCCTATGCAAAGATCGATTGAACATTCACTAGACACAGATAGCAGAGGTAGCGATGTGTAATGATGCAGTGAATAAAAATCTCTAAAAAGACCTGTGAACGGAGATAGGAGAAATTCCACGACGGCATTCAGCCAACCACCTCCGTGTCACCAACCACCCAGCCCCAGCGGCCCGTTCCGCCTCCGAACTCACGCCCATCACCTCTCCCGGAGCCCACCCATGTGGCCCCCTGTAATGGGATTAGTCATTTCTCCGACCCATGTCCTTCACATTCCCCTACCGCGTAAGTCGGCAGGCGGAACGGGCCGCTGGGGCTGGGTGTTTGGTGACACGGAGGTGGTCGGCTGAATGCCATCGTGGAAGATGAACTCGCCAGGTAGGTGAGGTGGGTATAAGGTGCAAGTCCTCCTATCCCGGTCAAAGGTCGCTCTCCTCTCTTCCAACCAATTTTGTCCTAAAATGATGCATGGGCCAGCAAGTGTGTCGACCATGCACCATGCTCCATCGGCATAAAGAATGGGGCCAAACCTCAATTGGAACTCTACGAATGCTAAGCCACCATTGAGAATAATCTCCCTGGTCTTAGAGAGAGATTCAACTATGTCTTGTGAGACACAGTTAGATGACACCCTACTGATGAAGTCGATTTTCGTATGCAACCCATTAGGTAGGTGAGCAATGGACACTATAGGGCGCTAGAACGACTCGGTCGTGGGCTTAGGGGTCGGGTCAACCGGTGGTGGAATGATAGGGGCAAGACCTGGGGATCGGACCATGAAAGCCTTGAATTAGGCCACCAGGGATGACCAATCGGACGCACGGTCTCGGGGAACGGCCATGGGGCTGGTGGGTAGTGGTCATGCAGACACACGGTGACAAGACCGGCTGACTCGTTATTGGACTAGACACCACCCTATACAATAATGCAAAGTTGGAATGCAGACTCGACTACAAACCTAGACCCAACTAGTATCCGGTACGTGGCGGAGGTTTGATCCGAAGATCGCACTCACGCAAGTGTACTACGTTCCCGATAGACGTAACCTATCATTCCAGGAACACCTTTTGATATACCAGGTAAAGGGTGCAATATGAAACCTTGGACCGACTACCCTTGGACTCGACTTAGCTTTGATACCAATTTGATGCGGGATGGGATGCAAACCTGGGACTCTAGCTCGAGGTTATCCTCTAAGGACTGACACATTGGCTTATAATCGCCATACAATTGCAAACCCAATTAGCCAAGGATATAAATGTAAACAAAAGGACACAAATGTAAAAAAAAATGTTAGTGCCCAGTATTAATTCCCATCACTTTTAGGTGGTTCAGCCGAACCTACCCGTCCACCTACGTCCACCCCTCACCTAACTTAGTGAGGCTTCACTAACACACTACAAACCGTAGCAACCATGGGGACGAACCCCAACACCACGCACGCGCTGCTCCTGCAGCAATCCACACACATGGGGCCTGTCCCCAGAATGCTGCCACCGCAGCACACAACCACATGCTCGGGGAACTCACCACGCACTAAAGCCACGCACGAAGATGCAGCTCCGCATACCCACACACAATCACACACTGGTGATCAACCAATCAATATTTCATTGTTCAAAATAAAAGATAAAACTTTAATGACATCCAAACTAAGGATAGAACATGGAAAACATCTCAAATACGCTAGGAACAGATGTAGAGATCTTCCCCTTTGCAAACTCCTTAAATCTCCAAGTCGATGTCGATGGTTGCTCGCAATTTTGCTATCACCGGATTCCTCTCTTCAAGTTGCACCTCTTTCACTTCATCCACAAGCTCTAAAAATGTCTCCAAGTAGATCAGAACCCTTCCTCTTTCTCTTGTTCCCTCCTCCTTTTTCTTTCATCACCTGCAAGAGAAGAATGTATGCTCATTAGGGTTCTTGTATACAAACTCGGAGCTCATATTCATATATATAGTAGAGTGACCAAAAGACTCATAAGACCCTCCCAAAATGTGTTAAAAACACCCTCATATGTCTAGGAACCTTTGGGGGGTATTTTGGTAAAGTTTGAAAGGGTTTAGAATTGGTTTAGAAACTTTTCGAAACTCCCGACCAGAATAGGTCGACCCATGGGGTCGACCCTCGAGCAAACAGACCACGGATAGAAGCATAAAAAAAATTAGAACACAGGGGTCGGCCCCTGCACAATGGCTCTAAAAAATAGTTTCTGTTTTGAATAGAAACAAGGAGGGTCGACCCCATGGGTCGACCCCTTCTAGTTTGGGTCTGAAAACAACCTAAAACCTCCATCAAATCAAGGGAATAAAAGTGATTAGATATTACTATTTTCACATAAGTTTGAGAGAATTTAGATACCATTCTTGGGGCTACAAAATCATAAAAACATCAAGTCAAAATAGGAATGAATAATTAAAGACCTCTTACATTTCACCTTCCTTGTTCCTCATGAAACTCCATTTCTTGACTTAAAAATAAATGATGTTACCATCCATTCAAGCAATTCTAAGGTGTCATCTAGCCATTTTCACATTTGTGTCCCACAAGTTGTCCACCATAGATTTGTTCCTGCAATGCAGGATTATCAAAATATGAGCTCCTTAGGTATCAATGGACAATTTCCACAACACATGCACACACGATTTGTCATCATTAAAACTAAATCACCAAAATCAAGTCGGGGATCCAACAATCTCCCCCTTTTGATGATGACAAAACAAGTGATGTGTGCATGAAAACTATGTATGTGAACTATGTATGTGACTGAAATGCAAATGCACAACGCACACTTTTCTCCCCCTTTTTGTCATTAGTAAAAAGTTGACTGACAATGGGGTTATGTAGAAAGATATGTACATGAATAACGTAGAAAAGTATATGAAATGAAGTATGAGTTCAAGCAGTCAAGCAAACAAGCATTAGAATCAAGCAAGCATGTAGTAATCTATAGCTCCCCCTCAATGGGGTAAAAGGATAGCAAGTAAGCATTTGAATTCGTATCAAAATGTGAGACATAAAGCATAATCAAAAAAGGCAGTGCATGCACAAACTAGATGGACTGCATAAACCATGATAAGAACAAATTCAAGATACACATTCATCACAATAATACCTATGAGTGAAATGTGTGGCAATGAGCAATGAACTTCAGAAATATATGAATATAGTCAGAATTTCTAAAGAACACTAGAGGGTTATTTCTTTTCTACAATTTTATTTAGATCCTCGACTATTGGTAGCTTCGCACACCCCCCCTTTTTTTATTGGACATCACCGTTCGGTGCGAGTCACCTCATGTGTCTCAATGGGGTTTCCCGGCTATTAGGATTCATCATAATTTTGATTCTTGTGGATTTTAGCTTCACTTTTCGACGCGAGTTTCCTCATTTATTTCAGTGGAGATTCCTGACTACTCGATTCCACATTCCACTTATTGATTATTGTGGGGTAGGCAGCTTTTTCCCCACGATTACTCTTAATTTCCATGTAGAAATTTATTTCCCTTAAAGTGTTGAAAAGAATTTCTGAAATCCTTATCGATCAAAGTCATATGCATCATTTTGTGCAAAGTGTGTGGGTAATTACTTTGTATGTTGAAAATAAATTTACCAAAACATAGATATAACTCACTCTAATTGTATGCATAGTTGGAAATAAATCCTCCTCCTTTATATATGTCACTTTTCACAAATGATCAAAGTCACTATATTTTATATAAAAAGGAGGTGAGGTCTTAGAAGATTTTCAAGAAATGATTTTCTAGAAATATATACATTCATTCAAGCAAGGATTTGTAAGTAAAGTCATGCAAGATGATTTCCGGTACGTGGTGGAGATGAAGGTCCAAAGACCCAACTCACGTATCGAGAGTGTTTCCAGATGGACGTAATCCACCCTTCCACAACTCACCATTTGAGATACCAAATAATCATGGCATTCAAGCAGATAAGGATAGAAAGTATGCACAAGTATATACATGCATATGCATGTGAGTGAAAAGATTATTAAGAATTATTCCTATTCACAAATATGCAAGCATATGTGCAACCTAAAGCATGATTTGAATGTATGCAAAACTGAGCAGTTATTTGCAAGAAGATAAACATAAGTGTGTATACAAGTTACTCATCTCAACAACAAATCTCTTTATCACTTCCAAAATCAACAAAAGGTAATAACAAGATTAAAGTAGGTCAAATTAACAAGATCCAACCAAGTGTATGTGTAATGCCTCAAATTTTTCAGATCATTTTTGTGGGTCCTGGTGTAGCAACCCTGGTAAATGAAAAAGGGATAAGATGATAAATCCACTAATGATAAGAGTCCTAGCTTATATAAATACTTAAAACAAAATAACGCCTCTGATCAAGGCGCTAATTAATTGAAGACTGGCGTGAAGACGCGAATTAGAGAATTGACGCCCCTATGACATGCGTCAAATAAAGAATTGAAGACTGTTTGTATAGGCGTCAATTTCAAATAAACGCCCCAACCTAAGGCGTCAATTACAAAAGGACCCGTTTGTGTTCGGTTCGAACTAGGATGATAACTGGGTAAGTTTAGATTAAGGAAAGGATCAATACGTGGAATAGTTAAATGCTAATTGGATTCTAAGAAGGAAGTTCTAATCCTAATAAAATTCTTAGAACCTGTTAGGATTCTTCTCCTATAAATACCCATCCCCTTTCCATCGAACTCACGTTGATACTAATTGCCAAAGATGTCCTGCTGCTGCTGCTGCTGCTCTTCTGCCTTGAAGTTCCTCTTCGTTCTGCTGCTCCTATTGTGCTGCTGCATAGCAGTTCTTCATCAGCATCTTCCTCTTGCTGTCAATACCTTGAAGGGAGGAAGCTATCTTTTGCTTCTTCTTCTAAGGTTTTGGTTGTTTGTGGGAAGCTCCTGTTGTTCTAATCTGGACCAAAGGAGTTGCTGCAATTGTTGCTCTTACCATCATCTTCCTGCCGGGAACGTAGAAGAATCATCCTCGTCTTCCTTGTTCCCACTGCGTTGCTGAAGCTATTATCACCCTCATCATCCTACTGCATCTTCTGAGGGGTGCTGCTATTGTTTTGGGCTAAAGAGTTGCTGCTATATCGACTTCCAGAAACTCGATTTGAAACAGAGTATCGTTCACAGTTATTTTCTTCACCGTTCTTCAGCGTCTGTCAACCAAACCACCCAACCAAGGTAGGTTTTCTCAAGACTAAGCAAAACTCTATCATTAGTAAGTTATAAACATGCATATAGGTCTGTAAGAATTACCAATTTCATTATGATGATTTCTGTATTTCTTGAAATGACGCCCCAGATTAAGGCGTTATTTTAATTTGACGCCCTTATAAATAGTCGTCAATTGAAACAGTCAATTAATAATTATGCATGATCAAAATTTAATAACTACGAATCCCTACATGAAAAATGATGCATGATCATACTAATAAATTCCTGATCTTTTTCTCTATCTGTTCATGTCAAATGATTCCTGATCAGACATATTTTATAAACCTTGTGTCTATGATTGTACCTGCCCGGTGCAAATCATATGACAAAGAATTAGCGACCCTGACTAGGTCGTTATTTTGAATGGACGCCCCTATACATAGGCGTCAAATTGTGATAAATAGTGAAAATGGGAATAAAATTCCTGGACAAAATAATTGACGACGTACATACTACCCTTTTATTTTATATAAGACGCGCCTGACTAGGGCGCTATTTAAAGAATTAAAGCCTTCATGAGAGGCGTCATTTTGATAATAAATGCAAATAGGAAATGTTTAAAGATATTAATCTATATGTAATGACTGAGTGAACAGCCGTCATTTGATAAACTGACGACCCTGACAAGGGCGTCAATTCATGAAATGAAGACCCACATCTCAGACGTCAATTTACTGATAGTTCAATTTTCATGTTTTTCAGTAACCCTTTGACAGTGGGTTATGCATGTTGGCACTATATTCCATTCCGTGAGTATAGTCCCATGTTTCACGGTGTTTTCTCGATTACCCCCTATTTCTCGGTGATAGATGAACTCTCCATGGGACATTCCGTTCCTTTGGACCAGTGACTTTATCATAGAGACCTCCGTAAGACTTCGCTAGCCTTGGATTCCCTCAAGGCAGCCGAGTAGGTTGTACCATCAAAACCCATGACACTGGATTTCTATGTCACTCTAAAGAAACATGGTATACCGGCCCTCACGACATGTTGTTTGTATGTCATGAGAATATTCTTGGAAATAATGGGATGGGTAATCCATACCATTCATATCCTTTAAGAATAGTGTGCCGTACTTGTGCACACTAATTCTATCTACCTTATCATGTACAAGAACAAGCGACCATGTTCATATGGGCGCTTACTCTTATTGTCTTGGCACCCAAGTTAGGGAGCCTATTCCACCTAGTTTTATCGATAATCGTTATTATACCATTATTATCGTCATTATATCGCATGTTCAAATCCTTGAAATGCTATTCCACAAGATCTACCTTAAAAAGTTCATACAAGTTTATTCCTTGAAATTCCATATTGGCTATAACTATAGTGGATGTCAAAAAATACACGATCAATGCCTGCGCATATAGGGCCCAATCTGGTCCTAGGAGGAGCACCCAAAAGTACTTGTGCCCATGGGAGTTGTAATGAACACGGTATGGCATTGTACCGAAGTGCATGACTAGCTTGATTAGACATTCCACAATCTTGTACTCGACTTGACATGACATGACTTGCGTGACCCGGAAAGGGTATTTATATACTTGCTTGAAACGTGATAGCCAATTCCCGACATGACATGATGAATATACTTGCTTGAATATCTTGACATTGATTGATATAAGTTCTTGAAAAACATGCTAGTTCACTCAATTATCTCTTATTGTACTCTCTTGTCGTTTTACGCAAACATGCATAGCTTTATTGCATTCACGTAACATGTAATTTACTTAAAGCAAGCTAGCTCTTGAGATATAACTCCTACTGAGCGTTCGCTCATCTAGTGTTTTCCCCTATTTTTCAGGTAAGTCCGATGATGAGACTCAATCGGATGGGGAAGGTCAAGAGCGAAGAGATTAGAGCTCTCCGTCTATCCAAGCGTTTACTAATCTTATCTTTCTAATTTCTTGAGTCAATCATTGTACCTTTTTCCCTTTATTGAGTCTTGGCATTTTCATTTGTAATAGAAGTACTTTGAGGTTGTGATTGAATAAAGGACTGGGTTATCTTTACTTTTGCGCACTCTGTCTTTGTGTTGAATACACTAACGCTCTGATTGACATGATCGATATAAACTTGTCACCCACTCCGGGTTCCTTCCGCGCTCGGGGCGTGACAGTTTTTGTGGTATCAGAGCCTAGGATATTCAATTCCTAGGAAACCCAAGTCCAAGGATAGGTTTAAACCTTTAACCGGTGAGATTGGTTAGAACCAAGGGTTAAGTTAACTTAGAATCAAAACCTTTGAACATCATCACATATTAATATAGTTATTGTAATTGTAGGACAATGGCTGCCGAACGTGCTCAGTGGTGCAACATGCAATGCACTCTGCAAGGCATGACCAGGCACTTCAACAAGTGGCACAAGGAGGTGCACATCTTGGAGCAGGAAATGTCCACCAAAGCTTCAAGAACATGAACCCTCCTATGTTCATGGGATCCACTGATCCGGATGACGCCGAGCACTGGATCCGGGAGACCAAACGTATCTTTCGGGTTACGCAATGCGCGGTCCAAGAGAAGGTCTTGTTAGCAACGTTTCAATTAGAAAGGGACGCCCGATGTTGGTGGGAGTCGATAGAAGCCACATTAGATCAAGGACAAGTTACTTGGGAGGAGTTTGTTGAACATTTCAACAATAAATATTTTTCGGACCGAGTCCAGGAGAAGAAGGCCGCCGAGTTCGCTGCACTTAAATAACGATCCTTGTCGGTGGCTGAGTATGAGGCATAATTTTCCAGGTTGTCTCGATATGCTAAACATCTAGTTAGTACCGAGAAGATGAAATCTTGGAGATTCCTAAATGGGCTCAGACCCCAATGTATCACACAACTGGCGCCGATGGACATACAGGTCTATTCGGAGATGGTACGCTGAGCTCAGTTACTAGAAGATGCCACAGAGCTATCTGATAGGATCCGTGGGAAGGATAAGAAGGAACAGGTCACTAGTTCGGGTTCTTTCAAACCCAATTACAAGAAAAGGCCAAGTAATGGAGGAGAGTCTTCTCAGGAGAAGAAAGTAAAAAAGATTAACAAGCCGTTCTCCATCACCATCACACCTTCTAAGGTGGTATGTAAACACTGTGACAAGGCCGGACATAAGGCCGAAGAATGTTGGAGGAAACTTGGAGCATGTCTCCGTTGTGGAAGCCGTGATCATCGGATTCCCGACTGTCTCCTACTCAATGATCAAGCCGGTGACGGAAAGCGCCCAGTGACAAATAATGCACGTCTCCAAGCTATTAACGAGACAGAACAAGACGAAGGTGGACTAGTAGAAGGTACACTAAAAGTTTGTTCCAAATATGCTCATGTCTTATTTGATACTGGTGCATCATATTCTTTTATTTCTAAGAAGTTTGCTAATCCATTACCCATGGAACCAGAATGGATGAAATTAGTTCTTTCAACCCCTCTCGGAAGCGAAGTTGACCTTACTCACCATTATCAAAATTGTGAAGTCTTGATAAAGGGAAGAAATCTTCCTATCGACTTCATATGCTTAGACCTAAAAGACTATGATGTCATATTAGGAACAGATTGGTTATCCAAATATCAGGCAACTGTGGATTGCCATAATAGCAAAGTTACTTTCAAGGAATTCCCGGAATTGGTCTATACTAGCCCTAAGAGTCGGAACAAGTCACCTCTTATTTTAGCTCTTCGAGCTAGCAAGATAATCAGGAAGGGATGTGTATCTTTCCTTGCGTTTGTCACCATTAAGGAGACTAAGGAGACTAAGCTAGAAGACATCCCAGTTGTGCAAGAATTTCCGGACGTATTTCTGGAAGATTTGCCTGGATTACCCCCACAAAGAGAAGTGGCCTTCACCATCGACTTTATCCCTGGTGCTGGCCCAGTTTCTAGTGCACCTTATAGGATGTCTCCTGCCGAACTCAAAGAACTAAAGGAGCAATTGATGGAACTTTTCAAGAAAGGATTTATCAGACCAAGCACTTCCCCGTGGGGAGCACCTGTGCTATTTGTAAAGAAGAAAGATGGATCCATGAGGTTATGCATCGACTATCGACAGTTGAATCATCTCACTATCAAGAACAAGTATCCACTGCCAAGAATCGATGAGTTATTTGACCAAATATCTGGATCCAAGTATTTTTCGAAGATTGATCTCAGGTCGGGATATCACCAACTAAGGATCAAGGATGAGGACATTTATAAGACCGCATTCAGAAGCAGGTATGGGCACTATGAATTTGTTGTTATGCCTTTTGGACTAACAAATGCCCCTGCTACCTTTATGCAGTTGATAAATAGTATATTCAGGCCTCATCTAGATCAATTCATAGTGGTTTTCATTGATGATATACTGATCTATTCAAAGACCAAGGAAGATCATGAGAAGCATTTGAGGATTGCATTACGGATATTGAGGATGAATCAGTTATATGCAAAGCTCAGTAAATGTGAATTCTGGTTAGAAGAAGTATCTTTTTGGGGCATGTTATATCAAAAGATGGTTTATCCGTAGATCCATCGAAGGTTGAAGCTGCAAAGGATTGGGAAAGACCAACCAATGCTAGCGAGATCCGTAGTTTCTTGGGTCTTGCGGGCTACTACCGGCGATTCATCAAGGATTTCTCCAAGATCGCCGTACCACTCACTAGACTAACTCGCAAGGAGATCCGTTACAAATGGAGTGAGGAATGTGAAAGAAGCTTCCAAGCTCTCAAGGATCACCTAACTATAGCCCCGGTCTTAGCTCTACCAGTCGAAGGAGAGAAGTTCGAGGTATACACTGATGCATCTGGCATTGGCTTCGGATGTGTCTTAATGCAACAAGGAAGAGTTATAGCTTACTCTTCTCGCCAATTGAAGAAGCATGAAGAGAACTACCCAGTTCATGACTTGGAGTTGGCCGCGGTAATATTTGCATTGAAAATATGGAGGCATTACCTGTACGGAGTGCAGTTTACAGTATATTCTGACCATAAGAGTCTCAAGTATCTCTTCTCTCAGAAGGAATTAAATATGAGGCAAAGACGTTGGCTAGAATATCTCAAGGATTTTGACTTCATAATACAATATCATCCTGAAAAGGGTAATCCTGTAGCTGATGCCCTCAGTCGAAAGCCAAGAGCGATTTTAGCAAATTGTATGATTCAGGAGTGGAAGTTACTAGAACAATTCTCTAAGCTTGATATAAGCTTGGACAAGGAGAACAAGTGTGTTACACTATCCCATATAAGCATACTGCCAGATCTACTCTCAGAAATACAAGGACTATAAGATAAGGATCTATTATTAGTAGAAATCAAGGAAAAAATTAAAGAATAATCAGAGTTCAAATTAGCATCAGATGGAAGATTGATGTTCAGGAATAGAACATGTATACCAGATTGTCCAGAGCTAAAGAAGAAAATCTTAGATGAAGCTCACAGATCAAGGTACACGATTCATCCAGGGTCTACCAAAATGTACTAAGATTTGAAAATGACTTTCTGGTGGTCCAATATGAAAAGAGAAGTAGCAGACTTTGTGTCTCGCTGTCTCACGTGCCAACAAGTCAAGGCAGAACACCAAAAGCCTGTCGGTAAGCTACACCCTCTTGAAATTCCCAAATGGAAGTGGGAGGATATCGGTATGGACTTCATTAGGGGTCTGTCTAAATCAAAAGGAGGACATGATGGAATATGGGTTATCATCGACCGATTGACCAAATCGGCACACTTCTTGCCAATCAAGAGTCGATGGTCAGTTGATGTTCTTGCTGCATTATACATTAAGGAGATAGTCAGGTTACATGGAGTACCTATCTCAATCGTGTCTGACAGAGACCCCCATTTTACTTCTCACTTTTGGAAGGGTCTACAACATTCGCTAGGGATGAGACTTAACTTTAGTACAACTTTTCATCCTCAAACGGATGATCAGACCGAGAGAACCAATCAGGTAGTTGAAGATATGCTCAGAGCTTGCATCATTGATTTTGGTGGAAGCTGGCATGATCACTTGCCTTTGGTGGAATTTGCATACAACAACAGCTACCAGACAAGTATACAAATGGCACCTTTCGAAGCCTTATACGGAAGGAGTTACCGATCGCCTTTGTGCTGGGACGAAGTTGGCGAAAAACAACTATTAGGTCCAGACATGGTAAGGGATACCACTGAAAAGATTCAGTTGATTAGAGAAAGACTTCAAGTTGCTCAGTCTAGACAAAAGGCTTATGCTGACACAAGAAGAAGAGATCTCGCATGCCAAGTCGGAGATCATGTATTTCTCAAGATATCACCTGGACGTGGAAGAAGGAGATTTGGTGTTAAGGGCAAGCTTACACCAAGGTTTATAGGACCTTTTGAGATACTAGAAAGAGTTGGCGAGGTTGCTTACCGCGTCGCTTTACCACCTCAATTGTCCGAAGTTCATAATGTATTCCACATATCAATGTTGAAGAAATATGTGCACGATCCATCACATATCATTGATCATGGAGACCTGGTGATTCAAAGGGATCTCACTTATGAACAAAAGCCCATGAAGATCCTCGATCGCGAAGTACGTACATTAAGGAACAAAGTTATTCTCATGGTTAAGGTGCAATGGAGTAAAAGCTCAGAACACGAAGCCACATGGGAGACCGAGGGGTCTATGAGGAAATAATTTTCAGACTTGTTTTAAAAGGGTATGTACTCTACACTCTCCACATAAAACAAGCAATTGAATTTGGGGGCCAAATTCCTCTAAGTGGGGGAGGGTGTAGCAACCCTGGTAAATGAAAAAGGGATAATATGATAAATCCACTAATGATAAGAGTCATAGCTTATATAAATACTTAAAACAAAATAACGCCTCTGATCAAGGTGCTAATTAATTGAAGACTGGCGTGAAGACATGAATTAGAGAATTGACGCCCCTATGACAGGCGTCAAATAAAGAATTGAAGACGGTTTGTACAGACATCAATTTCAAATAAACGCCCCAACCTAAGGTGTCAATTACAAAAGGACCCGTTTGTGTTCGGTTCGAACTAGGATGATAACTGGGTAAGTTTAGATTAAGGAAAGGATCAATACGTGGAATAGTTAAATGCTAATTGGATTCTAAGAAGGAAGTTCTAATCCTAATAAAATTCTTAGAACCTGTTAGGATTCTTCTCCTATAAATACCCATCCCCTTTCCATCGAACTCACGTTGATACTAATTGCCAAAGACGTCCTGCTGCTGCTGCTGCTGCTGCTGCTCTTCTGCCTTGAAGTTCCTCTTCATTCTGCTGCTCCTATTGTGCTGCTGCATAGCAGTTCTTCATCAGCATCTTCCTCTTGCTGTCAATACCTTGAAGGGAGGAAGCTGTCTTCTGCTTCTTCTTCTGAAGGTTTTGGTTGTTCGTGGGAAGCCCCTGATGTTCTAATCTGGACCAAAGGAGTTGCTGCAATTGTTGCTCTTACCATCATCTTCCTGCCGGGAACGTAGAAGAATCATCCTCTTCTTCCTTGTTCCTACTGCGTTGCTGAAGCTATTATCACCCTCATCATCCTACTGCATCTTCCGAGGGGTGCTGCTATTGTTTTGGGCTAAAGATTTGCTACTATATCGACTTCCAGAAACTCTGTTTGTAACAGAGTATCGTTCACAGTTATTTTCTTCACCGTTCTTCAGCGTCTGTCAACCAAACCACCCAGCCAAGGTAGGTTTTCTCAAGACTTAGCAAAACTCTGTAATTAGTAAGTTATAAACATACATATAGGTCTGTAAGAATTACCGATTTCATTTTTGATAGAGGTTTATCAGATTTTATGATGATTTCTGTATTTCTTGAAATGACGCCCCAGATTAAGGCGTTATTTTAATTTGACGCCCTTATAAATAGTCATCAATTGAAACAGTCAATTAATAATTATGCATGATCAAATTTTAATAACTATGAATCCCTACATGAAAAATGATGCATGATCATACTAATAAATTCCTGATATTTTTCTCTATCTGTTCATGTCAAATGATTACTGATCAGACATATTTTATAAACCTTGTGTCTGTGATTGTACCTGCCCGGTGCAAATCATATGACAAAGAATTAGCGACCGTGACTAGGTCATTATTTTGAATGGACGCCCCTATACATAGGCGTCAAATTGTGATAAATAGTGAAAATGGGAATAAAATTCCTGGACAAAATAATTGACGACGTACATACTACCCTTTTATTTTATATAAGACGCCCCTGACTAGGGCGCTATTTATAGAATTAAAGCCTTCATGAGAGGCGTCATTTTGATAATAAATGCAAATATGAAATGTTTAAAGATATTAATCTATATGTAATGACTGAGTGAACAGCCGTCATTTGATAAACTGACGACCCTGACAAGGGCGTCAATTCATGAAATGAAGACCCACATCTCAGACGTCAATTTACTGATAGTTCTATTTTCATGTTTTTCAGTAACTCTTTGATAGTGGGTTATGCGTGTTGGCACTATATTCCATTCCGTGAGTATAGTCCCATGTTTCACGGTGTTTTCTCGATTACCCCCTATTTCTCGGTGATAGATGAACTCTCCATGGGACATTCCGTTCCTTTGGACCAGTGACTTTATCATAGAGACCTCCGTAAGACTTCGCTAGCCTTGGATTCCCTCAAGGCAGCCGAGTAGGTTGTACCATCAAAACCCATGACACTACTTGATTTCCATGTCACTCTAAAGAAACATGGTATACCGGCCCTCACGACATGTTGTTTGTATGTCATGAGAATATTCTTGGAAATAATGGGATGGGTAATCCATACCATTCATATCCTTTAAGAATAGTGTGCCGTACTTGTGCACACTAATTCTATCTACCTTATCATGTACAAGAACAAGCGACCATGTTCATATGGGCGCTTACTCTTATTGTCATGGCACCCAAGTTAGGGAGCCTATTCCACCTAGTTTTATCGATAATCGTTATTATACCGTTATTATCGTCATTATATCGCATGTTCAAATCCTTGAAATGCTATTCCACAAGATCTACCTTAAAAAGTTCATACAAGTTTATTCCTTGAAATTCCATATTGGCTATAACTATAGTGGATGTCAAAAAATACACGATCAATGCCTGCGCATATAGGGCCCAATCTGGTCCTAGGAGGAGCACCCAAAAGTACTTGTGCCCATGGGAGTTGTAATGATCACGGTATGGCATTGTACCGAAGTGCATGACTAGCTTGATTAGACATTCTACAATCTTATACTCGACTTGACATGACATGACTTGCGTGACCCGGAAAGGGTATTTATATACTTGCTTGAAACGTGATAGCCAATTCCCGACATGACATGATGAATATACTTGCTTGAATATCTTGACATTGATTGATATAAGTTCTTGGAAAATATGCTAGTTCACTCAATTATCTCTTGTTGTACTCTCTTGTCGTTTTACGCAAACATGCATAGCTTTATTGCATTCATGTAACATGTAATTTACTTAAAGCAAGCTAGCTCTTGAGATATAATTCCTACTGAGCATTCGCTCATCCAGTGTTTTCCCCAATTTTTCTGGTAAGTCCGATGATGAGACTCAATCGGGTGGGGAAGGTCAAGAGTGAAGAGATTAGAGCTCTCCGTCTATCCAAGCGTTTACTAATCTTATCTTTCTAATTTCTTGAGTCAATCATTGTACCTTTTTCCTTTTATTGAGTCTTGGCATTTTCATTTGTAATAGAAGAACTTTGAGATTGTGATTGAATAAAGGACTGGGTTATCTTTACTTTTGCGCACTCTGTCTTTGTGCTGAATACACTAACGCTCTGATTGACATGATCGATATAAACTTGTCACGCACTCCGGGTTCCTTCCGCTCTCGGGGCGTGACACCCGGAGTGTGTTTTGTGCCTTACGCGTGTTTTTCCCTGATGTGCCTTCAGAACTCTGTGCAGGGTGAACTATTGTATTCTTCGACTCCGGGATAGTACCGACGCGTTGTGCTCTTCCCGAGGATCGCAGAGGTAATTTTTTCGTATTTTTCTGAATTCTTAGAATTTTAGGAGTTTTCTATTAATAACCCCCCACCCCTTCTTTTCTCTCATTCTCTCTTTCTCACTCTCTCTCTCTTCTCTTTCTCTCCCCCTCTCCTCCGGGCGGCCGATGGGGGCGATGGTGGGCGAGGTAGGGATGGTGTGAGGGCAAGGAGCGCGTGGATGGGGTAAGGATTGAGGCGATGGAGGCGCGGCAAGCTCGGACGTGCGTTCAGGTGCCCAGCGAGGGTTTCACGGCATTTTCTTCATGGATCGGCCTCCACGGCGCGTGAAATCTTCGTTGGAGGTAGGGGGACAGATCCTTAACCCGTGTACTTCCATTCCCATGATTTTAGTAGGCCGTGGTGAGCCGAGCGGGCTTATTTGAGTATTTTGGGGAAAAGAGCTTATTTTGGGGTGTGAGCTCGATCTAGTGTTTTGATTGTGATTTTGGGGTCTAAATGGGTCCTCACGGTGTTAGAGAGGTAGAGGACTAGTTTCCCCTTATTTTCCCCTTCACATGGGTGTGATCGGGATGTGGAATGGAGTTTTCCGCGATGCTCGCCGGTTTCGCGCTCGTGACGGCCTAGCGGTCCTTCCAGAGACCGATAGGGTGTGAGGCGGTCCTCTGGAGACCGCTAGGGGTCCCGTATGTCGGTTCGAGCCTTGCGATCGCGCGATGGACAGCCAAGGTGCCTTAGCGGTCTGGTGAAGACCACTAGGCTCTGCCTTGCGGTTAGGGCATGATAGTTAGGTGCGATAGATAAACACAGATCCAGAGGGGGGGAATGGATCTTTTAAAGAGTTTTGACAAATTTAAAATTCGTATGAAATGATTAGCACAAGATCAGTGGACAATTGCTCTAACATAAAAGATGCAAACCCAATTAAACTCTAGAACATGAATAATCAATCAGATCACGGTCCTAGCATGCATCTAGCGGAAGCAAGCAATCAAACAAACCACTGCACAAGGGATTTTTTAGGTGGTTCGGTCCACAGACCTACGTCCACCCCTCACTCCCAACCGGAGTGAGGCTTCCACTAGCAATCAGCTAGAAAGCAGACTCAGTCTGCAAACAAGTTGCTGCCACACAGCTTGACCAGGGGAACAACCTCCCCTCTTCCTCCCAACCGGAGGGACACCCCAAGTGACTCCCAGCCACTTGGAGACCAGAGACACACAGTCTCTCTTCCTCCAGACTAGGAGGGAATACCTGGACTTGCAACACACAAGACCAGAACCGGAGGACCAATCCTCCCTTCCTCCAAACCGGAGGGAACCCACAAGTGACTCCCAGCCACTTGTAACCTAGAGGTCTCGGACCTCCCTTCCTCCCAGCCGGAGGGAAACAACCAATGACACCCAGTCAAAGGAAACCAGAGACGCAAGTCTCTCTTCCTCCAAACCGGAGGGAACCCGACCTCACACTAGAGGATCGGAAGAACAACTAGTGAATAGTTAAAAGGAAAAACAAAAACGCAGCAACAGAAAGCTGGAAAAATGAAATGCACAAAAGCTCTCGCAGGAGCAAACTGGGTTGGATCTGATCCAAGGTCCAGTGAAGACAGCAAGACTTCTCTTCTTCTTCACGAGCTCTCTATCTCTCTTTCTCTTTCTTTTTCTTCTTCTGCTTTCTCACAATCTCACAGTACGATCTCTCTTCCTCTTTCCTTCTCGAGCTCTCTTCTTTCTTTCTGCTACTCTTTCTGCTTCTGTTTTCTTCTTCTATCACTCTCTGCTCTCACTTCTTCTTCTTCACTCACAGTCTCGATCAGCCCTCTTCTGTTCTTATCAGTCACCTTCTGAGGAAGACATCTTCTATATATATAGCAGCAGCTTAGGGCGTGTGCTTTCCACTTCTCCCGCCCAAGTGATGCTACCACGTGTCAGCATCTCAGCTCCTTGGATCACGTGCCAGGTGCCCACCTCGAGTCACGTGCTCAGACACATTAACCTCGTCCAACAATCCTGTCAGTTAATCAGTCGAAGACAGTATTAGCTTAAGGCAATGTTCAGACTTCATTCAGCAAGCAAGGCAAGCATGGATGGCTGTACATAGTTGATCGTGTGAGGCAAGACGAGTGTACAGACTTCTTACCACATGCTATAATATGCATATATAATGCAGTGTATAGACTTTCGAAGCAGCAAATAAGCAAGTATGTACAACGTGAGAGTGTATAGACTTGAAGCCCTTCAAGCGACCTCAATATACACACTTGACAAATGATGTATGGACTTATCAGAAAGGGATGTGCAGATTTTTGTGTGATGCATGAAGCAATCGAATGTATAGACATGCAACACGGGAGTGTATAGACTTGATGTTTACATGCCTGAGAGACCAAAGTATAGACTAGCTAAGCTTTCGCTAAGTCTGTATAGACGTGACCATGCAGACGACGGCACCAGAGTACAGACTTGAATGCTTTCGTTAAGTCTGTATAGACTTGACTATGCAAGGAGGAGTGTATGGACTTTAGAATGCATGAGACACCAGTGTACAGACTTTGAGAAGAACGATGCATGAACAAGCCTAGCATGAACAAGCCTAACCAATGTATAGACTTCACCCTTGAAGATGTAAGCGAGACACTGTATACACTTGGCCCTTGAAGAATGTACAGGCTCTGAAGACTTGAAGGCCACGATGTAAAGACTTGGCGTTATGAGGCATGCAGGCTGTATAGACTTCCGATGCCATGAAGACAATGTGTAGACTTGTGAAGCTTGAGGCCGATGTATAGACTTGGAGACCCTGAACCAGTGTATAGACTTGAAAGGCTTAACACAGCGATGTGCAGACATTGTGATGTATAGACTTAGGAGCATTTGCCAAGGCTGTACAGGCTTCAGGCTTTGAACGTGTGTGCTGTGAATCAATGTATAGACTTGGTGAGCTTCAAAGCACAATGTGCAGACTTTACGATGTATAGACTTTGGGTTCAACTGTGGATGTATAGACTTTGAAGATGCAAGCAATGTACAGACTTGGAGAATGGCTTGAGACACAGACACGCTGCTCGCTGTACAGACTTTGGGTGAAGGCATGAACAGTAAATCAATGTATAGACTTGGATGCCCAACGCCAATGTATTGACTTGCTTTCAAGGAATGCACTGCTGTACAATGTATAGACTCTCAATGTATGGACTTGCCAAGACAACTGGAGGATGTATAGACTTGCCAACGAAAGGGCTGTATAGACTTGAGCAATGCAAAGGCAATCGGATGTATAGACTTCATGATGTGTAGACTTGCCAAAACAACTGAACCGTGTACAGACTTGAACAAGCAAAGTCTGTACATACTTTATTAAGACAACGGATGTATAGACTTAGAAGATACAGACTCTGTATAGACTTACGAAAGGAAACGAATGTATAGACTTTGAAGCAGAAGCCAGGCAAACGATGTGTAGACTTGGCCAGAACGTAGGGAAAGGTATGAATGTATAGACTTGGCCAGAACGTAGGGAAAGCCGCCAATGTGCAGACTTGATCATCCAGCAGTGTATAGACTTTGTTTCGAGCAACGTAGGTAAAAGAGACAATGTATAGACTTTGAACAAAGATGAACAAGGCACTCTGTACAGACTTAGAGATCTGGGGGGTCGACCCATCTGGAAGGGGGTCGACCCACTTCTAGACTTCAACAATCAAGCTTCAGGCAGGCTGTCTAAGGATGTATAGACAGTGCAGAGAGAGTGATACACTGGCTGTGCAGACAACACCCATTGTACAGACTTAACCTGAGTAGATATGAAATGCATGAGTCTAAGTCTAGACATTTATAGAAACAAGGTTATGAAATGCAGACATTCATTGACTTATGGCAGTTATGAAATGCACCAATGCACACAGCCTGTTCGATGTAATGATACTCAAATAAGATGTTCATTGAAACATTCATATGCAACACATGTTAATTGAAACATTTATATGCAACACAAATAGATTTATGTGCAGACTCAAACAGTATGCAGACTATGCAGATTCAAACAGATTTATATGCAGACTCAAACAGTATGCAGACTATGCAGATTCAAACAGATTTATATGCAGACTCAAACAGATGCTGACTTATAGTGTTTGCTATCATCAAAATCACAGGGACACAACAGGGCATGACCGTTTGTTAGTGTTTTGATCGTTTGAGGTCAGTGGGGTGGCGGCCTTGCTACTGACCGCTAGGCTCCATCTAGTGGTCAAGCGGAGGACCGCCACCCTGCTTGGAGGTCCGGGAGTGACCACTTGGGGTTTGGTTTGTCTTTGGCACTTGCGGTCCTTCCTGGACTGCTAGGCCACACCTTGCGGTCCGGAGGTGATCGCCAGGCACAGTGACGGCCCTGAGAGGACCGCCACTCGATTTTCATGCTCGCCGTGTTCTGTTCGCATTGTGTGGGCCCCAGTCGACCCGGTTGTGACCTAGTGGTTGACCTTCGGTCTCGTGGATGTCCTAGACACCCCGGGGGTTTTGTGTCCGTGTTTTTGGGGTGTCTGGAGATACTATGTTATCTCGATTAGCATACTCATAGGTTTGGTGGGTCCGGGTGACCCCACGTGTTCAGGCTTTCGTGTTCTCGCTAGATTGAGTCGGCATGTGTGCGGTGGGTCTTCTCCGCATGATGTGAGTTTCTCCGAGAAGTGATTTCTGAGTGGGCCATGTGTGTGGCCTTGGACCATGAGTCCAGTCAACCAGCTTGGGGCTAGAGGTTTCCCGTATGTCCCTTGCATGAGGGATCAACTCGACGGCTCGTGAGCTACCTCGGTATTCATATTACCATGGTTTCAGACCTAGGAATTAGGCCAGATCAACGGCGTCATGCCGTCATGTGCGACAGTCTTGACCCGAGTCTCGTGACTCAAGGACCGCTGGGTTAGTAGGTCTAGTGGACTGTCCAGAGTCGGGTGGCTCCGCGCCACCTGTTACCCAGTGTTACTCGCAATGGGTGCATGTGTGATTTTCTGTGTTCATGTTTAGTGACCTCCCACTAGTCGTAGCCTACTTACGGCACACGTGTGCTGACCCACCCGGGAGTGGTGGAGCGGCTTACCCGAGAGAGACGGTTTTTAGGCTGGTTACCGTAGGGCCCCTACGCGCAGCCGAGTCCGGGATTCGGGGGAAGAACCAGCTAGAGGGTCAGACCTAGGGCGCATGGTCTATGTGTGCACATGTGGTTGGGGGCGGTGGACGCGCGCTGACCAATGTGACCCCAGCTAGTCCTTATTTTGAGTTCCTGGTTACTGTACGGTGTCTCGGTCTCTGCCTGGGGCGTCGTAGAGAGACACCTGAGGCTATGGGCTAAGTCGTCAGTGGACGCATCCAGCCTTACTTCTGGTGGGCAGTGCTCCTATCACGTGACGTGAGTTTCTCGTGAGTCAAGTTTCGCTTCGCGTCTGCAAGACGTGGTTTTTGCGTAGAGTTCTGGGTGTTTTCCCGATGTTGAGGTCTAGGGTTTCCGATGAGTGTCACCGAGGGCTTTCCACTAGACAGCGTTGAGTTCCCGATGGCGTGGCCGTTTTCCCCCGTAGCGTGGCTAGGGTGGTTCGTAGTCTGGTTGTCCCCCGACTGGGAGATCGGGGCATGTTTCTAGTACAGTAGGAGTAGCTGTAGAGCCGAGGTCTTTACCAGACACCGTGTTACTATTCCTACTCTTACTGTTGTTCCTATTGTTGCTACTTTCTGTGCCACCATTGTTTAAGGTTGGGGTTCCGCGAGACCCCTATTGAGCCAGTGATAGGAGGCTCACCCCTGTGTTTCAGGTGCGGCGGTTCTTCCTTGAGGTTCGAGGGTGCTGCAGGGAGGTTCTTAGCTATCAGCTCGTCGAGCCGAGTGTTCACTCGGTGTTGGGTACGTTCTTTACCTTAAACTGTACTTTTATTGGACTGGACTCTGTTGTAATTGTTTATTTATTTCTGTTAATTATTACATTGTCTTGCTTATTTCCTATTTCTTTGTACCTCCACACTCCTTTTAGCCCTTCCGAGCCCTCCGGCTCGTGGGCGGCGGGCTAGGATTCGAATGGTATCGGGCTCTCCCCAGTATCCGGATCTTGGGTCGTTACATTATGCTTGAATCATTTAACAAAAGATTTCAGAACTTGAGCTCTCTTACCTTTGTCTTGAGAAACCATTATTTACCTCGGCCTCAAGGCACCCCTACAAAATAAATTTTTCACTTTATAGATTTGAGTACCCAAGCTTTCTTGGGTCCCTTAGAGTTAATTCCAGCATGAGCAAAATACATTCTATTTTTCCTTTCAAACCACTCATCATCGGCCCTCATCAAATCACACACATACATGGAATGGCCGAACATACCACAATAGAAACATATGACATTTGGCTTTCTAAAATGATTTTTCATATGCATGTTTGTTCGATTAACAAATGAGTTCATGCATGGATGAACAGGGGAATAATAAGATGAATCAAAGGATTTCTAAAATTGATTTCTTACAATAGAATTTTTCTTTGTGGGAGAGTGTCCCACATCTCTCTTCTCATTCCTTTGACTACCTTCACCATATTCAAGCATTTTCTGTTTTCCTTTCAACTCTTTTTCAACAACACTTTTCAGTTTCTTTAGCTCTTCATGGATGGTATTGAAGTTGGTTTCAATGTCCTTTTTAGATTTCTCACATTCAATCAATTTCACTTTGATTCTATCTAACTCCTTTACCAAATCTTCATTTTCAATTTTTAGATTTTTCACATTCTTATAAGCATGTTGTTTTTCACTTGCTAAGCATGAGATTTCATCCTCAAATAGATAAATTTTAGACAACAACATTTCATTTTCATCTTTCATTTTTTCAAGTTCCAACTCAAGCAAACTACATTTAGTGCATGAAGATGAACTAGAATGCAAAATATCATGAAAGCTTTTATTTTCATGTTTTAACTTCTTGCACTTTTCATACACTCTAGCATATGCAATTTGCCATTCTTCACAAGTGAGGTTTTTGTTATCAGAATTTATCTCGGTGTCGTTTTCCTCATCAGCCATAAGACAAAGATTCTGGACCAGCTCGTCTAGTTCATCCTCCTTCTCGGATTTGGACTCGTTCTCATCCTCATCGCTCCATACGACTTTCATCACTTTTTGCTTGCCAGCTTTTGCCTTTTTTACTTTTCTCTCAAGATCTGGACATTCATTTCTCATGTGTCCGACCTTATTGCATTCACAGCATCTAATCTCTCCTTTCTTTTCCAGTTTCTTTTTCTGAACTTTTATAGGAGAAGTGCCATTCCTTCTGGTCTTCCTTAAAAATTTTCTGGCTCTTCTAGTGATGAGGTCCACAAGTTCTTCCTCACTACTATCAAGACTTGACTCTTCATCACTTTATTCAGAAGGCTTTGGGTTAGCCTTAAGTGTAACTAATTTCATCTTACTTTTTTTATCCTTTATCCTTTTGATGTTGATTTCATAGGTCATCAATGACCCAATCAACTCATCCAGCGTAAGTGTGGTGAGATCTTTAGAGTCTTCTATCACAGTTGCTTTTGTATGTTATTATGGTGACAAGTGTTAGAATCTTGTGTTTTGATGATGACAAACACTGTGACTCATATGTATGATGTCATAAGCATTTGTATTGCTATCATATATGAGTTACATGGAATGAACTGCTACACATAAGCATCATAGTTCATATGTGGTTGTTTGTATGTATCCGTGCATATTCGTTCATGTCTGTGCATGTATGAGGATGTCTCTGTATAAGCATTGCATAAAGTTTGGTACAACTGTTCATATAAGTCAATACATCACAGGTTAACCAAAAGTCAACGTGTCTACAAAAAGTCTGTGCACATGACACTTTACTGAATAGCCTGTGTACATGGCATTTGGTCAAACAGGTGGTGTGCATGATCTTCATACTGCATTAGGCTTACATAGAATCAACGCCAGTTGCATCATGCATAACTAGGGTCGGTGCTAGTTGTGTTCTTCACACAGCCAAGGTCGGTGCTAGTTGTAGCATCATGCATAACTAGGGTCAGTGCTAGTTGTGTTCTTCACACAGCCAAGGTCGATGCTAGTACTAAGCATATTGCATACAAAGTCGGTGCAACGTCTGCATTGAGCATAAAAGGTCGGTGCATTCTCAGCTTTTACTCACACAGCCAAGGTTGATGCTAGTACTAAGCATATTGCATACAAAGTCGGTGCAGCGTCTGCATTAAGCATAAAAGGTCGGTGCATTCTCAGTTTTTACTCTACCTAAGGTTTGTGCATATTTTGGCTTACACATATATATAGGTCAGTGCATATTCCTGCTCCTTCATATAGAAGGTCAGTGCATGTTTTGCTGAATCAATGCAATTGTATGTCTCATGCATAAATGTCGGTGCACTTTTTGCATCACTCATATGAGAGTCTGTGCATGTTTTGCTATGCATAGTCTGTGCACGTTTTTGCACTAAACATAAGGTCAATATACACACTGTAGCAGGTCGGTGCACATTTTCTATCTTGCATATGAAGGTCTGTGCACGTTACTGCTTGATGTATATGGAGGTTGGTGCATACACTGTAGTCGGTCGGTGCATGTTTGCATACAAGCATATGAAGGTCGGTGCACCTGTTTGCCCTGTACATATAGGACAATGCATATATGTTTATTAAGGTCAGTGCACATTTTAACTTGAGCAACTAAGGTCGATGCACATTCTTTGGCATGTCATACAAGTCTGTGCATGTACTGTAGCACATTCAACTTAAGGTCAGTGCACATCTTGTCCGACTGAACCTAAGGTATGTGCATGTTTGCATGATATAGTATGTGCATCCGGTCAGTGCACATCTTGTCTGACTGAACCTAAGGTCTGTGCATGTTTGCATGATACACTATAAAGTCTGTGCATCCCTTATGATTCATGATCACAAGACGTTTGATAAAACATCCTTCTTCCAACTAACAGGATCAAAGCAACACGTGAGCTCGAACTGAAGCAGGCACGTGTTCCTAGAAAGGTCAGAAGTTGGCACGTGGACCCATGGAGCATATGACTGGGCACATGTTCCCAAGATGGTAGATCTAGGTGAACGTGATCCAAGAAGAAAAGTAGCCTGGAGCATCTGCCACGTGGAAAGCAACCAAACCAAGATGCTGCCACATGGTCATCTCAACTCAGATCTGAACGGACATTTTGGCGAGAAAGGTGGTTTCCACGTGCCCATCATCTGTCATCAATTTACCTCGGTGCCCCTGTTCTCTATATATAAGCACCTGCAGAGAAGAACCAAAAGAAGAAGAACTAGTAGAAGAAGAAAAGAAAGGAGAGCGGCTGAAAGCCAATAGCAACCAGAAAAAGAGAGAAAGAAAATGAGATCAGAGAGAAGACTAAGAAGAATCAGAGAGAGTTTTGAGAGCAGAGATCGTGAGAGAGTGCAGCAGCAAGATCGAAGGAGAAAGAAGATCTGTAGCTTTTGGATCAGATCCAAGCTACATTGCTCCAGAGCGAGCTATATTCTCTGAGCTTTAATTCCAACTTTCTGTTGCTGATTTTTATCATTCGTGCTTTTCCATTTTACATTTCATTTCAGAAGCTGTGAATCAGTGGTGGCATAAGCTGTAAGGCCCAGCGGTTTGAAGCTGTGAATCAACGGTAGCTAAGCTGTAATGCCTAGCGGAGCAAGCTGTAAGTCAGTGGTTGTAGGCAAGCTGTAAGACCGAGCAGTTTAAGCTGTGTATCAGCAGCATCCATACTCTGGTTGGAGTGTGGGGTGGATGTAGGTCTAGAGGACCGAACCACCTAAAAATCCTCTATGTGCTGTGGTTTGATTGCCTACTTTGATTTCGCTAGATGCATGCTTAGGATCGTGTTCTAGTTACACATCTGTTGACGGCCCTTGATTAGTTTGCTACCTATCTATGTGCATGCTAACTGCGCATTAAATACCTAGCTGTTCCTTAGGCCATCGATCTGTTATTTAGTGAGTCTTTCAGTTAACTAAGTCAATCAGTTTTTATTCCGCATAGCTTACCAATTGGAGTTCAAATTGGGTAGAATTTTTAATGGGGATTCATTCACCCCCCCTTCTGAATCCGTGTGTGCACCATTGAATCTACTCTTCACAGACCAACAACAAGGACCGCAGCACCTTCCTTACTAGGTCTTGATTTGTGTACTCCTTTCCCAGTGCTTTCAAACCATTGGTGATCTCACTTAACCTTGCAAACATATTCGAGATGGTCTCATGCGGCTTCATCATGAAGTGATCGTATTCTCGGACCAATAGATTTTCTTTTGTCTCCTTTACCTCCGATGTTCCTTCGTATATGAGTCAGAGCTTCTCCGACATTTCTTGCACAAAGGAACACATAGATATACGTGAATATTCATTCGGATGTACAGCACATTGAACAATATTCATAGCTCTAAAATTTACACATGATTTTTTAATGTGTTCTTCAGTCCAACTATCCTCATCATTGGGCAGTTGATAAGGACCTATACTAACAACTCTCCAGCTATCATAATCTTGAGCATGGAAAAACACGATCATTCTATTTTTCCAATAAGGGTAATTCGTGCAATCAAAAAATGGTGGCCTGTGTATAGACTGTCCCTCAAGAAGCATTCCCCTAATTTCCATTGCTAATGATCAATCCTCTACAACCGTGAAGTTGAATAAAATCAGAGGTCCTACTTTGATACCAATTGTTGGCCCCATACAAGCGCACGGACAAGAAGGGGGGTTGAATTATCCCCAAAAATTAATGGCAAATTTAAACTTTATGCAGCAGAATAAAATAAACTACCAACACAAAGTATAATGAAAGCAAATTTTCACTCTACACAAGCAAGTTCACTAGAACTCTCCGATATCACACGAATAGCCTATGCAAAGATCGATTGAACATTCCCTAGACACAGATAGCAGAGGTAGCGATGTGTAATGATGCAGTGAATAAAAATCTCTAAAAAGACCTATGAACGAAGATAGAAGAAATTCCACAAACACACAGGCACACCACAACGAACACAGAGACTTTTAGGTGGTTCAGCCGGACCTACCCGTCCACCTACGTCCACCCCTTACCTAACTTGGTGAGGCTTCACTAACACGCTACAAACCATAGCAACCACGGGGACGAACCCTAACACCACACACACGCTGCTCCGACAACAATCCATACACACGGGGCCTGGCCCCAGAACGTTGCCACCGCAGCACACACCCACACGCTCGGGGAACTCACCCCGCACTAAAGCCACACACGGAGATGCAACTCCACACACCCACACACAATCGTACACCGGCGATCAACCAGTCAATATTTCAATGTTCAAAATAAAAGATAAAACCATAATGACATCCAAAATAAAGATAGAACATGAAAAACATATCAAATACGCTAGGAACAGATGTAGAGATTTTCCCCTTTCCAAACTCCTTAAATCTCCAAGTCGATGTCGACGGTTGCTCGCGATTTTGCTATCATCGGATTCCTCCCTTCAAGCCGCACCACTTTCACTTCATCCACGAGCTCCAAAAATGTCTCCAAGTAGATCAGAACCCTTCCTCTTTCTCTTGTTCCCTCCTCCTTTTTCTTTCTTCACCTGTAAGATAAGAATGTAAGCTCATTAGGGTTCTTGTATACAAATTCGTAGCTCATGTTCATATATATAGAAGAGTGACCAAAAGACTCATAAGACCCTCCCAAAATGTGTTAAAAATAACCTCATATGTCTAGGAACCTTTGGGGGGTATTTTGGTAAAGTTTGAAAGGGTTTAGAATGGGTTTAGAAACTTTTCGAAACTCCCGACGGGAATGGGTCGACCCATGGGGTCAACCGTCGAGCAAACAGACTACGGACAGAAGCATAAAAAAAATTGGAACATAGGGGTCGACCCCTGCGGTCGACCCATGCAAGGGGTTGACCCCAGGGGTCGACCCCTACACACTGGCTCTAAAAAATAGTTTCTGTTTTGAACAGAAACAAGGAAGGTCGACCCCATGGGTCGACCCCATGGGTCGACCCCTTCTAGTTTGGGTCTGAAAACAACCTAAAACCTCCATCAAATCAAGGGAATAAAGTGATTAGATATTACCATTTTCACATAAGTTTAAGAGGATTTAGATACCATTCTTGGGGCTGCAAAACCACAGAAATATCAAGTCAAAATAGGAATGAATAATTAAAGACTACTTACATTTCACCTTCCTTGTTCCTCATGAAACTCCGTTTCTTGACTTAAAAAATCAATGATGTTACCATCCATTCAAGCAATTCTAAGGTGTCATCCAGCCATTTTCACATTTGTGTCCCACAAGTTGTCCACCATAGATTTGTTCCTGCAATGCAAGATTATCAAAATATGAGCTCCTTACGCATCAATGGACAATCTCCACAACACATGCACATACGATTTGTCATCATTAAAACTAAATCACCAAAATCAACTCGGGGATCCAATAGGCAACATTGATTATCGTCTTCAAGTCCTACTGACTCCACTAGATTATTACTGCCACTTTGGGCATCATCACTCTCATCTTTCTAGAGCAAACTTTATGATTAGCCAAGTCATCATCCTCATGATAAACAACAAACAATGATGTTGTGTACGCTTTCATGCCTTCATGATTTACAACTTATGCTCGATGGTATCATCTCCCTACCATGCTTCCATTCTATTTTATGCTATGATTTGAATATACATGCTATGCTATTGATGCCTTGATGCATGCTATGTTATTCATGATGGTTTCTATGCTTAATGCCTTTATTCATTGATTGTTGTCTTCATGATATCTTGGCTAATGTAATTTTGAGCGCAGGAAAGTGATAAGTGTCACATTTCATATCATAATTTGCATCACATTCATTATCTTTGAGCATTTAATGAGTCTAGTTGTGCATTAATTTAACCAAATATCATTCTCACAATTAATTGGAGTATGCATGAATTTATCATCATTTTGAGCCATAATAACTATGTGAGACATGAACTTGCATAAGAGATATATTGCATAACTTATTTACGGAATTTATAAATGATTTTTACTATTTCAGGAATGGACGACTGATGTATAAGTCGCCAATTCAGGAATGTGCGACGAAGTGAACGGACGTCAATTTTTGATTTAATGCAAAGAAGAAAGGCTGAAAAATAAAAAATAGAATGAGCACATGTTCGCTCAGACGCCAATTCTTGATACAAAAAAAAGGAAATATCAAATTTAGGAAATAAAGAATGGGCGACCATTTTGTCAGACGCAGAAAAGAATGTGCGCTCAATCCTCCAGTCGTCAATTCAGTTCGAATCAAAAGTGGAAGCGGATAGAATCAAACGAAGTTATCTTGCTATGTTTGGAGTTATCTCCCCTTGTTTGATGAAAGGAGGACTCTATCTATGGCAAGAGACCTACTTTGAGCAAGATATTGATATTGCAAACTCGGATTTGAGCTTTATCACCAAGGATTTGTAGGATTGAAGTCCCCAGAGCACTATAAAACCTGCCCTAGAGAGACCGTGGCAAAGATCTTTACCTTTTTCATTACTTTCTGTTCTTCATTTTGATTTACTGTCTTCAGCAAACTTCTTCGTTTTTTAATTCTATATATTTTCTTTTTCTTTACCTTTAGCTAGTTCTCTCTAGTTTTTAAGATATTTCCAATTTTTCAAAGCATTACCTTTTACTTTTTCGAAGCTCTGCGCATCTCTCCGTTCTCTCCATATTTTATCTATTTTCTGCACCGCTTTTCATCTTACTTTCTTCAGCAAAATTCTTCATTTTTAAGTGTTCTGTAATTTCTTCTTCTTTCTCTTCCACTAATTCTCTCTCGTTTTAAAGTTATTTCAAGTTTTTAAAGCTTCTATCTTTTACATTTTTTATTGTCCCTCTCTCTATTCCTCTCCCAATTTCACCCTCTTCAGCACGTTCTCCCTTTACTCACTTCACCAAACTTCTTTCTCTCCTCAAGATATTCAACTTTCGCTTCTTCCTCATCTCCTAATTCTTCTCAGTTTGAAAGTTATTTTAGTTCTCCTTTAGTTCTATTTTTATTTTATTTTTTCACTATTCTTCTATCTTCCCCTCCTCTATTTTCATCTAAACACCCTTTTGGCGAAGATTCTTCTTCGGTGCTCTAAAGGTGGCATACCTCTCCAAGGGGGGACGATCCAATCAAAGGCTCGACATGGCGTGGGCGGTGCTATTCTTTACTATCTTGGCTCTATTTCTTCCCTTGTTCTTTTATTTCAAGTTGTAATTTTTAATTTTCATAGAGTTGTAATATTATATCTTAAGCAATAAAAATTCAATCTTTTACAATTGTGTTCTTCTTTCTTTCTCTATCTTCTTCCAAAGTTCTCTTCTCAACCCTCTCATATTCTTTAGATAAGTTTATTTTAGTCTCAAGTTCATGCAATTTTATTTTTCTTTGGCATAAAACTCACTCAAAATTTGGATTTCTCAAATATAAGGATTTTCTAACTTGCTTAATTGAAAATATTCCTCTCCGTGGGATCGATACGTTCTTACCACTCTACTTGGATTTCAAATCTTTTTAGTGAGTGAGAGTGGTAATTTTTAAAATTATGGCACGACATTTTAACGACGAGTGTAGTGCAGATCAATTTTTGGCGTAGTTGTCGGGGAGAAAATGACTTTTTATAGTTGGTAATTCTTATGTTTGATTTGTAGATTTGTATATTGATTTTTATATTTTTATTTTACAGGAAAAAGAAAAAAAATTAAAAAATTAGAATATCAAAAAATCAAAGAAAAAAGAAAATTCTGACATGAAATTCACATAAAATCAACTGTTACAGAAAGTTAGAAAGTGTCACTGAAAGTCTGCATCTGTCACTATAGGGAGCAGAAAATCAAGAATTCTGTAAATTATGAGAATTAAGCGTCACCAAAGGGCACTAAGCGTAGGTAAAGGTCTTGTTTTTAAAATTTCTGAAAAATATAAAAAAATCAAAAAACTTCCTAAAAAAACTAAAAAATCAAAAAACACGGAAAGCATGAGTTTAGGCTTTATTCTACAGTAGATTGCATGTTGTTTAGTATTTTTAGTTGTTATTTGTCTTTTATCCATCTCTCATAAAAAAATAAAAAAATAAAAAAATTTCTTTGTGACGACATCATGCTCTCATGTTAGTTATATCTCTTGCATGCATTGTTACATATAGTTGATTCATTGTTACTTGTTCTTGCATCATTTAAAAAATAAGAAAAAAATCATCATTCTCTTCTTCTCTTTCTCCCTTCTTAAGGGTAATATAGGCATAAGAACTCCATAAGTCCCCGCACCCGTGGATTCCCTCACGGACGTCAGACCAGTTGTACCAAGAAGGACCTTGAAGTTAGCTTGCCCTTACAAGTTTAAAAAAAAATCATCATTTGGTATACATAGCTCATATAGTTGTTATTGCATTTGCATCATATTGAAAAAAAATAAAATCAAAAAAGGTGAATTTCAAAAAAAATGGGTGAGAAAATTCTAACTTTTGAGTGGGCTCATAAATTCAATGAGGTGGACTTGTTGGCCCATGTTTCTTGATTCATTCTTTGGGCTATGAATTCAAACTCCTTCATTCCACCTTATTATCATGATCATAATGACATGTGGGCCAAGCCGGCCGATTATGTTGACAATAGTCCAACTCAACCTTTATCATTCACCCCCAATGGCCCGACCCACTATGAAAGCCCCTACTCTTGGTCGGCCTACAATGAAAGCCCATCACTCAGGGGGCCCAACTTCATTCCTTTACTCAAGATCATACCCAATCCACTCAATTGTTTCATAGGCCCTATAATTCATTTCGCCCTCAAGAACAAGACCAAATTACTCAAAGACCCTCTATATCTTCTTATGATTCTTATGGGAGAGGATAACATAATAATTCTTAGGATTCTTATCAAGGCCCGGCCCAAAATCATCCGGATCAATTCTTTCAACATTGGGTTCCATCTTCAAATAACTTTCATGATCAAGCCCATTACAGAGGACAACTCACATCCACCCCAGTTTCTCACTATCAATCCGATCATTATTCAACTTCTTATCCTCTAAACTCTACTTCTTAACTTACAACTCTATCTCCTCCATGCCCAACTCTCAAAAAGGAGGAGAGCTTTCATCAATTTTATCAATTCATCATGGCTCAAAATCAAGCCACCCAAGCCCAACTAGATCAATCTCTCCAAGTCCAAGTGTGAATTGATAGGATGACTAAGAAGATCAAGAGGATAGAGGAAGAACAAGTGCTTAGCTACTCTGGTTCCAATTCTACTGATCAAATTCCTTATGATGACTATGATCAATCTATGATTCCCCAAGAGCATAACACTCCGATTAATCTTAATTTAGAAGATGAAGGGATTATGGAGAGGTCTTGTCAGGAGATGTTAAATGAGGAACTTAGGGAATTTGAGGGGATTGAGGAATATGTTGGGATTAAAGGAGAACAGGATGGTGATGAATTACTTAATGATCATATTTCACCTATGTCCTTTCCTGAATTTGAGATTGAGGGGTTTGCGCTTGATTGCACTTATGAGGAGAATTCTCAGGAAATGGATGATGTCAAGTTGGGGAGAGAAGAAGAAGAAAGTAATGTGTGAGTTCATGATCAAAATCCTCCGCTGTCCCTTCCTGAATTTGAGGAGATCATGCCCCACGAATAAGAAGAAGAAGAAGAGGTGACTGTGGGGAAGGATTTAAGTGAAGTTATGAAATATTTGAAGGTAATTCTCATGACCTCACTTTCGATTGGGTATCCATAAATCAAGGGGAGGGCATTGATTTTCTATCTATTCCTAATATCGGCAACTCTCACTGTGTGGTGGATACTTTTATGTTGGCCGATTTGTCTGATTCCATTGAACCTTCTAAGCTTCATAGTGTTGAGGAGTATGCTTCTTTCACTGTTGATTCTCTTACTCTCCTTGACATTGATCCTTTGCTTGAAATTCCTCTCCCTTTGATCCCTTCTCACCTCACTAATGTTAATGAAGTATCTACAAATTGAGGTAGAACAAGGCATTTTACTTCATAATAAGGTCTTCATTAATATTTTTAACACATACAAAGACCAAACGTTTGAGAAAATTTTTTTGATCATTAATTAGGGGGATCCTTTTGGCCTAACTGATCTATCATGGTATTTACCTCAGGCCACCCCGTTAAAAGTAAGGTTATTAACCCATGCATTGCATGATCAACCTAATTGTGATAACAACCACTCTAGCTCCTACGCAATCATGCTCAATCTCATCTTGTTGTGGTATAATATTTGATTTTTCAATGAACATGAGATCTCGTGGTGGCTCATTCTCAAGTCAACATGTTGGTTATGAAGCTTTCATGCGTCTGGCTGAAGATGAAAAACTTAGCATTTTTGGGAGGCAGCCCAAGATTTTTTGTTATTTGATGTTTTGTTTTAATGTGTTTTTTTCAGTGGTTAGGTACGAGCCAAGGTGAGGAAGTTGTCGCCACTATCTCAAACAAGGTTTCGCCCCGCATACCAAGTTGTCTCTTTCCTACTCCGCAGCATTACTTGTTACATTGTTCTGTTTCTATTATGCCAATGAGGATAATGTCATTCAAGTTGGGGGAGAGAGAAAATTTTCATGATGCATATAGTACAACCTGAAAGGAGTTCTTGCATAATGTCTTGCATGTCATTCTATCCTGCAATCTGCATGAAAGTGAAAAGATGAAATCTCCAATTAAGTTTTCTTGATTCATACTTAAATTGAAAGTGATTCTGGAATAGGAAAGACTAGGGAGAAGGATGATGGAAACTTTATTCAATTTTACCATGGAAAATTGATGTAAGAATCTCTTTAAAGTCCTTTAACACTTTAAAAGAAAAGAAATCACATTGCACGCTAATGAAATAAGCAGGACAAACCTTCTACTATTTTAGGTATGTTACCTGATACTCTACACTTCTTGAGGAAGAGATCTTTTTAATATAACTTTCTGCCAAATTATTTATCAAATAAGTGCAAAAGCACAATGAAAAAAAAGAGAGAGAAACACCATGAAAAATGTCCCGAATCTTAGTAACCGGGCCTTTCGCCTAACAAGTGTTGAGGTTCGTGTCAAACGGAAAAGGGAACATTGATCTGCGTAACTGGGCCTACTTCTCCTAAGATAAGATTTGAGGTTCGTGTTAAACAGTGAATGGTAGTGCAACATCATGTGTGTATAAAAATAAAAAGATCCCAAAAAGGGACAAATAGATAAGGCTAAAGCTAGTATACTTAATGATCTGATTAAGAGGTGCATGGTTAAAAGACACTTGCTTGGAATAGTAAATGAGGGACGTAAATGTCTACGCTGTGGATTTGGTAGTTACACATGCACAAGTGCTATTGAACTTTGATTTGAATTCTTGATCATGTACATTAAATTTACAATCTAAGGCTAGTGTGCATTAATGATTCCATATTCCTAAATCCTTAGTTGATTCTATGAAGGAAGAGCTGGATATAACGGTATGAACTTTTGTAAACTCTTGTTGGTCCTAAATTTTTATTCAATTTTGCATTGCTAAGGGACTACCAATATGTAAGTTGGGGGGTGTGATAAGTGTCACATTTCATATCATAATTTGCATCACATTCATCATCTTTGAGCATTTAATGAGTCTAGTTGTGCATTAATTTAACTAAATACCATTCTCACAGTTAATTGGAGTATACATGAATTTATCATCATTTTAAGCCATAATAACTATGTGAGACATGAACTTGCATTAGAGATATATTGCATAACTTATTTATGGAATTTATAAATGATTTTTACTATTTCAGGAATGGACGACTGATGTATAAGACGCCAATTCAGGAATGTGCGACGCAGTAAACAGACGTCAATTTTTGATTTAATGCAAAGAAGAAAAAGGCTGAAAAATGAAAAATAGAATGAGCACATGTTCGCTCAGATGTCAATTCTTGATACAAAAATAAAGGAAATATCAAATTGAGGAAATAAAGAATGGGCGACCGTTCTGTCAGACGCAGAAAAGAATGTGCGCTCAATCCTCCAGTCACCAATTCAGTTCGAACCAGAAGCAAAAGTTGATAGAATCAAACGAAGTTATCTTGCTATGTTTGGAGTTATCTCCCCTTGTTTGATGAAAGGAGGACTCTATCAATGGCAAGAGACCTACTTTGAGCAAGATCTTGATGTTGCAAACTCGGATTTGAGCTTTATCTCCAAGGATTTGTAGGATTGAAGTCCCCTGAGCACTATAAAATCTGCCCTAGAGCAACCGTGGCAGAGATCTTAACCTTTTTCATTACTTTATGTTCTTCCTTTCGATTTACTGTCTTCAGCAAACTTCTTCATTTTTTAATCCTCTAGATTTTATTATTCTTCACTTTTAGCTAGTTCTCTCTAGTTTTTAAGATATTTTCAATTTTTCAAAGCTCTACCTTTTACGTTTTTCGAAGCTCTGCGTATCTCTCCGTTCTCTCCATATTTTATCCCTCTTCTACTCCTCTGTTCATCTTAGTCTCTTCAGAAACATTCTCCGTTTTTCAATGTTCTTTAATTTCTTCTTCTTCCTTTTCCTTTAATTCTCGCTCGTTTTAAAGTTATTTCAAGTTTTTCAAGCTTCTATCTTTTACATTTTTTACTGTCCATCTCTTTGTTCTTCCCCCGATTTCACCCTCTTCTGTACTTTTTCTCCCTTTACTCTATTCACCAAACTTATTACTCTCCTCAAGATATTCAACTTTTTCTGCTTCCTCATCTCCTAATTCTTCTCAGTTTAAAAGTTATTTTAGTTCTCCTTTAGCTCTATTTTTATTTTATTTTTTTCACTGTTCTTCTATCTTCCCCTCCTCTATTTTCATCTAAACACCCCTTTGGCAGAGATTCTTCTTCGGTGCTCTAAAGGTGGCGTACTTTTCCAAGGCAGGGCGATCCAATCAAAGGCTCGGCACGGCGTGGGCGGCGCTATTCTTCACTATCTTAGCTCTATTTCTTCCCTTGTTCTTTTATTTCAAGTTGTAATTTTTAGTTTTTATAGAGTTGTAATATTTTATCTTAAGCAATAAAAATTCAATCTTTTGTAATTATGTTCTTCTTTTTCTCTCTATCTTCTTCCAAAGTTCTCTTCTCAACCCTCTCATATTCTTTAGATAGGTTTATTTTTGTCTCAAGTTCATGCAATTTTATTTTCCTTTAGTATAAAACTCACTCAAAATTCAGATTTCTCAAATATAAGGATTTTCTAACTTACTTAATTAAAAATATTCCTCTCCGTTAGATCGACCTATTCTTACCACTCTACTTGGATTTCAAACCTTTTTAGTGAGTGAGTGCGGTAATTTTTGAAATTGTGGCACAACATTTTAACGACGAGTGTATTGCACATCAGAAAGGAAGCTCTTTGGTCCCACCGTCCGGACATCACTCTGGTCCCACAGTGCTTGCACATTTCTTATTCCCCTCATGCTTGTTGTTCCACCATCTTCCCTGTATGCATTTTACTATAAGTTATTACTCTATTAGATTATATCAAGGACCTTGTGGCTTTGATAAATCTGGAATTTGAGTTCCCCTTCATGAAAAACGATGATGATTTTAGAGGAATCTTAGTCACACGGATAGGTCGTTTAGCCGTCCAAGATTGGGGATGATGGTTCCCTTTTGCGAGTTGGTGCACAGATAAATAGGCTTCAGCTTAGTATCAACTCACAAGTTGGTGTCTTGACTCAGTTTGGGCAGCTCAACAATATTATCCTTGATTATTTTCTATTTTAGTTTATTTTAAATTTTTTATTTAAACCGACCATGCATTCATATAGGACTTTGAATTAACTTTGGGAAAATCATTTTAATAAACTCGCTTTGAGGTCAATTCATCATTAATTTTCAAGATATGAGATATTCCTTGTCAAATTGTGTCCTCAGTTCGCCTTGTTGCCATTTTGGACTATTTTCTTGAAAACTCCTTGTTTAGATTTCTATCCTCTTACTTCAATCATTTTCCTTTGATCCACCTAGGCGGTAGCACGTCCACATTGGCTGGTAACTGCTCTCCAATGGTGAAACCTATAGGTTTGGGACCTGGCGTACTTCCACTGCACTGGAAGTTGATCGCTTCTTTTGTTCTCTCCTCCGTGCCCGCATGCACACTCCTTCTTATCCAAATAATTGTTACTTTCATTGAACCTCCTCAAGATTGCTTCATCTCGAGCTTTCGATTCGATTCTTATCAAGTGATGTTGATCGCGTGCCTCATCACACCTTGGCATCTACTTTTTCAGTTCACTCCACTCCATTACACTTCCATTCCATTCCATTCCACTCTGTGTCGCTCCCTTGCAAAGCAGATGCCAAGGCAAGGTAACTGTAGACACGTCAAATTTGACATCATTTTGAGCATATCTCCTATCGTCTTGCGATGCCCCAAATTGACCCTCAAATCGACTTATTTGAGTGGTTTTCCTTATCTTTCTTGATTATTCAGCTTTCCTAAATTTTCCCATGTTTTTTTCCATTTTTCTTGGATTTTTCTCCAATTTTTTGGGGCCGTTCTGAATTAGAGCCATGACTCTGGATGCCCATTCTTTGAATAAGCCACTCCTCAGTTGACCCCAATTCTTCCATTTAGAATTTTATTGAAATTAAAATATGCGCCTTCAGCCTAGCCGCCAATTCAGAATCTTACGCCTTAACAGAGGACGCTAATTCGTTCCAAAAGAATTAGCACCCATCTGGACAGGCGCCCATTCTTTCATCAACGGATGCCATCACCGTTGAGTCGTCACACTTAGAATCTGCGCCAGTTTACAGAGGCGCTTATTTATGTACGTCTTGAATGTGCGGCCATAATATGGACGCTAATTCTTCCACTATAATTTCGTGCCAGATTTCATAGAATCTACGCCTCTTCACAAAGGCGCTATTTCTTTAATTGACGTCCTTCCTTTGAAGGTTAATTCATTTATTTTCGTCCAGAAATTCATGTTCTCTTGAATTAACACCTTTTCACAAGGGCGCTAATTCTTTAATTAGCGACCAGACCTTGGACGCTAATTCCCTTTCTATTTCTGGAGCTTTTAACTTCATCAAAAATTCGTATTAATTCCTAATCGACGACCAGTCCATGGATGCTAATTATTTTCTAATTTTGGAAATTCCTAATCCTTCCTAAAATGGCTCAGAATTGACAGCGCTTTGAACTGTCGCTATTTTAATTGGCGACCACTATGGTGGTCGCCCATTCTTACAGAGTTCTGAATCCGGACAGAACCTCCTTCCTTCTCCGTTTTGAGCCTCTTTTCCATTTGGGAAAGGATCCTAAGGCTTTCTAAGGTTGAGGGGACACATGGCCAATGAATATTCTCTTCCAAATCCTAATAAAATTGGTTTTCCTAATTTCTGTTGAATTAAACTCTGAACTTCACCCTTATAAATAGGAGCCCTCTCTCCCTCATTGTTAAGGCTTAAACAATCATCTACGACGAGGTGCTGCCGAACTAAGGGCTCAAGGAGAGAGCCTCCCATGCTCAAAGCTACATCCTTTGGAGCCTCTTCTTCCTTGGAGCACGTTGAAGATCTAAAGCCCTCGTGGAGAAAATCCAATAAGCTTATCATCACCCTTTCTCTTCTTATTTCTTTAGTCTAATTTGCATTGCATGCATGCACATCTCCCTCTTCTTTTCTTATTCTTATTTTCATCTCAACCATGTTGAGACCTCCAAATTGTGCAACACTTGCACCCTCCCTCTTTTCTTCAGCACATCATTTTCATCCATCCTTTGCATAGGGGTTTAAAACCAAAACACCAACAAGGTGTGTCACTTTCCATGATTTCATTGCTTATTCATATTAGAGTTTGAAACTACACTCACCTTGGTTTCTAATCTAATTCTTTTATTGGTGTTTTCTTTGTTTTGCGAGGGTAATCTTAGAAGACTCTCTTCATCGGCCGAGCTATAGGAAGAGAAGGTGACATTCACATCTCCCCCGCTTCTTTTAAGATATTTATATTGCGATCCCTCCATGTTTCTTATTGTTATATTAATTGAGGTATCCCCTCTGGCGATCACACTCCATTAGCATCCATGCATGCTTCTGTAGCACCCCATGTAAATTCTAGATGAAAAACCATTAAACTTGTAAAAGTCTTAAACTATAAATGGACTTTAAACTTATGGGCCTTGCCCATACGCCACACACATATATATATATTGGTTAAAAGTAAATGGGTCTCTTATATACATAGACCAATGGGCTTCCTATAATATTTATGTGTATATATATCACTAAAGGGCCTTAAAAGCCCATAAACCTTCTTACGATAAATAGATATATATGGATTCTCATGGTAAAAGATGGCCCATGACCGTTCCGGTTAGGAGAGGATATAAACGTACACGTAAGGTTGTCTTGTGAAGCCCAAGCCCATTCTCTTGATCGAAGCCTACATGGGTATAAGACCTTAAGGTTTATGACCAAATAGGAAGGGTGGCTGTGGATATAGCAAAAGGAAGTTTGCATGGGAAAGTTTATACATATTAGGATTTGCTTCGTGAGAATTTAATTCCCAACAGGATTCAAACCCTCCATCTCTACAAATATAACCCCTCTCGAACGAAACCAATGTTGTTACTACGTTCGAAGAGATATTGCGTCCTTTGGTTCTGGAGATCATCAATCTCCTGCAGGTCGTAAACGAAAGGGGAGGAAGAGCTCTCTTCCTATTCTTCTTCCTTAGAAAAGCTGCAGTCGTTTCTCTGTTGCTACTGAACGTGAAGAAGCTTTGCTTCTTAGGATAGTGTCTGTTGATCAAGTGCTACCGTAGGAAGCTTCATCTTGCTGAGGCGTTGCTGCAGTTGCTCCTATTATATATCTTCTTCCTCATAGTCTCTTCGTTTCGATGTCTAGATCAACCCCATAAAAGGTAGGTGTTCTCAAGTTCTAAGTCAAATACCGAAATCACTGAGTCCTGTGCATGCATATAGATCAGTAAAGATTAGAAGAGTGATTTACAATTTTTGTATCGGAGTTTTCGGCATAAACAGCGAATAGCGACCCATACGTGGGCGCTAGATTGATAAAAATGACCTTCTGAACGGTCGTTATTCTGTGGAACATTTAATAAATGCCCATGTTTAAAATTTAATAACTATGTAACCTGATGTTCAATTTAATGCATGAGTATAGTTATGGAATCCTGCTATTTTTCTCTTCCTGTCCATATATTCACTTCTGTAAAATTTTATTTATTAAGAAAGTGACACTATTCATGTTGAATTGCATAAGATTGAAAGCACGACTGAAACCCAGACTCCATTCAATATAGCGCCCCTGACCTGGGCGCTATATTCTGAAATGAAGACTCAACCAAGGGCGCCATTTCCTCTGTGTAGAAATTGTCCAGAAATTTATATATATATAAATGTGTTGCAACGTCTCAATGAGTAGGCGCTATTTAATGAAAAGAAGGCACCTCCTAAGGTGCCATTTACCTGATTCCAGTTTTTCTCCCGAGTTTTTTCTGTGACCCATACCGAGGGTCTTTATGGCACTATATCTCAGTCCGTAGATGTAGTCCCACATTTTCACGTTGTTTCACGCTTACCCCACTGACTCTTGGTGATGAATGAGCCCTCCGCGGGATATTCCTTCCTTCGGACTGGCAAGTTTGTCATTGGGACCTCCGTCAGACTCCTCGTAGCCTTGGATTCCTTCAAGATCGATTGAGCAGGTTGTACCCTAAAAACATATTACACTATCTTTTGTCACGTCACTCTAAAGAAACGTGATGCTTAGCCCTCATAGAGCGCTGATCTAGCCTCTTTGAGAAAGTCTGTTCACTGTCACTAATTGGCGACACTGACCTGGGCGCCATAAAGAATTGGCGACCTATCCAGTGCTGTTATTTCCCTGATATAGCGACCTGAGACTGGGCGCTATTTATGAATGAGCGACTGCTTGAGAAGTTGCTAATTCTTCGTGCCTGTACTATTCACAGGAATAGGCGACCACGCATATGGGCGCTATTTCTATAAATCGTGACGACTGTATGGACGCCATTTACCCAGATTTATGCTATGTCTCGATTTTCATGAAAATTTAATTGTGAGCCATTCTTGTTTCAAATTCAACCCTTGAAATCTTCCATTCGTGGAATAAATCTCATCGTCCTACAATGGTTCATCCTTTGGAACTCTATATTGGCTATAACTATAGTGGATGTCTAAAATACATGACTCAATGCTTGCGCATATAGGGCCCGATCTGGTCCTGAGAAGAGCACCCGAAAGTACTTGTTTCCATGGGAGCTATTATTGATCACGGTGTGGCATTGCATCGAAGTGCATGACTTGCTAGATTGACATTCCACGACTGGTACTTGTACTTGACTTGACATGACTTGCGTGGCCCGGAACGGGTATTTACTTGCTTGATAACTTGATATCCAATTCACATGACATGACTCGATATGTTTACATGCTTGACCCTCTTGAAATATAGTCTACAAAGAATCTTGAAATCTTGCTAGTTCATTCTATTATCTCTTGCTATACTCTTTATCTAGTGTCGTTTCATGCATACATGCATAGCAATACTTGCATTCATGCAACATGTAATTTACTTAAAGCAAGCTAGTACTTGAGATATGATTCCAACTGAGCGTTCGCTCATCTAACGTTTTCCCCTATTTTCAGGTAATTCTGATGATGAAGCTCATTCGGATGGGGATGGACAAGAATGAAGAGCTTAGAGCCAACCAGTTTTAAAAGTGTACATCTATCAGTGTCTTTTCAAATTCTTGAGTCAATTATTGTATTCTTCTTTTATTGAGTCAGAATTATCCTTTAGTACTTTTCATCAAGGTTATGTAATAGAATTTTCTTCATGGTTATTATGAATAAAGGACTTGGTTATCTCTACTTTTGCACACTCTGTCTATGTGTCGAATACACTTATGCTCTGATTGACATGAATAATATAACTCGTCACGCATACCGGGTTCCTTCCGCGCTCGGGACGTGACAGCTTCCCTATTTCTTCCTCTTTCCACTTTCTTTATTTTCCCATAATATTAATTCTTTATTTTCCTTAGTGGATTTTCTATAGATCTATAAGCCTCACAGGAGTGATAATCGCAAGTGCCTTTGAAACGGGAGATGTGGGTTCTGCCTATCCTCACTCTCGACCTGCCAAGAACGGGGAGCTTGTATCTACGAGTCGGTGATGAAGTTCCTATAAGTTAACTAGTAAATAAAGAAAATAAACCCATTAGACTTTGAAGGCGTAGTATATGCTCAAACAAGAAGAGGAATCACATAAATGGGGTGATCGTACAGGGAAGGGAGATGGTTGAGACTTTCGACCATCCGCCTTCCCTATGTTTTGGGAGAAAACATCTTTAAATAGGATCTAGGAAAATCTAGTATGTGTATAATGCAGTAAAACAAACTAAATTAATGCAACATGATAGAGGACAAAGGAAGAAAGATGGGTTTGCCCATTGACCAACAGAAGGCGGCCAAGTATGTGGCCATTCAAAGGTGGTAGGCGGCCATGTCAATGGCTGCCTCCTACAACCTGGGCCTCTTCTGCGGTGGAGCTCTTTGACTTCGAGTTCTTCTTCTAGGGGAAGGTCGGGAAGGGTGCTCTCGTCCTCATAGCTCTCTCTCGGCTCACCGAACTGCCAACCTCACCTGAACCAAAATGCCCCCCCCCCCTCCACTCGATTGTTCCAGGCAAGGTTTTTGTATGTGGGCTAATTTCCCCTCGTAAAAATATTCAAAAATAGAGTAAAAGTTAATTTTGACCAATTCAGAGGTGAGAATATGTGAGACTACGTGTGTCTCGACCCCTCGAGTGGGAACGACTGTGGAGGACGTGCTCGGAGTGGGTGGAATCGTGGAGTTGATGAGCGGTTATCAGGAGGTAGCCAGGTCGATGGCCATTTCAAAGGAAGTTGGGTGGCCAAGGTTGTGGCCGCCTTAGGAGTTGGGCGGCCAGAAGTCTGGCTGCCTTGGAGACTGAACGGCCAGTACCTTGGCCGCCTTGGTCGACTGGGTGGCCAAGAACCTAGCCACCTTGAAATCTAGGCGGCCAGGGCCCTGGCCGCCTAGGGATATGTGCAAAATGTATAATAATATCTTAAATTTTTGTCTCAGGGGCTCTCGCCCCTGAACCCCCGACCTTACAGGCAGGGCGTTGCTGCCCCCTTGCAACCCCCTGCCAACTTACCGTGAAGTTGGATCCGCGAAAGGATAGGGTGGAGCCTACCTAGCTAAAGATGAGACCCCACACTCCTAATCATCCAGGAGAAAGTGTCACTTCTATGATGGCTAGACAAGGTCCGCGGGATGTCTAAAATTAGACGTCTACAGAGACCACTCACATGGCCAACACAGCCTTTCATCGAAAGTCAACTCTCCATAGTTGACTATGAAATCTCCAGGACTCGCTTAGCATGAAGATATTCGCCTACTCTACCATCAATCCGATCCTGGAGCCTATCGATTATGGGCCCACCACGCTTCTGTCGCACAACTCTACACCGATCTTATTAGAAAAATAGGGGGAGACCCGACATCCACCATGACATGGCCTTCAATAAAAATAAGCTAAATCCAGACATGGGGGTGAAGGAACTCACACTCCTTAATTCTAGAACACAAGCTCCCTTGCTTGCCTGACAAACCACCTACACGCTCAGGTCTTAATATCACAACACATCAGAGGCTCAACACCAGCCCCACAACACGACATATTAGCCCGACTGGTGATTCCACTCTCCTGACTCTATATGACCTTATCAACATCTACACATCGAGAAACAAAGAGGGATGAGCATATAACCCATGCAGCAGCTCCACCGCCGACACGTAGGATGCCCTCAGAAACTCCTGAACACACTTCGAGAAAAAGCACAAACACAAGAAAACACAATTATAACAAGAAAATAGTGGAATTAAAAAAAAACACATTATATAACAACCAAAATTCGCTCATACCTTCCACGAGGTAGGGTGCTGCCACTCTTTTTTTTAACTAAAGTTGATACTTGCAAGGGGGGAGACGGGAGAGGGGGTTCATCTCTTCATTGCGGAAGAAGATGAAAACACTATCCCGGCCACCAGGCAAGCGATTTTCATATATAGGAAAGCAGGAACAGAAAGGGGTACAGGGGGGGTGGAGGGGAGGCGCCCAAAGAGGGCAGGAGGCGTACAAGGCAAAAGGGCCCGAAAGCGAAAAAGGCCAAGAGAGGCCAGGACGAGGGCACACCACCGAACCCAACAACCAAAAGAAAAAATCACATCCCTAACAATACAGACTCTTCATCCAACAGCCCTTCAGAGTCAGAAGAGAACGAGGATCGGAGACCACGGAGGCGGGCCGGTGATCCAGGTGACTCGAGAGGGTCAATGTCTGAACCATCTTGATGGATGTCCTCGGAAAGGGAAGAGTGGACTGATTGGTGCAGCCCCACCGAAGCCGAGTGGAGACGTAGTGAGCGCCGGGGAGGAGGAGCCTCCTCAAGAAGACACTGTCGATCCCGCGAAGAGGAGGTGGAGTTGGAGCGCCGGTAGGAGCGTCGCGGAGCGCCAGCCTCCGTCCTCATGGGCAGCCGCGAGCGGTCCCTAGTAGGCATCCCCACGAACGCCGCATGAGCTACCGCAAAGTCTGAAAAACCCGACGCGGGCTCGAGCCCAGGAACCGTGAGAACCTGGATAGGTAGAGAAAGCTTGATACCCGAACCACAACCCGCAGGAGGCAGGGTGGCCGCGGGCCGTAATGGACCAAAAGGCGCAGCAGAGTCGATCGGCCCGGGCGGGGCGCGGTTGATCTTCTTCTTTAAAGCTTGGGCGAAGGAGAGGCGAGGAGCGGCCGTCGGAGAAGAGGAGGAAGCCAAGGACCCTTCAAGCGCAGAGGTGGGAGGTGGAGCGATAGAAGCAGCAGAAGGCCCTTCGTCCAACAAGTCAACTTGAGAGGGGCCGCCAGGGAGGGCCGCCTCCCGAACATATATGTCCACGGGAGGACCGCCAGGGAGGGGTGTCGACCCCTGGGGCAGGGGGGTCGACACTCGGGTAGCAGCTGCCGAGGTGGGGGGGCAAGTGAAAACTCGCTCCGAAGGAGTGAGCCCACCATCCAAGGGCACTGCAGGGGGCAGCACCAAGGGAGCTGCAGTCGGATGGACGGAGACCGCAGGCGGCAGCTCCGATGCCTGGGGCACAGGCGCAGCGACGGCCGGTGGTGCAACCAGCCGAGGGGCACTACCAAGAGGAGTGGAACAAACGGCAGATGCAGGTGGAACACGATCCAGCGAGGAGGGGGGAGGTTGCTGAGCGTTGGAGATCCGCATAGGAGGAGCGGCAAGCGATGCTCCAAGGGCGTTTGCAACGGAAAGCAGGGGGGCTACGTCCCGTCCAGCTAGTTCTTCAAAAGCAACCACAGGAGGTGGTCCGATGGGCCAAAGGTGATGGGTGTCGACGCTTGGGCCCTGGGGGTGGACTTTGAGTGCAAGTCCGCAGTGCTCCTTGGTGCTACAGACTGTGGGAGTCTCGTTCTCGTGGGCAGGTGCTCGAGGGATGTTGCAAGGTGCATCCGCCCAGGTGAAGCCGGGGGCCTCACGAGATCCCCGGTCAGGCAGCACCGGGTGATGGACAGGCATCACAGTGACAGAGTTGGAACGAAGAGGACCGCTGGGCACTTCCTGCTGCGAGGAAGCAGAAGGAAACAGTGCCAGAGCCGAGGGCTCGCTGCGGCTGCGAGCAGGCAAGTGACGAGCGCAGGTTGCATGTGCCGTTGAGGCGAGGTCCCCCTTCCTGTTGCCCTGAGCAGAGGAGGGCAGGGAGGCAACAGGAGGGGTGCAGAGGTCGCCTGAGGAGGGGCGGGCTGGCGTGGAGGGAGGACGCTTTCCTGGGACGCTGATGATGCAGGGGCTTGAGTAGCTGGCCGTGGGGCTGCTGCGATCGGAGATTGTTTACACTTGGAGCTGGTATGGCCTAGGCGCTTGCAGTGGTGGCAGTAGAGAGGTGGGTCTGTATATACAATAGGTTGCCAAAACCCAGAGGGGCCATTCCCAATGTACACCCGCGAGGGCAGAGCCTTGGATACATCCAGTTGCACACAGACACGCGCAGCTAGAGCTCTAGTGAGGCTGGTGGTATTCCGATCAATCTTTAGAGTAGGGCCAATGCTTCCTGCTATGCTGAGGATCATGGCCTCGTGGTAGTAATTGATAGGAAGCTCTGGCAGATCCAACCAAACAGGGACGAGGGGGAAGTCAGCTGACTTGGAGAATTCCGGTGTCCATTTGAAGAAGACGAAAGGCCTTCCTTGGATGTAGAGCGTGTCCTTGAGAAGGACTTGCAGGTAGTCCTCCTTGTTCTGGAAGCGGAGAAGGAGGTGACGGGGATCCAAGGGGCAGATGACAAAGTCTTGGAGCAGCTTGAACCTCTGTGCCAAGTGGTAGCGAATATCTTGAAAGGGCGGTCTCCCTCTAGGCGTTCTTGCGATGATGGTGAACCGGAGGGAATCACAGGACAGTTTAACCTCCTCCGGTGTGAAGAATGCCGCGGGCTCCCCTGAATCAGTAGACCTAGGGGGTGCACGTCGAAGGGAAGAGGGGGAAGAGCAACCGACTGCAATACCGCCTGGGCAAAGGACGGTGCCGCCGCTACGGAAGAGGATCCAGCCAGGGTGATCCCAGGTACACGAGCCCACGGGGAGGGAGTAGGGCACGCCTTGGATGAGGGGGCAGCCATCGAGGAGGCTACAGGGAGCTTGTGGGGCGTCGTGTCATGTGGAAGGCGAGGATCAGCAGAGGTAGAAGGCAGAGCATTGTTCGCACCAGTGAGACAAGGGTCTCGGGCCGATGTCTCGGCAGCAACGGGAGGCGCAGGGACACCCGCAACAGCAGCCGTTGCGCCTGCGGCGGGGACCAAGGGGTGCGATCGCAGTTCCACGGCGTTGCCGGCGGTGGCTCCATGAACAGCACTAGCCGGAGGCTTTGCCGCAGCTTCAAAGGGACCGGCGCATGGAGCAGGGCGGCCCGACTCGCAAGCCGCAGCAAAAAATAGGGGATCGGAAATGGCTGGTGTCCCATCACAGAGTTGACTAGTCAACCATTGGAGAGAGGTAGTAGAAGTGGAAACGTGGCAAGCGGTTGAGGCTTCCGAAGGAGGGTGAAAGTGGATGGACGGTGGGGATGTTGAGGGCGCAGGTAACGTGTGAGAGGAGGAATGAACGTGGCTGCCAGCGAGAGGAGGGACTGTCACGCTGGCAGTCACGTTGGCAGGGACGACAAAGGACGGAACTCCCGGCGGAGCAGCAGCACCGTCAGCTAGCGGAGAGACGCTCACGCCGGGGAGGACGGAAGAGGCAGGTGCGGCCGTTGCAGCAAGAGGGACAAGACCATCAGGGAGGGCAAGCTCCACCCCTGCACAGAAAACAGAAGAAGGGGCAAACCCTTCGATAGCAAGAGGGCCACCGACAGGGTTTGAGGAATCGGAGCCGGTGGGGACCTTGGCAGCAGAAGAGGACAGAGGGGCAGAGGTGCGTGGCCCTTCAGCAACTGGAGAGGTGGAAGGAGGGTGAGCCGCACCAGGGAGGGGGGGGGACGCAGCATCAGACAGGAAGGTGCCAGCCGTAGACGAGCCCGCGCCCGAGCGGACGTGGGAGACTGTGGGATCACCTTGGCTGTTGATGTTGACCGTGGAGAGAGGAGCACCAGAAAAGGAAACCTCCACAAGAGCAGAGCGACCAGCACCTGGCCGGCGGGGAGGAGCTCCTCTCCCGCCACCGGCCATGGCCGGAGGGCCCAAGCAGGAGAAACCCCAAAACGGAACAGGAGGGGGAAAATGGGAAGGAGCTAGTGAGTAGGATTCTTGGGTGCTAGATGCCTAAAATCTCCTCTGCTTCCATCCTAGTAAGGATTTGTCATCGTGTTCTTCGCTATCACAATTTTTGTTGTTGTGAGCCGTGTCCGTTGGGTGCTGCCACTCTACCCGGTCAGGTGCCTCGCGTACACCGGGATCCCTATCTCGCCAGGCTAGTGAACTGCTGTTGAGATGGTTGGGACTGAGACGGACACCACGGACACTCGCGTGCAATGTTCTGAACAAGCTCGACACCTGATTGAATCTCGATCCTGGAGGGGAAGAGTTCGTGCCAAGAGATGGAAGAGATGTTGATTCTAACTGCCTCCAAGACTGCTAGAGAACACTGCTGCAGAAGGGTCCTCTGCTGACCCTAACTTGACTAGAACTGCCCTACACTAGCCTATTCCTGAGTCCTCAACCAATCCTCCTCTACATCTACCGCAGCTTGATAGGTTGATGCCATGTCCGCAGCATGAGTCACAATCACTAGGTGTCTAAGTTCTAGCCTCAGACCTCTAATAAACTATCGAGTCTTCAATCTCTCATCTGTCATGATATAGATAGCACAACGACCCAACTCTACAAATCTGGATCGATACTGCATCGCTGACATATCCCCCTGGGTCAACTCCATAAACTGATACATTCTCCTTGTCCTGACATGTTCTGGGCTGAAAACTCACTCAAAGGCTGAAAGAAACTCCTGCCACATGATCTTCCATAGAGGATGTGATTGGAACGTCGATTCCCACACTGTAGTCCACCACGATAAGGCTTATCCCTACAACGGATAACTCGCCAACAAGACTTTCTCATCATCCGCACATTCCATCGACTGGAACACGTGTTCCACAGCATCAATGATCTTGCCGCATCAAGATCCGACTGGCCTTCAAACGTCGGTGGATGAAACTACAGAAACTCTCACAAAACACCTCAACGGCCACCATGCGATGAACTACCCTCGTCAGCCTCCTGACCATAATGTCGTTGACTCATCTGTTGCGCGAAAAATCGATACATGCTGGTATAAAACTCGGCCTGACCCGGCACACTCGAGGCCGCTACCACTGGGGGAGATGACTCACTACCCAGTTCCTCTCTACTCGACTCCTCTTGGGCCCCCACCCGCACCTCAAGCAACAATCGAGTCCGCCTCCTCGGTGCCATCTAATCCTTAACACAACATGGAAAACAAGGGGGTGAATAAAATAAAACACCCTATGCCAGCTGTCGACTGTACTAGACTCTCTGGACTCTTGGACACTACAATCGTTTCGAATTCCCATGCATTTCCACAGACACGCTCTGATACCATCTGTAATGACTCAAGATCCAGATATCGAGTCAAACCCGATACCATTCGGATCTTACGCCGTCACCCACGAGCTGGAAAGCTCAGAAGGGTTATTTGGGGTGTTGTGGTTATACATTGAAATTCCAAATAATAGCAGGAAATAAATTACATGATTCATATATAACTGGCAGAAATGAAATTAACATTTTATAATAATTAAAAAAATTACATAGTCTAGTCCACAAGTACAGTCAACGAAAAGAGAAACATACTCTACTATGGGGCACAATTCGGCACTGGCAAGCTGACCACTATTGGTCCTCCAATCAAGATGCTCCACCTCCAGGTAAAGCACTGCACTTGAAAAAGCAGGGAGTGAGCCTCATCTCATTAGCTCAGTAGGGGTCTCACGGATCCCCACCACAACGAAAGTGGTAAGCAATAACAATAGTAGCAACAACAGTAACAGCAATAACAACAATAATAAAATAACGGCAGTGGTCGATGTAGATATGGAAAATGTGTGTGTGTGTGTGTGTATGTGTGCCGACTCCACAAATCACATGAATATCATGAATGCCTGACTATGTAAACATGGTAGCATGATCATATAGCAATGAAAAGGCAATAAAAGATGTAGAAGAATACCGTGATCGCCACCAAGGAAAAACAACGCCAAAGAATGTGAAAGAAGACTATGTGCGTTGTGTACCCTGGAAAAGAGGATGATCGTGCTAAATATAAAGATACGGGGACTATGTGGATTATCTCTCCTCACCTTCCAGCTGGCTAGAAGGTAAGGGCCTCACTTTCCATGCTTTCCTGCGAAACAAACACGAAACAAGAGGAAAAACCCATTAGAAAATGTGAAGTGTAGACATCTGCCCAAGTGTATAAAGTAGCATGAAAGATTGAGGGTAAACTTATCGGGGGAGGGTTTTTAACCCCTATGGAAGGGTGCAAACAATAGGTGTGTATAATGTGATGAGATTAACATGAAGAAATTCATTTAATATGCCATGATGAACATAGATAAACAAGGTGCAAAAGTGCAAGTCACAAGAAAAACTGTGCAAACAATGTAAATGGGGTGCAAAGACTGATGCAAACAGTAAGGCAAAAGATGTCCAAATAGGGAGAAAATTGGTATGACAGAAGAGTTGAGTGTTGTGAAGAAGTAGAAACAAGAATCACTCCAAAAGGAGGTCGGGACAGAAAGTTATGATGCCGGAGATTTGGGGGAAAACATAGACTGTGCAGAAAATACAGAACAGTGCACAAAATAGACTCAAAGAATGATGAATATCTCACAAGATAGAACACTAAAAAAGGAAAGATATGATGCTATGGAAAGGTGGGAGTATTGTAATGAAACTAGGGAAAAAATTAGGGTTTAAAATATGGAAGACAACGGTGAAAATGGGGTGGAAAACACAAGAAAATAATGGGGTGCAGAACATGACAGAAAAATGACTGTGTAAAAACAGAATGAAAGTGCAAAACTCATGGACAAAAATATGCTTGAAGATGACAAGATAATGAGCCCAAAATCAAGGAAAACAAAGATTATACTTCCCTCTAGAGCCTGGAGTTGAAAGGACGGATCAGAAGTGCCCCATGGCCTCGCTCCGGTGACGCAAACATGCCCCCGTCGCAAGAAATCTGAGCTTTAGAAAAGTGCAGAATAGAGTGGTGAAACCTCAAAAGTTGGGGCTTGGAAGAAGGGGAAAAGATAGGAGAAATAAGGCACACATATAATTAAAATGAAGCTAATACTCCCCTCTTCAAGATGGACTCAAAGGAGGACGAAAAGGATGAAGCATGACTCTGTCCTGGCTTGATGAACAGGCCCCCGTCGTGGAGTTGTAGCAGAAAACCAGCAAACTGTGTTGATTTGCCAAAAGTAGGAGCAAAGTTAAGAGGGCAAACGTTGATGTAATTGAGCAAATCAGGAACCAAAACGAAGTTAATACTTCCCTCTTCAGGCTATGGTCAAAGGAAGATGAAGACAGTTTAGCATGGCTTCGCCGTCGCCTTGGAAACGCGCCCCTGTCGCGAGGTTCGCACATGGCACTTTATATAGAAAACTGCCTAAGTCCCCAACTTTTCAACACGAGTTTAAGAGATAGAGTTCACCAAATCCCCAGGTCTATGGATCAATCTTGAGATAATACAAAGGATAAGGAGTAGGAACAAGTGGGACTCAATTTGTAGGAAGGATATGGAAGATATGGCTTCTGGAAGAGAGCCCGGGAGCTTAATCCGTAGAGTTTGTGTTGAACTAGGACGCATAAACTCCCAACTTTTGTCCACATTTCTAAGCAAGATAGCCAATAAAAATCTGAGATCTATGGATCAAATTCAAGATACTATAAGGGAGAAGCCCCTAGAACAAACGACGCTCAATTCGGAGTAGAATTCAAGAAGTTATGGGCTCTGCAAGGGGGCCACAGAGCATAAAAACGGAGCAGAGTCCAGCATAGGTTGGACCCTCGGTTTGCTTAGCGGTCTATCGTAAGACCGCTAAGGAACCATTTACAATAAGAAACGGTCGTTTGCACGACCGTTTTGGTAGACTTCGCGCGACTTCAGAAATCGGATCATATCTCAAAAACGGTGCAGAATTAGAGAAAGTGGTAGAAGAAGAAATTGTAGATAACTGAAAGATGAAAAACTTTTATGAAGAGAGCAAGATGAAAAGATGATCACAAGATAGATAAAATGGGGCTAGAACAGAGAGAAAGAATTCTGGGACACATGTGAATAGCACGCCAGAAAAAATGTGAATAACATGAAATCGGTGCAGAACTGGCTAATGGTATAGAAGAAGAAATTGTAGAGCTTTGAAAGATGAACAACTTTGGTGAAGGGCACTTTTTAAATAGAGGAAGAGAATGATATGAAGAAGGACCGTTTTCAAGACTGCACACGGAAAGGAGCCGAATGCTTGATGAAAATGGGCCAAAATGGGCCGCAAGTCAACTTGGAGACAGGAAGTTGATAAGATAAGCTCAAGGATTCTAAGAAATAATAATCTCCAAAGTTCAAAGGCTAGGGAACGATGAAATGGGCTCAAAATCTATCCAAGGAAGACTCCAAAATAATGGATAATTCGGGACATCAAAAATGTTGAATAAGAGAAATAACGTGACTTGTGGGCTAAAACGGGTGTCAACAACCGGTACAATAAGAACGGTAAATGGAGGAACCATAGAGCCTCTACACTACCCAACTCATGCGGTCGTAAGAACTCATCTATGCTGACGGAACTACTAACAAGGCCACACGGCCAAACACATAACCTTCACCCTCAGGAGCATATCCACACACTGGTAAACCTCGGTCTCAAGCTAGGACTAGTGAGAGAACCATGCCCCACACACAGGGCGACACCAGCCCGTCTGCCGGAAAAGCCACGACAACGCTGTTGGTAACTCAACCTTCACCAGCACAGGGTCCGCTACTCAAGTATACACAACAAGGCCAGATGCATCCATTGATGTCTTATACTACGCCAAGGTCTCATATGCGTGCACAATACCCACACCTGGTCTCGAGAGGAGCAGAGGAGACACACACACACACACCACACCCTGGGACTGGCTAGGATCCGTACCTCTGTACCCATCAGTACGGCCGTGTCCAGCTACCTGACATGGGGTATGCGCCACTGCGTCCGTCAGCAACGTACACATGTCCTAACCAAGGTACAGACGCTTAGGCAGTCATGCCTCTACACAAGGAGCGTCATACACACTAGGCCATCTCGCCCGATCCAACCACGATCAGCCACTAGGATCTTTCGCAGTCTCACAGAATCTCACTGAAACTCTATCATCCACTGTCTCGCAGGAATCTTTAGAAAGGCGTACACATACACGCAAACCACCGTAAACCATGGTAGGACATCACAGGGTGCTAATAAAACTACCCATGATCGGGTGATGAAAACTAGTGGGTACTAGCCCACTAAACTCACACAAGGTCTACTCACCACGGTGTTGGTTTTAATGTGTCCTTTCTTTTACAAGATGGGCTATGATGCCAACTATGAAAGTATGAGCCAAGTAATGAAATCAATCAACCTATGGACATGTGAATCATGAACCTAGGCAACCAACACAATCTCTAGCATGGGCCTACTATCTCAATCAAGACTAAGCAAAGCAAAGAAAGAAAAAACACACACCGGAGCGTGGAATAAGGAATAAAGGAAAACACACCATATAGGTGGAACAAACAAAGTAAAGAAGAGATATGATGAAAGAGAAAGCTAATGCCCAAACTAAGAAAAGATGTGATCGCCACCAAGGTAGAAACAAGTCAAAGACCTGATAAATACCTTAGAATAGGAGGATGATGCACCCGCCCACGGGAGAGAGAAAACAACCAGGAAACTACAGCTCCGTCAGATGCAACGGTCAAAGGAAGATGCACCACAGAAAGTGTGACGGTCTTACGATAGACCGCTACAATACTCTAACGCGCCTGTGCCAGACCGTCAAAGCTTCTGCAGAATAAGAAGTTGGGAATCTTTTGATCTCCAAGCTTTCCAACCGGCCAGAGAGCTTGGGCCTCATGATATGGACTCTGTAAACCTGCAAGAGAGTGTAGAACACAAGAAAAATAACCCAGATTAGCCCTTAGACAAAGTAGTATCAATAAATCCAAGAAATTTAAGAGCATGCAAAAGGAAAGAGAAATACCAGGGAGGTTGGTTTTTTAACCCCTCTGGGGTGTTTTAAAAGATGGGAGGATGTTTTGAATGAATGCAGCAAGTGCAAGAACGTGGGAGATGGAGAGGGACAATGCTATGATGTTTGAAAGGGAGAAAAGACACTAAAATGACAACTTGACTGAACTAAACCCTTGGAAACTATACTCCCTGAACTTTGGAAGTTGATGGATGTGGGAAGCAGCTCTCCTTGGTTGGTTCTGGCTCCAGGATGTGGTAGCACTTCGACCTAAACTCCAGATGTCTCCCCCTCAAGCCATGAAGTCAAGGGTTCTATTTATAGACCCTCAAAGTCTAGGTTCGAATTAAGAGGATAATGACTAGAATTTTATCGAAAACTTGGATAAATCTTGAAGATAATACTCCCCAGAGTCCACAAAATCAAACGAAAGCTTCTTAGGATGAGTATCGAGAGAGAAACCCTCAAACCAAACTCTTAGTCCGATCACGGAATAGCAGAGCAAAGGCCAGGCTTGTCAGGACTCTCTGTTGGATGTAACGGCCGCTCGATAGATCGCCACACTAATGTAACGCTACAGTCTTGGACCGTCACACAACCCTATCCACTATAAGATAAGATCAATGGGAGAAGTTTGCAAACGTTGGACTCTTCAAGAAGGTAACAGTCAAGGGTAGATGCGTCACAACCAATGTAACGGCTGCACGATAAACCATCACACCCAACGGATAGGCAAAAGATAAGCTTGAAAGGAAGCCTTAAACTAAGGACTCTGGAAGGATGTAACGCACCATGGTAGATGCATTAGAGAATTGTAACGCCCCATCAAAGGACCGTTAGAGATAATAAAGTGCAAATGAAATGAGAGTTTGCTAAGCTTTGTCCAGTGGAAAGGGATAAGGAACCAGACCTAACCAAGGAGATATGACTCATGAAATGGACCTCAATTTGACCAAGAAGGCCCAATAAAGGTGAACAACTGGGAGCATCATATAGAATGAACAAGGAGATGACCCAACTTATCGGTCATAAAACGAGTGTCAACAGATGCCCCTCCTTAACGTCCTCTTTGTAGTGGAGCGAGCGGAGGTGAAGCGAAAGTGAAAAATGGAACATGGAGATGAAGCGAAGATGAAGCGGAGTGGACTAAAAAGCGGGCGTTAAGGCGAACGACACCCGTTCTCAACCAACAAGCGACAGGAATTTTCTGGAAAACTTCTAACTAATCACAAGGAAAGGCAACCAAAGGGCACATGTCTGGAGGAACTAACAACTAAGGAAAGGAAAACACGGCCAGCGGCCGGAGCAACGGAAAGGAAAGAGACGATTAACTAAACTCCAGACAGAATCTTCAGCTAACCAAATCAAGCGAGTAGACGAAGGAAACCTTCTAATTCAGAGAGGAATGACTCTCCTTATTCGAGATCATTAAACACATAGTTATTCACCATCACTGAGACACCTGGACAGATGAAGGTTCGTGAATGCTCAAAAGATGCGTATGATGCATGCTGGGCTAAAGGAAAAAGAAATTATTTAAAACGAATGCAAAGAAAAATAGAATAACAAGATACTCGAGAATAGTATTGCTAGACCGGAGAAACTAGGGTCAGGACACCATCTGCAACCACGGCGTGCAAGACAGAACCATCGTCCCCAAGCTTTTCCAACCTAACGGCCTATCCAACGATTAATCACGTGTACTTAGATCATCATCATTTTTGTTTAAGGGGAACATCAGATCCTAGAACACATGAATGACCAGCCGGTTCTCGAGATAATATATCATATATAACATATAGTAATGCATTAAGGGATAAGGAATCGAGATACAATACCTGACTTACCTTCCTGGCGAGCGGATGATGCATGAACTTCAACAAAGAGGTTAGCCACCAATGATAAGAAGCATAATCAAACAAGCATGAATTGCATTGATAAGATAAACCATTCAAGAAAATGCGATCATTCATCACCATTCATTAAATTGCTCAGAAGCATGTAACGGTCTAGTAAGGGTGCGTTAGACGTCCCTGACGGATCCACCTCGGGCCGTCAGAGTCTGGCAGTTCACATCCTTGAAGACATCATTTTAAATGACCTAACGGTCCATAGAGGACGCGTCAGAGTAGTGTGACGGTCTCACGATAGACCGTCACATTTCCTGAGCGTTCAAAAAACAAACCGAACGGTCACTTCCTCCATTCGCTCACAAACGCCAAAACCACACCAAAAACTCAATACCCCAAAAACCCCACCGTTCCTCCTCCGTCCGACGAACCATGGCCGGCGACGAGCCATCCCAGCCACCGAAGAAGAGGGGAAAAGGGAAGAAGAAGATGGCCATGCGGTGGTTTCGAGCACGGGTGTATCGAGAAGGAACCCCACCGACGGCGAGCCCTCCGACGAACGAACCAACAGAGGAAGTCCCTCCAATGACCGTGGAAGAAGCTGAGGAAGCCATGGGGAAGACCATTGGCGAGGAAGAAGCGACGGCGAGGGAGAAGAAGAAGAAAAGGAGCCAAGACCCCGAGGTAGGCCGATTTCCCTAAAATTCCAATTTTTAATTTTTTACGTGCATGCATGTGTGTTTGGAGGGTAGCAATGGGTCTGGGGACCCCTTAGGAATGCTTGTAGGCCTCCATGGCCATTTCAGGAGCCAAGGAAAACAAAAGGGACAACGCCCTATTGTAGAGAACGTGACGGTCGTTGCAGCGACCGTCACAGGCCTTACGCACCACCCCTGGTGCGTCAGAGGACTGTGACGCATCACCCTAGGGCCGTCAGAGAAACCAGAAGCAGAAGCAATTTTTTTGGGATTTTTAGTTATTCAATTTTGTTTTTGTTGTTTTATTCATATGAAATGCAATGCAATGAAATTATGATCGAATGACTGACTTGTGCTCTAATTGTACAGGGGAAAATAAGAACGAGGATCTCTTGGCTTCAGATCCGGGCAGTATACCAGGCATTGCCCGAGTACCAGAGAGAGTGATTGGCCGGGATGGGATTCGCCGAGGTGCTTAGCATTGAGGTGACCAGGATGGATACCCCGCTCTTGTATGCACTGCACGAGAGGTGGGACCCCGTGAGCCGGGCTTTCATCTTCCCATGGGGCCACATGATCCCCACATTAGAAGACATGGCGAGGATCACCGGATTGCGAGTCCACGGAGCAGCAGTGACCGGGTGGACATATGTAGATTACCGGAAGATGGCCCAAGAGCTACTGGGCTTAGATCTGATCAGGCCGGGGCACACATCATCCCAGCTCTCGAGGTCGAGACTACAGGACAGCTTGGGGCTGAGAGGAGCGGCTATAGCAGTCGGCGAGCTCCCCGAGCAGCATATAGACCGAGTGATAGAGCAGGTATGCCCACGAGTGGCAGCAGAGGTAGGACAGGAGGGAGATCGAGTCCTGAGATGATTTCTGATGCTGTTGTTCGGAAAGTTACTTTTTCTGACCTGAGCCAACGTGATCAACTGCAGGCTACTGCCACTGCTAGAGGATTTGGGCAGAGTGGGGAAGTACGCATGGGGAGCGGTAGCGCTCGCCTTCCTCTTCGAGTCGCTCAGCACTACAGACCGACGGACGATGCTGGGCGGCTTCTCACCTTTCCTACAGGTAAATGCTGAACTCTAGATGCTTTCTATATGATTATGATTCTTCAAATGCAAATGATGCAATTTACTGACACTAGACCTTAAATGTAGATCTGGAGCTTCGTGTACCTCCCGGGGATTGGGCGAGGTAGTCAGCTACATCCCGAGCGGATCCCCATCGCGAGGTGGTGGGTGGTAGCGAGGGATAGTGGATCGATCAATCGGATAACCCGGGCCATCCAGGATGATCTTGACTCATTCCCACACACAGCGGTAAGCTCCGAACTTAAACTTTCTATATGCTCTTAAATGCTGCAAAAAAAACTTTCTAAATGCTCATGAATGCTTCTGAATGGATTAACATTACCTTTTCAGGTGAGATGGACCCCATACCGCGATGAGGGCTATGAGGGACAGCCTTGGGTGAAGGCGTCCCTGGCATACAGCGGGTGAGACATATGGCTTCACTGCATCAACGTGATCGAGCCCATGCACTACCGGTTGATCCTGAGGACACGGGGACTTCATCAGCCAGAGGTGATGTTCCCCCGTAGAAATGATGAGCGCCCGGGCAAATCTTCAAAGGGCATTAGCGGAGACGTCGACTAGTGCGCCCGGAAGGCCAAATATGTGCATGATTGGAACAAAAGAGGTCGGGTGGTGAAAGACCGACCGGACAACGACGAGACCTACCTCAAGGCTTACTCCCACCGGTATGGTGACCAGGTGTTCAGAGGCACTCGACGGCAGGTATGAACTTCTAAACTCAAAACTCTGTCTATTTAAATTAATGCTTCTATATGCACTGACATATGCTTTCTAAATGCAGCTAGACCCACAGGGAAGAATAGCCGAGCTCGAGGGACTCCTTCATGCCACCATCCAGCAGCGGGATGAGTACCGGACTGCCTTGGAGCTTTTGGTGAGTTTCTACACTTAAGACTTAAATGCGTATGATGCAAATGGCTAACTTTGACTTCTAAATGCAGCAGGCCGAGGGAGCCCAAAGGACCAGACCAGACGCACCGTCCTCCTCTTCACAGCCTGCCGGGGAATGGGCTGAGCGAGATGCAGATTTTACCCGAGCCGTAGCTCGAGCCAAGGAGGCCGAGGCTACCCTCGCAGAGTGGGTAAGAATCTAAACCTGAACCTAAATGCTTCTGATTTAAACTTAATATGCCTAATGGACTGACCATGATAAAATGCAAAATGCAGGCGAGAGAACTGACTGCGGCTTTGGCCAAGACAGAGTGAGCTCGAGCAGAGACCGAGCGGTCCCGAGCAGAACTGGACCATTCCCAAGCTAAATCAGGGCGTCTTCAGGCAGAGGTGGCCCGGCTGAGCGGAGAATTGGAGCGGGTAGCCACCCAAACTGTAGACCTTGATAGATACCGGACCGAGGCTCGGGCGGCGCGACTCCAGGTGCATGACTTAAAGATAGAACTCCGGGCCGTGGAACGGACAGTCCGGACGATCAGCCGGGGGCCCGTGCTGAGTGCATCCCGGAGTGCTGCAGCGGGAGGCACACGGAGCGGAGCGCCGAGCGGATCGGTAGGAAACTACCTGGCTAGTTCTTCCGATTGACGGAGGAACGAGGAGGCGGATCAGAGATGATCACGAGAGGAGGAGCACAGTGCCATGGGGCCGCCAGCCAAGCGGCAGGAGGGTGCCGGTGATAGTGAGGGCCCAGGGGATAGACCGGCCGAGTGATGTATTTTTTCCTTGTTTGACACCCACACTTGTACATGACTTATGTGGATGAAATGGAATGATAGAAATGAAATGAAAATCTTTTTGTGTTTTATTTTTTTATGTGTATGAATGAATGGATGAATGTGAGTATGAATGAATGTAATGAAATGGATGTGAATGTGTGAATGAATGGATGAAGATAAATGTGTGGATGGGAATGTAAATGAATGGGGATAAAGTGTAAGACCGGCAGGTCAGGCCAAAGGGAGAAGGGAAAGAACAGAAACCTGCAGCAGAAGGTGTGACGGTCTGGTGTAGGAGCGTCAGATCCATGTAACGCACCAAGATCAGGCCATCAGAGATGACAGAGGGTGGACTGAAAATTGTATAGCAGCAAATGTGACGGTCCACTGATGGAGCGTCAGAATCAGGTGACGGTCATAGACTAGACCGTAAGATATGACAGAATGATATTGGGCTAAAAATGTGTAGCAGGAAGTGTGACGGTCTGGAGATGGAGCGTCAGAGCTATGTGACGGTCTTACGATAGACCGTCAGAGAACAAACTGTATTCCGAGACGGATTCTGCCGTGAGAGCCCAAACTCGAGGTAAGGAGACCTTAATCCACACTAGAACCCTCCTAGGCTTAGGATAATGCTTTCTAACCCCGATCTTATCGTTCTAGCACCAAAATCAAGCCTTTATAAGCTAGGAACAAATCCAAAAAATGCAGCTTTCATTAATTCTCTGCTACAAGGGTTGAAAACTCCATCAAAGGGCAAGGAACATCATGAAGAGAAGCTTTGGGGCGATGGACATGGAAGAGAGAGTCTACACCGATCCTAAAGCAGCCAAGAAGGAGCATGGGGAGCTGCAAAGGTTGACATCCATCTCCAAGCATCTGAGCTCAAGTGCCCAAAGAGTGGTAACTTCCAATTGACTTCAAAAGTTCATCAATTTCTGCACTTTCTATACCACTTATGATTCTTCTTTCTCCTTCTTCTTCTTTCTTTAGCCTCTTCCTGGTCCAAGGTGTTACTCCAACTTAAAGTGGGTGGCTCCCATGGTCAAAGAACTCCCTTTAGAAGTTTTATCCATCCTTAGGGCATGGCACCTCCAACCTTTGTTAGTTTTGGCCAAGAGCTTCCAGAAATTATCTTTAGATTGGGCAAGCATTTCAGCTCTTATAGAGTTATGGCATCCACAAACACACACCTTCCTCTTTCCTTCCTTTGAAGCTACAGTCCTATTGGAGGAGGTAGAGACCTACCTAGCCCTTTCCAAGACTAAAGTAGAGGAGGAAGATCTAGTGTGCCATACGGTCGAACCTATTGACCCATCCTTGATCTTAAGTGATTTCATACACAACCCGAAGGATGTAAGGACCATGATCAGCCCAAACCATATTCACTTGATACCCATGGCTCAATGGATAGTCTCTCATTGTAAGAACAAGTGGGAGAGATATGAAGCCATTGCCAAAGCCGTGTCAGTTTGCTTATGCGGAGTCTTCCTTTTTACTACCACCGACCACCTCCTAGATATCCAAAACCTTAGCATCATCAGCGGACTGTGGCGGGGTTTGTCTATTTCTCAAGCGGTCCTTTCATTCCGTTATGAAGGACTTAGTTCAGCTTACTTAGGAGGACCTCTTTTCAGCTCCATGATACTCCTTGAGTGTTGGATGGGTGTGAGAATCAAGTTCCAACCCAAGAAAGACATACCTTCAGCCAGCCAGATCTTGGGGAGCCACCCCTTGTTCTTTATTGGAGGTGCCTTCGGATTCTCTTAACAGGTTCATTGCAAGACGGTGGACAAGAAAACGCGGAATGAATGGCGCCTCTTCCTCAACACTTTGCCAATAGAGAAGTTCATGATGCGTCCAAGAGTTTTGCCAAGCACCTTACTTAGAATACCACGGCGACCAGGCCTTGATCTACAGCTAGTGGGGAACATCACCTTAGCAATCTACAACCCGCACCGGTGCTACCTTCAAATTGGGCTACCCCGAACCGAAGTTCCTGCACTATCACACTACCCTCCCCTTCTAGCTAGGAAGATGGGGACTGAGGAAGATGAGAGAGCGATCTGGAACGCACTGACCATGTGGGAGATCAGCAGAGTGCGCTCGTGGCAAGATAAAGTGGAAGATGATGACGAGGGACGCCGTAGCTATGTGAAAGAATTACGCAAGATCTACCCTCTTGCGGATAGAAAATTGAATGTAGCTTGAGATTTATTATGATGTTTCTGAACTTGAAGTTTATCAATCAATTTTATGTATTATTGAACTCAATGGAATGATATAGAAGTGCCTTAGTTAATGGAATCGTGAGTTTGTTGCTTGACTTGGCCTGAAAGCAGAGTTTCTGGAATCTGTAACGGTCCTACATAGGGCCGTCACAACAGTCTGACGGTCTTACAATGAGCCGTCAGAAGGAGTGAACTCAGAAAATTGAGTTTCTGTTCTCTGTAGAATGTAACGGTCTAATAGTAGGCCGTTAGAGTGAAGTGACGGTCTATCGCGGATGCGTCAGAGAGGGTTTGCTGAGGACCAATGGATTTCAAAGTTCAGAAGGCTGTGACGGTCGAAGGGTGACCATTACAAGGCTGTGACGGTCTGACACTGGTGCGTTACAAACCTGAACCTGAAAATTTGCAATCTTGGGTTTGAACCTGCGTTCTGCACACACTTAGACAAGAAACAAGTTAGATCTGTTCTTAGACTCAACCCCTTGCCGAAAGGAAGTTAGAATTTGACCATTTCTTGATATTTGGTCAAGGTGTGGAGCCTTATTAAATAGGTGAAGAATATAAAATGGAAACAATGTAATGCATGCAATGCATATGATGGTATTTTTTTTTGGGGAATTTTTACAAACATTTGGATTTTTGTGAGTTTTTGAAAATATCTGGTGTTTTTAGGTTTCGAAATATATGATTTTTTTAGATTTTGAAATATGTGATGATTTTTTGAAATATGTGATGATTTTTTGGCTTTTGAAATATATGATTTTTTTGGATTTTGAAATATATGATTTTTTGGATTTTGGAATATATGATTTTTTTGGATTTTGAAATATATGATTTTTTTTGGATTTTGAAATATATGATTTTTTTGGATTTTGAATATATGATTTTTTTTGGATTTTGGAAGATATGATTTTTTTTGGATTTTGGTAAACCAGTGTCTCCCTAGGAATGAGGGTCCTCCCAATTCCGTTCAGAGTTTCCGAGGTTGGCGTGTAATGGGGGTGACAACCCCTGGCCAGGGCCTAACTCGCGTGATGGTATCTTTGCCAAGGCCATACCCAGGGTACTTGTCTCAGTCCTAAAAAAGAAAAATAGAATGCGGGGACAAGCTTAGGCCAGATATAGAAGTTTTTAGGTCTTGAGTTCCTCTCCAGTCAACCTATTTAGAGACTTGGTCTGTTGTGCCGGGGCTTTTGCATCTGTCATCGAACCTTTGTCCACTCTAGGCACGCATACGACCGGGCTCATAAGGTCCCGCGGGGAAACTATACTGCCACTCTTGCCATGCCTAGCTTTTATTTTTTTCCTTTTGGAACTTTGGAATTTATAATTGATGGACTTTCGAGATAGACTTTTACTTTTGTCAAGAAGATTGCTCCTTTTCTTTGCTCTTTTCCTTTTTCTTGTGGCGTCAGGTCATAACGGATTGCCCCTATTTGAGACCTCCTCTCGTCAAGGCGCCTAGATTGGTCGTCGTCTCCTTATTCACCCCTTGCTCCTGGATTCAGCCGAAGAAAGAGACGGATAGGGACTTTTGACTTTCCCCCCCAAGGCATGGCGAAGGAGAAACGGTGTCTACAAAGTGGGAAACCCGACCAGGGACGTCGTGTAGTATGTGATTGCCGTACTCGGGGTCCTCTTTCTCGCAAGGAAGGGAAAGGACATCTTGCTACCGGGGTGGCACTGGTTTAGATTCTAAGGAAAGAAACGCTTAAGGTACAACCCATTCCAAGCGTGAGAGAGCTCCTCACCTTCTACGTTCACTAAGCGGTAAGCATTCCCTGGATAAGCCTCTTTCACAACGAACGGCCCTTCCCAGTTAGGTTGCAATTTAGACCTAGGACCTGCAGACCGAATGAATTTACGTTTCAAAACCATATCACCTTTTTTAAATTTACGCTCAATTACCTTCTTTTGAAAATAACGTGAAACTCTCTTTTGATAAATGGATACGTGATCCGCCGCATTCATCCTTTTCTCGTCTAAGAGTTCCAGCTGGACGAGCAACGTCTCTCGACGTTCATCGAGATTAAGTTCCTTATCGAGCTGTACCCTTAGGGAAGGGATCAAAATCTCATGTGGGAGCACCGCCTCCATCCCGTAAGTGAGAGCATAGGGAGTTTGCCCTGTAGGAGTACGAACGGAGGTGCGGTAAGCCCATAGAGCTTCCACTAATCTTTCTGGCCAATCAGAAAACTTATGAGATTCGCATGTTTTCTTTGTGATTTTTAGAAGGGTTTTGTTAGTGGCTTCGGTCTGACCGTTGCCTTGTGGGTAATATGGAGATGAGTGATGCAACGTAATTTTGAACTTCTTACATAGGTCCTTAAGCTCTTGAGAGACGAACTGGGGTCCGTTGTCGGTGACGATGCTGCTTGGCACTCCGAACCACGAGATAATGTTCTTTATGATGAAGCGGCACACCGTGGTAGCTTTAATCTCTGCGTACGCTTCGGCTTCAGCCCACTTGGTGAAGTACTCAGTGGCGATAAGGATGAAGGATTTTTGCTTGATCTGAGAATTGGGATCACCGAGCGGGCCGACAACGTCGAAAGCCCACATAGAGAACGGCCAAGGAGTAGATAGAGGATGAAGAGATGAAGCCGGAGCATGAATTTTATCAGCATGGAGTTGGCATTTAAGACACCTCCGGACATAGAGGGAGCAATCTTCCTCTAGAGTGGGCCAATAATAGCCCTGCCTAAGGATCTTCTTCGCTAGAGCCTGGCCATTAACATGACCTCCGCACTCACTAGAATGGGCTGCTTCGGCCACCTTCCAAGCTTCATCATCATCCAAACATCTCATGAGGATCCCGTTAGTAGCGCGCGTGTGTAGTTATCCAGCAATGATAGTATACCTTGAGGCGGCTCTTCTTATTGACTTGCGCTGCTCGGTATTTGCCCCTTCCGGGAATGATCCATCTTTGCAAAACAACTTAATTTCATGATACCATGGCAACTCTTCCTCTTCCAGGATCTCCTCTAACTCTGTCAAAGATACATCCTTCAACTCTTCCTTCTCAGCCCTCACCTCTACAGTCTTCCTAAGGTTAGCAAACTAGGGATCCTGAAGAGAGGGTGCGTCCAATCTCTGAACGACGATAGTCTTAGTACTCCGACTGAGAGGGAAAGATAGAGAAGAAGCGAGGGATGCTAAAGCATCGGCTAGAATGTTCTTAGATCGGGGAGTATGGATGTAGATCAACTTGCGGAATTACCTAGCAAGGAGCGTGACCAAATCTTGATATGGTTTGAGCTTAGGGTCACGGGTGCGGTAAGTGGACAGAACTTGCCGCAGGACGAGCTAAGAGTCCCCTATGATATTCAAGTAACGCGCGCCTAGAAGGTAGGCGTGCTTCAATACAGCTAGGAGAGCCTCATACTCGACGATATTGTTGGTAGCAGGAAATTGAAGTTGATAAGCAAAAGGAATCGTCTCTCCTTCCGGAGTGAGCAGAACAGCGCCTATCCCTCAGCCCTGAGAATTGAGTGCACCGTCGAAGTGCAGAGACCAGAAGGGATGATGAGTCAGGACAGAAAGATGCTCATCAAGGAAGTCATCCTGAATAGAATCCGTACAGGGAATCGAGAGATGGGCAAGATGCTCAGAGATGGGGTATCCTTTGACTGCCTTCTGAATGACAAACGTGATATCGAACTGAGATAGGAAGCTCTGCCAGCGAGCTAACCTACTAGAGAGGACATGTTTTTCTAAGAGATAGCGGATTGGGTCCATTCTAGAGATCAACCTAAATGGGTGGGCAAGGAAGTAGTGTTTGAGCTTCTGAGCTACCCACACTAAGGCGGCACAAGTCTTCTCCATAGCGGTGTATTTGGCCTCGGCCGTGTTGAACAACCTGGAGAGGTAATAAGCTACCCGCTCTCTCCCTTCATCGTCTACTTGTGCTAAAACCGCCCCTAGGGAGTCCTCAATGACCGAGATGTATAGGATTAGGGGTTTCCCAGGGACAGGAGGTTGCAAAACTGGGGGATTGGATAGATATTCCTTTAGGTCCTCATAGGCCTTTTGACAATTTTGATTCCATTCAAATTTGACTCCCGCCTTTAGTAATTCATAAAACGGGTGGCACCTCTGAGAATGTTGGGATATGAATCTTCTGATGAATTGCAATCTACCAATCAGCCCTCGAAGTTCCGTAATATTCTTTGGCGGAGGCATGTCCATGACGGCCTTTGCTTTATTAGGATCAATCTGGATCCCCCGTTTGCTAACTATAAAGCCTAACAACTTCCCTGAAGAGACTCCAAAAACACACTTCTTCGGATTCATTTTCAGCTTGTACTCCCTAGCTCTCTGCAGCACCTTAGCCAGAATAGAGGGGTGTTCTTCTTTGGTTCTTGATTTCACCAAGATGTCATCTACGTAAGCCTCCATATAAATGTGCATCATGTCGTGAAAAATGGCCATCATTGCCCTCTGATAAGTGGCACCTACGTTCTTTAGACCGAACGGCATAATCACGTAGCAGTACGTGCCCCAGGGCGTGGTGAAAGAAGTTTTCTCTTGATCCTCTGGAGCGAGACGAATCTGATTATACCCTGAGTAACCGTCCATGAATGACAAAGCTTTGTACCCGACAGTGTTATCGACCAGGACGTCTATGTGAGGCATCTGGAAATCATCTTTGGGACATGCTTTATTAAGATCCCTGGAATCGATGCAAATACGCACCTTCCCATCCTTCTTGATAACAGGGACTATGTTCGCCACCCACTGGGGATATAGAACAACTCTAATGAACTTGGCCTTGTATAACTTATCAACTTCTTCTTTAATCCTTAAGGCCATGTGGTTCCACTAAAGAGGGGTCAAGACTCGGTATGACCTCATAAGACCAGGCGAAAGAATCACTATACTCCCTTAGAACCTTGACTAGATCTTCTTCCACTTGCGGAGGGAGATTAGCGGCAATAATGATGGGCCTTGGGTCTTCTTCAGTTCCCAAATTCATTTCCTTCGTAGGTTCATCCACTGCCGACGATGGCTCGTCGAATCTCTTTAATCCTTACGCATACAGATCGGCAGTGTCATCTACGTTGCTATCCTCATCGTCAATCGGGTCTTTCTCATCCAAGACTTCATAAACACCGAGTCCATCATCGCTCCACAGCCCTTCTATTTCCTCTTCATCTTCTATCATGATTGCCGTAGCGACAAACTCTGGACACTTCAAAAGAGCATGACATCGCTGAGCCAGATCCTACAAGAACCTATCAGGAATGGATTTGGAATGACGCGTAAGCAAGCGCGGCTCAAGCTCGGAAGGATTGGACGACCTAGAAGAGGACCCTACTTCTCTAGTTCTAATCGACCCTACTTCCCTAGACTCGACAGACCCTACGCCTATCCTAGGAGAAAGGAAATCTAGTGGAAAGGAAGGAGCAGGGGACTCGTGCGCCTGGGAGGAGGATGAAGACAAGATAGCGTAATCTTCACTGAAATCTATATTTCATATTTGACGTTTTTTTTGGAGATCAGTGGAGATCATACAGCAGGATGGAGGAGGAGGAAGTTGCATGGGGAATAGAGAGGGGAAGATGCAATCAAAGAAGGGGTCGGAAGATGAAAACCACATTTCGTGGAGTTGGGCGGTGGGGGAAGGAGGAGTGAATAGAGTTGACAGATCAATGGGTGGGCAGCACCCACATGCACATGGAACAAACAAGATTTCGGGTGATCTTTCCGTAAAATACGGATTGACCATAATCAGGGGTGAATGGGGAATGGGTTCCAATTGTTGAAATAGAGATGTGAGACGGGAGGGAGACCAAGAAATGATAATGGGCGAGCTCCCCTTCTTCTGTAGACGGCCAGGTGGCTTCGGCTTCCATTGAACGAGCTGCACCTCCTGATTCTCCTTCTGACCATACCCATCTGGCTCGCTGAACATTCTGGCAAATGACTGACTAAAATCTGGCATATCATCAACAGGCCCTTTTGGTAGTAGAGGTGGACTAGCAACTGTGCAAGCTGTATCTTTCTTTTCTGACTGTACTGGTGGTGGATTCAGTGTACCCGACTGGAGGGGTCCTCTTACAAAGTCTTGGCGGTAATCCCATGTAAGTGGCCCTGAGTCCCCCATCATTGAGAGTGCGAACTCCCGATAACCGAGGCCTCTCCTGCTCATTTTTCTTCCTTTGGGCACTGGCTTGGTTCACCCTTGTAACTGCGCACCGAGGCCTCTCCCCGGTTGATAACCCAGCTTCAATATGATATCCCAACCCTTGAAATCTCGGATCTGGGGTTTCACTTTGATATTGACTGGTGTAGCGGCGGGCTTGCGTGGTACATAAGCCCAAGGGAAATCTAGATCTAGTACAGAAATAACGGGCCAGCTGCTGAGCCATAATGTGGGCAGAATCTTCTCTGAAATAACTTTGACAGACTGGACCGTGGATAAGCTTTTTACTTTAACCACCCTCCCTTGAAAAGGGAACTTGAGACATTGGTGCACGGTGGAGGGCACGGCACTGAGAGTGTCGATCCACGGACGACCCAAGATAGCTTTGAACATAGGGTCGATGTCCAGCACATAGAATTCAATGGGCATGGTGAGAGGCCCAAGCTCGGCTTGAATAGTAACAATCCCGTGACATGCCCTCCGAGAATTGTTATAAGCAGCTATAGTAGTGGGGGTCGGGCGTAGAAGCTCTTCTGACAGATTGTAGGCCCTGAGAGTGCTGAGCGGGCACACATTGATAGATGCCCATGTGTCAACTAATGCCGCATCAATGCTGACTTTATTCAAGATAAAGGTGATGCAAAGCGGCATTTGCCGAGCTTCTGGTGGTGCTAGCTCGGTTTCAGAGAAGGTTATAGCTGGTCCTTTAGAAATAGTCGCCAGTGCCGTAGGTAAACTGTCGGCTGCCACGTCTTCACTAACCATCACCTTCTGAAGAAAGTTCCTGAGAGCATCTTGGTGAAGGGTAGATCTTTTGATAAGCTCCAGCACGGATATCTTAGCGGGAACACGATCCAAGTGATGTAACAGATCGTATTGGGTTCCTGGTAACGGCTCAACTTCTTCCTGCTCAGCAACCGGTTGGGAAGACTGGGGGTTGGAGGTGGAAGGATAATTGCGGTGAAACATGCGCCCGCTCCGTAGGGTGAAGTTATAGGCTGCCGCAGTCTTGGATGGGCTCAAGATAAGTGACTTAGTAGGCCTGGTGGGGTGGATGAATGGTGCGGAAGAGGGTGTGGTGGAAAGGATGATGGGTGAGGGGTTGGTGGTAGCAGGTGCGAGCGGAAGTGGGGATATAAAGGTAGGCGGAGGTGTAATGAGTGGAGGGTTAGATGGAGGTGTGGTGATAGCGGGGGTGAGTAATGTGTGAGAGACGGGCGGTGGAGTAGGAATAGATGAAAGGACAAACGGTGTAGCAGGCGGAGGAGGGTTTTGGTATGTAAGGATGGTAGGAGCGGAAGGAGTGCAGAAGTTGAGGTGAAGGGCCATGACTTGCGGCGTAGAGCTGTCATCGTCAAAGGACCACCCGGCATCAGGGGCCGGGGGTTGAACTACATTGACCTGGGCTGGCGCCGGTGGCTGAGGTTGTGGAGCGGGAAGGTGGTTCGACATTGGGTTCTGATGGATCCCCAAGTCTTGAACCGGTTGTTGTTGCTGTTGCGGCTGCTGCTGCGGCTGCGGTGCCTGTTGTTGCTGCACTTGCTGCCTCGGCGGCTGCCTTCTTTTCTCTTTAATTTCCGTAATGGCCCTATGCATTTCGGCCCAATCAATCCTTTGTCCTTCATGGAGGTCATAGACCAAATCCCTGAACTGAAAACACCCTTCAATAGTATGTCATGGCTGCCTGTGAAACATACAGTACTTTGTCTGATCAACGGCCGGGTTCTAGTTGGGCCATTCCGGAGGGAGTTGTATAGCACTAACTGACATGAGAGCTGAGAAGATATCCGTGAGGGTTTCTGGCAGGGGTGGGTACTGCGGTCTTTTAGGAGCCGGGCGCTTGTTGTTGTTGTTGTAGCTGTTGGGTGGAGGGACATTATGGTATTACGAAGGCTGTAGAGGTTGTTTCGGAGCGATAAAGGTGTTTTGTGGAGTAGCGAAAGTAGGCGGAGGGTTTTGTGGAATGGTTGGGAAGTTTTGTGGAGCAGGGTTTTGCGGAGTGCGGGGGTTTTGCGGAAAGCGGAAAGGTGCGGCTTGGAAGGGGAAGGTAACGGCTTGAATTTGTTCATTGGTCTGGACCCCCTCAGTGATAGGACCTTGAGGTTTCTTATGGTATTTTGGCTTTTGGTTCTCAAAGAGCGAGTGGATGGGGGAGTCTTTGAACTGTGTTTGAATGAACAGTGCCCGGCTATAGAGTTGGTGCATGTTGGCTATATCATTCATCGCCAAGATGTTTCGGAAGGTCGGAGTAGCATTAGAAATAAGTAGCTTGACCTTCTCTTCCTCCGGAATATGGCCTGGAACCCTGGCGGCCATCTGCCTCCATCTATCAGCATAGGTAGCAAATTCCTCATCGGGCTTCATTTTCTCGGCCACCAAGTCTGTGAAAGAATATTCTGGACCGACCCTGTCTTGAAACCGTTGGATAAATTTGTCTTTCACTATTTTAAAGCTCTCGGCATCCTCTAACGGCAGAGAATAGAACCATTCCAGTGCAACCCCATCCAATGATCGGCAGAACAAATACGCCATGAGGCGATCATCATACTGAAATTGGGCCGATTCATATAAAAGGTCCCTCACATGAATAAAGGGATTGATGTTTCCATCATACTTGCGGTAATTAAGGAGCTCGGATTGCGGAGGGATCGGATGTTTTGGAAGCTGAGGACTAGAACATCTGCCAAGGATTGTGGGCCAACCCATTTTTGGAGGAAATCAATCTGTTGTTGCATGGTGGCCCACTTATCAAGTAGTTCCTGCTCCCTGGATGGAGTAGGGGTAGTGAGAGACGAAGGTTGAAATTGAGGAGCAGAAGGATGGACTGTTGTTGGAGGTGAAAGCCCATAAGAAGGAGTAGAAGGATAAACGGCCAAGGTAGGGAGCCCATAAGAAGGATATTGGGCCGGAGACTGACCCGGATTAGAATGGACTTGGGCAACCCCTTGCTGAGGGCGCAAGAAATCTGAAGGGCCAACAAGGACTTGTGGCACCGATGGGCTGGACATGTGATGATCCACCTGAATAAAAGGAGGGTGAGTAGACTTTCCCTTGTCAGAAAATTGCTGGGCTGAAGCGAAAGATTGGCCCGTTTCCATACCAGAAAAGGTGATGGTCCGAGGTTGGACCGGAGTAAGATCAATTGGAGTGGGCTGGATGGAGGCCCACCAACTCTAGACTGGTCGATGGAAAGATTAGATTGGCCTGGCGCAATCGTGGGATGTGGGGTATTGGACCTTTGCATGGCCTGATAGACAGCTTGGAGTTGGGCCGGATCCAACGGGGCCATCATTTGGAGAATGGAGCCAGCAGAAGGAGAAGAGAAGGAAGGAGTGGTTTGGCCGCCCTCCATAGGGACGGAGGATGGAAGAGGGGCAGACCCCTCTCCAGACGGGAATGAGATAACCCTAGAAGGGTTTTCAAGAAGCCCTTGAGGGAGAGACTCCTCTTGGGAACGGGGAGGATTGAAAGAAGCCATGATGGGTTCGAAGAGCGGATTGGAGTAGATTTTGGAGAAGGAATTGACCCTAGAAGATGACTCTAATGGACGAAGATAACTCCACATGCAACGGAAGACCTTAACAAAAGCAAACAACACACAACAAACACACAATGAGTGATCGAACTTAGATGAGTTTAATAAAGATGTAAGTGAAAACGAGATGACAACACTCACGTCCAACCAAGTTACTTTAGATGATGCAACAAGATTTTTATGATTTGCTCTTTTAGAACCTTTGTGATTTGATTACGATGTGCTCTCCACAATAGGTTCCTAATAGAAAAGGATGGGTGACTTGGTTGACTCTAAATGTAATCACTCCTTCACTTATGCAATCCTAGACATGGGGTAGGAAAGGTACAACCGGCCCGGTGTCCGTTTGGGAATCCACGGCTCACGGGGACTTATGGAGGTCCCTGATGTGTTTTCCTGGTCGGCCCCAAGGAATATGGAGACGAGAGGTCCACGCACCAAGGTAGGAGAATGCAATCTAATATATGAAAATATGCATGAACCTATGTGCACCGGGGTGCATGCAAATTCTAGCCTAAAATCTAGCAATCAAATATGCACACAATGATATGAATATGTGAACCAACCAAGGAGGAAACCGAATAGCACCCAAGCATGAAAATCACAGCAAAAATTGCGAAAGTAAACTGTACCTCGGGGTGCGTACCTATCTGGAGTATGTGACGGTCGAGACTACCTGCGTCAGAGGAGTGTGACGGTCTAAGACCGGGCCATCACAGTAATGTAACGCATTCACAGGAGACCGTCAGAGGATCCAGAGAACCAGAAACAGCAGAGAAATAGAGGGAAAATCCGGGGAAAAATCAGAGCAGTAAGGGCAAACAAGGGGAGCAGGTTTAATAGAGATTCAAAGCACGATTGGCACTAGATGTCCCACCGTGATCGCCAAAAAATTGTTGGTTTTAATGTGTCCCTTCTTTTGCAAGATGGGCTATGATGCCAACTATGAAAGTATGAGCCAAGTAATGAAATCAATCAACCTATGGACATGTGAATCATGAACCTAGGCAACCAACACAAGCTCTAGCATGGGCCTGCTATCTCAATCAAGACTAAGCAAAGCAAAGAAAGAAAAAACACACGCCGGAGCGTGGAATAAGGAATAAAGGAAAACACACCGTATAGGTGGAACAAACAAAGTAAAGAAGAGATATGATGAAAGAGAAAGCTAATGCCCAAACTAAGGAAAGATGTGATCGCCACCAAGGTAGAAACAAGTCAAAGACCTGATAAATACCTTAGAGTAGGAGGATGATGCACCCGCCCACGGGAGAGAGAAAACAACCAGGAAACTACAGCTCCGTCAGATGCAACGGTCGAAGGAAGATGCGCCATAGAAAGTGTGACGGTCTTACGATAGACCGCTACAATACTCTAACGCGCCTATGTCAGACCGTCAGAGCTTCTGCAGAATAAGAAGTTGGGAATCTTTTGATCTCCAAGCTTTCCAGCCGGCCAGAGAGCTTGGGCCTCGTGATATGGACTCTGTAAACCTGCAAGAGAGTGTAGAACACAAGAAAAATAACCCAGATTAGCCCTTAGACAAAGTAGTATCAATAAATCCAAGAAATTTAAGAGCATGCAAAAGGAAAGGGAAATACCGGGGAGGTTGGTTTTTTAACCCCTCTGGGGCGTTTTAAAAGATGGGAGGATGTTTTGAATGAATGCAGCAAGTGCAAGAACGTGGGAGATGGAGAGGGACAATGCTATGATGTTTGAAAGGGAAAAAAGACACTAAGATGACAACTTGACTGAACTAAACCCTTGGAAACGATACTCCCTAAACTTTGGAAGTTGATGGACGTGGGAAGCAGCTCTCCTTGGTTAGTTCTGGCTCCAAGATGTGGCAGCACTTCGATGCAAACTCCAGATGTCTCCCCCTCAAGCCATGAAGTCAAGGGTTCTATTTATAGACCCTCAAAGTCTAGGTTCGAATTAAGAGGATAATGACTAGAATTTTATCGAAAACTTGGATAAATCTTGAAGATAATACTCCCCAGAGTCCATAGAATCAAATGAAAGCTTCTTAGGATGAGTATCGAGAGAGAAACCCTCAAACCAAACTCTTAGTCCGATCACGGAATAGCAGAGCAAAGGCAGGCTTGTCAGGACTCTCTGTTGGATGTAACGACCGCTCGATAGACCGCCACACTAATGTAACGTTCCAGTCTTGGACCGTCACACAACCCTATCCACTATAAGATAAGATCAATGGGAGAAGTTTGCGAATGTTGGACTCTTCAAGAAGGTAACGGCCAAGGGTAGATGCGTCACAACCAATGTAACGGCTACACGATAAATCGTCACACCCAACGGATAGGCAAAAGATAAGCTTGAAAGGAAGCCTTAAACTTAAGGACTCTGGAAGGATGTAACACACCATGGTAGATGCGTTAGAGAACTGTAACGCCCCATCAAAGGACCGTTAGAGATAATAAAGTGCAAATGAAATGAGAGTTTGCTAAGCTTCGTCCAGCGGAAAGGGATAAGGAACCAGACCCAACCAAGGAGATATGACTCATGAAATGGACCTCAATTTGACCAAGAAGGCCCAATAAAGGTGAACAACTGGGAGCATCATATAGAATGAACAAGGAGATGACCCAACTTATCGGTCATAAAACGGGTGTCAATACACTGTCATGAAACTCATGCGGACACGACCCTCCGAGATCACAGAACCCACGTGGAGTACAACCCACCACGGGCACATAAGCCACGTGGAAACTAAACTATGAGTGTATGGCTAAACCCACCATAAGGAATCCATAAGCCTCATATTACGTGAATCCATTCTAGGGTGACCGCCACCCTCACAAGGCTGAAATGGCCCAATTTCTATGGGTTTATGTGAATCAAATATTAATTCCTATGTTCCAAGGTGAAAACTCATTCATGGGACTCAAACAGGATGAAAAACCCTCATCCCGGTCGACTTGGACCATTGGTCGGTTGACCTAGACCATAGGTCGGTCGACCTACCAAGCATGGGTCAGTTGACAGGCTAGGAAGGGTCTATCGACTGGCTAGGAATGCAGTTGGGGGTCCGGCTCCATTAAGGTGATCACGATCTACCTGGGGACTGCGATCAACCAAAGACGCGGTTGGTCGTGCGACCGCATCCATGACCACCTCACCACGGCTTCTCAAATGAACATAGTGTCTGTTCACGCCACGTTCATTACCCAGAAGCTTACGCGGTTAAGGAGAAGATCGCGATTTCGTCTCAGATCTAGACTTCCGTGAACCAGCGTGAAATCGCTCGTTCCACGCCCCATTCAAGTCGAACGAAGGGGAAAACATACAAAATTGCTTCATATGCCTTCCATATGTTGGAAGGACTCAAAAATACAAATTAAAGACCAAAGAAAATGATGATTCCTTCAATTGCCCTATACATACACCCATGCCCCACCACATATGCATTCAGCCTTGTCCAGGCCTCCAATCATGGGAAAAACTCAACTAAATCAAGTGGAATCACACCTCGACATTCCATTAACTCACAATCTAACATTTGAATTGAAGATCGCCGCCCAAATCGGCGGATTCATCTCACATCCTGAAACAAGCATTTTAACCCCAAAAAGGGGAAAACCCGCTCAAACTCGCCCTAATCGGCACAAAATCGTAGGGAAATGAAGCACAAGGGTTATGGATCTGTCCCCCTACCTCTTCCGACAAAACCACGCGAATCCAGCATCGATTCGCATCAAAAATATCTCGTTCCACATCCGGTTCTTCACGAAACCTCGAAAATCCTCCACCACGATGTCGCCTCCCGTTCCACAGTTTGGTCCTCGCCCCTTGTCGCCCGTGCCGCCCTCCACCTCACCGCCCAATCTCCTCATCAGCCGCCAGAGAAGAAGAGGGAAAGAGGGAGAGACATGAGAGGGAGAGGGAGAGAACGTGGGTGAGAGGGGGAGAGTTATGAGAGTGAGAGGGGGAGAAATGAGGGGGATGGGTTTTAATAAAAATAAATTTTTATTTCTTTTTCTCTTTTTTTATTTTAATTAGAAAATTCGCAATGACTTTGAAAAAATCTCGAAAAATATATTCTGACCCAGAAAAATTTCAAGAAAAAGTTAGGCCGCTCCACGCACTGTCACGGATCCAAAATAATTCACACAAATATCATTTAAAGGTCCAATAATCCAACATTAAAGTCTGAAACTAATATGAACACGATCTACAATCAGCGGAAACATGATCCGAAATCTAGGGACATTATAGGACGCCTCAAAGACATGGCTTAAATTTGTTAAGAATACGTCGTGGGAGGGGGGCGCCTTTAAAAGCATCTTCTCCCAAAGACGCGTTCATGATCGTCCTTGAAAAACCCACAAAAATGATAAGAAATTATAAAAATAGGGGAAATTATTCAAATAAATCAATGATGAGAGCCACTTTGGGATGTTGTGTTGTGATATGAGATTTGCTCAGTATAATGTCAAAAATGGGGTGTCTACGATTGTCATCAAATTTAGCTCACAAAAATTAGATTCTTTCACCAATAGAAGATCTTCCAAGGCTGAAAAAATATTGAGGATATGTTATATTATATTCAGGATACAAAGTAAACTATCGATCATTGTTAGAAAGGTGAGTGAGGGTAGATGATGAAGCTATTGGTAGAACAATTCTATTTGCAACTTTACAATAAACTACGGATGAGAGAAAGTAATCATTGATCTACAAAAGAAATTATTTTCTTTTTTCTTTTAAAGTAACAAAGGTCATTTTTTTCAATTGTTGTTTCTTTGTACATGCTCAGTCTAATTGTCCACATGTTTCTAACTTTTCCCGTTCTTACTTTGCTTAGCCAGATAATTTTATTTTGTCACACCCCTTAGGAATGCATTTCTCAAGGTATAATACGACATTCCAATGGTAAATTTGGTTAAAGTCATTAAACAAATATAATACTGACTTGCCTTCCACAAGAAAAACATAACTAAAAGAAAATATGCACTGAACAATACCTGTGGGTAAAAATAGGGAACAATAAGAGCCTTGACAATGTTGGTCAGTCTAGTTCCATTTGGGGTTGGATACTTGTTCCAACAAAAATAAACATCACACTAAGATAAAAAAATGCATATTTTTCAAACAATACAATAATATTCCACTCTGCATAATTTAGACTAAAGAAAAATGTTAAAAGATTATGTCCCATGCATCATTGATTGACTTCATCATGATTTATGTGCAAAAAGGCATCATTAAGAATCTGAGACACATATGACTGAGCTTTGATTCTAATTTCTTGGGCTGGCAACCAAGGTATATAAAGATATACTTGGATCATATTTGTGAGAAAGTCCTATGAAGACTCATAATTCATGAAACATGTATGATTGTAGTTTTCACAATTTGAAATGCATAAGCATTTCCTAATTCCCATGCCTTCAACTTTTGCACTCACATCTCATCCAACCTAATGAAAGCAATCACATAAAATCACTTCTATGCGTTTCTAGAGGATTGTTGTAATATTGATAAAGGAGCGCTCACTTTCGCAAATGAAACTTTGTGCCATCACTGTACATTAGAAAGGTGATATGAGCAGCAAACTAAGATCTTAGCTAAACACACAAAAACCATAGTAAAATACCCGCAATGGTCATAGAGCTAATTTCATATCGTAAACTCCCCACAACCCTACCAGCAACATGATCAGAGAAAGAGGGGCAAATTACCTCCAACTTCTTCAACGCCATATTCTCCTCTAGCAGTGCACTGTTAATTTCCCCTATGTTTTTCGAGTTCCTGATTAAACAATAGAACCAAAAAAAATCCATTACTCTCCAAAATATCAGAAGTAGTAAAAATAGGGCAATAATTAACTTCTAGAATGAACACCATTTGTAAGGATTCTTGTTTGTTATCAAGTCTTTACAGTCCTTGATAATGCCAATCTTTACAATTCCTAGATGGACTGTGTTTACATTGATCTTTGCTCTTTCTACTGTAACATGAATAAATTTTTCTTGAAAAATAGAAAATTTTAGATAATAAGTCTTCATTGTTCTTAGAAAGTAAAGAAAGACAGTGAACATAAGAATAAAAAATGCAGATGACATATAGCTAGTTGCCTTGCAACTTGACATGTATAATGGTGGTTAATTTTGACTGTGCATAAGCATGGGATCCACTGTATCTGCATGAAAGAAATATATTTTTCTTTATTGGCTTGCTAATGGAAATAAGCATTCATATTGCCATTAGAATGGCATTGTTCATTGTCTTACCTCTTAGGGTTGAACATATCATAGAATTGGAATCTTTCTTTCTTCACCCAACTGTGAATTATAGATGAGACATTGATTATTCTTTCATCTATTCCCATTGCTTCTGCTACCTAGATCAACTTCTCCAATAGAGTGTATGTCAATAGAAATGCCCTGTAAATCAATAAAGAGAAATATGTAGCCAAATCAAGTCTATCTATTCTTACTCTATTCATTTTCCTCATATGACACCACTTCATTTCATTAAAAGTCAAAAGCAGGCAATCCTCTACTCTATTGTTTTTAATTTTTGGGGGGCATGGGGAAATTTTGATCCTTTAGGGAGGTGGTGGTAGGGAGGGGGGTTGTAGTTGGAGGGGGAATTCCCCATATACCTCACAAGTCACAAGGGTTCCAGGCAACATGGCAGGCATGAGTTTCTAAAGTCCCACTTACACAATGGTCCACAATGCCAAGGAAGTTTCATTCCATTTGTGTTCCTTGTCAAGGTGGACAATGGGTGTCTTTATATTATGGGAATTTTTTATCACATCCTAATATAAGAAATTTTTCTTCTTATTAAGGTTTTGTGCATATCCCTATTTTTGATTTTTATAAATCTCATTCTACATGTCAAAATGTTTTCTTTTGCCACAACTTGTTTCCCGTTCTATGGAAAGGGGGTGTCACAGAGGACAAGTCCATTTATATGGTTTATCAAACATTGAAAATTTTACCAATCATTCAAATCCTATAGAGTTTCCTTTTTTTCATTTTTCTCCTTTTCTTTTCCCCATTGGTGTGAAGAGTAGCAATAGCGTAGTTGCATGTTATATGCATGATAAAACCTGACAGATCAAGCCAAGAAGGGGAGGCTCTTTGACATGTGAAAGTCATTGAAAACCAAGCAAGATTTTGCTGATATGTGTCTACAGTTAATGAAAGTGCTATACCATGTTGCTTTTTCATGAAAAATTGTTAGACATTACAACCACACATGTTTGCATAGAAGGTAAGAGAGAGGGGAGGAGAAGCATACACATGAACTAAAGAGTGGGAATCACCACCATTATTTTTCATAAATCGACAAACACAAACAAATTTTGGTTCCTCAATTAGAGCCAGTACCAAATGAATTGCATACAAATGTATTGTGCAACAGTTTAAGTAAGCTTTCAGAAACTCTTGGCATCTCATTGCTCTGACATAGCTTCACAACAGTGATCCAAGTGTCTAGCCTGACCATCTCTAACCCTTTCTTTTCCTATAAACTACAAGTAACCATCATGCCCATGATGCAAGAAAATAGTAAACTCTGCAGCAAATGCTTCTACTTGAAAACTTCTGTTCCTTGGTAACTGCTCTTTTTTTCACCTAAGCATATACTTCGGTGGTAGCTCATTTTATCTTCTTTTAAAATATCAGAGTCTTGTCATTCTTTTTCTGTTTCTATTTTATTTATTTGTTCATTTTTTATTTTGTTTGTTTCAACCTAACATAGAAACACATTGGAGTCAATCTTTTTTTCTTATTACATTTTTTCCTTTTTTAATATCAAAAATCATAAAGACTTAAAAGAATCTTTCATCTGCTCTTCTTTTCTCTTACTACAAGTTCTAGATGTTATGTTACCCCGACTAACAGCTTGTTATATGTAGCGTCAATTAGTTTCATTGTAATAATTTATTTGTGAGTTGCTTTATTTAGCTGATTATTAAGATACCGTCTCACTTCAATGAGGTGGCCATCATTCAATGTTGCATTTTTATCATTTTCAGGTCCTCATGCAGGGGCAAAGTCGTTTGACAATGATGTTTGTTACAAGTGAGTCTTGTTAATAATCTTGGCAAATGTTGATACCAGCTATTGTCTTTCTATTAAAAATCAGTCTTAAGCATCCTCATGACAATGTGGATGAAGTGAATAAGAGTTTAGGATGTATTATGTGCAGCTGCGATTAATTTTTGTCTCATTCTTGTACCCTAGGTATTTTGAGAAGTTTGTGTCCAAAAGATTATAAGCCATTGTTTTGTGTATGATGCAAGGCATTTCATTGCTCATTGTCGTCAGTCATCTATGTCTACATCCTCTTCTCCAACATATATTTCTTTTGCTCCACAATATCTGCTTTATAGATTACAGTACCTATATTCGGGAAGAATCTTGTCATTCTTTCAATTTATTTCTATGTCATTTGTCATCTTATGCAATGTGACAAGCATTCATGTTTCCTGTCACGCACCGACACGGAATATCGAACTGTCACGTCCCGAGCGCGAAAGATTACCCGGAGGCGTGACGCGTCTATATAGATCGTGTCAATCTTGTAAATATCAGAGTGCGCAAATAACTAAGATTTAACTCGAAGTTAATACAATTAGGATGAGCTGACAATTGATACAACTAACCCAATGACAATTACATACATACCCAAGTCCAACTACTAGGCTTCAAGCCCTTATTACAATTATTGGACTAATACAGCTGACGTCTGACATAACTTGATATGACTGACATAAATGAAATTACAATAACACCATTTACACAAGCACAATTTACAAGATAACAAGATAACTCTATTTTTACACTCATCACTCCGACTCATTCCCTCCCGAGTTCTGGCTGATATCTGAATTTCCTGGAAAGGTTAGAAAATAACTAGATGAGCGAATCGCTCAGTAGGATTTACATCTCAAATTTTAACATGCTTTAAGTGAATTACACATTCATTTAATGTACGTAACCTATGCATGCAGACAGATAGATATCAAAGAATTGTAAAATCGACGGGAGTAGAAAGTGAGAGTATAGATTTCACAATTTCAAGCAGCAGTGGCAAGTGATAGTAAATGATGTCAAGTCAGTGATAACTGAATAGCAACATGTTATTCAAGCTAGTAACTGAGTAGAAACATGTTATTTAAGCTAGCAATAGTAAGCAAAGTAGTTTTAAGTATGTATAACTGGAATTGGCTATTTATAATGCATTCAAGTAAGCACTTTTACCCTTTTGCGGGTCTCAAGTCAATCAATCAAGTAATATCATGAGAATGAGTGGCATGTCTAAAGTCTAGCAAGCAAGTACTTCGGTGTAATGCCAAACACCGTGGTCAATAAACTCCCATGGGCACAAGTACCTTCGAGTGCTCCCCCCAGGACCAGACCGGGCCCTATATGCACAGCATTCATCATGTATGTTGACATCCACTCTCATTTATAGCCAATATGGAATTTCAAGGTTTGACCAGTATGATATATAAGGTGGAATTATGGAATGGAATCCAAGGGCGCATTGATGTGTAGGGATGAACTAGGAGTGGAAATCAGTAACGTTTGATACACGGAAAAACTAGATAAGAGAGGTGCCTTATAGGCCACCTGACAATTTTGGAAATGACACCCTCACTGTGGGATGCCCTTCCTGGGAATTATACAGGGTTCAGAGGACCCTGTCAGGAGTTAAAATCACCTCTTCGTCTGCCATCTGTCAGTGGAGATGGCAAAAGTGAAAGCCTAATGATCACGTTAACGTAATGAGCTAGCTGGGTCGACTCAATAGTCCATCGCGTCAACTCATCAGTTCATCGCGTCAACCCATCAGTTCACAGCGTCAACGTAGTGAACAGACAGGGTCGACCCTGTCAACAGGCAGGGTCACTGCGTCAACCCTGTCAACAGGCTGCGTCGACCCTGTCAACAGGCAGGGTCGACTCATCAGTTCATCGCGTCAACGTGATAAACTGGCAGGGTCGACTCATCAGTTCATCGCGTCAACGCGATGAACTGGTAGGGTCGATACTTTCTTTTGTTTCCCAGTTTTCATGCCCTTTCAGTCCTCTTTTCACTGTGAGTTCTTCACAAAAGTTCTTCTTCTCTTATAGATGTAGATTTTATTCTTCTACCATGACCTCCAATTCTTCTTAGTTTTTAAGTTATAATTAATTTTCTAAGGTTCTGTTTTTTTTACTCAGTAACTGTTCACATATGTCTATAGATCTCGGTTTTTCACATTTTCACCTTCTTCCTCTCATTTTCTCTCTCTGCACTCTTCATAAAACTTCTTTCTAACATTCCAATCTACGATTTTCTCTTCTATCATGTACTCTCATTCTCTCTAGATTCTTCGTTATTCTCCTTCTTAGAACCCCCCCTATTTTCAATATAATTTCTTGGCCTCTTTCAACTTGGTCTCTTTTCAACTTGGCCTCTTTCAACTTGGTCTCTTTTCCACATTTTTCATCCTCTTGACTACAATTTCTTCTTTCACTATTTCAAGTTTTAGTTTCACAGAAATTGACATAATGACAGGCCCTTTACTAAAGCATGAACTATATCAAATATAGATACTAGCTACTACATGTTAATCATCTCAGATTTAAGCCAACATATGTTAATCATTCTAGATATGATACTAATACTTGCTAATTCTTCTGGGTATAAAGTTAATACATGCTAATTATCTTAGGTATGAAGTTAATATATGCTAATCATCCTATATTTAAGTCAATACATGTTAATCATTCTAGATATGAGACTAATGCTTGCTAATACTTGTTAATTATTTTCGGTATAAGGCTAATACATGCTAATCATTTCAGATTTAAGCCAACACATGTTAATCATCCTAGATATGACACTAATACTTGCTAATACTTGCTAATTATTCTGGGTATAAAGTTAATACATGCTAATTATCTTAGGTATGAAGTTAATATATGCTAATCATCCTAGATTTAAGCCAACACATGCTTTATAAACACTAAACATCGTATGGAAATGAGCCTAATACTAAAGGTCTAGACTAATCATCCTAGATTAGCTACTAATTTAGTTAAAAGTTGAGAACACCTACCTCTGTGAAGTTCGTAGCAGCAGACCCCTTCTAGCAGAGCTTTGCCCCAACCTTTAGCTAAGCTAGAATGGGAATGGGGTAGCAAAAGGGGATGTTATAGGGTCTAGTATGAACGGATAGGGGACAAGATCTGAAATAATGAGTCTTTACAGCTTGCACAGGCTGGAGAGATAAGAGATAGGCTGGAGAGATAAGAGACAATTGTTTGGACATATAACCCATGGCCTAATTCGTAAGTGCAAGATTAGCTTATAACATATAATTATTTGGCAAAAAGGGTAGATACATGGTGGATTCTAGGATTTGAACCCTGGTCATTGGGTTGGAAGGTAAGTCATTTAACCAACTACACTAGGAAGCCACTTGTTAAGTGAATAACCTTTACATAACATAACAGGGTCGACTCATCAGTTCATGTGAACAATACTGCGTCAACCCTTCCAACAGACAGGGTCGACTCATCAGTTCATGTGAACAGTACTGCGTCAACGCGGTGAACTGGCAGGGTCGACTCATCAGTTCATTTCCAGTTCACAGGGTTGACTCATCAGTTCATCGCGTCAACGCGATGAACAGTACTGCGTCAACGCGGTGAACTGGCAGGGTCGACTCTGCAGTTCAAATCTGCTCAAAATGGTTTAAGGTATTAATCTTTACATATGATAACTTCGTTTCCACTTCTTACATAAACTTCCTAAAGAGTTTATTTATTTATTTTTATGGCAAATATTAATAATAATAATAATTTTTTTTTCATTTTTTAAAGGGTGCTACACCCTCCCCTACTTAAAAGAATTTGGTCCCCAAATTCAATGGTATAAGGGTAAATTCAACTACATAAGGATACTGTAGAAAGTATAAGATACTTGCCGACTAAAATAGTTCTGGGTCTCTTCTCTTCATAGATTCCTCGGTCTCCCAAGTTGCTTCTTGCTCCGAGCATCGATTCCATTGAATTTTTACCATAGGGATCGTCTTGCTCCTTAGAACTCGAACTTCGCGGTCGAGGATCTGCATCGGCCTTTGCTCATAAGTAAGATCCCTTTGAATCACCAATTCAGCATGATTGATGATGTGAGAAGGATCATGCACATATTTCTTCAGCATAGATATATGAAATATATTGTGCACTTCCGAGAGTTGAGGAGGTAAGACAATGCGGTAAGCCACCTCGCCTACTCTTTCCAATACTTCAAATGGACCGATAAACCTTGGTGTAAGCTTGCCCTTAACACCGAATCTTCTAATACCTCAGCCGGGAGATACCTTGAGAAATACATGGTCACCCACTTGAAATTCCAAATCTCTCCTTCTATTATCAACATAAGATTTTTGCCTGCACTGAGCTATCTTGAGTCTCTCTCTGATAAGGTGTATCTTCTCAGTCGAATCTCTAACCATATCTGGGCCTAGAATTTGTCTTTCATCGACTTCTTCCCAGCATATTGGAGAACGACAACTCCTGCCATAAAGTGCCTCGAAAGGGGCCATTTGAATACTAGCTTGATAGCTGTTATTATATGCAAATTCGGCTAGTGGTAAGTGGTCATGCCAGCTTCCGCCGAAATCTATAATACATGCCCTTAACATATCTTCAACAACTTGATTTGTCCTTTCAGTCTGACCATCTGTCTGGGGATGGAAAGCAGTGCTGAAATTAAGTTTCGTCCCCAGAGAGTGTTGTAGACCCTTCCAAAAATGAGAGGTGAAGCGTGGATCTCGGTCAGATACGATCGAGACGGGAACTCCATGCAATCTAACCATCTCCTTAATATACAGGGCAGCAAGTACGTCGACTGACCATCAACTTTTGATGGGTAAGAAATGGGCCGATTTAGTTAATCGGTCGATAATTACCCAAATTCCATCATATCCACCCCTAGTCTTGGGCAAACCCATGATAAAGTCCATGCCAATGTCCTCCCACTTCCACTTGGGAATATCCAACGGATGTAGCTTTCCGGCGGGTTTTTGATGTTCCGCCTTCACTTGTTGGCATGTGAGGCAACGAGACACAAAGTCTGCTACCTCCCTTTTCATGTTAGGCCACCAGAAGGTTCTTTTCAAGTCTTGGTACATCTTAGTAGCTCCAGGGTGGATTGTGTACCTTGATCTATGAGCTTCTTCAAGAATCTTCTTCTTCAATTCGGGACAGTCGGGCACACATGTCCGTGTATGAAATAGTAATCTGCCATCCGATGCCAGCTTGAAATCCAGTCTCTCGTCCAGCTTGCTCTTTATCTCCACTAGCAAGGGATCCTCTTCTTGTAACTTCTTGATTTCAGGTAGCAAATCTGGATGTAGGCTCATATGAGATAGAATAATACACATGTTCTTCTCATCTGTGCTGATATCAAGCTCAGAGAATTTCTCCAGCTGTTTCCATTCTTGTATCATGCAGTTGGCCAATATTGTTCTCGGCTTTCGACTAAGGGCATCAGCTACGGAATTACCCTTACCAGGATGGTACTGTATAGTAAAGTCAAAATCCTTGAGATACTCGAGCCAACGCCGTTGCCGCATGTTCAGCTCCTTTTGGGAGAATAAGTACTTGAGACTTTTATGATCGGAGTACACAGTGGATTGTTCTCCGTAGAGATAGTGCCTCCAGATCTTTAAAGCGAATACTACTACGGCCAGCTCTAAGTCGTGAACTGGGTAGTTCTCTTCATGTTTCTTCAATTGTCGAGAAGAGTATGCAATGACTCTCCCATTCTGCATCAATACACATCCGAGGCCAATACCAGAAACATCGGTATATACCTCATATTTTTCTCCTTCCATTGGTAATGATAAGACTGGAGCAGTGGTCAAGAGATCCTTCAAAGTTTTGAAACTCTTTTCACAGTCTTCCTTCCACTCATAAGGCACTTCCTTGCGGGTTAACCTGGTCATGGAAACAGTAATTTTGGAGAAGTCCTTTATAAAACGCCGATAGTAACCAGCTACACCCAAGAAGCTCCGAATCTCAGTTACATTTGTGGGTCGTTCCCAGTTCTTCACGGCTTCGACCTTTGATGGGTCAACAGCAATTCCGTTCTTCGAAATGATATGGCCTAAGAAGGATACTTCCTCGAGCCAAAACTCGCATTTGCTGAATTTGGCATATAGCTTGTTTCCCCTTAATATCTGTAATGCCTTCTTGAGGTGTTCTTCATGATCCTCTTCGGTCTTTGAATAGATCAGAATATCATCAATAAAGACCACAATAAATTGGTCTAAATAGAGTCTGAATATGCTGTTCATTAACTGCATAAAAGCTGCGGGGGCATTTATTAGTCCGAAAGGCATACCAGTAAATTCGTAATGCCCATACCTGCTTCGGAATGCATTTTTATGAATATCTTCTTCTTTGATCTTCAATTGGTGGTAACCAGAACGAAGATCAATCTTGGAGAAATATAAAGCTCCAGATAGTTGATCGAACAGCTCATCAATCCTTGGCAGTGGATACTTATTTTTGATTGTAAGGTGATTTAGCTGTCGATAATCTATACATAATCTCATCGATCCGTCCTTCTTTTTGACGAATAGCACTGGTGCTCCCCATGGGGAAGTACTCGGCCTGATGAAACCCTTGTTCAATAACTCCATTAGCTGCTCTTTTAGTTCCTTCAGCTCAGCAGGGGACATTCTGTATGGTGCCCTGGAAATAGGATGAGCACCAGGGACAAGGTCGATTGTGAATGACACTTCCCTTTCCGGGGGTAAGCCGGTTAAATCTTCTGGAAAAACATCTGGAAAATCCCGAATTACACGGATGTCTTCAAGTTTAACCTTCTCGACTTCCGTGGCAGTCACGAATGCTATGAAAGTCATGCATCCCTTATTCATAAGTTTACTAGCTCGGAGTGCTGATATAAGAAGTGATTTACTCCGAGGGCTATTGTAAACTAGCTCTGGGAAATCTACGAAAGTTACCTTGCCATGCCGGCAATCTACAGTTGCTTGGTATGTGGATAGCCAGTCGGCACCTAGTATGACATCATACCCCTTTATGTCTAGGCATATCAGGTCAGCAGGTAAATTATTTCCCTTAATCATCACTTCACAGTTTGGATAATGATAAGTGATATCAGACTCATTCCCAAGAAGTGTAGATATGACCAAATCTAGCAGTTCATGTTTCTTAGAAAATGAAGCAGCAAAGTTCTTGGAAACGAATGAATGAGTTGCTCCGATATCGAATAAAACTTGAGCAGTTTTTGAACAAATAGTGAGAGTACCTTCCACAATTCCACCTTCAGTGGGTTCCGTCTCTCGGAGAGCTTATAGACGGCCTTGTTTCTTTATCAGACGCTCCTCGTCTTTGATGTCCTGCTCCTTCATCAGTGGACAGTTTGGGATTCGATGCTCTCGACTCCCACATCGAAGACAAGCACCTAACTTTCTCCAGCATTCCTCGGTCTTATGACCAGCTTTATCACAATACTTGCAAATCTCCTTTGATGGTGTGGTGGAGGAGAATGGCCTGTCATTCTTCTGAAATTTCTTTATCTTGGAGGACTCCCCTCCCGTGAAGAACCGCTTCTTGTTGAAGGATTGTTTGAATTTTCCCGGGCCAGTGACGGGTTCCTTCTTGTCTCTTCCTCGAATCCTCCCGGATAACTCGGTCGCGTCTTCTAGCAGTTGAGCACGCCGAACCATCTCCGAATAGACTTGGATGTCCATCAGGGCAAGTTGTGTGATATAATGGGGCCGAAGCCCATTGAGGAATCTTCTCGCCTTCATCTTTTCTGTACACACCAAATGGGGTGCATACCTTGATAATCTGGAGAACTGGGCCTCATACTCGGCCACTTTCAAGCCTCTTTGTTTTAGAACGGCGAATTCCGCAGCCTTCTTTTCCTGGATATGGTCGGAGAAGTACTTGTTGTTGAAATGCTCCGTGAATTCATCCCATGTGACATGGTATCCTGGCAGTGTTGCTTCTATAGATTCCCACCAGCATCGAGCGTCCCGCTCTAGTTGAAAAATGGCCAGTAAAACCTTCTCTTCATCCGAGCATTGCATCACATGAAAGATCCGTTCTATCTCCTTCAGCCAATTCTCGGCATCCTCGGGGTCAGACGAACCCGTGAACCTTGGTGGGTTCATGTTACGGAAACTCCGGTGGAGATCTCCCGCTCCACGGTTTGCTTCGCCTTGGGCCACTTGTTGTAGTGCCTCGATGAGGTTTTGCACGGTGCACTGCATCTCACGCCATTGTGCTCTTTCCGCAGCCATGATCCTACAAAAGAGTTAACTATGATAAAGATCGAATTTACTGGTAAGGTCGAAAGTCATTGTAGAACTTAACCCATGGCTCTATCCATCTCACCGGGTAAGGTATATCTATCCTTGAACTCAAGTTTTTTTTACTTAGATTTCAATTTCTAACAGTTTATTTATTTTTTTTTCTAGTTCCCTAGGTTTGAAAATCTAGGCTCTGATACCACGAAGACTGTCACGTCCCGAGCGCGGAAGATTACCCAGAGGCGTGACGCGTCTATATAGATCGTGTCAATCTTGTAAATATCAGAGTGCGCAAATAACTAAGATTTAACTCGAAGTTAATACAATTAGGATGAGCTGACAATTGATACAACTAACCCAATGACAATTACATACATACCCAAGTCCAACTACTAGGCTTCAAGCCCTTATTACAATTATTGGACTAATACAGCTGACGTCTGACATAACTTGATATGACTGACATAAATGAAATTATAATAACACCATTTACACAAGCACAATTTACAAGATAATAAGATAACTCTATTTTTACACTCATCACTCCGACTCATTCCCTCCCGAGTTCTGGCTGATATCTGAATTTCCTGGAAAGGTTAGAAAATAACTAGATGAGCGAATCGCTCAGTAGGATTTACATCTCAAATTTTAACATGCTTTAAGTGAATTACACATTCATTTAATGTACGTAACCTATGCATGCAGACAGATAGATATCAAAGAATTGTAAAATCGACGGGAGTAGAAAGTGAGAGTATAGATTTCACAATTTCAAGCAGCAGTGGCAAGTGATAGTAAATGATGTCAAGTCAATGATAACTGAATAGCAACATGTTATTCAAGCTAGTAACTGAGTAGAAACATGTTATTCAAGCTAGCAATAGTAAGCAAAGTAGTTTCAAGTATGTATAACTGGAATTGGCTATTTATAATGCATTCAAGTAAGCACTTTTACCCTTTTGCGGGTCTCAAGTCAATCAATCAAGTAATATCATGAGAATGAGTGGAATGTCTAAAGTCTAGCAAGCAAGTACTTCGGTGCAATGCCAAACACCGTGGTCAATAAACTCCCATGGGCACAAGTACCTTCGGGTGCTCCCCCCAGGACCAGACCGGGCCCTATATGCATAGCATTCATCATGTATGTTGACATCCACTCTCATTTATAGCCAATATGGAATTTCAAGGTTTGACCAGTATGATATATAAGGTGGAATTATGGAATGGAATCCAAGGGCGCATTGATGTGTAGGGATGAACTAGGAGTGGAAACCAGTAACGTTTGATACACGGAAAAACTAGATAAGAGAGGTGCCTTATAGGCCACCTGACAATTTTGGAAATGACACCCTCACTGTGGGATGCCCTTCCTGGGAATTATATAGGGTTCAGAGGACCCTGTCAGGAGTTAAAATCACCTCTCCGGCTGCCATCTGTCAGTGGAGATGGCAAAAGTGAAAGCCTAATGATCACGTTAACGTAATGAGCTAGCTGGGTCGACTCAATAGTCCATCGCGTCAACTCATCAGTTCATCGCGTCAACCCATCAGTTCACAGCGTCAACGCAGTGAACAGACAGGGTCGACCCTGTCAACAGGCAGGGTCACTGCGTCGACCCTGTCAACAGGCTGCGTCGACCCTGTCAACAGGCAGGGTCGACTCATCAGTTCATCGCGTCAACGCGATAAACTGGCAGGGTCGACTCATCAGTTCATCGCGTCAACGCGATGAACTGGCAGGGTCGACTCATCAGTTCATCGCGTCAACGCGATGAACTGGTAGGGTCGATACTTTCTTTTGTTTCCCAGTTTTCATGCCCTTTCAATCCTCTTTTCACTCTGAGTTCTTCACAAAAGTTCTTCTTCTCTTATAGATGTAGATTTTATTCTTCTACCATGACCTCCAATTCTTCTTAGTTTTTAAGTTATAATTAATTTTCTAAGGTTCTATTTTTTTTACTCAGTAACTGTTCACATATGCCTATAGATCTCGGTTTTTCACATTTTCACCTTCTTCCTCTCATTTTCTCTCTCTGCACTCTTCATAAAACTTCTTTCTAACATTCCAATCTACGATTTTCTCTTCTATCATGTACTCTCATTCTCTCTAGATTCTTCGTTATTCTCCTTCTTAGAACCCCCCCTATTTTCAATATAATTTCTTGGCCTCTTTCAACTTGGTCTCTTTTCAACTTGGCCTCTTTCAACTTGGTCTCTTTTCCACATTTTTCATCCTCTTGACTACAATTTCTTCTTTCACTATTTCAGTTTTAGTTTCACAGAAATTGACATAATGACAGGCCCTTTACTAAAGCATGAACTATATCAAATATAGATACTAGCTACTACATGCTAATCATCTCAGATTTAAGCCAACATATGTTAATCATTCTAGATATGATACTAATACTTGCTAATTCTTCTGGGTATAAAGTTAATACATGCTAATTATCTTAGGTATGAAGTTAATATATGCTAATCATCCTAGATTTAAGTCAATACATGTTAATCATTCTAGATATGAGACTAATGCTTGCTAATACTTGTTAATTATTTTCGGTATAAGGCTAATACATGCTAATCATTTCAGATTTAAGCCAACACATGTTAATCATCCTAGATATGACACTAATACTTGCTAATACTTGCTAATTATTCTGGGTATAAAGTTAATACATGCTAATTATCTTAGGTATGAAGTTAATATATGCTAATCATCCTAGATTTAAGCCAACACATGCTTTATAAACACTAAACATCGCATGGAAATGAGCCTAATACTAAAGGCCTAGACTAATCATCCTAGATTAGCTACTAATTTAGTTAAAAGTTGAGAACACCTACCTCTGTGAAGTTCGTAGCAGCAGACCCCTTCTAGCAGAGCTTTGCCCCAACCTTTAGCTAAGCTAGAATGGGAATGGGGTAGCAAAAGGGGATGTTATAGGGTCTAGTATGAACGGATAGGGGACAAGATCTGAAATAATGAGTCTTTACAGCTTGCACATGCTGGAGAGATAAGAGATAGGCTGGAGAGATAAGAGACAATTGTTTGGACATATAACCCATGGCCTAATTCGTAAGTGCAAGATTAGCTTATAACATATAATTATTTGGCAAAAAGGGTAGATACATGGTGGATGCTAGGATTTGAACCCTGGTCATTGGGTTGGAAGGCAAGTCACTTAACCAACTACACTAGGAAGCCACTTGTTAAGTGAATAACCTTTACATAACATAACAGGGTCGACTCATCAGTTCATGTGAACAGTACTGCGTCAACCCTTCCAACAGACAGGGTCGACTCATCAGTTCATGTGAACAGTACTGCGTCAACCCTTCCAACAGGCAGGGTCGACTCATCAGTTTATGTGAACAGTACTGCGTCAACCCTTCCAACAGGCAGGGTCGACTCATCAGTTCATGTGAACAGTATTGCGTCAACGCGATGAACAGTACTGCGTCAACGCGGTGAACTGGCAGGGTCGACTCATCAGTTCATTTCCAGTTCACAAGGTTGACTCATCAGTTCATCGCGTCAACGCGATGAACAGTACTGCGTCAACGCGGTGAACTGGCAAGGTCGACTCTGCAGTTCAAATCTGCTCAAAATGGTTTAAGGTATTAATCTTTACATATGATAACTTCGTTTCCACTTCTTACATAAACTTCCTAAAGAGTTTATTTAATTTTTTTTGTGGCAAATATTAATAATAATAATATTTTTTTTCATTTTTTTTAAAGGGTGCTACAGGAACGCAGCAGCTATATACATTCATGATAAACAGAGCAATAACGGAAATAAAAGAACATAATAGCACAGAGAAAGAATTACTCTAGAAATACCATTTTACTCATAAATGTGAGAATCAAATGTTCCAACAACTTCATAACACCTTACATCACAACTCGCAGAAAAGAAAATAAGAAAAATTTACAACTCTTAACGACGACTCTTAATGGCATTACTAACAATGACTCATCAAAACTACTATGTGACCAATCCACAATTCCACTAAGACAACGGTCTAAATCACATCTAACGGGTCCACTCCGGTCTTCACTCTTGCCCATCCCCGTCCGTTTGCATTTCATCACCGAAGCTACCTGAAATGGGGGGGGGGACTGGGTGAGCGAATGCTCAGTAGGTAATAGTAGGGAAAGTTTAAGTAATTAACTAATTTAATTAAATGTCATGCGAATAAATGGATGATAAAACAAAACAAACATATGAAATGATAGAATAAGAGTATTGGAAATAAGTAGAACAGAGATATATCGTTTCCAGGAAATTGGCCGATCAAGCACGCAAACAAGCAAGTCATACATAGAGATAAATTCCATATAGGAATTTAATAACTTGTAGAAATGTATAGGGAAAATGAATGTCATAGACAACACGCTAGTCATGCACTCGGTGCAATGTCTCACCATGTCATTACAACTCCCCGGGACACTAGTACTTTTCAGGCGCTCCTCCCAAGACCAGACTGGGCCCTTATGATGCGTTGACATTGATTTGGTAGATCCAAGATCCCAAGTGACCATCTTAGACATTCATTGAATTCGACCAGGAATTTCAAGATTTAGAAATGTAGCTTATCTTCTAGGATCAAGTGAAATTTCAATAATTGAAAATGAAGCCATGAGGTTAAGGGGTACAAAGCATACAACACACACATGAAAACAAGCTCTGGACAAGTTGCGGTCATGAGCGGGCCGCCAAGATGGATAAAACGGTCTATACTAGACCGCAAGGGTCAAAACTGGGCCATAGGGACGAAGCCCAGTGTTGAAGGGAAAAAACGGTCCAGTATGGGTCGCAAGATGACAAGAATGGTCCCAAGTGGGCCATTTAGAGCAGGAAGGCTCCTGGGTCATAAACAAAAGGAAACGGTACCCCACTGGGCCGCCCCACCACAGAAACGGTCCTCGTAGGCCCGGTTAGCGGATAAAATGGTCCAGTAACAACCGCAACTAGTTTAGGCCCAGCAAGACTAAAGCAGTCGACTTAATGGGCTCTCAGCCCGCCCCAGACATGGTGGAACCAAATCAGGGTCCAGCCCACGCTTCTCAGGTCGAGTTAGAGGCTATAGGTCGACTCAAACATGGCTAGGACAATGGGATTAAAGGAAAATCAACCAGCAGAACCTGGCACTTATCCAGTTTGATGCGGTCACAAAAGAGTCGCTTCCAGGGTTAGGCAGTCATGCCCGGGCCCCAACTTGATGGTAGCGGTCTCAGAAGGGCCGCAATTAACAGGACAGTCCTGATTCCGGGCTGTGGAAACATGTGATTCGATCAAGTTGATAAGTTCAGGTTTTGGAGGTACAACCCGCCCGACGTCCTAGTGGGAATTTCAAACTCGTGGGGGCTTACGGAGGTCTCGTAATAGAGGTCCTTGTCCGACGGAAGGAGTATCCGGCAGAGAGTCCCAACCATTACAAGATTAAGGGCTAATAAAATATCGAAAAAATAGTGTATAACGGTCAGTCAGCACCACCGGGGTGGCGTGGCTGTCAAACAATCCTAGTAAATTTTCCACAATATCCATTAACAATGAAGTAATAATTCAATAATCGAAGGGTTTTATATGTGACAAGAGAAGCAAGAATTTAGATATGATTGTGGATGACCATAGTTAAATCAGGTATTACAAATGTTCCATTCAATCCATTTATTTAATGTGTTTCTATCCTACCCACACTATCTAAACAAGGTGAACACAATTAATAAACAGCGAATTGAGTAAACCTATAAGTAAATGGCAGTCTATCGCGCAGTCGCTAGTGATCAGAAACAGTCAGAATCTAGCCGCCGCCCAACCTTTGCGGTTTGTCGCGAGGCCGCTAGCATGCAACGGGTTTCAACATTTCAAAAGGTGCAAAATGGTCTGTCGCGAGGCCGCCTAGGGTCAGAGGCGATTCCTGGTGTGACCGCAACCAAGACGCCACGGCTGGCCTCCGGTGATCTCCGATAGACCTCGATTTCAACATGAAATTCACGCAGTACAGTATGTAAAAATTGGGCAAAAAGCTATGAACAGAAAGAAGACAAGAAGACAAATTAGTTGAAACTTCACCTAAAGGAATTTCTAAATTAATAGCAAATAATTTTCTTAATTATTATCCTTTGTATTATTTAATTGATTCTCGGGGTGTTACATTTCTTGAGCGCTTAACCATACTGTTTAGATTGTTGAGGTGGAATGATTCTCAATATCTTAATCTGTTAAATGTTAAATTGTTAGAAGCAAAACCATTCTCAAGTACATACATAAATTTTGAAAAATCTTCCACATCGTGTTGATGCTATAGTACAATGGCATCTGAACTATTTGGTAAACATATCTTTTCTTGGCTTGATTTTGTGTGATCTTTAAGTTTTTAATAACATGGTATTTCCATACCAATCTCTTATGCCCAGAGCTTAAAGTAAACTTTCGTAAAAATAGATACCACATAATGGTACTTGTAAAGACATTGGAATTGGCCCTTGAAATGTATTCTTCACAAATGGGCCGGGGGATGTTTGTCTTGTGAGCAATTTAAGATTAATTTATTTTGCTATAAATTTAGGCGCCTAGCGTAGATATCATTTGCATGAATTGTGGCATTTGACTTTCATCTATGTGTATTTGGATCCTACTTTGATGGAATAGCAACAAACCGGTTTGACACTAGATGTGTTGGAGCCACTAAATTGGTTGATGGGGTTTGACTGAGTCTTTAATTATCTGGAAGAAATGGTATCACAGTATTGTCCAGATTGAACTCATACGAGGAAAATGGACTGATTAGAGAGGTAGGAGGGAAGAGATCTAATTATAGGTTTCACATTAAAAGTATGTCTTTGGAGCATCTGAAATGGATGGAACATGCAGGTTCATCTTGTGTAGGACATTTTATGAAATTCCATAGAAACATAAAATCTACTTGTGTGGACATTTTATAAAATTTACTTGGATAGACTCTACTCAAGAATTGAGTTTCTGCCTCTAAATTTCATCATTGGCTTGTCTCTTCGAACCTTGACCGTAGTTGATTTTTTAATCACATTGGAGATAGTATGCCACAGATATTCACTTATACTTGTCAAATCATAATTATTTTATTGATCTATAGATATGTTCCATTAATATCAAAGATATTCATCTAATATGTTATAATGTTGTAGACTTATGAGATGGCATTAACATACGGTAGACTTTTAAGGGATAGTATATGGAGAGGGGGATTTCTGCAGCCCACTCAAAAAGCAGCCCAACAAGACCCCACAGGGTCCAACGAGGCAAGCTCACCTGAGTGACAGCCCACAGGGCCCACTTAGGAAAGAAAAGCCCAATGAACAAACACTCGAGGAACCAACTCTCCCCGGCGGCCCCTAGGCTCGGAGGGCCCGAGTAATGGTCAGGTCACAAGGAGGGTCTGGCCCAAGCCGTTTCCCCGCCCGGGAGAGACAGGCGTTCGCCGACCTATCCGACCCCTCCTCCGCCGAGCTAAGCTCATCGCCCGGACTGGACTGGCATTTCGGAAGCTCGGCCCGACCGGATATTACCCGTTCGTGCTGCTGTTAAGAGTCCCCAACAGACAGGGGAACCCAGAAACCGCCGGACTTCAAGGCGATAACGTCCCCACGATAAAGCCATGAAAGCCCACGTTGAGGACGTAACTCCCGTCGGAAACCCCTCAGCTTACAGGACTCCTGAAGGCGGCGTACTATTTAAACCAGGGCTACCCTCCGGTGGAAGGTAAGAAGAAAGAGGGAGCCATTAAGGCACTCATACTCAAAAACTCCTGAGCAACCCGCTTCACCCCTTTGGTGGAGAGGAATCTCGCGCACCAGTTTTTCTCCTCCCCATTATCGCTTCCACCACAGCTCTACTGACTTAGCCATCGGAGGGTTTTTCCCCAGGGAAACCCCTGGGCCCTCTGATATGTTTCCCTGTCTTGCAGTTCATCTTCCGGTGATCCACAGCCCGCTCAGGACACAGCGCGAGATCTCGCCTCTTCATCTGGCGCCGTCTGTGGGAAACGCACGAAGAGCCAAGATGGTGAGAAAAAGCTCAGGGAGGAGGTCCGCCGGTGAGAGGGGTAAGACCGTGGTGACGGCCCCTCTAGGGCCTCACATAACCCTCCCTCAACGCCAGCGTCCCCACCAACGGGCCGCCTCCCCCTCCGTCGGCGACGGGGGCACCCCCCAACGGTGGCGACGAGGTCTTCCAGGCCCTCAATAAGAAGCTCGACGTCCTCGTGGAGCTCATGAGGGCCCAGGCGGCAAGGGATGCCAAGTCCCGCGCCCCGTCCGGGAGTCCCCCCCTTCGAAGTGCGTCCCAGCATACCGCTGGGGGCCGCTTCACCCTCTGCGGTCAGCAGCTCATCCGCAACAACGTGGGAGGACCCTCGCAAGCTCCGCCCCCGGAGCAAGAGGCTTCCTCGACGCCCAGAAAAGGGAAACAGGGGGCGAGGCCTCCACGCCCGAGCGCTGACGTTCCTGAGGATCGCCACGACGCTCCCCCCAGTCCCACGGCACGACCGCAGCCGGAACTATCCCTCCGATTGAGGGATTTCGAAAGACGTTTTGCAGAGCAAGAGCGCGCCCTCCGCGCCCTGCAGAAAACCTCTTTCTCGAAGGACGAGGAGAAATCCCCTTTCTCCGAATACATCTTGAAGGCAGAGGTGTCTCCCAGAACCTTTATTCTGACCTTCAAGCTCTATGATGGCCAGGGTGACCCAGCCGACCACTACGACAGCTTCGACGCCCTGGTAACTCTGCATGGAACACCAGATCCTATTAAATGCCGAGCCTTTGCGGCCACCCTAGTCCAAGGCACTCAGGCATAGTTCCGGGCCCTCGCCCCTGGGTCCATCCGGGACTTCAGGCAATTCGGGCGAGTCTTCAAGGAGAGCTTCACCGGAAGCGCCCCCCCAAGGTCAGTAGCGGGGCTCCTGGCCCTCAAATAGGCACAAGGGGAAAGGCTCCGGGCTTATGTCCCCCGATTTAAATCGGAAGCCCTCAGAATCCCCCGCCTGGATGTGGCCTCGGCCACGACCGCTCTGACCGGGGGCACTCGGGACGAGAATCTCCGCCGCGAACTGGTCCTCCACCCTCCCTCGACCCTTGCCGAGCTAGTGACTCTGGCACTGTGCCACGCCGAGTGCGAAGAAGTACTCAGCGCTGGCCGAGACACAATCGGCTCGGGTCGGGAGGGGGACAAGAAGCGGGCCTCCGAGCCAAACCCTGGCTCGGGCAAGAAGCGCGATCGGGAAGGAGAGCGCAAACGGAAGTATGAGCGGTACACCCCGCTGACCGCGCCAGTCTACGAGATCTATGAAGACATCAAAGACTCGGGACTCCTCCGCCAGCCCGAACCAATGAGATCGAAGAACCGCAAGCGCGACAGGCATTGCCTGTTCCACGGCGACCACGGGCACCACACCGGCGACTGTCACCAGCTCCAAGATGAGATCGAGCGTCTCGTCCGCTAGGGGCACCTGGCCCGGTTTGCAGCCGAGCGCAAAGAAAACCGAGACGCCGCCGAGGAGATCGACAATGCCCCCCGAGGGGTCCACATTAACGTCATCTCCGGAGGATTGGCATCGGGCGGTGACACCAGCCGAGGAAGGAAGCGTCATGCCGAGCGGGCCAGCCGGGTCTTAGAGCCCTCAGGGGGCCCACCGAGGGAGCCCCAGGTCATAGTCTTCTCCGACCAAGACCTGGAAGGGCTGAACACCCCGCATGATGATGCCCTCGTTATCTCGGCCACGATAAACCATTGTAACATAGATAGAATTCTGGTTGACAATGGGAGCGCCCCCGATGTATTATCTTATGACTGTTTCCTCAAGATGGGGGAAGACCCATCCAAGCTCCGCCCGATCCGAACACCCCTTTGCGGGTTTAACGGCCTGGCCACCTACCCCGAGGGAGCCCTAAGCCTGCCGGTCACCATCGGCACCCCACCCAAAACCGTTACGGTCATGGCGTACTTCATAGTGATCAAGGGTATGATAGCGTACAACGCCATTTTCGGCCGGAAAATTCTCAACCGAATAAAGGCCGTACCATCTACCTATCACCAGAAAATGAAGTTTCCCACCAAAAACGGATTGGGGGAAGTCCGAGATAACCAGGCCACGGCTAGAAGGTGCTACAACATCTCGGTGGAAGCCTCACGGCCGGACGGGGAGGATAAGGGCCCCAAGGGAATCGAAGGAAAGACCGTAACCACCGAGCTCGATGGCGAATTACTAACGGTATTCCTAAACGATGACCCGGCCCTCGGAGTAAGAATCAGAGCCGACCTACCACCCAAGGAACAGCAGCAATACAAGAAATTTCTTTCTGAGTACGTCCAGGTCTTTTCTTGGTCCGATGATCAACTCCCTGGCATACCAGAGGAGACCGTGATGCACAAGCTCAACCTCGACCCCACCGTGAGGCCCGTACAGCAACGGAGAAGGAAGCAAGCACCAGAGAAGCAGACGATCATCAAGGCACAGGTCACCAAGGGGCAAGTTCCGGGGTTTCCTAGTCACTCAGCGTGGGATCGAAGCCAACCCCGACAAAGTCCAGGCCATCCTGGACATGCGCCCGCCCACGTGCATTAAAAACGTCCAGCGTCTGACAGGGCGTGTCGCCGCTCTCAGCCGTTTCCTGTCCCGTGCGGCCGAATGATGCTTGCCCTTCTTCAAACTGATGAGGGGACCCAAGCTAGCATCTGCTACGTTCGCATGGGATGAGGAGTGCCAGCCAGCATTCGCCGAGCTTAAGAAGTTCCTGGCTTCGCCACCGGTACTCTCCAAGCCCATCCCAGGCGAAGTCATGCTGCTCTACCTCTCGGCGACGCCATCCACGGTCAGCTCGGTCCTGGTCAGGAATGACTCGAGAATCGAGAGACCGGTCTACTACACCAGTAAGGTGCTCAATGAGGCCCAACAGAGGTACCCCGCAACCGAGAAACTCGTGCTAGCGTTGGTTACCTCCGCAAGGTGCCTCCGCCCCTACTTCCAGGGGCACCCCATCACCATGCTAACCGGCGAGCCGTTGAAGAAGATTCTGGCCCACCCCGAGGCCTCAGGGCGACTCGTCAAATGGGCCATTATGCTCGGGGCCTACGACATCTCGTACCGGCCGCGATCAGCAATCAAAGACCAAGCGCTCGCCGACTTCATTGCCGAAAGTACCATCCCAGCCGAGGACAGGCCTCCGACCATGACCGGGCCAACCTGGGAACTCTTCGTCGATGGATCGTCCAATTCGGCAGGCAGCGGTGCGGGGATCCTCCTGAGGTCCCCCGAAGGGATAGAGGTACAGTACGCCTTGAAATTCAACTTTCAGGCATCCAACAATGCTTCCGAGTACGAGGCCCTTATCTCGGGAGCACGCATGGCCCGACGGCTGGGGGTCGAGCGAGTCAGGATCCACACCGACTCTCAACTAGTCGCAGGTCAGGTCAACGGTGAGTATGAAGCTCAGGAGGCACCCATGATCAAATACCTTCAGTTGGTCCGGAGCCTGGCCCAACAGTTCGAGAAATTTGGGGTAGTCCGGATAGCTCGGGAGCAAAACTCTCGGGCAGACACCCTCTCTCGATTGGCCTCCTCCCTAGACCCGGAAGGTACACGATCGGTCCTCCTAGAAGAGCTAGAGCGCCCGAGCATCGACACGGAGCTCCTCGCTGTTGACTCAGCCACTCCAAGTGACTGGCGCTCCCCCTACCTGTCCTGGCTACAAGACTCCCAAGAGCCCTCCGACCCTCGAGAAGCCCGCCGAATGAAGTATCAAGCTCGGCGCTTCGTCGTCCTCGACAACACTCTCTACCGAAGATCATTCTCCGGTCCCCTCCTGGAGTGCCTCGGTCCCGACGAAGCAAGCCGAGCCATCCAAGAGATTCATGAAGGCCTGTGCGGAGCGCACTCAGGGGCAAGGTCGCTGGCCAGAATCCTGTTACAACAGGGGTACTGGTGGCCCACCCTGCAGCGCGACTGCTCGGCCTATGTTCAACAGTGCGACCGATGCCAGCGGTTCGACCACTTGGTCCATCAGCTGGCTACGGAGCTTGTCACCCTAGCCGAGCCTTACCCTTTCGCTCGCTGGGGAGTCGATATCCTTGGGCCATTCCCAACGGCCCAGTCCCATAAGAAGTTCATCGTCGTCGCCATCGACTACTTCACCAAGTGGATCGAGGCCGAGGCTACGGCAAGGATCACCGAGATAGTCGTTTGGGGCTTTGTTTAGAAATCGATCATTTGTCGCTTTGGCATCCCCCGAGTGATAGTAAGCGATAACGGTCGGCAATTCGACTCTCGGTACTTCCGAGACAGATGCGCCGACCTAAATATCCGCAACCACTTCACTTCAGTCGTCCACCCTCAGGCCAACGGGCTGGTTGAAAATGCCAACAAGACTATCTTGAAAGGCATAAAAATCAGACTCGGCAAGGCTAAGGGTAGCTGGCTCGAGGAATTACCTAGCGTACTATGGTCGCACCGAACGACCCCCAGGACGGCAACCAGTGAAAGCCCTTTTCAGTTGGTATATGGCACCGAAGCCGTTGTTCCATTGGAGATCGCCAATCCATCTCTCCGAGTGATCAGCTTCTCACTCGAGGCAAACGGGCAAAAATTGCTCGAGAACCTCGACCTGGCAGACGAACTCCGAGAGATCGCGAACGTCCTAGCAACAGAGTACCAGCTGTGGATCCCTTTAAAAATCCACACTTTTTTTTTTGAGTGTGAGAAGTTAAAAAGGAAGGGAAAAGGGAAATATTAAATAATGGTGGAGATGAAACAATGCACGAGGTGCACAAGGGGAGTGTGTGATCGCCAGAGGGTTTACCTCAATAAAAAAAATAAGATCGCATGTACCTGGTGAAAGATGTGATGCGGGATAAATGCGGATCTCTTCCTCCAACTCCAATCGGCCGGCCGACGAAGTGGGTTTTCTTGATTGATTACCTTGTAAGAAAGACAATGAAAGACAAGCAAAAGAAAGGGGATCAGCCAAAGTGCAGTAGTATCAGTCAAAAACCAACATAAAGATGATGAAAGGACATCAACATGCGCACCTCCTTTTTTTGTTCTCTTTTAAAACCCCTTAAGAAGACTTAAGGGAAGGAGAGTTTGATGATAAAAAATGCAACAAAAACGTGAACAGGTGTGAAGAGTAAATAGAACGGAGGGATGATGATATGAATAAAATAAAACAAAGGAGATGAAAAACCCTGCTGTCCCTGGCGACAGTAAAGGGAAAAAAACCAAATGATGATGGATGTAGGATGAAGCACCGGATGTAGCCCAAAGGGATGCAGAGGGGAGGCCGCAAGGATGAAGAAAGCTTCTGCTCGCGATGAATATTCAACCGAGCGTTCAACCCGCTGAATGCTTAAGGTGCTTGAGGTGCTTAAGGTTCTGCACGATCGGTCAAGGCTTTAATTTATAATGCCTCAAACGGATGTGATCAAACCAAGGGAGGATAAGAACAGGCAATGAGGCATCCAGGGAAGGATCAAGATCGGGCAAGAGTCCAAAGACAGCAGGGAACTGTGAGGGAAAGATTGAAAAAGGCAGGACTCTGGAGTGAAACACGCCTTAATACAGGGCGTCTTTTATAAATTGACGACCTTCACAAAGACGTTTTCTTGAAACACGACCTAGGAAAGGGCGTTTCTTCCTGGATTTAATTTTGGAAACGAAACCTTGCCTTGTTTGAAAGCTCAGATAACACGCCTGAGATAACGGCGTTAATTAAAATCACGCCCTGAGAAAAGGCGTTACTCACAAAAGGCCTTTTATTTTGAAAATAGATAATTCCAGAAATTAAGGGATAACACCAGGAATTGACGCCCTCACATACGGTCGTCCTTTCTTTGAAAACGCCCTACAACAGGTCGTTACTTTTGAAATTAACGCCCTTAATCAAGTCGTGAATCACAAAAATATAGGAAAAATGCAGAAAAATCCACAGAAATAGAAAAACTTCGTGTTATAGGAATATTGAAGTCCACTTGGGGCATTTACATAATAACATGAGATTTGATCAACAAAACGTCAATTTTGGCGTGTCTACAGCTGCCCCGCCTTGACGTCTGCTTTGCAAGGGAGTGAGACGGAAATGGAGCGAAGTGTAATGAAAGGAATGAAGTGGAATGAACTGATAAGGAGACGCCAAGGTGTGATGTGACACGCCTCAGACGCTAAGCATTGGAAATCTTTCCAAGATTCTGCATGAAACAACTCTGAGTGATTCCAAGGAAACAATCGATTTGTTGGATAAAAGGAGGTGAAACTAAGTAATAAAGGGTGTGCGCGTGGGCACGGCAGGGAAAGACCATTGGAGAGCGATTACCAGCCAATGTGGACGTGCTGCAACCAAGGTAAATTTTGCAGAAAAGTAAAGAGAATTGGGATAGAGATCCAACAAAAGGAACACTTTCAAGGAATCAGCCTGAATGGCTTCAAATAGAACGAAGTACTTGATTTAAAGTGGAATATCTCATGTCAATTCAATCGAGCGAGTGAACTTCATTATTGCCATAATATGAAGATTTTCAGCATGAAACTCAAAGTTCTACATGATGCATGCTGGGCTAAAAGAAAAGGCTAAAACAAATTAAAAAATAGAAAATAATCAAGGATAATATTGCTAAGCTGTTTAAGTCTGGTCAAGAATCCATATTTCTGAGCTAACACTAAGCCGAAGCTCGTTTGTCCGCGCATCAACTCAGAAAGTGGAACCATCGTCCCAAACTTTTAACAACTCAACGGCCTATCCGTGTGATCAAGATTCTCCTGAAATCGTCATCGTTTTTGATGAAGGGGAACTCAAATTTCAGGTTCATCAGAACCACAAGGTCCTTGACATACTATAATAGCGTAGATATCATATAGTAACAATGCTTACAAGAAACAGATATAAGGTGGCAAGATGTTGCTCCTATGCCTCGAATCCTGCAAACTTCTGCACTTTTAAACTTATTAGCCTTTTTTCATCAATTCAGAACATGACATGATCATAAGTGCTTAATCATAGACAATTTCATCAAAATAATAGCACTTAGGTTCATTAAAGCATCAAAGCATGAAGAGGTCAAAATTCATAATCCATAAAACACGCCTAAGAATAGGGCGTTAACATCATGAAAGCGCCTGACCATAAGTCGTTAATCATTTAAAACACGCCCTACTCAAAGGCGTAAACAGTAACGGAGGCTTAGAAAAACACGCCCCATGCTAGGGCGTTAAATAAAACACGCCTTCAGTCAGGTCGTCAATTTAAAAATCGACGCCCTAACCAACGTCGTTAATTCAACACGAACTTCCGTTTCCTAATTTAACAGCACAGTCCTTAACCCAATCGAACTTCTAACTCCCAACAGCCTCACAACTCTCTAAATCTCTATTAATAGGAGACCCTCCTTCAACATAAACAACCACAACCCCTGCAGCCGCCGAAACTCTGTGCCCGTTCTTCTTCTTCTTTATCTGCTTGCAGGTTGCATCGTCCAAGCCTCTCGTGACGATGGACAGGGCACTGAAAAGGCCAAAATTCTCAATTCCCAGGATTAACAATATCCAAGGTCATATAAGCAGCAGGATATGCATGAATCAGGTTAGTTTCAACTTTCTATTGTGCATACTGTTCTGGCGAACTGCTCACATGCTCATGTACCTCTTCTTTTTGTTTTCTTCCCCTCCTCTCACAGGAGTACCCAAATCTTCCAGGGGCTAGAAGATATGTCCAAATCAAATGGTTGCCCCTCATCCTCTCCAAATTCACATCAGACATGAGGGTATATGTAGCTAGATGGCATCTCTTGGGGTTGATAACCCATGCCAAGCATTATGATCAAATCCACATAGATTGGGCTGCCATAGGAGCATTGATTGAGACATGGCATCCTTCCACCCATACCTTCTTATTTTCCACTTTTGAGGCCACCATCTTGCTGGAGGAAGTAGAGATGATCCTAGGCTTGAGAAAGATGAAACACGGAGAAGAAGAAAAGATGGCCATCATGCCAAGGCCCATCTCCTCCCATGAGTTGCTAACCTCGTTAATACCTAGCCCGAATATAGTGAACCAAATTAAGGTCACCAAAGGAGTTAACCTCTTGAAGCTCGCCTCGTGGGTGTACAAGAGAGCGGATCAAGCTAAAGAGGAAGAGGAGATAGAAAGAGTGACCAAAGCCTTCGTGGTGTGCTTGGCAGGAGCACTCCTATTCCCATCCACGGAGGACTTTCTAGAGGAGTCCCAATTGAGCGCAGTGGTGAGCTTATGGGAAGGAGAGAGAGTTGGACCGGCGATCCTAGCATATCTCTATAGCGGGCTCACAGCGGCATCCATGGGAAGGCCCATTTACGGGTGCATGCTAGCATTCTCAAGTTGGGTTGATCTACACTTCAAATTCGACTCGTGCCACGAAGCCCAACAACCCTCAAGAATTTTCTCAAAGAGCCCACTCTCATATATATCCGGCTCATTAGGTATAAGCAATAGAGCGGCCAACCGAATTCCTCAAATCAAGAAGAGAGGGGATTGGAGGGAACACCTTAAGGTAATGCCAAAGAATCTTTTTACTTGCGCCCCGGGAATACTCAAAATACAGGAACTTCGTGCACGCTTCTCCATCGGGACGGACCTTCGTCTTATTGGTGCTTCGGACTTCGTTTTATATAATGCACACCGGTGCCTTCCTCAGCTTGGGCTCCCAAGGCAACACTTAGAGGACATCTCTCATCTTCCTCCAATCAAATCAAGGGACTAGGAACAATG